>JALJEV010000788.1:2414288-4828576 GCA_026586105.1 Hylodesmum podocarpum
AACTGAGGCTGAAATTCTTCATGAGGCTGTGAAAGAGAAGCAGGGTAGTTATAAAGAGGCCAATTGGGTCTTGACTACAAGGAGCAAGACACAACTTGTTGCAACTTCCATTTGCTACAGAGAGATCCATGGCACTTCCTTCTCTAAGGTACAGAAAAAGAAGACAACCTTTTATTTCCTCTCCTCAGATCACAAAATTATCAAAATTCTATGTACATGCAATTGAACGGGATAAAAGTTTACATATTTTATTTAATATGATATTTTGATTTTTTTGTGTTTGCAGAAACTGATGGATGAAGTATCCGATGAGATTCAGAGGGATTTGTACACTGCTATTCGTAGCACCAACGAGATATCAAGTACTATGAAAAGGTTTGAACTCAAATTTTTTCTCATTGCATCATTCAATCTCATTATATTTTGATGTTGATCATTGAAATTTGAGTTGCACTAGGAGAATAGTCCAATCCATATCATAAATTTTGTAACAGCTCAATTTTTTTTTGAATAATAATAATAAATTATCTAATGTCTATTTTAATAATAATAATAATAATAATAATGATGGATTGTGTAACATCTTATTTTAATAATTGAATTATAACGTCTCAATTTAATAATATTGAAGAATAGATTTTATGTTATTTCTGTATCTTATTCAAAGAATGAATACAATATGAATTTATAAACTAGGTACAACTTAATTAAGGAAATAGGAAATAAGTAATTAAGGTAATACAATCAAATCACCACAAAATCTGTCCCAAATCACCACCAAATCGGTTAGAAAGCAGAATATGCACTAATTAAGGAAATAATTATCTTCAACAAATAAAAATAATGAAAATTGATTATGTACTGTTATAATTTTAATGGATAATAAATGCCCAGGGATGGTTGAGCAGCTATAAAAGGGTGAGTCTGCTGCACTTTCTGATCACACATCCTTCTTCATTCTTCCTTTCTTTCCTTTCTTTCTCTCACGCTCTAGTATTGTCTTTTCCCTTTTCCCCTAAAAGGAGATTGAAGTTCCCGATGAGAGGGTGAAGATTGGAACTCTACCAACTTCAGTTTTTCTTCACACATAGTGTCTCGAGTTCAGGTTAGGGTAGTTCTTAAATTTGATGATAATAATGAGTATCTTCTTCACAATTGATTAATCGTTTCAAAATATTGATTATGTAATTTTGATGATTGAATTCACTAAATTTGAGTATGATGATTGTGGTTTTACTATTAGATTATTGCTATTGTGAGTTCCTGTTAGTTTTGGCAATTGTGATTATTTGTGTAATTTGTGATTATTTGGGTAATTGTTTTATTGAATGAAATTGAATTATTGTGCTCTAAAAGTAGATTTTGTGATGAGATTGATATATTGTGAACGAGTGAGCAAATGAGGATTAGGAAAATCAGAGAAATGAAATTATAAAGTATGAGACTTCTAGGGATTGTAGATTGACTTTTTGATTTTTGAATTATAATATTTTTATATTAAGAAACCTTAAACCTGTGTATAGTTGTGAGAACCCTTGGTTAATTAGAAAATTCAGAGAATAAGTTTTGCCTATTAAGAACCCTTTAAGTGAGAGTAGTTATAAGAATTCAATGATAATGAGTATGTCATGAGTGATAATTTCTTTATGGATAATTATGTGATTGACGTGACTGTTTAATGTAATTAATTTTCTGATTTTAGTATTAGATTTTTATGATATCTTATTAACTCATAGGATTTGAGTAGAGATAAAAGAAATATAGAATTGCCAATGGGTTCCTATCATTATGATAAATATGTTTAGTACAAAGGTGGTGATATTTATTGAAAAGGAATATAATGACGAAATATTATTAAGGATAAAAGGATATGGTTAGGCGTATATAAAGGTGGATGTAAACATGATATGGATAGTTATTGCAGTGTTTCATTTGGTAAGTGAGGCATTGTAATTAAAGTAATAAGAGATTGAATAGATGTGTGAGGTGAAAGGAACAGTGAGAGAAATTGGGGCAATAACTAGACATTTGGATTTTGAGGTATGAAGGTTGACTTTGGTAATTTGGACTTGGTCAAACATTAGTAAATGTATAAATAAATAAATAAAACTTCAGGTTGAATTATGATTCTATAGAATTCCACAAGTTATTATTTTGGGTTCCTTTAACGTATTCCTTCTTCTTTGTATTGTTGTTGGTGATAAATTACAATTGTAATGATGTGTGAATGACATGTGGACTACATTTATTAATGTTAAGGGAAATGATTGATGTAGATTGAGAGATTAATTTTGTGGGTCATATTGCATTGATGAGTCGTTTAGGTTCATGATAATCAGTTGAAATTATTTGAAAGTGAAAGGGATGGATGCCTACTCCTATGGACGTGGAGTGAGGTTGCCCCTGGTGAATATGCTTGTAAGGCATTGTGTTTTAAAAATGAGAGAGATTATCATGAATGCTAAACGAAGTGAAAATGTTTTCGAAATGTGAGGATGAATGAAACTAGTATGATTGGTCCCTGGCGGGTCGTTGTAATGGCCTAGGACTTGGAGGGTATTCGCAGTGAGGAAAACTTCCACTATGGCCGATCACCATGAGTGGGAAGTGACTCCTTTTACAACACTGGTTGCCCTAACTGTAACTGACTAGTATTTCTAGTGACACTATCTAGTGAGAGTGTCAGATGTGACATGTAATCCTAGCATCGCTCAATTGTTTTGATGGTACCACATGGCATGAGAGTGAAATGTGAGTGGCATGCATCATATGGGATTGCATAGTTAATTGTGATAGGTTGTTAATTGAAATTTCATGTCTTCATTATATTTGTTGTTTGTGTGTATTGTTCCTTTGATTTTATTATTATCATTAAATTATGAGCTGACCCTATGGTTGCGTCTGTGGTTGACACCTGTGATGATCCCATGAACGGGCAGATGAACAGTTGGTTGGAGATTCCACGCCGTAGGCTAGGGGAGAACATGACTTCTTGAAGACATTATGATCTTTCAATTTTGTGCTTGAGTATTTCTTCTATGTATGAATGGTAGAAGTTTAAGACTTTTAATAGAAATGAAAAATTTACATTTACAGTTGTAAAAAGTTTACTTAAAAAATTACTCTATGAAATAAGATTTGGTTATTTATCCAATGATGTATTTAATTACCATAGAGAAATTAGAATATTTAGGTGGACACGAGAGGAGTACGAAGACTTAGCCAAATCAGTTAAATTTAAGATACAATGTAGCTACATTTATAATAAAAACATAATTAAATTAAAGGGATAACTTCACAGCCGAAGAGAATTGGATCGTATTATCATCTTATGGACTTGGAATGTGTGGTTTCTTCAAATGGTGGTGAAGTAGTAGTTTAGGAATAGGCTTTTTGAAGAAAGGTTTTGGTTTTAGAAATTCTTCTGACTCAATACCAGGAATGGGCTTTTTCACTATCAAAGGTTTTGGAATAGGCTTAACAATGGGAATTATCTTTGGCTCAGGTTTAAGAATGGGAATTGGCTTAACAATAGGAACTGGTTTTGGTACAGGCTTAATGATAGGAATTGGCTTAACAATTGGAACAAATTTTGGTACAGGCTTATATACTGGAACAGGAATAGGCTTAACTACAGGAATTGACTTTGGTATTGGCTTTACAATGGGAATAGGTTTAGGAAAAAATCCTTTGAATTTTTCTTCTTCATTAGGGATTGACTTAACAATTGGAATTTCCTTTGGAACAGGCTTAACAACGGGAATTACCTTTGGAATAGGTTTAAATACTGGAATTACCTTTGGAACAGGTTTAAATACTGGAATTACCTTTGGAACAGGTTTAAATATTGGAATTACCTTTGGAATAGGTTTAACTACAGGAATTACCTTTGGAATAGACTTAACAACAGGAATTACCTTTGGAATAGGTTTAACTACAGGAATTACCTTTGGAACAGGTTTAAATATGGGAATTACTTTTGGAGCAGGCTTAACTATGGGAATTATCTTAGGAAAAAATCCTTTGAATTTCTCATCCTCATCATGTCCTTCTAGACTTGGTTTTGCCAACTCTTCATTTACAAGTTTCCCATCAGTGCTCACTTCTTTTCCTACATATGAAATGCAAACAAGATTAGTAAAAAAATGTTAAGCACAATTAATATTATCATAGTGTGAATGTTTAACTTATCCAATTTTTTTTAAAAATTAAACAATCCCATAATAAATTATAGATGCAGAATGTATTAGTGTATATTTAAAACCCGAGTAGATTACAGCATTGAGTTGAATTAGGAAGACTATATTAATGAGTCAAAAAGTAACCAAAAGCACCATTAATAATTCATTGACTGAATCTTATGCATGTCATTAAGTATGAATCAAATCTTCCCAACCTGATGACGACACTACAGTCACGTTCGTACACATTGCCTGTACTTATTTTATACATATTAAATAACGAAATAACTTCTATATAATTTTGGTCTAACTGTTATTTTATAAATTTAGTCCATATTTTATTTTAATTACTTTTAGTGATCATATGTACTTTTATAATGTGCATGTTTTGAAATTCATTAGTAACCAAAGATTCACATTTTGAATGTGAAACTGAAATTATTAATTTCTTAAAATTACATTTGTGATGTGAAGTCAAACATTCTGCCCCATATATATGTACATGAATAAATTAAGTAATAACAGAAACTAAATAAAAAAATATATATTTCCTTCCTATAAACCTAAAACAAAATTAATTTATCACTAAAGCATATACAATTATCAGTAACATTCAAAAAAATATTGAAAGAATATACAAAAATATTATTTATTAATTTCAATAACATCTAACAAGTGTTGTATCTTATATATCTTTGGTAACATTTTTCATTAGATAAATGTACTAAATATAGTATGATAAAAAAAATAATTAGTAAATATCCAATATTTTTGTACTGTGTCGGTATGCATTAGCATGAACTACAAACCTGAAAGTTCTGTTGTGGCCAAAACAAAAGGTGCATAACTGAAGCTGGCAAGCAGCAACAAGGGAATGAAGAAGCGAGAAAGTGAAGTGGAAACTTTTCTCATTGTGAAAACACAACTAGACCACTCACTAATGGAAGCTCAAAAGGGAAGTGATCTATGAATGAAGGCTTGAGTAACTCTTGTCTCATACTCCCTTTATTTATAATAGCAAGCTTGGCTCTAACTGTACACTAAGTGGTCAATTGGTCATTAATTTTGTTTGAAATGTTCTCAGCAGAGATTGTAGGTTTGGTTAGAGATTATTATTGGTTGGTTGGAACTTTGGAAGTGTGTTTAGATGAATCACGTTTAACACCGCTATTGTTGCTGAGATTATTGGTGCTCACTTCATTAAATGAGCCTCTCATTTTAGGTGTTACTTTCTTTTTTGTTGGTAATTCAAATAGATAAGCAAAGTTTCAAATATAACCATTGTACTTATCAATATGTTTGAGTGTAAATATTGTAAAGATTAACTACGTGCATTGATAACACTGAATTGTTGACTACACTTCCTCCATCTTATGTTAAATTAATACTCCCTTACATCTTATTATATTAAAGAAATTGATTAATTTACTTGATGGGCAGTTTTCAAGACACAATCCCTTGAGAGATGAGGGGTGGCAGAGACCCTTGTAATTCAGTTTTTTAAGATCTCCACAATTACTGATCATTAGAGAAGTAAGAGAGAGTGGCAGCAAACCTTCCTCAGGGAGACACTTCACATCATCCATTCTTCCAATAGTCAACCTTTCTATAGAGCTATTGCTTCCCAAAACCCTTTTAAATTTGATGGCAAACATCTGTCCGCGAATGACCCAGCTTTTGGACAATCACTTATCTTAAGCACATGAAGAGATGGAAGAAGGATATCCATGCGTTCAGGCAGTGATTCTAATTCTGGACAATTAAAGATACGCAGGTACTCGAGATGATTATGAACGTGTTCCAGTGAAATCATCTGTATATTACGACACCCGTCGAGACCTAACCTATGGAGTGCTGGGAAACGATCTAGCGGAAATGTTGTCAGAGAGTCACAAGCATCAGTGATGTACAACTGTACAAGGAAATTATGACAATCCCTCATGGGAATATTTATATTTGGGCAACGTTCAACCTCCAAGCGTTCAAGAGAAATAACAGATATCATGTGCCCAATCCTTTCCAGCAACAATGCATCCATGTTGTCTCCGCCGACCGTAAGCCTTTTCAGAGTAGTCGGACGATAATTACATTGTAGCTTTCCACAGTCATATAGATATAACTCATGAATTTCTGGAGTAATGGGAACGGAAGCCACAAGTTGTTTGCAGTTCCGAATATTTAGATCCTTTAAAAGAATAAGTTGCTCAGGAAAGTGCCCTTTCAGCTTTGGACATTCATTTATGTAAAGATGTTGAAGACGTGGAAAAGCACCTGTCACTGCTTCACATTCCCATCTTTCCAATTCTTTCATGCGGGAGAAGCCTAAGGTTTGTAATGATGTAAATGAACAAGAGCTGCTCCCATAAAAATTAGTGTCAATACTCACTATCTCATTAAGCCCTGAAATACGGAGGTCCTTCAGAAACGGCAAAACACCGAAGGAAGGCAATTGTTGACAAAATTGACAGTCATCCAAGGTTAAGGATACCATATTCCATAACAAATTATCAGACAACCAACATGGAAATCGTTTACCACCATATTTCCTGATTTTCAACTTCTCCAAGTGTTTGTAAGGTTGTAGATTCTCAATCACAGTTTCATCCCTTTCTCTAGCAGAATCATCAATTACAGAATCATCCCATTCCAACTCTAGCTTCACAAGCTGTGTTTTATTTTTCAAGTCCACAGCTAGTGCATCTGAGGGGTTCTCAATATTCTGCAGGTTCTTAATTGTTAGGCTTCCATGAAGATTGAGTTCTCCTAGCTCCTGAATACTAAACTCCCTGCTCTTGCCAACATCAAACAAATTCATCAATACTTGAAGGTTCTTCAGTTTTCCCAAATGTGGTGGCACCTTTCTCAGTTTAGTTTCTATTAATTCAAGGCAACGCAAATTGGTGAGTTTAAACAAATTTGATGGAAGCTCCTCCAAAAGTCTACAATAATTCAGCTTCAGTATTTGTAAGTTGTGGAGAGAACATGATGATTCTGGAAGTTTTTCTATCTTGGTAAAGGAGAGGTCCAATGAACGGAGATTTATAAGATTGCCCACAGAGTCGGGCACCTCTGAGAGGTTAGAACAATAAGACAGAGATAGCACACGTAAGAACTTGCAGTTAGAGAACAATTCAGAAACTGACATTTTGCAATTCCATTTAAAGATTCCAACCTTCGTGCTCTCATTTATTGGTGTAAATGTGCGTAATCTTTTAGTATCATACAGAGTTCCAAACCCATCAAAATACTGACCATAATTCATTGCAACTGAAACATGACGAGTTGTATCTGGTAAATTTTTTGGTTGATTAACTTCCAACCTAAAGCAGATTTCCCCACAAACATATTTTGCCAAATCATTTAGAAGGTCATGCATGACAAAACATGTTTTGGGTGTAACATTTGATTGTTGAAAGAAAGACCTTGATACCAGATCATTGAAAAACTCTTCACCCACTTCTTCTGGACTTTTACTCTGTTGAGGACACTGTAGAAAATTTTGAGCCATCCAGAACTGAATCAAACTCTCCTTCTTGAACAAATAATCATTGGGAAATAAGGCACAGTGAGCAAAGCATCTCTTGAGATAGGAAGGAAGGTGGTGATAACTCAGTGCCAAAGCAGGGACAATATTACTATCCTCTTCTGAAAGTCCCCATATCTCACTTTTTAATATGCCTTTCCATTCTGAAATAGATTGTTTTTGATGTAATAGACTCCCAATTGTTGTCAATGCTAGAGGTAGTCCTTTACATTTTTCAACTAGCTTCATTCCAATCTCCTTGTAGTCTGGATATTTTCGATGATTATCATCTTGGAATGCATGTTTTGCAAATAAATTCCAGCAATGATCACCTTGTAACTGACTTAAGGCATGTATTTTATTTGATCCCACAATAGTAGCAACTTTCAAGTCTCGCGTTGTGACAACAATTTTACTTCCTTGTGCCCCATCAATAAGAGAAGCCTGGAGATCTTTCCATTCGTTTTGTTTTCTGTTCCAAACATCATCCAAAACAAGAAGAAATCTCTTTCCTGTCAATTTCTCTTTCAATCTTCCTTGAACCATCTCTAGGTCTCTACTATCATCCGTTGATCCAGTGATTCTCTCAAGTACTGTTCTTGTTACCTTAAATATATCAAAGTCATCTGAAACACAGACCCAAGCTTTGCTATCAAACTTACCCTCTATCCGTGGATCATTGTATACATGTTGGGCAAGTGTTGTCTTACCCATCCCGCCCATTCCCACGATAGAAAGTATTGATAGCTTGTTAACATTATCATTGTCAGATGTGAGCCAATTAAAAATAATTTCTTTGTCATTATCTCTGCCATAAATAACGCTTTCAACCACTAAAGATGTTGATGGTAACTTCAGTGGCAATTCACTATCAAATCCTGATCCAACACCAACGCATCTACTTGCATTTTTCAAACCTAAAGCACCTTCTTGGTTTGAGAGAAATTCTAGATTGTCAAGGACTTGTTCCATCCTTGTTTTAATTTCCTTGTTAAAGGAACTAACAGCAGAGGTTTTGAAGAAATTTGGTACCTTGCAAGTACAGGTTTGAGATTCAGATTCAGCTTCATCTTCATCTTCACCTTTGGAGAGTTCATGTTGTATTTCATCCAAGAGATCCTCTGCATCAAGCACAACATCTTTGACCTTGAGAAGCCAGTTTCTGACACGCAGATCTCTGAATTGCTTTAGTTCAGCATCATCAGCAAGAGCATGGATTGACTGCAGTTTGATTTCCAATTTGCTAAGTAACTTTTGATCGAGTTTCCTTCCACGAAAGAAATTTAGAACTTGGGGAGAAGCTAGCTTCTCAAATGCTACCTGAAGGAAAGCAGAGAGAAGAGCACCACCAACAAATTCTAGTGCCATGTTATGTAAGGTAGTGGATGAATGCAAACGAGTAGGTGAAGTATAGCTTATGCCACTGTCTCACTGCACTGGGGCTTTTGTCGGTACTATATTTTATGAAATATTGCTTTACTTCAAGCTATAAAGAGTGAATATCTTTTTTTTATGGTCAGTCAACTAATATTTGTTTGAGTCTTATTGGACAACACAGACTTTGACAGCTGTATTCCATGAATAAATAGTGGCTATGATTCAACTGATGTATGTATGCATGTTGAATAGTGATGAAATCATGAAATGGATTGGAGAATATTCTTCTTGCATGTGTATTATTACGCTAGTTTAGGTAAAAATGAAGTTAAAAAATTTTCAGACCAGAATTAAATACAAATAATTGTTAAATAGACAAATTATATTCCGTAATGCAATTAAAATTTTATTAAATTTGAAATTAATCCTTTGAACTCAAGGTAATAATTATAACAACCCAGCTTCGGGTTGAAATAGCGTGTGCATCAATTCCTAACCATTTGGTGGCTTTAAGGGGCTTACTTCTCTCTTTATGATTGCTCACTTTAGTAGAACTTTATAGCCTCTGTTGCTTTTCCAGAACTATGTCATCTAGGTTATTCACATGTAGTGCTGGCAAAATGAATGAAATCAGTTTTGAGTTTCCTTTTTATGCATTATAAATCGGTAGTTGCATAGGTTATACATAGCATGTATAACTATTTATTTTTCTCACTCATCTCCAAGGAACTTTTTCTATGGGAGCATTCATCATAGTCAAAGGACAAGTGAAGAGAATATTCTCAAGAAGTTTCATATTGATTGAAAAAATATTGAAAATTTACATAGTGCTATTATTTATACAATAAACTATGCACTAACAAACTCATTAAGTAACTAACTCTAACAGAGTTTTACACTCTTAATAGTCATCTCAGAGGAACTTTTGACAGTGGAAAAGATCAGACAAGATTTTTTGTATTGCACAGGAATATGACTGTATGATTTCTCTTGTTTAGTTATTTTCTCTTCGATTTCTCGGGCAGTATATAATATTACCTTTGTCCTTGTGTGAACATCTAGGTTCTTCCTTTAAACTTATACAATTTGTGACTGTTTTTGGTAATAATTATATATCAAACTGTTCCCCAATATCAAGTTTTGTGTCACGGACTTATAAATTTCTTCACGTCCCGTGCGGCCTTAGGAAGTTTGGTCTCCACTAAACTCCTAAGTAAGCCTTCTAAGATTCTCAAGACAATAGAGAACAAAACTAGAGAAAGTAGGAGAGGAACTCTAGAGAACTTTGTTTGCTCTTATTGCTTGATGCCTTACACAAATGAGACCCCCTCTATTTATAGGGAACTCTTGGTACAAGGAATGGTTAGGATTGTGACACTTGTCACCCATCCAAAGATAGAGATCTTTCTAGCCCACCATTTTAGAATTATCTCCAAAGTTCCCTAAGAAGTTCTAAACCATTCTAGAATACTAAACACAATTCTACAACATTCTACAAGACTCAAGAGTATTCTACAATATTCTACATAACTCAAGAGTATTCTACAAAGAACTAGATTTTTCTAGAAGTTTAAGGAATTCTCTAGAAAAATCTAAGTTGTGACATTCTCCTCCACCTAACTTCGCGACGTCCTCGGCGCGATATTTTCATGGAACCTTCGGATGTGATCTTCAAACTGCCACAAAGACTCTTTTGGTTCCCAAGATGTCTCGCTTTCAGGCAACCTCTTCCACTTGACCAAGTATTCCTGGCGCGGCTTATGACTCTTCCTCCTGATGACACGACCTGCCAAGATCTCTTCTACTTCTTTGTCGAACGTGGTCGTTAAGCCCAATGGTGTGCATAGACTCTCTCCTCATGTTGGTTCTTCTTCATCACTATGGTAGGGTTTCAAACAACTGACATGGAAGACTGGATGAAGTTTGAATTTGGAGGGTAGGTCTAGCTTGTAAGAGACCTTGCCTACCTTCTTGATGATTGGGAATGGTCCCTCATATCGTCGCACAAGTCCTTTATGTAGCTTCCTCGTGAACTTGTGTTGGTTTGGCAAGATCTTTACTAGCACCAAGTCGCCTATGCGATATTCTGCGTGTCTCCTTTTCTGATCCGCCCACTTCTTCATCTTCTTGGTTGCTTTGTCTAAGTAGGAGCGGGCCACATCCAATTGTTCGTTCCAAGACTTAGCAACCTTGAAGGCTGTAGGACAATTCCCCACGTAGCTTGTCTCCAATGACTGGGGAGTAAGTGGTTGTCACCCCATTACAATTTCAAATGGGCTTTTGTTTGTGGATTCGCTTTTTTGTAAATTATAGGAGAATTGAGCTATATCCAATAACTTAGCCCAATCGGATTGGTTGCCGCTCACAAAGTGCCTTAAGTATAACTCCAATAGGGCATTGATCCTCTCAGTTTGTCCATCGATTTGGGGGTGAAAGCTAGTAGAGAAATGTAGGGCAGACCCCATCAGCTTGAACAATCCTGTCCAGAACTTGCCTGTGAAGCGAGGATTCCGATCACTAATGATGCTCTGCGGCAGGCCCCAGTATTTCACCACGTGCTTGAAGAATAACTTTGATATTTCTTCAGCCGAGCAATCCTTAGGGGCTGCTATGAATGTGGCATACTTTGAAAATCGGTCTACCACCACAATGATGGTACCGCACCCTTCGGATTTGGGTAGTGCTACTATAAAATCCATGCTTACACTTTCCCATGGATAAGAAGGAATGGGTAGTGGTTCTAATAATCCTGCAGGACTTTAATTCTCCACCTTATCTTGTTGGCATACAAGACAAGTTTTCACGTATAGTTCCACCTCATCTCTCATCTGATTGTACCTCAAAAGGCTTGGTGCAGTCTGGTAGGGCTAAAACTGGTTCTTCTGTAATAGCTGTCTTCAAATCGTCAAAGGCTGCTTGACACCTTGATGACCACTCCCATGCCTTGTTTTTCTTGAGCAAGTCGGTAAGGGGGGATGCTCTTGTAGAGTATCCTTTTATAAATCTTCTATAATAGTTGACAAGTCCAAGGAAAGATCGAAGCTCGGTAACCTTAGTCGGAGGATCCCACTTTTTGATGGCTTCCACTTTCTTCTCTTCCATGCTAAGTTTCCCACCTTGGATTTTATGGCCAAGGAAATGTACTTCAGATAGTGCAAATGAGCATTTCTTCTTCTTGACATAGAGTTGGTTTTCCCTTAGGACCTGAAGAACGATCCTTAAATGCTCTACATGTTCTTCAAGGGTAGAACTATAGATGACAATATCATCTAAGTAGACTACCACAAACCGATCTAGATAGGGATGGAAGATCTTATTCATGAGTGTGCAGAAGGTGGCTGGAGCATTGGTGAGACCAAAGGGCATAACTAGGAACTCGTATGCTCCATACCGAGTTACACAAGTTGTCTTCGCTTCGTCTCTTTCCGCAATCCTTACTTGGTAATACCCCGATCTTAAATCAAGCTTAGAGAAGTACCTTGCATGGCCTAGTTGATCAAACAAATCAGCAATTAAAGGAATAGGGTACTTGTTCTTGATGGTTACCTTATTTAGAGCTCGATAGTCAATGCACAATCTCAAGGATCCATCATGTTTCTTTTGGAATAATATTGGCGCTCCATATGGTGCCTTGGAGGGTTGGATGAATCCAGCATCAAGTAGCTCCTTGAGTTGCCTCCTTAGTTCTTCAAGCTCTGGGGGTGACATGCGATAAGGTGCTTTGGCCGGTGGTTTTGCGCCTGGTTCCAACTCGATTTGATGGTCCACTTCTCTTCTAGGTGGCAATTTCTTGGGTAGTTCGGGAGGCATAACATCCTCATAGTCTTTAAGAACTTCCTGGATATCCTTAGGTGGAAGGGTGGAGATCTTCACTTCTTTTTCTTCTAGGGAAGCCAAGTAAGAAACCTCGCCCTTTTTCCATCCTTTCTTAAATTGCATGGCGGAGAGGAGTTGAGTGGTGTTTGGCTTGGATACAGTGGGTATCATGCATGGACCTCCTTCTAAGATGCATACCGAGTTATAATGGGGAAGAGACACTACATTGAACTATCTCAAGAATTCCATCCCCAACACAATGTCGAAGTCATCCATAGGAGCAACTGAGAAGTCCACCATACCTTTCCAAGTGCCAAGTTGTAGCTCTACTCCATGAGCTATACCATCAAGGGGTTTGGCCTCAGAATTCACCGTCTTCAACCATCCTTGACTCTTCTTGAGAGGGATGCCTAGTCTTGTTGCCTCTTCCTTCTTAATGAAGTTGTGAGAAGCTCCTGAGTCGACCATGGCGTGACTCTTTTTCCGTTGATAGTACCTCTACAAACATCAAAGATCCATCCTTAGTGGTTGGCTTTGTGCTTGCTTTGAGGGAAGTAAGAAGTTGTAGACATCCCAGTTGTGACTTTTCTTGAACCTCCTTTTCTTCCAACATGGCATTGAGGGCCTTCCTCTTAGGACAATCCTTCGCCCAGTGTGGTCCATCACAAAGGAAACAAGCATCCTTTGGTTTCTTGTCTTTGGAATGGTCTTTCTTACCATCTTTAGATGTTGAAGGTTTATCTCCTTGGCCCTTGTATTGTGAGGTTTTGAACCCCTTCGCTCCTCCACCTTTGTTGTGATTATCCCTCGATGATTTGGGATTTGAAGAGTTGTTATTCTTGTGATACTCAAACTCTTCTAGGGTTTCAGCCACTGTTAAGGCGGTGGAGATGTCGTTGACTCCATGACGCTTGAGTTCTTGGGCCACCCAAGATTTGAGACCATCGAAAAAGTTGAAGAGGAGATCTTCTTCACTCATGTTTGTGATTTGAAGCATAAGAGCAGAAAATTCTTCAACATAGTTATGGATAGAAGATGTATGCTTTAACTCCTTCATTCTTTTTCGTGCATTGATAGCCACATTCTCAGGATAAAATTGCTTTTTGAGTTCAATCTTAAACTCCTCCCAAGAATCAATGGTGCAAGTACCTTTCTCTATCTCACTATGCTTACGACGCCACCAAATGCCAGCAAGATTAGTAAGGTAGAGGGAGGCAGTACGTACCTTGACATGTTCATCTTGCATGTTCAAAGCTTCGAAGTAACGCTCCATGTGCCATGTGTAGTTATCTAGTTCTTTGGCATCCCGCTTACCGTTGAACTCCTTCGGTTTGGGGATATCCAATCTTGGTGTCCCCATTATTCCGATTCCGATAGTGTCCACATTGACCACTGCCCGCTTGCAAATGGCCTAATCCGCTCTGGTCTCCTCCAGACCGACTCGATATTCCTCCATTCTCTCTTGGAGCTTTGCTAGCTCTCCCAAGACCCGGTCTTGGAAAGCAACACTTGCAACATGTTGTGCCTCGATGGAGGGGTTTATGGTGCTCAGAATGGACTCTTTGAGCGATTCAGATTGTCCTTCCAATCCTAGCTCTTCCAAACTTTGCTCCACAATGTCAAGTCGGTCCTTGACATCTGCTACTGCCACCTCCATCCTTGTCACAGAGTTGTCTAGGGTGCTCACCTCCCTGTGAGATTGATCCCATTCCTCAATCTTGGCCAATATCTTGCTCATGGCTTTCTCAATGCCATCGAGACGAGACTCTACAGATGAGGTTGGGTCCTTCGACCTCTTGCTCCTTCGTGGCTCTTGAGGATCCATGGTGATCTCGCTTGGATCAGCCATCCTAACGAGCTCTGATACCAACTGTCACGGACTTATAAATTTCTTCACGTCCCGTGCGGCCTTAGGAAGTTTGGTCTCCACTAAACTCCTAAGTAAGCCTTCTAAGATTCTCAAGACAATAGAGAACAAAACTAGAGAAAGTGGGAGAGGAACTCTAGAGAACTTTGTTTGCTCTTATTGCTTGATGCCTTACACAAATGAGACCCCTCCTATTTATAGGGAACTCTTGGTACAAGGAATGGTTAGGATTGTGACACTTGTCACCCATCCAAAGATAGAGATTTTTCTAGCCCACCATTCTAGAATTATCTCCAAAGTTCCCTAAGAAGTTCTAAACCATTCTAGAATACTAAACACAATTCTACAACATTCTACAAGACTCAAGAGTATTCTACAATATTCTACATAACTCAAGAGTATTCTACAAAGAACTAGATTTTTCTAGAAGTTTAAGGAATTCTCTAGAAAAATCTAGGTTGTGACATTTGGCATTGTTGTAGAGGACCAAATTCATATAAACACTTGTAGAATGTCTGGTTGTGTGGTGGAAACCCAAAAATCATGTTTCTTATGAGTTCTGGTTCTACGATTGATAAAAATTAATTGATTCCCTTTCACTGCACCACATAATTAACCAAACAAACTATAATTGTATGATTGCTTGTTATCTGCATTTGATGGTCTAGACTATGTAATATACATGTTGCTACTTTGTATTTGAAAAGAATCAGAATTCAAGATTGAAACCAAAACAATTTATTTACTGCTATTCTACATTGACTTTGTGAAAATTTATCGTACCTTGATGTCTTCTCCAAGAAAAACAAATGAACTTGGTGTATAGTAAATAACTAGGGATTTATGATGTGAAACGTAGCAGTCGTTATCTTGGTTTCAATTATCATATTGTTTTAAGCACGAATAATAATATGTTGATGAAATCTATAGTTCTTTTTTTATCATTCTAGTTTTAATTTTTCAGATTTACTTATTATATTTTCTTACTTGAATGAAACATTGGTCAATGATTTCACATTACACTTTATAAAAATTCTACACTTTACTAGCACTCTTATAACATGCTTTCTTCCTTTAATACGAATGCTTTCTCACTTTTCTACAAGAATCATGACTCCTGATAGCTGTTTGAGTCGTTTTAGACAACACAAACTTTAACAGCTGTATTCCATGAATGAATGAACTGCGGATAGCTTTTGAGATATTTTCTTATTCTACCTCGAAGTAAAATCAGCATAGATTTGTGTCCAAATGGACATTATTTTACCAATGTGAGAATATGTATGTAAAATTTTCTCTAGTGGACAACAATTGGCATAAGGGTTGATGGTTTGAAGAAGTTACTAGTCCAAACTAGTTAAGCAAAGCAGTGATTAAAAGTGGATTTTGGTTGAGTCAAATGGTGATGATCATTGACGTAAATATCAGAATGACATCATAAAAATTAGAGTATGTTAATAGTAAAGATTAAACTCAATAGTGACCGCGACAAATGAAACCTATTCGAGAGGAGATATTATAGTCCCTCCACATTAGAACAAAGGGATGGAACATAGTTTATAAACACATTATTTTGATCCTTAAAAGTATGTAAATAGGATAATTAGTTTTAATGAGATGAAAAATAGCAAAATAATCCCTCAAAATATAGTATGTTTGTCATTTTGCTCCCTAAAATATATCTTTTATTATTGTATGAATCCTTAGTTTAAAAAACTAAAATAAGAAAAATGATTAAATTTATAACTAATAAGTAGTTAAAATATCTTTCAAGAATTATTTTATTATTTTTATGTGAGGAACTAAATGGCCTAATTCTTAAACTTTTATAAAAAAATATAATTTCCTCTAAAAATATATACATGAAATATATATGACAAGCGAGAATACAAGGAAAATGAAACTTCGTGATTGTACCCTGTACAGTGGATTATGGCATTAGCATAAACAGGGAATCCATCTTTAAACTCTACAAGACCATCTTCATATTGATCTGGTAAAAATTAAAACCAAAATGAGGATCAGAAAAATCATATAATGATCATAAACAAGTAACATATGTAAAATGAGAAAAGTCCATGAATATTGTTTAAATTACTTGAGTGTTAAAGATAATATAGGATAATCAATTAAGTAGAGCGTGTTAAATTTTATTTCACCCGGTATTCAATTTTTATAGATAGAAAAAATTATCTAGGTGGGTTGAATAATAGTGTCAGTTTTGGGTTGGGATATTTGGAAATTCAATTACTATGTAAAAAGAATGAGAGATGGCAGTTCTATGATACGTTAATTTATAGTAAATGATCAAACTTAATCAAAATCATATACTAATTAAGAAACTCTACCTATATCATATCAATAAAAACCTTTTACACATAACGTTGTATGGAACATTATATTGCCATAATTTTCGAACTTCATGGCTGCAAAATCTGGATTTAGGATTTTGATACTTGTGCAATATCCATTGAAATGTCCAAGGAACTAGGTCCAAGACCAATTAAAATCGCCACCTGTTAAATGGAAATTACCAACGAAATTATTTAAAAATAAAAATATTAAAATTATATCTTTTATAATTAATGTTTAATTACATTTTTAATCTATTTAATTTGAATTTCTCGATGGCCCTACGAAAAAAAAGTAATTGGACAGATTCGACTGTTTCCACACTTTTTACCTCTAGAAATTTGTAAAACCTATTAATAAATAATTTTAAAATGGATATATTTATAATTATTTTATGAAAATGACCCAAATTTTATCATTTTGCCTATATCTTGTGATCCTTCGTTTTCAGTGGGGTGGGTAAGCGGACAGGTTCACCTCGGTCGTCCGCTTAGGTTTGTGAAGAGCTTGGTCCACCCCATCCAGTCTTGTAATGCTAAACGAATTTAACTTGGTGATCCGCCCCTGCTCCACGGGTCAAATGGGTTGCCCGTGGATCTGTAAAAGATAAACACAAGAAGGGGGGTTGAATTGTGTTAATTATAAAATTTTATCCCTTTCATCTGTGAGTTTCAAATGGGTTCAGACGAAACAACGTTTGTATTGAAAGATTGATTTTAATATGCAAACGTTAGAGTACGATTATCCCCAGTTAGTTAATCAGACGAAACAAATAAACACGAGTATTTTTATACTGGTTCGTCTATTCAAGACTACGTCCAGTTACCCAGCAACCACTGAGTTTTCACTACAAATCGTGAAAAGGTTTACAAGTATTGTTTGAACCCAGCCACTTCTGGCTATTACAAGATATTCTTTGCTCCCAGCCTTCTCAGGCTAAACTACCAAGGTATTCTTTGAAACCCAGCCTCCTGAGGCTAATACAAAAGGTATTCTTTGAAACCCAGCCTCCTGAGGCTAATACAAAAGGTATTCTTTGGAACACGGCCTCCTCAGCCTAAAGTACCACACAAGTGGATTTGTAAAGATGTTTTAAAAACCAAAGATCTTCCTCTTCGCAGAGAGGGTTTTTACAATATAGTTCTTAGTTGAAGTGAGCGAATTCTCAGACGATTGAAGAGATAAGCGTATTCGCCAACTGATTCTTGAAGCTGTGAAGTCCTTTTATAGGCAACTTCTTCAAATAGCCGTTAGACTCATTTGAATGTCGTTGAGAGTCGTTGAGAAATCTTCCAGAGAGCTTTCCAAAAAGGTTGTCAGTTGTACTCGATTAATTGATAAGAGTCGCAGCGGATATAGCGGACTAGGTTGTGCGTAGTACTATTTCTGACTTGTACAGAGATGTGACAAAAAGGTGAAGACCTTTTTGACTTTGGTGTGTAAGCTCGAATCCCTATACTGATCTTGGATGGTTCTCATGAGTGTTTCTTTAGATTTGAAATCTTGGCGCGAATGACTCCACTTGACTTCAGCTTTTGGATAGACGATATGATTCTTCAGTCTTCAGTTGTTGTTGTTTCGTCTCATCCTATCGTTTTAAGACTTCACTTTTTGGACAGACGAAGGACTTTAGCTTGAGTAGTCCTCTTCCGTCTGTGCATGTATCGTCTGATGACTTGGCTTTTGGATAGACACAGAAATTCATCTTTGAAGGGTCACATTTTGTCTGTGCTGGTTTCGTCTTAGCAAATCTTGGGTAACTTGATTTCGTCTGTCTTGTAATTAATCAAAATCTTGAGACGTTAATCATCCTTGATCTAACAATCTCCCCCTTTTTGATGATTACAGACCATACCACAAAAATCTGCACAAGACATGGTTAGACAGAAACAAACAGTCTTAAAAAGCCAGATTAACATCAAGACGATGTTTTCTGAATAATACCTCTTTATAATAGATTGTTACATCAATGCGATGTAATCTTTGTTCATTATTACATTGGTATAGACAGAAAACCAATAAAGAATAACTAATAAAGATTTACAATGTATTTTCTATACTAAAAACAATAAATAAAATACATTGATACAAAAAAAATATAGTACATGGCTCCTTATTGTATAACTTCCCTTCAGACGATACTCTCCCCTTCAGACGATGCTCTTTGCTCTTGCTTGCTCGCTCCCCCTCAGACGAAGCTTTATCTTGTTTGCTCCCCCTCAGACAATGCTTTCCCCTTGTACCATTCTTCTTTCCCTTGGGCTATCTTCTTTTCTCTCCCCTCTGAAAGTTTGTGAATCATCAAAATGTGATCACGAAGAAGGCTTCGGCTTCTTGTTGAGCAGGGTCATCACAATGTCTTTTAGCTGCTGCACTTCAGACGATAGAGAAGCTTGATTTTCTTCAAATTCTCTGTTCTTTGCTTTCAAGTGCCCGCAATCCTCTTCCAAGGCATCATATTTACGCTTCAGAGTCTTATACTCCTCAGCTTCTTGAATATCAGCCTCTGCAACCTTCACCATATCATCAAAGTGTACCATTGGTGTTTGAGGTTCTTCCACAAAAGGTGTAGTGTCATCAATGATGAGCACTGTTGGAGTCTTCTTCAGACGCAATGTGAAATATGGAAGAGTGAGGTAAGCCGTGAAGTTCCGTTCCCATTGTCATGTGTAGATGTTTGTTGGAACAGAGACTTCAAGATCTGGATGTTCCTCGGAAGGAAGTGAATAAGCGAAAGCTCTACCAGGAAACACCCTGCCATATACGGTAGAATCCTCATCAAAAGAGGTTCCAGAGCAAAATTGTGAAGTGGCTTCATGATCTTCTATCATCCGTTGTATCTTTGGATTGATAGGGCTTGAGGCTTGAGCTTGTATTGCCTTGAGGTGCGCATAAGCAGCAAACGGAAGAAGCTTGGAGATGTGCCTTGCATATTTGAAGGTTCTGGGTACAGACGATACTTTCTTTTCTTTGCCCTTAGCCAAAAAGTTGACCAAGCATGGTCGTTTTCGGTCTAAGACGATTGTGTACTTCGTTTCGTCTGACACCAGCGAAGAGAACTGTGATCCCACCATGAAGGGACAATATCTCTTATCCTTCTTTGCTTGACGATCAATGTGATAGAAGGAAACCTCTCTTTCCTTGGTTTCCCTTCTATAGGCATCAGCAATCAACTTGAAGGTCAAGTTGTAGTCTTCTGGTTGGGAGTGAGCGAACTCCTCAGGGTCTTCATATTCGTTGAGGAGGATGGAGTAGCGAGGGTTGATCCCGGAGCAGTGGGGTCTCGTCCATGGGAGCACAATTCCAAGAGAATGTCCTAGACCGATATACTCTGTTTTGTTGAGTGGAATTGTGAAGGGCATAGGATCATGGCGATCTATGGCGTCGAGATGCCAATGTGTGCACTCTCTTGGCTCATAGATGGTAGAGTGTGCGTCTCCATATCTACAATGATGGAATGCAGGCGCATTAACCTCATACCGAACCTTCCACCTTGGATTTTCTCTGTGTGGGATGTGAGGTTCATAGCCAAGTGCTGGTCCTTCAATTACCGACGCAACAATATGATCCTTGTATGCTTGTATATCTTCCAGTCCCTTGATGTCTAGGTTGGCCAGTGTGTCCCAGGGCAGACGCTTCAGCCAATTGCGTTGCTCCTCTAGGGTGTAGATAGTGTCTTCGTTGAAATCCACCGGCTTCAAGGGTTTGTTGTAGATGATGGGATTGACAAATCTCCCTAATTGAAAACCCTTCTTGCCTCTGTACTCGTATGGGTTCTTCAATTCGATATAGGGAGTGTCCTTGATATAGCGGTCTTCATCGTCTGCTAAGTCATCATTTTGAGCAGACTCAGATGGTTCACCATCAATGGAGAATTCATCATTCTTCTCTCCAATAATCAAATCTGGTTTGATTGGTCTTTCAGCACAGGTGATCTCAGCAAACCTTCTCATGACTAATTCGTTTAGAAACGAATAGTCCACCTTGCGCTTTGGGGGTAAATCTTCTGGATTAATCACCTCGGCATGTGATCTCCCCCAAGTAGCATCCATCTTTATGACTTCAAAAGGTTCTTCATCAGACGAAGAATCTACTTCTTCAATCAACACAAAGTCGTCAGACGGAATCTCCTTCGTCTGTTGGTGGGATGCTTCCTCAGACGCAACAGGTAACGTTTGTGCAAGGGATGCGTTCAGCGGAGACGCAACAATAGGGGTAGCCCTATGTTCGTCTTGGAGTGATGTTGATGGAGAGACTTCCATTGTGGAAACTTCCTCACTTAGCATTGATTCCAACTCCTCCGCAAGTTGGGCATTGTCTTTCTGGATCTGGGCAGTTTCTTCACTGTTCATGCCCTCTGAGGTTGCTGGAGCAGATGCAGCCTTAAGTGATTCAATGCCGCGAACGCTATCGAGAAAGATTTTTTCTCTCTCAGCTTGAAGCAAAAATGAGACTCTCTTAGCCTCTTTCAGCATTCTTTCTTCGTCTGTCTCACCAACTATAACAGACGCAAGCTTTTGCTTCATTTTCTCCTTGCCTTTAGCAGCCTTTTCAAGCACAAGCTTTCTAGCTCTTGCCTTTTCTTCTGCTGCTATCCTCTGCTTTTCTTCGTCTGTGAGTATCTTCACAGACGGAACAGGTTCAGACGATATATTCACCCCTTCATCTTCACTAGGGGATATCGTTTGTCCTTTTGTCTTAGCACCAATGTGCTAGATTCTGATGGTCCTTTTCTTCTTCTTGAGGGGTTCTTCAAGAACGTCCTCAAAAGGAACCTCAGAGATGATTACTGGAGGAAGAGGTTGAGGTTGGTTTAGTGTTTGAGCTTGTGTTTGGGGTTCTGTTTGGGATGGTGTTTCGGCTTGTGTTTGAGGTTGTGTTTTGGCATGTGTTTCGGACGATGTTTGGGCTTGTGTTTGTGGCTTAGCACGCTTGATGCGAGCTCTGTGTGGAAGGTCTTTGATGATGGGTAAGAGAAGTACATCCTCTTTTTGCGAATGAAGGAGGTAGCCTGGCGTCAGATGCATCTTCGCAAAGGTGTTGGCTTTTACTTCCTTTCCTTCAGGGTGACAAACTGCGCCAGTAGTATCAAACCCTTGGTTGATGATGATCTTTGTGAAGAGGGTGGCGTAGGGAATGCTGCTCTTCCTATGGATGTTGCGGTTCTTCAACGCACTTATCCAGTGATCAAGGATAATGTGCGGAAGGCTCATCCTAGCTTTCCTCAGAAGGTAGAAGATACAGAATCTGTCTCGAGAGCTCACATTGTCACGAGAGCCTGTACGAGGAGTGAAGATGTTGTAAAGCAAGTTGTGAATGACTCTGGCAGATGGACAAAGGTTTCCAGATCTGAAGAACTTGGAGTCTTCAGAGTTGCATTTCTTCATCTCGTAGATCATCTTGTCTACGTGCTCCTCAGATTCATTCTTCATCCAGTTGCGGCTGTAGAAATGCCCCTCGGCCTTGCAGTTGCCGGCCTTAGCAATGGAGTCCACTGTAATAATGTACTCCTTGTTGTCAATGGTACCCACAATACCATCATCGAACTCCTTCGCGTCGCTCCAGAACTCAGCGTATGCCTCCATCAGCCATTCTCCTTTCATCTCAGCAAAACCCAACCATCCAGAGTGGTTCAAGACTTTTGCTACTCGTTCAGAGATGCCTTCAACAGTTTCCCTTGAAATCCACTTGCTCGGCAAGAACAATTCTTGAGCGAAGAAAGTGGCTTCAGCAGATTTGGTAGCTTTGGTGTTCTTGGCGGCCATTGTTGATTTTTGAAAAAGAGAGAATAAGAACTTAGTGAGTATTTAGGTTTGGAAAGTTCAAAAGTTTGCAAATTTGCAGTAAAGAGTAAAAGAGTAAACTTTCAAGAGTATTTATAGGCAAAGATAAAAACGGTTGTGATTCATCAAACGAAAGAGATTTCGAAAACTGCCCCTGATTTGACGTGTCCACATCATTGCCTTTTCAATGATTGATTTGACCTCTCGCAATTTCAGTAGCGTGCCTATCAATGTCCTAGAATAGTGCAATAAATGACAGACACATTTATTGCTTCTTTTAATTTGTCCCTGCACACTTGAGATAAGCTTATTAAACAGTAACAGTTGCGTCTGTTGAATTTTACCGCAGTAACTATTCAACTTGATTAGACGCAATGTTTCGTCTTAACACGAAATTACAGACGGAACAAATTTAACAAATCGCTCAGACGGAACAATTTTCAATCATTTAAAGAAATAATTCCAAGATTTTCCTTAATGAAATTTAAACGTGTTTCGTCTAATGCTTTAGTAAATATATCTGCCCATTGAAAATCTGTTTTCACAAAGTGTATATTGAAAATACCTTTTTAGACATAGTCTCTTATAAAATGAAAACGAATTTCAATATGTTTAGCTTTTGAATGTTGAATAGGATTTTTGCTAAGATTAATTGCACTTGTATTATCATAAAATACTGGTATATGATTTTCAAACCTGGAGTAATCTTCAAGTTGATGTTTTATCCATTTAATTGTGAGCAACACACACCGCCAAACAATATACTCTGCTTCAGTTGTTGAGAGTGCAATGGAGTTTTGTTTCTTACTTGACCAAGATATTAATGATGATCCAAGGAATTGGCATCCACCACTTGTGCTTTTTCTCTCCACTTTGTCTCCAGCATAATCCGCATCACAAAATCCTTTCAAGCTAAAATCATTATTTTTCTTATAAAACAGAGAGAGATCAGTTGTTCCAACAAGATATCTAAGAATTCTCTTTATAACTTGTAAGTGAGATTCTTTAGGGTCAGATTGAAATCTATCACATAGACAGACACTAAACATAATGTTAGGTCTGCTCGCAGTTAAATAAAGGAGTGAGCCAATCATACCTCTATATATCGTCTGATCAACAGACTTACTTGACTCATCCTTGTTGAGATTTGCTCCAGACGAATGCATTAGGGTCTTCATAGGCTTGGCATTCTCCATCTTGAACTTCTTAATAAGTTCCTTTGTGTATTTTTGTTGATGGATGTAGATTCCTTCTTTCGTCTGCTTGATTTGAAGTCCTAGAAAGAACTTCAATTCTCCCATCATGCTCATTTCAAACTCATCCTGCATTATCTTTGAAAAATCCTTGCATAGAGAATCATTAGTAGCTTCAAAGACTATATCGTCTACATAAATCTGGACTATAATAAAGTCTTTTGAAACGCTTTTCTTGAAGAGAGTTGTATCAACCTTTCCTCTTGAAAAACCATTTTTAAGAATAAAAGAACTCAGTCTATCATACCAAGCTCTAGGAGCTTGTTTAAGACCATACAATGCTTTCTTGAGTTTGAAAACATGATTAGGTTGAGATGAACTTTCAAAACTAGGAGGTTGTTTTACATACACTTCTTCTTCAATGAAACCGTTTAGAAAAGCACTTTTTACATCCATTTGATATAGTACGATATTCTTGTGAGCAAAGAAAAGCAAGCAATATTCGATTGCTTCTAATCTAGCTACAGTGCAAAAGTTTCTGTAAAATCAATACCTTCTTGTTGATTATACCTTGTGCTACTAACCTTGCTTTGTTTCTTACCACTTTTCCAGCTTCTTCATCAAGCTTGTTTCGAACACCCATCCGGTTCCAATGATGCTTTTGTTCTTTGGTCTTTCAACTAGGGTCCATACATCATTCCTTGTGAACTGATTAAGTTCATCTTCCATAGCCAAGATCCAATCGTTATCTTGAAGAGCATCTTCAACATTCTTTGGCTCTATGTTTGATACAAGAGCATATCCAGACGATTCCTTTAGCTTCATTCTAGTTAGAACACCTTGATTCCTATCTCCAATGATAAGATCTTCAGTGTGATTAGAAGCAAACTTCCATGATCTTGCAGGTGCTTGATCTTTTTGTTGATGAGTATCAGACGAAGAGGGTTTGTCTGTGCTTCTATCGTCTGCTCTTGTTTCGTCTGACCCTTGTTTATCATGTTGACCAGAAAGGTTAATCTGCAAATTATCAAACAAGTTTTCTAGGTCTGATATTTCTTTATCAGCCTTTGAGTTATCGTGGAACTTTACATAAATTGATTCCTCTACAACTTGCGTCTTAGAGTTAAAAACTCTATAGGCCTTAGATGTGTTGGAATATCCAAGAAAGATTCCTTTTACCACCTTTGAATCAAACTTGCCAAGTTGATCTTTAGTGTTTAAGATAAAACATTCACATCCAAAAGGATGGAAATAAGAAATGTTGGATCTTTTTCCTTTCCATAGTTCATATGGAGTCTTATTCAATATTGGTCTTATCAATATTCTGTTTTGAATATAACAGGAAGTATTAATACGCCCAATAATATTTAGGGAGAGAGCTTTCATGCAACATAGTTCTAGCCATTTCTTGTAAAGTATGATTTTTCCTTTCCACAACTCCATTTTGTTGAGGAGTTCTTGGAGACGAAAAATTGTGAAATATACCATTTTCAAAACAAAAGGCTTTGAACTCAGAATTTTCAAATTCTGTTCCATGATCACTCCTTACTGAATATTTAATACATATTATTTTTTTTTTTTTTTGAACACGTTTGTAGAATATTTCAAAGACCTTGAATGACTCATGTTTATGGGCTAGGAAGTATACCCATGTAAATCTAGTATAGTCATCTACAATGACAAATCCATATCTCTTTCCTCCAAGACTTTCAGTCTGAGTGGGTCCAAAGAGATCAATGTGTAACAGTTATAACGGTCTTGTCGTGGAAACAACATTTTCTTGATTTGAAAGAAACTTTGAGTTGTTTCCCATGCTGACAAGATTCACACAGACGATTGATTTTCCAAGATATTTTTGGCAAACCTTTTACGAGATCCTTTTTAGAAATTTTTGAAATATACTTGAGACTTAAATGTCCAAGCTTTTTGTGCCAAATATCTCGTTCATCGTCTGCTGAAATCAAACATGTTACATTCTGATCACTCAGGTCAGAAAGGCAAACCTCATAAAGATTATTCTTCCTTTTCCCAATAAAAAGAATGGATTTATCTTTGTTTTTGACTATACACTCATCAGAGTTAAAAGCTACTTCATATCCACTATCACAAAATTGACTTATGCTAAGTAGATTGAAGTTAAGACCTTTAACATATGATACGTTCTGGATAAGAGTATTGGGTGTCTTACCAACAGTCCCAATGCCAAGAATTTTACCTTTTCCAGAACTGTAGGAGACAGACCCTTTACTTGGTCTGAGGTCTTGGAACATAGACAGGTCTCCCGTCATGTGTCGTGAGCAACCATCGTTGTCAGGTACCGGCTTGAAGTCTTGTCTCTTCCCATTAAGGATATCTGCAACAGGAACAATAAGTGACTTTGGTACCCAAATCTTTTTGGGTCCTTTCTTGTTAGTTACAAAAGGCTTCTTTTTGTTTTTAGTCTTTTTGTGGATGTTAGGAACCTTGTTGTGATTCCTCTTCTTTTGAGCAGACGAAATAGGTTTGTTTTTCTTTTCGTCTGTCTCTTTAACATAACCAAGTCCACTTTTATCATTAGGTGATCTCCTATATTTTAAAATATTTTCAAGAATGGAGGATCCCTTTGTAAACTTGGTTAAGTCAGTGAGTAAGGACTCATTTTCTTTCTTTAATCTTTCGATTTCAAGAATGAAAATGTCCTTTTTTGAATTCGAGACGAAACATCATTTGATACTTTCTTGTCTAGTAACTCAATTTCAGATTTCAAAACTGCATTTTCTTCCAAGGTTTGTCTCAACTTGGTTTTGCAAGTTTTGTATTGTTGAGCAATAAAGTGGGAGTGAGCTAGAAGAGTATCATATGACATTTCTTCTGATTCTGACTCAGACTCAGAAGAAGAGGATGAAGAAGTTTCATTGTAATTTACCTTTGTTGAGACATGGTCTCCGACCATGAAGGTGAGATGTTTTTTGTTTCTTCTCCTTGAGGAGGATTCCTCTAAGCTTTCACTTTGTCAAGGTCTTCCCAAGTCGTAAAGCTCTTCTTTCCTTTATCTTTTCTAGAGCTCCACCTCTTTTTCAGTCTGGGACATTCTGATCTCATATGTCCCGGTTTCCTGCATTCATAGCACACAACCTCTGTGCTTTCTTCTTTGGATGATGACTTCTCAGGGAACTTCTTCTCCTTTTTCTTGAAGAAACGTTGGCCTCTGCCTTTCTTCATCATCATTCTTTTGAATCGTCTTGCCATGAGGAGACTTCGTCTTCGACGAACTATCGACGGTCTCGATTTGGTTGAATCAGCCTTCAAAATCTTTGTTTTCTTTTTACTGTCCTTCTTGACAGAATCTTCTTTAGGGATGTCATTGACAGAAGGAAGAGTTATAGGTTCTTGAACCTTGATCTTCTCCCTTTTACATAAGAGTACCTCATGTACCCTTAGAGCTCCAATTAACTCGTCTAGAGTTAATGTCTTCATATCTCTTCCAACAGAGATAGCTGTGGACATGGCTTCCCAAGGAGGTGGGAGACTGTCCAAGATCTTCATGTTGTTCTGGGCCTTTGTGAAGGTGATTCCCAGAGCAGTGAGTCCATTCAATATTGTTTGGAATCTTCCAAACATCATATCGATTGACTCTCCTTTCTTCATAGAGAACATTTCATATTCTCTTTGAAGAGTAGCGGCCTTCCTCATTCTGACATCTTCAGTCCCTTCATATGAGATTTTGAGAGCATCCCATAGTTCTTTAGCCGTTTTGTAGGCACAGAATCTGTTGTACTCAGTTCTGGAGAGAGCACACATAAGAGCATATCTTGCTTTGTTGTTCAACTCCATCATAGAGTATTCTTCGTTTCCCCATTCTCCTTCAGGCTTTGCAATAGGGATATCTCCTGTAGTGATTATGTTCCATAATCTATATTGGGTTGACTTGATGTACATCTCCATCCTGTCAGCACAGTATGGATAATCATCTCCAGAGAAAGCTGGAGGTTTGTTCATAGAAGCTCCTCCGGATAGAAACAATGGCCCTTGTGAGTCCATGTTGGATCTTTTCCTCTAGCAGCTGTTAAGCGCTCAACCCTTAGAGGCTGAGCTCTGATACCAAATTATAAAAGATAAGCACAAGAAAGGGGGTTGAATTGTGTTAATTATAAAATTTTATCCCTTTCGTCTGTGGGTTTCAAATTGGTTCAGACGAAACAACGTTTGTATTGAAAGATTGATTTTAATATGCAAACGTTAGAGTACGATTATCCCCAGTTAGTTAATCAGACGAAACAAATAAACACGAGTATTTTTATATTGGTTCGTCTATTCAAGACTACATCCAGTTACCCAACAACCACTGAGTTTTCACTACAAACCGTGAAAAGGTTTACAAGTATTGTTTGAACCCAGCCACTTCTGGCTATTACAAGATATTCTTTGCTCCCAGCCTTCTCAGACTAAACTACCAAGGTATTCTTTGAAACCCAGCCTCCTCAGGCTAATACAAAATGTATTCTTTGGAACACAGCCTCCTCAGGCTAAAGCAAAAGGTATTCTTTGGAACACAACCTCCTCAGGCTAAAGTACCACACAAGTGGATTTGTAAAGATGTTTTAAAAAACAAAGATCTTCCTCTTCGCAGAAAGGGTTTTTACAATATAGTTCTTAGTTGAAGTGAGCGAATTCTCAGACGATTGAAGAGATAAGCGTATTCGCCAACTGATTCTTGAAGCTGTGAAGTCCTTTTATAGGAAACTTCTTCAAATAGCCGTTAGACTCATTTGAATGCCGTTGAGAGTCGTTGAGAAATCTTCTAGAGAGCTTTCCAAAAAGGTTGTCAGTTGTACTTGATTGATTGATAAGAGTCGCAGCGGATATAGCGGACTAGGTTGTGCGCAGTACTATTTCTGACTTGTACAGAGATGTGACAAAAAGGTGAAGACCTTTTTGACTTTGGTGTGTAAGCTCGAATCCCTATACTGATCTTGGATGCTTCTCATGAGTGCTTCTTTAGATTTGAAATTTTGGCGCGAATGACTCCACTTGACTTCAGCTTTTGGATAGACGATATGATTCTTCAGTCTTCAGTTGTTGTTGTTTCATCTCATCCCATCGTCTTAAGATTTCACTCTTTGGACAGACGAAGGACTTTAACTTGAGTAGTCCTCTTCCGTCTGTGCATGTATCGTCTGATGACTTGGCTTTTGGACAGACGCAGAAATTCATCTTTGAAGGGTCACATTCCTTCTGTGTTGGTTTCGTCTTAGCAAATCTTGGGTAGCTTGATTTCGTCTGTCTTGTAATTAATCAAAATCTTGAGACGTTAATCATCCTTGATCTAACAAGATCCAGTTAAAATATTTTAAAAATGCTAAATTTTAAATTTAAAAAAAAATGTTTAAAGAATGTTATATTTTACCTCTTAAATTCTTACTAAAATAAATCAATAACATAAATGTTTAGGGTTTGAGATTGAGACTAGTTCTGGGGTAACGATAGTAGAAGTGGAACTGGTTTAGGTAGAAGCGGTAACAGAAGCGGAATTGATGCAAGCGAAGAGATTGGGAAGGTGCGAGAAGATTGAGAGGGTACGAGAAGATTGAAGAGAGAATGAGCTGGCGAAGTGTGGGTTTCAACTTTTAACCTTTTAAATAGTGTAGGCTTGCAGGTCGTTTTGCGAACCCCACGAGTTTAGTCCACAAAACTCACAAGTTACATGGAGCGAGCTTTTACATATTGTGTCCCTAAATTTTTCTGAAGAAAATGGTTCAAACCCACGCAAATCGCAAATTCATGTGCCGGCCATGAACTTCAACCGCTGTACCACCCTGAGATTTAGTCCTCTATAGTATTTTATTAATTCTCATTAACCTTTTCTTTTTAATGTTTTTCTTATAAAATAATTGATAAATTATCTGATCGGAAATTATGGAACTTTTGCACACGAGGATTAGCTAGTATAGTATAATTGAAATCAACATTGCATGAATCCGACCAGAAAATATGAGATTACGAATATAAAATACTACTTTTTAAGTTGGCTACGAAGGAATCGAGAGAAAAATATTATGAATCGACGTTGAAAATCTTATTTATGAGAGTAATTTTTACCTAATTATGATTGTGAAAAATATTTTTAATAATGACAGGAAAATAACTGCCGTTAAAATTTTTTATTTTTAACATTTTTCATGTTTAAATGTTTAAATTGATATATATATATATATATATATATATATATATATATATATATATATATATTGCATACAGTATATGAAAGTTCAATATCTAATACTCTATCTCAAATAAGGGCCCAACACCATAGTTTGAACATGAATATTAAGATATTTATTTGAAACTGACACCACACTAATCCATCAGTTAGATTCGGAGAAATAACTCATCAAACAAAACAATATTTTTAATTTAATTATGGAATTAAATATATGCCCAGTCTCTTCTAAAATTTTCCAACCGACAAACCACATTCTTAAAACATATAATAACTCCAACATAAACTTAAATAAATACCATTTGCTTAAACAAATTTTACTTAGTGAGAGACTTGAATTCTCCACACTAGGCTGACCCACATTGGCCAATTAACCAAGAATTTATCTATAACAAAACACACAATAATAGATCAAATCCTAGGGAGTCTTAGATTAATCAACCCTACCGACACACGACAAACATATCCACAATGCTCAACTGCCATAATATTCACACACAACAACTCATATTTAAATATAAATAAACCAGTAAATAAATAATATGCTAAAAGGATGACATTACAACATACCTTTAATGGGCCTTCAAATTGCCTTTCATTTTTTTTTTTGGCACACAATTAAAATCCTATGAAGACAACGGTAACATGTTAGCACTATCTCTTTACTGTAAGAGTAATATTTGCCAGCAGAGATCTATATTGAGATGAATATCCTTTGGAGATTAAAAATTCACCAACACCAATTTTTCATTTTTTCCAATTTCCCTAACCTATGTGTCCATCTCCTTGAAATAACCTTTCCAACTCAAAAAATTCTTGACTGCAAATGCATAAAAGTTCATCAGCTATATTGGTTGACAACAACATATTCCATTCTACTTCCATATCCGTTACAACATTTGAAACAATTCTTTGTTTACAACACCTTTATTTCTTACAAGCATACCACCTGAAAATTTTCTTTGTTGATCAATCTCCTAATGAGTCTTTGTCTCACAGTTCTCCCTAAACCTTTCACGTTGTGAGAAAGAACTTTCATTAGCAACCTTCACTTCTTCCCTCTTATTGACTATTGGGATCTTCATGTTCGATCATCTTTTTTCCAACTCAATCAACTTGTTGATAATCTCCTCTTCACTTCCATCGTAATTAACTCCCATTTTGTTGTCCCACCTACCACATTTTGATTGTCTTTTATCTTGTCATTACGGAAATGTGTGTGAGTGATGTGCTCCCCGAGATACCAACAATTTCATCGTACTTTTAATATTTTTAATACTTGCAAACAGAATTTTAAAATCCCAAAAATGGATCCAAACCAATAAAAAAAATGGTGTGGTTTAGCTTTTATAATCAATTTAAATTTGAAATGGTTGAATTTAGCACAAATGGGGAAATGGAAATAGATATATTAGTAGAATTAGTTAGTTGCAACATCTGTAAAGACGAATCGACATGGCGAACAAAATGTTGAGGAAATGCTCTGAAAAGAGGATCACTTTGGTGGAACATTAGAAAAGAAAGGTTCATGGTAAAAAGGCTGGTTAAGAAAATCACTTATAATGAAAGGTGAGTAATGGGGAGACACTTTGCTTTAATTATGGGTTGGAGGAGAAAACTAAAATTGGTCTTTATTAGAAAGATATGGGAATTTGGAGGGATGGAAGGTGGAAATAGAAGCTAAGATGAAGAAGAATCATTAGATTGGGAAAAGTACGTACAGTTAATATTTTGGATATATATCAATTGTTCTATGACGGAAGTTGGGTAGATCAAGTCATAATCAATTTGTGGTGTTTGACGTTTGGGCTGTTACGCTCTTAAGTAGAAAGAGTTGCGCTTTTAAGTAGAAAGAGTTGCGTTCTTACTAATCGTTATAACTATTAATCTAGTGATAAGCGCTCAATACAACAATTAATAATTTTGTTCGCTGACTTATAGGAATTACATCCTCAAGTTACAACCACCTTGTGATTGATTTTGTAGGTTTTTTATTAAATGACATGTAAATATAATTTTTGGGGCCCTCTAATTTATTATTTTTTATATAGAGGTTGTTTAATTTATTACGCCTAAATGATTGGTGAAATTAATATTTAAGACCAGTCACGTTGAAGTAAATAAAGAGAATTGCATCAATTATTACTACGTGATTGTTTAACTTTATTTTTAATTTATTTAGAGTGACATATAAAAATTCTCATTTTTATTATTCTTTTTAAAATATTTGATTTGAAAGTCAAAATTTATATCTTCTTTCTCTTTCTCTGGTAACACAATGGACAACAGTGACAAATTATGCGCGACTCATTATCATTTTTCTGAATTTTTCGGGTAGTATACAAACTTTACCAAGGATAGAAGATTCTTTTTCAAAATTACTTGTCTCTATTTATAAGTCTTTATTTTTTAAATTATTTCTTGCATTAATTGGTTTTTGACCAACATTTCCCTAATAATTAATTTACAATATAAAAACTATAAATTAATATCCTCTCTCACAAATAATATGTTGTGTTACAAAACCAATAGAAATTTAAATGTTTTTTAAATAATTATATCATTCTCATATTTAGTATCTATCTTAAAATATATCACTTTAATTTAGTCCATTTCTTAACAAAATTATTTTCATAAAGAGGGTTAAAATTCCAATTTCTTTCAAGTTAATTTTTCTTTTATTGATGTAAAACACAGTTTAATTTACCTTGTATTAAGTCATTTAATACGGTAAATAATTAAAGGTATAATAAAAGTTTCATGAAGCATAAATGTAGAAATATGTTATTCTCAAATATATGACTAACCAAACATATTTTTTCCATTCCGTCTCTACATAAAAAGAGTGAGATAATGTGCCAAATAGTAGAACTCTTGCATTAATAATATTGATCTTCAAATGATAACACTTGAGAACTTTATTGAAGTACACGAGAGGAGTACGAGGACTTAGCCAACTCAGTTAAATTTAAGTACAATGTAGCTACATTTATAATAAAAACATAATTAAATTAAAGGGATAACTTCACAGCCCAAATAGAATTGGAATATTATCATCTTATGGACTTGGAATGTGTGGTTTCTTGAAATGGTGGTGAAGTGGTAGTTTAGGAATAGGCTTTTTGAAGAAAGGTTTTGGTTTTAGAAATTCTTCTGACTCAATACCAGGAATGGGCTTTTTCACTATCAAAGGTTTTGGAATTGGCTTAACAATTGGAATTATCTTTGGCTCAGGTTTAAGAATGGGAATTGGCTTAACAATAGGAACTGGTTTTGGTACAGGCTTAATGATAGGAATTGGCTTAACAATTGGAACAAATTTTGGTACAGGCTTATATACTGGAACAGGAATAGGCTTAACTACAGGAATTGGCTTTGGTATTGGCTTTACAATGGGAATAGGTTTAGGAAAAAATCCTTTGAATTTTTCTTCTTCATTAGGGATTGACTTAACAATTGGAATTTCCTTTGGAATAGGTTTAACAATGGGAATTACCTTTGGAATAGGTTTGACTATAGGAATCACCTTTGGAACAGGTTTAAATACTGGAATTACCTTTGGAACAGGTTTAAATACTGGAATTACCTTTGGAACAGGTTTAAATACTGGAATTACCTTTGGAACAGGTTTAAATACTGGAATTACCTTTGGAATAGGTTTAACAACAGTTATTACCTTTGGAATAGGCTTAACAACAGGAATTACCTTTGAAATAGGTTTAACTACAGGAATTACCTTTGGAACAGGTTTAAATATGGGAATTACTTTTGGAGCAGGCTTAACTATGGGAATTATCTTAGGAAAAAATCCTTTGAATTTCTCATCCTCATCATGTCCTTCTAGACTTGGTTTTGCCAACTCTTCATTTACAAGTTTCCCATCAGTGCTCACTTCTTTTCCTACATATGAAATGCAAACAAGATTAGTAAAAAAATGTTAAGCACAATTAATATTATCATAGTGTGAATGTTTAACTTATCCAATTTTTTTTAAAAATTAAACAATCCCATAATAAATTATAGATGCAGAATGTATTAGTGTATATTTAAAACCCGAGTAGATTACAGCATTGAGTTGAATTAGGAAGACTATATTAATGAGTCAAAAAGTAACCAAAAGCACCATTAATAATTCATTGACTGAATCTTATGCATGTCATTAAGTATGAATCAAATCTTCCCAACCTGATGACGACACTACAGTCACGTTCGTACACATTGCCTGTACTTATTTTATACATATTAAATAACGAAATAACTTCTATATAATTTTGGTCTAACTGTTATTTTATAAATTTAGTCCATATTTTATTTTAATTACTTTTAGTGATCATATGTACTTTTATAATGTGCATGTTTTGAAATTCATTAGTAACCAAAGATTCACATTTTGAATGTGAAACTGAAATTATTAATTTCTTAAAATTACATTTGTGATGTGAAGTCAAACATTCTGCCCCATATATATGTACATGAATAAATTAAGTAATAACAGAAACTAAATAAAAAAATATATATTTCCTTCCTATAAACCTAAAACAAAATTAATTTATCACTAAAGCATATACAATTATCAGTAACATTCAAAAAAATATTGAAAGAATATACAAAAATATTATTTATTAATTTCAATAACATCTAACAAGTGTTGTATCTTATATATCTTTGGTAACATTTTTCATTAGATAAATGTACTAAATATAGTATGATAAAAAAAATAATTAGTAAATATCCAATATTTTTGTACTGTGTCGGTATGCATTAGCATGAACTACAAACCTGAAAGTTCTGTTGTGGCCAAAACAAAAGGTGCATAACTGAAGCTGGCAAGCAGCAACAAGGGAATGAAGAAGCGAGAAAGTGAAGTGGAAACTTTTCTCATTGTGAAAACACAACTAGACCACTCACTAATGGAAGCTCAAAAGGGAAGTGATCTATGAATGAAGGCTTGAGTAACTCTTGTCTCATACTCCCTTTATTTATAATAGCAAGCTTGGCTCTAACTGTACACTAAGTGGTCAATTGGTCATTAATTTTGTTTGAAATGTTCTCAGCAGAGATTGTAGGTTTGGTTAGAGATTATTATTGGTTGGTTGGAACTTTGGAAGTGTGTTTAGATGAATCACGTTTAACACCGCTATTGTTGCTGAGATTATTGGTGCTCACTTCATTAAATGAGCCTCTCATTTTAGGTGTTACTTTCTTTTTTGTTGGTAATTCAAATAGATAAGCAAAGTTTCAAATATAACCATTGTACTTATCAATATGTTTGAGTGTAAATATTGTAAAGATTAACTACGTGCATTGATAACACTGAATTGTTGACTACACTTCCTCCATCTTATGTTAAATTAATACTCCCTTACATCTTATTATATTAAAGAAATTGATTAATTTACTTGATGGTAAGAAATTTGCATTGAATATATGTATTGAAACATATCCCTATGAGTAAATTAAACTTATTAATATTAATGAATTATGTTGTTGTCTCATTGTAATATTATTCTCTCACTTTATCATCTAACTGTCGCAGAAAAATAATTTAAAGGAATTTAGTTAAAAAAAAAAAGAAAGAAGATTAATACAAAGAACATTTTAGATTGGACCTCATAAAAAAAGATAAAAACAACATTTTAATTTAGGGCCTTATAATAATGTTCATAAGGAACAATATACTTTTTAATATAATATGAATTAAAATTTCAATTTCCTTAATTAATAATATTTTTAGAATGTTATTTTACCGCATTGTTTCTAACAAAGTATATTAATAAGATTAATTTTAGAATTTTACACTCTTACATGTATTTATTAGATTTTTGGTCGTGTTTGTAAAAGTACCTAAACGACACTTATTATTATTACAAAAGGGAATAAAGTATAAAAAGTAGAAATTAGAAATTACTATTTTTAAAAAAAATTCTTTTTTAATTAGAATATAATTTTTTTATGAATTATTTAAAAAATATGTTGAAAATTTATTAGTAAATAATTACAGAAATTTTTTAACTAATAAAAAGAAGCTAAATATTAACTAAATATCTTATAAAAAACATAGTCTCCTTTCAAACTATGGGTTTAATATCTTAATTATTCTCTATGTCCTTTCTTTTACAATTAATTACCAACATACAAAACATTTAAAAAGTTTCAGAGAATAGGAAAAACTATGAAAACACTCAACACTCAAGTCATGTAGCTGACATAATATGCAAATTATCTTAAGTAACATGTTATATTCATAAATTATATGAAATGAAATACATCACTTTTGAAGTGTTGTCTTTCCCAATGTATTAAAAACAAACAAAAATGGTAAAAGAAAAATGTTTTAAAAATTATTTAATGAAAATTTTATTTTAATTATTAAATTTGTCCATTTAATTTTTTCTTCTTATTTTTTTTCCTTATAGAAGTCCGTTCAGAAAATTCACCCAAATAAACACTAAATCAACATACAAACTCTTTAGATCGCAAGCTTCACCAAGGAGTATGCCTTCAACTGAGATCATTGTTTTTAACTTTTTGTTTTGGAAGAACTGTGGTTCAAACTTTCTCGGTTTGAAGGATAGTTCCAGATAGGTTGTCAACTTGGTTTTTAGAAGGAAAATGTTAAGTTGTGTATGAATATAATGACTTTTTGTTTGCGAAGATGATTCACTCACTAATGCAAAACAAAAAGGTAATTCACGTCGATTTTAAAACATCGGTTTGGTACTGGATTTTTTCTCTTTAGAGTAAAGCAATAATATATCACTGTGTCAGATGATATAAAAGAATTGTTTTACACATCAGGTGTAATTCAAATTATTTTTATAATTTAACATGAAATAATGTCAAACTGTTATAAATTTAATTGGCAATAATTATTTAATTTTTAATTTTTAATTTTTTTACATAACAATTATACATCTTTGCTTCAAAATTAAAGATAATTGTTATTAAACAATTTTCAGTAGTCCAATAAATTATTATTATTATTATTTTATTATTATTATTATTATTGTTATTGTTATTATTATTATTATTATTATTATTATTATTATTATTATTATTATTATTATTATTATTATTAGGAAGCAATGCATAATAAAATAAACCAATGGAATATTGACACAAAAGATTTAGTTTCCTGTTCTTTTACTATCTCTTAAGCTTAGTTTCTATATTTTCTAACTGATTTGTTTTTGCAATTAGTTAAGATCAAGATTAATAGAAAGGTTAGTGCTCTAACTAGGTTTTATGATACCAAACACATTAATACATTGTAATTCATTCTATGTTTCATTCTCTTTTATCTCTATTATTTCCCCTTATAATTTAATCTTACTTAACATGTCTTATCACTATTTCACAGTCAAACTTCTCAAAATTTAGAGTTCTACCATAAATTCACTATTCTTCCTTTAAATTAATTAACTGCCTTTTATGTCACATCAATGTTGAACATTTTATTATTCTTTTTAACAAGTTTAGTTCTCTTTTAATGATTTTTTCATTCTAATTATCTCTTCCCCGTAGCATTTCTTATTCATGTTTTCATTCTAATAATCTCCTTCATTAGTTTATATTAGACAGGATTCAAATTATCCAAAAATATAATATTATTTTTCGGATTATCCTCTCGTATCAATTTCTATAATTTTTAATATCACATTATTTCTTGGATTATCCTGTAGTATCAATTTCTATAATTTTTAATATCACGTTATTTCTTGGATTATCCTCTCGTATCAATTTTTATAATATTTCATTATTTCTTAAGATATCTTACTATACCTAAGATTATCCTTTAGGATCAAATTACCTGATTTAGCATTGGTAATTGATACTAATGTTAAATTTGTTAATTATATTAATTTCAAGTAATCACTAATGCAAAATATATTTTTAATATCGGTTAAAAGATATTTTTAACGTCCATTAAAAATGACGTTAAAAATTTCTTAGAATTAACATTAAAAGTTACTTTTAACATAATTATCAATCCACGTTAAAATATTTATACTTAATGTTAATGATCTCTGCTTTAATTTAAACTATCATTAAATATAATAATTAAATTGTTTTTATGTCAATTTATTTATTAATTGAGGTTAAAAAATATTTCTTTTAATTTATATACAAACCTAATTAAAGCAGAATGTAAAACCATTATTAGGATGCACCATAGTCCAATCCCGTTCTTATTACCGAGAACTCACAACACAACCACTGTTTTAACATAGATTCCAAAATCGACATAAATTTTTTTTTTTACTTTTAACGTTACCCACTGTAAACATCGGTATTTAATCGATGTTATAAGTCCTATTTAATCTACGTTATAAATTTTTTTACATTAGTGTCACCATCGTTTTAACTCTCTAGTCATCCAATAACTTTTCTTGAAACATAGGTAGAGACCCTTGTACAATAGTACAAGAACCAATCATTGTTATACTTTGATTTTTCTTCAACTACACCTACGAGTGATTAACCAAAGGTTCTTTTACCCCGTTCTTGATTACCAAGAACTCACAACACAACCACTCACAAAAGAAAAAATCACACATGAATTTTGGTATCACCGGAGCTCACTTATACTCCTCACATGTTCAGAATTATTATGTTAAACATTTTATATGCATATTATTTACACAAGGTGTATACAATGAACTCATGAAAAGAGTAAAAGAAACAAAATCTTTATTGTTATTGTATATATAAACTCTCTAAAAATTACAAAGATACAATATATTACACGAAAGTAACTCACATGGCCAACTAATTAATTAATACAATTAATACATAATTTCTTTATAGCTTTGTATTACAATATAAATGCTTCATAGACTATGTATACATGGATATACGTGGGAATAACTGATTATATAAATACAATGGAATAGACATATTAGATTAATACGGTGGTGAAAATTAGATTTATTATTGATATGGGTAAATTGTAATGAATTTGTTGTGGTACATTTGCTCTACAATGTATCTCCCTAATTCAATAAATATATTCTTAAAATTATAACTAAAATATATTAGAAGAAGAATACTTACATTATACTGGAAATTATATGCATTACTTTGTTAATGTTACTGACCTTGATGTTGAGAACATGTGCAAATAAATTGAGCTACTGTCCTTAATCAGACTATAATAAGTTCTTTTCTGAATCCAGAACTCTCCGGTTACTATATTTTGGCTACATGAAGTACAAGTCTCTTATATGGTTTGATTTTTTAAGAGAAAACGAAAAAACTAAACTGAAATGAACCACCAGTGAATTTTATAAAAATGGTTCAATTGAATTAATTTTATAAAGTGGTTGGTTTGTTTATTTTCTAACAAAATAGAATTGAATTGATACCTATAACTAAGTTGTAGATGTTTTTGCATTTCATTTTTATTAAATAGTTTTATCACTTTAAACTTAAGAAATTATTTATTAAATTTTTATGTTTTAATTATAATTTTTTATTTCCATATTATTATCTTTAAAAATTATTTCAATTTCATTTTTATTTTTATTGAATATTTTATTACTCACAACTCACGAGGCAATTTGTTACTGTCTTTTTAGTTTATTAGAAAAATTAATACTATCTAATCTATTATCTTTACTGAATTATGTAAGGACTCACTACACACTTTCTCACACACTTTCTCTTCTTTTATACTTTTTTTTATCATCATTCTCTTTCTTTCATTCCTTGTATACATCAAACTCTCTTCAAATAAAATTTAGTCATATAAAAATATAAAATAATACATTAACGGACGCGGCAACGCTATGTTTTTGTTAATATTTTATAATAATTTTAAAAATAAACCATGACTTTTATGCAAAATTACAAAATCTTAAAAAAAAATTATAAATAAGTTTTTTACTTACAACATGTGTGTATAATATATGTAATAAATTTAATATATTAGATAATTGCTAATAAAATTTAAATAAATATGTAATTATATTCATTAAAAAATATTTAAACTCAATCTAAAGAAATTTCAAATAAAAAAAAACCACTAAGAAAGATTAGAATGCTTTTAGAAAATATTAGAAAAAAAATATTACCTCATACTCTAATAATATATAACAATAAAATATAAGTAAGCCTATATAAGATAAAATAATAATATAACTAGTAATTAGATTTTAACAAAAAGAGATATATACAATATAGAATAGACAATAATAAATTTTAATTAAATTTAGGAAGAAGAAATCTTTTTCTGTGATAACTTCAATCACTAAGAGAAAAAGTTAAATAAATGAAATGAGCATAAGTATACAATCATAAAAATCTATCAGTAACTTTATTTTATAAATTACACTAAAAGCTTATTTTTGTCCATTAGTAATAATTATTCTAAAAATTTAGAATGTAAAAGATAAGAATATACAATAATTAGAAAGCTATATATGTAAACGGCAACCTCCTATCTCCCATGTGTTTCCGTCCCTGAATAGTTCAATTAATTAAACCGCGCTACTATGAAGTGGATCAGCTCGGTTTATGAAATTCGATTTTCTTTTACATTAATTTTATCATTATAATTTTAAATATTTAAGTAAGGATTAGTAGATTAAGGTTTACCTTTCATAAAATTAGATATATGATTAATTTATTGTGTCCTCTCTCCCTCACACAATGATATATGATATAACAAAATGTAAAATGCAAATGTATACTGATTTAAATATTACTTAAACAAAAACAAAATATCAAGACCACTTCTCACTTTAATACAATCAAATCTTACACACGGTAATATTGAAAACTTCATGAACGAGAAAACATTAACATGTGTTCCACTTCAATACAAAAGATGGGTACAAACGGATCATGCAATCATAACTGAGGTAGGAAATACCATGGTTATATATATAATAAAGGCATTAAAATTGGATAATTTAATAGTTTGAGAATGTAGATTGTTATCATTTTATGGAGTTGGAATTGGTTTGTGAATTGGCAATGGTGGTAGAAGTGGTTTCTTGAATTTGGGATCAAATGGTAGTTTAGGAATAGACTTTTTGAAGAAAGGTTTTGGTTTTAGAAATTCTTCTGACTCAATACCAGGAATGGGCTTTTTAACTATCAAAGGTTTTGGAATAGGCTTAACAATGGGAATTATCTTCGGCTCAGGTTTAAGAATGGGAATTGGCTTAACAATAGGAACTGGTTTTGGTACAGGCTTAATGATAGGAATTGGCTTAACAATTGGAACAAATTTTGGTACAGGCTTATATACTGGAACAGGAATAGGCTTAACTACTGGAATTGGCTTTGGAATTGGCTTAACAATGGGAATGGGCTTAACTATGGGAATAGGTTTAGGAAAAAAGCCTTTGAATTTTTCTTCTTCATTAGGAATTGGCTTTCGAATAGGCTTAACTTTAGGAATTGGTTTGGCAATGGGAATTGGTTTTAGAATAGGTTTAACAATGGGAATTGGTTTAACAATAGGAATTAGTTTTGGTACAGGCTTGTAAATTGGAACTTGAATAGGTTTAACAACAGGAATTGGTTTTGGAATAGGTTTAACTATTGGAATTGGTTTTGGAAAAAATCCTTTGAATTTTGCTTCTTCATCGTATCCTTCTTGATTTGTTTTGGCTAACTCTTCATTGACAACCTTCTCATCTGTGTTCACTTCATTCCGTACATAAAAATTGCAAAAATATATAAGTTAAACGGAAATAATCTTTTGTAATAACTAGCTAGTAAATTCGAACTGTTTCAAGTAAATAGATGGTGAAAACATGTATATATACGAATTTAACAAATGTTATTATGTAATTAAGAATAAGTAGAAGTAGAGAAAATTTACATATTCTCCAAATCATGTAATTCCCTCTCATTTCCACGTCACGTCTTTTCATCTATTATAAATTAAAAATGTGTCTATGTGATATGTGAAAAATGGCAGGGGAAGAAGAATTTTTACCATAGAATAATTTTCAGCTAGTACTCATCACCCTAATAAAACCAACAGAACTAGATTTCTTTAATATGCATTAAATAACAAAAATGATTTATATATACCTTTTAACCATATGTCATGATTTGTAAGAATTAAAAGGGTACAATAAAAGGGGCTAACAAAATTTGTGGGTGTGTACTAGCTAGCATGAGACACAAACCTGAAACTTGAGTTGTGGCCAAACCAGAAGTAGCATAACTGAAGCTCGCAACCAGCAAAAAGAGAATACAAAAGCGCAAAAGTGTGCGTTGCATAGTGGAAGTTTTTCTCATTGAGAAAACAAGTAGGCCACACTAATCAAAGTTCAGAAAAGGAAAAATCTTAAGGCTTGGTTTCTCTTGTTCCATTCTTCCCATTATTTTTATAGCTAGTTTGGGACTAATTAGTCAATATTAGTCATTACATGTTTTGAAATATACTCCGTTATTTTAGATTTGGTTTAGTGATTATTATTTGGGTGGTTGAAACTTTGACACAAGTTTAGAGTGGTCAATACTGTTTTAACACCGTTATTGTTGCTGCATGTAATAATGCATACATGCATTGATGCTTTATGCATTGAATTATTGAGCCTCTCAAATTAAGTGTTTTTATTCTTTTGAGAAGATAAATGCTGGATGATACTAAATTAAGTTGATAGAACCAAAAACACACAAGAATCTTATCGGTTATATTATTGAATGTATTTATCTACTGTTAATTAGTTTCCTCAAACACTAACATACATAAAAATTTGTTATAATCATTGTTATTCTTTAAAGCGGTCATGTCATATCTTCTTGCTGCACGGTTATTTTATATTTTTCGTAGCAAACTATATTTAGAATTCCTTTATTTTTTAAGAAATTAAATTAATGTTATTATATTTAGGAATATTAATATAATATGTTTTAAACAATTTAAAAAAATGTTAAGTGTATTGTGTTATAATTCTCAAACAACGTGTCACATTTGGATGAAATGATAATTTGATATACTTAATATTATGTCAGAGATTAATTTATTATCAGTGTTGTCGTTCAACCACAAACTACTATGTATTATCAAATATGTAATGCTACCAATTCTCTCTCGTTAATTATTATCTAACGTGGCTGATCTCAGAAGTCCTTTGTAGGTTATAAAAAATGAAGGAAATAGAAAATTGAGAAAAAAAAGAGTTTAGGTGATAGGGAAATAATTTTTGCACGATGATTTTATTTGAATGCAAATCCGATTTTAAATACATAATGGAAGATCATTTCTAAAAGTTTAATATACTCTTCAATTTTAATTTTTAAATTAGACTTAAAATAAATTTGTTGTTATTTTTTGTGCCTGCCAAGATTCAGTATTTCGAGCATAACTTGGGTTACAAAAACTATGAAGACACTAAATCTTAGTTCGGACAGAATCTAGGAGAAAATGAAGCTTTAAGTTAACGTTTGGAAGCTACTAGGATTTTCTAACGAGTTGCTTAATTGTTTAGTCCTTATTAGTTTCTTTCAATTATGTAATTACTTTTAAGACTTGATTTTAGGCCTTGTATTTGTAAGTGTACTTAGCCTGGTTAGCATTAAGTGGACTTAGTCTTATGATCCAAGTTAAGCAAGTGTAATACACTCTCTTAAAAGAGAGTGGATGGGAAAAGATAGAGAATTAGTGGAATTTCCACTAACTTGATTTAATCAATCTTCTAGGATTTAATCTCTCATCCAAGATGAAATTCTAGCCTTAAGATTAATTCTAATCCAAGACATAGAATTCTATCTTGCTTCTCCCATGATTATCACTCCTAACTTGAATTATAAGCCTTTTTTATCACACTTTTCTAGATCCTTCTTGATTGATCAATTGTGAAGGGTTCCTTGCTTCACTTGATTGATTAATCAAGAATCTAAGGGTGCTGAATTATTCATGGCCTAGTGCTTGGGAAAAGGCCTCGCCACTTATATTGGTCAATACTTTCATTTGTACTCACTTTTAGTCAAAATGAATGAAAATTTAAAATTGTTTCTCTTGAAAGGAGTACAACTCTCTTAGGGTTTTCTTCTTAAAACCTTGAATCTTATCATGAATCCTTGCATCCAAGTGGCGATTCTTCCTAAGAGCTTATTGAATATCTAATTCATGGCGCTCCCACCATTCTTGTCTTCTCCATTTTATCTTTTCTTCTCCCTTTGATTTAGTTCCACTAATTAGAACCTTGACCATGATCTTCTTGCTTCATTTCTGTGAGATCAATAGTGTTTAAGAATGATTGAAGGTTGGTGAATGAAGATTGGGGCAAAGTCTTGCTTATCCATGAAGATCCCTTCTAATTTCCTCATGGGCTTGCATCAATACATCTAGAATTAATTAATGACAAAGATCATGTCCCATAATTCTAGCAGTCATAACTACTAGCTTAGCTAAAAACTAGGGAACAGATTACTCACTAACAACTAATAACATATTCAGTAAAATAACTTGATTTATTCAAGCTATCTAAAAGCTTCCACAAAATCTGCAACATCTAAAGGCACACATTCTCAACACTCCTCCTTGCCTTTGAGGCTGTAAACTCCTAGCTTCTTCCTTAGAAATTCAAACCTACTGAGTGAAAAAGACTTGGTAAATATACCAATAGCTTGATCATTTTTCCTCTACAGTAGCTTCTTCAAAATTGTCTAGTTCACGCACAACTATATTGCATGCTACTACATTGCTTCTTTAATAGATTTCAGACAACAACTTTATGCCTCGAGCAGGTGGATCATCTACCGTATCTCCAAGCTCTAGTGCAACATTTTGATTATTCTTAAAGTCACTCCAACGCCATTTTTTGTGAAGTGAACATATCTGCTTATGAGGATTTTTCCAGTTTGACGCTGAAAAATCTTATAAGCTTTAAAAATTGTGTTGTAGCCAATAAACACACCGTGTTCAGCTCTTTTGTCGAGCTTATCACGCTTGACCTGAGGTACATGTGAGTAGCACAAGCAACCAAATATTTTTAAAAAAAATCCAGAAAAGGTTTAAAACCAAACCATGCTTCAAAAAGAGTTTTGATTTTGTACAGCTCTTATAGGAATTTTGTTCTGGATAAACACAGCTGTATTTACAGCTTCGACCTAAAACTTTTTTTGGTAATTCTTTTTGATGAAGCATACACCTGGCCATCTCCATGATTGATCTATTTTTCCTTTCACTCACTCCATTTTATTGAGGAGTGTAAAGCGCTGTCAATTGATGCTCGATTCCAACTTCATCACAAAATTGTTGAAATTGATTTGATACATATTCTTTCCTATTGTCCAACCGCAAAATTTGAATACAACATTAGCTTTGTCTTTCAACATAAGCTTTGAATTTCTAGTACACTCCAGCTACTTCTGATTTGTATTTAAGAAAATAAATCCAGCACATTCTCGTTAGATCATCAATGAAAATAATATATAATAAAGACTTCCTTTAAGTGATGGAGTTCGTTGTGGTCCGACAACATTAGTATGAACAAGCTGTAATTTTTAACTTGCCTTCCAACTACTTTCAGGAAATTGTTTCCTCGTTTCCTTCCCAAATTTATAAGCTTCACATTTAGCCAACTTATCTGTCAAGGAAGGAACTCTACAAACTTGTTGATTTTTCAGCATGTAATTCATTCCGGAATGATGAAAATGACCTAACCTTTTGTGCCAAAGATCAACTGAGCTTGCTATAACTGGAAATGCAGCCTGCTCCTCCTTCATTGGATCAAGAGAAAAACTTTTACTCCTCATTTTTACCTTGAACATCTCAAGGCCTGTTGGATCTTTGATTTGTAGATTTTATCTTCAAAGATAAGTTTGAACCCTTTCTCAAGCAGCTGTCCAACACTAATCAAGTATTGATTAATTTCTGGTACATATAACACATTAGAGCGGGTATTTGTACCTGTGTAGCTTGTTATAGCTACTAATCCTTTTCCTTTTACGAAAATTTGTTCACCATTTCCAATTCTGACCCATTTGACTTCAGTACTATCTAGATATGACACACGCGTCGAACGTGCATCAAATAAAACTGAATTTAGCTACTACTTTGCACTAATAGTGGACCCGGATCGTTTCCCTATGAATTACTTTGTTACTTCTCTGTAACCGAAATTTTAAATGCAATTTTTGGGGGTTTTTGTGTAGAGGAAAAATTAAAGGCAATTAAATAGTAAAAATTAACCAATGACAGTTTTAACCAATAATTAAAAAGAGAAAAAGACATCAATCTGATCTCTTTCAGATCCTAATTTTCCTCATTAGTTCAGCAAAATAAATGCACTCATTTATGTAGTGCATTGAAACCGAGATCTCTGCATCCCAACACTGAACTAACGCTCTAAGATCTTAGAGAATTATCATCGAACACTTGATGACCTTTACAATCACACGACCGTATGAGAGCACACAACTTGGTTTCGAATCATATAATTAGTTCTCTGCATTCATTATAATCAACAACGATAGAATCAACAACCTCAATCCAAAATATTAATCAACATAATGATATCAAAATTATAGAATCCAAAACGAGTACTCATGCAATTGAAAACGGAGAACCTAAGGAAATTAGGGATCCTATTGAAATCGAATTGGTTGATGAAATTAGTTGCGCATAATTGAAATTAGACTAAGCATAAATCAGGATTGCATAATAGAAGAATTAAATTACGAGAAGGGAGAGAGAACGAGAATTGGAATGACAAACCAGAAAATCCTAATAGAGCGACTTGAAAGGAAAAGAATAATGCTAAAAATTGAAATTGATTGAAAGGTAAAAAGTGTGTATCAGATTTTTGAGTTTAGAGTGTTATAGAGGAGGTTAATCATGTGCAAGGCAAATGATTTTTAAGTAGTTGAACACCCCAATTCGTAGGCTAATTACAACTTTACAAAATGGGCCAATTACATTGATTTAAAAAGGGCCCAAACAAAAACTTCACGCTGTAATCCCGTAATTGATTCATGCTTCACTTTCGAGCCTAATTTCACCATAGATGCAGTCTGAATTAGCTCTTCATGTAACATAGATTTTGTAGCTCTTCGAGTCCTCTTTAATTTGACATATAATGGAGCTCAAACAGAGTTATGTGGTGACATTTATGCTCGTTTTAGTGAACCTTGTCAAAACTGAAATTTTCAGCGAATTAGAACAAAAATAAGCACTTAAGGCCCCATTGAGCCCAAACTCATAAATGCATAAAATCATGTTAATTGACCATTAATCATGTTGTATTAGGATATAAAAGATGTAGAGAAAGTGATCAAAATAATGACTCATCAAAATGCATGAACAATTCTTTGTCAGGTCATGTGGTTGGTGCAACCACTATCTATTAACCAAGATTCACTTGAACTATTGCTGGAGAAACAAGTAGCAACAAAGAGTTGGTCTTCATCCTCCTCTTGTACATTTTCTGCATTAGTTGCAACTTGCTAGACATTTGCTTTACAAATTACAACTTCATGTCCAAACTAGTTGCACTTACTGCGCTTCGCATCTGATCTTTTCCAATATCTAAATGGTGGGTGACCCATTTTTTTACAATGTTGACAAGGTGGATAATTTTTTATTTTACTTTTGCCTTTGTTTTGGTTGCTTGCTGTATTCTTGCTATGCTTAGTTAGAAGTGCATCTTCAATAGCACTGGTCTTCTCTCATCAACTTTCGTTGCTCTTGTGCTTGCAAGGCATGTAGGACTTCTGCCAAAGTGATATTTGACATATCTTTTGTGTTCTCCAATGAGGCTATATATGCTTCATATCTCTTAGGCACTATAATTAGAATTTTTTTCAACAATTCTAGAGTTAGCAAAGTCACTACCCAGTAGCCTTATCTTATTTGCAATACCCAATAATTTGTCTGAATATTTCTTGATCGTGTCAGACTCTTTCATCTTTTGTAACTCAAATTCCTTCATTAAATTAAGAACCTTCATACTCTGTATTCTTTCATCTCCAGCCTATTCCTTCTTCAAGTAATCCCATATTGTTTTGGCTAATTTGAGAGTCATGATTCTTGTGAAAATGGTTTGAGTAACATCAGCAAATAGACACACCTTTGCCTTTCTTGTTTTTCTCTCTTTGTGACTTTTGATCTGGGTCATGGTAGGATTATCTAGCAGTGGAAGTACTTCGTAATCCTCTTCCACAACTTCCCAAAGATCAAATGCCTCCAAGTAAGATTTCATTCTCACTTCCTAGAGGTCATAGTTTTCCCCATCAAAGATTGGGAGTGCAGCTTGGGAAAAACTTGTTTCAGAATCCATGGAAACTTAAAACACATAGGTCCCTCAAGAAGAGAGCTCTGATACCAACTATAGGTTTTAAGAAATGAAGGAAATAGAAAACTGAAAAAAAAAAAAAAACTAGAGTTTAGGTGATAGGGAAACTAGATTTTATTTGAATGCAAATCTGATTTTAAATACATCTAGAATTAACTAATGAAAAGATCATGTCCCACTACCGGTCATAGCTACTAGCTTAACTAAAAATTAGGGAAAAGATTACCCACTAATAACTAATAGCATATTCCTAAAATAACTTGACTTATTCAAACTAAAACAACACTAAAAATTTTTACAAAATCTGCAACATCCAAAAACACATTCTCAACATCCTTATCTTATCCGAGAATCCCTCACATGAAATATTTCTACACCTTAATATCACTCTTATACTTGTCAAAACACTTTCCATTTTCACATACTAACTTAAACATAAAAAATCTTTGCAGATATCCTCTTTGATAATACGATGAACCCACCCTAAGATGTTACGTTCACCATGTTTACCAAAGACAACACCTCAACTTAACCTATTTCAACTTCACATTCATCCCCTCGTCATTGTCGGTTTCAAAAACAATATTAAGATTAAAAAAAATGAGGAATGTTTATTCAGTTTTATAAAATCATATATACAGAGACAATAAATTAATATATCAGCATTAAAGAGAAATATTGTATAAAAGAACTAATATATATGTAACAATGTGCATCTAACGATGAATTGACATATCAGCATATGTAAAGACAGGAAGGTTGTAAATTTGGACCCGATTTAACGATAAACTTAAAACCTAAAATTAATATTTATTGGTAAAAAAAATTCTCACTGACCCACAAGCACATTAAAACAATAATTACTTCCCTATTATATTTAGGAGAGACTAGGTAGGTCATTGTCTTACGTTAGACGCAAACATAGCCACGGAAAGATCCCGCTGCATGATTTAGGGTAACTGGGGCAGGTCATCGTGGCTAACGTGGTTTTACTCCATTCAATGATTAATGCTGGACAAAAAAAATTGAAACTGGGTTGTAACTTTTTCTTGTTTTTCTCTTTTGTAAATGTCATTATTTTCGATTATTTATGTATAAAAATGTTATATTCGCGTCAATAAGAATTTGTAATTAAATTTCAAAATAATTAATATAAGAGTGGCCAATTTTATGCACTATATTGTAATTTCTTTTTAAGCTTAATTTTTTTAATAGTAAAATATCAAAATAATATTAAAAAATTTAAAACATAACATTTTTTTTAAGAGTAAAATATAACATTTAAAACATAAAATATTAAAATTCAAAAATGTATAAATTTAAAGGATAAAGGTGACTTTATTTAATTTTTTATTTAATATTGTCTAAATAATAATTTTGGAGAAATAATTTGTTTGTTAATAGTATATTTCATAAGTAATAATTCATGAATAATATTCAACACAGAAAAGGGAAGTAGAAAAGCCTTCACATGGTATTTTATATTTATTTCATGTAACTTAATTTGAACTTCTTTCAATTCTTAACGTTATAAAATAAGAGGTCTGCTTTAATTTTCATCAAAAACATATTCTTAACAACAAAAATATTAATTTTGAACGAATTCTTTAACAATTTTGTTAAAAAAAGTAAGGGTAATAATATTCAAGTGATTAGTAAATATTGTTTTCAAGACATTAAAAATTTCAGGGACGAACTTTAGCCACATGTATCTATTTAACAAAAATAAAATGAATGATACATAGAACTTTCAGCCAAAATTTGAATTGAAATAATTATCTTAGGGTAGTTTGATCTCTAAACTTTCAAGTTATTTTGTTTCTAATCTTGCTGTTAAATATTAACGATAAGCAATGACACAATAATTTATTATTATTATTTTATTTCATTTTGCAGTAATAAATCATTACCAACAAAAATTACAAAATCTTTCTCAATGGAACCAAATCCTCCTCAATACGTTGGGTAGCTAGCCACTTTCCACTCAAACACTTAATAGTTTACAAATTATAATACACAAACTAATATATAGCCATGTTTCAATTATAATCATCATCTATTTACAGATTCGGAGAATGTGCATATACGTTTTGATTCCTGATCCCCATTTTTCTTTGGCCATTGTTCCCTATCCTCATTTTAATTTTGGTCTTAACCGATTCAAAATGACGAAGCTAAAGCTTGAAGATTGAAACGTGGGTGGCTATATTACTTTATACACGATCTCTTAAATGTTCATGTTAGGATTTAATAGTTTAAGATTTATCTCTCCCGTAAAATTATAAGTAGCTATATGCATGATTTATTGTGTGCTCTATCTCACAATTAAATATAATCTAAAAAATATAAAATGGAAATACTAATTTAAATATTATTAAACAAACATAAAGAAATATCAACACCACTTCTCACTTTAATATCATGAATCTTACAAAAGGTGATAGTGAGGTTATGAGAACTTCATGAAAGAGAAAAAGTAACAAACATGTGTTCCAATTCAGTACACAAGAGGAGTACGAATGGAATATTATGGAATCATGACTGAGGTTGGGGATGCAGTGGTTATATAATAATAAGGCAATAAAATTTGAAGGGATGACTTTATAGTCTTAGGATGTTGACTATTATCTTTTCATGGACTTGGAATTGGCTTGTGAATAGGAAATGGTTTCTTGAATTTGGGATCAAATGGTAGTTTAGGAATAGGATTTTTGAAGAAAGGTTTTGGTTTTAGAAATTCTTCTGACTCAATACCAGGAATGGGCTTTTTCACTATCAAAGGTTTTGGAAAAGGCTTAACAATGGGAATTATCTTTGGCTCAGGTTTAAGAATGGGAATTGGCTTAACAATAGGAACTGGTTTTGGTACAGGCTTAATGATAGGAATTGGCTTAACAATTGGAACAAATTTTGGTACAGGCTTATATACTGGAACAGGAATAGGCTTAACTACAGGAATTGGCTTTGCTATTGGCTTAACAATGGGAATGGGCTTAACTATGGGAATAGGTTTAGGGAAAAAGCCTTTGAATTTTTCTTCTTCATTAGGAATTGGCTTTAGAATAGGCTTAACTTTAGGAATTGGTTTGGCAATGGGAATTGGTTTTAAAATAGGTTTAACAATGGGAATTGGTTTAACAATAGAAACTAGTTTTGGTACAGGCTTGTAAATTGGAACAGGAATAGGTTTAACAACAGGAATTGGTTTTGGAATAGGTTTAACTATTGGAATTGGTTTTGGAAAAAATCCTTTGAACTTTGCTTCTTCATCGTATCCTTCTTGACTTGTTCTGGCTATCTCCTCATTCACAACCTTCCCATCTGTGTTCACTTCATTCCCTAAAAATTGCAAAAATATATAAGTTAAACGCACATAATCTTTTGTAATAGCTAGCTAGTAAATTCGAACTGTTTCAAGTAGATAGATGGTAAAAACATGTATATGTATAAATTTAAAAATGTCAATATCTAATTAAGAATAAGTATAAGCAGATAAATTTTTACAAATATAAAATCATGAATTCCCTCTCATTTCCACATCACGTGTTATCATCTATTATAAATTAAAATTGTGTCTATGTGACACGCGAAATATGGCAGGGGTAGAAAATTTATTGCCATAGAATAATTTTCAACTAGTATTCAACCTAATACACCAACAGAGCTAGATTTCTTTGATATGTATTAAATAACAAAATGATTTATATATACCTTTTCACCATATGCCATGATTTGTAATAATTAAAAGGGTAAGTAAAATTTTCAGAACTAGCACGAAAGAAACATCACGTTTAATAGGGTGTACGTGTACTAGGTAGCACGAGACACAAACCTGAAACTTGAGTTGTAGCCAAAACAGAAGTAGCATAACTGAAGCTGGCAATCAGCAATAAAGAAACACAGAAGCGCAAAAGTGCGCATTGCATAGTGGAAGTCTTTCTCATTGAGAAAACAAGTAGGCCACACTAATCAAAGTTCAAAATAGGAAAAATCTTAAGGCTTGGTTTCTCTTGTTCCATTCTTCCCATTATTTATATAGCTAGTTTGGGACAATTTGTCAATATTAGTCATTACATGTTTTGAAATATACTCCGTTCTTTTAGATTTGGTTTAGTGATTATTATTTGGGTGGTTGAAACTTTGACACAATTTTAGAGTGGTCAATACTGTTTTAACACCGTTATTGTTGCTGCATGTAATAATGCATACATGTATTGATGCTTTATCCATTGAATTAATGAGCCTCTCAAATTAAGTGGTTCTTTTCTTTAGAGTTTTTGGAGAAGATAAATGCTGGGTGACACTAAATTAAGTTGATAGTACCAAAGACACGCAAGAATGTTATTGGTTTTATTATTGACTGTATTTATCTACTGCTAGTTTCCTCACACACTAACATAAGCGAAAATTTATTATAATATTTATTATTCTTTTAAAGCAGTCATGTCATATCTTCTTGCTTCACGGTTATTTTGTATTTTTTGGAGCAAACTATATTCATAATTCCTGTATTTTTTTAATAAATTAAATTAATGATATTATATTTAGGAATAGTAATATAATATGTTTTAAACAATTTGAAAATTTTCAGTATAGTATATCGATGTGACGTGTCTTCCATACTCCTCGAATAATATATCACACCGAACTAATGTGACAGTTTGACTATACTTACTTTGAATGTTAATTCATATGTCAATTTATTTATAAGGACCTCAATTCATCATAGACAATTATGTATCATTAAACTTACTTATAATGTTATCAATTCCTTCCAAGTAATCATTATTTAATGTAATAAGTCTTAAAAGTCTATCGTAATGACATTAGTTTCATCTTAAATAAGAGAACCCCACAAGAAATATTTTAAACTCTAATATCACTCTCATATTTAAAAAAAAAAAAAAAAAAACTTTTCATTTTCACGTTCTAACCTAAATATTAAAGGATATTTACAAATACTCCTTTAACAACTCAACGATCATCCTAAAAAAAACCCATACAAACATCTCAGATTCACCACATTAACCAGAGACAATACCAACAACACCTCAATCAAGTCCATCTCAACATCACGTCCATCTCCACGTCATCACCGTTCCCAAAAACACATTAAGATTAAAAAAAAAATAAAGAACGTTTGTTCAGTTTTATAAAATCATATATACAGAAATCCTGTATATAAAGACAATAAATTGAATATAGCATTATAGAAAAATCTTGTATAAGAAATATAACAAATTGATATATATATAACATCAGAATATGTAAAGGCAGGAAGGTTGTAAATTTGGACCCGATTTAACAATAAACTTAAAAATTAAAATTAATATTTAATGGTAAAAGAAAATTCTCACTCACCCGCTCCACGTTAAAATAATAATTACTTCCCTGATATATCCAAGAGAGACAGGGTAGGTCATGTCTTATATTAGACGCAAACATAGCTACGAAAAGATCCGGCTGCATGATTTTGGTTAACTAGGACAAGTCACTGTGGTTAACGTTGTTTTACTCCATCAATGATTGCTGGACCAAAAATATTGAATCTGGGTTGTAACGTTTTTCTCGTTTTTCCTCTTCTGTAAATGTCATTATATTCGGTTATTTATGTCGACATTTTTCTATTTTAGTTACATGTTTATTATATTTTAAAATATATTATTTTTATATATTAAAAATGTGAATTTCACGTCAATAAGAATTTGCAATTTAAATATTAAATAATTAATATAAGAGTGACCAATTTTAGGCACTATATTGTAATTCAAAAATAATGAAAAGACTCTATATATATGTTTATAATTTCTATTTAATCTTAATGTTTTTAATAGTAAAATATCAAAATAATATATTTTAAAAAAATAAAAAAATAAAATATAACTTGTAAAACTTAAAATATTAAAATTCAAAAATATATAAATTTAATTTTCATCACGTTATAAAATAAGAGGTCTGTTTTAATTTTCATCAAAAACATATTCTTAACAAAAAAAATATTAAATTTGAACGAATTCTTTAACAATTTTGTTAAAAAAGGTAAGGGTAATAATATTCAAGTGATCAGTAAATATTATTTCAGGGATGAACTTTAGCCACATGTATCTTTTTAACAAAAACAAAATGAATGATACATAGAACTTTCAACCAAAATTTTAATTATATCAACCAAAATTTGAATTGACATAATTATCTTAAAGTAGTTGATCTCTAAACTTTCAAGTTATTTTGTTTCTAATCTTGCTGTTAAATATTAACGATAAGCAATGACACAGTAATTTATTATTATTATTTTATTGCATTTGGCAGTAATAGATTATTACCAAAAAAAATTACAAAATATTTTTCGATGGAACCAAATCCAACTCAATACATTAAGTAGCTAGCCACTTTCCACTCAACCGCGAAAGAAGAATATTTGATAGAAGTATAAAATATAAAGTGTGAAGAGGGAGAAATACGAAGATATTTTATAAGTGGGTTGACTGATTGACTGCGTATTACACAGTTGCTAGCATAGTAAAGTTGTTTTATAAATTAATACACAAACTAATAATGTATAGCCATGTTTCAATTAGAATCATCATCTATTTACAGATTCGGAGAATGTTCTTATATGTTTTGATTCCTGATCCCCATTTTTCTTTGGCCATTGTTCCCTTTGCTCATTTAAATTTTGGTCTTAACCGATTCAAAATGACCAAGCTAAAGGTTAAAGATTAAAACGTGGGTGGCTATGTTACTTTATATACAATGACTCTCTTAGATGTTCATGTTAGGATTTAATAGTTTAAGATTTATCACTCCGGCCCGTAAAATTAAAAGTACCTATATGCATGATTTATTGTGTGCCCTCTCTCACAATTAAAAATAATCTAAAAAAATATGAAATGGAAATACTAATTAATTTAAATATTACTTAAACAAACATAGTGAAATATCAATACCACCTCTCACTTTAATATAATGAATCTTACAAAAGGTAATATTGAGATTATGAGAACTTCATGAAAGATAAAGAGTAACAACATGTGTTCCAATTCAGTACACAAGAGGAGTACGAACGGATTCTGCAATCATGACTGAGGTTGGAGATGCAGTGGTCATATATATAATAAGGGCATTTAAATTTGAAGGGATAATTTTATAGTCTTGGGATGTAGTCTATTATATTTTCATGGACTTGGAATTGGCTTGTGAATAGGAAATGGTTTCTTGAATTTGGGATCAAATGGTAGTTTAGGAATAGGCTTTTTGAAGAAAGGTTTTGGTTTTAGAAATTCTTCTGACTCAAGACCTGGAATGGGTTTTTCCACTATCAAAGGTTTTGGAATAGGCTTAACAATGGGAATTATCTTTGGCTCAGGTTTAAGAATGGGAATTGGCTTAACAATAGGAACTGGTTTTGGTACAGGCTTAATGATAGGAATTGGCTTAACAATTGGAACAAATTTTGGTACAGGCTTATATACTGGAACTGGAATAGGCTTAACTACAGGAATTGGCTTTGGTATTGGCTTTACAATGGGAATAGGTTTAGGAAAAAGCCCTTTGAATTTTTCTTCTTCATTAGGGATTGACTTAACAATGGGAATTACCTTTGGAATAGGTTTAACTACAGGAATTACCTTTGGAATAGGTTTGACTATAGGAATTACTTTTGGAACAGGTTTAATTACTGGAATTACTTTTGGAATAGGTTTAACTACAGGAATTACCTTTGGAACAGGTTTAACTACTGGAATTGGCTTAACAATTGGAACAAATTTTGGCACAGGCTTATATACTGGAACAGGGATAGGCTTAATAACAGGAATTGGCTTTGGAATTGGCTTAACAATGGGAATGGGCTTAACTATGGGAATAGGTTTAGGAAAAAAGCCTTTGAATTTTTCTTCTTCATTAGGAATTGGCTTTAGAATAGGCTTAACTATGGGAATTGGTTTAACAATGGGAATTGGCTTTGGAATAGGCTTAACAATAGGAATTGGCTTAACAATAGGAACTAGTTTTGGGACAGGCTTATAAACTGGAACAGGAATAGGTTTAACAACGGGAATTAACTTTGGAATAGGTTTAATTATTGGAATTGGCTTTGCAATAGGTTTAACAATTGGTATTGGTTTTGGAAAAAATCCTTTGAATTTTGCTTCTTCATCGTAGCCTTCTTGACTTGTTTTTGCTAACTCTTCATTTATAACCATTCCATTGGTGTTCACTTCATTCCCTGCATAACATTTGCAAATATATATTATTTAAGTGCAAATGATCTTTTTGTAATAGATAGCTAGGAAATTTGAATTGTTTATATCTGTATATCTACAAATACAAAATAAAATTAAGAATTTATCACGGATCGTTGAATATAGTTGGACAAATTATTATTTGATTTTGGAATCATGTGATTGCTTCTAATTTTCCACGTCAAATGTTATTATCTAGTGTAAATTGACAAAGAGATATGATTTTGGACCTTAGAATAATGTTCAACTAGTATCATTTTAATAGTACTTATTTTTTAAAAATAAAAGTATCATTTAAATAGGACATCTTGTGCATGATATTATTTTAATTCTTTAAATTTTAGAAAATTACAAAATTAGTTTTTATTTATAATTTTGTTATTTAAATAGATTCTTAAAATAGTATAAATAATATTTATTAACGATTGTAAAATACTATTTGAACCAATTTGAGAATTTGATTAAATAATTAATATTAAAGTTAGATATTTCTTTAATCACTTTTAAAAGTCAAATTTTAAAATAATATCATCCCAAAAGTCAAATATTAAAATAATATCATCCCAAAAGTCAAATATTAAAATATTAAATTTTATGTGTAAAATTTTGTAAATATATTACCTGACAATTAATATTATATTTGTATTTTAGTATTATATTATGTATTGAAATAAAGTAACTTGATAAAATGTTCAACAATTTCAAAATTTTAATAAAACTTTTTATCTCATATTTTTACATACTTTTGACCGTAAGTGATGATTTGTAATAATTAAAAGGGTACACTAATAATTTCAGTATCAACACAAAGAAACATCACATTCAAAAGGCTACAAATTTATGTATCAGCATTAGCTAGCATAAGACACAAACCTGAAATTTGAGTTGTGGGCAAAACAGAAGTAGCATAACTGAAGCTGGCAATCAGCAATAAAGAAACACAGAAGCGCAAAAGTGCGCATTGCATAGTGGAAACCATAGGAAACAGTTCTAGGCCACACTAATTATCAAAGTTCCAAAATGGGAAAAAACCTTAAGGCCTGAGTTACTCGTGTCCCATTTCCCCATTACTTATAATAGCTAGTTTGTGACTAATTGGTCATTATTAGTCATTACATGCTTTGAAATATACTCCGTTATTTTAGATTTGGTTTAGGGATTATTATTTGGGTGGTTGAAACTTTGACACAATTTTAGAGTGGTCAATACTGTTTTAACACCGTTATTGTTGCTGTAATAATGCATGCATACATACATGGATGCTTTATCCATTGAATTAATAAGCCTCCCTAATCAGTGTTTTTATGATATATCCATTCTATAGCTTTCTGGTCTATGATTTATCTCAGCTTTGTGTAATCAAGTAGTAACTTTTTACTATCTAGAACTGTATTTAAATGATTCCTTCCAGCACATTAAAATAAAATTATATATCTATCAATCATATCACACTTAGAAGGTTTAAACACATAGCGTGGCTAGACTAAGTTCATATCATTTCGACTAAAGTGGGTAGGTATCATGAAGAATCCAAAAAATTAGAGGGTTAGCTAGGTCCTTATCTTATATTTGACGCAACATAGCTGGTAGGTTCTATATGGGAGTGTAGGGAGACCGCTTTTACCTTTCTCTTATTTATTTATTTATTATTATTTTTTTTTTTACATTCGAATATTGTTTTGATTTAACCACTTGCTCGTGAAAAAGTGGATTGGAGCCCGTGAGGAGCGACAGAGTGAAGAAATCATGGGATGACTTTATTTTTTTTAAAATAGCCAAATCAGTTTTAAACATATAACCCATTTACTGGTGAATTCCTTGACAGGGTGCATTTGGATGACCACTTGCAACGATTTCCCTTGGATATCGAATACCCATCAATCATACAATGTCGGCTGTATTTCATTATTTGAAGTCCAGTAAATGATTTTCTTCATGTGAAGTTGTGGGCCGGCTAAACAAACTCTCTAAGACAGACTCATTTGGATACATTTATACGTGACTAGGGTGAGGAAATGGATTCAAGTCCATGGTATTCGTGCATCTCGCTCTCTTAATAGGTTTGGATTAATTTTTTAAAAAAATATAGGGGTGTAAGTATGTAAAAGCTCGTCTCGCGTAATATATGGGTTTTACGGTCAAATTTGTGGAGTCTACAACGACAGGTAAGTTCGCACTAGTTGAATGGTTAAAAGTTGAAACTCTAATTTTGTTTTATTTTTCTGTCAATTTTTTGGCACGTCGCATCTTCTCAATTTTCTCGCTGACTCATTCTCCCTTCAATCTTCTCGCATCCTCCCAATCTCTTCATGTATATCGGTTTGGTTTCTGCTGCCGTTCCACCAGAACCAGTCTCAATCTCAAACCCTAACCATAGCAACACCGTCTCAAACCCTTTATCATCTTTTTTTAGCTTTTTTTTTTTTTTTAATTCTAGATTTAACATTTTTTTAACTGGGCCCACAGACCGAAACGGATCAACAAGTTAAGTCTGTTTGATATTGTGAGGCGGGACAAGACAAACCATACTCTTTGCGAACCTACGCGGATGAACCTTAGGTGGGTGGGCCGACCCACTTACTCACCCCTATTTATAATTAAACCCAATTATGTAAATTATTTTCTGATTGAATCCCTACATGTCAATTACCCTTATTTTGTCTAATTGGGACAAGTTATTAGATTAGAGTAAATTTCATCCTCCAGCAAATACAATGATACGTATTTATGATTAATAAAGTGTGGTTGACACTCTCCATTCAGGGAGAATGACTCAAATGGGATTGTTTTTTAAATTATTAACAAAAATGAGTCTGTTTCAAATCTATTTATGAAAATGGAATTGTTTTACATGTGTCACCTTCTACATCGGTTCTGAAAAAACTGATGTAAAAAAGTGACACGTTTTACATCAGTTGTGAATTTAACCGATGTAATTTTATGAAGAAGAACACTTTCTACATCGGTTCTGAAACCACCAATATATAAAAGTGATACTTTTTACATCAGTTGTAAATTTAACTGATATAATTTCATGAAAAAGAACACTTTTTACATCGATAAGATAAACAACTGATGTAGAAAGTGTTTTACATCGATTATTTCAAAATTGATATAAAAAATAAAATATGACAAAAACAATCTCATTTCTGTAAATAATTTTAAAATAGACCCATTTTCATGAATAATTGAAATAACATCCTCAATCTCCCCTCCGTTCACTAATAAACGCAAGACACATATATTGAAGCTGAGTTATAATTTCTTTAAAGAGCACAAGTATTTTCTACCAAGCTAGGTAGAATTATACTCGGAGCCTTAAGCCAAATTTTGTATTGTGATGATTGTTTTATAACTCAACAAAGATACGAAGACATATAATTGTAACTATATTTCAATATGAGATAGCTTCTCACCTTTAGATAAGTAACGACCAAAAACCTAGACACATTACAGCTGTCACGACCAAACATATTCTGGCTTGAGGTCAGATCTGTATAGGGGATGATCTCATCAAATTGCAAGAGATAAATGAGGTCAAAACTTAATTATAAAATTTGGGTTGAAATGTTATTTTAGTATTTTAAGTTTTAAATTTTATTTATTTTTATCTTTTAAGTTGAAAAAGTCTCGATTTGATTTTTTTATATTTTTTAAGTGTCGTATTTTAAATATTCATATTTTTTTTTGTTAAAATACTAATATTTTTTATACTTTATGTTTTTAAAATGCATTGTTTTTTATTTTGAATATATGTAATAATAATTAAATATTATCACGATTTTAAATTAATAATGTTAATGTGAAATTGAATTTTTTAATGAAAAATTACTTAAAAATTAAAATATAATACTTTGAGCACATAAAAAATCAATTTGAAAATTTTTAATTTAAAAAATTTCATAAATATAAATAATGAACTAAAAGTTACATTAATAAAAAATTTCTATGGTACGCGAATATTGAACTATAGTTCAACCTGTCTAAGATTACCTTGTTTCTATCTACAAACATGCTAATAATATTTCGAAATCACTATAGTAGGTATACATTTATTATAAATAGTCACAGGGTATAAATATAAAATGTATTTTATAAATATTTACTTTTGTGTATAAGAAGTTTCAGTCTTGTTATAGTCCAACTTTAGTTAAAGGGACCTTAAATTTATTTAAAGTCAATAATCTCATTTCATATGTATCCCATACTAAATCATTCTATATTGGTTTAATTAATTTATTTATTTTGTCTATGAAATTTGGTAATATCATGTGAGCCAAGTAGGAATTGAAGAACAGGGACTAATAAATAAATAATTAATAATTGAGTATTAACTTAGTTTTTAAATATAATGATGAAGATATTAGTTAAAAGGGGTTAATTCTAACTAATGTGAAAAAATATTACCTTCGTGACATAACGTTCTCTAGAAATATCTTAGTCATCACGAATGTAGAGCAATGGAAAGAAGAGTCGATGTGTAAAATCTTGCATTCATCATTCTTGAAGTAGATCAAGACACATTGGACATCCTACAAAAATCTTACTATATATAAAGGTCTGTCAATGGGATTAGGTGTTTTCACGTTTCACCTTAGTGCCCTGTTTGTCTTGCTTGATTTCTGATTAATGACCCTGCTTAATAATTAATAATTGTGTGAGAATCTTTAGATCCTATTGATTTATTATAATTTGAAAATGTGGTGTTTTTAGCACGGTACATCATATAATATTTTACCATGGGCCATTATCTCATGGTATAGGTCATAAGCAAAATAATTTTGCATGCTAACAAACCTGCTACCGTAGCCTTAAATATATGGATACTTTATAATTATATAGCAGAATAGCAGATTAGGACCCAATTTGAAACATTAGATTACTATACTAATTCAACTTAAAACTCCTACGAACATTGCTGCTATGATAAATTGATAATTAAGGGGCAACATATATATATATATATATATATATATATATATATATATATCATTTTTCTTGCTTAATTTTAGGGATGGTTTAACATACCCTTAAATAAAAATGAGATTAAATAATATTTTTAAAAATACTTATAATTCTCTAATGTATTTGAAGATGTTGATAACATCTATTATTTATACTACCCATTATTGATAGCATTATTTAATCTTATTTTTATCAACAAAAAGTTGAACGAGTTAGTGTTTTACAAGATAAATTACACTCATTTGAAACTTTTTTATTATTGTGTCTTGTATTAGTAATTTTATTCTTTTTCAAAATCTTTAATTTTTAAGATAATTAATCCCACTGCATTAACATTTACATTGTCAATGAAGAAAATGTTCTTAGTAACTCTTATTTTAAAATAAATTAAAGAACGTGACACAATCTGTTTGACTATAAAATAATTACACTTTTAATGCGTAAAAATATATCCCAGTTACATTGTTAGAATATACATGTATTGATGCCTTAATAATTAATAAAATTTGAATGAGATAAGCTAACTAGTAAAAAGATGGATGGCTATTAAATCTGCTAACCTTTCAAGGTTACACAAGTTCTAACTTGATTTAAAGATTTGGATGTAAGAGAAGAACAAGGGTGACAATCAAGGAATCCTATTCAAGGGCAACATAGTGATAACTTGTGTGCCAAGCTCACTTAATGCCACAAACTATTCTTCGTATTTCTGCTAGATCAATTGAGCTTTCACTAAGATTCAGACATAAGATCATCCATGTGTCACTGAGATGATTTGCACAAAATAATTATTACAATTAAGGTCATACTAAGTACTGTAAAACATGTTATTCTAAAATTACTCAAATCTAAAATATATATTTTTTATTTATTTAGTCCCTTTGAATTTAAAACTTGTAATTACATTATGACACCGTGGAAAACATGATGAATAATACATACTGTCTTTAGTCAATGTGAAGGCGTTGAATGTGAGCAATCTTTGGCCAGTCTTCTCCTTCTGGTTTCTGGCATCGCTGTTGGAGCAATCCACAATTCTTAATTACCAATGTTGAAATGGATTTGGGCAAACCCTCTTCTGGTAAGCTTTGGAGACTGGGGCAGTCTGTAAGACACAATTCCTTAAGAGATGAGAGGTGGCAGAGACCCTTGTAATCCAGTTTCTTAAGATCTCCACAGTCTCTGATCCTTAGAAAAGTAAGAGAGCTTGGCAGCAAACCTTCCTCAGGCAGACACTCCACATCATCCATTCCTCCAATATGCAAGTATTCTATAGAGGAATTGGTTCCCAAAACCCTTTTCAAGGAGGTAATAAATTTAGAGACATTTACAAGATACATCTCTTTTGAATTTGATGGCAAACTTCCGTTAGGGAATGACTCAACTTTTGGGCAATCTCTTATCTCGAGCACATCAAGACATGGAAGGAGGATATCCATACGTTCAGGCAATGATTCTAATTCAGGACATTTCCTGATACTCAGGTACTTGAGATGGTTATGAGCGTGATCCTGTGAAATCATCTCTAAATTACAACACCCGCTGAGATCCAGCAATTGGAGTGTTGGGAAATCATCCAGCGGAAATGTTGTTAGAGAGTCACAACTATCAGTGACAGTAAGCCTTCTCAGAGTAGTCGGGTGATAATTAAATTGTATCTTTCCAGAGTCCACTAGATGTAATTGACGAATTTCTGGAGCCATGGGAACGGAAGCCACAAGTTGTTTGCAGTTCCAAATTTGTAGTTTCTTTAAATGAATAAGTTGCTCAGGCAAGTGCCCTCTCAGCTTTGGACATTCCTTTATGGAAAGATGTTCAAGACTTGGAAAAGCACCTGTCACTGCTTCACATTCCCATTTTTCCAATTCTTTCATTCGGGACAACTCCAGTGATTCCAAAGATGTAAATGAACAAGAGCTGCTCCCATAAAAATTAGTGTCAATACTCACTATCCCATCAAGCCCTGAAATCTTGAGATCCTTGAGTAATGGCAAAACTCCAAGGGAAGGCAATTGTTGGCAGAATTGACAGTCCTCTAATGTTAAGGAAACCATATTCCATAACAAGTTATCAGATAACCAACATGGAAATTGTTTTCCACCGTAGTGCCTGATTGAAAACTTTTCCAAGTGATTGGATGGTTGTAGATTCTCAATTACAGTCTCATCCCTTCCTCTAGCAGAATCATCAATTACAGAAACGGCCCATTTCAACTCTAGCTGCACAAGCTGTGTTTTATTTTTCAAATCCACCGCTAATGCATCTGAGGGATTCTCAATATTCTGCAGGTTCTTAATTGTTATCCTTCCATGAAGATTGAGTTCTCCTAGCTCCTGAAAACTAAACTCCTTGCTCTTGCCAACATCAAACAAATACATCAGTACTTGAAGGTTCTTCAGTTTTCCCAAATGCGGTGGCACCTTTCTCAGTTCAGTTTTTATTAATTCAAGGCGACGCAAATTGGTGAGTTTAAATAAATTTGATGGAAGCTCCTTCAAGTGTCTACAAGAATTCAGCTTCAATATTTGTAAGTTGTAGAGAGAACATGATGATTCTGAAAGTTTTTTTATCTTAGTCCAGGAGAGGTCCAAGGAACGGAGATTTATAAGATTGCCTACAGAGTCGGGAACCTCAGTGAGGTTAGAACAATGGGACAGAGATAATACACGTAAGGACTTGCACTCAGAGAACAAATCAGAAATTGGCATCTTGCAATTCCAATTATAGAAATCAAAATTCATCCTCTCATTTATTGGCATAAATGTGCGTAATCTTTTAGTATCATACAAATTTCCAAACCCATCAAAATAATGACCATAATTGATAGCAAGTGAAACATGACGGGTTGTATTTGATATATTTTTTTGCTGATTAACTTCCAACTTAGAGCAGACTTCCCCACAGACATATTTTGCTAAATCATTTAGAAGGTCATGCATCACAAAACATGTTTCAGATCTAAAATTTGATTGTTGAAAGAAAGACCTTGATAATAGATCATTGAAGAACTGTTCACCCACTTCTTCTGGACTTTTACTCTGTTGAGGGCACTGTAGAAATTTTTGAGCCATCCAGAACTGAATCAAAGTATCTTTTTTAAACAAATAATCATTGGGAAATAAGGCACAATGAGCAAAGCATCTCTTGAGATGGGAAGGAAGGTGGTGATAACTCAGTGCTAAAGCAGGGACAATATTACTATCCTCTTCTGAAAATTCCCATATCTCACTTTTCAGTATGCTTTCCCATTCTGAAATAGATGGTTTTTGGTGCAATAGACCCCCTGTTGTTGTCAAGGCTAGAGGTAGTCCTTTACATTTTTCGACTAGCTTCATTCCAATCTCCTTGTACTCTGGATATTGTTGATGATTATTATCTTGGAATGCGTGTTTAGCGAATAGATTCCAGCAATGATCCCCTTGTAACTCACTTAAGGCATGTATTTTATTTGATCCCACAATTGTAGCAACTTTCAAGTCGCGAGTTGTGACAACAATTTTACTTCCTTGTGCGCCATCAATAAGAGGAGCCTGCAGATCTTTCCATTCCTTTTGTTTTCTGTTCCAAACATCATCCAAAACAAGAAGAAATCTTTTTCCTGTCAAATCTTGTTTTAACCTTCGTTGAACCATCTCTAGGTCTCTACTATCATCAGTTGATCCAGTGATTCTCTCAAGAACTGTTCTTGTTACCTTAAATATATCAAAGTCATCTGAAACACATACCCAAGCTTTGCAATCAAATTTACCCTCTATCCGTGGATCGTTGTATACATGTTGGGCAAGTGTTGTCTTACCCATCCCGCCCATGCCCACAATAGAAAGTATTGATAGCTTGTTAAGATTTTCAGTGTCAGATGTGAGCCAATTAAAAATAATTTTTTTGTCATCATCTCTGCCATAAATAACACTTTCAACCACTAAAGAAGTTGATGGTAATTTCAGTGACAATTCACTACCGAATCTTGATCCAACACCACAACTAGCATTTTTCAAACCTAGAGCACTTTGTTGGCTTGAGAGAAATTCTAGATTGTCAAGGACTTGTTCCATCCTTGATTTAATTTCCTTGTTAAAGGAACTAACAGAAGAGGATTTGAAGAAACTTGGTACCTTGCAAGTACAGGTTTGAGATTCTGAATCAGCTTCATCTTCACCTTTGGAGAGTTCATGTTGTATTTCATCCAAGAGATCCTCTGCATCAAGCACAACATCTTTGACCTTGAGAAGCCAGTTTCTGACACGCAGATCTCTGAATTGCTTTAGTTCAGCATCATCAGCAAGAGCATGGATTGACTGCAGTTTGATTTCCAAGTTGCTCAGTAACGTTTGATCGAGCTTCCTTCCACGAAAGAAATTTAGAACTTGGGGAGAAGCTAGCTTCTCAAATGCTACCTGAAGGAAAGCAGAGAGAAGAGCACCACCAACAAACTCTAATGCCATGGTAGGAAAGGTAAGGTAGTGGATGAATGAAAACGATTAATGTGTAGTATTGCTTATGTCAATGTGTGTGCAGTGGAGCTTTTGCCGATACTATATTTTTATGAATGATTTCTTTACTTCAAACCGTTAAAAGTGAACACCTTTTTTTATGCTTAGTCAACTCATAATTGTTGAGTCTTTTTGGACAATAAACCTTGACAGCTGTATTCCATGAATAAATAATAGTGGCTATGATTCAACTGAGGATAGGCTAATCATGTAATTGCACATGTTCAATAGTAAAAAAGGATTGGAGAATATTCTTCTTGCATGTGTATCATTAAGATAGTTTAGTTAAAAATGGCGGAAAAAAATTGTCAAACCAGAATTAAATACAAATAATTGTTAACAAAACAAAAGAAAAAAAATACACAAATTAGATTCCATAAATGCAATTAAAATTTCATCAAATTTGAAATTAATCCTTTGAACTCAAGGTAATAATTATAACAACTCCAGGTTCGGGTTGAAATAACATGTGCATCAATTCCTAACCATACAGTGGCTATGAGGCAGGCTTACTGTTCTCTTTATGATTCCTCACATGAGAAAAACATTAATCCTCTATTTATTTTTATCTGTCGTCTCAATGGACTTTTTCAATGAAAAAATGTTAGGAATCAGAGGATTAGAGGATTCATCATAGTCATTAGGACAAATGAAGAGAATAATTCTCAAGAAGTCTCATATTGATTGAAAGAATATTGAAAATTTACATAGGGCTATTATCTATGCAATAAACTATTCACTAACAAACTCAACAAGTAACTAACTCTATCAAGAGTTTTACACTCCTAATAGTCATCTCGAGGAACTTTTTGTCACCGGAAAAAGGTGATATAAGATTTTTGCATTGTACAAGAATATATATGACTATTTTGTAGTCTCTTTCAATCAATAAGAAACAACCAGCCGCCGCAGCAGGTAATGCACATCCATCGTAACCTACCCTTAGTTTTAGCTTTTGTTACAAATTACATAATTTCTTGTTACATTATTATTTTATCAATTTTGGATGCATTTATCATAATATATTAAAGAATAATTTATAGTCAATTAACATGTTTACATAAATTTATGACTTATGAGTCAATTAGGCCTAAAGTGTAAATATTGTAATTAATTCGCTGCAGTTTTTTGTTTTGACTAGGTCAGTAATTCAAGCATAATTTTAATTACAAAATTTCGTTTGAATTCCATTTGATGTCATTTTAAAGAGGACCCAAAAAGGTACAAAAGTTATGCAGACACCAGAAGCTCATTCAGACCACATCTAGGACGAATTTAAGTGTGAAGTTAATATTTGATTGCTGGCAGAAAAATTTCCAGCAAATTACTTTAGCTTAGGGTTATTTATCTACATGTAATATTGAACCATTTTATTTTTGTTGTGAATGGGATTCAAAGGGTGCACTTCATCTCATTAAAAGGTCATATGACTAGCACATGACTTGCACCCTTTAAACACAATCAAAACACACTTTGACACTTCCATCAATTTTGCAATCAGATTTCATTTTCTACATTTTTTCCCTACTCTACTAGGGTTTGACATTTCAATTTCGTTTTCTTTTCTTTATTTTGCGTTATCAATTTCTATTATGCAATTTCGTTTACTAGTTACTACAAACGCCACGACATAAAATCCCCATGGTTCGCAGAAAAAAAAAATACGCCACTAAAAGAGGGGAACTAAACTTCATTTCATAGAGTAAATACTAGAATGAAATCTCACAACTACATATGTCTCAATAAATCAAGAACTCTTGAATAACGAAATATATAAAGAAGTTTTAACATTTATAAATAGAAACAAATACTAAAAATAAGAAAAGAAAAACAAGAGCCACAACATGCTAAGTCTTCAAGTAATCGAGTTCTTTCCTAGCTTAAGTTATTTTCGCCTCCCACAAACTACTCATCTGCTCGCCCGTTCGCGGGGTCATCACAGGTGTCAACAACAAACACAACACAAAATTAGTTCACATTTTAACAATAATAATGAGAACAACAAGAACAGTTCAACACAAGGAACACAAGAAGGTACACACAGTCAATTCACAATTTATCAAAACCATTCATATCGTGCAACCCAGTATGATGCATGCTACTCACAATTCTCTCTCATGTCATGTGGTACCATTAAAACCGTTGAACGATGTCTAGGAGTACATGTCACCTCTGACACTCTCACTAGAGATACTAGACAGTCACAATCAGGGTAGTCAGTGTTGCAACGAGACTCACTCTCACTCATGGTGATCAGTCATAGTGGAAATTTTCTCCACCGCGAATACTCTCGTAGTCCTAGGCCATTACATCGACCCGTCAGGGACCAACCGTTCTAGTTCCATTCATCCTCACTTTTCGAAAACATTTTCATACGTTTAGCATTCATAATAATCTTTCTCATTTTTAAAATAGCAAGGGATAACCTCACTGCTCCTTCTAGCTATAGGCATCCATCCCTCTCATACGAAAAAAAACATTCACAATAGGTTATTATGAATCTAAACGACTCGTCCATGCAATATGACCCACAATATTAATCTCTCAACCCACACCATTCATCTCATCATATAAAATATTTCATACCGCAATTAAATTAATTAAAATAACCACGCTAAACTGACTATAACATAACCGAAGAACAACACAAAACACCTAAATTATTTCAATATAAATCTCAACTCAAACCATACATAGATAATTAAACAAGTAACAATACCATATAATTTACTAAGTGTATTAAAATTAACATTACTGAAAAACATAATATAATTAAAAGAAATAATTACGACTAATAAAAAATAATTATGGCACAAAATAACAAATAAAATATCATACTGAATAATTGAGATTATTATCCATAGCTCGCTGTAAAATAATATGAATCGTGTAATTTTATAAATTCAACAAAATAAATCGTTAGATAGTAAGTATAAAATAAATAAATAATTTAATTCAAATAGTGTCCATTTAGGTGAAAATCAAGGTGCTAGTACCGTAACCAACAACAAAACTTAACTATAATATGTTATTTTATTTAAATGAGATTTTGTGTACTGCAGCTACGTTTAACTCCTTGATCCGATTTACTCTATTATTATTATTATTATTATTATTATTATTATTATTATTATTATTATTATTATTATTTATTTCCCTAAGTTTAAAGTCATTACAATTTTCATCTCCCTAATAATTTAAATGACACCTAATACACTTTAACCCAAAACAACATTATTGAAGTTGCCACTGTTCATTCCACCCTAAGCGTACATACATTACAGTTATCATTGGATTCTCAATCACAAGTCATTCTCTCCAATCAATTATTAATAAATCATTCTAAATGTCATCATTCCTATTTACTACTTCCTTCCTTTATATTCATCAATCCTGTTAACTACAACTAAAACCTCAAGAACAACACCTTATAATTTGAGTCTCCAATAAAAAACAATTGTCATGGCAAAGGAAACAAGAATTACTCCAATTCGGCTACAAAACTCAGATGTAACACGCAATCTTCATTATATATATTCAATTCCACTAACAGCATAAGTGAGTAAAGAAAAAATCAAAGCGAAATCGAAACATCTTGTACAAAGAACCAAACCCTTCCACCTTATTCACCACGTGTCAACCACCAAACTTGCAACCACTACCCACTGAACCCAGCAAATGCATATAGCCCCTAACACCCCGCCGTAAGCTACCACTCAACGGCCACACCCACAACCAGAAGCATCGAAACAAACAACACAGCACACCGTCATGTCTGCTAATAGCATGGCCATCTCAAAACAGTAAACAATACGAAAATAAAAGAAACAAAATGATGGGCAATAACAACAGCACAACACCGTAGATAAATAAAAGAGAGATGAGAAGGGACCAACACGGAACCATAAATAAATTTCCAGCCACTCATAATTAGACTAGTTATATAAAAGCTAACACATTAGACTAGTTATATAAAAGCTTACTAGTAAACAATGCACTATTGTTATTAAATTGAGAACACCCTTATCTAAATATAGGTCGTTCACGCGCAGAAAAAGTTGGAGATAAACAAGATCCTAACCTTTCCTCTTAATCCTCTTAATCAAAAGCTTTGATATTTTTTTATTTTCTTTTTGGAAGAGTTTACAACCGGGAACGTAAGCGTTGTTAGTGTGTGAGAGAGTGACGAGCATCAGAGAGTGGTAGAAAAGATATTAGCAAGATTTGAACAGATTTTTTTAGTGAGAATTTGTTACAACCCACTCATCTAGTCACCTGAAGCATAATTATTCACTAAATATATTTTATTTTATTTTATAATAAAAAAATTAGGCTGTTACATTGAAAATATTGTTGGGAAATCAGGGAGAAAGAAAGAAAGCACACAAAAAGATTAACGTAGTTCGGTGCCTCCAAATCTATTCTATGAACTCACTGCGATAAAGTTCATTATTTGTAATTTGTTCATTATTTGTAATTTTTTAACAGAAAAATCACAAACCTTTCTCACGTGTAATTTTTGAATGGAAAAACTACAAATCCTCACACCATATAATTTTTGGATGGAAAAACTACAAACCCTTGCCACATATAATTTTTGAACGAAAGAACTACAAACCCTCGCTCCATGGTTTGACACACTACTTAAAACCTAATATACTCCTTTACTAGATTTAATGATGTAGTGCAAGTGAATAAAACCTAATACTCTATCTTATATAGATTTTTCACTCATATTTTTCTTTAATATTCTCTAATATCAAACTTTGAATTAATACAAGATTCAATAAATATCAACATTATTACTTATATAAGTTAAGAATATTACCATATTTGTACTAAAGTCATGTTCACAGGTTTCTCTTACCAAATATATTATGTTGTAGAAGTTATGTGCTTCCAATTAATGATATATTTAGGAGAAGACCAGTTCATAACATGTGAAAGGAATTATGTTGACTGAGTATATATGACCGTTATGATTCAAATTAATTTTATTTTCAATTATGAAATTATGATGTATTTAATATATAGAATGATTTTGTCATTTTAATGCTTAGTAATCATATTGGTTTAATTATTTTATTTACTTAATTAGTCTATGACAATTAGTAATGTAACATAAGTTAAATAGGAGAATATAAGAATTAATATTTAGAGACATTGACTTATCTAGAAACTAATAAATAAATAATTAACAATCAAGGATTAAATAGTAATTAAGTTAATTATAGTAATTTCTAAAAATAATTATTATTTGATGAAAATATTGGTCTAAAAGAGATTAATTTATACCAAAGTGAAATAATATCCCCTCTCTTAAACATCCTTAATCATCACAAACGTTGTTTAGTCTTATTTTAATCAACAAAAAATTCATAAAGTCAATTAGCTAACGAACAAGTAGTTGTTTGAGTAACATGAATTCAGATCTTTTAATTATGTGGTTCGGGTTCGAATATTAATTTATATGTATGAAAAAAATCTTATTAAGAAAACATAATTATAACTGGTATGGTTAATGGAACAATGCAAGACATTAACAACTCCTTGGAATTGACTTTTGGTGGATATATGATCTCAAGTAACACTAAATTCTTCTGTGAGAGATCAGAAAGACATGGTGTAAAAGACCCATTGTTAGAAGATGGAGAGGTTAATAATAACAGAAATGTTTTATAGAAACCTTTAAATAATGAGACAATTAAGGGGGAAGAGAAAGAAAAAAAAAAGAGAAAAAAGTTAATAAACACATTTTATGCAATAATTGGCTGATTTGCTGCATATTCGAGCTTACCTTACGTGTAAAGTAAAAAACACAAGAAGGGAGGTTGAATTGTGTAGACTGTTTAAAATTTTTTTCTCTAAGACGATGCGTTTGCGTCTGTTGTTTACAAAGCTTATCATACGCAAGATTGTTTTCTTTAAGATTGATTTTATTATCAGACTGTTCAAGTTATTTTTATATTGGTTCGTCTAAACAAGACTACATCCAGTTCCCCAGCAACACACTGAGTTCCATTAAGATTATTCTTTGAACCCAGTCACTCCTGGCTAAATACAGATATTATTTGGGCATAGCCTTCTCAGGCTAAATCAGTATTCTTTGGACCCAGCCTCTGCAACCTAAATAAGGTATTCTTTGAACACAACATCCACAAGCTAATACAAAGGTATTCTTTGGAACGCAGCCTCCTCAGGCTAAGATGTTCTAAATAAAGATTATCCTCTAGGTAGAGAGGGATTTTACAATGAGTTCTATTCTAAGTTCTTAGCGAGCGAACTTTTGCTTGAGAACTTGAGTAAGAGTTGAATATAATTTCTTTGTTGTGCAGTTCGCCAACTTTAACTCGCTATGATGAAGTCTTTTTATAGAGAGCTCCGTGAAGTATCCATTGGACTAAAGATTTGAACATTAGTCTTTTGCCTTAGGGTCTTCAAACATGTGACAGAGATCAATCAGAATAATTAATGTTTGCACAGGCTTTTTCTGACTTGATCAAAGACATCATCAAAAAGCAAGATTTGCTTTTCGTGTTGCAGAGGTTTTGCACATTTCTCAATCTGTCTTTGGAAGTTTCTTTCATCTATGCTCATTAATGATCTGTCTGATCATTCTTCCGTCTGCATCTGATGCCTCTTCAGTCTGAGTCTGATCATTCTTCAGTCTGCATCTGATGCTTCTCTAGTCTGCTCATTCTTCTGTCTTCATCTGATGTCTCTTTAGTCTGATCATTCTTCTGTAATTATCAAAATTAAGATGTTAAGTCATTTTGACTTAACAATCTCCCCCTTTTTTATGATTATAGACCATCCTAGCAAATCCTTGATTTTTTTCTTGAAATAGAGCAAAATGATGTATCAGAGCTTAAGAGATGTAGACATGTTTGGAGACTTGATCTTCATCAGACTGAACTTGTATCAGAGATCTTCATTTGAGCTTGAGTTCTTCAGACTGATAAGAGCGGACTTAAACACTTGTATGAGCATTAGAACAAAACTTGCATAAAACATGTTAGTTCAAGACACAGTATTTATCAGAGCATAAATTTTTTCATCAAAACAAGAGAGAAATAAATTACAGAGAATAATATATAAAAGAGCTATTCTAAGCTCTCCTCAACTTGTTTTTCTTTTTCTTCTCTTCTTTTGCATCTGACTCCCCTTCAGACTGATCTTCTTTCATTTTTCTCTTTTTTTTTATATTTTTATTTTGCTCCCCCTCATCTTTTGCATCTTTATTTATCTCTCCCATTTTTGCTCTTTTAACTTCTCCCCCTTGGTATGCAATCATCAAAAAAAAAATCTTCAAAGATACGTGAATGAGTTTTGCAAACAGAACTTCAATGTATCTCTAAATTTGAGCCGGTTAAACAACTTCAGCTTGCTCAGCTGCTGGTGTTGTTCTGGATGCACCTTTTCCACTTCTTCTTTTAAGGAATAGACGTTTCCTTTTCAAGAATTTCTACTAGGGATGCTTCTATGACCTTCTATAACTTCCCATCATCTTCTTCCATCTAAGGATGTGTATATAAAAAAATGGGCTTCTTCCCTTTGCCAATTTTTTTTAAGAGCCTTCCATTTTGCATTGGCCTCTTGTTCTTCCTTTGCTCCTTCCTATACACTCAACAGAGATGTTAGACGATAACATAACGTTGTGTCTGTTGAAGAGTCAGATGGACTATTTCAACTTATGATTAGACAAACGTTTCGTTGTAAAAAGAAATAATCATATGCTAAATGCAGACGAAATAATTCAAGTAGACAAATAAATTGTTCAAATAAAGAGCCAATTCTTAAATTCTCTTTTATGAAACCATTTAAGAAGACATTTTTAACATCCATTTAATATAAAATAATATTCCTATAAGCAGCAAGAGCAAGTAAAATACAGACTTTATTTCTTATGAACTGGTTTAACTCTTCTTCCATGGAAAGAATCCAGTCATTTTTCGTTGAGTGCTTCCTCAATGCTCTTGAGTTCAATTTCTAACACCAAAGCATATCCAGAAAGGCCTATAAAATTCGACCTGGTTTACACTCCTTAATGCTTCTCTCTTTCGTCTGAATTAACTTCGTCTGCTTTGACAATTGGTTCATCGTCTTGACGTCTGAAAATATGCTCATTCTTTAATTCGATATTTTGACAGATAAATATATTTATGATCATGTGTTGCAAGTATCCACTCTTCAGGTTGTACCATCTTGAAACATTCTCTTTTTCTGTTAATAACATCTGCAGCAAAAGTTATTTGTGACCTTGGTACCCAAATTCTTTTGGGTCCAACTTTGTTAGTTGTAGGATTCTGTCTGTCATAGGTTCTTAAATGACCTTCAGACTATGCATGTTTCTACATACAAATGACTTAATATTTGACTTTCTTTAATCTCTCACATGTTTATAACCAAGTTCACTATTGTTAAGAGGAGATCTTCCATAGTTTAAAGTATTTTCGAGCTTAGAAGAACTCAAAATGAACTTATTTAAATATTTCTTTAAGAGTTCATTTTCTTCTTTTAAATTTTCAAGTCTAAGAAGAAGATGACTCTTTTCAGTATCAGACGAAGAGGATGATTCATCTTATATATTTTTCTCAGATAACTGGACATTTATAACTTTCAGATTTTCAATTTCTTCTAAAGCTTTTTTGAGCTTAGATTTGCAACTTATATATTCTTGAGCTATAAAATGTGAGTTAGCAAGTAGAACATCATATGACATATCCTCATAATCTGAATTTGAATATGAAGAAGATGAGGATGAACTAGATATATTTAAAAGACTTACCTCAGATGATAGTATGTCTCTTTCCATGAGACAGATATTTTCATTCTTTTCCTTAGATGATTCGTTTGAGCTTTCATCATTGAGATCATCCCAAGTGGCTTATTTCTTCTTTCTTCTAATCTTTTGGGGTTCCATTTCTTTTTTAGATTTGGACATTCTAACCTTGTATGCCCGGATCTCTTGCACTCGTAGCAGATGATTTTAAATTCTTTTTCTTCTTCTCTTCTTTTGAAGAATCTTTGGCCACACCCTTTCTTCAACATCAATCTTTTGAATCTTCTTGCCATCAAGGAGATTTCTTCTTCAGAAGGATCTTCTGAGTCTTCTGAGTCTATTGATTATTCTTTCTTCTTACTTGACTCTTCTCCATCAAGCTCATCAATGCTGGGTAGAGCAATAAACTCTTGAAATTTAATCTTGCCCTTTTCACACAAGTGAACTTCATGTACTCTCAACGCACCAATGAGTTCATCTAGAGTAAGGGTCTTCATATCTCTCCCAACAGATATAGCAGTGGACATAGCTTCCCATCGTGCAGGTAAGCTGTCCATAATCTTCATATTGTTTTGGGCTCTTGAAAAAGTGATTTCCAAGGCAGCTAGCCCATTTAGAATGGTTTGGAATCTTCAAAACATTTCGTCTATTGATTCTCCTTTCTCCATGGAGAACATTTCATACTCTCTTTGAAGGGTGGTAGTTTTCCTGAGTCTGAAATCTTCAGTTCCTTCATAAGAGATCTTCAGCGCATCCCAAGCTCTATGGATGTTTTATAGGCACAAAATCTGTTATATTCTGTCCTAGATAGAGCACATGTTAAGGCATAACATGCCTTATTGTTGAGCTCCGCGATTGTATATCATTCATTTCCCCACTCTGATTCAGGCTTGGTCAGAGGAATGTCTCATTCTGTTATGATCTTCCAAAGTTTATATTTTGTAGACTTGATGTACATTTCCATCTAGTCTACCCAGTAAGGGTAATCATCTCCAGAGAAAGCTGGAGGAATGTTTATGGAGGAGCCTTCTGCAATGAGCATCGTCTGGGAGTTTGCCATCTTGTATCTTTTCATCTAGTTGTTGTTAAGTGCTCAAGCCTTAGAGGCTGAGGGGGGAGGGGTTGAATTGTGTAGATTGTTTAAAATTTTTTCTCTAAGACGATGCATTATCAGACTAAATTGAATTAAAATTGTGTAGATTGTTTAAAATTGTGTAGACTGAATTGATCAAACGCAAGATTATTTTCTTCAAGATTGATTTTATTATTAGACTGTTCAAGTTATTACCCCACAGTTAGTTAACAGATAAAATAATAGAGAAGACAACAGTATTTTTATACTGGTTCATCTGATCAAGATTACATTCAGTTCTCCAGAGGTTCCACTAAGAGTATTCTTTGAACCTAGCCACTCCTGGCTAAATACAAATATTATTTGGGCACAACCTTCTCAGGCTAAATCAGTATTCTTTGGACCTAGCCTCTGCAGGCTAAACAAGGTATTCTTTGAACACAACCTCCACAGGCTAATACAAAGGTATTCTTTGGAACGCAGTCTCCTCTGGGTAAAGGGCACCACAACAGTGGATTTTGTAAGATGTTCTAAACAAAGATTATCCTCTACGCAAAGATGGATTTTACAATGAGTTCTATTTTAAGTTCGTGGCAAGTGAACTTTTGCTTGAGAGCTTGAGCGAGAGTTGAATATAATTTCTTAGTTGTGCAGTTCACCAACTTCAACTTGCTGTGATGAAGTCCTTTTATAGAGAGCTCCGTGAAGTATCTGTTAAACTGAAGATTTGAACGTTAGTCCTTTGTCTTGGGGTCTTCAAACGTGTGACAGAGATCAATCAGAATAATTAATGTTTGCATAGGCTTTTTCTGACTTGATCAAAGACATCATCAAAAAGCAAGATTTGTTTTTCATGTTGCAGAGGTTTTGCATAATTCTCAATCCGTCTTTGGAAGCTTCTTTCGTCTATGCTCATAATGATCCCTCTGATCATTCTTCCGTCTCCATCTGATGCCTCTTTAGTTTGCGTCTGATGTCTCTTCAGTTTGCATCTGATGCCTCTTCAATCTAATCATTCTTCAGCATCTGATGCTTCTTTAGTCTACTCATTCTTCTTTCTTCATCTGATGTCTCTTCAATTTGATCATTCTCCCGTAATTATCAAAATTAAGATGGTAAGTCATTTTGAATAAACATTACGTAACATTACTCTAATAATAATGCATATTTATTAAATTGTTATAATGTTAGTGACCATTTCATTAAGTTTCATGTAGTTAAGTTAATAAACTAATGAACAATGAACAATTTCATAAATATTTAATGAAAAGGATTTTTAAATTTCATACATTTGTAATAGACTATTTTATTTGTTCATTAGATTACAAATAAACACAGTTAAGTCTACCAAAATCAATTACGCAAACATGCACCATTATAGTGTTTTTTAAAAAAATTTAAATGTCATCAAATTTATTAAATTTAAAAGCCTTTCTCAATATTTGTAAATAAGTTTTGATATATATTAAACAACATGTTTTTTTAACAAAGTTTAGATAAGAAACAATAGTAATTTATTTTTGTTTAAAAAAATTCAAAAATAATAGAACATGTGGATGTCTCAACTCACCTCCTCAAGATCATCTTTGCATAATAATGAGTGATTTGAATGTACGTGACTTAATTACCATAGTTTGAGAGAGAAAATAGATTTTTTTTTAGAAGATAAGGATACCGTCAATTTCTTCTTCTAGTTTTTTTTGTTTTCGAGGTGATTCAATAATTTAACATTGCATCTTTCATTTACAATACAATGGATAAAGGATGGAGATAGGAGGAAGAAAACACACAAAATTACTGTTTGTACTGGAGAAGGTAATATATGAATAAGAAAATATTTATTCTTTAATTCATTGATGGAAAAAGTGAAAATGGAATCAAATGGATTGAATAAATTCCATTTTACCAAATATACATATCATGGTAAAAAGAAGAAATCAATCCAAGTGGAAACTATTTTGACCAACAATGTATACACACAGGAAATATAAGTTTAGAAAACAATTTGTTTTTACCGAATATACTCGTATTTAATGTGAGCAATCTTTTGCCAGTCTTGTCCTTCTGATTTCTGGCATCGCTGTTTGAGCAATGGACAATTCATAATTTGCAATATTGACATGGATTTGGGCAAACCCTCCTCTGGTAAGCTTTGGAGGCTGGGGCAATCCATAAGCCACAACTCCGTGAGAGATGAGGGGTGGCAAAGATTCTTGTTATCCAGTTTTTTAAGATACTTACACCCTCTGATCACTAGAAAAGTAAGAGAGCGTGGCAGCAAACCTTCCTCAGGGAAACACTCCGCATCATCCACTCCTCCAATACTCAACTTTTCTATAGAGTTATTGGTTCCCAAAACCCATTTCAAGGAGGCTATAATTTTTGAGACATTTAAGAGATGCATGCCTTTCAAATTTGATGGCAAACCTCCGTCAGGGAATGACTCAACTTTTGGGCAATCTCTTATGCTAAGCTCATTGAGAGATGGAAGGAGGATATCCATGCGTTCAGGCAGTGATTCCAATTCAGGACATGTACTGATTGACAGATACTGGAGATGATTATGAGCGTGACCCTGTGAAATTATCTGTAGATTACGACACCTGCAGAGATCTAGCCTATGGAGTGCTGGGAAATGATCTAGCGGAAATGTTGTCAGAGAGTCACAACCACAAGTGATGTACAACTTTACAAGGAAATTATGACAATCACTCATGGGGATATTCATATTTGGGCAAAAATAAACCTCCAAGTGTTCAAGAGAAATAACAGATATCATGTGCCCAATCCTTTCCAGCAACAATGCATCCATGTTGTCTCCGCGGACAGTAAGCCTTTTCAGAGTAGTCGGATGATAATTAAATTGCAGCTTTCCACAATTCACTAGACGTAATTGATGAATTTCTGGAGCCATGGAAACGGAACCCACAAGTTGTTTGCAGTTCCAAATTTCTAGATTCTTTAGATGAGTAAGTTGCTCAGGCAAGTTCCCTTTCAGCTTTGGACAGTCCTTTAGGGAGAGATATTTAAGACGTGGAAAATCACCGGTCACAGCATCACATTCCCATTTTTCCAATTCTTTCATTCCGAAGAACTTCAGTGTTTCCAAAGATGTAAATGAACAAGAGCTGCTGTAACACCCTGGTTTTTGAAAATAAAATAAAATAAAATAAAATAAATAAAAATAAAAAATAAATAAAATAAAGTAAAATCAAAATATTTAAAGGAGTGGTTAGATTTTACAAGGAGTGGTTAGGCTTTACGTGAGTGGGTAGATAAATAAAATAAAAGAAATCAGAACATCTCAAGGGAGTGGGTGAGTGGGCTGCTGCAAATTCTCATCAGAAAATCTATTCAAATCAAATCTCTTTTATATCTTTTCCCCATCCTCGGATATCTCTTTTTGTTCATGTGTTTCAAACCTACCTTCCAAAACAAAAAACAAGGAGATCAAATTTCTGATTGTGAACATAGATCAATACCTAGTTTTTCAATTGCACGTGATCGACTTACTTTCAGGTCAGGGTGTTCTCTATTTTAATAATAATTATTAATTTTATTTTTTTTTGCTATCAGGGTTAATTCTGCATCTTCTCTACTACAATGCTCCTTTTATTTTTTTTTTTATGCTCAGTTTTTCTTATTGTTTATTGCTTTGGATCAACATTTTATTGTCCTGTTAATTTGAATATTGGTGACCTTTTATTTATTGAACTAAGTATTACTCGCCTTGTTTTATGGATTGAATTGAGTATTAGTGGCTAGATCCTTTTTATTTTATTTTCTTCTCGATAGCTTAAACCTGATGCCTCTACTACACTACCTTTGTGTTTGGTTTGTTCATGGTGATTTCCTTCTTCTTATTTTTGTTGTGCATCCGTTGATTTTGTTATTTGAGAATTGTATGGTTGTGGTGGTAAGGAGAGGCTAGAAAGACACTCGGCGAGGAAGACGAGGAAAGGATAAGGAAGACTTTTAGTTTAATTGTCAAATAATAATGGAATTTTGTAGTGCAAATAGTTACACCAATGAAATTAAATGTTACTGAAGGCAATCAAATTTTAATTAGATCCCTAAAGAAAATCAATTTCACTCGTCATATACTCTGATGTCCTAGACATTTATATGTTGTTTTGATTTCACTCTAGCCTTATCTTTTTATTTCTATTATTTTAATTGCAAAGTTCCAAGTTGTGGAAGAAATACATTAATACGCAGGAGTAATTGTTCCCTTTTTATACTATATAAAAGTTAAGTTATTTTATTTTAACTCTTATTTTAATCTTGACAAGTCATTTTAGTAACGATTCTTTTTTGTTATTTTAGTCGTTTAGATTAGCTTTATTAGTGAATTGAATTCTTGTGTGTATTATTATTGTAATTATTGTATTGTGTCTATTTGATTTAATTTAATTGGCGATTGGAAGTGTACGAGGTTTAATTTAATTCTTGTTTTTGTTTTTATGATAAACTATATGTCATATTTCTTACTTAACTGTTTCCATTTCCATATGATTATTTGTGTATGATGATCTTATTGGATTTTGTTGTATTAAATATTTTGTTATGTGAGCTGAGTTATATGGGGTGAGAGATTAATTTTGTGGGGGCATGTTGTATTGATAAATTGCTTAGGTTCATGATAATCAGTTGTGTTTGTTGAAAATGAGAGGGATGGATGCCTACTGCGGTGGAGAAGCAGTGAGTTTACCCCTGGTGGACATGCGTAAGAGGCATGACGTTTTGAGAAATTGATAACGATTATCATGAATACTAAGTGAAACGAAAATATTTTGGAAAAATGAGGATGAATGGAACTAGAACGGTTAGTCCCTGACGGGTCGATGTAATGGCTTAGGACTTTGGGGGTATTCGCGGTGGGGAAAGCTTCCACTACGGCTGATCACCAAGAGTGGGAAGTGACTCCCTTTCCAACACTGGTTGCCCTGATTGTAACTGTCTAGTATTTCTAGTGAAAGTGTCAGAGGTGACATGTACTCCTAGACATTGCTCAATGGTTTTAATGGTACCACATGACATGAGAGGGAATTGCGAGTAGCATGCATCATACTGGGTTGCATGATATGATTGGTTTTGATAAATTTTGAATTGAGTGTGTGTACCTTCTTATGTTCCTTGTGTTGAGCTGTTCTTGTTGGTCTTGTCATTATTATTAAAATGTGAACTAACCCTATGTTGTGTCTGTGGTTGACACCTGTGATGACCCCGCAAACGGGTGAGCAGATGAGCAGTTTGTTGGAGGCAAAAATAACGTATTCTAGGAAAGGAGCTCGATTGCTTGAGGACTTGGCATACTGTGGTCCTTGTTTTTACTTTCTTGATTTTCAGTAGTTGCTTCTATTTATACATGTTAAAAATTCTCTAGATATTTCGTTATTCGAGAGTTTTTGAATTGTGGAGACATATGTAACTGTGAGATCTCACTCTAGTAATTACTCTATGAAATGAAGTTAATTCCCTTCGTTTAATGGCGTATTTATTTTCCCCGAACCATGGAGATTTTATGTTATGGCGTTTGTAGTAACTAGGGGTGTTACAGCTGCTCCTATAAAAATTAGTGTCAATACTCACTATCCCATCAAGCCCTGAAATCTTGAGGTCCTTCAGAAATGGCAAAACTCCAAGGGAAGGCAATTGTTGGCAAAATTGACAGTCCTCCATTGTTAAGGATACCATATTCCATAACAAATTATCAGATAACCAACATGGAAATTGTTTACCACCATAGTGCCTGATTGACAACTTCTCCAAGTGTTTGGAAGGTTTTAGATTCTCAATTACAGTTACATTCCATTCTGTATCGGTTACAAAAAGACCCCATTCCAACACTAGCTCCATAAGCTGTGATTTATTTTTCAAATCCACAACTAATGCATCTGAGGGATTCTCAATATTCTGCAGATTCTTAATTGTCAGGCTTCCATGAAGATTGAGTTCTCCTAGCTGCTGAAAACTAAACTCCTTGCTCTTGCCAGCATCAAACAAGTTCATCAGTACTTGAAGGTTCTTCATTTTTCCCAAATGCGGTGGCACCTTTCTCAGTTCAGTTTCTATTAATTCAAGGCGACACAAATTGGTGAGTTTAAACAAATTTGATGGAAGCTCCTTCAAGTGTCTACAAGAGTTTAGCTTCAGTATTTGTAAGTTGAAGAGACAACATGATGATTCTGGAAGTTTTTCTATCTCGGTCCAGGAGAGGTCCAATGAACGGAGATTTATAAGATTACCTACAGAGTCCGGCACCTCTCTGAGGTTAGAACAACGAGAAAGAGATAATACACGTAAGAACTTGCACTTAGAGAACAATTCAGAAATCGACATCTTGAAATGCCAACTCTGGTCAAGAGATTTCAGCCTCTCACTTGTTGGCAAAAATGTGCATAACCTTGTAGTATCATATTGAGTTCCAAACCCATCAAAATGTTGAACGTGATTGATTGCAACAGATAAATGACGGGTTGCCTTTGGTATATTTTTTGCTTGATTAACTTCCAACCTAAAGCAGATTTCCCCACAGACATATTTTGCCAAATCATTTAGAAGGTCATGCATCACAAAACATGTTTCGGATCTAATATTTGATTGTTGAAAGAAAGACATTGATAGTAGATCATTGAAGAACTGTTCACCCACTTCTGGACTTTTACTCTGTTGAGGGCTTTGTAGAAATTTTTGAGCCATCCAGAACTGAATCAAAGTATCTTTGTTAAACAAATAATCATTGGGAAATAAGGCACAATGAGCAAAACATCTCTTGAGATGGGAAGGAAGGTGGTGATAACTCAGTGCTAAAGCAGGGACAATATTACTATCCTCTTCTGAAAATTCCCATATCTCACTTTTTAGTATGCTTTCCCATACTGAAATAGAAGGTTTTTGGTGTAATAGACCCCCAATTGTTGTCAAGGCTAGAGGCATTCCTTTACATTTTTCAACTAGCTTCGACCCAATCTCCTTGTAGTCTGAATATTGTTGATGATTATCATCTTGGAAAACATATTTAGCAAATAAATTCCAGCAATGATCACCTTGTAACTGACTTAAGGCATGTATTTTATTTGATCCCACAATTGTAGCAACTTTCATGTCGCGCGTTGTGACAACAATTTTACTTCCTTGTGCGCCATCAATAAGAGCAGCTTGTAGATCTTTCCATTCCTTTTGTTTTCTGTTCCAAACATCATCCAAAACAAGAAGAAATCTCATTCCTGTAAATTTTTCTTTCAACCGTCCCTGAACCATCTCTAGGTTTCTACTATCATCAGTTGATCCATTGATTCTCTCAAGAATTGTTCTTGTTACCTTGAATACATCAAAGTCATCTGAAACACAGACCCAAGCTTTTCTATCAAACTTACCCTCTATCCGAGGATCATTATATGCATGTTGGGTAAGTGTAGTCTTGCCCATCCCGCCCATGCCCACAATAGAAAGTATTGATAGCTTGTTACCATTATCTGTCTCAGATGTAAGCCAATTAAAAATAATTTCTTTGTCATCATCTCTGCCATAAATAACACTTTCAACCACAAAAGAAGTTGATGGCAATTTAAGTGACAGTTCACTCACAAATCCTGATCCAACACCACTACTAGCATTTTTCAAACCTAGAGCACTTTGTTGGCTTGAGAGTAATTCTAGATTGTCAAGGACTTGTTCCATCCTTGATTTAATTGCCTTGTTAAAGGAACTAACTGAAGAAGATTTGAAGAAATTTGGTACCTTGCAGGTAAAGGTTTGAGATTCTAATTCTGCTTCATCTTCGCCTTTGGATAGTTCATGTTGTATTTCGTCCAAGAGATCCTCTGCGTCAAGCACAACATCTTTGACCTTAAGAAGCCAGTTTCTCACACGCAGATCTCTGAATTGCTTGAGTTCAGCATCATCAGCAAGAGCATGGATTGACTGCAGTTTGATTTCCAAGTTGCTCAGCAACTTCTGATCGAGCTTCCTTCCGCGAAAGAAATTTAGAACGTCCGGAGAAGCTAGCTTCTCAAAAGTTACCTGAAGGAAAGCAGATAGAAGAGCAACACCAACAAATTCTAACGCCATTGTAAGAGAAAGGTAAGGGAGGATGAATGGAAACGAGTATTGTGAAGTACAGCTTGTACCAATCCTCTTTTATATGATCTCTAAAGCGTCAACCTTAGATGAGGGACAGGATGAATGCAATAGTGTAATGTGAAAAACATCTTATGTCTAAAGAGTGAACATTTTTTTTTCTTTTCTATGGTCAGTCCACTAATAGTAGTTTGAGTCTTCAAACTTCAACGGCTGTAGTAAAGAATAAATTAGACAAATAAAGAAAGAAAAAAACAGACATGACCACGTGAATGTGTTCTTATAATGTTTGTATAAACAAATATAAGATGTTCATTAATATTTCTTCAAAATTAATATAAAACATCATTTGATTGTATACTGTATCTAGCACTGAGTGTTGCAAGGTGGAACAGCGCGCGTGAATATATATATATATAGTTGAGGTAAACTTATTTCAACCATTATATCAAAGTAATATTTAACACTAATCACTGATTTTTTAAATTTACTTTAACAATTAAATTACATCATTGGAAAATGAATTAGATCTAATATTAACCATTAATTTAAATGTAATTATAATTTAATATAGCCGTTGTAGATTATATACTTAATAAATTATATGTAACAGTAATTTTATAATGGTGAGTTAAGCCTATCTCAACCGCATAAAATTGACTTTTGCACCGTACTTATATTCATACAACTCTAGGTGACGTGGGACTTCACACCTTTAACTTTCCCTCTAATACTGTATTTCTAACAATTATATTTAAAATAATTGTCAATTTTTATGAAAAATACTGTGAAACAATATCTTTTAAATTTGTAGCATTTTTTTTATCGACCAAATGACGATTTCGGGTCAAAAGCAGTTACCTTTTTGTTTCATTGTTTCTTTAATTCGCAAAGCATTTTTTTCTTTCTCGCGAAGGATTTTCAAAAATGTACCTATAAGTATAATTGTCCATTTCTATTCCCAAATAATTTTGGGTTTGATATACAGGCATTGTTAATTACCTTGCAATTAGAGCCATCTAGCCAAAGCTCACCTACCAACAGAAGAAGAAGTTTTTATCCAATGTAAGGAACTTCACCTGGGACAACCCATTCCTCTATAAAAGATGTTGAGATGGTGTCTACCAACGGTGTATAGTTGAAGAAGAAGTAAAACCCATCCTCACATCATGGCACCCCTCTTCCTATGGCGGTCACACTAGCACATCTAAAACAACAAACAAATTGTTGCAAATCGGCTTCTATTGGCCAATTCTGTTTAAGGACATGTGGAGTTTGTTAAGACATGTGATAAGTTCTAACGAATAGGAAATATTTCACGAAGCATGACATACCTCCTAAATGGAATCCTAAAAGTTGAAATCTTTGGATGTATGGTGATTACCTGCGGCAATTACATGGGTCCCTTCCCTCCTTCCCACGATCATAAATTATCTTAGTAGGAAATGACTACGTACGTGTCAAAATGGGTGGAAGTAATTCCAGCTTAAGCTTGTGATGCCAAGACCGTTATTAAGATTTTCAAGCTGATGGTACTTGGATAGGTGATGAGTGGGTTGACATGATGTCCTTCCTTCCAAGTCATGCGTGACAGGTGGTGGGTACTTGCAAGGACTCCGGTAACTAAATGAACAATAGTCAGAGTAATTAGATAAAAGTGATATGAATAAAAGAGATAAAATCTAGTACTGTACATCTATTTATACCCCTAAGAGGAGTGTCATTTAGTAGAAGCAATTACGTAATTCAACGAGTGGAGTTTACATATATATTTAATATAAGTAAATGCAGGGAAATGGTTATGTAATCCAAGAGGTTTGGATTTAGCTGATACACAAGCTAATGATCTTTAATATATAAGAAAATGCATGATCTCAATGATGAAAGGGTGGAAGCCCGATATGTGTTGAGTTGTAGGATAGGTTTGCGGAATTGTAGGGAGTGCATTGAAGGGGATTTGTTGAGGGTAATGTTGAGCTTCTTGCATGTGAGAGAACGTGTCGAGCTGTGTAACACGAGAGCGGTGTCCGCCGGTGGGAGTGGGTTGGGCACTCCAAGCTCCAGGTTGGCCTTGGCAAGAATCGACTTTGAAATTAGGAGGTTAAGAGGGTGGGCGGTTAGACGTAGGAGGTGGGTGGTCATCCTGCCTGGTGGAGAGGTATTCGCGGAGAGTTTGCATCTCAGCTTGGTATTATTCTTGTATCATCCGCAACTCCTCCTCGTGTTGGTTTCGGAGAGTTGCTATCTCTTTGCCAATTTGCTATCGAACACCGTTCATGGCAGTGTTGATGTGAGATTAGAGAGCGTCCAAAATCGAGGGGTCCATTTGTGATACTGATTATTTGCTTCATGTCGTTACCATTAACCTTGAGGTCGTGGAGAGTTTACCAGCCTCACGGTGGACACCAAAGGATCGTACCTGGATTACGGTGATGAGCGGGCTGACGTGATGTACTTCCTTTCAAGCCATGCGCGACAAATGGTGGGTACCTGCAAAGACTCCGGTGACTAAATGAACAATAGTCAGAATAACTATGTAAGAGAGACAAAACCCGGTATTATACATCTATTTATACCCGTATGAGGAGTGTCATTTAGTAGGGACAATTACGTAATTCAATGAGTAGCAGTTATATATATATATATATATATATAATATTATAAGAGTAGAGAAGACTTAGTATAATAAAAGACTACTGCTTTTATATTTATTTAGCTAATATTATTTAGTTACAGAGAGTTCAAGATGGTTCTAGATCTGCTGAGCTGTCACTTGTGACTTGGCTCAGTTAGTTATTCAGTTAGTAATCCCCCTATAAATACTTGTATCACACACCTTTTCAAGTAGTATTTTTGTTTCTGTTTTCCTATATGGTATTAGAGTCAGGTTAAGAAGTTTTTGTCATCGAGCTTCACCATAATAGATTGAGAGAAGGTGTTTTGGATCGGAGAACCAAATTGAGCGAAGTTATCATTTCCAGAAGCCATCGAAGAAGAAGAGACGAGAAAAACGCACCAAGAAACAGGAAATCACCAAAGAAAACACAAAGATTCAAAGATCTTCAACAAACAGAGGATCCGAAGAACAACTGCAACGAATCGCACAAATAATCGAAGAAAACGCAACACAAAATCGAACCATAACGCACAATCAAAAAGCAACTCAGTGCGTGCACAATCGCAGAAAAAGCAGGAGCGATCACAGAAGCGGAAGCAAAGAAAAATGGCAATCCTGGGCCCAACCGAAACGATGATACCATATAGGTAAATGGATGGAAGTGTTTACGTAATGCAAGAGATTTGGATTTAGGTAGTACACAAGCAAATCATCCTTCCAAGGTGTAGGATACCCCGTGCAGCTACAAGCGATGGCGTCTCTCACTTTATTGAAAGTCAATTTGAGTCCCTTATGAAGAAATATGGTGTGAATCACAAGGTTGTCACCCTCAAATTAACAACCAAGTGGAAGTTTAAATCAAGAACATCCTAGAGAAAATTGTTAGATTGAAGCTATTCAAGAGATAACGATAAAGATAATTTAATCTGTAAATGCTTTTTACTTGTCCATGACTTATAGTCCCATCAATGGTTGATTTGTGTTTATAATTATAAAGTGTTTTCATCTTTAATAATAGAAGAAGATATAGATCATATAATCTTAAAATTAATTTTTTCTTACGAGAACATCAAATTTGATTTATGCATATCAAATTTAATTTATGCATATAAAATAAGTTTTATGCACGAGATATATAAGATAAAATGTTTTTGGTGAAAGAAAGTATTTTTTGACTAGTTTAATAGATTACATTTGGTTAGCAATCAATTACCAAGGCAAATAACAAGAAAAAACAGAGCCTGCTAGCACAATGGATTACTTACATTAGTGTAGTTGAGAAAACTCCTATTTTAGTTGATTGCCAATAGTATTAGTATGTAATCGGTTATATTGTTTCTAAAATAAAACCTAAGAGCTTGATCAATAAGTTAATCAATTACATAAATATAATAATCGAATTACACTTGCGATTACTATCAGTTTTTTTTTTCTTCTTTGTACAAAGGATTTCCATTTTCATTTAAAAAAAAAAAGTGACAAAGTATAAGAAAACTATCTGTAAAAAAATACTTTTATTTCGTATCTAACTTTAATAGGTAGTCAACTGTATTTCTTTCATTAATATTTTTTTCTTTCTTAAATTTTTTACACATTTTACATATTTTTAGTAAAAGAAAACCATTTTGAATGTTCTTTAAACACTTAATAAACTGATACATTTCCATTCTTACGTTATAAAAGGCATTGTTTCTTTAGGAAAACAGTTGTCGAGAAAGATTTTCAAACCACCTATTTGATACCTCAAACACTTTTTTTATTTCATATATTGTATATAGAATAAAAGTGATATTTTTCTGACTCTGTCTCTTTATTTTTTCAGAACGTTGTAAGCTTTTTTTTACCTAAAATAGGTTTTGGTCAAGCAATATTAGGATAGGTACTTTTTGCTAGTTTGAAGGATTAGAAAAAAAAGGATTTTCTTGTAACCTAATCATCATAGTTTTATAGGTTTAGAAGACATTTACTCAAGTGTTATAATAAAATTGCTATTAAAAATTATTGCAAATTAGCGGTAACTCTGAACAAGTTGAATTTTGAAGAATGGATGTAGTACTTTTCTTTCCTTCGTCTCATCGTCAATTAAATTTTGAGATTCTCCTTTTCTATTTCAGTCATGTGTAAAACAATGTCATCCAACTTAACTCTGCCTTGTTACAACGCCTAAACTCCTTTTTTAATGCCTTTAAATTTTTATGTCGGTTTCTAACATGGCTTCCAAATTAATTTAGATTGTTTTACACATGACCTTGTCCCAATTTAGAATGTACTTGTCAATTTTGTAAGAGCCCCACGCAAACTTTTCTATTTTTCAGCTATATATTCACCTCATTCTTGTGATTGTGGACCTATGTATAAAATGAATTTGTGAATGGAGACAACTAAACATTTGTACATTATTTACATTTAGTACTATATCTCTATTTGTATTAATATTGAGTAAAATGCTACTGTATCTTATCTTTCCTAACATTTATTTATTAATAGAAAAGTTATTAAAAATATAAAAAACTGTTATTTATATTTTATAACATACAGTTTACATAGAATTTGTTAAAATGTTACTAAAATTTATAGGTAAAACTATTTAGTATCTTCATAACATTTTTGTTTTAAATATTACCAAAAATCCTTGTTTAATAGTGCATAAAGTTTTCTCATTCAAATTTATTAATAAAGCTAAGTGCCTGTAAAGTATTATTTGACAAAAGTTTGATAAAGATTGGTTTAATGGTGCTTTTTCTTCTCGGAGTTTTATAACAGAATCACACGATATTTGTTGTTTAACTTTTATTATGAATTTCGTTAAAAGCAAATTATAATCGTGCAATTTTTATCCTCACGTACCTAAAAAAGATTGCCATAAAATCAATTAAGCATGTGTTTGTATTAGTATGTATAATTTCTTGGAGGTCATTACTTTAAACATCGAAAGTTTTGTGTGCTAATTTTTTGGTTTTAAAAAAGGGATAGAATATTAATATATAATATTGTGTAGGGTTAGTGTAGTAAGCGTGAGAGTAGCCATGCTGAAAATATAATCTCACAAAGTATTAAGAGGAAATACAAGTATTATTTAAACCAAAAATAGAGAATTGTTTCTATTCTTGGAATGATACATACAATCGATCGATTTACAAAGGCAATGCTGAGAACATTATTGAGGCAAATAGGTTGATTACACATATTCTAATAAATGCACAACATGAGTAAGATAGGAATATAGAGACGCGCAATAATAATATTTTTGAAGGCGTCACTATAATGAAATAGAATGGATAAAGTTCTAAGCACCATAATTTTATAGAATAAGGAGAAAGACTCTAATTAATCATCTTAAGGAGTTGGAATTGGCTTGTGATGAATTGGCAAATGTGGCTTTTCAAATTTGTGGTGATGAGGAATTTTTGGAATAATAGGTTTTTTGAAGAAAGGCTTTGGCTTAAAAAATGACTCAGGCTCAACTTCAGGGATAGGCTTTTTCACTATAAACGGTTTAGGAATAGGTTTATAAACTGGAAATGGTTTAGGGATGGGTTTAAAATATGGAATAGGAATAGGTTTAACAAAGGGAACTGGTTTTGGAATAGGTTTAATAATTGGAATTGGTTTTGGTACTGGCTTAAAAATCGGGATTGGCTTATAAATGGGAACTGGCTTAGGTACAGGCTTAAAAATTGGGATAGGAATAGGCTTAACAATAGGAACTGGCTTTGGAATAGGCTTGTACACTGGAACCGGAACCGGCTTTGGAATAGGCTTATATACTGGAACAGGCTTATACACTGGAACTGGCTTGGGAATAGGCTTATACACTGGAACTGGCTTGGGAATAGGCTTATACACTGGAACTGGCTTGGGAATAGGCTTATACACTGGAACTGGCTTGGGAATAGGCTTATACACTGGAACTGGCTTTGGAATAGGCTTATACACTGGAACTGGCTTTGGAATAGGCTTATACACTGGAACTGGCTTAGGAATAGGCTTATACACTGGAACTGGCTTAGGAATAGGCTTATACACCGGAACTGGCTTTGGAATGGGCTTATAAACTGGAACTGGTTTTTTGATTATTGGTATGTGATGGAACAATGGTTTATGATGGTGGAAAAATCCTTTGAATTTTTCTTCTTCATCATGTCCATTAAGGTTTGTCTTTGTCAGCTCTTCATTTACTATGCTCACTTCTGTACCTAAATAAAAAATTGCAAAAGAACATATAAGCTAAACCCATAATTTTTAACAATAAATTTAGATTAATTTCACACAGATGAATGGAAGCTTAGTTATCTAAACAAATCCTTTTATTATTGAGTGAAGTCGAGTACATGTATCACTAGTATGTTATCTTTTACATTTTATGTGTACTTTTAAAATTTAAGTAAAATATATGTAAAATAAATAACTTATATGTAAGAGAAAAAGATTCATGTATGAGTTACAATTTATTATATCTAGTGATACTCTAAAAATTATTCAAATTAAATTTTATCTATAATTGTATACCGTATAAAGTTAATTTATTTCATCAAGTTATACTCTTTAAACTCTAAATAGATTATTAGATATTTTATTCTTTATAATAAATATATATTCTATTCGATAGGAATAAACTTTAAAAGATTTTAAATAGGAAAAGAAAATGATATAATTATTTCGTATTATTAATTAAGCAGCTTGCATTTAAAAAAGAAATATACGTTCATTTTGATATACACATCAAGATTCAAAACTTATGGTCACATTATTATTGTCACTAGCAGCTGAACTGTATAGTCACCCTTTAAATAATTAATAAACAAAATTTATACTAAAAAATTATACACTAGAGAAAGAATATGGTGGAGAAGGAGATAAGATGAAGAAAAGAGAAGGAAGTATATTATAAAATAAGTGATACAATAGAGAGTAAAATAAAATATGTATTTTTTATGGAAAGAAGGTCTGTGGATAGTATTTCTTCATGGTCACATGCATGCCGGTGCAGAAATAAATGATTGAATTGAACTTTCCTACAATAATATATATATATATATATATATATATATATATATATATATATTATGTCAAAGACTAACTAACAATCAATTATAATCCTAATAGTTTTCATTGACTAAATGTAGTTTGTAAGTACTGTGGCCAGCTTAGATAAGTTAAGTCGATCTCTTTAGTCCTTTAACAAAACTAGGGTTTAGGAAGTATATATTTACATTTCATGAATACTTTTTGTAATATGCATGTAAATGTAAAGTATGAATCTAAGTGTATGCGTCCATGTATATGTATAACTACTCACTACTGTTACGTACGTGTAAGCAAAACACATTAAATAACATTAAATTTATGCATGTCAATGTCCGTTGTCTTACTTTATAAGTAATCTCAGTTGATAATACAAGAAAATCAATGATCAATATAAGTAATCTCAGTTGATAATACAAGAAAACACATTTTTTTACGTTTTATATATCGCATTTTTTTAATCCCTTTAATTTAAAAAACATATCATTTATAGTTTTTAAAGTGACTTAGATAACAACAGTGTTTAATAGTTATAAAATAAAATCTAAATTATCTTAAAATTAAAAATTGACATTTTTTTAATTTTAGAGTAATCGAACTTGGATAAAAAAATTTAGAGTAATTAATACTAAACTTTTTCAAATTTTACAGGGAATAAAAACATATTTCTCCTACATGTCTTCTAATACATATTCTATAATCAGTTAAAAATTTTGCAAATTACAAGATAAAAAATCATTAAATAAAAAAAATATTAAAACCTATAAAATATGTTTATTTTTAATAAACTTCGCTATTAGTCAAAGAGTGTGCTAAAAAAGTGTGTTACTACTATGCCTGAAAATAAAACATAGACTACAAACCTGAAACTTCAGTTGCTGCTACAGCAGATGTAGCATAAGAGAAGGCAATAACAAGCAACAAGGGAATCCCAAAGCGCGAAAATGCGCCTTGAAGAGTTGAAGGCTTTCTCATTGCGAAAACAGTTTAGTCCACACACCAGGGTTTGGTTTCAAAATGAAACCTATAAAAAGGAAATATCTGAAAGCTTGAGTTATTCTTGCCCTATACTTGCTTTATTTATAGTAGCTACCTGGGGTTTAACTGTTTATTAAGTGATTGTTCTCAATTATTTTTTGTGAATATACAAGACATTAGATTTAGTGAGGGAGCATTATAGGTAGTTGGGGGTGTGTTTAAAGATGAGTGGTGTTTAACACCGATTTTGTTGCTGAGAATGAGTGATTGATTGTTCACTCTAATAAATGAGCCTCACAAGTTAGGTTGCTTTTTCATTTTGGTGTGTTAGAAGAATACGACTTCAATTTAAACAAGGGAAGGTTCACACTTAAAGTGGCATGATGGAAAATTTCTTTGCACTATTTAATTTAATTTATTAAACATGGCTATGTAGATTTTAACATAAAAGGTGAAGTGTATCCATATATATGTCTTTTATTGGCCATGAATTAGAGGACAAAGAATTGATATTTTCTTTCTAATGAATTGAAATGGAATGGACATAGAACTACCTCAATGATAACAATTGTACGTGTCGATCAATTTAGTAAAGCATTCTTTTGAAAACTTGTTTCACTTAAAACCTTTTTCTATAAGAAAATAATTTTAATAATTTTAATCATTGCCTCAGGTGATGTTAATTATCATTATGATTAGGTACATCAAACTGAAGATAAATTGAAATTTTTTAAATAATTTTAAATAATTTAAATATACATAAATTATGATTTTAACTCGGGATATGCGTAAGATAAATGTGTATTAACGTTTATATAATAAATAAATGATAATAATTTTAAATACCGATAGTTTTTCTTACAAATTTTGAAATTTATTTTAGAAAGAGGTTAAACTAAAAAATTTATAAAACATTTTCATTAAAAAAACATTTACAAATACTCACATTGAAGTGATTTTTTTTTAAAAATAATCTTAACCAATATGATTCTTTTCTTAAAATAAATAAAAAATTATATGCATTGAGAGAGGATATCCGTTAAAATGAAAGTGGTGAATCATTAACAAATTTGTAAGTTATTAAGATTCACAAGCTTTAACACTTACTCCTAGACCATATAGATATCCACATACATGCATATATAGCCATGGTTAACAAGAATGTGAGAGTAATTAAATTAAGAGGGTTTAATCAATCTTAATAGCTAAATCATATGCCATTGATATTTTATTTGAATTTAATCTTGCTAAATCATTTTAATTTTAGAGCTGAATAAATGTTCCATCCGGATTTTCAAATTATGGATCTGCGTTTAGTAAGTGTTAATCACACTATAACTTCTTTTTTTCAATAATTAACTTGTGTGAGTGTATATATATATATATATATATATATATATATATATATATATATATATATATATATTCCCTCGCAATGGGATGTGTATCCAAACACACTAGACATGCACGTCAGTAACAAAAGCTCTATTGTTGCCAAATATCCATTCAACTATAAACAATAATGGTGGTTTTTACGCAGATTAATTTGCTATGTAGTGTGATTTGTATTGAACCTATGCGATTTTTTTTTTTTTTGTTATTATATTGTCTTATGTACATGCAAAATGTTGTTAGAGAAAACTGGCAAAAAGATTTAATAACCATAAAAGAAGTCAAAAGGAGAGAAGAAGAAGAAGAAGGTATTCGAGGGTGTGGTATATATTAAAAGTAGGTACCTAAAAAGTAAGTAGAGATAATGGAACAAGTTGAGAGCATGTGGCATTGTGAGAATGCCAGCCTGGGAAAGCTGGGAAGAAATTGACATCTGATCTATCTCTCTCCAATCACTTTTGTGAATCAACAAATCAAGACCCGAGTTATGGGAGGTGGACTCTCATCCAAAAAAAAACAAAAAAATCATTTTTTTTTTATATATAAGATGTTTTCAATAATTTTGTTATTTCACGAATATAGAAAAATAGCGAATCACTGTAGTTAAGTGTAATAGAACATTGGCACTAAACTCATTGAAACATATAAGTTATTAACAAAAATTAATGTTTGGTGGCCAACTATAATATAACCAAAAAATGTAGAAAAAAGAAAGAAAATTTAACTAAAAATTTAGTTTAAAATTATATTATATTTGTTCAATACTAAATTTATATACAGTAAATATTATGATATTCTCTTTATTCTAATCAGATAATTATTGGCAGTATATTATATAATTACTTAAGTTTATCAATTTTTATATTATTTCATTCTAAAAATGTAAAGTTGAGTTAAAAATGTTAATGTATTAATAATAAAATTCTAAAAATTGTAAAGGTGGGAAAGAAAAGAAAATGGTGATAGCATTTTTGCTAGAAACATTGGTGAAAGCATTTTTTTTTTCTTGTTATTTTGGGGAAGGAGCCATTCTCTTATGGAAGATTCTCTCCTACTTCAACAACTTCACTTCATCCTATAAAAAAAAAATGGGAGAAGGAAAGAAGAAAAGGATGGAGAAATGCAAATATATGTTCATTCATGAGGACAAAAAGTTAAATAAGCAAAACTTCAAAAAAGATAAAGCTAGATAAAGAACATGGTAGTTGTAGAGTAGTTCAAGGATGTAGAGGCATAGCAATATGATGATGCCTATGTTTGACTGCACCTAGAACATATTGTGCAATAGATTAGTTATATATTTTAACTTTATTTGTATCATATTGAATTGATTGTTACAAACGCCTTTTGGTAACAAAATAAATGATTTTAAATATGATAGAATGTTCTTAGCTTTCTTTTCAAATGTTTAAATCAAAGGTTATTGATAACTCTTAATAATTAATCAATTATCTAGCTAATAATTGACTTTTCTTTTTAAATTGATCAATGAATGATTCTTTACGTGGTAGAAAAACTTGCTGTTGAGAGTAATTAGACCATAGTTGATGATGAGGTAATAACAAATAAACAAATATTGTTATGATGTGGCAATATATTATTCAATACCTTAGGATTTATATATTATAAATAGAAAGATATTAAAATATTGTATACGAGTGTAAGAGAAAAAATAAAAGAAAAATTTTATGAACAAATATGAGTGATAAAAAATCAAGAGATGACTGTTTTTACAATAGTCAATTTTCACTCTGCATTCAACAAATCATGCGTTTGACTGTTTTTACTTCACATCCATCCTTATTAGAGAATTATTACAGAAATAATAGGAATACACACCCAATTGATTATTTTGTGTTGAATTTGTATTTATATTTTAAAAAATTAAATATATTAAAATATAAAAGAATAAAAATATAAATTTAACATAAGATGCTAATTGATTGTGTATTATTGTTGAGGTTGTGACATTATTGTTATTTTCTAGGTGGATATCTAAAGAGTTGAGGATAGAATATCATAAGCTAAGGAATTTCTTGAAGATTTCAAAGGTAGAGCAAAATTTTCCGCCAACAAGTCAAAATGAACAAGTTGTTCCAGCTCAGTAATTTGTTTAATCCATTTTCACTTGTAGAAATTTAGATCCACTTCTATTTAACACTAATTATATAGTTAGTTAAAATCTATTAAAAATTATCAAATCAGAAAACAAAATTATTAAATAATAACTGGCACCAACAAAAATACCAGTCTTATGAAATTTGGCTGATCACGTAAAGTATGATTTATTTTATTCAATTTTATTTTATTTATAAAATAAGTAAAGTAATAAATTATGTTTTAATTATATTTTAAAAAAAATCGTAATTACAATCTATTATCTTATTTCTTTTACCAGATTAGTCGGTATAAATTAACAAATTTCATGAACATTTATCAAATTGTACTCGCTCGTTTTTAGAGAGATTAAATTAATTGTTCAATCTCAGATATATTTTAAGAAAAATCGTAGTTATAATTTCATATCAAGATATAATTTTTAAAATTATTTATTTATTAATTATTAATAAATTTAAGTTATTGAAATAAAATAATTTTAATTTGTAAATTTTTTATAAAAAAAGTAATATTTATTTATTTCTCATTTAATAATAATTATGGTTATTTTCAATAAAAAAAATTATTGATATTTTTTCTATATTTTCATATAAATTTTATTTTATAAAAAAATAAATATTTCATAAAATAATTTAAGAATAAATTTCTCAATTCAAAAACAAATAATCGAAAGGTGGAAATTTTTTAAAAAAGAAACATATTTTGAGAGAGTAGAATATTTTATTTTTTTCTTAATTTTAAACTAAGAAAAAAAACTATTTTAGTGTGGTGAAAAAAATTAATATTAAAAATAATATTATGTACCAATATTATTATTAAATGATAAAAAGTTTATATATTATTACTTTTTGAACCTTCCAAATTATTCTTTTAAGGTTCTGCCACTTGTCTTTGGTGATAGGTTTGAGAGTCTTTTATCAAAATTAGAGGTATTGGACGATGACGCTCGTGAAAGAATTAGACTTACAACACGTACACTTTCCCGTGCTTGCTACTATTGAGGTAAATATTTTTTGCAGTTTCTTGATTATATTTTCACATTTTTTTTTACTAATGATTAACCCCTAAATAATAAGCTAGGAGTAAAGGAGTGCCTTGCCTTAATTAGTTTAGTTGCAAGAGTGAATCATATGCTAATTTAAAATAAATTTTAAGAGTATACAATAGGATATCTTCAAAGTATACAATAGGATATCATCATATGTACAACCCAAATTTGGTCCTTGACCCATGCACAGATTAACGTCATTTTAGTCTAGTTAGTCTAAAACTAAAATCTTATTAGAATATCATAAGAAATAAAAACCAAAAGAAGCTATTAAAATTTGAAAACAAACTCCCTGAAAGTTAAGATAAAGTCACGTATAAAATGTTTGACCATAAATACATATAGATAAAACAAGATAAAACCACAGATAAAATGTCTGTAAAATCATGAATACAAATAGATAAATAAATTTAACAATGAAATGTGAAGGTCAAGTAGATATTTTATGGCGTTCTTTGAGTAATCCTTCGATAAAATCTCTTCTTTAAACAACAAAAATGTAATATGTGCACATATATGATCTAAGAACCGCAAAAAAAAATACAGCCAGTATACGAAAGAATAGTAAATTAAAATAAATAGTTAATTACATCTATGTAGAATCAATGAAAGTAGACTACTCATCCCTCAAAATACAAATAAATAGAATAAAGCCCACATCAGAACAATTTTAATCACTGTACAACTAGTTGTATATATGTACTACCCATGAACTCTACCCCCAAATTAGTGAATATCCTCGGGCGAATCACTCTATCCTAATATATAATTCTTAACATCTGCATGTACCAGAGTCGTCGATGGAACAACAGGAGCATCCTCATAGAGCTTATTGTGGGTTCAACGACCCACATCTGAAATGGTCACTAACCTCAGTATTGGGTCCACCAGCTCGAGCAGTGTGTCTGTCATTTGTCATGAGTATTAGGTGAGTTTGTGCAACAAGAAACGAATACAAACACGGGCCTAGAGCCTAACAAACAACCATTGCTCGAATAGCCACTCAGCACTTATTCTACAACTTCCAATATATCACTTAAGTTTCATTATTGGTATGTGCCTCAAATTCACTATCTCGAGGTTTTTACACTTCAAACTGTTGGCTGACGTCTAAGGCAACAACATTTCGGGTGGTATAATACAAGAAGTATTTCATCAGTTTGACAAATATGGAGCTTTTTCCAGGATGTCGAGCCGATTACATGAATCCTCCGCCCGCAGAGTATTAAAACTCAACAAACGTGTTCCCTCAGCGACTTACACACGCTCTTATATTTCATCGCGTACCTATGTAATGTTACCTCTTTTCCGTAACAGGCTAGGATTCATCTCACTGCCACGTCTCACTAGATGGTTTCATCATTAACGTTGTTCCGTGTACAGATTTTCATGGTACCAGCAAAGTGTTTCGAGGGATTTCATCCCAAGTTTTTCTAGAGTATCAATAATCATAAAAAAACCTTCGAAGCAAGTACTCTCCTAGCATAATTAAACCCTTCAGAGCATCTTCATGCCCTTGGGTATCATTAAATACAAGATCCACTACAAAACCTCCCTATTTTCTCCCTTTCATCATAATTTTCATTTTTCATTACTCGCATTATAATCATCATCATTCAAAGGAGAATATGGAGTTTTCATCAACCAAATAGTCATATTTACTACGAACATTATCTCGTCCTGTAGTTCCTCATATGCTTTTGGTCGGCGTATCCATGTGTTAAGCGAAACCACACATCTTGCTGACGTTCATTGGTAGGTCTCTAGCCATTATCATTCATTACAAAACTTGTAGAGGTCAAAACTTCTCGATTCAATCACAATTTAGCTCCATGATTGTTGTTTAGACAACCTAATAAGATTTACACATTTGTAGAGCAAAGATATATGCATTTAAACACTTCAAACATCCAAATAAGTAATGAAAGAAGTAAAAACATGATTTTAGAAGTGTCTCACGTGAGTGGGAACTTAACTCGCGCGAGTTGGAGCTCTAGAGACCCCAAAAACGTCTTTGTTACCTTGTCTCACGCGAGCTGCACTCTGTCTCGTGCGAGCTGCAATCTGTCTCGTGCGACTGTCATTCTATCTTTATATCTCTAGCTATCGATGTTATTTTACCAACCTTATCGTTGGATGCTAATATCCATGTGTTATCAAGCTTCTGTCAAAATTTCGCAATCATCCAACGGTTAACAAGTTTGGAGAAGGCATTCAAAAATGTTGCTCAAATCTACAGTTGTGTCTCGCGAGAGTTGCACTATCAACTCACGCAAGTTAGCTACCAGAACACGAATTTTCTATACAACTCTCATTTTGTGACTTATTTTGTTAGGCCACTTCACTTCTCACTAGCCTCACTCTATTCCTAAGTTAGAATTCAATCATTATAACTCCCAATTTCATGAAACCTGGTTCTTTGTGATTAACCGTTCTTTAGTCTTTCATTTTAAAACATTTTGACCATAACATGACCTCTTACAAACTTAGAAAACATGACACCTTCTTTTTACATGAAAATCATGTTAGAACACTTTCATCATATGACAATAGTACCAATACTAATTCATGACAAGGCCTATATCTGTGGTTACATATTTCACCCATACAATAGACATTATAAATACAATTCCACATATCTACAACATGTTTCAACCTGCATAAACAAAATCATCCATTAGTCCACAACTTACCGATATTACACATTTTCACATAATATCAAGACAATCTCAATTTACACTAATAATCATAAGCTTCACAACTCACATATTCTACAAGTTCTAGTTTGGCCTTTTAGACCCGTAATCACATTTTGTTATTAGAGCACTAATATCTTAACTTAGAGCTCATTCCTTTTTATCCAAGTCATTCTTTTCTAGCATCCAAGTTCAGGTTCCTCTTGTGCCAAGTCATTCTCCATTGTTTTACAAGGGTTCAAGATCCCCGAGTTCATGGGTTCAGTCCGTTCCATGGTGCTCTCTCTTAGTATTTTAGTTCTTAAGCTTTCATTTTAGTTATTAAAATGTAGACTCGCACACCTATCTCCCACCATTTAGGGTTCCGATCACATGAAGAAGAAGAAGAGGAAGAAGAAGAAAAAAAAAGTGGAAAGGAGAGGGAGAGAGTGTGTGACGACTTATAGTGTTTTGGAAGGTGAAGAAAATGCAAAATGAGAGGGAGATGAGAGTGAGTGGTCGTGACACTCCTGTTAGGTCCTTTAGGAAATCAAATTTTGAGTGAGTGTGGGGCTAACACAACCCTAGAATTAGGTTAAAAACTCGTTTGGGCTAACATTGCAAATGTGAGGTTCATTAGGCTCTCGGGATCCTCGATTATCTCCTCTTCAATTGTTTTGAGTCTCTGTAATTTACCTCTTCTCAATGGTGGATTTTTACTTTAATTATCCATCCATTTTAAATCTCAAAATCTCAACTTAAATTTATTCCCCAATAAAGAAAACTACAATATTTATATTTTTGTCATTAATGAGTTAACTTTTGTCTGAAGTTTGACTTTTTCATTTTAATTATCATTAATTTTTCAATCACTTCTAATTACTTCTAAAATATTGTTAGACATTATGTTTGAAGTTATTAAGTACTTCTAACGGAAGGTTACAGAGTAAGCGATAAATAACTATTTTACACTTAATTTATAAAATAGCAAAACTGCATTACACGTATATATTTTCACTAACTACTAATCGTTTGAATTAATCTAACTTCTTAACATCATATATATATATATAAAATATTATGACACGTCCTAGTCTCGACTTACACAGAGGAAGACAAAATAATCATCTTGTCCTTACCGAAAAAGTTGAGGATGTTGCACTCTAGTAGGCTTATTTTCCTTGTTATCATCCCTTTAACTGATTTGTATGATATGAATATGTCATTCCTATCCTATGTACTATGTAGAGGAACTTTTAAGATGATAAACATTTTTTTCAATACTTTCAGTAGTATTTATGGTTTCTTGATAAACACATTAGAAACAACTACTTATTGCAAGTGAAATTAAATATTCGTTCTACCCCCTATTCAATATTCCTCCACTTTATTTTAACATCTTCATTCATCATTGCAATGGATAAAGGAAGTTTAACATGATGTTGGAATTCATTTGGATTAAGCAGTTATTTTTATATATAAATCAAATAAACACTTTTATTTTAGTATTTGATAGAAATCAATTTCAAAAAATTCAAAGAATTAAAATTTTGTTAATTATTTTAATTTTTAATTAAAAGTCATCTACGCATGCAATTGTTTGAATTTGTCTAACGTGACATGTTTATAATTAACATCTTACGTATCCAATTATATATTATTTTTTTAATTATATTTCGTATTTTTTGGTTATTTTGATCAAAATTATATATTAATGTGTTTAATTTTATAGAAAATTATATTTAAATTAATAGAAAAAAATAAATCAATATCAGACACACGTGATAATAGTTAATGTTATATCATCTAAATTGACAGATTTATATAATAGATATTCAACTAAAAATTAACATGTACCGAAATTATCCTCAAAAGATTTGTCTGAAATTATTTACTTTTAAGAATTCCTTGATTTTACTATATATCATCTAAGCAGTAATAAGTGCACAAACTACCAATTCAAATTAAAAACAATTTTTCCAACAAGCATTTTCCCTGGGATGACCAACGTTTAGCTCTAAGAAATTTTGTTGCCACTTATCATTCCCATACATCATTTGAAATTACCTTTGCTTGTTAAGCATTGTTCTCCTGCATGTATATTTGACTGGAGGAGTTGGTTTTGCTAAGATTGTTTTCAGAACTAGTTGAACCATCACTCCAACTCCATGATTTCTGGTCAGATGTGATTCCATCATCAAGAACATAAGCAGGTTTAGGAGGCATTTCAAGACTTTCAACTTCTCCCTCAAGCATCTCTACAACCTTCTTCATTGAAGGACGATCATTCGGTTTCAATTGTATACACCAAAGGGCAACTAAAAACATTTTTCTTACTAGAACCTTATCCTCTTCCAAGATATCTTCCATGTCAATGTCATTTTCTTCCTTAAGTTGATCATAAATCCAAAAGGGGAAGAAATATTGGCTTGAATGTTCTGCAGAAGGATTTGAGTTCTTCCTCCCACTTGCCATTTCCATTAAAAGCATTCCAAAACTATACACATCAGCCTTGTATGATACTCCACCAATATTTTGGTAGAATAGCTCTGGAGCCATGTAACCCAAAGTTCCTCTTACTGCTGTCAAAATAATAGACTTATCTTTTGTAGAATATAGCTTTGCAAGTCCAAAATCTGAAATCTTTGGATTGAAGTTTTCATCTAGAAGAATATTATGTGGTTTGATATCAAAATGAAGAATTTGTACATCACAATCTTCATGCAGATATGCAATCCCGCGAGCTACCCCAAGAGATATTTCATATATTTTCTCATAGCTTAAAGATACACTTCCTTCTTTAGAGAAAATGTATGTATCCAATGAACCATTGGGCATGTATTCATAAACTAGAGCACGTTTATTCCCTTCAACACAATATCCAACCAGACGAACGACATTCACGTGGTGTATTCTTCCTATAGTAGCCACTTCACTAATGAAGTCTTGTCCATTAGTTTTGGATTTGCTTAACATCTTTATTGCTACATTTGACCCACTTCGAAGTTTTCCTTTGTATACAGAGCCAAAACCTCCTTTGCCCAATATCACTTTGAAAACTTGGGTCATTTTCTTGATTTCTCTGTATTCATATTTAATGGGATTTATATTGTTGTGTAGCAAAAAGTTTTCAATGTGGTCATACATTGAAACATGCCTTCGTCGCCAAATATTGATATATAACACAAGAAGAAGTGCTACTCCAAAAAGACATCTAGCAACCAGATATATTGGTATAATATATTCTCCAATGAAACTTTGAGTAAATTCCAAATCTGTTAGTTTCATGCGAAATGTTATTCTCCTGACAAATCCTGCAATGGTAAATTTCATCCAATGAGTAAAGGAATAAGGAAAAGGTTAGTGTAACATCTTCCAAACATTTTGCTTCTAAATACTATCCATTCTCGCATCTTATATTCACCAACATTTATGATTTTCACTAAATTTAAGCTAATAATAAAAAGTGTAATGGAAATAGGGGTGGGTAAGCGGGCGAGTCTGTCCCGCTTAAGGTAGGCTTCGAAGAGTTTGGTCCGTTCTACCCTACCGCACAATATTAAATAGACCTAACTTGGTGATTCACCCCGCCCTATGAACTAAAGGGACCGGTCCGCGGGCCTAGTTAAAAAATTAAAAAAACGTTAAATATGAAATTTTATAAAAATACTATCTTTTACCTCTTAAATTCTTAATATAATAAGTCAACAACATAAATTTTTAAATATTTTTGATAATAAATTTAAATTTACCACCACCTACTAAATCATAATTATGCAATAGAAGTTATTCCTTCAAATAGTCTCGCATTATATCGTTAGAAGAAACATTGTCCAAAGTTAATGAAAAAGTTTTTCCCTGAATCCTCCATTCTTCCAAAAAACCATATATAACTTTGGTTATCTCTTGTCCCGAATGTGGTGGAGGAAAATGAGAAAAATTAAGCATTTGACTATTCAACTTCCAATTTACATCGACATGTGCAGTTAATGAAATATAACCCTGAGAAATACAAGATGTTCACACACCAGATTATTCAACATGTATTTTAGTTTTTTCTTTTCAGAATGATACAAATTATTCACATTAATGGTAGCAATATGCCTAGAGGGTTGTACCTTAACAATAGGATGCAAATACTGTAATAATTCTTTAAACCTCCTATATTCAACAATATAGAGAATGGAAGATCATGTTCAATAAACATCATATATATCATCTCACATACCACATTGTGATCAAGTTTTTTAGTTCTTAATCTCTCACTATGGTCAAGAATCATTTTTCCATTATTAGAATTAGGAGACTGAAAGGGTACGAAGTGTAAAAAGATTGAGCAGCAGGAAGCGAAATTAGGATTTCAACTTTCAATCATTTGAATAGTACGGATTTGCGGGTCACTCCGTGAACCTTATGGGTTTGGTCTGTAAAACCCGCGAGTTGCACAAGATAGACTTTTACGGATTATATCCTTAAGTGTTTATGAAAAAATTGGTTCATACTTGTGCGAGTCACGGGTCCACTATCTAACTCTTAGGCATCCACCCATATACCAATCCCAACAATAAAATACTTGGCCCAACTATTCTAACTTTACTGACTCCAAACAAAAAAACATGATTTTGTCTTACATACTGTTGTTCGAATATGAAATCAACTAACAAAATATAGTGTAAATTAATAGTGGGGTAAAATTGTGTTACCAGGTAAAATGCCTTGGAGAAAACCTGCAAAAAAAAATTAGGAAAATTAAAAATATGACATACGTAATATATAACATAAAAAGAAAAAGCATTTAGTATTCAAAAAAAGCTATAGATATGCATTTTCCCAAAATCAATGGATTATTTAATTATTTATGAATTGATCAAATATTATTTATAATTATATCAGTTCAACAAAAGGAAATTTTGGTCTGTGGCCTATGTAGAGAATCGTGAGCTTGGGCGTAAATTTTTAGGATCCTCGTATTTTAATAATTTTAGTTTTAATTAGTTTTAGTCCATTAATAATATTTTCTGTATAATTTTTAGTCCTGCCAACTAGTTCAAATTAAAAGAGAGGGAAACTTCAATTTTAAAGTCTATGACAGTTTAAAATAACCATAAATCTGTTAATTTTAATTGAAACCCATTAAAAATGTAATCAATGGCAAGAAATTAATAACACACATCATTCACTTGCTTCAAAGAATTAGATTGTTAAAAATTCTTTTACATTGTTTCATGACGTTATATTCGATGCGTGTCAATATATATATATATATGGTCTCTTAACATTGGTATAAATTAATTTTGTTTACTCATAACTTTTTAGTATAGCTTAAATATTAAATTTGAACAATTCAAACTTTTAATCAGATATTTTATCAATGAAATTAACTGTAATTTAAATTTTACTAGATATTATCTAATTATTAATATATATATATCATATAATTCATTAAAATAAATGAATTTGATAAATTGTTGAACAATTTGAAGTTATAAAATAGTTTATATACATTATCTCATAATAACATGACAAGAATATAAACGTAAACTGTTGAATGGATCAAATTTAATTTATCTAAAAAAACAAAACTTATATATAATATTTTATCAACAGAACATATATAAACTTTTTATATTATATATATATATATAAATTAAATAGTTATAAGTTGTTGGTGTATAATTAATAATACCCAAAAAAAATTTATCAACCGTCATAAATTGATAATACACATTACGCAATTGCTTAAGAAAAATATTGTCGAAAGCTGTCTCACATTGATTTCAGAGTCATCTTCTTTAAATGCATCCTTCATTTGTTAAGTTTAATTAATAAATATTGTTAATACTATGAATTTTACATTTTCGACCTATTACAAATTAATCACATTTACTATTTTTATAAAAATATTTATTATAAAAAAATATATATATAATACATGATCACAATAATAAATAATCGTGTAAAATTATGCTAGATAATCAATACACAATCTATTATATATCTCCTAAATAAAAATAAAACTTATCAAAAAATTTACCAAAAAAAATTTAGTCTAGAGGAGTTCTTAATTTATTTTTTTTTTAAAAAAAGGAACTGACATAAGGCTTCTACATACTTTAGTTTAAATTCTTATTTTCAATTTTAACATAAAAATTACTTATAAGTTCAAAAGAGGCACTTATGGATAAGTGTTCGGCCAATTGACCATTGGTCAAGAAATTTTAATCTTCTAAAAAATGTCAATTCAAGAATTATCCTTATTTATGTCACTGGGCTTATTAGTCCAGAAAATAGTCATTATTTATATATTTCTTCTATCTTGTTTTTAATTGTTTGTTTTCATCTTTTTCATGGCATTGCTCGTTTCTTTTTTTATTTTATTATCTTCCTATTTTTGAATATTATTTTCACCCCAATCCATCCTAAAATAAAGTAAATTATCATTACTCTACTTAAAAATGGGAAAACAGTACGTCATAAATAATAACGGGACAGCATGCTTACCTCGCATGTATACGACAATTGCTGTTTTAATACCTAGAAAACAAGAAAGAGACTGATTCGATTATATTGAAACGAGCATGTACAATAAAGCATGTAATGGAATAAATATGTGCGAGTATAAAAATAGTTATAAAATATTGTTACAACAATATATAGCATCACCCTATTAGAATTGTGTCAACATGAATGAACTAGTTTCTCAACATTGGAAAGCAACAATTTTTTTGGTCACTTATAGAGAAGTGGAGGACTCGGAATATGGAGGTTGGCACAATTTCGTGGGAGGAGAAGAGTGCTCTGGTGCTTCAATATGGTGCATAGTTATATTAGAAGGTTATGTTGGAAACTAGGACTAGGGTGAAAAAAACAAGGTTTTTGACAGATAAATGGACGGGGAAGAAATGTTTGGAACATAGATATATCCTAGACTGTTCATGGATTAGAATCAATGTGACTACCATGGTCACCTAATCACGCTCTTATACTAAGGGAGGGTTTATTGTTCGTTTTATAAAGTTTCAATGGATTTGCCTGTAGTCATCTCCAATTGTGAAGATATTGTGTATAGTTAATTGGCATCACATATGGGACACTTGGTACCCATATACTGTTGTTTTAAGTTGAATTGAAGTTTCGTCTAAGTAATCTATCTTATTATTTCATAAAATATCAGACAAACTATTGAGATAAAACTTGAATTTTTGTATACAAATAAACCTATAGAGCCATATATGAAGTTTCATCCAAAATTTAAAATAACACAATCAGAATTAATCGGCAATAAAGAAGAGTATGTTCTTACCGCAGTTGTAGGGTGTATCGTCGAACATATGGCACTGATGCCAGCGTTGCTCACACTGAACTTGATCTGTGGTTTTATTGAAAATGCAGTTTTTATCCTTACCACATAGATCTTCACAAACAACTCCTTCCAACCAAGACAACCAAAATCCCTGGCTAAGCCTCCTGCGGATATCATCATAGGAAACTTTCCTCTGATCATATGTCGAATAGTTTGTAAAGGTGGCAACCTTTAAACTGCAACCAACCTTGATGTCCCTCATTTTAAAATCCGAATCACGATCAAGAAAGGCGTAGATATGGCCGCCGGAGTCGCAATGATCACCACCGTTAACTTTGATGTATCTATGATCATCAGTCACTGAATTAGTACAGTTTAGAAACACCAGAGTACTACGTGCAGGACTGTAGGAACTCACGTCCCAGAGACTATAAATATCTCTTAAATAGATGAAATTTTCTTCTTTTAAGTAATAGTGAGGAATGGAACAAGCAGTGTTTTCTGTAACCCCTGCATCAGTCAATCTGATCCTGTATTTTCTGTAACTGATCTCCTGCACGATGTATTTCCCTGAAAACAGATTCAACACTGACATGTTGTTTACGCAATCTAATTCATACCCTTTGAGACCGCAACCGCTTGGATCACCTTTCAATCGAAAGGGGTGTGATATGTTGTGAATTTTGCCACATGAAGAAGGAGGACATGGTGAATGAGGGTCAGCAGAGAAAGTTTGTTGGAGTATTATTAGCAGAAGTATGATCACCAAAGTGGCAGAAGGTAAGATACTACTCATTGTTACCTCTGTTCGTTCAAATGAAGATAAGGTTGAATATTCAACCCTTCTTCAAAGAGATGATTAAAGGTGGGAACCACTCTTTGAATTTTAGAAATTAAAATGCCGTGTTATGAAATTTCATCCAAAAACCCACCTCCATCGTACATACATATATATATATATATATATATATATATATATATATATATATATATATATATATATATATATATATTGTCCAGCTTTCAACTATTAAGGAAGTAAAGTTTCCGCAACGACTTTAGACTAGAAACTCCTCATTCAAATCTGTATTGAATAATTGATGTTATTAAATGCATCACTGGCCACCATGGTCAAGGTTCAACTTATATCATGTGCAGACGTTAAAGATAATTGACCTCAATAGGTGCAATGGAATCTTAGACATGGTCAAGGTTCAACTTATATCATGTACATGAGAATGTTTTTGCAATATTAATATATAATCCATTTTCGATGTAAACTATATATATTAAACAATAATTGACATGGAAACAACAAACAATTTTATCCATTCTAGTCCCTTCATGTTTGCAAGTAATTTTTTTTCACAAGGATGCATTTATATATTAATTATATTAATATTATGTTAATGTTAAATGCCAGCTATAAGAACAATTGTCGTGATCGATGATATCGTCGCGAGATTCCAAATGGATAAAGTAGCATGTTTTTTTTTTTTTTTTTTTTTATTTGTTTTTGTCTTGAATGCTATGTATTGGTCATGAGTAGTGTATAAATATGAAAATATAGTTTAATCAAATTATATAATTAACTAGTATCTTCGAATGAGTGCTTTACAATAAAACAATGTATCTTTCCTATTCAATTAAATATGATTATATCTTTTAGTTAACAGCACACAAGATCCACATTACAATTTTTTTTAATTTTTTTTCTGAAATACTTTAGTAGGTGCGATCTGGAATTTATCGTTAATAGAGCCAAGTACCACACGTGATATAAACTTTCTAAAATGTACTTCTCCTATAGGTTAATATTTAATTAAAAACAACGTGTGATTATCTGCATGACATGTTGAAAATAATTCTGTATAAAAGTTTCTATAAGTTAGAAAATTTCATTAATATTTATGAAATTATACTAGTTTGTTTTTAGAATGATTAAATTAGGGTGTTAAAAAAGGTTTTTCAATTTCAGACATATTTTTCATTGCAAATAAGAATTTTCATGATATATTCAAATATTTTTTAAATAATTTATTTATTAATTATAATCAATTTCAGTAATTGAAATAGATTAATTTAATTTGTAAATTTTCAGTAAAGAAAGTAATATTTATAATTTCTAATCCTGCCACCTGCGGCTATCATCATAGGAAACTTAAACTTTCCTATGATCATCTGTCAAGTAGTTTGTAACGGTAGCAACCAACCTTGATGTCCCTCCATTTAACGGAAGGCGTGGATATTACTCATTGTTACCTCTGTTAGTTGAAATGAAGAAGGTTGAATATTCAACCCTTCTTCAAAGACCTGATTAAAGGTGGGGACCACTCTTTGAATTTTAGAAATTAAAATGTAGTGTTATGAGATTTCAACTATATAATGTCTAGCTTTCAATTAATAAGGAAGTAAAGTCTCCGCAACGACTTTAGACTAGTTGTGGCTTACAAAAATTTCTCATTCAAATCTGTATTGAAGAATAGATGTTATTAAATGTACCACGGGTAATCACGGTCAAGGTTCAACTTATATACATGTGCAGACTTTAAAAATAATTAACCTCAAGAGGCTGCAATGGAGTCTTAGACAATTTTTTTTTTTTTTTTTTTTTGAAAAAAAAAAGGATCAGTAGAAATCAAATACGAGTTTCAGCGGCAATGATCAGTTATAAGAAATTGTCTCTTGTATTGATTTTGATGTTTTATTCACAGCAGTATGTAATAGGCAAGCACCACGGCAGGATTAAATGTGGAGAGGTTGATATTCAATTTCCATTTTATCTCAGAAACAGACAGTTGAATCACTCTTCATGTGGTTTTGAGCTGATATGTACAGACGCAAATGAGACTATGCTAGAGCTTCCTGCCGTTCCAACAAATTTGTCTGTATCAAACATTGATTACAAATCTAATCAAATTGAAATACGCCCTGACCCTGAATTTTGCCTTGCTAGTCAACTGTTGAAACTCGGCAATGCATCCATTTCCCCATTTCATTTCCCATCTTATCCTTATCGTGATTCTGTGACCGATGTTTCTGTCTTCCATTGCGATTCATTGCCGTGGTGCCCAATTTTACTATCATCCGATGATGGACTTAATTTTAACCATTATGAGATAGTATCCTGCAACAAGATTGAAGAGGTTTTGTCTGTCAAGTGGTATTGGTCGTATTTTTATGATTACTTTGCTTTAGAAACAATTCGTATGGGATGGTCAAAACCTAATTGCTCAACAAATGGGACTCACAAGTCAACTGTTGCACCCATTGCTGCAGCTGCAGGTATGCATAAATACATTCCAGTGTCTGGCCTTTGCTCTGAACTTTGCTTTTTGTTCTGCATAGTTTCAAATTGGGTGCTGATATTTGATATGAAAAGAAATAAGATTGCCCCAGTGGCTGGAAATGGAGAGTTGTGGAAGAAGGAAAGAATAAGGGTTAAAGTTCAAACCCTTCTACTAACAATTAGTAACATTTACTAATAAAAAACCTAAGGCTTAATTGCGTTTTATACCTGGGACTTTCATATTCTTTTGGAGAGAAATGATTAATGCAAATTTTGCAACTTTGACAATAGCAACAACCACAACTGTAACTATAACTTAATCCTTTCTCTTCTCTGTTTTTCTTGGCGAATTTCTGGCTCTTATATTGATATTTATTTTGCTTAACATGATTTTCATGAGCAGGAGGAATAGTTGGTTTGATGCTTTTGTTAATATTGGTCATTACATCTATTTACATGCATCGCTATTATGAGATGAAAGGAGAAGATCAAGCTCGTATAGCAAAATTCTTGGAGGATTATAGAGCAATGAAACCTACAAGATTCAGTTATGCTGATATCAAGAGAATCACTAATGGATTTAGTGAAAGTTTAGGGGAAGGAGCTCATGGAACAGTGTTTAAAGGAATGATTTCCAGAGAGATACTCGTTGCTGTGAAAGTACTCAATGATATAGTGGGAGATGGGAAGGATTTCATCAATGAGGTGGGAATCATGGGAAAAATTCATCACGTTAACATTGTTCGCTTGCTTGGATTCTGTGCAGACGGATTTCACCGTGCACTTGTCTATGATTTCTTTCCAAATGGGTCATTGCAGAGATTCTTGGCTCCACCACACAACAAGGATGTGACTTTCCTTGGTTGGGAGAATTTGCTACAAATTGCTTTGGGTGTTGCCAAAGGGATTGAGTATCTTCATCTTGGTTGTGATCATAGAATACTTCACTTTGACATCAATCCTCACAATGTTTTACTAGATGACCTGTTGGTGCCAAAAATCACTGATTTTGGACTTGCGAAGTTGTGTCCCAAAAACCAGAGTACAGTGTCTATGACTGCAGCCAAGGGAACCTTAGGATACATTGCCCCTGAAGTTTTCTCAAGGAACTTCGGTAATGTCTCATACAAGTCTGACATATACAGCTTTGGGATGCTATTGTTGGAGATGGTTGGAGGAAGAAAAAATACAAATGTGTCAACTGCAGAAAGTTTTCAAGTTCTTTACCCTGAATGGATCCATAATTTGGCAGAAAGCAATGACATTCAAGTTACTATTGAGGGTGAGGGAAATATTAAAATTGCAAAGAAACTTGCCATTGTAGGACTCTGGTGTATTCAGTGGAACCCAATAGATCGTCCATCCATGAAAACGGTGGTACAAATGCTTGAAGGGGATGGAGGTGAGTTAATTGCACCCCCTACTCCTTTTGACAAATCAGGTTCTTCCGGAACAAATGTCATTGTTCCAGCAAGACGTCAGAATTTTGAGTTGGAAGTTATTCATGAAATAGAAGAATAAGTAATGTATTCACTTTTAAGTTTCCATGGAATGTAATATGTACTTGATAGAAGTTTTAAGGATAAGAAAATAAGAAATAAAATAAATTAGACTTCTCTCACAATTTTGAATGAAGACTTAATTGTACATTATACCAGCTAACTCCCATGTATAGAATCTCTCACTAAAGTTTTTCTTGTGATGTTCTTTGCTTGTTTTTACAATTTGCATATAGCTAAGATACTTGAAAAGGTTTAAGACTTTAAACTCCTTAAATTCTTGTATCTAATAGCTGAGAATTGTAAGGGTAATATTCTGGTAGAAAGTTAACAAAGTATTCAAATAAAAGGAAGAAAGCATTTTATGGATGTTCTGTAAATTGTAATATGAAGTAGTTGACTAATGTTTCATTGAAGTAAGAAAATATAATAAGTATCCGACTCGCATTTGGAACGAAGGGAGCGGGTCAGGATCCGGGACAGTAAAATAAAAATTAGAAGATGTAAAAAGAAGTATAGATATCATCAACATATCATTATGCATGCTTAAAATAATATGATAATTGCAATAGAAACTGCTATGTTTCAAATCATAAATCCCTTGCTATTCACTATACACCAAGTTCGTTTGTTTTTCTTCACAAAAAGTCTATGCAAAATAGTAACAAATAAATGGTTTTGGTTTCAAGATTATTTTGAAATACAAACTAGCAACATATATATTACAGAATGCCATAAGAAGTGATTGTTGTTTATGTATCACACTGTATTCGGACCTTTCCCTGACAATGTCATCAGAAAATCTCTATAATATCTTGAAGTGTCCCCGACAACATCATCATCAAGACTGGACTTGTTCGCGTTAGCATATTCAAATCTGACTTTCAACAGATCGATTTCAGATCGAGTTACAATAGCTCTGTTGAGAGAATCTTCATCAGTTCTCAATCCAACAATAGAATCTCTTACAACCTTTATGATGAATAAAAGCAAAGAAAAATGATATCAGAATCAGTTACCGCATTCAAAAATGAGTCACACAGTGATACTATATAGTCTTGATGCTGCTTGAAAGAAATTAAGAGTTAATAACATTTTTTATTTTCTAATGATTGATAGTGTTCGGAACATTTCATACACATTTACGTAACAAATAGGTACTTCTTACTTGATAGAAATCCGGTCCTATCAAGACAAACTCTCCTAAATGTTTCTGAGACACTATAATGTTATTACCTTTCTGAGAGCAATAAGCCTGCATTACAGCCACCAAATGGTTACGAATTGATGCACATGCTATTTCAACAAGAACCTGGCAAGTTGTTTTATCCCTTTCTTCTTACCCCCTTCAATGCATCATGTGCTAGTCTTGCATGCCTTTCTGAAGGTTCATAAGTCCAGAGAATTATAGCACTCTGTCACGCATCGCAAGCGTTAGTAAGATCACATGATTACTTCAAAAATTGGCATAAGTTGGAAATCAAATTGAAGCTTAACAATTCAATGATGTGCCAAAATCCTATACAATTGTTAGTAGAAAAATCCATATCTTTTCTAAATAATTGTAAGATTCAATGTAATGTTCCATTGAGCTGTTTAATTTCCATCTTAATAGCAGATAAAGAAGCATCTAAATCACTGTTTTATCACATAAATCTGCACTGATATACAATACAAGCATGAAAAATGCAATCCAACGTTTCATGAACATTTAAGTTTTTTCAGAAAAAAATCCACCCAAAAAGCCATTTTTGTTTTAAGATTACCCCGTTAATGTTTCTGTTTAATTCCCATCATAAGAAAAGCACACACACATAAAGAGGAAGAGAGAGAAGAGCAAGCCTAGACCCCTTAGCTTTTTCATTACAATAGCAGACTATAGCTATTGGTTGAAATTTGAGATACTCATGAATTAAATTAACATAAATATGAAATCCAGAGTAATAAACAGAACACATGATAAGTCAACACCAGTTTGCAATCTGCAACCCGAGCATAGTCTGATCAATATGTCCAAAATAAAAACTACACTTCCAAATTAGGATGCTTAATCACCATAAGTCTATGACATTATTTCAGTTGATCTCTATCAAATATGTCAATTAAAACACAGTCATGAAGAACTACTTTCTTAAAAGCATAAGAAAACACAAATCCAACCAAGTGCAGTGGAAGGGGTATGATATATTATATTTAAGTAAGCAGTAATAAAATGTATTAGTTGTAGAACAATAATAAAAAGATAGTAACAATGCCAGTAAACAAGGTGGGACAAGTATGGTGGTTGTATGATTGGCTACAGAGTCAACCTGCAAGGGAATAAGGAATATTCAATGGGTGAAGAAAGAAAGAATGATTCAGAAGTAGAAGAAGAATGTCAGAGAAAGGACATACCCAAATCATGCCTACCCCCTAGCTCATACCCTGTAAGCCTCTTATTGGTTGTGTGCATTCTGCTGCTCCTTCTGTGCATATCCTCATCCACGTGTAAAGTTTCTCTAATTTTCTGGCCATTTACCAAAAGCCCTTGCTCCTTATTTATTTGTCCTTTTCTGCCCTTTTTGCCCGTAACAATACCCTCCCCATTGGAAGCAACCTTGTCCTCAAGGTTGAATGATGGAAATGCTTCTTCTATGTCTGAGACATTTTCCCAAGTAGCAGCATGAGGAGGATTGTGTTGCCAATGCATTAGCACTTGAGGAATCTTCAATTGTCCTCTCAACAAGGTTCTTGCTGCTAACACCTTCCATGGTAGCAGTACTGGTCCTTGAGCTAAATTCCATTTTTGTATAGAAATGTAAAGATCAGTATGATGTCCTCTAAATTTCTTGAGCATAGAGGCATGGAAAAATGAATGAATCTTAGCTTCATCAGGTAGCTGTAGCTTATATGCTACTGTACCGACCTTAGCTAGTATCAGAAATGGCCCAAAGTATTTCATTCCCAGTTTCTGATTGAGTCTCTTAGCCACTATTTGTTGCTTGTATGGTTGGAGCTTAACCAGAACCAAGTCTCCCACTTGAAAGTCAATGGATCTTCTTTTCTTGTCAAGATATTGTTTCATATAATTTCGAGCTCTAAGTAAACTAAGCTTCACTTGTTCTAATATCTTATCTCGTTGCAGCAGATTAGCTTGGACAGTAGGTGAATCATGCTCATCCAACTGGTATTTAATCAGTGTAGGTGGATTCCGTCCATAAAGTGCTTTATAAGGAGGCATGCCAATGCTGCTATGGTGACTGGTATTATACCAATATTGAGCCCAAGGAGGCAGCTTAGACCATTGGCTAGGATTGTTGAAGGAAAAACACCTAAGGTACATTTCTAAGGTTTTGTTAAGCACTTCACTTTGGCCATCTGTTTGTGGATGATAAGCCGAGCTCATGGCTAATGTAGTACCCTGTAACTTCCACAGTTGTTTCCAGAAGGAGCTAATAAAAACCTTATCTCGGTCAGACACTATGGATTTTAGAATGCCATGCAATTTCACCACATTGTTGATGAATGCCTCTGCCACTTGTTTGTTGTTGAAATCAGACCTCATCGGAATGAAGTGACCAAACTTGGATAACCTGTCCACAATAACCATAATTGCAGTAAAGCCTTGTGAAGGAGGAAGGCCTATGATGAAATTCATAGCTATGTCATCCCATACTTGAATAGGAATTGGGAGAGGTTGCAAGAGTCCAACAGGGAATGCTGTTTCAGTTTTGGCCTGTTGGCATATCTTACAATTCTGCACAAACATCCTGATGTCTTGCTGCATATTCACCCAATAGAACTGAGAACATATTCTAGCAATTGTCTTAGCTCTACCATAATGGCCTCCAACTAGGCTATTATGAAATTCTGTCATAATTTTCTTCTTCAATTCCTCATCATTAGGAATGACTGTTTGATTTTTCCAGAACAGAATGTCATTGTGAACAGCAAAGTGTTTTACTGTTTCAGGTTCCGAATTGAGTTTGGCCATTATGGTTTGTAGTTCAGGATCCTCCTTTATCCTTGCTTGTATGTCTTGTAGCCATTGGTTGACAGGTTCAGATATAGCCATGGACATGCATCTTGACAATGCATCTGCTACCACATTTTCTTTTCTAGGCTTATATTGAATTGTGAAATCATATCCAAGAAATTTAGGGAGCCATTCTTTGTTGTTTGGGGTGTGCGGGGATTGATCAAGGAGTTCTTTCAAGCTTTTTTGATCTGTTTTGATGGTGAACTTATGGCCTAGTAAATAGTGCCTAAATATGGCAATTGCTTGAGTGATGGCATATAGCTCCCTAGAATAAATGATTGCTTCGTTGTCGAGCGAGATAATTTCTTAGAATAGTAAGCCACGGGGTGAGCATTGCAACGCAATAAGACGACTCAATTCCTATCCCCGATGCATCCGTTTCCAGTGAAAGGTTCGGTGAAGTTGGGTAGTGCTAATACAGGTCTTGAGGTAAGAGCTTTTTTCAACTTCACAAATGCTTCCTCTGCTGCCGTGGTCCACTTAAAACTATCTTTCTTAAGAATATCTCGTTAGCGGGCCGCCAATGAGGCGTATTTCGATAAAGCTGTAGTAGTAGCCTGTGAGGCCTAAGAAGCCTCTCAATAACTTGAGAGATGTTGGTTTCGGCCAATCCTTCACAACCCTGATTTTATCTTTCTCCATTGCAATACCAGCATTGGATATAGTGTGGCCAAGGTAGTCAATGTTGGTGGCACCAAATGAACATTTTGACAGCTTGGCAAAGAGGTGATCCTTCTGTAAGACTTGCAAAACAGTCTCTAGGTGTTGGAAGTGAGAGGACCAATCAGGGCTATAAATCAATATGTCATCAAAGAATACTAACACAAATTTTCTCAGCAACCCTTGGAAAATGTGATTCATTAGACTTTGAAAAGTAGCAGGGGCATTAGTGAAGCCAAAGGGCATGACTAACCACTCATAATGGCCTTGATGAGTCTGAAAAGCTGTTTTATACCTGTCTTCAGGCTTCACGAATATTTGATGATATCCGGATCTCAGGTCTAGTTTAGAGAAATGAGTGGCCCCATGTAGTTCATCAATTAACTCATCTACTGTTGGGATGGGAAAACTATCCTTAATGGTGAGAGCATTAAGAGCCCTATAATCAGTGCAAAATCGCCAAGTTCCGTCCTTTTTCTTCACAAGAAGGTGATGAAAATGGACTCGTGCTTGGCTGGATTAGCCCTTCATTCAACATTTCTTGAATCATTTTTTCTATTTGAGCTTTCTGGCTGTGAGGATACCGATAAGGCTTAACCTTGACTGGGTTTGATCCTTCCAATAGGGGAATGGAGTGGTCATGCAGCCTGGGAGGGGCTAAACCAATGGGAACATCAAACACGTGTCTGTAGGTTTGCAATAAGACAACAAGTTCAGGCTCCATTTGTTCGGGCAGTTGCAATACGTTGTTTTCTGCGACTGTTGCAACCCGAATGGCATAACACTCATCAATGGAATTAGTGTTATAGAGCCTTCTGATATGGTGGTATTGAGTAGCTTCAAGGTTTATCTGGTGGTACTTGTCTCCCTGTAGAATAACCTTCTGCCCTTTATAGTGGAATTGTATGTTGAGATCCTTATAATCATGGATGTAAGGGCCTACCGTTGAAAGCCAATTGGTACCAATAATCAAATCAGCCCCAGAAACAGGTAGTAAAAAGACAGGAAGATCAATTTGTGCACCCTGCATATTGACAGAGATGTTCTGAATGTAGCCTTCAGTTTCCAATCTGTTTCCATTTCCCACCATTACTCTTAATTTTGGACTTTGTTCCACTTCGAGCTTCAGGAACTTAGCCAGTCTTGGTTGAAGAAAGTTGTCGCTACTGCCTCCATCTATCATAACTTGAATGACAATACCATTAAGTTCTGCTGCAAATCTAATAGTTCTGGCACGTCTAACCCCTTCAAATGCATCTAAGGATAAGTGTAGGTCTTCAACAGGGACTTCAGTTGGTGAGACTTCAATGTCTGGGGGTTCTGGTGGTTGAAGTACTGGGTCTGTTTCAGTGTCTTCATCATCAGCTTGCAAAATCATCAAATGTCGGTTAGGACATCTATGGTTGAATGAGAATTTTTCATCACAGGTATAACATTGGCCCTTTTATCTCCTAAGTTGCATCTCTGCAGCAGTCAACTTTTTTATTAGGTTGGGTTTGTATATTGGTTTGGTTGGTGGTGTGGGAAGTAGTGGAGGTAGTAGGCTTTTAGAGGGTGAAGAGCTAGAATGATTGGTGTTATAATAGTTGGTTTTGGGGTTGAAAATTCTGGTGGTATTATTAGATGAATGAGGCTTGGTATTAGTGTTATATTTGTCTTCATAAAGCTTGGCAAATGCCACAGCTCTCAATAAGGAAGGTGGGGATTGAGCAATCACATCTCTTTGTAACTCAGTATGCAATCCACTGACAAAACAATTCAGCAATGCTTCTTGAGGTAAAGTACCTGAACGGTTAACTAAGGACATGAATTGGAGATAATATTCAGAAACTGATCCCTTTTGTTGGAGTTTAAACAAGCTGCTTGGGGACAATCAAATGGTGAAGGGCCAAATTTAGTTTCCAAGGCTCTAGTTAGAGCATTCCATGACATAAATGGGTTGGTTCTTTGAATCATTTGTGTTGGTCCCTATGTGTGAATCTAGAGGGGGGGGTGAATAGATTCTTGTTCAACTTTACCCCAAATTCGCGTGTTTCTAATTCCTTTTAATTACCTATCAATTACCTTTCAATTTCAGATTCAGTTACAGGTTCAATTACTGATTCTATTCCTAAACCAATTAATGAGTTGATTATCAATACAGTTTCCAAATACAAAGCAGAATATGATCAATAACAATATAGTGAAAACTGTAAAGAGTATAAGGAAGAAGATGAGTGCACAGCGATATATACTGGTTCGGCCAACTGCCTACATCCAGTCCCAACCCAACAACTGTTGCGATTGGCTTTCCACTATCAAATGATCCCTTTTGTGTCCTTTTACATTCACTCTGTAACAAGCAACACAAAAACGAAATCAAAACACCCAAATCTGTTCTCCCACCTGAAGAACAGAACTTCCAAGATCTTGGCACCTCCAAGATCAAACCTTTGAGAATCACTTCTCAAATACAATGCTCTATCTAGAGAGACCTCTCTCCTAGAGCAACAACCCAAAAATGGTAATACAAAAGATCAGTAAAGAATACACCTTATGTGCGAGAATCGATCACAAATAATCTCTATGAAATCCACCCAACACACAGAGTGTATCAAGTTTGCCCTTTCTCTTTGAAAACCTTGATGAACTCTATTTACGAAAGCATATGAAAGTGTAGAAGTAGTTGCAAATGGTTTGGTTTTCTCTCCTTCATATGTTTCATCAAGATTATACTTATAGAGCAAATTTGGAGGGAGAAAACGTGCAAAACTGAGCTACAACGGTCAATGTAATTGATCCCAAATGAATGTAATCGATTACACTAGCCGTTAGAACCCTCCAATTTGAATTTTCCAGGCATGTAATCGATTACATTGGAGATGTAATCGATTACATCAGTGTTCCCAAGCCATGTAATCGATTACATGAATGATGTAATCGATTACACCAGAGGGCCAAAAACATGTAATCGATTACATGGGCATGTAATCGATTACAATTGAGAGGAAGATCAATGTAATCGATTACATCAAGCCTGTAATCGATTACATCAGTGAAAAATGGATTTCCAAGGTTTTTAAAACTGTTTTTCTCAAATGGAAATCAAACATTAGTCACATGATCAACCATACACAAGTTTAAAACATCTCTGGGGCCTCAACACAAAGAACTCAACACATATATGCCTATACTCAACAATCAATACATAGATATATCCTACTTACACTTCATCTATGAAAAACCGAAAATTACTTTACATCAAAAGCAAAAACACCAAGAGAGACACTAAAGCATCTTCAAGCTTTAAGTCCAACAATCTCCCCCTTTTTGGTTTTGATGTACCAAATCACCTTTGAGGTTTTCCTAGAGTTAGGATATGTGTTGTTCTTTTGAAATACCTGCATATGTTAGCATTTTTCCAAACAATACAATATGCATATGCACTAAATAGAAATGTTCATATAAACCATATATTATACTCCCCCTATCAACTATATTCTATCAACTATATACTTCTCCCCCTATTTGGTATATCAAAAGCAAAAACAGAGAGGGTAATAAACAATTATAGAGGATACTGATTTTCTACATGTTAAGCAATATGAATAATCAAAGATAGAGGTATAAAAAATATTCCCTTATGTTATCTCCATAAACTGCAGATCCAAATTCTATTGTTTGAAAGGAGATAAGTTTTGATTTCTTCATCAATCACATGTCTTGAGCAGCCATTGTCCAGAATGCCAATTGTTCCATGATTCCAATTGTTGATTGTTTGGCTCTCAAGCATATCTACACAAGAAAGATATCATTTGGTTTTTGGTACCCAAATCTTATTGGGTCCTTTCATGTTAGAACAGTGATAATCTTTCCTAATCCATTTAAACAAACCACTAGATATTCCTTTCTTCCTAATCATGCAATTATATGAGGTGTGTCCAGATTTCATACAATAACTGCATGGGAAAGTTCTGTTTTTACTGGTTTGCCTAAATGCAGAGATCTTCATGTTATTATTTTTCAAAGGGGCAACAAAGGATTTACATTTTAAACAGGGTAGTTTCAAGTCATCATTTTCCTTTTTCAGATTTTGAACATTGTTCTTTAAAACTGAAATTTCATTTTCTAAATCTGAAATTTTAATTTTCTGAACCTTACTCAATTTTTCAAATTTTTCTGCTTCTTTGAAAAGCTCACAAAAAGCAGTATACAGTTCATCATAATCTTGAGTAGATGAATCAGAATCACTTACCTCATTATCAGAATCTGAATTTGCCATAAGACACAATTTGGCTTCTTCATTTTCACTCTCACTGGAGGATGAGCAGTCATTTTCTTCCCAAGCAATGTAGGCCTTCTTTTTGCGAAACCGGTCCTTCTTGGGTCTTTCTTCATGCTCCATTCTTCTAGGATCACTGCTGTTTGATTTCTTTAAGTTGGGACACTCCGATCTGTAGTGTCCAGCCTTGCCACATTCATAGCATGTGATCTTTGAAGATGAGCCTTTTCTAGCATTGTTGACTCTCTTTTTGTTGCTGTTCTTCTTCATGAACCTCTTAAAATTTCTTACCATTTGGTTCATGTTTTCATTTTCAGATTCACTTCCACAGCTTGATGTATCACTATCACTAGCTGTGTCCTCCATCTTGAGTGCTAGACTTTTGGCTTTCTTATCTTTATGTTCCTCATCATCAATACGAGACATATCCATCTCATATTCTCTCAATTTGCCAAAAAGGTCTGCACTAGTGACTGCAGCAAGATTCTTAGACTCAGTTATGGCTGTCACAGTTGATTGCCATTTTCTGTTTAGAGACTTTAGAATCTTGACATTCACTTCCTCTTCTACGAAGCTTTTGCCAAGTCCCTTGAGATGGTTGATGATATGGATAAACCGTTTCTGCATCTCCATTATGGACTCTCCTTGTAACATTCTGAAGGTTTCATATTCTTGGATCAAGGTGTTCTTCCTTGCCCTTCGTACTTCCGTTGTTCCTTCATGAGTTACCATAATAAGATCCCAAGCTTCTTTAGTCTGTTGTACAATGTAAATTCTAAAAAATTCATCGAGTTAAAAGCGAGAATGTATAATATTCAAAGCTTTAGAATCATTCTCAGCTCTCCTAATTTCTTCTGGTTCCCACTTCTCAAATGGTTTTTCTAATTCATTTCCATCAACTATATATGTGGGGATTTTGAAATCAGTTACAACAGCTTGCCAAATGTTTCTATGAATAGACTCCATAAAGATTTTCATTCTAACTTTCCAAAAAGGATAGTTATCACCACAAAACAGAGGAGGTCTATATATAGAGGCACCTTCAGCAAATGGTAATTGATTACTGGCCATTATGGATCTAATTCTAGAGCAACTTACTAGAAGTAGCTCTGATACCAATTGTTGGTCCCTATGTGTGAATCTAGAGGGGGGGTGAATAGATTCTTGTTCAACTTTACCCCAAATTCGCTTGTTTCTAATTCCTTTTAATTACCTATCAATTACCTTTCAATTTTTGATTCTGAGGTTCAATTCTGATTCTATTCCTAAACCAATTAATGAGTTGATTATCAATACGGTTTCCAAATACAAAGCGAGAATATGATCAATAACAATATAGTGAAAACTGTAAAGAGTATAAGGAAGAAGATGAGTGCAATGATATATCTTGGTTCGCTTAATCGCCTACATCCAAAGTCCAACCCAAAAACTGTTGCGATTGGCTTTCCACTATCAAATGATCCCTTTTGTGTCCTTTTACATTCACTCTGTAACAAGCAACACAAAAACGAAATCAAAACACCCAAATCTGTTCTCCCACCTGAAGAACAGAACTTCCAAGATCTTGGCACCTCCAAGATCAAACCTTTGAGAATCACTTCTCAAATACAATGCTCTATCTAGAGAGACCTCTCTCCTAGAGCAACAACCCAAAAATGGTAATACAAAAGATCAGTAAAGAATACACCTTATGTGCAGAATCTGATCACAAATAATCTCTATGAAATCCACCCAACACAGGAGTGTATCAAGTTTGCCCTTTCTCTTTGAAAACCTTGATGAACTCTATTTACAGAGCATATGAAAGTGTAGAAGTAGTTGCAAATGGTTTGGTTTTCTCTCCTTCATATGTTTCATCAAGATTATACTTATAGAGCAAATTTGGAGGGAGAAAACGTGCAAATCGAGCTACAAACGGTCAATGTAATTGATCCCAAATGAATGTAATCGATTACACTAGCCGTTAGAACCCTCCAATTTGAATTTTCCAGGCATGTAATCGATTACATTGGAGATGTAATCGATTACATCAGTGTTCCCAGGCCATGTAATCGATTACATGAATGATGTAATCGATTACACCAGAGGGCCAAAAACATGTAATCGATTACATGGGCATGTAATCGATTACACCAGAGAGGAAGATCAATGTAATCGATTACATCAAGCCTGTAATCGATTACATCAGTGAAAAATGGATTTCCAAGGTTTTTAAAACTGTTTTTCTCAAATGGAAATCAAACATTAGTCACATGATCAACCATACACAAGTTTAAAACATCTCTGGGGCCTCAACACAAAGAACTCAACACATATATGCCTATACTCAACAATCAATACATAGATATATCCTACTTACACTTCATCTATGAAAAACCGAAAATTACTTTACATCAAAAGCAAAAACACCAAGAGAGACACTAAAGCATCTTCAAGCTTTAAGTCCAACAATCTCCCCCTTTTTGGTTTTGATGTACCAAATCACCTTTGAGGTTTTCCTAGAGTTAGGATATGTGTTGTTCTTTTGAAATACCTGCATATGTTAGCATTTTTCCAAACAATACAATATGCATATGCACTAAATAGAAATGTTCATATAAACCATATATTATACTCCCCCTATCAACTATATTCTATCAACTATATACTTCTCCCCCTATTTGGTATATCAAAAGCAAAAACAGAGAGGGTAATAAACAATTATAGAGGATACTGATTTTCTACATGTTAAGCAATATGAATAATCAAAGATAGAGGTATAAAAAATATTCCCTTATGTTATCTCCATAAACTGCAGATCCAAATTCTATTGTTTGAAAGGAGATAAGTTTTGATTTCTTCATCAATCACATGTCTTGAGCAGCCATTGTCCAGAATGCCAATTGTTCCATGATTCCAATTGTTGATTGTTTGGCTCTCAAGCATATCTACACAAGAAAGATATCATTTGGTTTTTGGTACCCAAATCTTATTGGGTCCTTTCATGTTAGAACAGTGATAATCTTTCCTAATCCATTTAAACAAACCACTAGATATTCCTTTCTTCCTAATCATGCAATTATATGAGGTGTGTCCAGATTTCATACAATAAGCGCATGGGAAAGTTCTTTTTTTGGTTTGCCTAAATGCGAGAGATCTTCATGTTATTATTTTTCAAAGGGGCAACAAAGGATTTACATTTTAAACAGGGTAGTTTCAAGTCATCATTTTCCTTTTTCAGATTTTGAACATTGTTCTTTAAAACTGAAATTTCATTTTCTAAATCTGAAATTTTAATTTTCTGAACCTTACTCAATTTTTCAAATTTTTCTGCTTCTTTGAAAAGCTCACAAAAAGCAGTATACAGTTCATCATAATCTTGAGTAGATGAATCAGAATCACTTACCTCATTATCAGAATCTGAATTTGCCATAAGACACAATTTGGCTTCTTCATTTTCACTCTCACTGGAGGATGAGCAGTCATTTTCTTCCCAAGCAATGTAGGCCTTCTTTTTGCGAAACCGGTCCTTCTTGGGTCTTTCTTCATGCTCCATTCTTCTAGGATCACTGCTGTTTGATTTCTTTAAGTTGGGACACTCCGATCTGTAGTGTCCAGCCTTGCCACATTCATAGCATGTGATCTTTGAAGATGAGCCTTTTCTAGCATTGTTGACTCTCTTTTTGTTGCTGTTCTTCTTCATGAACCTCTTAAAATTTCTTACCATTTGGTTCATGTTTTCATTTTCAGATTCACTTCCACAGCTTGATGTATCACTATCACTAGCTGTGTCCTCCATCTTGAGTGCTAGACTTTTGGCTTTCTTATCTTTATGTTCCTCATCATCAATACGAGACATATCCATCTCATATTCTCTCAATTTGCCAAAAAGGTCTGCACTAGTGACTGCAAACAAGATTCTTAGACTCGGTTATGGGTCACACAGTTGATTGCCATTTTCTCGTTTAGAGACTTTAGAATCTTGACATTCACTTCCTCTTCTACGAAGCTTTTGCCAAGTCCCTCGAGATGGTTGATGATATGGATAAACCGTTTCGCATCTCCATTATGGACTCTCCTTGTAACATGAAGAAGGTTTCATATTCTTGGATCAAGGTGTTCTTCCTTGCCCTTCGTACTTCCGTTGTTCCTTCATGAGTTACCATAATAAGATCCCAAGCTTCTTTATTTTGTTGTACAAGCAGAAATTCTAAAAAATTCATCAGAGTTAAGAGCAGAATGTATAATATTCAAAGCTTTAGAATCATTCTCAGCTCTCCTAATTTCTTCTGGTTCCCACTTCTCAAATGGTTTTTCTAATTCATTTCCATCAACTATATATGTGGGGATTTTGAAATCGATTACAATGACTTGCCAAATGTTTCTATGAATAGACTCCATAAAGATTTTCATTCTAACTTTCCAAAAAGGATAGTTATCACCACAAAACAGAGGAGGTCTATATATAGAGGCACCTTCAGCAAATGGTAATTGATTACTGGCCATTATGGATCTAATTCTAGAGCAACTTACTAGAAGTAGCTCTGATACCAATTGTTGGTCCCTATGTGTGAATCTAGAGGGGGGGTGAATAGATTCTTGTTCAACTTTACCCCAAATTCGCTTGTTTCTAATTCCTTTTAATTACCTATCAATTACCTTTCAATTTCAGATTCAGTTACAGGTTCAATTACTGATTCTATTCCTAAACCAATTAATGAGTTGATTATCAATACAGTTTCCAAATACAAAGCAGAATATGATCAATAACAATATAGTGAAAACTGTAAAGAGTATAAGGAAGAAGATGAGTGCACAGCGATATATACTGGTTCGGCCAACTGCCTACATCCAGTCCCAACCCAAAAACTGTTGCGATTGGCTTTCCACTATCAAATGATCCCTTTTGTGTCCTTTTACATTCACTCTGTAACAAGCAACACAAAAACGAAATCAAAACACCCAAATCTGTTCTCCCACCAAGAAGAACTTCCAAGATCTTGGCACCTCCAAGATCAAACCTTTGAGAATCACTTCTCAAATACAATGCTCTATCTAGAGAGACCTCTCTCCTAGAGCAACAACCCAAAAATGGTAATACAAAAGATCAGTAAAGAATACACCTTATGTGCAGAATCTGATCACAAATAATCTCTATGAAATCCACCCAACACAGGAGTGTATCAAGTTTGCCCTTTCTCTTTGAAAACCTTGATGAACTCTATTTACAGAGCATATGAAAGTGTAGAAGTAGTTGCAAATGGTTTGGTTTTCTCTCCTTCATATGTTTCATCAAGATTATACTTATAGAGCAAATTTGGAGGGAGAAAACGTGCAAAACTGAGCTACAACGGTCAATGTAATTGATCCCAAATGAATGTAATCGATTACACTAGCCGTTAGAACCCTCCAATTTGAATTTTCCAGGCATGTAATCGATTACATTGGAGATGTAATCGATTACATCAGTGTTCCCAGGCCATGTAATCGATTACATGAATGATGTAATCGATTACACCAGAGGGCCAAAAACATGTAATCGATTACATGGGCATGTAATCGATTACACCAGAGAGGAAGATCAATGTAATCGATTACATCAAGCCTGTAATCGATTACATCAGTGAAAAATGGATTTCCAAGGTTTTTAAAACTGTTTTTCTCAAATGGAAATCAAACATTAGTCACATGATCAACCATACACAAGTTTAAAACATCTCTGGGGCCTCAACACAAAGAACTCAACACATATATGCCTATACTCAACAATCAATACATAGATATATCCTACTTACACTTCATCTATGAAAAACCGAAAATTACTTTACATCAAAAGCAAAAACACCAAGAGAGACACTAAAGCATCTTCAAGCTTTAAGTCCAACAATTTGGAACCAAGGTACTACATCTTGTTCCATATGAATTGCAGCAATAGTTAATCTATCCTCATCAGCAGTTCCATAATAGTCAAAAAATTGTTCAGCCTTGAAAATCCAAGCCATTACATCTTAACCATTAAATTTAGGAAAATCTAATTTCACATTCCTAACCTGAAATGCTTGCCTGGGCTAAACTGATGGGGTCGGCGTAGAGTTCATGCTATATCCACCATGAGGCTGGGTTTGGTTCTCAAGCAGTGATTCCACCATTGATTGAATGCGCTCCATGCGAGCGTTCGCTGCTGCCTCAACTTGTTCAGTGTGCGCACGTTGTTCTTGGTCACGTAACTCCAAGAGATCCATTACTCGTTTGAGCTCAGCGTCATGAGCTTTTATCTCAGCTGCCATTATGGACATACGTGTGTTATCAGCCATGTTGGCTCAATGAAAGCACCAATGGAAGGGGTATGATATATTATATTTAAGTAAGCAGTAATAAAATGTATTAGTTGTAGAACAATAATAAAAAGATAGTAACAATGCCAGTAAACAAGGTGGGACAAGTATGGTGGTTGTATGATTGGCTACAGAGTCAACCTGTAAGGGAATAAGGAATATTCAATGGTTGAAGAAAGAAAGAATGATTCAGAGGAAGAAGAAGAATGTCAGAGAAAGGACATACCCAAATCATGCCTACCCCCTAGCTCATACCCTGCAAGCCTCTTATTGGTTGTGTGCATTCTGCTGCTCCTTCTGTGCATATCCTCATCCACGTGTAAAGTTTCTCTAATTTTCTGGCCATTTACCAAAAGCCCTTGCTCCTTATTTATTTGTCCTTTTCTGCCCTTTTTGCCCGTAATATGCAGAAACCATGACATACTCTAAAATCACCAGACAATTCTGAATGGAGACGATCAATGAGTGATTCATTGTAAAGCTACTGATAAGTTTCTTTGATTTCATTCCTTTGTTGCGCATTCCTTTGTCCCAATACCAATATTATAGCCTTCTCATCTGTCCCAAATCCTATATCAAGTTTCCCATTAGCATCATCATTTTCGCCAACCAAATAGCTCCAAAACATAACTCATACACAAATTAGATGACCATCAACAGAGGAAAAAATGGCTAACAAAAACAAAAGAATACATAACAAATTCTTGAAAACTTTTCACAACCATGATTTTGACTACAATGTTATGATTTTGGGTGTCCTTGCAATGTCAAGCGAAACGACTAAACTGCAACTGTGGCCGCAATTTAAAAGCCTCTTTTGACAATCCCTCCAATGGCCCATTAACCAAATTCCTACCAATATACTAGTAAGAAAGCATAAAACTTTGTTATAAAATTAAACATTACATTCAATTGAAAGGATACAACCAAAAAATTAAAGAACTTCAGACACAATAATGGTTATGGTAAACCCATTAGCCCAAAAACGAAAAGTTAATTTTTTTTAACAAAACTTATATCAATTAAATCAAATTTGGTAATTGTGAAATAAATAATTTTTTATAATTATTTAATTGAATATTTTTTACATTAATTGATGGCCCATGCGAGAGCGTGTTAAATACTTTCACACCCGTGTGCATGGTAAGTATACACAACCGTAATAAGTATGAATTTAATATTAGATTTATGTTCTCACGAAAACAGTCCAACCAAATTGTGTTAATTTATAATACAAATATAAATTGAGTTTGAATTATGATTAAAGTAACTAAATCGTAAAATTTGTGATTAAATTTAAATTAATAAAAGTAATTAAAATTTTAATTTCATCACTACTTATCATAATACCTCTCCCTTCCTCCTTATTTAGTTTGCGTAATTGAAAGAATCAAATTCTCTCAACAAATCAAATACACTTTTTAGGTCAACTCGATTAATCAATCTCTTAAAAATTAATCTAAATTTATTAGGTATAAGTTGCGTGAATCATAGATAATTACGAGATTAGGTTGCACGTCACCTTCTATCCTCTTTAAGGTGTAGCTAAGTGGTTGTTTTTTTATAAGTTTCTTTCTCCAATGTTCTTTATGTTTAGATTCAATTTATACATCCCAATAATAATAATAATAATAATAATAATAATAATAATAATAATAATAATAATAATAATAATTTATCATGTAACGCCTTAATTTTAATAATAATAAATGAGCGTCTTAGTTGAGTTGGTTATGTGAGTGGGGTGTAAGTCAGTCGTTATAAAATGGTAACTTTCCACATTCTCTATATTACATATCATAAAATTATTTTTCTTTTCCCCATTCTTCCTTTTCCTTTAACCCTCGTATCTCTCCCAAGCTCTGGTATTGACATTTTTTTTCCAAACAGGAGATTGAAATTCCTGACGAGAGTGGAGATCAGAATCCTACCCATTTCAATTTTCCCCCACACAGGATTTTCTCAAATTTAGCTTGGAGTAGTTCTTAAATTAATGATAATGAGCTACAAAAGTGATTAATTGTTCCAAAATGTTGTAATTGTAATTTTTGATGATTGAATTCCCTAAATTTGGGTGTGATGATTGTGGTTCTATTATTGGATTATTCTTATTATGAGTTCCAATGGAGTGAGTATTGTTAGTTTTGGCAATCATGATTAATTGTGTGATTGTTTTATTGAATTGAATTAGACTATTGTGTTCTAAATGTATATTTTGTTATAGCAGGGTAGTGGATTGATATATTGTGAATGAGTGAGGGGAAAAGGGTTAGGAAAACTAGAGAAATAAATTTAGACAATATGAGACTTTTAAAGATTGGGGGTTGACTTTTTGAATTGGAATGATTTTCTACTAAGAAACCTTTTACACAAGTTAGTTTAATTATTTTAGACCTGTGAGAACCCTTGGTTAATTAGAAAATTTAGAGAATGAGTTTTGCCTATTTAGAAACCTTTAAGTGAGGGTAATTTTAAGAATTCAATGATAATGAGTATGCCCTGAGTGATGATTTCTTTATGGATGATTATGTGATTGGCGTGATTATTCAATGTAGTTAACTTTCTTTTCTTTGGTATTAGATTTTCATGATACGTTATCTCTTAGAGGTTGAGTAGAGTTAAAAGGAATATAGAACTGTCAATGTGTTCTTGCCATTGAGATAGATATGTTGAGTACAAAGGTGGTGATGTTGATTGAAAAGGAATATGATGACTAAAAATATATGAATCTTATTAAGGATAAAAGGATGTAATTAGGTATATGTATACGGATGGGAAAACAAGGAGGACCTACAATTAAAAGTGGATGTAAATATGATATGAACACATATGCATGCTTGCCACTAACTATATTGATTCAATAATCTAGTAGCGTTTTAATTCAAGGTTATTGTAGTGTTGTATTTGGTGGGTGAGACATTGTAATTGAAGTGATAAGTGATTGACTAACACTAGTTCAATAGTATCATTTAACGTCTCCCATACAAAGACAGTTAAAGAGAGAACCACCGTTATTTATAAATTCACGTCCGGTGTTTCTATACCTGATGTTGTAAGTTGTTACAACGTCGGTTATGTGTTAACCCGCCGCGGAAAATGAACTCTTAATCCCTAATTTTATTTCCCCTTTTTCACTTTGTTAGCATTTCAGTCTTCTCTCTCCTGTTTCGCGTGCCTCTTCTCTCTTCTTCTCTTTTGTTTGGATGTCCCGTTTCAATCCCTAATTCTCTCTTCTGTGCATTTCACTCCTTCTCCCCCTTTCTTCTTCGTTTAGTCTTCGTGTTTCAATCCCCTGTTTCTCCTTCGCTCTTCACCCGTGGCCGTTGTCTCTCTTTTGGTGTGATTGGATTGAACTGTTGCGATTGGGTTCACTCTCTCTCTCGTGGCCAAGGTGATTAATTTTACTTTTTGTGTAGTTTGTTTTTTAGAACAGAGTAATTATGGTTTGATTGAAGGTTGAAAACCAATTGCATCAGTGTCGTGCTACTTTGATTCATAGATTCGTGGCTTTTAGAGTGCTAAAGCTTCATTTGAGTCGTGATTTTTTTTCATTTTTATTTTGATTTTAATATTTTGTCTTTGATGTAAAGGGATTCATGGAACTGTAATCTATAATAGTTTTTTTTTTTCTAATTTTTTTATCTATGGTTTATGCTGTTAGTTTGTTTTGATGAGGCATTGCTAATTCTGGTTGTGTAACTTACTGATAAAATGCATTGAACTAATATAGATTGTGTATTTGGAATTTCTAATGGTGAGATTGTGTTTAGTGCTTGGTCGTTCAGTTTTGATTCTGCAAGATGTGCTTGGTTTCTAATGTGATTGGGTACTATTACTATTTTCCTTACACAAATTTCTGCTTCTGGTTTTATTTTTTTTTTATTTTATTTCTATTGGTTTATAGAACTTTGAGGTTTGGCAACATAATACGAATAGAGGTTCTGACAACAACTATTTGGCTCAAATAACAACTACAACTACAAGATTTTGGATTTAAGCTTGAACATATACCTCTTAAGTGTGACAACACAAGTGCAATCAACATCACAAAGAACCTGATTATGCTCTCAAGAACAAAAAATATTGAAGTGCGTCATCATTTCATGGAGACCGAAAATCAACTAGCAGACATTTTCACCAAACCTTTACCTAAAGAAAGATTCTTCAAGCTAAGAACTAATCTTGGCATACTCAGTAAGGAAAATCTTTCTTAACCCTCCTACATCTCTCTTTACGTTCATTCTTGATGGTCAACAAGTAAGGTATCATTGCATTGCATAAACTTTGGGCAAAACATTTCTAAAAATGCATGAAAAACAAGTTTTCAAGAGTTTTCTAATATAAGTAATTGACTACGCCTTTGTGTTAATCGATTACCTCGCTTAGTTTTTGAAAATCATAAAGGGTTACTCTCTGGAGTAATCGATTACCCTCACAGGTTAATCGATTACCCTGTGTATTCTAGATTTGAAACAAGATTTTACTCTCTTGAGTAATCGATTACTGATATAGTGTAATCGATTACCATGACCCCCCTGTTTTCTCATGATTTCATTACTATCTAGAGTAATCGATTACCTTGAAAGGTTAATCGATTACCACTGCATCTACACTTCTTTTTTTTTTGTTTTAAAGAGCTCGAGTTAATCGATTTTGACCTAGGTCAAACAATTAACCTTGTTCTTGAGACTAATTCAGTTTTTTCCTTAAGTGCTTTTAGAAGTTGGAATATCATTCACTCTCTCTCTCTCTCAAGCACTCAACCTTCGAGTTTCCTTATCAAAACCCTATTTTTTTCTCTTCATCTTTTTGGTTTCATCAATGGAAGAGCAAGGAAAGAGAATTAAGCATCGCGCTCAAAGGGATTGTCCAAGGTCCTCCCCATGCAATAAGAAGCAAAGAGAGTCCTCTAAACGAAAAACCCATTCATCTTCAGGAGAAGTGGGAAAACCCCTTCATCCATGGTTTTCAAACCAGACTCAAAAGATAATCTTCAATGAAAGTTTCATAAACAAGGAACTTGTACCCCCGAAGGTTCTTCATTTCTCGTGGTTGGATGAGCAAGGATTCATGTTCCATTCTCTCCTCAAGGAGTAGAACCTCTCAAAGTTTGTAGGACTCAAGGGTTTCATCTACCCTGACTTGGTACTTTTTTTTATGAATATCTGAAGCAAGACCTTGGCACAAGTAATCTCATTTAAGAAGTTAAGGGTATAAGAATGCTTCTCTCTTTAGATGTTTTGTTGGCTATAGGTGGTTTGAAATAGGAAGGAATTAGGCCAAATGTCGATCAATTGAGAGACAAAGGGTTTGATTTACAGAAGGATACCTTCTTTATGAGTCTTCTGAAGAATCCCAACACATGAGAGGCTGAGAAAGCAAGCAAGAAGGAACATAAGAAGAAAATTATATATAATACTGGAGGCTTGAATGCAGATGATCATCTTCTGCACTATACTATCCGCTAGATTTTGGCGACAACGAGAACCAATCATGTGCAAATTAGTAAGGATGATATGGTTCTTATGGCGGCACTGAAAAATAGTATAATCGTTGACTGGGCTTATGTTGTCATAGACAACATGTCGAAGACGAGGCAGCTCGTGGACTTTAAGTGTCCATATTCTATTTTTATCTCACGTTTGATTGAGTATTTACAGGTTGTCACTAATGAGGAGAATTGAGACTTAGTCAAAGACATTCATGTCATTGGTGATAAGGCATTGAAAATGATGCGTCTGGCCAAGACTGATGCTGGATGGATTCCGAGGGATGAAGCCCCACAGCAAGAGGAGGAAGAGGAGGATCAACCTCCTACTGTTGAAGCATCCACCTCTATTGCTAGAGAATACATTCCCAAGTCACGTTTTTAATCCACAAGTGATTGAAGATTGGATGAGATTGAGGCTTCTACAAATCAGAGATTGGATCAGATGGAGGTTACTCAACATAAAAGGTTCTTACAACTTAAGGATCTTCTTGATGTTTTATATGATAAACTTGAAGATTTCTAGATCTGTGGTATGATACTGCTATTTCTTATCCATCTCTTTTTTTTTTGGGTATGATATACCAAATAGGGGAAAAAGTTTTGGGAGTAGTAGTAGTTCTTTTATGGCCTTTTTCATAAGGGGAGTAATTAGTTGTTTGTTTGTAGTTCTTTTAAATTCCCTTCTGATTGCTAATTGCTGATTTGAACAATTTGGTTCGTAACTTTAACTCTAACTCTTTCTTGACATTTCTTGTTTTATGTTGATGATTATGGCTGAATGGTTTGTATTATGCTTTGATTTTGTTTCTTTGATACTATCTGTTATATCTTAATCTTTTGACAAGGATGACTACATGCTCTACACATGTTTTGTATGAATAATGTGAATCTTCAAATTTTCTATCTTGTGCTTGGAATGTTAAAAAAAATACAGGATTCATGAGAGATCAACAAACACATAACCTCCTACGAAACCAAAAAGGGGGAGATTGTTGGACTGAAAGCTTGAAGACACTTGGAGTTAGCCCTCTGTGTTTTGCTTTTGATGTTACTTGTAATTTTTGGTTTTCTTAGACGAATTGTTTTAAGGCCTTTTCAATGTATTGAATGTTTAGCCTAGGCATGGGTTTGTGGTTGATCGTGTTGACAAGACCATTTGCTTAAATAAGTTCATTACTTGTGTTTGAAATCTTTGTTTTGCCTCATTAATCAACTATGATGGTTTCGTAATGGATTACCAAGCTACTCAAGATTAAAATCATTAATTTCCCTCTAATTTTTTAAATAAAATATGAGTTAATCGATTACCAACTAAGGTAATAGATTAAATCCGTTTTCTGGTAACTAACTAGGGTAATAGATTACCAGAAATGGCATTACATTACCAGAAATAGTAATCGATTACCATAGAGTGGTAACATAGTGAAAATATTTGATTTACCTGAGGAGTAATCAATTACCTATCGGGTTAATCGATTACCATTGCCCTAAGGCACATGAATTGGATTTAGCTTGCTGAGATAATCGATTACCAGCTTGCTGTAATCGATTACCCTTATCAGAAACCATTTCTTGATTGCTCAAATGGGTTGTAAATGTTTTCTATAAATAATCCCTCTTTTTGAAACTTAATAACAACATTAGAAAAAGAAAAAGGAACATTCTTACACTGTTATATTCGTTCAAAACTGATTTTTTGATCACACTAAGAAAATCCTGCAAGAACTTCAAAGGTTTCAAAGAAAAGTTTTTCAAAAGAGCAATTATGGTTAGAGTTTGATGGTTTGTATTATCTTTATGTTTTCATTGTGATCAGAACTACACAATCAAGTGTTTTATATACTAATCTTTTGTTGGACTTGAAGCTCGGATGAGGCTTGCTTGTCTACAAGTGTCTTTTGATTTTGATGTAAATACATGCAATTTTGGTTTCTTAGAGATGTAAATAGGCTTGTTTTTGTATTGAATGTTTTTTACTTTAGGCCTTTGTGTTTGTGAGTGTTTAGTTTAGACTCATTGAGTGTTAAGATCTAATTTGGTACTCTACTCACTAGTAAGGGTTTGAGAATCCCCTAGTTTTTTATTTTGAAAAGTGAAAAACCAAACTAAAGTAGTCAATTACCAACTGAAGTAGTAGATTACTTTGTTTGAGATTTTTTATATGTTTTAACTGAGGTAATAGATTACCAAATACTGGTAGTCGACTACCAGCAGTAATTTAAAAAGGGAAACTTACATACTTGCTAGAGTAATCGATTACCAAAAATGGCTAATCGATTACCACGAGTTTGGAAAGCCAAGATTGGAACTCATCACTCTGGAGTAATCGATTACCCCATATTGGTAATCGACTACCCACATCAGAAAACTCATCCTCACTTGTTTTAAACTGTTTTTCTATAAATAGGTTTTTGAAAAATGTTTTCATAAGATACTTTTTGATTTTTTGAAAACCAAGAGGAACAAGAATGAAATGTGTATTTGAGAACAACTTGAGTTCTTAAGAAATTCTCTCCAAGAAACTCATAAAGATTTTAAAAGGTTTTCAAAGATTGCTATGAGGATGAAGTGAATTGATGAATAAAGATATTCAGAGCTTTTCGTTGATTAGATTAAGCACAATAGGTGTACTCTGACTCTGGTCTTTAGATTTTATCTTTGAGATATAGATTGACTCTTAGAGAGGAAGATCTCTCTAGAAGAAGAGTTGTGTGGTTTGAGAAAGGTTTTTCAACATTGATTCTTAGAGGTACCAAGAATTGGAAAGGAAAGTTCTTTGTGATAAAGAACGATTTGTATTGAGTATTTTTAATTTCGTTTTGTGTTGCATGCGCAGATTGCTTGTAAAAGACACAAAAGGATCATTGGTTTGTAGTGGAATACCAATAACAACATTTGTTGTATTGAGACTGGATGTAGACTTGATGCCGAACAAATATAAATACTCTGTGCAAATTTATTTTCCTTACTCTCTTATAAATATGTTGCGTTTATGTTTGATAAAATCAATCTGAATATAAAAAGTTTGGAAAGATATAACTGAAAATACGTTTGATCTATCTTCTTATGTTTTCGTTGTACTAACTCTAAAATACATCTTTGGTTTGTTTTTTTTAAGCATAAAAAAGATTAGTAAAAAGAGGATAGATAGAAAATTAAAAATTAGCCATAAAGCGAGAATTAGAATCTATTCAACCCCCCTTCTAGATTCTCAATAGGGACCAACATCTTTCTTGCTTCAATTTGTTGTGTTGATTACTCTAAGAGAAAGGTCTTTCTAGGAAAGAGTAAAGGGATCTTTGAGAAAGCTTTCTCAAATGCTTAAAGTTTTTTGGAGGGTGTTCAGAAACTTTGGTGTTCTTGGAGTTACCAAGAGCAAGAAGAAGTGTTATTTAGGTTAAAGAACATTATGTGTTTATAATTTTGACTATTTCCCTTTCTGAAGATTGATTTATTAGTTTTTACTCTGATTGGTAATTCTGTTGCAACTTCACTTATCTAGTTAAAACATCTTTTAAAATAGCCGGTAAGCCTTTCTATATTGATTTGATTTGTTTATCCTCATATGATATAGATGTTATTCTTGGTATGAACTGGTTACCCTCCAATCGTGTCCTTCTGGATTGTTTAGATCAGACCATTGAGTTTGATAGTGTGGAATTAAGTACAGATAGGACTTTCATATTCGTTAAACATATTGTGTCTTCCTAAGAAAGAAAGACATCAAGGAATGAGCTTAGACTAAGTTCATCCTATCACCCTTTCACTAATGGATAGATTGAGAGGATGATACAATCCTTAGGAGACCTTTTGTGACCTTGAGTTTTAGAAAAAAAGGAAACATAAGACACCTTTTTGTCTTTAGTGGAGTTCACCTATAATAATAGTTATCATTCCTCTAGTGGTATGCCACTGTATGAGGTGTTTTATGATAGGAGGTGTAGGACACCTCTGTGATGGGCTATGCTCAGAAAGAGTCTTATCTTAGGTCCAGATGTGATACAACAGACCACCGAAAAGATTAGCTTTATCTAAGAGAGGATGTGATGTTGATCAATCTGAATCTCTTAAGAAAAAGACCTAACTAGGATTAAGATCACCCAAATTAAAGAAATATTTAGGGTTTCAATTCAGTCTTGAATCCTAGGAGGGAAAAGAAACAGAAAAAAAAACTTGAATGGATGTAAACTAAATTGATTAATGTAAAAGATAAAAACACAAGAAGTGGGGTTGAATTCTGTTAAACAAAAATTTTGTTCTTCCGTCTACTGTTTTGAAAGTGATCAAACGGAACTTTAAATTCTTTAACTATTGATTTTAATTATAAGACGTTTCAATAGTTATCCCCGTTAGTAAACAAACAGTTAAAGACAAAGGTATTTTATACTAGTTCCTCTATTCAAGACTACGTCCAGTTACTTAGCAACTTACTAAGTTTTCACTACAAACCAAAAGAGGTTACAACTATTCTTTGCACCCAGCCACTTCTGGCTATACAAATATTCTTTGATCCCAGCCTTCTCAGCCTAAGCAACAAGGTATTCTTTAGAACACAGCCTCCTCAGGCTAATACAAAGGTATTTCTTTGGAACACAGCCTCCTCAGGCTAAGGCACCACAAAGGTGGATTTGAAAGATGTTTCTAAGAAACGAAAATTCTCTTCGTAGAGTAGGGTTTACAAATGGAGTATAGAGTTCAAGAGTTTAAGAGCGAAACTTAAATAGATTGCTTATCAAGCATAATTTCGCCAACTTGAACTGATGCTGGTGAAGTCCTTTTATAGGCAACGTCTTGAGGTGGCTGTTAGACTCATCCAATGAGACAATTGTCCTTCTTTCTTGAAGTCTTCAACTTGTGTAAGAGAACAATCATGAATTTGACATTCTGCACAGCGGAGTCAGAACCTTTAACTGACTTGTTCAAAGAGATAAACAAAAAGTAGATTTACTTTTCATGTTGCAGAGGTTAGCACGAATCTCTATTCTGAATTTGGAAGCTTCTTGAGTAATGACTAGATTTGAAATCTGGCACAAGTTACTCAGACAAATGATTTGACTTCACTAATGACCATAGATGAAGGGTCTTTAAAGTCTTCAGTCTTGAGACTTTGTCTTATCTTTAGTCTTGAGTTTTCGTCTTGAGGCATGCTTGGGCTGATGATGACTTCATAAGATGCAAACATTGAAGCCACGAGCGTTGCTCATCAACATCATACTTGACTTTCAAGTCAAAATCTGCTGGCTTCAAAGGGCAATGATAGTTGATGGGATTGACAAATTGACCAAGAAGAAATCCTTTCTTCCCTCTGTAGTTGTAGGGATTCTTTATCTCAATGTAGGGAGAATTCCTTTTGTAACTGTCTTCATCGTCTGCATAATAGCCATCGTTGACAGACTTTGACGCATCATCAACAGAAAGATCAAGATCTTCATCAACTTGATCTGGAAACACCCAATCAGACTTTACAAGCCTTTCTTCACAAGAATGTATAGAGAACTTCCTTATGTAGAGATCATTAAAAAAAGAGTAGTCTCTCTTGTACTTTGAGGGAAAATCTTTTGGATTTATTACTTCAGTAAAAAATCTCCTTTGAATGGGTGCAACACGTCTTGTTATCTCACTGCATTCTTCATCAGACGAAGAGCAAGAGTATACTTCAAAGATTTCAAATGAGGGAATTTGCGTCTGTGCGCAAGGCTGTTCTTCAGACTCAACATCTATTGTCTGAGAAGGTGCATCAATAGTAGGAGATGCAACTAAGGGTTCAACTACATCCCTTGGTTCGTCTTCGGGGGCAGATGAATCCAGCTCCATTGCTGACGGTGCCTCTTCACTTAACATAGTAGACAATTACTCAACAAGAAGAACATTGTCTCTCTGGATCTGGGCAGTTTCTTCAGTGTTCATGCCCTCAGAGATTGTTGGCTCAGATGTAATCTCAGACGATCCAATCCCTCTACATCTTACTTGGAACAAACGTTCCGTTTCAGCTTCGTAAAGCATAGACGCTTTCCTTGCCTTATTTAAATTTTTTTATCCTCAGACTCAACTACAGGAACGTCTACTGCCTTTCTCTTGCCTTTAGAGGCAGTTTTCTTAAGAGCAAGCTCCTTTGCTCTTGCCTCTTCTTCTTCTGCCTTTTTCTTTTCGTCTGCTCGCCTACTAGCAGACTCAGCATCCTTAGATGCTCCCTTTTGTAACTCCTTCTCCTTGGGAGTTGCGTTTGGTGCTTTTTAAGTAGGTTTAGAATGTTTAATTCTAATACCTCTAGACTTCTGTCTGACCAGCAGTTCTTCTGGTGCAGTTTCAAAAGGCACTTTAATTAAAATGATGGGTGGTTGAGGTGGAGGTTGTGTTTGGGTTGGTGTTTGGGTTTCTGTTTGGGGTTCAGATGGTTGGGCTTGTGTTTGTGGTTTATGAACTTTAAGTTTTGAAACATCTTTGTGTTTGTGGTTTAGATGGTTAGATTTTTGGTAATGGGTGAGGGTGGTTGAGAAGAGTTTTCTTCATCACTTTTGAGAAGTAATGAGTTCGTTGACAAACGCATATTTGAAAAGGTGCTCAACTTCACTTATGCAACTAGATTGAACCATTTAACACTAGTGGCATCAAACCCTTGGTTTAGAATGATATGAGAGAATACAATGGGGAAAGGAATGCTGCATTTCCTTTTCAAGTTTCTTCCTTTAAGAGTGCTGACCCAGTGGTCCATGATGATGTGAGGAAGACTGATTCTTCCTTTCCTGACAAAGAAATAGATGCAATATCTATCTTTGCTGCTGACGTTGTCCCCTGAACCAACGTGAGGTGTGAACACATTAAATAATAGATTATGGAAGACTCTGCATGTTGGGAGCAAGTTTCTAGCCCTCAGAAACTTGGGATCGTCTGAAGGACGAACGTTTCCATAAAGAAAGTTGCCAACTACTCCTTCATCTTCTTGAGAAGTCCAGTTGGGATGGTAAGCGCGTCTTTCTGCCTTACATTTTCCCGTCACAGCAATGGCATCAACATTGATAAGGTATTGCTTATCATTGATAGTGCCAACAATGCCATCGTTTGAGCACACAACATCGCTCCAAAACTCAGCATAGGCCTCCATCATCTGGAGACTGTTCCATTCAGCGAAGTCTACCCACCTAGTGTGAGTAAGTTTGCTCAAGAACCCTTCAGACAAATCCCCTAATGTCTTCTTGCTAATCCATTTGTTTGGAAGAAACAAGTCTTCAGCGAAGAAGGATTCCTTAGCTTTTCCCTTAACATTCTTTGGCGGCCATTCTTTTTATCAAATGCTCTTAGAATATTTGAATGTTGTTAAGAGTTAAAAATGGTAACTTTGAATATTTATAGCCAAGAGGTGAAACAATTATTAAAAAGCAATAAAGTATCAGACGAAAGAATGGAAATCGTCCCTGATTTGACGTTATCTTATGATTGCCATTCTAATGATTGATTTACTTCTGCTATGACTGCGCGTACCATAAAAGTCCTAGATTAATTTAATAAATGTCAGACACATTTAGTGCTGCATTTATTGTTTCTTCTTACACACTCAATCAAAACGTTAGATGATGATGTTGCGTCTGTTGAATATTCAAAGAACTAATTCAACTTGATCAGACGCAACGCTTCATCTTAACACGAATAAAAATAGATGATATAATCAGACGAATAAAATAGACGATAACATCAGAGGAATAACTTAATCATTTAAAGAAACAATTCCCAAATTTTCTTTAATGAAGTTAAAACAAGTTTCATCTAAAGCTTTCATAAAGATATTTGCCCAATGAAAATCAGTTTGAACAAACTGTATATCAAAATACCTTTTTGAACATAATCTCCTATAAATGAAATTTAATTTCAATGTGTTTAGCTTTTGAATGCTGAATAAGGTTTTTGCTGAGATTAATTGCACTTGCATTATCTCAATATAGGTGTATTTGAATCTTAAACCTGGAGTAATCCTCAAGTTGATATTTTACCCATAAAAGCTGTGAACAACAACAAGCTGCAACTATATATTCTGCTTATGTTGTTGAAAGAGCAATGGAGTTTTGCTTCTTGCTTGACCAAGATATGAGTGAGGTGCCAAGGAATTGACAGCCACCACTTGTGCTTTTCCTCTCCACTTTATCTCCATCATAGTCAGCATCACCATAGCCACTTAAATTGAAATCACTATTTTTCTTATAAAATGAAGAGAGATTAGTGGTTCCAATAAGATATCTTAAGATGCGTTTAACTGCTTGTAAATGGGATTCTTTTGGATCGGACTGAAATTATGCACAAAGTAATGGAGGACCATCTCCAAAAGCTTAACAAACTCTTCAACCTTACTTTTTAATAAATTGAGCTTCTAATAAAATTCGCTATGTTTTTTACTGTCTGACCAGGTTTAGTATTCAGATTATAACTTGGGCTACACAACTCCAATTTAGTTTTTATTTGTGTCTTTTTAAAGCTGAATTAAAGGGTTACAAAAGCTATGAAGACCCAAAAGCCCAGTTCTAATTGCATCTAGGAGGAAATTGGGCTTGAAAGTAACGTTTGGATACTGTCAAGATGTTCCAGCGGGGTGCTGACTTGGTTCAGTATTTCGAGCATAATGTAGGATACAAAACTCCAATGAAGTTCGTATTGATGGCATTTTAAAGCTGACTTATAGGGCTACAAAATCTATGAAGGTACCAAATCCCAGTTCGGACTTCATCTAGGAGGAAATGGAGCTTGAAGTTAACATTTGAATGCTACCAGGATTTTCCAGCGAGTTGTTTAATTGTTTAGGCCTATTAGTTTCTTTCAATTATGTATTTGTTTTAAGAATTGAATTTGGGCCTTGTAATTGTAATGTGTGCTCAGCCTAGGGTGCCTCTCATCTCACCATTGATCACTCATTTCATCCTAGGGTGGAGAACATTTCAGATTTCTAACCTTAGGCCCATTGCACTTTCATTAAATGGGTCAACATTTCTATTGTACACACTTTTGGTCAATTTTATTAAATAGAATTTCTAAGACTTGTGTCTTGAGAAAAGGAGAGAGCTCTCCTAGGATTTCTTCCAAGTGGCGATTCTCCATTCAAGCTTATTGGGTGCTTCATCCATGGCGTTTTCCATACTCCCTACCTTCTTCGATTTTTGTTATTCTTCTTCTTTGTTCTAAACCGAGAGATTGAGTGCTTATTCCGCAAGTTTCTTCATAATAAATTGAGTGTTGAATGATTGGTGAATGAAGATTGGGGCACCCCTTTGCTAATCCTTGAAGATCCCTTACAAGTTCCTCATGGGTTTGCATCAAATTTGGTATCAAGAGCTTGTTCTTCACCTAGTTGTTGTTCACTTGTGGTATTGAGTCTAGCTCCTATCTTTTGATTTCAATTTTTGACACAATTGAAATTTTGTTAAGTTTATTTTGTGTGTCTTGGCTGTCCAATGCATTGAGAATATGTTCTGACACTTATGGTAGATCATACATGACCTAATTTATATGCTAGAAACATTCTAGTTTATATCCCCCATGTGTTTGATAAATTTTCTCAATGTGTATCTTGTATCCTCTTTGCTGGAATTTGATTGCCCTGAAACACTATTGGCTTAATTAAGTGCTTATATGTTTCATTATTACATGTTTAGCTCATTATAAGTTCAAGTTACCACTACCATGCATTATGTTGCTTGTTAGCAAAGTTTGACTTGATTACTTGAGTTTTTGAGCCTTGTTCTTGGACTGTCCATCAAAGAAAAGCCAAAACAAATTATAGCAAAAGAAAAGAAAGGAAAAGAGCAAAAGAAAATATTCAAAAGAAAGAATCAAAAGAAAATACAAGAAAAATGAGTCTGAAGAAAATAGAGTGTTAAAATTAGTAGTTCTTGTGAGTGAGAATTTGTGCAAATTTTGAGTGCAGTACCTTGGTTGTTTAGTCTCTTTAAATACCCACAAAATTAGTTTTCAAGTTCAATTTGGTTTTTATTACCATTAGGCTCAAGCATCATCATCATAAATTTGGTCAATTTTGCTAATAGTTTGATATTTGAACTTGTGGTGAGCTTTGTATGTGCCTATATATATATAAGCCTGTTTTTCCCTGTTTTTGGACCTCTGTTTTGTGGATGCCCTGTACCTATTTTGAGCTTATTTTGTGCCTTAAATTCTTCACAAACATCCCCCAAAATTTCGTGACATGTTGGCCAAGTTTTGAAGCAAAATTCCTACCATTAGTGACGGTTTTTTTGGTTTTGTGATAGTTTTCGTTTTGCTTCTTGTTCAACGTGTAAATCTGGGTTTTGGTGGCTATTGGGAATTTTTTTTGATAGTATATACATATATAGTCTCAACTGGAAGGTTTCATAATTTTCCAACACCATTTCATATGCTTTTGAGTGTTCACAAGTTGAGAAAAATTGTGACAGTTTCCTGAAATTTCCAGCAATTGGTACTTATGTTTTGTGTCAAATTTGAATCCTTTTGTCTTGAAATTTTTTCCAATTTTCTAAATTGAGTTTTCCTTCATTTTATTTTCAGTAACTATAGTAGCCTTTGTCTCATTAATTAATTTCCCCTTTGAGTAGCAATTTTTGTTCACTGGGTTGTCCTTTTTATTACTTGTTTTCCTTGTTTCCTACTAGTTTTGTCTAGAGTTTGTCTTCTTTGATCTCCTTGAGATTTGTGGCTGAATTGCTCCTCTTTCACTTGGATTAATTGGACTTGATAATTGATAGAAGTTTCTCAAGAAGCTTTAAAGAGAGTTGAGAGAAAAAAAGGCTAGAGTAGACATCATAGAAAAAGCCTCTAAGAGTGTAAACAAGAGTGTTGAATGAAACACTTAATTGAGTGGTGAGGTTTATTTGCTTTATATTTTTCTTGTATACTAATCATTTTTCTTTGCAGCCATGGGAGATATTTCCCCAAATATTGAAGACCAAATACGTCCTAGTGATGTTAGATTTTTGAAATGCTTTATGGAGACAAAGGATAAATTTGAAACAATTATAAAAAACGATTTGAATGAGTTGAGAAGGGAAAATGTTAGGTGGTTGAGGGAAGAGGAGAGTAAGATGGAGGACCTTGAGAGGAGACTAAGGGAAGAGCATGAGAGAAAAAAATGAGAGAAGAGGAAAACAAGAGAGGTATCATAGTTCATATAAAAGAAAGTGCTAGAGATTACTATGAATCTAGGAAGGAATATAGAGATAGCAAAGAGAGAAGGATTAGAGAAGAGTATGAGAGAAAAGAAACTAATTATAAGAGAAGAGAAAAAGATTTAAAAGAAAAGGAGTTAAAGGAAAAAGAGTTGAGGGAAAATGAGATAAAAGAGAAAGAATTGAGAGAAAAAGAAATTAAAGAGTTAGAGTTGTTGGAAAAACAAATGAGGGAGAAAAGTGATTCATTACTTGTTTCTACTAACCCTTCATTTGACACTTTTAATTCTTTCTTTGATGATGTTGTAGGTGTTGTGCAAAAAGAGGATTTTAAAGAGTAAATTAATCATCTCTTGTGTGAAGATGTTGAAAGGAATGAACTTAATGTTTTAATTAAAGATGTTTGTGATCATCTTTACAAATTTCCTTTTGATTTGATTCCTAATAAAGAGATGTGCACAAAGGAGCCTTTGAACATTTATGATCAATAAAAGGAAACACCTTTAGAATTTGAACTACCTTTTGAGAAAATTTCTTTGTCATCTAGTACTCCTTTTACTTCTAATAAAGATGAGATTACACTAGAGTCTTATGGCTTTAAGCCTTGGACAACCCTTGAGATTCGGAATTTACAATTTTTGGTTGTGCCTATTGACTATTGTTTTCGTGATGTTGAAATTTTTTTTAGGTTAATGGAAGAACATAAGAAGGAGGGCACACCACAAAGTTACCTCTTCTGTCATCTCAAAACCAAGGGCCTTGTTGAAATAAGAGGTATGTTAAGAAACAACACAGCCAAAAAACATAGCAAGCATTTGAAGACTACAAACAAAAAATCTCTAATGTCCTACAATTTACTGCAATTTCAACCCTACAAAGTCATTTCTATCACATGATGGCACTTTTATCATTATTAAATAGATTGATAACAACATAACCAGATGAAAGAAAGAAAGTGTACCTGAAATCTATCATGTTATAACTACATGTAAGACATCCATGAAGCTTTTCCACTGACAAAGGAAAATCAAGACACATAGGCTTGAATATATATTTTGGTCCATATAATATGCACGCTTTTTGGATAAAGTACAAACTCATAAATGTTGAACTAAAAACCAAGGGAATAGATTTTAACAAGTTCATAAGAATTGGTACTAATTCAAAGTAAAATTTTTAAACAACACTATAATAAAGAATTGATACAACAATCGATCAATCTTCATCCATCCAACCTCTTCCAAGAGCCCCACCAGGCATATATAGCCTAGCATTAACAAATACTTGGAATCAATAATCAAATAACTATAATACTTAGATTCTACGACAGAAGTAAAATCTTTAAAGATTGATGCTCCTTAATCATTTTCATCTTTAATTACTTCTTTTCAAATGATGTCAGTACTATGAAGCTTTAACTAGAAGAACTAGATATGCTGCCCATTATTTTTAAATATTTTTCATATCATCACTCTGTAATGGATTAATATTTTAAAACATCTAAAACATTTAATGAAAATGTATTAATTAATAATTTTCTTATAGAAACCTTTTATGTGCATGAACAGTGCTTGCACCGCCCGCTAACCATGGAAAGTATATCAAAATCGTCAAGTAATAAGTATTTTCAGCACAAGGTTGTCGATCCCACGAGGATAAACAATCATATTCAATTCTTATTTTAATCTTATTATTTGGAGAAGGTTAGTTGGAAAGCAATTATTAAAAAGAGAAGTTTAATAATAAAGAAAGCGATTGAGATCCCGATTTCACCATTAATCCTCTTAATATTCTCCTCTGATGTTAATTAAATAATAGTCTTTGGTTGGATCAGATTCCTACCCTCGTAACCATCCCACTCAGGATCACCTATGCCGCCTAGATTAACCCAATTAATTAATCTCTTAAATTAAACTAAGTTAATTAGGGTTTTAGATCTACGAATCCAGTGATAACTGTTAGGTTATGTCAACAATACCATTTACTCCTATCTCTAGGACTCTAGCTCAGTAATGGTTTATTTCTCCAGTACCACCTAAGTTTCTTTTCTCAAAGTTCCCCTAGGTATACTATCAATTCATTAGTGATTAGTTAACGAATATCATTAAGTATAGAAGAAACAAACGCTCAATCATATACTGAATAACATTGAGAATTATATTAGGGATAAATTAGGGTTACATCGTTCTCCCAATTAAAAGGGGAGTTAGTTCATACTTGAAAAGAAAATAACACAAGAATAAATTGAAAGAGAATACATAGATAATCGATCCCTAAGGAAGTCGGATGATCCTTGTGTCTCCTTCGCTTTGGCTTGAGGTTGAGATCTGTATCTTACGTGAACTGGTGCAATTAGGTAAAAAGATGGTGATCGAACTAGGTTTGAATTGAATAACGCCTAAAAGTTTGACTAAAAGTCTCTACTAACACTGATTTGATGTGTATTTATAGCCTTCACGTAATGGACTTGGGCCTTTTACGAGCCTAACTTGCACGAGATTAATAACAAGTCGCATGAGTCAAGGTTCTAGAGATAAAATGTGTTATAAAATTCAAGCTAACTCGCACGAGCTGCGTAGCAAGTCGTGCAAGTTAAGGTCACAAAGAGCACTGATTCTTTACTAGTCCTCCAATTCTCGCGAGTTAAGTACCAACTCGCAAGAGTTGTATTCCTTAGCACATTTACTCTTATTTTTGGCTATTTTAACCCCTGAAACACTTAAAAAAACCATCAACAAGTCTTAACACAAAATATTATGAATTAGAGCATTTAGTGGTTGTTTTAGCTAGCTTAAGAGTGTTTAATAGACAATGTATGCAATGAAAACGGTATAAAAATAACGAATTTTTGTGAGTTATCACCTTTTTAATTTATTATATGAACATATAATTGTAAATATTACCTCAAGCCAAGAATTCATGACAGGGACATTCATTCAATGCATGATGTAATAGCCACATTCAAATGACCTAATTTGTTTATTACACTACATTCATAATATTTAGTTAGATAACATTATTAAAAATCTATTGAGGATAATGTTTAAATATAAATTGCATGCCTTGGGAATAATAAATTCAATATTCTTTCCTCCTCCATTAACCCTTCCACTCAATACATGCACTAGCAACAATTCTAACAAGATTAAAAGTTATTATACATTAATAATATGACCAACAATATATTTGAAGGCATTTTAAAGTTACCCTTGTAATAATGTCTTCATCTCTGTAAAAGGTTTATGGCGTGAAGAGCTAAAGCAAACTATAATATATTCCTATGGACCTATAATGTAAGGAATAATTAGTAACATTATAATTAATATATTAAAAGTATGAAATAGGAATATCAACTAACCCAGAAATTTATAGAGCTAAAAATATTTGTTTTCTAGATTCACTCAGCTATGTCTGCATGTATTACTGAATTGAGGTCTTGTGATTGCCAACTTTTTGTATGGAGTTTGGATCAAGAAATCCATATATCTCCAACTTCTCATTGTTTTTACTCAATAAGTGCAAATAACTATAAGGATAGAAAACATATATACATAAATAATCAACTTTAACTATATGCATTTAATTAATAAAATAGCTTACCTTTGCCATAGTTGTATAACTGAGATTTTAAGCATGATATTCCCCGACATAATCTCTAGTACACCTGGCAATACTATGTACATGGGAACATTTTCATTATCAACACCGAAAATCTCTTTTCTGAAAGGGAGTTGTATAGGGTTTCACTTCAAAGCTGGTAATATGGTGAAAACGTCATCCATAGTAATTTTCTCTACATCATCAACAAATGAAAGACTTCCACTACAATAACTTGTTTGTTTTTATTTATGTCATGCTTCTCAATAAATTTCATATTATAACGTTTATTATTAGAGTTAATAATACATAGAAGCAAATAAAGTAAATTGCATACCTTTCTCTTTGTTGAGATAGACTTGAGCAAATGTGTTAGCCATGCAAGGAAGGTCTCAACTATCTACCTCACGAACTCAACTTCTTCAGTGGGCACAGACACACGGGCATCGGGGTCAATAACTTCCTCAACTACCATTCTAACCCAATATGCCTTCATAGGAACCTCATGGATGGTTGTGCCTCCATCGCACGCAATACCCATAGCTAGTAGCCACTCATGATCGTTGATAACTAGCGAAAGTGAGTTATAGTCATATGTTTTTTAACTAAGATATTGTGCATTAATCACTATTAAGTAACTAAAATAGTCATTAGATATATTTAGTTGCAAAACCATGTTATAGAACGTGTTGATGATTTGTTGAAGTGTTTCAGAACTAAAAAATAACTAAGTATGAGAGAAAACATACAGAGGAACACAGCTCGCGCGACTTGAATAACAGCTCGCGCAAGCTAGAGCTCTAGTGGAACCAAATTCGTGTCTGTCACATCAACTCACGCAACTAGTGCATTCCAAGTTTGCTCTCTCAATAATGTAAATACAAGTTTTAACGTCACTCATTTAACGATGGTTATGATCATAGCCGACGTTCTTATACTTACAGTGTCAACCCCGAAGTTTGAATTTGACATATTTGCATGTTTATCTATTTATGTTTATCTATTTTTGGTGCGGTTAGTCCAAATATCAAGAAGGCATTGTTCAAGTGAAAAATCTCTAAAGCAAATCCAGTATATAACTTCTAGAGTTGGAGAATAAGTATACACTAACTCCGCTCTCTACACGGGCTTTTCACATTTAAGCATATCCTAGGATAAAAGCCAATTCTTATTTTAGTTCACTTTGTGGGTTTTGTACCGTCTACATATTTATCGGAATATTATAGACTTCAAAATGAACCAGTTCACACATACATAATCAACTTCAACAACTCCAAAATATTTTATTTTTCATTGGAGACAACAAAATATGACTCGTGTTTGGAAGTCCATAATCTATTTCCTTAACCAACATTCACATTCTAAATCCAAATATTGTTTATCTTTGAGTTAAAACATAAGAAAACAATAAAAGCCAAATCACTAATGTCTTAATTTTATCATGTTATTTCCATTTTGAAGTAAAATTTGAAAATAAAGAAAAGGAGCTTTCCACAAACCTACTCTAACTTATTGGAACAGAGAAGAATCACCAAATGGGACTGGCGGTTGTGAAGGAGAAAACAAATGAGGAGAAACACCATGGAGAAATATTGGTGACGGAGGATAAGGTAAGGCATCGGTGAGGGGAACAAGTGCCCAAATTGCAAGAACAAATGTTCAAACGACCGAGCATGACGAGAACATGTGCACAGCAACGAGTGCGGCGAGAACAAGAACAAGCTCTACAAAGCTAAGAGAAATAGAACAACACTTGAATATAGTTTTTTAAAAGTACACTTTCCACAGCGATTCCACTGAAAACCAACATGAAAGAAAGTTTCGAAATCTTCATGTAAAGAAACTACATCGATTTTAAGTGAAACTGACGTTAACAGTCTGACATAAAAACTCTATTATCTAGTTTATGTACTGAGTAGAGAAACGTTTAAGATGATAAATAACTTTATAATACTATGAGTATTATATTATGGTTTCTTGATAAACAAATTAGAAACATTGCAAGTGAAATTAATTATTTGTTCTACCTTCTATTTCAATATACCTGGCACTTTATTTTAACATCTTCATTCATCATTGCAATGGATAAAGGAAGTCTACCGTGATATTGGAATTAATTTAGACTAAGTAGTTGCTTTGATATCTCGATTAAATAAACAATTTTATTTAGTGCTTGATAGAAAAATGTTTCAAAAAGTTGAATAAATTAAAATTTTATTCACGATTTTAATTTTTGTGTAAAAGTCGTCTAAAATTGTCTGCCTAATAAGACATGGTTATAATTATCATCTTACGTATCTAATCTTATATAATTTTTAAATCATATTTCATATTTTTAAAATTTGATTAAAATTATATATTAATGAGTTTGAAATATTTAATAAAATTAATTTGATTGAAAAAAGTATAAAAACGTTAAAAAAAATAAATCAAAATAAGATCCAATACAAATTATACATATCAACTAGATTGGCCGAGTTATATAATAGATATTTACCTAAATATTAACATGCATCAAAATTACCCTCCAAAGATCTTTCTGAAATTTTTTACTCTTAAAAATTCCTGGATTTTACTATAGCATCTAAGCAATAATAAGTACATTTACAAACTATCAATTCAAATTAAAAACAATTTCTCCTAACAACCATTGACTCCTACCAAGAATATTCTTCCCTACGACGACAAACCTTTAGCTCTAAGCAATTTTGTTACCACATATCATTCCTATACATCATTCGAAATTACCTTTATTTGTCAAGTATTGTTCTCCTGCATGTATATTTGATTGGAGGAATTGGTTTTGCTAAGATTGTTTTCAGAACTAGTTGAACAATCACTCCAACTCCATGATTTCTGGTCAGATGTGATTCCATCATCAAGAACAAAAGCAGGTTTAGGAGGCATTTCAAGACTTTCAACTTCACCCTCAAGCATCTCTACAACCTTCTTCATTGAAGGACGATCATTCGGTTTCAATTGTATACACCAAAGGGCAACTAAAAACATTTTTCTTACTAGAATCTTATCCTCTTCCAAGACATCTTCCATGTCAATATCATTTTCTTCCTTAAGTTGATCATAAATCCAAAAGGGGAAGTAATATTGGCTTGAATATTCTGCATGAGGATTTTAGTTCTTCCTCCCACTTGCCATTTCCATTAAAAGCATTCCAAAACTATACACATCAGCCTTGTATGATACTCCACCAATATTTTGGTAGAATAGCTCTGGAGCCATGTAACCCAAAGTTCCTCTTGCTGCAGTCAAAATAATAGACTTTTCTTTTGTAGAATATAGCTTTGCAAGTCCAAAATCTGAAATCTTTGGATTGAAGTTTTCATCTAGAAGAATATTATGTGGTTTGATATCAAAATGAAGAATTTGTACATCACAACATTCATGCAGATATGCAATCCCACGAGCTACTCCAAGAGATATTTCATATATTTTCTCGTAACTTAAAGGTACACTTCCTTCTTTAGAGAAAATGTATGTATCTAATGACCCATTGGGCATGTATTCATAAACTAGTGCACGTTTTTTCCCTTCAATACAATATCCAATAAGACGAACTACATTCATGTGATGTATTCTTCCAATAGTAGCCACTTCACTAATGAAGTCTTGTCCATCTGTTTTAGTTTTGCTTAACATCTTTATTGCTACATTTGACCCACTTCGAAGTTTTCCTTTGTATACAGAGCCAAAACCTCCTTTACCCAATATCACTTTGAAACTTTGAGTCATTTTCTTGATTTCTCTATATTCATATTTAATGGGATTTATATTGTCGTGAAGCAAAAAATTTTCAATGTTGTTATACATTGAAACATGCCTTCGTCGCCAAATATTGATATATAACACAAGAAGAAGTGCTGCTCCAAAAAGATATCTGGCAACCAGAAATATTGGTAGAATATATTCTCCTATCAAATTTCGAGTTAATTCCAAATCTGTTAGTTTCATGCGAAATGTTATTCTCCTAACAAATCCTGCAGGGGTAAATTTCATCCGATGAAAAAAAGGAATAAGGGAAAGGTTAGTGTAACTTCTTCAAAACATTCTCGCATCTTTATCTAATGTTTTCATTAAATTTTAGCTAACAATAAAAAGTGTATTGGAAAGAAAATATTTGTCCTAGTGATTCTTATATGGCTCCAAAAACAAAAACATGTTTTGGTCTTAGATATCGTTGTTCGAATATGAAATCAACTAAAAAATTAAATACAGTGTAAAGTAATAATGGGGTAAAGTTGTATTACCAGGTATAATGCCTTTCAGAAGAACTGCAAAAAATAAGATTACGTACGCAAATTTAAAATATGACATACATAATATATAACATAAAAAAACGCAAATAATATTAAAAAAAATGCTTTTAGATATGCATTTTCCCCAAAATCAGTGAATGATTTAATACTTATGAATTAATCAAATATTATTAATGATTATATCAGTTCACAAAAAGGAACTTTTGGTAGGTGGCCTAGGTAGAGAAGCGTTCGCTTCCACATAATTTTATAAGATTCTAGTATTTTATAATTATAGTTTTAAGTAGTTTTAGTCCATTAATAATTAAATAGTTTTAAGTAGTTTTAGCCAATAATTTCAAATGTTAAGTGAGAGCGACACTTCAATTTTAAAGTTTACGACAGTTTAAAATAACCATAAATATACTAAGTATTTGAAACCCATAAAAAATTGTAATCAAACGCAAGAAATTAATAACACACGTACACAACCGTTTACTTTTAATATAAATTAAATTTTAATGATTTAATTGTTTAATCTGATATTTTTATTAATGAAATAAGCATATAAAATTCCATACAACTTAAAATTACTCAATATTACGTAACAATGAGTATTTGTATATATTTAAAAATTATATAATAATTTGTGAAAATAAAATAATAATAAAATATTAAATAATTTTGTAATCATATGAAAAATCGTATACATAACTTCCTTGACGAGAAAATCAAATTAAATAGTTAAATTATTTTAAATTTATTTTATCTAAAAAAAATAAGACTTACATCTATATATATATATATATATATAGATATATATATATATATATATATATATATTGAAGTTTAATATTTACATGTTGTTAGTATAAAATTAATAATAAAAAAATTATTTACAGTCATAAATTGATAATACACATTACGCAATTGCTTCAAATAAAAAACTATTGTCGAAAGATGTTTTACATTATTTATTTAGTAAAGAAAATAGTCATAATTTATTTAGTTCTTCTATCTTATTTTTATTTGTTTTTTCTCATCTTTTTCATCGCATTGCTCGTTACTTTTATTATTTTATTATCTACCCTTTTTTTTTTTTAATATTATGTTGATCCCAATCCATCCTAAAATAATGTTGATGTGCTGAAATTTCTTGTACACAGTTTTTTGGTATTTGACATTTTATTTTATTTTATGCTTTAAGTAAGAGTTAGTGTATTTTCTTATCAAAGTACAATGTCCCATACCTGTTGGAGTATGTTCAGAAATATAATGATGCTTGGGCAGAGAACCCATGCATGTTAGGTAGTAGATTAATATTTTTACTTCTCAAATATATGTATCAGAGTACCAACCTTAATGGATGTATGAATGCATTTTTCTGTTTTATATTCTGAATCAAATCCTCTTATGCCAACAATTGTATCTAGAGCTTAAGAGATCTTAAGGAACTATGAGAAAACCTTGAGTGAGATCTTAAGGGATTGTGAGAAAACCTTGAGTGTTGAGAGAAAACATAAACAAAAATAAAAAACAGAGTTAGAGTGAACCCAACAACCACAGGAAAGAATTATGAAATCTGGGCTGTGAAGATGAGAGCTCAACTAAAAGCATATGATATTTGGGAAGCAACTGAAACAGCTGAACCACTAGCTTTGGAGAAGAATCCCACTATTGCCCAAATGAGATTTCACAGTGAGCAAGTTGCAAAAAGAGCAAAGGCTCTTACCATCTTGCACTCTACTATGGATGATGATGTTTCTTTGAGAATATCGAATATGGACACAACAAAGGAAATTTGGGAGAAGATTCAAGAAGAGTTTTTTGGGAATGAGAGGACTAAGTAAATGCAGGTTCTCAATCTCAAAAGAGAGTTTAAAACCTTAAAGATGAATGAGACTAAAGACATAAAAGATTTCATGACTAGATTGATGAAGGTTGTGAATCAAATCAGATTGTTTGGAGAAAATTTTCCAAACAGTAGAATAATTGAGAAAGTCTTGGTAATCTTACCCGAAAGGTTTGAATCCAAGGTTTCTTCACTTGAAGAGTCTAAGGATCTCTCAAAGATAAGTTTGACAGAGCTTGTAAATGCTCTTCAAGCTCAAGAGCAAAGGAGACTTCTTAGACAAGAAGAGACAATAGAGACAGCCTTACAAGTGAAGCACAAAGGGAAAGGTCCAATTGTGAGAGGAGAGAAAGAAGTTTGTTGGAGAGCATTCTGGAAAAAATTCAAAGAAAAGAGAAAACTTTCCAAAATGTCGGATTTGTAAAAGAATGAGTGACAAAGAAGATGATTGATGGTACAAAGGGAAGACACCTCCCCCAATACAATGTAGATACTGCAACAAATATGGTCATATAGAGAGGTTTTGTAAGCTAAAATAGCAGAAAAAAAATTCAGACTCCTCAAAAAGCAAATGTCACTAAAATTGGAGAAGATGAAGAATTATTGCTCATGGCCAAAAATACCAGGAGTTCGGAGGATGAAGGCACTTGGTTTATTGATAGTGGCTGCACTCAACACATGACAAGCAAACCAGATTTTTTCTTAGAGTTGAAACCAACAGGAGGATCGGTGAAGATTGGAAATGGAGATAAACTTGCTATCACAAGTAAAGGAATTGTTGAGATCCAAACTGCAGCAAGTATTAAACATATTTTTGATGTTCTTTTAGTGCCTGAACTTGATCAAAATCTGTTGAGTGTGGGACAAATGATGCAAAATGGTTATAGCTTGTTGTTTAAAGAAAAAAGTTGTGTGGTTACGAATGTTGAAGGTCATGAATTATTTGAAGTAGAGATGAGAAAAAGAAGCCTTCCTGTTAATTGGAATTTAATTTTTGAACATGAATGCAAAGTTAGCAAGACTGAACATGATTCTAAGTTATGGCATAAGAGGTTTGGTCATTACAATTTTAAATCTATTCAGTTTGCTCAAAAGAATGATTTTGTCAAAGATTTGCCAAATATTCAAGTTGTTTTTGAAGTCTGTGAAGGTTGTCAACTTGGTAAACAACATAGATTGCCTTTTCCAAGTTCATCTCCATGGAGAGCAAGTAAGAAGCTTGAGTTAGTGCACCCTGATGTTTGTGGACCTATGAATATTGTTTCACTCAATGGCAGTAAGTATTTCATTTTGTTCATAGATAATTTAACAAGGATGACTTGGGTTTACTTTCTTAAGCAGAAATCTGAAGTTTTTTTTTGTTTTTAAGAAATTTAAAGCTCTTGTTGAAACTGAAGGTGATTGTCATTTAAAGAAACTCAGAACTGATAATGGGAAGGAGTATACCTCTGTTGAATTTAATGAATTTTGTGATGATTTGGGAGTTGAGCACCAACTCACTATGAGTTATTCACCCCAACAGAATGGAATTGCAGAGAGAAAAGTCCTTGATATGGCTAGATGCATGATTTTTGAGAAAAAATTGCCAAAAACTTTTTGGGCAGAAGCTGTTAACACATCTGTCTATTTCTAAAATAGACTTCCTACAAGAGCAGTAAAAGGATTGACACCCATTGAAGCTTGGGGAGGAGTTAAACCATCCATTAGACATCTGAAAGTGTTTGGTTCACCTTGCTACACTTATGTTCCAGTTGTTAAAAGAAGTAAGTTGGATGAGAAGGCTGAAAGAGGGATTTTAATAGGCTATAGCTCAAAATCTAAGGGCTATAAAGTCTATGGAATTGATTCAGACAAAGTCTTTATTAGTAGAGATGTAAAGGTGGATGAAGATGCATATTGGAATTGGGAGACTTCTCAAATGGAAAGGAATTCAATTTTGCCTTCTTTAGAAAGCACCAATGTAGATGAAGAAGAAGAGGTTGATGAAGACTTCCCTGTGAGAGGAACTAGACCTCTTTCTGATATTTATCGTAGATGTAATGTTGTTGTAATTGAACCGACCAGCTTTGAAGAAGCTAGTAAGGTTGAAGAATGGAACCATGCTATGAAGGAGGAGATAACTACCGTTGAAGACAACAAGACATGGCAGCTAGTTGAAAAACCAGAAGACAAAAATGTTATTGGAGTTAAATGGGTCAATAAAGTAAAGTTGAATCCTAATGGATCCATCAACAAATACAAAGTCAGGCTTGTTGTGAAAGGCTATGCTCAACAACCAAGAATTGATTATGTAGAAACATTTGCTCCAGTTGCAAGAATGGATATCATTCGAATTCTTACAGCTTTGTCATTTCAAATGAAATTGAAAATTTGGCATTTATATGTCAAATCTACATTCTTAAATGAGAATTTGACTAAAGAAATTTATATTGCTCAACCTGAAGGCTTTGTTGTGAAATGAAGCGAAGACAAGGTATATAAGCATAATAAAGCATTGTATGGGCCAAAATAAGCTCCTAGAGCGTGGTATAGCAAAATTGATGCTTATTTTTGCAGTCAAGGTTTCAGGAGGAGTGAAACTGATGCAACTCTTTATGTGAAAAGGCTGTTGGATGGTGACTCTCTAATAGTTTCTTTGTATGTTGATGATTTGTTAGTAACTAACAATAATCAACATGAAGTGTAACAATTGATGGAGGAAATGCAAAATCAATTTCAAATGTCTAGCTTAGGAGAAATGAACTATTTTCTAGGCTTGGAAGTTTATCAAACTGAAGAAGGAATTTTTCTGAATCAAGAGAAATATGCACAAGAAGTCTTAAAGAAGTTAAGAATGGAGTGTTGCAAAGCTGTTCCTACTCCTTTGGTGCAGAATTTGAAGCTTTCCAAAGAAGATGAGGCTGGAAAAATTGATGCTTCTCTTTATAGAAGCTTTATTGGAAGTTTACTCTATCTTACTTTTTCTAGACCTGATCTTATGTTTGCAGCAAGCTTACTCTCAAGATTTATGCAAAGTTCATAGTGAGATACACTTTGCTGCAGCAAAAAGAGTGCTTAGGTACTTGAAAGGCACTAGTGAATTTGGAATATGGTACAAGCCAAGTAAAAATGGAAGTTTGATGGGCTATGTTAATAGTGATTGGGCAGGAAATATTGATGACATGAAGAGCACTACTGGTTATGGTTTTTCCTTAGGTTCTGGCATGTTCTGTTAGAACTCAAGGAAGTAAGAAATTGCAGTCCAATTTACTGCTGAAGCAGAGTATGTGGCATCAGCTGCAGCAACAAACCATGTTGTTTGGTTGAGGAAAATTCTACTTGATTTGGGAGTACCACAATTGGAAGGTACTAATATTTTTTGTGGCAGCAAATCAGCAATTGTTATTGCTAAAAATCCTATTTAACATGGAAAGACAAAGCACATTCAAATAAAATTTCATGTGATTCATTGTTGTTATGATCTTCAAGTTGTTGTTATGATCTTCAAGTTGTTGTTATATTGACTAAAACTCTTCCAAGAGTAAGATTTGAAAGACTTAGAGAAATGCTTGGAGTATCCATAAGAAATTTCAAGGAGGAGTGTTGATACTGAAATTTCTTGTACACAGTATTTTGTGATGTGACATTTTATTTTATTTTATGCTTTAAGTAAGAGTTGGTGTATTTTTTAATCAAAATGCAATGTCCCATACCTGTTAGAGTATGTTCAGAAATGTAATGATGCTTGAGCAGTGAACCCATGCTTGTTAGGTAGTAGACTACTATTTTTACTTTATTTCTCAAATATACGTATCAGAATACCAACCTTAATTTCTCAAATATACGTATCAGAATACCAACCTTAATGAATGTATGAATGCATTTTTCTGTTTTCTATTCTGAATCAAATCCTCTTGGGCCAACAAATAAAGAGAATTATCATTAAAGATGGTAAAACAGTACGATAGAAATAAGAATGGGACAACATGCTTACCTCGTATGTAGTCGAGAATTAGTGATACACCTAGAAAACCAGGAAGAGACTGATCAGATTATATTGAAGCCAGCAAGTAAAATAAATCATGTAATGGAATAACTAAGTGCGTTATAAAAAAAAAATTGTTACAAACATATGTAGCATCACCTTATTAGAATTCTGTCAACATGAATGAACTAGTTTCTCAACATTGGAAAGCAACAATTTTTTTGGTCACTTATAGAGTAGAAGTGGTGGAATCGAAATATGGAGGTTGGCACAATTTCGTGGGAGAAGAGTGCTCTAGTGCTTCAATGTGGTTGAGAGATATTAGAAGGTTATGTTAGAAACTAGGACTAGGAGAAAAAGCAAGGTTTTCGATAGATGAATGGACGGGGAAGAAATGCTTGGAACCTTCCTCAGTATATTCATCAATTTTAGTTAGAGATCCCTGTTGTCTAAAAATCTCATATAACAAGTTATATTTCAAGAGTTAAATTAGGTCCTAATCCGACACTTACTTCTACGTATTATGAGGTTATAAACACGACCCCGCAAAGTATGCAAACTATTAAAATACCAAAGAAAGTGGCTTCTTTGAAGTGTTTGAAAATGGACTTCCTACAAGGCAAAATCTGAGGGTGAGAAAAGTGATACAGGGTTGTGAAGATGTTTAATGTATGTTCTTTGGGATCAAGCAGGAATTGGCATCACATGTTGTTTATAAAGGGGGTACGAAAAACAGAAACAGAATCTACTTAAAATATACTGTAGCTAGCTGTATTTACAATTTTTACTTTGATATTATATTGCTCAATGCTTTTATGTATAATTTTATTAATTTCATCAAATTTGTAACGGCAGAAGGTTATTTTTTTATTGATCTGAATTGTTAAGGGTGATCATAAACTGGACTTTTCAAAGTTTCATCTACATACAAATTATATCCATTTATATAAATTGAATTTAAAATCCATCTCCAATTTTTTTATTAAAGTAATTTAGATTTCTTAAAATTAATTTAAAAAATAGTTTAAAACCAATTTATTTTAAAAACTAGTTTTAAAACATAAACAAATTTTATATTATGAATTTTTATTTAAATTGAAAAATAATTTCTTAAAGATAGTATACATGACAAGGATTTTTTAAAAATAATATTTGTAAAGAGGAAAATGTATTTAGTTTATTAATTAATATTATTTATTAAATAATTATTATCATTTTGTTTAATTTATATAATAAACTGTTTTTACATAAGATTATATTATTAATTTATTATTTTATTTAATTTTTATATCTTATTAGTATTATTTAAATTATCTTTATTATTATTTCAATCTAATAATTTAAATTTATATATAAATTATTAGAACAATAATTTAAAGATATTAAAATTTTTTAGATTGAGTGCTACATAAAATAACACATGATAAACAGTAAGGAGTACCTACTATCAAATTTAACATTGATAAATTATAAATTTCCAGAAAAAAAAACTAATAAAATTAATTTTCCAGTTATAATAACAAAATTTCACTTTGAAGTTTTATGTATTTATGCCCATGATAAAAATATCCAAAACCGGTCCATAAAAAAAAAGAGATTAGCAACTGGTTCCCAAAAAGAGAATGGAGATTTAAGTGAAATGGATCTCATCTGCAACTATTTTTTTCTCTAGAGAAAGATATATCCAAAATTAAATGATCCATGTAAAATGGATTTAGGTAAAACCTTAATATAATAAATTAGATTTAAATTAGATAAGATTAAATTGGATATGTACAAGTTCGGGTAGAATGAATTTATTCTCACCATTACATATAGCCATTTACAAAGAAATATTGAAATATAAAATTCCTATGGGGTAGTTACCTAGAAAATAGAAGATAAACTTGCAAAAAGAATTGCTGCAGCATAAACATATTGTCATGGTCCTAAAAATAGCAACAACTTAAAAAGTCGGTTTGATGAGTCAAATAGTCAACACTCCTCCTTGAATATGCATACATTAAGTCTCTGCTTCAAGAATTCATATCTAGTTATAGGAAGCGCATTTGTTATAAATTAATTTCACTTATCCTTCCTTTTGTATCTCCATGGTAAAATAGAGCTTTATCTTGAAGTCTTTTCTTTTGCCATGAAACACTAGATCATTAGCAATTGTGATTGCAACCTGGTTGTCCATAAAAATTTGTGTGCTTTCTTCTTGTTTCATATGCAAATATGTCATTATTCTGATTCAAAGAGCTTGATTCACTACAACTACAACTACAACTACAACAACAACAACAACTACATACTATGCTTCTGCAGTTGATTGAGTTGCAACTTTTTATTTTTAAGAACACCAAGAAAAAACTCCAGAACAAAAAGAAAAACAGTAACCATAGGTGTTTCTCATGTCATCAATACAATCCGCCCCAGTCATTGTCGAATATCCATGAATCCTAAAATTGTAAGAATGAGAGTACATTATATCATAGTTTAAAGTGCCTTTAACATATCTCACAACTCGTTTGGGAGCTTTAAAATGAACTTCACTAGCACAATGCATGAACCTTGTAAGTATGCTTACTACAAACAAAATGTCAGGTCTGGTTTGTAGTAAGATACAGTAAGCAACCAATCAAGCTTTCTGTAATGCATTTCGTCAACTTTAGATGTAGTGCTTTTACAGTCCTCCATATGAAACTTCTTGAGTATTTCCCTTGTGTGCTTCTTTTAGCAATGAAGATTCCATCATGATCTTGTTTCACCTCCATTCCCAAAAAGAAACTCATCAAGCCAAGGTCTGACATTTCAATTGCTTTATGCATATTAGCTTTAAATTCCTTTATGAGTTTCTCATCATTTCCTATCACAAGCAAATCAACAACATAGACAACAATAATGATTAGACTTGCATGTACCAATTTAACATATAATGCAACCTCACTTGGACTTTTGACAAATCCAAGACCTTGAAGATGATGATCTATCCTACTCTACTAGACCCTAGGAGCATGTTTAACACCATATAATGTCTTTTTCAATTTGTAAACTTTCTGCTTCTCTCCTTTGATTTAAAACCCCTCAGGTTGCTTAATATAAATCTCTTCCTGCAAGTAACCATTTAGAAAAGAAGATTTTACATCTAAATGATAAACTTTCAACCTTTTATGTTCAATTAAGGCAAGTAGCATTCTAATTGTAACAAGACATGCAACTGGAGCAAAGGTTTATGAAAATCTACTCCAAACACCTGAGCATAGCCTTTCACCACCAACCTGCCCTTGAATTTATTTATAGAACCATCGAGATTGAGTTTGGTTTTATGAACCCATTTTACTTGTATAGGATGTTTGTGATGAGGTCTGTCTACTAGCTCCCACGTGTCATTTTCTTCGATCATCTTCAGCTCTTCTTTCATAGCATTTATCCACTTGTCATCCATTTTAGCTTCTTCAAGTTTTACAGGTTCTAAGATAGCTACATTGCTCCTTTGATAAATCTCAAATAAAGATCTTGTACCTCTGACAGGAATGTCATCTACATCATCATCAAGGAACTGTAGAATTTCTTGCAACTGCTTCCTTATTGGCTCATTCTAACTCCATTATTGATCTTCCACAAATTTGACATCTCTACTTACAAGAATTTTTCCATTTTGAGGTTGGAAAATTCTTTAAGCTTTGGAAGTGTTGTTGTATCAAATATAGACTCCAGGTTCTGCCTTCTTATCAAGTTTGTCGCTTTTAACTTGTGGAACATAAGAGAAACAAACACAACAAAAATTGTTTAGATTTTGTAAATCTGGTTTGTAAACAAACTAGCCTTCAAATAGGTTTTTTTTTTTTTATGCAAAACTCTTGTAGGTAGTCTATTCAGTAAAAATACTGCAGTGTTAGCCTCCGCCCATAACTTCTTTGGTAACTCCTTTTCATGCAGCATACACCTTGTCATCTCCATGATGTTTCTATTTTTTCTCTAACTCACATCATTTTGTTGTGGGGTGTAATGTATGGTGAGTTGATGCCTAATGTCAGCTTCTTCACAAACTTTATCAAAAACATCAATTTTGTATTCATTCCCATTATCAGACCTTATTGTTTACAACCTAGAACCACTTTGATTCTCCACCAATGCTTTAAATTTCCAGAATATATTAGCAACCTCAGCCTTGGATTTAAAGAATTAAATCCAACAAAATCTAGTGTAATCATCAATAAATGTAATATAGTACTTATTACCATTTACTTTCTGAGGTCCCCCAACAACTATGTGAACCAATTGCATCATTTTAGTTGCTCTCCATGCTGATCGAGGAAATGGTTTTCTGAATAGCTTGCTTACCATATTGGCAAGCTACGCAATCGACTAACTTGTCTTTAAGCATTGACACACTTTTTGCATGAATAGAAGTCCTGCACGATGGAAGTGTTTGAGCCTTTTGTGCCACAGTTCAACATTGGTGGTCATGCTCAAAAAAGCTATTTGCTTATCCTCCATCAGATTTAAAGCATAGCTTTTAGCCCTCATTTTTACCTTAAATACGTCTTTGCCTTTTGCATCTTTGATAAACACCAATTGTCTTCAATTGTCCTTCTCTACAAGTTGAGCAACACTGAGCAAATTTTGATCAATGTCAAATCTATCAAACTTTCATTAGCAACAGACCCTTTTTCCTTGATTGAGATGAAATCACCATTTCCAATTTTTACTTTGGAAACAACGATTTTCTCAAGTTCTTTACAGAGTTTCAGGTCATTGGTCATATGGTTTGTGTGCTGTCTATTAACCATGAATCAGTAGAACTATTGCTTGTGGCAAAGCATGTTGCGACAAAGAGTTGCTCATCTTCTTGCTCCTCCGCAACCACTTTTGCCTCCTCCGATTCAGACTTTCATATCCGCTCTACATGTTCCAAATTGCCACAATTTCTACACTTGACATCTGGCCTCCACCAACATTTTCGTTCCTCCATTTGTTGTTCTTTTTGTCTTTGCCACCTCTTGAATTTTGTGCTTTCGTACGAAAAGCACCTTGTACCACCTCCTCTTGTCTCATCATTCTTCTCTACTCTTGGGACTAGAGTCCCAAGGTAGAGCATTTACTAGTTCTCCCAAGGTGATGGTTGACAGATCTTGTGACTCGTCCAATATTGATATATTTGATTCATACTTTTCAACTAAAGTGACAAGGATTTTTTACACTATTCTTTCATCAGGAAAGTCCTTCCTAAAATGCTTCACTCTATTCTATGCCTAATAACCGGTCGGTATAGCCTTTAATTGTTTCAAACTCTTTCATGTTCTGCATCTCGAATTCTCTGCCCAAGTTTACTACTTGCATACCTTTAGTTCTTTCACAACCTTGATATTCTAATTTGAGATAATCCCAAATCTTTTTGAAAATTTTGAAGTTCATAATTCTTGTAAAAATAACTTTTGACACAATAGAAAAAAGGCAATTTTTAGCGTTATATTTGTTGGTCTTCCTCTCTGTGATTCTTCATCTCAATCACCACTGGATTTAAAGGTAGTTAAAGAACGTCATAGTTTTCTTCTACTGCCTCCCAAAGATCCAAAGCTTGAAGATGAGTGGTCATCCTTGAAACCCATAATTCGTACTCCTCACCATTAAAAATTAGTGGTGGACCTGATGTGTATGATGTTTCTCGCTCCATTACTGGTTCTCTCAACTCACAGATCCCTTACAGATAGATTTTGTAACAACAGAAGGTTCTTTTTTATTGATCTGATTGCAGGTTGCAATTTACAAAGAAATATTGAAATATATAAAATTGATACTGGTAGTTGCCTAAAAAATAGAAGATAAACTTGCAAAACTAAACTATTACACCTACAACATAAACAATAGTTACGGCCCTAAAAGCTAACAACAACTCAAAGAGTCTGTTTCATGAGTCAAACGATCAACATCATATATACTGTTCCCTTGTCCAAATATAGGACACTTGGTACCCGGGGCGAAGGGAGCAGGGGGTCCAAGGGTCCTGGTCGCATATACAGTTCTTTTAAGTTGAATTGAAGTTTCGTTTCAATAATCTATCTTATTATTCCTTAAAAATTTTATCAGACAAACTATCGTGATAAAACTTGAATTTTGGTATAGAAATAACCCTATAGAACCATATATATAATATATAATGTTTCATCCAAAATTTAGAAATAACACAATCAGAATTAGTCAGTAGTAAAAAAGAGTATGTTCTCACCGCCTTTGAAGTGACGTATACACCGAACTTGACCTGGGGTTTCTTGGACAATGCAACGATCAACGTTACCACAATGATTCTCACAAGCAGCTCGTCCAAACCAAGATAACCAGAATCCTTGGTCAAGCCCCCTGCGGATATCATCATAGGAAACTTTCCTATGATCGTATGTCAAGTAATTTGTAACGGTAGCAACCTTTAAACTGCAACCAACCTTGATGTCCCTCATTTTAAATTCTGAATCACGGTCAAGAAAAGCGTAGATATGGCCGCCAGAATAGCGACAATCACCACCGTTCACTTTGATGTATCTATGATCATCAGTCACTGCATTGGTACAATTTAGAAACACCAAAGTACTACCTGCTGGATGTACAGGATCCTCGTCCCAGAAAGTTAAAAAATATGGGTCTTCAAAATATGCTTCGTTTAAGTAATAGCGAGGAATGGAACAAGTAGTGTTTTCTGCAACACCTGGATCAGTCAATCTGATCTTGTATTTTTTGTAACTGATATCTTGCACAATGTATTTCCTTTCCAACATATTCAACACTGTCACGTTGTTCAAGCAATCTAATTCATACTCTTTGAGACCGCAACCGCTTGGATCACGTTTCAATCGAAATGGGTGTGTTATGTTGTGAATTTTGCCACACGAAGAAGGAGGACATGGTAGATGAGGTTCAGCAGAGCAAGTTTGTTGGAGTATTATTAGCAGAAGTGTGATAACCATAGTGGTAGAACGTAAGATACTACTCATTGTTACCTCTGTTAGTTCAAATGGAGATAAGGTTGAGTAGATGAATAAAGGTGGGGACCACTTTTTGAATTTTAGAAATTAAAATGCATGTTTTGGATGAACTTTCTCCACGTGCTACAAGATTACTATAAGTTTATGTTCACACCTAAAGGAAGTAAAGTCTCCGCAACAACTCTATACTAGCTGTGGCTTACAAAAAGTTCTCATTCAAATCTGTGTTGAATAATTGGTATTATTAAATGCACCACACCAACCATGGTCAACGTCCAACTTATATACATGTGCAGACATTAATGATAATTAACCTCAACAGGCTGCAAAGGAGTCTTTCACATTTAATTATTTTCATTTTTTTTAAAAAAAACAATCAGTAGAAATCAAATGAGAGTTTCAGTGGCAATTTTCAATTATAAGAAATTGTCTCTTGTATTGATTTTGATGTTTTACTCACAGCAGCCTGTAACAGGCAAGCACCACCGCAGGCTTAATTGTGGAGAGGTTGAAATTCAATTTCCATTTTATATCAGAAACAGCCAGTTGAATAACTCTCCTTGTGGGTTTGAGCTGATATGTACAGATGCAAATGAGACTATGCAGTAGCTTCCTGCTGATCCAATAAATTTGTCTGTGTCAAACGTTAATTACACAGTTAATCAAATTGAAATACATCCACACCCTGAATTTTGACTTGTTAATCAAATCTTGAAACTCGGCAACGCATCCACTTCCCCATTCCATTTCCCAAATTCTTATGCTCATCCGAGGACCCATGTTTCTATCTAGAAACTACTAAAATCTAGAAGATATTTACAAAGAATAAAATCTTGTAGAGAAATTTAGAGAAGTAATGTTCATGTATGGTCTATAGAGCCCTTTAAGATGATTATAAATATATGTACTTGAAATCAATCAAATGTATGTATGAATGAAAAAGTTGAGGTATTATATCTACATTTCTTTCACTTCACTCAGACTCTCTCCCAATTATATTTCCAATCATCTTACCAACTTTACATTAGTAGTCACAAACTTATTCACATTATTCAGCTGTAAACATTTTTAATCGAAAGCCACTTTTTCTGCCCTGCTGTTCTCTTTTTTGTTCCTTCCCTGAACTTCTATTGTCCAAATTCATGAAATTAAATTGGTTATGCATCATCATCAATATCTCTATCATAGTAGTACTAATTAAATTATTCCAAGGGATTTTGATATGGATTTTCTAGTTCCCTTGCACATATCTGATATTGCCAGCTTGGTCCGTGTTCACAAGGTAACAAAGTAAACATGTCAATCATATGTTTTCTCACATATTTCTTTCTAGTTGATTGAATAGATCCAAAAATTATATAAGAGCTAAAAGAATTTTCTCTGTAGATGAACTGATGACGCATGGCGATTCAGATATCATCATATCACAATGTTCAAACTGAGGAAACACTGAATCCAGATTTGCCTACAATTCCTTTAATCACAATTCTACAGAGCACTCTAACTTTTCACAAACATCTAAACTAGGGGAAGGTGGATTTGGCCCTGTGTGCAAAATTTTGATGATTATGAATTTTAGATATACGTTATTTATTTTTATCATCTTTCTGCATGCTTGTATTTATTCCACTATTTTTATCAGGGAACTCTGGCATACGGAAGACAAATTGCAGTAAAAAGGCTCTCACAAGCTTCAGGACAAGGCTCAGAAGAGTTCAAGAATGAAGTCATGTTTATTGTTGAATTGCAACATCACCACCTTGTAAGACTTTTGGCATACGACTTGGAGGAAAATGAGAAGATACTTGTTTATGAGTATTTGTCTCATGCATGTCTCAATTCTCACTTGTTTGGTATGTTTTAAGTTAGTTTCATGTAGTTTTTTTAGTCTTTGTTTCAATTTGTTCTTCATTATTTATGAGTTATAAATTAATCTTGACTATGACGACAAGTCAAATGGCTTTGCTGTGCGGTTTCGAGTTATTGGGAGTAAGGTGGAAATTTATTGTATATTGTCAGAATGGAACATCAATTAAATGCCACATTATTTTAGATTAACCCTATTTATTCATGAAATGAAAATAAAATGTTAGTTTAACTCTTTTTACTATTCTTTTGTTTAAGATGCAAGGATAAAATTTGGGTATATATGTACACTTTCTTATCAGGATGTCCAATTGTATTTTTTCTTGTTATGTTAATGCAGTAGGGTTCATAGTGACTACGACGATTTACTCAATTGGGCACATCTTAGGGGCACACATGAACCCAGCGGTTTCTCTTGCTTTTGCTGCCGTTTGGCATTTTCCGTGGCCACAGGTAAGTCGGTATTAACAGATTTTTATATTTTTTTAAACAATTTTACTTTTACTTAGCTAACAATTGCAATACACAGCGAACCGAACCAGTCAACTCACTCACAAAATATATATCGTATTTTTCTCTTCACATTTTATATATATATATATTTCTCTCTCCTCACATTTTATAACTGATTGTATGTGTATTCTAATTACTCCTTTTTCTTGTAAAAACGAAGAAACAATTTCTATTTTCTCTGTTATTTATAGTAATTTTCTAAATATTTTTCTTTTTCAAAACTCTGTTTGTATAACATCTTCATACATAAATTGATCTTCTATGAGTATTGTTTTCTACATGTCTTTCATTGAACCCATCCACACTTGGACACAACAATGTGCTAGTTCTTTTACAAAAATTATACACTTATGTAGGCTTTACCTTTTAATTAATTCATAATATATGCACTAACTGATTTTATGTTATCAATGAATCTAAAATCGTTTTTTTCTTATAAGTATTATGGAGAAATCTTAATTAATTTTATTTATACTAATGTTTTCAAAATTAGATTAGTTGTTGAACTAATATATTCATCAGTAGTTTATTAGTTTAGTTATAATTATGATAACTTTTAATAATACTTTTTGACATTCTTTTAATCTATTTTTCATGATTGATTAATTATTTTTAAAATTATACATTTTGTGGGTTTTACCTATTAATTTATAACATTTTTTTTCATAATTTTAATTAATTCTAATTAGTTATTGTTTTCGCTGGATTCTGAGATGGTCCGAACTCAGCTCGGCTCTTAGAAATCCGGCGGCGTGAGGGGTTGGAACCCTCGCTGATTTGTATGAGTAATTTACGTTTTATATCGTGTGTCGATTTTGAGTCATCTATCGGTATTTATAGGGATCACAATTAGGGTTCTATATTCGTGAATTTCATGGGGAAGATTCCTTCAGGCCCAAGGATCTCGATAAATCAGGGAAAAGATATATGTCCATATTTGTCCAGATACGTTCTGTTTATGTCAAGCTCGGCCCGGTCAGTGAGGTGAGCCCGGGGTCCAGGGGATGAGCTCGGTGCTCATCCTCAGCCCGGTACATCAGCCCCCCAAGCTCGGGCCAAGCGATCAAGTGGCTTGAGTTTAAGTCATGAGCTCGGTCTTCCGATGTCAAATGGCGGGAAACTGTCAAAACAGTTGGTATTCCTTCATTTAATTTTTATTAAGTTTTTAGATTAAATTTATTTAAAGATTGGAAAAGGGGGTTTTTTGCAGTTACCGTGATTTAGTAACTGCCCCTTCCCCGTAACGGCTCTTTTTTGCTTTTAAGTAGCCCTTGCCCCTTGACATCCTCGCTTTCTCTCTTCATTTTCCCTTTCACCTTCTTGCTGTCATTTCTCTTACTCTAGGTTTTTCACTCTCGCATTCAGAGTCCCTTCGTTCCTCTCTTGTTCGTCGTTGCCCTCGTTCCTCGTCTGCCTTTGTTCGTCACTTGTGCTCTAAGGCTTGGTTTGAACGGAGCGTTTGTCTCTTCACTGTCTCCACGTTCGCCATTCTCGCTCGTCCATTGTTTCTGCTCTTCGCTCACTCTAGGTATGTCTTCCTCGTATTCTTCTACCACCCATAGTGTAGAGAGTTTAACTCCCCCTTCCGTTTCGGGCTTGGAGCCCGAATCAATGGAGGCTTCTTTCCCCTCCATTGAGGTGTCCACGACGGAGGTCGATTCCGGGTCTGGACCCGCCTCTGCTGCTACCGAGGTCTCCCCTGCTGGGGCCGAGGTAAGGTCCATCAAAGGTGTCGTGGGGGCATCAAGTGGTGGAGATACTGCCGAGGTCCCCTTGGCTAGGGCCGAGGAAACTGAGGGCTCCCTTGTTGGGGCCGAGGCAACCGAGGTCTCCCCTGCTGGGGCCGTGGAGGCATCCGGCGGCGGGGATGCCCCTCTTGGCTCAGCCGAGGAAGGGATAGCGAGGGAGCCTGAGGAGGTCGACCTCGCTGTCCCCATCCCTGCCGGCGAGCCCGATTTCTCGTGGCTCATAGGAGAAGTCTTTAGCCGAGCTTCCGTTTACGATAGCGCAGAGAGAGTTCGAGCCCTTATAGATCGATACGAGATCGTGAGGGAAGGGTACGATGATGTGGTCAGATTCCAAACTTGTAGGCATAGCCAGAGGGTACATGCTCGTACCCTCGTCTCTTGTCAGTACGTCATAACCGTGTATGAGTATATGTTCAAAGAGTACGGCCTAGTGTTTCCCCTAAGTCGCTGTGAGACCGAGGTTTTGGTCTTTCTCAACGTGGCTCCTAGTCAGCTCCACCCTAATAGCTGGGGTTTTCTCCGCGCCTTTCGAATCTTATGTAGATGCTCGGTGTCAGGCCGAGCTCTCGTGTTTTTCTTTATCATTACGAACTCAAGCACGGCCCTAAGATGGGCTGGGCTTCCCTGAGTAGTTCTCATGCTGGGGGGGGCTTACTCATTCCCTATGCAGAGTCATATAAGAAGTTTAAAGAGCGCTACTTCAAGTTGTCCCCTATCAACAATAGGGTTGTTAAGGCCCTTTTCCTGAAGGATGACTTAGAGCCGAGGTACCCTCTATATTGGTGCCTTCCCCGGAAGTACCCCGGGCAACAAAAACATTATCCAAGTCCTTCACGGTCTCCCTCTGCCAATTAATAGTCGGGCTCTGATACACTCTGCCCGGGAGGAGGACCCTTACTAGCACTTCCTAGATTTTGCAGATCTAATGTCGGATAACTTGATGTAGGCCTCCTTGGGGGTGATCCAAAGAAGCTTCAATGTTTCCCAAATCTAGTCTTCAAACCGTGCTCATCAAGAAGAACCAAGACAAGTGCCTCGGTCATGAAGCTTTTTAGGGGTTTAGTGTTTAAGAAATCAAAGCAAAATGGAATAGGTAAGAGATGGAAGGGTGGCGCCATGGAGATACTCCAATAAGCCTAGGAGGAACCGCCACAATGCAAGCAAGATGCCATTAATAAGATTCAAGGATTTTCCCTAAGGGAACAAGAGAAACTCTCTCACAAGCTTAAAGCTCTTTGTATTCAAATTCATCAAAAAGTTCCTTACATGAGTTTTGGCCAAGGTACTTATAGGCTATGCTTCCTTGGCCTCCAAGTCACCTAAACCATGATTAGACTAACCTAATCCTAGTTAAGATCATAGCCAATCCGAAATCCCACCTTGACTCCCAAGTAACAAGGCTAGTTAGTTGGTATTAGCTTGCACATGGGTTTCACATGGCCCTCACATAGGTGCACATGGGTTTGTCTCCCCTTGGTACCCATGTGATTAGCCATGTCATCAATCCTAAACACTTCCTAATCAAGGGTTGAGATCCTTGATTAAGTGTTGGCATGGATCCAATACTTAATCAAGGTTTCCTTCTTATTTTAGCAAGTGTTTCAAGGTTCACACAATTTTTGTAGGCCAAAATGTTTTTAGCCGATTTGAAAACTTGTGTGACCTTGGCTTAGGAATGCATGGCATGCTTAGGCTTTATGAAACCCGTGGGCTTTGGACCCTATTGTCATACCCTAGGCTATTACAATAGGACCTAATCTTGTCCATACAAGTTTACAACATATTACAAGTTTGAGTCCTATACTAGGTTGCTTGTCTTGGATCTTTTCCATTTCCTCTTCAAGCTTCTTTCTCTTGCTTTTAGTACTTCTTCTTGTCCTAGATGTTCCTACATCACAACTTCAGCTTGGTGGCTGCCTTGAAGGCCCGCAAGCAGGGTTCTGGAGAAAAAGGGCGAGGGCCACCCTCCCGAGGACCAAGCTCGGTCATCTGGCCTTCCATTGCTGAAGCTGCTCCTAGCCCCGCTAAGAGGCCCAGGGTTGAAGGAGTCGACGCTCTTCTGGAAGAGGACCATGCTACCTCAGCTTCTCCTGCTCCCACTCCCCAGGCCGAGGTGGCGGTGTCTAACCCAGCGTCGGAGGGTGGAGGTACGCCACCTACCTCCGTGAAGACCTCAGCCAGATTTCCTCTAGGGGCTTCCTGGTTCGGCAAAGAAGGTGCTGATCCCCGCATAGAGCAAATTGCAGCCGACGTCCTGCCCGGTCAATCTTTGTGGGATTCCTCTCTCTGGGGAGAGCACATTCAGATCGGCAAACCCTTCCCCAGCTCCTATGACAATTTACTTCTTGACGTCGTGGGGGTGGTGGACAACCTGGACGGGGCCGAGGTCTTGCTGAGCCGCCATACAGCTATAACTCGGCACAGCAAGAGGCAGGTGACTAAACTGGAGGCTGCCTCCCTACGTCGGGAGCTGGAGTTTGCTGCTCGGGCGGCTACCTGGGAGATAGAAGCCACTAAGTTAAGGTTGGCCAAGGAGGAGGTGGAGCGGGAGCTTATCAGGCTAGCCTTGGCCGGCGATCGGGCTGTAAATGCGGAGGCTAAGGTGTTAGGGTTGACGGAGCAGCTCGAGGCTGCCGAGCAGATCATCTCAAGCCAGAAAGCTAAGATGGAGCAGATGGAAGAGGCCGTTGTATCTAGCTTCTACTGGGGCTTTAACGAGGCAGTCCGGCAAGCCTGCTACCTAGCTCCAACGCTGGATCCCGAGTCCTTTGCCTATGTCAATGACGTCTTGGATGGAGAGTGGGTGGATCGCACTGACTAAACTTATCTCCCCTTCTTTTTTTTTTTTTGTATTTTCGTCTTTGTTGTCAGCCTCTAAGGTCGGTTTAGGTTTGTAACTAAGGCCGTTTTAGCCGTACAATGTTTACTTTCTTATGTTTTAATACCATTGTCATGTTTTCATGCTATACTCTTCTAAGCTCATTATTTTCGAATACTCGTGATTTTTTGTTTGCCTGACTGACCTCCAACGGGTCTCAGGTGTGTGTTCTCAGTCCGGCGTTGACCGAGCACGATGAAGGACTTGGTGTCCTGTAAAGGGACGCGATGTCTCCTTTAGCTCGGTAGCCGCCGAGCTCGATAAGGGACTTGTAAAGGGACACGATGTCTCCTTTAGCTCAGTAGCCGCCGAGCTCGGTAAGAGACTTGTAAAGGGACACGATGTCTCCTTTAGCTCGGTAGCCGCCGAGCTCGGTAAGGAACTTGTAAAGGGACGCGATGTCTCCTTTAGCTCAGTAGTCGCCGAGCTCGGTAAAAACTTGTAAAGGGACGCGATGTCTCCTTTAGCTCGGTAGCCGCCGAGCTCGGTAAAACTGGTAAAGGTACGCGATGTCTCCTTTAGCCCGGTAGCTGCCGAGCACGGTAAAATCTTGTAAAGGGACGCGATGTCTCCTTTAGCTCGGTAGCCGCCGAGCTCGGTATACAACATAAGTGTGATGGTAGAAATTCTCCTTTATTGAATACTAATGTGGTGCCTCGTTAAAACCTTTCCCGGAAAAACCCTCCTTAGGGAAAAACCCGAGCTTAGGAAAAAGAGTACACCTCTATGACAAATCAAAAACATAACAAATTGTTTAAACTTTATTGAATTGAACATTAAATTAAAAGGGAATATGCTAACTGAAATAGGGCTTCATATGATTGGCGTTTCAAGTTCTTTTGATTAGACGTCCTCCCATTTCCTGTAACTTGTAAGATCCATTCTGATGGTTCTCGAGGATGCGGAAGGGGCAGTCCCAGTTGGCGGTGAGCTTGCCATAAGCTCGGTCTCACCTAGCCTCCCCGGTCTTTCTTTAGACTAGGTCTCCTGGGATGAAAGATCGTTCCCAAACTCGGGAGTTATAGCGACGAACTGCTCACAGCTTTGTGGCCAATTCCCTTACTTAGCTTCATCTCAGACTTCTTCAATAAGATCGAGCTCCTCCCTGACGGCGGTCTCGTTGCTTGAGGATGTGTACGTCAACCTCCTTCGCGAGGGTTCGCCGACCTCAACTGGTATCATGGCGTCGAACCCATAAGTGAGGCGAAACGGTGTTTCGTTGGTTGAGGATTGAGGCGTGCAGTGATATCCCCATAACACGCTTGGCATTTCCACATCCCAATCTCCCTTTACTCTGCCGAGCTTCTTTTTCAACTCATTGAGGATGACCTTATTAACCGCTTCAGCTTGTCCATTTGTCTGGGGGTGCTCCACCGATGATGTCCTGTGTTGAATACCGAGCTGAGATAAGAATGTGCAGAACGTGGCATCTATGAACTGCCTCCCATTATCGGTGATCAGGCCCTGAGGTATGCCATGTCGGCAAACGATATGTCTCCAGTAGTATTTACAGCTCGTAACATAGTCTTTGGCATCCTTTTTCATTGTGGGCCTATAGTACCCAGCTCGGACTAATCGGGCCGCTATGTTTTTGGCCCCTGAGTGCATGCTACAGATACCAGTATGGAGCTCGTCCATCACGTATTTGGCTTGTTCTTTGGTCAAACATTTCAGTAAAGGAGTAGAAAAGCCTTTTTGGAACAGTTTTCGATCCCGTAGGACGTAGTAAGGGGCTTGACGACGTACCTTTTGGGCCTCATTCTTGTCGTCAGGCAAGACGTTGTCTTGCAAATATGATATGAGGGGGTCATCCACGAGCTCGGTTCCATATTGACCGAGTAGACCTCATCCTTGTCCTAGCTCAGGGAGATGAGTACTTCCTGAATAATTGAATGGTGTTGTCCCCTCTTGCGGGAACTCGCCAGCTTAGACAGGATGTCGGCTCTGTCGTTTTGTTCACGAGGGACATGGACGATCTCAAATTTGGCGAAGTGGGAAAGCATGCTCTTTACTCGATGATAGTACTGCTGTAGGAGGGGCTCCTTAGCTTGGAATTCGTCTCTAACCTGAGAAGTAACTAACTGGGAATCACTTAGGCATTTCAAGTGTCGAACACCCATGTCCCGAGCTAACCTGAGGCCAGCCAGCAGGGCCTCACACTCGGCCTGATTGTTTGAGGCTACAAATGAAAAGTGTATAGCTTGTTCCAAAATAAGATCGTTCGGTCCTTCCAATATGACCCCTGCTCCACTCCCTTTCTTGTTAGAAGAGCCATCAACTTTTAACGTCCAACCTAGATAACGATCGCCGATCTCGGGTAATTCAGTGAGGAACTTGTCTAGGAATTGTACTTTCATAGGACCTCGGGGTTCAAATTGAAGCCCGAACTCGGATAACTCTATAGCCCAGGCTATCATGCGACCAGCAAGGTAAGTCGCTGCAGTATCTGTCTAACTGGATAGTTCGACCTTACAATTATATCATGGCTACGAAAGTAGTGTCGTAGTCGACGAGCAATGAAGACAAGGACGAGCACTAGCTTTTCTATGGTTTGATATCTGGTCTCCGCAGGTTGGAGTGTTCGGCTCCTAAAGTACACCGGCGTCTGAACTTTGTCAATCTCCTTGACCAGGACCGAGCTGGTGGCGACCTCGGAAACTGCTACGTAAACATACAGAGGCAGCTCAGGGGAAGGGCTGGTCAGGGTTGGTAGGGAGGCTATCTGATTGTAACTAGAGTAGGCGTCCAAGAAGCTGAATGCTTCATATCTTACTGTGCTGTCCACTAACCGGTGAATGCTAGGTAAGGGGTAGGTGTCCTTGGGACAGGCTTTGTTCAAGTCGGTGTAGTTCGTGCACATCCTCCATTTCCCATTTGTTGGTCCCTATGTATGAATCTAGAGGGGGGGGGTGAATAGATTCTTGTTAAACTTTACCCCAAATTCGCGTGTTTCTAATTCCTTTTAATAACCTATCAATTACCTTTCAATTACAGATTCAATTACAAGTTCAATTACTGATTCTATTCCTAAACCAATTAATGAGTTGATTATCAATACAGTTACCAAATATACTGCAGAATTTAATCAATGATAATAGCAATATAAGGAAAACTGTAAAGAGGATAAGGAAGAAGATGAGTGCACAGTGATATATACTGGTTCGGCCAACTGCCTACGTCCAGTCCCAACCCAACAACTGTTGCGATTGGTTTTCCACTATCAAATGATCCCTTTTGTGTTCTTTTACATTCACTCTGCAACAAGCAACACAAAAACGAAATCAAAACACCCAAAACTGTTCTTCAACTGGAAGAACAGAACTTCTCAGACCTTGGCACCTCCAAGATCAAACTTTGAGAATCACTTCTCAAATACAATGCTCTATCTAGAGAGACCTCTCTCCTAGAGCAACAACCCAAAATTGGAAATACAAAAGATCATAAAGAATACACCTCAAGTGCAGAATCTGATCACAAATAAGCTCTATGAAATCCACCCAACACAGGAATGTCTCAAGTTTGCCCTTTCTCTTTGAAAACCTTGATGAACTCTATTTACAGAGCATATGAAAGTGTAGAAGTAGTTGCAAATGGTTTGGTTTTCATCTCCTTCATATGTTTCATCAAGATTATACTTATAGAGCAAATTTGGAGGGAGAAAACGTGCAAAACTGAGCTACAACGGTCAATGTAATTGATCCCAAATGAATGTAATCGATTACACTAGCCGTTAGAACCCTCCAATTTGAATTTTCCATGCATGTAATCGATTACATCAGTGTTCCAGGCCATGTAATCGATTACATTGGAGATGTAATCGATTACATCAGTGAGAATGCTCCTGGTTGTGCCTGGGCGCACCTGCTTGAGCACTTTCACCAAAATTGGCATAACTTCTTCTACAGATATCATTTTGAGCTCTGGTTTTTTGCAAATGAAAGAGGATTGATAGAGCTACAAATCTCATGAAGATACAAAGAGCCAATTCGGAGTGCATCTAGGGTGAAATCAAGCAGCAAGAGGATTCAAAATATTTTCTGCCATGGTAATCGATTACCTAGGGGATGTAATCGATTACACCAGAGAGAATGATCAATGTAATCGATTACACCAAGCATGTAATCGATTACATCAGTGAAAAATGGATTTCCAAGGTTTTTAAACTGTTTTTCTAAAATGGAAATCAAACATTAGTCACATGATCAATCATATACAAGTTTAAAGCATCTCTGGGGCCTTAAGACAAAGAACTCAACACATATATGCCTAAACTCAACAAACAATACATATGAAAAACTCCTAGATACATTCAACTAAGAAAACCAAAATTACATTAACATCAAAATCAAAAACACCAAGAGAGACACCAAAGCATCATCAAGCTTTAGGTCCAACACCATTTGCCTTTTTGACCATCACGACATTGGCTAGCCAGGTGGTGTATGTTATTTCTCGAATGAAGCGAGCTTCCAGAAGCTTACCCACCTCTTTCTAAACTACCAGGCGGCGCTCCTCGCCTAACTTCCTTTTTTGTTGCACCACTGGCCGAGCATGAGGAAGTAGGGATAATTTGTGGCACATGAGATTGGGATCGATACCGGGCATATCGGATGGTTTCCATGCAAACAGGTCCGCATTTTCATGCAAGGTTGATACGACTTCTTGGAGGAAGGAGGCCGGCATGGAGGTTCCGACCTTGGTTACTTGGCCCGTATCAGGGCCGAGCTGTAGTGGCTCAAGAGGCTCAGCAAACGAGGGACGTTCCTCCTCAAACTCAGCCTGAGGATCGATGTTCAGCGGTTCATCAGTACTGTTGTGGACCGAGCATATGTTCGAGGTAGGTCTCCTATCTTCTTTCTTGATGGAGTATGGTGTGACCTTCAGACTTCAGGCGTAGCATACCCGGGCCGTCTTCGGGTCGGCCTTGACTGTGACTATTTTTCCCCTTTCCTCTGGGAACTTCATGACCATGTGTGGCATGGACACAATGGCTCCCAACTGATTGCGTGTCCTTCTGCCGATGATGATGTTGTAAGAGGTGTCGGGGTCGATCAGAATGCACCTGACCTCCACGATTTTGTAAGCCTCACTTCCACCAAAGGTAGTAAGTAGATCAATATAGCCCCTGGAATGGACTCTCTCTCCGGCAAAACCGAGTAGTGACTCGGGGTATGGCTTGATGATGGACTCCAGCAACTCCAACTATTTGAAGACGGACCAATATAATACATCGGCCGAGCTCCCTTGGTCGATTAACACTTTGCGATCCCGCCAGTTGGCAATGATACACGAAATGACCATGGGGTCGGTCTGGTCGGGATCATCTATGCTGAGGTCGGCATCAGAGAACGTGATGGAGGGCAAGGTTCTCTTCTTGGGCGACCCTATGTGATTGACGCTTCTCGCGTATCGTTTTCGGGCCGAAGACGTAGCTCCTCCCCCTGCGAAGCCTCCAGCAATGGTGTTGATAATCCCTTTTACCTTATCAGGATTTTGATCAGTTTCCTTACCCCAGCCTCTATCCCTGCGTTTATTCCGGCTACCCCGGGTATCTCGGTCTGAGTCCCGAGGCCGGGTCTCGGAGCTCGGCCTGGTGTACCTCTCAGGGTGTTTCTGCTCCTCTTGTACGAATCTTCGTAGCTCGTCCGATCTTATGAGTCGTTCTATGAGGTCTCGTACTTGGCGACAGTCTTCGGTGGTATGCCTAGTATTCTGGTGGTAAGCGCATTGTTTGGTCGGGTCAGCGTCCGCGGGAGATTGTGAAGCTTTAGGATGGTGAACTAAGTCTAACGCGCACGCTTCCCTAAAGATTCTGTCCCTGGATGCATTCAGGGGGTGTATGAGCAGTACGAGTTGGCGCGGCGGTTTCTATTTGACTCCGCCCGACGGGAGGAGGACTCCTTTTGCTTGGGTGGACGACCATGCTCTCGAGCTCGGCGCTTAGCCTCAGTGTTTTCTTCTATGTTCATGAAGCAGGCAGCTCGGGAACAGAGGTCGTTCATATTGATAGGAGGTTCAGCAAAAAGGGAGTCCGAGAAGGGGCCGGAGTTGAGCCCGGTCTGTATGGCGTGTAGTGCAACAGCGAGGTGGAGGTTGGGTATAGTTCGGTAGGCCAACGCAAAGCCGGCCATATACTCCCTGAGGGATTCCTTGTCTCCCTGTATCACATGATGAAGCAATATGGAAGTAGTAGGCGTCGGTTTGGCGTCTGCGAACCTGGCTTGGAAGTGCTCAAACAGGGAGTCAAAAGAGTCTACTGACATCAAAGGGAGTGATTAGTACCAATCAAGGGTTGTCCCTTTTAAGGTTGAGGGAAATATTCGACAGAGTACGTAATCGTCTTCCACGGTCATGGCAGCCTGGGTTAGGAAGGCCCTTACATGAGTAACTGGGACCGTAGTTCCATCGTATTTGTCCTAGGACGACCATCTCCAAGACTCGGGAACCCGGACAGAGTGGATAGCAGGGATGAGTGGGTGGAGTTTCCAGATTTTACCAAGTCCATGTATCCGAGGAGGAGGTCTGAGGTCCGCAAATGGCTGAGCATGGGAGGGGCCTGGCCAGGCTGAAGAGACAGTTGAGCGAATCTGGGAGAGATCTTGGCGGGGCGCGGAGGTTGCGATATGCATATCCTCCCCCGTAGTGCGTGGGTTATTAGGACCAACACGTGAATTGGACCTGGCCTCCTTTCTGTGTCTTAGTTCGTCATCCCGGTTGGGAATGAGGGGGGTCCTACCCGGAACTCCTTGGTTTCTTTGTCGCAAGACCTGTAATTCCAGAAGATCGATTTCACGTTGTCGTTGGACGGTGTCCAAGTTTGCCTGCGTGGTCTGCAGGGCCATTTAAGTTTCTCGATTTTGGGCTCGCAAAGCTTCCACGCGAGCGTCCATCCGCTCTTGAGCCTCTGCCAACGCCGCGTCCACTCGTGATTGTACGAGTTCTGCTATGGCGGGATCCACCATAGCGTTGGAGTGACTGCGAGTGCAAACCATCTAGGATGGTTGTGGGATTAAGAATTATCTGGTGGTTGTGGGATTAAGAATTATCTTGTCCCACGGTGGGCGCCAAATGTTCTCGCTGGATTCTGAGGTGGCCCGAGCTCAGCTCGGCCCTAAGAAATCTGGCGGCGTGAGGGGTTGGAACCCTCGCTGATTTGTATGAGTAATTTAGGTTTTATATCGTGTTTTAATTTTGAGTCCTCTATCAGTATTTATAGGGATCACAATTAGGGTTCCATATTCGTGGATTTCATGGGAAGATTGCTTCAGGCCCAAGAATTCCGATAAATCAGGAAAAAGATATATGTCCATATTTGTCCAGATACGTTCTGTTTATGTCAAACTCGGCCCGGTCAGTGAGGTGAGCCCGGGGTCCAGGGTATGAGCTCAGTGCTCATCCTCAGCCCGGTACAGTTATAAAGTAAATATTTTCTATTTTTTTTTTGTTTTGTACAAATATTTTTTCAATTAAATTTTACTCAAAGTTCTGTGTTGATGATAAAGTGCAAAAGTTGGACATTACCCTGACATTGTGCTCATTACGATCCCGACCGTGACGACCATAGGCGAAAGGAAATGCCCAAGCACCAAAACCCTAATCAAGTCCATGGAACTATCAACACCATCACGGTCCTTTCAAAAGCAACACCTTTGGAACATACACAACTCCAATGTAGTTAGCTCTGCCCTCATGAGGAGCTTCCTTTCCATCACCTTCACGGATGGCAACTTCAGCACCTGTGGACCCAAACATGAAGACTCGGTCATCATTACTGCCACCATAGCAAATTGGAGAGTACGTAAGGTGTTAATTGACCAGGGTAGCTCGGCGGATTCTATACTGGTCTACGTTTAAAAGGTTAGATTTCTCGGAGGATATGATCGAATCCTACCCTGGCGGCTTCATGATCACTAACAAGGGGATTGAGGCGAACCTTGACAAGTGCTTTGCGGTGCTTACCATGTGCAACTCAAACACCCTTAATGAATTGCAACGCTGAAATGACCCACTAGCTGCTTTGGCCAAGTTCATTTCATGCTTAGCCGAAAAAAGAGCAAACCCTGTTTAAATGTAAAAAGAGCAAACCCTTCTTTAAGTTGTTAAAAGGTCGCCTTCCTCGCATTGAATCATGATATCGCGACACTACTAGTTTTAACAAGCCCTTGTCCTTATGTTAGCCTATATTTATACCTGATAGTATATGCCCACACCATCAGCTCGATCCTCTTACAAGATGAGGATAAATGTTCCTAGCGGTCTATTTCGTCAGTCGCACACTCCAACCGGCCGAAACTTGATACCAAACCATTGAAAAGTTAGTATTGGCACTAATCTTTAGCAGCCAGCACCTCAGACATTACTTTCGTAGTCATCCTATCTTCGTTCAGAGACTAGATCTTGTAGGGTACATGACTGCATGGTCTGTGGAATATTCTGAGTTTGGCTTCACCTACAAATCTCAAGGGCCTATGAAGGCACAGTTCCTTGCTGACTTCTTAGCCTAGCTACCGCACACTGACGAGAGATAGGATGATTGGACGTTGCATGTTAGTGGATCCTCGAACGAAAAAGGCTGAGAAGCCGACGTCATCTTAGAGGGACCAAACAACTTAACCATCGAGCAAGCAATTCAATTCGGTTTCCCTAGCTCCAAAAATCATGCAGTGAGGCCTTTCATGCACGCTTGCACCTGACACAAGAGATTGGTGTTAAAAAGCTCATATGTCATAGTGATTCACAGCTGATTACTAGCTAGGTTCGCGACGAGTACCAAACACAGGAACCCCTCTTGTTGTAATACTATCACCTGGTGAAAAAGCTCATAGACTGATTCGATACTTTCGAGATCTGTCATGTCCTTAGTGCAAAGAACGACATAACTGATGTGCTTTAAAAACTGGCGAGTACTAGGAAGGCTAACCAACATCGAATAATCATACAGGAAACCTTGGAAACTCCGAGTTGGGATCGACAGCAGGTCCTAGGGTAAAAGAGGGTAAAGTCACCTAGATGACCCCCATCACGAACTACCTTTTTCACGCCATCGAGCCCGTTGAAGAAAGAGAGGCCAAGAAACTTCGAAGGCATGCCTTGTATTATACTGTGCACAACAATAAACTCTTTAAACTAGGATTCTCAACACCCTTCCTCAAATGCCTGGATGTCGACCAGGCTGAGTATGTCACATCCGAGCTACATTGAGGAATATGTGGGGCTCACTATCAGGCCTGGTGCATGGCTGCTGAGTTTTTGTAGGCTGGGTACTATTGGCCCATTCTTCGAAAGGATGAACAAGACTTCACCTGTTGCTCTGAGGTCTGCCAAAAGTATGGACCACTTCATAACGTATCGCCCAAAGAACTACATAACATATACCCTACTTGGCCCTTTGCTATGCTGGGGATAGACATACTCGGCCCCTTCCCTTTGGCTAAGGGTCATATGAAATTCCTACTCGTTTCCATCGGCTACTTCACCAAATGGATAAGGCTGAGCTGCTGGCCACCATCTTGACAGCACAGGTACAAAAGTTTTGTTGGAAGCACATCATATGTCGGCAGAGTCTACCGCACTCCATTGTAATTGACAACAGGAGGCAATTCACAGTGAAAAACCTTGAAAAGTTTTTTACACAACTCGACATCAAGCACAAGGTCTCGTCGGTTGAACACCCACAAACCAACAGACAGGCCGAGACAGCCAATAAGGTCATCCTTCTGGAACTTAAAAAGAAGTTTGGACAAAAAAGGATTATGGCTAGAAGAGATTCCAAGCATCTTTTGAGGATACTATTGTACACCCCAATCCTCCACTAAGGAAACCCGATACCGATTAGTGTATGGTGCCGACGCGATGATCCCGGTAGAACTCACTGGGTCATTCTGGAGGCGGTCCCACTTACACTGAGGAGAAGAATAACGTCAACCTACGACATGACCTCGACCTCCTCAATGAGGTCAGAGACGAAGCGCAAATTCGGGACACGACGGTCGATTACGTGCCGCCCGGCAACACAACTCTCTTGTCTGGCCCCGCGCCTTCGACATTAGGTACTTAGTTTGGAACAAGCTCGGCGATGCCCGTACAGATAGTCGAGATGGCAAACTCGCTCCGTATTGGGAAGGTCCATTCTGTGTCAAAGACACCCTCCACAACGGGGCATACAAATTGGAAGAATTGTGCAAAAGACTCATACTACGTACATGGAACGACACTCACTTGAAGATGTATTACATTTGACAAGATGTATTCACACGTGTACTCTTTTTCCTACCTCAGAATTTTTCCTAATGAGGGTTTTAATGGGAAGGTTTTAACGAGACATGTATCTTCATTGATAAAAATACGACTTTTTCTTCTTATAACAACTTGAATATGTTGTTATAATTCTTGGAAGGGACTTAACTGTCCTCGTCGATCCTGAGCTCATCCCTACGAGCTCGGCCAGAGTTGGACTTAACTGGCCCCACCGCTCTCCAGCTCAACCATAGTTGGAATTAACTGTCCACGAAGCTCTCAAGCTCGGCCAAAGTTTGACTTAACCGTCCTCGTCACTCTCAAGCTCGGCCATACGAGCTTGGTCGGGGTGGAATTCAACTGTCCCCAACGTTCTCAAGCTCAACCCTATAAGCTTGGCCAAAGTTTGACTTAACCCTCCTCGTCACTCTCGAGCTCGGTCGTACGAGCTTGGCCGACAATGGACTCAATTGTCATCGTTTCCCTCAAGCTCGGCCCCACGAGCTCTTTTAGAAAGGGACTTAGTTTTCCCCATCACCCTTGACCTCGACCCTACCAGCTCGGCTAGCATAGGACTAAACCATCCTCTTCGCTCTCAATTAGGTACACAACCTCGCCATTTTCACTCATAAGAATAGACATCCCCGCCACTCACAATTTAGTAGAGATCTATGTATGCATTAATTCATTATGTACGCATCGATTTATTCATTTACAGGTACCAACACTAGAAATCACAATTATTAGAAAATTCTAAAGGTACTCATGTTATAAAAGTCAGCAAAAGATTACAAGGTATTCCTCATTTACAGGATTCCAAAATATCCTAAGTTTAGAAAGCAAAATAACAAAGCCGGGCCGAGCTCAGTTCTCTTCCTCCACCAAGCGCCCATCCACCATGTCTTTCGTATGGCTGAAAGATTCCACGACGAAATCTGGAGCGTGATGTAAGGCTTGCCGAACTACCCTATGGAAACCATCCTGAAATCCTTCCAAGCTGCCCTCTTCCAGCACAACATTCACCGCAGCATTGGTTTCCTCAAGCTCAGTCACCTTGGCCTGAAGTGACTCTAGCTCGGCCACCTTTGCCTGTAAGGACTCCAACTCAGCCACCATTTCCTGTGCAACCTCTAACTCGGCTATCCGGGCATGTAAGACCTTTGCTTCCTTGGCTTCCCTATTGGCCCTCGCCTCAGTCTGCTTTAGAGCAACCCAGCCATCGTCTAAACTAACCGTTAGAATCTCGACCTACCCTTGGGTCATCCGTATTTGTGCTTGGCTGCCCGACATAGCCATAGTCGTAAGAAATTGGAAACTCTTCACCTAGGTTAAGATGACTTCCTCATAGAGCGATGTCTCACAATGACTCTCCAAGGGTGGCGTTAGTATAGATGTGCTTGAGCCAGGGTCCATCCGCGACCTTGCCTCGACACATTGCCCCGTTCGGCAAGTTAATGCTCGGAGGAGATGACCTCGGGGCCGCCATAGTTAGTGATGGAGCACCTTTGGTTTGCTCCTTGGGTGCAGGCGCCAGAGATACAAGTGTTGGAGATGGAAGTGTTGGAGTGGGAGTAGAAACAGCTTTGCCCCTTTTAGGACTCGGCTCGGCAGTTATTGTCTTGCTCTTATCAGCTCAACAGCTAACATCTTGCCCCTTTGTGGACTCAGCTCGGCAAGGAGGGTCTTGCCCTTCTAAGGGCTCACTATTACTTAGAAATTTAGTCTTTGAGTCCTCCTCAAAGAGCAAGGCTATTAGAGCTCGTCAGTGAAGAGGACGAGGCAGCTCCTTTAGTACCATGATTTGACGTTTTCCCACACCAGAGAGCTCATTCTCGAGTATAGACTGGAACTTCCTAGGCCGACCCTAATACAAGGGGTGGACTGGGTCTAAGTTGTTCTTCTTAAGGAAATGCTTACGCCTCTCCTAGGTCTTAAGGGACAATTTGAATAACCAATTTTTAGAAGTTTTTGAATGACTGAGTATAATGCGTGAGCAGAGGCCGGCCGACCCCACCAACCTAGGCACTACTCAAGGACACCCAGCCGACCTTGAGACCATGCCTCAACTGGTAAAAATACAAAAATACCTTGGACCTAAGATTCAAATCTAACTGCTCACACAAAACTTGGAAGGCCCTCAAGAACCCCCAACCCCCATCTGTTGGGTGTAGCTGGTTGGCAGTAACATTCAAAAATGACAAGACCCTACTCTAGAAGGGCTCTAAGGGGAAGCTTATGCAAAAATCCTTGAGCATATACTCACATACGTAGGTGTGGAGCCGGTTAGTGGAAGGGGTCGGCTTATGGTAGACCCTCTCGTAAGCCCGGACAACCCTGATAGTCACCAATTAGGTGAGCACCATGGTGGTTAGCTTGAAGCGCCTCGTCAACTCGATCAACTTGTCCACATTGGTATAGATGGACGCAAACTGGTCGATCTTGTTCGCACGAATAGACCAGGTTAGATATTTTGGAGGTAAGGAGTTTTTTTGAAGTCTCTACAAGATCGATGATGAAGTCTCCTTAGTTAACTCTTCTGAACTAGAATCATCTACCCTAGAAGATCTAGAAGAAGTGACAGAATCCACCTTAACAATGCTAGAGAGCTTAGAATTAGAAGAAGAAGATAAAGACATACCTTAAATAGGGAAACAAGATCATGTACTAAGAAAGAAGTCCAAACTCATGTTAGTTAGACGAGGAAAGCAAACTCAAGAGAGAGGAGAAGATAATAGAAAGTGGGAGAGAAGACTTGAAGCCGGAGGATTCTCCTTTTTAAATGACCATAGATGCCAAAAGTCCAAAAATCAAAGGCCCAATACAAAAGGGAGGGAAAAGGGAAACCCTAAAATGTTTTGCCAACGGTCATAAGCATTAAATATGTAATCATTGCAAATCTCGAAGTCACAAATATTCATGGCAACCCGAGGCCGACCCGAGGTAATACGAAAAGACTCCCTGATCGGCCTCAGCACCCATCCGAGACTGACCTCCATCAACAGTTTTATTTTAGTGTTTGATAGAAAACAATTTCAAAAAATTCAGTGAATTAAAATTTTGTTAATTATTTTAATTTTTACTTAAAAGTCATCTACGCATGCGATTGTTTGAATTTGACTAACGCGACATGTATATAATTAACATCTTACGTATCGAATTATATATTAATTTGATCAAAATTATATAATAATGTGTTTAATTTTATAGAAAATTAGATTTAAATTAATAGAAAAAATAAACAAAAATTAAATTAAGATCAGACACAGGTGATAATAGCTAATGTTATATCATCTAAATTGACAGATTTATATAATAGATATTCACCTAAAAATTAACATGTATCGAAATTGTCTGAAATGATTTACTTTTAAGATTTCCTTGATTTTACTATATAGCATCTAAGCAGTAATAAGTACAAAAACTACCAATTCAAATTAAAAACAATTTTTCCAACAAGCATTGACTCTAGCAAGAACATTCTTCCCTGGTACAACCAACGTTTAGCTCTAAGCAAATGTGTTGCCACTTATCATTCCCATACATCATTTGAAATTACCTTTGCTGCTCAAGCATTGTTCTCCTGCATGTATATTTTACTGGAGGAATTGGTTTTGCTAAGGTTGTTTTCAGAACTAGTTGAACCATCACTCCAACTCCATGATTTCTGATCGGATGTGATTCCATCATCAAGAACAAAAGCAGGTTTAGGAGGCATTTCAATACTTTCAACTTCTCCCTCAAGCATCTCTACAACCTTCTTCATTGAAGGACGATCATTTGGTTTCAGTTGTATACACCAAAGGGCAACTAAAAACATTTTACTTACTAGAATCTTATCCTCTTCCAAGATATCCTTCATGTCAATATCATTTTCTTCCTTAAGTTGATCATAAATCCAAAAGGGAAAGTAACATTGGCTTGAATGTTCTGCATTAGGATTTGAGTTCTTCCTCCCACTTGTCATTTCCATTAAAAGCATTCCAAAGCTATACACATCAGCCTTGTATGATACTCCACCAATATTTTGGTAGAATAGCTCTGGAGCCATATAACCCAAAGTTCCTCTTGCCGCAGTCAAAATAATAGACTTATCTTTTGTAGAATATAGTTTTGCAAGTCCAAAATCTGAAATCTTTGGATTGAAGTTCTCATCTAGAAGAATATTATGTGGTTTGATATCAAAATGAAGAATTTGTACATCACAACCTTCATGCAGATATGCAATCCCACCAGCTACTCCAAGAGATATTTCATATATTTTCTCATAACTTAAAGGTACACTTCCTTCTTTAGAGAAAATGTATGTATCTAATGACCCATTGGGCATGTACTCATAAACCAGAGCACGTTTTTTCCCTTCAACACAATATCCAATAAGACGAACTATATTCACATGATGTATTCTTCCAATAGTAGCCACTTCACTAATGAAGTCTTGTCCACTAGTTTTGGATTTGTTTAAAATCTTTATTGCTACATTGGACCCACTTCGAAGTTTTCCCTTGTAGACAGAGCCAAAACCTCCTTTACCCAATATCACTTTGAAATTTTGAGTCATTTTCTTGATTTCTCTATATTCATATTTAATGGGATTTATATTGTTGTCTAGCAAAAAAAATTCAATGTTGTCATACACTGAAACATGCCTTCGTCGCCAAATATTGATATATAACACAAGAAGAAGTGCTGCTCCAAAAAGAAATCTGCCAACCAAAAATATTGGTAGAATATATTCTCCTATGAAATATTGATCACCTTCCCAATCTGTGAGTTTCAGGCGAAATGTTATTCTCCTGACAAATCCTGAAAGGGTACATTTCATCCAATGAGTAAAGGAACAAGCTAAGTAAAATGTTTGATGACCAATACTATACTGCCAACTAGTCATCGTAAAATACATACATACATACGTAATAAACAAATAATGAAATATTCTAAAATTAAAAAATAGGATGATTATATATTGTTTAAGAGACAATTATATATATATATATATATATATATATATATATATATATTTTAAAGGTAGTTATATATTTTCTTAATATTTAATCGATAAAGAAAGGGTTAGGGTAACTTCTTCCAAATATTTTGTTCTAATATTTTCCAATCACGCTGAATTTAATTGAAATCGTAAAATTTGGAGAATCTCATTTTTATATAATGTTCTTGATATTCACGAAAGCTTACGATTTTCATTAAATTTGAGCTAATAATAAAAAGTGTATTGGAAAGAAAATATTTGGCCCAGTGATTCAAACATTCCTGGCTCCAAAACAAAAAAAAAAAATATTTTTGACTTAGATATCGTTATTCGAATATGAAATCAATTAACAAAATACAGTGTAAATTAATAATGGGGTAAAGTTGTATTACCAGGTATAATGCCTTCGAGATAACCTGCAAAAATAAGATTACGCAAATTAAAAATATATAACATAAGAAAAAAGCACTAAGTATTAAAAAATGCTTTAGATATGCATTGTCCCATAAATCAATGATTATTTATTTATTTATGAATTATTCAATTATTCACAAAAAGGAACTTTTGGTAGGGGCCTAGGCAGAGGAGCGTGCGCTTGGGCATAACTTGCTAGGATTCTCGTATTTTAATAATTTTAATTTGTAGTAGTTTTAGTCCATTATTATCATTTTCTTTTATAATTTTTAATTCTGCAAATAAGTTCAAATGTTAAGAGATGATAACGACACTTCAATTTGTGCGGACAAAGATATTAAATTAAATAATTAATTATAAAATGTGAGTATGTATTCATATTATAATTATATGTATATAAAATATAAATAATATTATGAGAGTTAACGGATGTATAATTAATTGCATGATAAAATTATTATTTAAAATTTAGATAATTAATTATAAAATATAAATAATATTGTAAGAATTAATAAATATATTATAATTAGCTGCGTAAAAAAATCGTTATTTCAAACGGTAATCAAACGAAAGAATTTAATATATATATATATATATATATATATATATATATATATATATATATATATATATATATATATATATGTAAAAGGACCGGTTGATGCCGGTATAACTTTCCGTTGGCTCATGTATTTTAATAATTTTTAAGTATGAATCAAATTTAAATATTTAATTATTTAATTTATATTCTTATTAAAGAGATTATCTATATGAAATTTTATAAAATTTAAACTTTTTTAAATATATCACTTATTAATCAGTGTTTGTACATATTTAATCATGTAATTTGTTAAAATAAATAATTCAATAAACTTTCAAATAATTTTAAAATTGCATAAAGATTTGTATAAAATTAAATGATTGGATTTGTTCAAATTTAATTTATTTCAAAAGTTATTAAAAAAATCTTAAGTGAATAAACTTACTCTAGTGCCGATGAATTTTATTATACATATATTCAAACATTGAAGATAACGTCATGAAACAATGTAAAACGACTTTTTAACAATTTAATTCTTTGAAGCAACTGCATGATGTGTGTTATTAATTTCTTGCGTTTGATTACAACACTCACTGTAGAATTAATAATACACTAAAAAAAATGTTATCAACGATCATAAATTGATAATACTCATTACACAAATGCTTAAAAAAATATTGTTAAAGTTGTTTTACATTGTTTTCACAAAGTCTTCTTCTTTTCTAAATGCATCTTTCATTTGTTAAGTTTAATTAATATATATTGTCAACACTATGTAACTTTTACATTTTCAACTATTTATTATGTTTATAAAAATATTTATTATAAATATTAATAAAAATATTACATTGTTTCATGACGTTATCTTCCAAGTCTATATACATATATAAAAGGACCAGCTGTTACCGGTTTAAACTTTTCGTTGACTTATATATTTTAATAATTTTTAAGTAAAAATGGAGAGGATAAGATGGAATCATTCGCTCGTGTTGCTGCTGGAGCGGTGCCCCTAGCGCGAATACGAATTTTGAATATTGAATTGTTCAATTTATATTCTTATTCAAGAGATTATTTATATAATACTTTATACAAATCATTTTTTTTAAATATATCATTAATCATATTATTTGTTATAATAAATGGTTCGATAAACTCGAAAAATTTTACAATTATATTTACAAATGCCCTCATCAAAAAGAATATTAAATTAAATTTATCTCAAAAATTATTAAAAAAATCTAAGACAATCTTATTTTATATATATATATATAGCCACGTCAATGAGCGGTGGCACAAAAATTTTTTAATTTTTTTTTCATATATATATATATATATAAATAATTATATTATAATATTTCTAAAATAATTATTTTAAATTATAATTATAGTATATTTAAATAAATAATTATATATAATAATTTATAATAATAAATAATATATATATATTATAATAATAATAATAAATTTTAAATTTTGATAATTTTATATTTTTGATTTATAATTTTATATCTAATTTTAAAAATATACATATTTAAGATTTTTATCTAAATAATTTTCAATTTTAAAATTTTTAATATTTATCTTTGTGTTAAACTCCCATATAAATGATTTTTAATTTTAAAATTTTTAATATCTATTTCTAATTTTAAAATTTTACTATCATATTATATATTTATTTAAGAAATTCTTGATTATAACAACGATATTTAATCATTGATAATATATTATTTTTATTTTACACAGAAATTATAATTAAATAAATTAAAATAATTTTAACTTATTTTTTAAAAATAGCCTATCTCATCTTAAAGAATTAAGTAAAAAATATAAAAAATATTAAATTAAAATGGAAAAATTAAAATGAAAAATATAAAAAAATTAAAATTGAAATGAAAAAAATAAAATTAAAATAAAATAAATATTAGCCTCTTCTACCTCTAAATTTTAGTTCCAACACAATATATATATATATATATATATATATATATATATATATATAATGTGATACAATTTTCTTAATAATTTTACTCTTTGAAGCAGCTGCATGATGTGTCTTATTATTAGTTTTAAAATTTTTAATAATTTTTTTTAATTTTAAAATTTTACTATTATATTATATATTTATTTAAGAAATTTTTATCCTAAAAACAATATTTAATCATTGATGATGTATTTTTTTTTTTATCTTATACAAAAATTATAATTAAATAAATTAAAATAACTATAATTTATTTTTAAAATTGCACTATCTCATTTTAAATAATTAAATATAAAATATAAAAATATCAAATTAAAATTAAAAAAATGAAATAAAAAAAAAAAGATATTAGTTCCTCCCATAACTAAATTCTAGTTCCGTCCCCATATATATATATATATATATATATATATATATATATATATATATATATATATATATATATAATATATATATTATTATTTTTTCGTTTGATTACAACACTCAGTTTAGAATTAATAATACACAAACAAAAACTGTTATAAACGATCATAAATTGATAACACATTACACAAATGCTTAAAAAAATATTGTTAAAGTTGTTTTACATTGTTTTCACAAAGTCTTCTTCTTCTTTAAATGCATAGTTCATTTGTTAAGTTTAATTAATATATATTGTCAACACTGTATAACTTTTACATTTTCAACCATCTACTGTAGTTATATAAAAATATTTATTATAAATATTAATAAACATATACCATATATGATCATAATAATAAATGATTATGTAAAATTATGCTAGATAATCAATGCATAAGCTGTTATCTCCTAAATGGAAATAAAATTTTTCCAAAAATTTTACCACATAAATTTAGTTTAGAGGAGATTTTAACTTTTTTAAAAAATATGAAATTGACAGAAGGCTTCTACGTACTTTTATTTTAAATTCTTATTTTCAATTTTAACTTAAAAATTACTTATAAGTTTAAAAAAGGCACTTGTAGATAAGTGTTTGGCCTATTGACCTTCGATAAGGAAATTTTGATCTTCCAAAAAATCCCAATTCAAGAATTATCCTTATTTATATATGTCACAGACCTTATTAGTCAAGAAAATAGCCATTATTTAAGTCATTATTTCTTCTATCTTATTTTATTTGTTTTTCTCATCTTTTTCATCGCATTGCTCGTTTCTTTTATTATTTTTACTATCTACGAAATTTTTTATTATCTACCTATTATTTTAATATTATTTTCACCCCAATCCATCCTAAAATAAAGTGAATTTGTTAGCCGTAATTTTATTAAATTTATTTTATTGGTTAGGCAGTAGTTTTATATAGTCAATAATGTTAATTGATAATTGATTAACTATGAATTAATGAGTTACTGTTCAAGTAGTGGAACAGTCTTTTGTAATGCCTATTCAATAGGCTATTTCTTATGAGTTTAATACAGAGTAAAAATTTCTATTTTTCTGTCAGCTCTGTTAACAGTGGTATCAGATTTGGTTCGATCTGGAAATAGGGAGAAACACGTGAGGGAGAGAAACACGCGAGGGAGAGTTCACCTAGAAAAAGTCATAGCTTTGTAATTGTTTTCTTCTCTACGACTTTGTAATTGTTTTCTTCTCTCTTTTATCACCCATGACTTCAGAGAGCAGTTTTGTGCAACCAGTTATTCCTCGTTTTGATGGTCATTATGACCATTGGAGTATGTTGATGGAGAACTTCCTACGATCAAAGGAGTTCTGGCCAATTGTTGAGTCCGACATCGGAGCACTGACGGAAAGTGCAATGGATGCTCAGAGGGAAGAGAGGATGGAGGATGTCACCATTGTGAAGAAGATTTTGCGCTCCTTATCACCAAAGTTTGACTATGTTGTTTGCTCCATTGAGGAGTCAAAAGATATAGATGTATTTTCTCTTGATGAATTGCAAAGCTCCTTGCTGGTCTATGAGCAGAAGATGAACCAGAGTTTATCTTCTGATGAGCAAGCTTTGAAGGCCTCTACTAATACTCATTTCTCTAACTCTAGAGGAGGAAGGGGCAGAGGTAGAAGCAGAGGAAGGGGAGATCGTGGAAATAGAGATGGGAGTAGTAGAGATAACAACAGGAGTTTCAAAGCCAATGATGATCAAGGCAAAGGCAGAGGACGAGACTTTGACAAATCAAAGGTAGAGTGCTTCAGATGCCATAAATTTGGTTATTATCGTTCTGAATGCTATACTAGGCTACCTAATTATAAGGAAGAGAAGTCCAATTTTGTTGAGAATAAAGAAGAAGAGACTTTGTTGATGGCGGTTCAAGCTGAAAAGGAACATGATGAGCAAGATGTTTGGTACGTCGATCGTTGGTTGTAGTAACACATGAGTGGAAGTAAGTCTTCTTTTTCTCATTTAAATGAAGGCTTTCGTTCTACAGTCAGTTTTGGTGACAGTTCTAGTGTGAATGTAATGGGAAAGGGTGACATTAGGATTAGAACCAAGAATGGCTTAGTGAAAATAATCTCTAATGTCTTGTACGTTCCTACTTTGAAGAGCAATTTGCTAAGCGTTGGTCAATTGCTAGAAAAGGGTTATATTATCACCATGAAGAATGATGCTTGTGAGATTTCTGACCCTGCAGTTGGAACTATTGCTATTGTACAAATGAGTTCAAAAAGATTGTTCCCATTGAAGATTGAGATTGATCAATCATGCTTAATGGTGGAAGTAAAAGACCCTTCATGGTTATGGCATTTTCAGTATGGTCACTTGAGTTTTGGTGGATTAAAGATCCTTCAACAATAGAATATGGTGACTGGTCTTCCTCAAATTACTGCTCCCTCTCAAGTTTGTGAAGAATGTGTTGTTGGTAAACAACACCGCTCTCAGTTTCCCAAAGGCAAGTCATGGAGAGCCAAGGAAGTTTTGGAGTTGGTTCACTTTGATATTTGTGGACCAATAAGTCTAATTTCGAATGGAGGTAAAAGGTATATTTTATTACCTTTATTAATGATTATTCCCGGAAGACTTGGGTTTATTTCTTACAGGAAAAATCAGAAGCTTTAAATGTATTTAAAAGCTTCAAGGCTCGTGTGGAGAACGAGAAGAAGGAAAAGATCATCAAGACTCTCCGAACTGATAGAGGAGGTGAATACCGGTCTAAGGAGTTCGGAAATTTTTGTGAAGCTCAAGGCATTCGAAGAGAGCTCACAACAGCCTATACACTACAACAAAATGGTGTAGCGGAGAGAAAAAATAGAACTATTCTTAACATGGTTCGAAGCTTATTGGCTAGAGGTAGAGTACCAAAGGTGTTTTGGCCGGAGGCAATAAACTGGAGCAATCACATCTTGAATAGAAGTCCCACACTTGCTCTTCGAGATGTGACACCGGAGGAGGCTTGGAGTGAAAGAAGACCAGCTGTAAACCACTTCAGAATTTTTAGGTGCATTGCCTATGCACATGTCCCGGAAGAAAAAAGGAAGAAGCTTGATGACAGAGGCGAGAAGTGTGTCTTTCTTGGTGTTAGTGAAGCATCCAAGGCATACAAGTTGTTCAATCCACTGACGAAGAAGATTGTGATTAGCAGAGATGTTGTTTTCGATGAAGAAAACATTTGGGATTGGAATGAGTAGCAACCTAGTCAAGTCCTATGTGACAACGAAGTTGAAGAACCAACTCCAACGTCTAAAATTCCAGTAAATACTACTCCAGTAGTCGCTGAAGTTTTACCAACAACAGAAGAAAACGCCAATGCAATGACTCGTGTTCGAAAAAGGCCTGCATGGATGCAAGATTATGTGGTAACTGGAATTGATAATGATGCAATTACTCATTTTGCATTGTTTGCAGATTGTGACCCGACAAACTTTGAAAGTACTGTCAAAGAAGCAAAGTGGAAGAAGGCGATGGATGCTGAAATTGAAGCCATTGAAAGGAATGACAGTTGGGAGCTGACTGATCTTCCAGAAAGGCATAAGAATATTGGTGTAAAATGGGTTTTCAAAACAAAACTCAAGTAAAATCGGGAAGTTGATAAGCACAAAGCGAGATTGGTGGCTAAGAGTTACAAGCAAGAGTATGGAGTTGACTATACAGAAGTGTTTGCTCCAGTTGCAAGGCATGACACAATTAGATTGGTGGTTGCATTGGCTGCGCAAAATTCTTGGTCTATTTTCCAGCTAGATATTAAATCGGCATTCTTGCATGGAAACTTGGAGGAAGAGGTATACGTTGAACAACCCCTGATTATATTAAGATCGGCAATGAGCATAAAGTTTATAAATTGAAAAAGGCTCTTTATGGACTAAAACAAGCTCCAAGAGCTTGGTATAGTCGTATTGAGTCTTATTTTTTGAAAACAGGTTTTCAAAAAAGTCCTTATGAGTATACACTCTTTGTTAAAATTAGAGATGGTGGGAAAATGCTCATTTTTTGTTTATATGTTGACGATCTTATATTTACTGGAAATGATAGTGACATGTTTGATGATTTTAAGAAGTCTATGATGGATGAGTTTGAAATGTCTGATCTTGGTAAGATGCATTATTTTCTTGGTCTTGAAGTAGTGCAATCTGATGGTGGGATTTTTGTTTCCCAAAAGAAGTATGTACAAGAGTTGTTGGATAGGTTCAAGATGCAGAATTGCAATCTTGTAAACACTCTATCTGAGTTTGGATTGAAACTGTACAAAGATAAAGAAGGGGAAAAGATAGACAACACACTTTACAAGTAAATTATTGGTAGTTTGATGTATCTAACTGCTACAAGACCAGATATAATATATTCAGTGAGTCTCATAAGTAGGTATATGGAGAATCCAACTGAAATGCATCTGCTAGCTGCTAAGAGAATCCTTCGTTATTTGCAAGGAACCAAAGATTTTGGGTTATTCTACAAGAGGGATGAAAAGTCTAATTTGATTGGCTTTACCGATAGTGACTATGCAGGAGATCAAGATGACAGAAGGAGTATTTCAGGTTATGTTTTTATGCTAGGTACAGGGGCTATTTCATGGTCTTCTAAAAAGCAACCCATTGTCATTCTATCAAGCACAGAAGCTGAATTTGTTGCTGCTAAAGCTTGTGCTTGTCAAGCTATTTGGCTGAGGTGAATTCTTGAAGAGTTGCAGTTTAAGCAAGCAGGAGCCACTACAGTTTATTGTGACAACAATTCTGCCATCAAGTTGTCAAAGAATCCAGTGTTGCATGGAAGGAGCAAACACATTGATGTGAAGTGGTATTTTCTAAGAGATCTCTGCAGTGATGGAGTAATCCAACTAAAGTACTGTCCTAGTGAAGATAATCTCGGAGATATTTTTACTAAACTTCTTAAGTTGCTTCCCTTCCAAAATTTGAGAAAGTTGATGGGTGTTTCTACTATGCAGCTGAATGTAAACTGAAGCTTGGAAATTGTCAGTTCAAGGAGGGAATTTTAGCCGTAATTTTATTAAATATATTTTATTGGTTAGGCAATAGTTTTATTTAGTCAATAATGTTAATTGATGATTGATTAACTAGTGAATTAATGAGTTACTGTTCAAGTAGTGGAACAGTCTTTTGTAATGCCTATTTAATAGGCTATTTCTTATGAGTTTAATACAGAGTAAAAATTTCTATTTTTTCTGTCAACTCTGGTTAACAGAATTATCATTACTCTACTTAAAGATGGGAAAACAGTACGACAGAAATAATAATGGGACAGCATGCTTACCTCGTATGTGTTGGAGAATTAGTGATTTAGTACCTAGAAAACCAGAAAGAGACTGATTAGATTTTATAGTGCCAGTATAGAAATAGTTATAAAAAAAAAGTGTTACAAAAATATGTAGCATCACCCTATTAGAATTGTGTCAACATGAATGAACTAGTTTCTCAACATTGGGAAGCAACAATTTTTTTGGTAACTTATGGAGGTTGGCACAATTTCTTGGGTGGAGAAGAGTGCTCTGGTGCTTCAGTATATGGTTGAGAGATATTAGGAAGTTATGTTGGAAACTAGAACTTACCGTGAAGATATTGTGTATAATTATAAATCAATATTTTATCCTGTATATTGTTAATGCGGAGTTTATTTTCCTTATTCTCATATAACAAGTCGATCTTGTACCCCATAGTTTCTAAGAGTTATACACAACATTAGAAGAGGACCACAACAACACAAGGTATACAGAGTATTAAAATATCAAAGAAAGTGGCTTCTTTGAGGGTGTTTGAAAATAGACTTCCTACGAGGCCAATTATGAGATGAAGAAAAGTGCTACAGGATTGTAAAGATGTTTCATGTATGTTCTTTGGATTCACATATACTGTTCTTTTAAGTTGAATTGAAGTTTCGTCTCAATAATCTATCTTATTATTTCATAATATTCTTTACCAGAAACTATATATTGAGACAAAACTTGAATTTTGGTACACAAATAAACCATATATAAAGTTTCGTCCAAAATCTAAAAATAAGACAATCAGAATTAGTCAGTAATAAAGAAGAGTACGTTCTCACCGCACTTGATGAGTTTATCGTTGAACATATAGCACTGATTCGAGGGTAGACACTGGATTTGATCTGTAGTTTCATTGAAAAAGCAATCATTAACCTTATCACAAAGATCCCCACAAGTAATTTCGGTCAACCAAGACAACCAAAATCCTTGGTCAAGCCACATGCGGATATCATCATAGGAAACATTCCTATGATCATCTGTCAAGTAGTTTGTAACGGTAGCAACCTTTAAACTGCAACCAACCCTGATGTCCCTCCATTTAAATTCCGAATCACGATCAAAAAAGGTGTAGATATGGCCACCGGAGTAGCAACGATCACCACCGTTCACTTTGATGTATCTATGATCATCAGTCACTGAATTAGTGCAGTTTAGAAACACCACAGTACTGAGTGCAGGAGCGCCGTAACCCACCTGCCAAAGATTATGAATATCTGTATAGATAAAATTTTCTACTTTTAAGTAATGCCGAGGAATGGAACAAGCAGTGTTTTCTGTAACACCTGCATCAGTCAATCTGATCCTGTATTTTTTGTAACTGATCTCCTGAACAATGTATTTCCCTGATAACAGATTCAACACTGTCATGTTGTTCAAGCAATCTAATTCATACCCTTTGAGACCGCAACCGCTTGGATCACCTTTCAATCGAAAGGGGTGTGATATGTTGTGAATTTTGCCACATGAAGAAGTAGGACATGGTGAATGAGGGTCAGCGGAGCAAGTTTGGTGGAGTATTATTAGCAGAAGTATGATCACCATAGTGGCAGAAGGTAAGATACTACTCATTGTTACCTCTATTAGTTGAAATGAAGATAAGGTTGAATATTCAACCCTTCTTCAAAGAGATGATTAAAGGTGGGGACCACTCTTTGAATTTCAGAAATTAAAATGCCGTGTTATGAAATTTCAACTATATAATGTCTAGCTTTCAACTAATAAGTAAGGTCTCCGCAACGACTTTAGACTAGTTGTGGCGTACATAAACTTCTCATTCAAATCTGCATTGAATAATTGATGTTATTAAATGTACCACGGAACCATGGTCAAGGTTCAACTTATATTCATGTACAGACTTTAAAGATAATTAACCTCAAGAGGCTGCAATGGAGTCTTAGACAATTATTTATTTTTTTTTTAAAAAAAACGATCAGTAGAAATAAAAAACGAGTTTCAGCGGCAATGTTCAATTATAAGAAATTGTCTCTTGTATTGATTTTGATGTTTTACTCTCAGCAGCCTGTAATAGGCAAGAACCACCGCAGGCTTAAATGTGGAGAGGTTGATATTCGATTTCCATTTTATCTCAGAAACAGACAGTTGGATCACTTTCCATGTGGTTTTGATCTGATATGCACCGATGCAAATGAGACTATGCTAGAGCTTCCTGCTGTTCCAACAAATTTGTCTATATCAAACATTGATTACAAATCTAATCAAATTGAAATACACCCTGACCCTGAATTTTGCCTTGTTAATCAACTCTTGATACTCCGCAACGCATCCATTTCTCCATTCCTTTTCCCGTATCCTTATTCTGATCCTGGGACCGATGTTTCTGTCTTCCATTGCGATTCAACGCCGTCGTGCCCAATTTTACTATCATCCGACTTTGGACTTAATTTTTACCGCGTTGGACTTAATATTAATCAGGATGAAATATTAGCCTGCACCAAGATTGAAGAGGTTTTGTCTGTCAAGTGGTATTGGTCGTATGCAAATGATTACTTTGCTTTAGAAACAATTCGGATGGGATGGTCAAAACCTAATTGCTCAACAAATGGGACTCACAAGTCAGCTGTTGCACCCATTGCTGCAGCGGCAGGTATGCATAAATACATTACAGTGTTTGGCCTTTGCTCTGAACTTTTCTTTTTGTTCTGCACAGTTTCAAATTAAGTGCTGGTATTTGATATGGAAAGTAATAAGATTAACCCAGTGGTTGGAAATGGAGAGTTAAGGGAGAAGGAAAGAATATTCAAACCCTTCTACTAACAATTAGTAACATTTACTAATAAAAAACCTAAGGCTTAATTGTGTTTTATAACCAGAACTTTCACATTCTTTTGGAGAGAAATGATGAATGCAAATTTTGCAACATTGACAATATCTACAACCACAATTGTAACTATAACTTAATCCTTTCTCTTCTCTGTTTTTCGTGGTGAATTTCTGGATCTTATATTGATATTTATTTTTCTTAACATGATTTTCATGAGCAGGAGGAATAGTTGGTTTGATGCTTTTGTTAATATTGGTCATTACATCTATTTACATGCATCGCTATTATGAGATGAAAGGAGAAGATCAAGCTCGTATAGAAAAATTCTTGGAGGATTATAGAGCAATGAAACCTACAAGATTCAGTTATGCTGATATCAAGAGAATCACTAATGGGTTTAGTGAAAGTTTAGGGGAAGGATCTCATGGAACAGTATTTAAAGGAATGATTTCCAGAGAGATTTTCGTTGCTGTGAAAGTACTGAATGATATAGTGGGAGATGGAAAGGATTTCATCAATGAGGTGGGAATCATGGGAAAAATTCATCACGTTAACATTGTTCGCTTGCTTGGATTCTGTGCAGACGGATTTCACCGTGCACTTGTCTATGATTTCTTTCCAAATGGGTCTTTGCAGAGATTCTTTGCTCCACCAGACAACAAGGATGTGGCTTTCCTTGGTTGGGAGAATTTGCTACAAATTGCTTTGGGTGTTGCCAAAGGGATTGAGTATCTTCATCTTGGTTGTGATCATAGAATACTTCACTTCGACATCAATCCTCACAATGTTTTACTAGATGATCTATTGGTACCAAAAATCACAGATTTTGGACTTGCGAAGTTGTGTCCGAAAAACCAGAGTACAGTGTCCATGACTACAGCCAAGGGAACCTTAGGATACATTGCCCCTGAAGTTTTCTCAAGGAACTTTGGTAATGTCTCGTACAAGTCTGACATTTACAGCTTTGGGATGCTGTTGTTGGAGATGGTTGGAGGAAGAAAGAATTCGAATGTGTCGTCAACTGCAGGAAGTTTTCAAGTTCTTTACCCTGAATGGATCCATAATTTGGCAGAAGGCAGTGACATTCAAGTTACTATTGAGGGTGAGGGAAATGTTAAAATTGCAAAGAAACTTGCCATTGTAGGACTCTGGTGTATTCAGTGGAACCCAATAAATCGTCCATCCATGAAAACGGTGGTACAAATGCTTGAAGGGGATGGAGCTGAGTTAACTGCACCCCCTACTCCTTTTGACATATCAGGTTCTTCTGGAACAAATGTCATTGTTCCTGCAAGACGTCAGAATTTTGAGCTGGAAGTTATTCCTGAAATAGAAGAGTAAGTAATGTATTTTCACTTTTAAGTTTCCATGGAATGTAATATGTACTTAAAACATAAGAAAATAAGAAACAAAGTACATTAAACTTGTTTCACAATTTAGAATAAAGACTTAATTGTACATTATACCAGCTAACTCCCATGTATAGAATCTCTCACTTAAGTTTTTCTTGTCATGTTCTTTGCTTCTTTTAACAATTTGCATATAGTTAAGAGACTCGAACAGGTTTTAGGCTTTAAATTCCTTAAATACTTGTATCTAAACTGGTTGAGAAATGTACGGGTAATATTCTGGTAGAAAGTTGAGATAGCATTCCAATAAAAGGAAGAAAGCATTTTATGGATGTTCTGTAAATTGTAATTAAGTCGTTGACTAATGTTTCATTCAAGTAAGAAATTATAAAAGTATCAAGGTCTTGATCGACTCGCATTGAGAAGGAAGGGAGTGGGTCATGATCCGGGATGGTAAAATAAAAATTAGAAGGAAAAAAAAAAAAAAGAGAACTATAGATATCATCAACATATCATTATGCATGCTTAAAATAATATGATGATTCCAGTAGCTACTGATATGTTTCAAATCATAAATCCCTTGTTATTCACTATACACCAAGTTCGTTTGTTTTTCAAGAAGACATCAAGGTACAATTCATTTACGCAAAGTCAATGCAGAATAGTAACAAATAAATGGTTCTGGTTTCAATCTTGAATTCTGATTCTTTTGAAATACAAAATAGCAACATATATATTACAGAATCTAGACCATCAAATGAAGATAACAAGCAATCACAGAATACCATAAGAAGAGATTGTTGGTTATAATGTATCTCTCTCCATTCGGACCTTTCCCTAGCAAAGTCATCAGAAAATCTCTGTAATATCCTGAAGTGTCCCCAACAACATCATCATCAAGACTGGACTTGTACACGTTAGCATATTCAAATCTGACTTTCAACAGATCGATTTCAGCTCAAGTTACAATAGCTCTGTTGAGCAAATCTTCATCTGTTCCCAACCCAACAATAGAATATCTTACAACCTTTATGATGCATAAAAGCCAAGAAAATGATACCAGAATCAGTTACCGCATTCAAAATGAGTCATAAAGTGATAGTATATAGGCTTGATGCTGCTTGAAAGAAATTAGGAGTTAATAACATTTTTTATTTTCTAATGATTGATAGTGTTTTGGTTCTCCAGTGCAATGCAGAAACATTTGATATCTAAAGTAATAAAATAGACGTTTACTTAAGGGTAAGGAAATATTATATACTACCCCAGAAAGCAGAGCGAAAGAGAAAATTGAGAGAACAAATACAGTCATGCTCCGTGCAACAGAAAAATAAATTGTTAAATATGCTACGCATAACTTATGTAACTACTGATTTACAATGCATGAAAAGGAACCTCAAACTGAAATAGCTCCATTTAGCCAGCACTACGAATCTTAAATAAGATGTAGAAGAATTTCAGAAATTACTAATTGTGTTTTCATCAATTTTTGTTCAGATAACAGATAAATTTGAACTTTAGCTTCTATAATTAGACAATGAAAATGTAAAGGGGCTAAACATAAAAAAATAGGCAGTTTCTGCTTGTTATCATAGTTCCAGAAAAGCATATTTCATGTTAGCAAAATTCTTCTGTAATATCTTCTTCACTCTCTTGCTTTATTTCATGTTACAAACAAACATTTCCGTTTTTATACTAATCTACTCAAAAGAGGTTAAACACAGGAAACTTCGAGCCTTAAATCATAATGCTAACTAGTAAGAAGTTTGGAACATTTCATACACATTTACGTAACAAATAGGTACTTCTTACTTGATAGAAACCCGGTCCTATCAAGACAAACTCTCCTAAATGTTTGAGACACTATCATGTTATTACCTTTCTGAGGGGTGGAGCAACTGAGGCTATGATGTCCTCCTCAAGTGAGCAATCATAGAGAGAGCAATAAGCCTGCATCACAGCCACCATATGGTTAGGAATTGATGCACATGCTATTTCAACAAGAACCTGGCAAGTTGTTTTATCCCTTTCTTCTTAGCCTTCAATGCATCATGTGCTAATCTTGCATGCCTTTCTGAAGGTTCATAAGTCCAGAGAATTATAGCACTCTGTCACGCATCGCAAGTGTGAGTGAGATCACATGATTTCTTCAAAAATTGACATAAGTTGGAAATCAAATTGAAGCTTAACAATTAAATGAACTTTATCTACGGACAACAGGAATGGTATGCCAAAAGCCTATACAATTGTTAGTAGAAAAATCCATATCTTGTCTAAATAATTGTAAGATTCAATGTAATGTTTCATTGAGCTGTTTAATTTCCATCTTAATAACAGAAAAAGAAGCATCTAAATCACTGTTTATCACATAAATCTGCACTGATATACAATACAAGCATGAAATATGCAATCCAACGTTTCATGAACATTTAAGTTTTTTAAGAAAAAAATCCACCCAAAAAGCCATTTTTGTTTTAAGATTACCCCGTTAATGTTTCTGTTCAATTCCCATCATAAGAAAAGCAACCACACATAAAGAGGAAGAGAGAGAAGAGCAGGCTTAGACCCCTTAGCTCTATAGCCATTGGGTGAAATTTGAGATACTCATGAATTAAATTAACATAAATACGAAATCCAGAGTAATAAACAGAACACATGATAGGTCAACGCCAGTTTGCAATATACAACCAAATAGCTCCAAAATGTAACTCATACACAAATTAGATGACCATCAACAGAGAAAAAATGGCTAACAAAAACAAAAGAATACAAAACAAATTCTTGAAAACTTTTCACAACCATGATTTTGACTACAATGTCAAGATTTTGGGTGTATGCAACCTCAATTGTGGCCACATTTGTCCAGAACTCCTTGCAATGTCAAGGAACACGACTAAACTGGGACTTTGGTGGCAATTTAAAAGCCTCTATTGACATTACCTCCAATGTCCCATTAACCAAATTCCTATCAATATACTACTAAGAAAGCATAAAATTTTGTTAAAAAATTAAACATTACATTCAATTGAAAGGATACAACCAAAGAATTAAAGAACTTCAGACACTAATGGTTATGGAAAACCCATTAGCCCAAAAAAGAAAACTTAATTTCTTTTAACACAACTTATATCACTTAAATCAAATTTGGTAATTATGAAGTAAATATTTTTTTATGATTATTTTAATTGGATATGTTTTATATTAATTGATGGCCCACGTGAGAGAGTGAAATACTTTCACATTGGCGTGCATGACAACTATACACAAGTAATAAGTATAAATTTAATATTAGAGTTATCGTCGTTCTCACGAGAACAGAACAGTTAAACTAATTTGTGTTCAGCTTGAATTATAATTAAAGTAATCAAATTATAAAATGTGTGATTAAATTCAAATTAATAAAATCAATTGGAATTCCAATTTCATCACCACTTGTCATAATACCTCTCCCTTTCTTATTATTTATAGTTTGAGTAATTGGATGATTCAGATTGCCTGTACAAATCAAATATATTTTCTTAATTTCTTATAAATTAAACTAAGTTGATTAAGTTTAAATTTTGTCAACTATAGATAATCGTGCGGTCATGGTTGCACATTATATCCTCTCATCTCTAATGTGTAGTTAAGTGATAAATTATCTATCGAGTATTAATTAAGGTTTTTTTTTCTTCTCAAAGTTCCATTATGTATAAATTCAATTTGTAGTGTCCCAGTAATAAAAAATTATAATAATAATAATAATAATAATAATAATAATAATAATAATTTATTATATAATGTCTCAATTTTAATAATAATAAATGAGTGGCTCAGATGAGTAAGTTATGTGAGTGGGGTGTAAGTCAGCCGTTATAAAATGGTAACTTTAAGTATTCTCTTTATCACACATCATAAAAATGGTAACTTTGAATATTCTCTTTATCATACATCATAAAGGTTTTTCAAAAGCAATCTTTGTTGAAGTTTGTAGTTGGTATTGATAGGCAAAACACAGGTTCGTGTCGTATTCACGAGGATAAGCAATTTAGAACTTATTTCTATTTAATGATTTTATTAATTTCTCAAAGAGCATAAAAAAATAATTAATTAAGGGAACAATTTGTAGAAGAATAAAATAATGATAATTTAGAGCAAGAAATAAAATAAAGATGAGAAGTGATTGGGATCCCGATTTCACCACTAATTCCCCCTTATAATTTTCTTTAATGCTATTAAGTATAATCATGGTCGAACCGGATTCCTACCATTCGTGATCGTTCCTCTCAGAATCACTCACTCACGTCTCCTAGCGCAATAATGGTTTAATTCTTCTTTTTTCTCTAGATGTTTACTTTATAAAAGCGTCTCTAGTATGAGATAAATATACCTATCGAATTATAGTAATGAATGACAGTGAAAGAAATGAAGTTTGAATCTTCCGTTCTTTCCAACAAATCCATCATTCCCGCAAAGTATTTTATCTTTATTTTACTTTCTTTCGCATTACATATATATATATATATATATATACTTTTTTTTATTAACGACTGGAATAAAAAGAAACAATTTCGAGATCGAAATGATGAATCAAAAAAAAGTATTTTGACCAAATCATTCCATTATTATCAATTTATTAGGTTGTCAATTTAATAAACAACATTAAGAACGAAGAATAAAGCACCTAAACATATACTGAATAACATCAAGAATCAGATAATTAGGGTTACATCGTTCTTCCAATCAAAGGGAGAGTTAGTTCATAGAAATAAAGAAAATAACACACAAGTAAATTAACGAAGAATACACAAGATAATTGATTCCCTTGGAAGTCGAATACTCTTATCGCCTCCTTCTCCTTTACTTGGGGTTGAATTCCGTTGCCGTCTACGAACTGCGGATGAAGAGGTCTAGAGGTTGTCAATCTCCAGAACCTCGATCGAATTAGGTCAAGTATAACCTTCAGTATTGGACTTGAGCTTCCTTTGATAAGATCTTTAAAAGATAATAAGAGATCTTTATTTTTCAAATAAGATAATATCTTCAGCTTCCTTTGCATAAGATAAGATAAAATAGGATCTTGGAAGATAAGATAAAATCTTGGGCTTGCTGCGAGTCCAACTCGCGCGAGATATTGAATAACTCGCACGAGATCATGTTCCAGAGAACAGACGTGTGTTGCAATCCAAGTCACTTCGCGGGAGATGAGAAGAGATGAGTGCGAGATGAGGTTCCAGAGATTTTTTCTTCTTCATTGGAGCTCCAATTCGGGCGAGTTATGTTCTAACTCGCAAGAGATGTCTTTCTAGACACGTTTTTCACTTGTTTTGGACTATTTTTCACCTTGACACACTTAGCACACCATCAACAAGGTCTAACATGAATTATTATGAATTAAGATCAATTAGAGTCATTTTAGGTGACTTAAAAGTATTAAAAGAACAATTTATTATATAAAAAAAGTACAAAAATAACTCACTTTTGTGAGTTATCAAATAGCCCCAACTTAAAACTTTGTTTGTCCTCAAACAAAAAGAGAATTTTACCAAATCAACAAAATATAACATAACCCAAATTGGCAATGAAATACTTAATTCTTAGCATTGAATTAAACTAGACCTTACCCATGATGAACGAAGGATCAAGTTACCAAATTTTTTCATTGTGATTAATCCTTGGATTGCTTAGCTCACTGCACAAGAGAGTTAGTCATGCATGCATATTCAAATTATGTTAGTGGTCATCTGTGTGTGTAAAATTTATTCCAAGTTCCCAATGAGATCAAGTGGTTTTAGATTTCAGAAGAAAAGCATTGCCCCTTTCACCTCATGTATTTCCTGCATTATCTTCCACACAAGTTAGCATTTACCAGGATCAATAGAACTTTTATTAAGCTTGTAATGTCGGCTTAGGTGAAGGTATGATGACAAAGTCAATTTAGGCTCATTACCATGTTCCCCAACTTAAGAAACCATAGTTGATGAGTCATTATTTTGATCAATTTCTCTACATTTAATACATCATATTACAACATTATTAATGGTCAATTAGCATGATTTAGTGCATTTATGAGTTTGGGCTCATTTGGGCCTTAAGTGCTTATTTTTGTTCTAATTCGCTAAAATTTTCTGTTTTGACAAGGTTCACTAAAAAAGTCATAACTCTCACTACAGAATTTTGTTTGAGCTCCGTTTCATGTCAAATTAAATAGGACTAAAAGAGCTATAAAAGCTATGAAGACATGAAGAGCCAATTCAGACCGCATTTCGGGTGAAAATTGCCTTGAAAGTGATGCACAAAACTAATGCGGGAAATCCAGCGTGAAGAATTAGTGTAGGCCCATTTCAAATCATGTAATTGGACCATTTAAGTGTTTGCATTGAGTGGGCTTTGAACCCTGCACCCTAAGTCACTTAAAGTCATGTGACTAGCACATGACTCACTTATTATAAATACCCCAATTCAGAAAATTGTAACAGACTTTTCACCTTTCAATTAATTTCAATTTTCAGCATTACTCTTTTCCTTTCAAGTCACTCTGCTAGGGTTTTCAGGTTTGCCATTCCAATTGTCGTTCTCTCTCCCTTCTTGCAATTTAATTCTTCTAATATGCAATCCCCATTTATGCTTAGTCTAATTTCAATTATGTGCAACTAATTTCATCAACCAATTTGATTTCAATAGGATCCCTAATTTCCTTAGGTTCTCCGTTTTCAATTGCATGAGCACTTGTTTTAGATTCTATAATTTTGATTTCATTATGTTGATTAATATTTTGGATTGAGATTGTTGATTCTATCGTTGTTGATTGATAATGAATGCAGAAAACTAATTATATGATTCAAAACCAAGTTGTGTGCTCTCATGTGATCGTGTGAGTTTAAAGGCCACCAAGTGTTCGATGATAATTCTCTAAGATCTTAGAGCGTTAGTTCAGTGTTGGCATGCTGAAATCTCGGTTCCAATGCACTGCATAGATGAGTGCCCTTTTTTTGTTAAACTGATGAGGGAAATTAGGATCTGACAGAGATCGGATTGGTGCTTTTTAATCATCTATTATATTGTTTTTTAATTATTGTTTAATTACTGTCATTGGTTAATTTTTACTATTTAATTGCCTTTAATTTTTCCTCTACACAAAAACCCTTAAAAATTGCATTTAAAATTTCGGCTATAGAGAAGTAACAAAGTAATCCGTAGGGAAATGATCCGAGTCCACTATTACTGTAAAGTAGTAACTAGACTTCGGTATTATTTGACGCACATTCGGCGCGTGTGTCAATAGTTCCCAAACCTTTCTCCTAGATAATCTCTTAGCATTTAGAATATATTTTTGTGTTCTATGTTGGCTTTCAGGGAGTTCCATTGATACCTCTTTATTTAATATTTGTTGTTGCCACAAACTGGTGGCTTTTCCAGCAATTTTCTAATTTTTTTTTTTTGTGATCACAAATTGGTGATCTTTTTATTACCTTTTTGATTTTTTTGTATTTTTCTGGATTTTTCTAGAGGTGTAATTTCCTTCCCTGTTGAACACATACTGTATACCAAGCGAATTCTCTAAAATAGAACTTGAGTTTTTAGGCCTGTGGTATGGTGGGTTTTTCAAGAGGGCAATCCAAAGAATGAGAATTATTAGCTTAAATATTACTTATTATGAAAAATTTGCTTAGACTCAAAGTGGGTGACTAAGGTCATTCATTTAAATTTTAGGTTGGCCGAGAAAGTTTTTTATGTGTGCCAAAGAAGACCTAAATTCTTTCCTAGTTCATGTTTCACTTGGTTTAGCTTTTTCAAGATCAACTTTGGTTATTTGAGTTTTACCCTTTTCCTATTTTTTTAGACACAAGCACATTATTAGTACAAGGAACAAAATAGAAAGTGCATTTAATTGATTTCCACAACATAAATCATCAAGCATACACTACATTCTCAATCTTGCACAAGAGTGTTAGCATCTCAAGGTGGATCAACATTATCATTAAAACTCAAAGTAACGAGAAAATTTTCATTCATGCATAAAGAAGGTTAGTCTAATAACGTAGATGCATCAGTTTATTCAAAGAAAACATAAAAGAAGAAAGAGAAGAGAGAATAAAAAAAATAAAAATTATGCAATAAAATTTAAGTAGGAGCAGGAAAATAAAAGGATAAACAAGAGTAGCCACGCCCAACTTAGAACCATGCCATCCGCGACACTGAAAAAAGAAAGAGGTGAACTACTCAAACCTACTGAGGAGGACTGGCTGGTGGAAAGCCCCACTAATGCGTGAGGAACTCCTCAAAGGTCTTAAGTGCGGAGTTGGAAGAAGAGGACTCTGCTCAGGTGAAGATGGAGTGAGGGAATCGAACAGAGCCTGGGGCAAGTAAAGGGCCTCTCCAATATAATGGCATCAACTGGATGCTTGCTTCTCCTTGGTTTGTCCATCTCTATTATGAACAATTAGAGAAGCCAATTAAAAATAGGAGGAAAGAGGCAATAAAAGCAAAATCAATAACAGACGTCATTTAATAAAACAATTTCCAAGAGTGCTCATGTTAATGATCTAATATGCAATTAGATGCAAACAATCAAGAATGGATGCATAGCGGTGAATCATGTGCATGGAATAATTAACCTCAATTTATGGATGCATCATATACAGCTAGACCAATTAAATACAACATCCAATCTAATAGTTTTTGCAAAACGTGGCTAACTCGCGTGAAGTTAAGGTAACTCGCGCGAGGTTAGCTTTAGAGGAGTAAAATTTCAAAGTTTTAAAATAACTCGCGCGAGATTGCTGAGAGGGTTATGCACCGCGCAAGTTCATCTCTAAAGCTTGCAATATCACTTAAACTCCTAATGCAGCATGGTTTTTATCATAAGTACTTCAATACAAACATGCAACATTTAATTTTAAACACTCAAAACTATCCTAAGCAATTATTTCATAAAAAGTCTCTTCAAACCCTTAGAGAACTAAAAAAAGCATATCAAGGTAGTAAATAGATATGCTAATCAGAATATTAGGCCAAGAAGGTTTCATTACGTACCTTGTAGAATCGAGTAATGAAGAGAAAGTGAATTTCCTATAATTAGGGATGAGATTGGGTTTAGAGAGAATGAGTGCAAAGAAGGGTGCTTATGAGAATGAAAACTGAAATGTAGTTGTCCCTTCCCTTTCCCACATTATTTTTAAAAAATTTCCTCCTTCACATGTTGTGCTCCTCTCGCGCGAGGTCGTTTTGGGTGTAACCCAACTCGCGTGAGGTCAAGGTACAAAGAAGAAAAATTCTTCTCTGGAAGGCCATCTCGCGGGAGATCTATCAAGATCAACGCGAGATGGAGTGGCAGAGAGCACTAGGTGGGTGATCTCGCGCGAATTACGTGGAATTTGCGCGAGATGGACTCATAGAGAGCAAATTTTCAAAAGTTTGAGTCCCAACTCGCGCGAGGTGAGTAAAATCCTGCGCGAGTTGCTCTCTGTGAGTCTTAATTCAAGAAACTTTTTGAGGTTTTATGATGCGTATTTGTATCTTCCTTGATGTTTGTAGCTGTGCAATGACTCTCTACAGCACTAAGACTCAAATAAAATAAAGAAAAACCAAAAAGAAAAATTAAAGGTAAAAAGGTTAGAAATTGCGGGTTGTCTCCTGATTAGCACTTTGCTTTCAAGTCCTTAAGTTGGACCGAGCTATGTTCAGATTGGACGACACAATGGAATGAAGATCCTGAGCTCAATAGGGTCTCCATAATCGGAAGTATAGGTGTTGTCCAATTTTAGTGGCTTTCTCCAAGTTTGGAGTTGCTCTTATGTTTCGCTGCACTTGTAATTCAGAATTATCCTTAATAAAATTTACAGAATTAACAGATGAAGGATGCATACCTTCCCGGTCACAAAGATGCAGTTCTTGTATGAACTCTCTTTCCCACAATACCTTTACCGGTTTCTTGGATTTTCTAGGTCTTATTTCCGGTTTGGGTTTGTGGTTCACTTTTATTGTAGAGGGAGGATGAGTAGGTAATTTTCGCACATCAAGAATCGGTAACCCTGGATTTTTCTTTTTGGATGGCGACTTGTTGGTCATGATAGCACTGCACTCCTCATTCAAGACCACCACTTCAATTTCAGGTAGCTTCCTCTTCTTGGTGCGTAATTCCTGCATAGGGCTAGAGTAAACTGGCATTAGTTGTAAAGTCTTTGGGAGTGGGATATTTACCTCTAATATTTTGAAGACCTCCAAGGATTTTGCGGATGGCTTCTCTTGGGTGTCTTGCTTGCCTCTCTTGAGTCAATTTAGATATGGAATAGGGAGCACATAAGCTGGAGGTTCATCCCTCGGTGTTTCCTCTCGGCTAGCTTTATCTTTCTCCCCACACTTTTGGGGAATTGTGCATGTACCAGTCCTTTCAGCAAAAATTTCTTCTTGTTCTTCCTCTTAGATAGGGCTAGAATTTCTGCAGAAGGGGCAGGAAGTTCTTTACTAGTTCTCAAATTCATAGAATTTACTTGTTTCTTAGGGTTTGGAGTAGTATTCCCAAGGAAAGTTTTTTTATCACGGCTTGAAAGCTGCTGGTTTATTTGGCCTAGTTGATGCTCCATTCTGCACGTTGTATCAAGGTTTCTTTGTGCAGCTTCTTGGTTCCTTTGCAAAGCATCACGATTACTGGATATACCTCTCATCTCTTCAATGAATGCACAGTCAGAGTCAAGTAGGGTTTTGTTCATGTTCATGATCATATTGTGGCCTTCAACAATTTGCTTAGACAATTCCTCCAATTCAGATTCTTTTTATTATTGAGGTTGGAATGGAAGTCCTTGGGTTTGTGAGTTATCCTCCCATGAGAACCAAGGATGGTTCCCATAATGTGGATTCCTAAGGTTGTTGTTGTTGTAGCCAAATATTTGATGTTGCCTTACATAGTTAGCAAATTTATCAGCATAAAAACAAGCACAAGTATAGGTATTACCTCCACAATAAGAGCATAACACATGATAGCCTTGTGGTGGAGGAGCAGTGATCGTAGGTGTTGTTCTTGTTGTATATCTTGCCATTGGTTTTTCAAAGCGTTGTTGACTGATGGCTAAGGCTAGAGAAGCCTCCTCGAGAAAACTGTCACTCGCCTCAAACATCTCAACACGCTGTTTTGGCTTCTCTGGATGCACTAGAGAGTAAGTGAGTGTTCTCTTGATCTTAGGATCAAGGCCAACTCAGGCTCTCTGTCTCTCTATTTTCTTAGTTTCCTGAAAACAAATTTTTCCTGGATTAAATGAGAATATCAAGAGAAGTATGGAAGAAGAATAAAATAAATTTTAAAAGAAAAATATTAAATGCTAAAGAAGAAGGGGGAAGTTTGAATAAAATAGAAAAAATTAAAAGAAAAAAATAAAATCAAAACAAAAATAAGCCAAATTGGCTTATCCACGGCAACGGTGCCAAAAACTTAATATGCGGAATACAGGTGGTTATTATACATCCTGCATCCCTTTTTATGGTAAATATACCACAACCATCAAGTAATAAGTATTTTTAGATCAAGGTTGTCGTATCCACGAGGATAAGCAATTTAGAACTTATTTCTATTTCATGATTTTATTAATTTCTCAAAGAGTATTAAAAAAAAGTAATTAATTAAGGGAGCAATTTGTAGAAGAATAAAATTTAGAGCAAGAAATAAAATAAAGATGAGAAGTGATTGGGATCCCGATTTCACCACTAATTCCTCTTTATAATTTTCTTTTATGCTATTCAAGTATAATCATGGTCGGATCGGATTCCTACCATTGTGAGCGTTACTCTTAGAATCACTCACGCCTCCTAAGTTAACCGAATTAATACCAAATTAATATGGGATCTAGTTCTATGAATCCAAAGACAATTTAGGTGCAGTCCGCATTACTACCTATTCTCATCTCTAGGATGCTAGCGCAATAATGGTTTAATTCTTCTGTTTCCTCTAGATGTTTACTTTCTCAAAGCGTCTCTAGATTACCTTATCAATTTATTAGGTTATCAATTTAATAAATGTTATTAAGAACGAAGAACAAAACACCCAAACATATACTAAAAAACATCAAGAATCATATAAAGGGGATAATTAGGATTACATCGTTCTCTCAATCAAAGGGGGAGTTAGTTCATAGAAACAAAGAAAATAACACACAAGTAAATTAAAGGAGAATACACAGGATAATTGATTACCTTGGAATTCGAATGCTCCTATCGTCTCCTTCTCCTTTGCGTGGGTTAGAATTCTGTTGTTGTCTACGAACCGAGGATAAAAAGGTCTGGAGGTTGTCAAACTCCAGAACCTCAGCCGAATTAGGTCAAGTATTATGAGAGCGGTCGGCCCTTTTGTTGTGCGTAACTTATTATATTTATAGCCTTCAGAATTGGACTTGGGCTTCCTTTGATAAGATCTTTAAAAGATAACAAGAGATCTTTATTTTTGAAATAAGATAATATTTTCGACTTCCTTTTCATAAGATAAGATAAGATAGGATCTTGGAAGATAAGATAAAATCTTGGGCTTGTTGTGAGTCCAACTAGCGCGAGATGTTGAATAACTCGCGCGAGATCATGTTCTAGAGAACAAATGTGTGCTGCAATCCAAGTTACTTCGCTTGAGATGAGAAGAGGTGGGCACGAGATGAGGTTCTAGAGAGCTTTTCTTCTTCACTAGAGCTCCAATTCGCGCGAGTTATGTTCTAACTCGCGAGAGATGCCTTTTTATACACGTTTTTCACCTTTTTTTTTTGGCTATTTTCACCCTTAAACACTTAACACACTGTCAACAAGATCTAACACGAATTATTGTGAATTAAAAGCAAGTTAGAGTCATTTTAGGTGGCTTAAGAGTATGAAAAGGAAAATTTATTATATAAAAAGAGTACAAAAATAGCTCACTTTTGTGAGTTATTAGGTATTGTCTTAGTGCTTCATAATTGATCAAATACTACACTCCCAAGTGTTTTCTAACTAATCTTTATTGTTTCGTTTTGTTTGGACTTTTACTCTAAGAGAGAGGTCTCCTTGGGAAAGAGTAAGGATCTTTGAGAAAGGTTTCTCAAAGGGTTTGGATTCTTGGAGTTACCAAGACCAAGGAGAACTATTCTTTGGGTTAAAAAACAGGTTGAATTGAGTGATTTGATTTCATTCTTGTGCTACTTGTGTAGTGTGCTTATAAGAACACAAAAATGTTTCGGCTTTTGATTCACCCCTTTTGATTCACCCCTTTTGATTCACCCTTAGGGACCAACACCGCTAAGGGTCCATAATCACAGTAAATAAAAGATCATTGACTTAGCAAATAACATAATAAACAATTTTATATCACTAGAAATCCAGCACTGGTAGGGTACTTGCAAGAATGAAATTGACATAGAAAATAATTAATAGCACATTATATCAATCAAAACATCACATTAACAGTAAAATATCAATAGGATATTATTAACATTAATGCAATATTAATTTCATCAATTATGCAAATTTCTTATAATTATTCCCCACGATATAAGAAATTGTAATAATTTGGAAGATTTTTTTTTTTGGAAATTGCAATAATTTGGAAGAGAAAAAAACTTATGCATTTATATTATATAAAGCATAAGAAAAAAGACAAGGGAAGAAAAGGAGAAGAAATTCTTCTTTATATAATTTTTCAAGGTGACACGTTAAAGAAAAGGGAATAACCACTTGTTAGGTCCACATCATGCCAAGTGTCACGCGAGAAGATAGGCGCGTCACGCCGCGCTCCATGTGCCGCATGTGCCTGATGACGTCTCCCGAACCTGTGCTCTGTGTGTCTCATGCGTCGGAAAGCTTCTCCCACGTGTGGGCTCTACGCGCCTCAGACGCCATATGCGCGCATGGACTCCACACGCCACACGCGCCTGAGGCCCTTCTTGCCCTTGAGATCCATCTGCCCATGACCCTCTTCTCTCTATGCACGTGTCAGTTCTCTTCTCTACCTGTTTTATTGCGAAACGGGTTTGAAAAACCCATTTTTGGACCCATTTTTTTCCTATGACTACTAATCAATTTTACACTGTTAATTCAAAAAACAAGATGGAAATCTGGTTTAATTTTGTTTTCTACCCTTTTCATTGAATTTGAAATTCCCCATGTTCTAAGGTATTATTGGGCACACGTAACCAATTGAACTAGAAGATCCAATGGTTATATAGTCTCTTGCGTACACATATATACCGTTTTTCCTTTAAATGTTTTGTATAAATGTCATTTATTGAACAAAAGGATGTTTTTCTTATTTTAATGGTATTATTTAATTATTGGTCTAATTGATAAATGTCATTTATTTTTTTAGACATATTGTCATAATGTCTTTAGTAAAGTATTTGTGACGCACATGTTTGTGCGTCATCCATTTATTTCTTGATGTATGCCCATCAGTTATTATATAATTTTGATAAATTAGAGAGTAGCCACAACATCTTTACTTGATTGAAATTATATGTTAAGTTATCTAAATAAAAAAAACCATTGTAATTAATTTGTGTGATAAAATTTTCCCGTCGAAATTTTATTGTGTTATAAAATTAATTAGGATGAAATATCAAATTATAGTTTCTTAATCTACACACTGGAATTAGGAAAGGGAACATAATTTGGTAGGTTCATCATAAAGTTACAAATTGTGAATTTAAATTGAGTAAAACTTCAGCCCACAGGTAAGTTTTATGTCTCTAAATTCATGAATAAAGCATATTTTAAAAACATGATATTTATTTTAGCCTTAAATTAAATAATGAGCATGTATAATTGTTCTCTACAGTTAATATCTCTAATATTATTAAGTGTGACATTCCCGAAATCAAAGGGGATAATTATAAGGTTTGGAGGGAGAGAATTCTTCTTCATTTAGGCTGGATGGATATTGACTTGCCATAAGGAAAGATGAACGACCAGGTATGATTGAAACTAACACTCCATATGTCGTTGATCTTTATGAAAAGTAAGAGATCTATTCGTCCCTATGTAATGTTCATAAAGACCAGAATATCTGCTACTATTCGCAGTTCTATGGATCAGATAAGGCCATTGATGATCAATTTGTCACTTCAAGATAAGGCCCTTGCCAGACCCTCATAATTTAGTTCTCATATTTAAGGCTCAATGGAGTAAAGGGTGTGCGTGATCATATCATGCGCACGAGGCGTGTAGTGGCTCAGCTAAGAACCTTAGAGGTTACCAAGTCTGACTCTTTTCTGGTACAATATATTTTGTGTACTCTTCCTATACAATATGCCCCCTTTAAAATCTCCTACAACACACGTAAGGACAAATGGTCAATTAATGAACTTATGACAATGTGTGTTCAAGAAGAAGAGAAATTGCTTATGAAAGAGGGTGAAATGGTAAACTTGACAGTTCATGATAGATAGAAAATAGACCAAATTAAGAACAAGGGCAAGATACATGTTCAGCCATCCATAAAGAAGGAGTCCAAGTGTTTCTTTTATAAGAAGAAGGGACGCATGAAGAAAGACTGCTCAAAATTTAAGAATTGGATGGGAAAGAAAGGTACTCCAATTGTTTTTGTTTGTTATGAATCTAATATGATTAATGTTTCTCAAAATACATGGTGGATAGATTCTGGCTTTACAATCCATGTTTCTAATACCTTACAGGGTATGAAAAACCTGCAGAAACCAATGGGTAATGAGAAGGACATCTATTCAGGAAGCAAGATGAGCTCGCATGTGGAAGCTATTGGGACATGCAATTTAATTTTGAATAATGGTTTCATTTTACATTTAGAGAAGACCTTTTATGTTCCAAGCTTTTCTAATAACTTGATTTCAATATCGAGACTTGCACCGTTGATCAGTTATGGTGCATTACTCGATGGTCTTTACTTTATTTAGTTACAAGATGACACCACTCATAATTCTATGCATGTTACTGCTGGTATTAAGCGATGTATTGTAAATGAAGAATCCTCTATGTTGTGGCACCGTAGACTAGGACACATCTCTATTGAAAGAATTAAGAGATTAGTAAATGAAGGAGTACTTAGTACTTTAGACTTTTTCGATTTTGAGACTTGTATAGATTGCATTAAGGGTAAGTAAATCAACAAGTCAAAGAAAGATGCAAAGAAGAGTTGAAACCTATTAGAGATCATACATACGGATATTTGTTATCCAGACATAGATGCATGCAATCCAAAATACTTTATCACCTTTATAGGTGACTTTTCGCGGTATATGTATCTCTACCTATTTCGTTCCAAGGACAGAGGTGGAAACAATGTGGATGCCTTTAAAGTTTTTGAGGCTGAAGTAGAGAAACAATAAGGAAAGCAGATTAAGATTGTGAGATATGACAGAGGTGGAGAGTACTACAGTAGATCCTATACGAAGAATATCCCATATGCTTCAGCAGTTGGAAGTCTTATGTATGCTCAGGATTGTACCAAACCTAACATTGCATATGCTGTTGGAATTTTGGGAAGATATCACAGTAATCCAGGTATTGACCATTGGAAAGCTACAAAGAAAGTTATGAGATATCTTTAAGAGACAAAATATTACATGTTCATGTACAAACAAACTATCTATCTAGAAGTAATTGGCTACTTCCACTATGGAGGTTAAGTTTGTTTCTTGTTTTGAGGCTACCCCACATGATGTATGGTTCAAGAGTTTTATGTCTGGGGTTAGAATTGTAAACTCTATTTGTAGGTCATTAAAGTTATATTGTGACAACTCTGTTGCGGTATTTATGGCTAAGAATAAAGTGAAAGTTAAAGTAAGCACATCGACATTAAATATTTAGCCATAAGAGAACGTGTTAAAGAAAATAAAGTGGTTATTGAGCACGTTAGCACAAAATTGATGATTTCTGATCTTTAAACAAAAGGCAAGCCATTAAAGAATTTTAAGGATCATGTAGTGCGAATGGGACTATGTTCCATGATTTAATTTCATTGTACGTATATTTTTTATTTTTTTTAATGAAACTCTTATTCAGTTGGATGTTTTCTCATACGAATTTGTGTACATATTTATTTCGAGAAATACCATTTTGTTTAAACCTAGAATGGACATATGATTTATTCATTGAGTTGAGAGCTGATGTTTAGAGAAACTCAATATATTGTGGTACATGGAAGATATTACTCACCGTCAAAAGACCTATCACCATGACTCATATGTTGTGTTACATGATACGGTTGATGATTGATTTAAATGGACCAAGTGGGAGAATGAAAAGAAATTCGTTGTAACCTCTTCAGCCAATAAGAAATCAATTACAAATAAATTCGGGATTCTTGGTTGAGACTTTTTTAGAAAACCATTTTCTGAATGTGGTTGATTATACAACCACATTCAATCTCCCTTGAGCAATCGACTTTATTCTGAATATCTTTTGGTTGAAATTCTGTGATGGGCAGACTCTATAAATAGAATGAAGTGCTCTCAGTTTTGCATCACCACAACTACTTCTCTATTCAGAAATACACCATCTAAACGAGTGAGTGAGGGTTTGGAAAGGCAAAGCTAGTTACAATGTTGTACGTGCAAACAATGATTGCAGGTACGGTTCTTTATTTTAGCTTCTGCTGATTGGCTTAAATATGTTGTTTAATCTAGTTAACATGTTTAGACCATTATGATTTTATGTCTTAAATAATCATCAAAAGATTATTTAATCATAAAAGGGGTGTGCCTGAACTGTCCATGAGAACTAGTTCCATGTGTTTGATTGTCAGAATGTGAGGAGTAAGAGTAACTGCTCTCAATCTGGCGAGTGCTCATTCTAAATTATTTGATGATGATAGACATTGATACGTAAAATATGCGCGTGATAGTTGTAACACCCTCAACTTCTCCATCTAAATACTTTAATTTCTCTACGGTAATTAAATATTCATTCGGTAAACAAGCCAAATCTTATTTCATAGAGTAATTTTCAAAATAAAGTTTCTACAACTGCAATTGTGAATTTCTTATAAAATAAAAATTCTAGGCTTCTAACATTCCTATACAATAGAAATTTCTCAAACATGAAAATGAAAGTAATAGTATCATGATGTCTTCAACAAATCAGGTTCTCCTCTAGCCTACAACCTGGTGTCTCCAAGCAACTGCTCATCTGCTCGCCCGCTCGCGGGGTCATCACAGGTGTCAACCACAGACACAACCATAGGATTAGCTCAAAATTCAATGATAATAATAAAATCATAGGAACCATACACACAAACAACAGATATAAGGAAGACATGAAATTTCAATTAACAATTTATCACAATTAACTTTGCAACCCAATATGATGCATGTCACTCACATTTCACTCTCATGCCATGTGGTACCATCAAATCAATTGAGCAATGCTAGGAGTACATGTCACATCTGACACTCTCACTAGAAATACTAGACAGTTACAATTAAGGCAACCAGTGTTGCAATAGGAGTCACTTCCCACTCATGGTGATCAGCCATAGTGGAAGCTTTCCCCATCGCGAATAACTTCAAAGTCCTAGGCCATTACAACGACCTGTCAGGAACCATTCGTACTAGTTCCATTCATCCCAACCTTTCGAAAACATTTCATCACGTATAGCATTCATGATAATCTCTCTCATTTTTAAAACATCATGCTTTACAAGCATGTTCACCAGGGGCAATCTCACTCCCCGTCCACAGGAGCAGACACCCATCCCTTTCTCTTTCAAATAATTTCATTTGATTATCATGAACCTAAACGACTCATCAATACAATATGACCTACAAAATTAATCTCTCAATCCACATCAATAATTTTCCATTAACATTAATAAATGTAATTCACACACACATTATTACAATTGTCAACAATACAAAGAAGGAAGAATGCACTAATAATAACCTGTGGAATTCTATAGAATCATAATTCAACCTGAAGATTTATTTATTTATTTATACATTGACTAATGCTTAACAAAGTCCAAATTACCAAAGTCAACTTTCATACCTCAAAAATCCAAATGTCTAGTTATTGCCCCAATTTCTCTCATTGTTCCTTTCACCTCACACATCAATCTCTTATCACTTTAATTACAATGCCTCACACACCAAATGAAACACTGCAATAACTATCCATATCATGTTTACATCCACCTTTATATACGCCTAACCATATCCTTTTATCCTTAAAAAAATTTCGTTATCATATTCCTTTTCAATAAATATCACCACCTTTGTACTAAACATATTTATCACAATGATAGGAACCCATTGGCAGTTCTATATTCCTTTTATCTCTACTCAAACCCTATGAGTAATAAGATATCATGAAAATCTAATACCAAAATCAGAAAATTAATTACATTGAACAATCACGCCAATCACATAATTATCCATAAAGAGATCATCACTCATGACATACTCATTATCATTGAATTCTTATAACTACTCTCACCTTAAATGATTCTCAATAGGCAAAACTTATTCTTTGGATTTTCTGGTTAACCAAGGGTTCTCACAACTATACACATGTTTAAGGTTTCTTAATATAAAAATATTATAATTCAAAAATCAAAAAGTCAATCTACAATCCCTAGAAGTCTCATATTTTATAATTTCATTTCTCTGATTTTCCTAACCCTCGTTTGCTCACTCATTCATAATATACCAATCCCATCACAAAATCTACCTTTAGAGCACAATAATTCAATTTCATTCAATAAAACAATTACACAAATAATCATAAATTACACAAATAATCACAATTGCCAAAACTAACAGGAACTCACAATAGCAATAATCCAATAGTAAAACCACAATCATCATACCTAAATTTAGTGAATTCAATCATCAAAATTACATAAACAATATTTTGAAACAATTAATCAATTGTGTAGAAGGTACTCATTATTATCATCAAATTTAAGAACTACCCTAACCTGAACTCAAGACGCTATGTGTGAAGAAAAACTGAAGTTGGTAGAGTTCCAATCTCCACCCTCTCATCGGGAACATCAATCTCCTTTTAGGGGGAAAGATAATACTAGAGCGTGAGAGAAAGAAAGGAAAGAAAGGAAGAATGAGGAAGGATGTGTGATCAGAAAGTGCAGCAGACTCGCCCTTTTATAACTGTTCAACCACCCATGGGCATTTATTATCCATTAAAATTATAACATTACATAATCAATTTTCATTATTTTTATTTGTTGAAAATAATTATTTCCTTAATTAGTGAAGATTCTGCTTTCTAACCGATTTGATAGTGATTTGGAACAGATTTTGTGGTGATTTGATTTGTATCTACTTAATTACTTATTTCCTATTTCCTTGATTAAGTTGTACCTAGTCTATAAATTCATATTGTATTCATTCCTTAAATAAGATACAAAAATAACATAAAATCTGTTCTTCAATATTATTAAATTGAGACATTATAATTCAATTATTATTATTATTATTATTATTATTATTATTATTATTATTATTTTATTATTAATAAAAATTGGGCTACAATAGTTACACCAAGCGCATAAATTGCTATAGCAAATATACCACAATCGTCAAGTAATAAGTATTTAGAAAAGAGTATCAATCCCACGAGGATAAGACAATGTGATCTATTTTATTTGTGATCCCTTTAATGACCAAGACTATGAAAGTTTGATGAGAAAGTAAATATGAAATAACGTAAATTATGCAGGTGAATTATAATTCAAAGAGTGATTGGGTCCCCGATTTCACCACCAATTACTCTAACACTTTCCTCTTTGTTACTCAAATTCTATTCTTGGTTGGACCAGATTCTTACCTTTGAGAGCGCCCCTCTCAAGATCGCCCTCGCCGCCTAGGTTAACCAGGTTAATTAATCTCTTAAGTTAACACCAAATTAATTACGGTATTAGTTTCATGAATTCAAGAACATACTTAGATGTTGTCCACATTACTATCTACTCCTATCTCTAGGACTCTAGCGTAGCAATGATCTATTTCTCCAATATTGCCTAAGTTTCTTTTCTCAAAGTTCCCCTAGGATTAAGATCAATTTATTAGGTTGTCAATTTAATAAATAACATTAAGAACAGAAGAAAAAACTCCCAATAATAGACTGAACAACATCGAGTATTGCATTAAAATGAATTAGGGTTACATCGGTTCCCCAATCTAGAGGGATTTTAGTTCATGATTAATTGAAAATCAATACAATGGATTGAAAGAGAATACATGATGTTAGTCAGAATCTCCTTCTCTTGCTCTAGCGGTTGGATCCAGTTGTCGTTCACGAATTAAAATTTCCTTTTCCGAATTGCAGTTGCTCTCGTCATCTTCCGTCAAAAGGCTGAAGTTAGGTCTCTTCTAATTAGATGATCCTAGAGTTTCTGAATAAATTTTATTTATAGCCTTAGACTTGGGCCTGCTGCGAGTCCAATTCGCGCGAGGTATTAAACAACTCGCACGAGTTCATGTTCCAGAAAGGAGCCTTGTGTTATACTCCAAGTCACCTCGCACGAGCTAAAGGAACTAGGCGTGAGATGAGTTCGAGATGAAGTGCAAGAGAGTTAACTTATTCTTGAAGATACACCACCTCGCGCGAGATGATGTTGTTGAGCGCGAGGCTAGTGAAGAATGAGGTGTCAGAGAGTTAACTTACTCTTCAAGAAATGTGACTTTGTGCGATATGAGAAGAAATGAGCGCGAGATGAGGTTCCGGAGAGTTTCTCTTCTTTACTGAAGCTCGAAGTCGCGCAAGTTGTGATCCAACTCGCGAGAGATGCTTTCCTAAGCACATTTTCACCTATTTTTTTTTTGGCTATTTTTCTCCGTGAAACACTTAAAACACCATCAACAAGCTCTAATACGAATTGTTGTAAATTAAGATCAGTTTAGAGTTATTTTAGGTGAATTAAGAGCGTAAAAAGGACAATTTATATTATAAAAGGAGTATAGAAATAATTCACTTTTGTGAGTTATCAAACATAAATATATCTTACCAAATAAGAAAAGAGACCGTACAATGAGTTTAAGTAGATGGTTCAACCCATCATGGATCAAATACCAAAAGAGATCTTAATATTTAATAAATTATATTGATGTGAATAATATACATGTCAGATAAATATAATTAATAATTATAATGATAATTGATTAATAATGCAAATTTAGATTATTATATTTATATAAATAATTAAATCTAACATCTGCTAATTTCATATCCACGAAACATCATCTTCAATTGGATCAGAGTGGATCTTGACTTCCATAGAAGAAGACATATACATGAAATATTAAAAAATAATAATAACTTTACGCAAATTAAATCTAAAAAAATTTAATATACAATAAGTTCTAAAATTAAAAGAACCTACACTACAAAAATTTATCAAATAAAATTAACACTAACAAAATTAAAATTTTAACTAATCTAATCACTTTCCAACATTAACAAAATTATTTAACAAAAAAAGAAATATTACAAATAAACAATTTTATTGATATAACAATTTTTTTTTAATTTACGTGACCTAAAATATATAACATAACAATAAATATTTTAAGTAAATCAATTTTTACAATTGCCAATAATTAATAAATTATTTAAAATACTATTTATTGTATTATTATTATTTTAGTACAAATTATTTAAAACAGATTTTTTAATTATCTAATCAATTCCCTACGCTAACAATAAATAGGTTCATAATACTAACAAAACAGATTATTTTTCTAATTTAATTAATTTTCTACACTAACCAAAATTATTCTAGTGGAATTTCTGAACACTATCAAAACAAATTTTTATTAATCTAATCAAGAGATCCGTAACACTAACAAAAAATATTTTATACTAATCCACTCAATTCCCTACACTAACAAAATTATTCTAATGGATTTTCTACAATTTTATGTCTGATAATTTGAAACATAAATTAAATCGTTGCTAATAATACTTGATGTAATGATCGTAACAAGACCGTAAAAAGAACGTACGGAGAATGCAAAAACGATGCAAAAACAAGTAGAAACATTATAACAAGAAAATTGTAACTCCACAATTACTACTACAAGGAGACAGCATTACACTATTTGTATTGTTTAAATTAAAAAAAATATTTATTAAATTTTTACTATAAATGTTAACAATATAGTAAGAATTAAATATATAGTAATAAACAAAATGTCGATTTACTGAAAAAATATAAATTTTTTAGAATAACCTTAAGGTCCAGTCCACAGCCTATATTTGAAATTGCTAATTATATATAATTTTTAAAAGACTATACTCAAAAGATGAAAAATTTGTAAACAGAGAAGAAAACTTTAACAGATTCGTAAATATATGCAGAGTGTGTATGTATATAAAATAATAAAAACTCTGAAAAAGATTGTCATTACGTAACATATTTTATAATACTTTCTTGATCACTTTTTTTATAGTTAGGTGAATTATATGTGACTTTTACGAAAGAAATAAATAAAAATTTTGGAAGAACTTTATGCCACATGGAAGAACATTCTAAATTGAAGATGACCAACTTTATGCAAACTGATAATCTCAGCTTAATTAGAATTTTCTGCTATTATAATGAAGACCTAATTACGTGTGTATCATGTTGCACGTTCAATTATTTATTATTGTTTCTTTTTTGACATAACTTGCACTTTCATTTTTTGCACAGTGAGATATGAGATTAATTTTGCACTGAAAAATTTAGGCACTGAATAATTTAAGCACTGAACAAAAAGGGTCACATCACACGGGTATCATATTGACCACGCAGCACTTGCATCTATAAACATATATTACATCATATTTAAATTTTGATACATTAAAAAATATATATAATAATTTAGTAAAAATAACCGTTGATATAATTGTTAACATGCTTAAGTGAGTGCATATTATATATATATATATATATATATATATATATATATATATATATTGTGTGTGTGTGATGATTTGTAAATAAATAATTATATAAAATTTATTGGCAATACAAGATTATTAGAAAAATTATTGCAAATTTTTTTTAAAAGAAAATAATTTCATTATTTGCTTTTTAACATTTAACATTTAGCTGTTTGCTTTTTAACATTTAACATTTGATATAATCATTTCATTATTAGTGCTCTATAATACAACAATATATCTTTCTTATTCAACTAAATATGATTATAGCTTTTAGTTAATAACACACACATAAGATCCACGTTACAATTATTTTAGTTTTCTTCTGAATACTTTAGTAGGTGCGATCTGTAATTTATCGTTAAATATAAAGTGCCAAGTACCACGTGATATCAACTTTTAAATTGGGCTTTTTATCTAACTAGAAAAAAATGAAAATTTGTAATGGGCCGGTCGTAGTAGAACGTAATGCGACCAGAAAATCCCCAAATAATTATATATAAAAGTTAGGTACGATGTTAGATGGAAAAAAGATAAAAGAAAAACTGAACTATGATTGTGGGTTTTCTTCCTTTCCTTTTTCATAAAATTGTAGTTACCAATGTTTTTATTATTCATGCTGAAAAAGAACTTACCTGCATGACATGTTGAAAATAATTATACATAAATGTTGCTATAAATTAGCGAATTTCATAAATATTTGAGAAATTATACTATCTTGTTTTCAGAATGATTAAATAAGGGTGTTCAACTTTAGATATATTTTAAAAATGCTGTGGTTATATTTTCATATTAAATTATGTTTTTTCATTGTAAATAAGAAATTTTATGATATACTCAAATATTTTTAAAATTATTTATTTGTTAATTATTAATGAATTTAAGTTATTGAAATAAAATCATTTTAATTTGTAAATTTCAACCCTTTAAAGAAATTAATATTTATTAATTTCTCATTTTGATAATAAATGTTATTATTTTTAATATAAATTCTTTGTTAAGTCAAAATGACTTAACATTTTAATTTTGATAATTACAAGACAAACAGATGTATCAACAGACGTAGAGGAAACAATGATCAGACGGATCATTATCAACATAGATGAAAAATGCACCCTCAAAACAGAAGATGCAACATATGAAAGGTTCAAGTCGTCATGCTTTAATGCAACCTCATCAGACGAAGAACCTTTATAGACCAGATGAAGAGCTAGTCCTAACTTCAAGTCATGTGCTCACGAGTGAAGTTTTGAAAACTGAAGTTGAAGACAAAGATAGAAGATAGAAGACAAACAAATGAATTCAACACATAACTCATCTATTTGTTCATTCGTCTATCTGTTTAATAAAGTTCAAGACGCTGAGTAACACGTGCATTCGTTTCAAATCAAACCGTTACTCAGAAGCTTCTATAGGTGGAAAGAAATTTCAAAATAAACATCTGCAACACGAAAAACAGTTGTACGTTTTAGTGAAATCTCTGAGCATATCAAGTCAAAGGCATATCTCACGCTGACATCCGCTGACTTTACATTAAATGTTTTGATTGGTCACTCTGCCAGTTGTGAAAGTACCCAAGTCAAGGACTAACGTTAACATCTATAGTCTAACGGATTCTTCACAAGTGTGCCTATAAAAGGACTTCATCTCTGCGAGTTCAACTTGACGAACTACTCTAATCAAGACTATATTCATATACTCGCTTAAGCTCTCAACATACAAGTTTGCTCGCCACAAATTTAGAATAGAATTCACATTGTAAAATCCCTCTCTACATAGAGGATATTTTTTATTTAGTCTTTATTGTAAACCACTGTTTGTGGTAATTTGTAGCCTGAGGAGGATAATTGTTTAAAAAATACCTTGAGTTTAGCCTGGGGGAGGTTGAGGTTTAAAGAATACCTGTCTTAGCCTGAAGAGGCTAAGTGTTGAAAGAATACCTTGGTTAGCCTGTGGAGGTTGTATTCAAAGAATATCTTGTTTAGTCTGCGGAGGCTGGGATAAAAAAATACCGCTTTAGCATGAGAAGGCTGTGTTCAAAGAATATCAGTATTTTTAGCTAGGATTGGATGGGTTCAAAGAATACTTTTAGTGGAACTTCAACAAGTTGTTGGGTAACTGGACGTAATCTTGAATAGATGAACCAGTATAAAAATATTATTGCTTCGATTATATCTATCTGCTTACTAACTGGGGATGATAACTTAACTGTATCTTTTATTATAATCAACCTTTGAAAAGATAAGTTTAAATTTGTGTCTGATCTAACGTTTTATACAGACGCAAAACACATCGTCTGAAAAAATTTTACATTGATAAACACAATTCAACCGCCTTCTTATGTATTTGTATTTTACACTTTTATTGATATTCTTTTTAATATATCCCCATGTAAATTTTGTTTTTTATAAAAAATTTCATATTTCTTAAAAAATATTTAAGAATAATTTTCTCAATTCAAGAACAAATAATCGAAAGGTGTAGAAATTAAAAAAAAAAACATATATTTTGCGAAAGTATAATTTTTTATTTTTCATAATTTCAAAGTGAGAAAAATATTATTTCAATGCCGTACAAATTTAAAAATTTAATATTAATTAAAAAATATTATTAACCAAAATTTAAATGATAAAAAATTTATATGTAATGACTTTCCCCGTCTTGGGTGATAGGTTCCAAGTCTTTGATTGTTAATATGTTATATCATATAAATTTGACTGTGTTAGATATTCACGAAAAGATAATATGTATCAAAATTACTCTCCAATTACTATAGCATCTATGCAATAATTAGTACAAAAACTACCAATTCAAATTGAAAACAATTTCTTCAACAAACATGGACTACTATTACCAAAAACATGGAACACAAACGTTTAGCTCTAAGCAATTTTGTTGCCACATATAATTCATATACATCATTTGTATACATCATTTGTCTGTCAAGCATTGTTTTCCTGCATGTATATTTGACTGGAGGAATTGGTTTTGCTAAGATTCTTGTCAGAACTAGTTGAACTATCACTCCAACTCCATGGTTTCTGGTCAGATGTGATTTCATTATCAGGAACAAAGACAGGTTGAGGAGGCATTTCAAGACTTTCAACTTCTCCCTCAAGCATCTCTACAACCTTCTTCATTGAAGGACGATCATTCGGTTTCGATTGTATACACCAAAGGGCAACTAAAAACATTTTTCTTACTAGAATCTTATCCTCTTCCAGAATATCTTCCATGTCAGTATCTTTTTCTTCCTTAAGTTGATCATAAATCCAAAAGGAAAAGTAACATTGGCTTGAATGTTCTGCATGAGGATTTGAGTTCTTCCTCCCACTTGCCATTTCCATTAAAAGCATTCCAAAGCTATACACATCAGCCTTGTATGATACTCCACCAATATTTTGGTAGAATAGCTCTGGAGCCATATAACCCAAAGTTCCTCTTACTGCAGTCAAAATAATAGACTTATCTTTTGTAGAATATAGCTTTGCTAGTCCAAAATCTGAAATCTTTGGATTGAAGTTTTCATCTAGAAGAATATTTTTTGGTTTGATATCAAAATGAAGAATTTGTACATCACAGTCTTCATGCAGATATGCAATCCCGCGGGCTACTCCAAGAGATATTTCATATATTTTCTCATAGCTTAGAGGTACAGTTCCTTCTTTGGAGAAAATGTACGTATCTAATGATCCATTGGGCATGTATTCATAAACTAGTGCACGTTTTTTCCCTTCAACGCAGTATCCAATAAGACGAACTACGTTCACGTGATGTATTCTTCCAATAGTAGCCACTTCACTGATGAAGTCTTGTCCATTAGTTTTGGATTTGGTTAACATCTTTATTGCTACATTTGACCCACTTCGAAGTTTTCCTTTGTATACAGAGCCAAAACCTCCTTTGCCCAATATCACTTTGAAACCTTGGGTCATTTTCTTGATTTCTCTGTATTCATATTTAATGGGATTTATATTGTTGTGTAGCAAAAAATTTTCAATGTTGTCATACATTGAAACATGCCTTCGTCGCCAGATTTTGATATATAACACAAGAAGAAGTGCTAACCCAAAAAGATATCTGACAACCAAAATTGGTAGAATATATTCTCCTATGATAGCTGCTGGAAGAGGTGTCCAATATGTTAGTTTCCTTCGAAAACCTGCAACGGTAAATTTTGGAGAAAATGAATAAGGGAATGGTTTGTTTAACTTCTTCCAAACATTTTGTTTCTAATACTTCCCATTCTCGCTGAATTTATTGAAATCATAAATTTTGGAGAATCTTATCTTTATACAATGTTCTCGATATTCACCAAAATTTATTATTTTCATTAAAGTTTAGCTAATAATAAAAAGTATATTGGAAATAAAATATTTGGCCCAGTGATTCTAACATTCCTGGCTCCAAAAAGAAAAAACCAGTTTTCGTCTTAGATATCGTTGTTCGAATATGAAATCAACTAACAAATTAAGTGTAAATTAATGATGGGGTGAAGTTGTATTACCAGCTATAGCGCCTTCGAGATAAACTGCATAAATAAGATTAGGCAAATCAAAAATGTGACTTACATATTACATAATTTATAACATAAAAAAAACACATAGTATTAAAAAATGCTTTAGATATGCATTTTCCCCAAAATCAATGAATTATTTAATTAAGGATTGATAAAATATTATTAATGACTTTATCGGTAAGCAAAAACGAATATTATTAGGATTGTCTTATTTTAATAATCTTAATTTTAAGTAGTTTTAGTCCATTAATAATATTTTCTTGATAAATTTTAGTCCCCAATAATTTTTTTTCCTTACATCTCTTGATAATTTTTAATATAAATTAAATTTCAATAATTTAACTGTTTAATTTAATATTCTTATCAATAAGATTGAGTATATAAAATTTTATAAGATTTGAACATTTATGTATACGTTACCTTACAAACAGTATTTATATATAATTCAATTTGATATAATTCATTAAAAAGTAAAGTGATCAGAGTAACTATCAAATAATTATAAAATTGTATAAAAAATCATATATAATTTCGTTGAAAAATTAAATAGTTGAACTATTCAAATTTAATTTATCTTATTAGTTCTTAAGATGTATAAATCAATATATATATATATATATATATAATTTAAGTTTATTAGTTATATTGTAAAACTAATAATACACAAAAAAAAAAAAAGTTATCAAGTCATAAATTGATAATACACAAAAGTTGCTTTACATTGTTTTCACAAAGTTTTCTTCTTTAAATACATCCTTCATTTGTCAAGTTTAATTAATATATGTCAACACTGTATAATTTTTACATTTTCAACCTATCACAAATCACATTTAATATGTTTAGTAAAAGTTTAATCAAAAAGTTCAATGCATAAGCTATTATCTCCTAAATAAAATAAAACTTATCAAAAAGTTTACCAAAAATCATTTAGCTTAGAGGAGATTCTAATCATTTAGCTTAGAGGCCTATTGGTGACTTTCGATCAAGAAATTTTATCTTCTAAAAAATGTCAATTCAAGAATTATCCTTATTTATGTCACTGCTTTTTAATCAACAAAAAAGCCATTATTATTCATTTCTTTTATCTTATTTTTATTTGTTTTTTCTCATCTTTTTCATCGCATTGATCGTTACTTTTATTGTTTTTACTCTCTACAAAATATTTATTATCTCCCTATTTTTGTATTATTATTTTCACCAAAATCCGTCCTAAAATAAAGTGAATAGTCATTACTCTACTTAAAGATGGGAAAACAGTACGACAGAAATAATAATGGGACAGCATGCTTACCTCGTATGTATTCGAGAATTAGTGATTTAGTACCTAGAAAACCACAAAGAGACTGATTAGGTTTTATAGTGCCAGTATAGACATATGTAGCATCACCCTATTAGAATTGTATCAACATGAATGAACTAGTTTCTCAACATTGGAAAGCAACAATTGTTTTGGTCACTTATAAGGAGAAGTGGACTCAAAATATGGAGGTTGGCGCAATTTCGTGGGAGGAGAAGAATGCTCTGGCGCATCAATATGGTGCAGAGATATTAGAAGGTTATGTTGGAAACTAGGACTAGGTTAAAAAATCAAGGTCTTGGATAGATATATGGACGGGGAAGAAATGTTTGGCATATAGATATATCTTAGACTTTTCATGAATTAGAATCAACGTCACTATCATGGTCACCTGATCACAGTTTCTCATACTTCTACATATTATGAGATTATAAACGCAACCACAAATGGTATGCAGAGTATTAAAATACCAAAGAAAGTGGCTTATTTGAGGGTGTTGGAAAATAGAATTCCTACAAGGCAAAATGTGTGGAGGAGATAAGTGTTACTGGATTGTGAAGATGTTTCATGTATGTTATTTAAGTTGAATTGAAGTTTCGTCACAATAATGTATCTTATTATTTCATAAAAAATTTTCTCAGGCAAACTATTGAGATAAAACTTGAATTTTGGTATACAAATAATCCTATAGAACCATATATAAAGAGTTTCATCCAAAATTCAAAAATAACACAATCAAAATTAGTCAGTAACGAAGAAGAGTATTATCTCACCACACTTGATGGGTATCTGGCCGAACTCATAGCACTGATGACTACACTGAATTTGATCTGTGGTTTCACTGATAAAGCAAAGATCATATTTATCACAAATATTCCCACAAGTATCTTTTGTCAACAAGGACAACCAAAATCCTTGGTCAAGCCACCTGCGGATATCATCATAGGAAACTTTCCTATGATCATCTTTCAAGTAGTTTGTAAAGGTGGCAACCTTTAAACTGCAACCAACCTTGATGTCCCTCATTTGAAATTCTGAGTCACGATCAAGAAAGACGTAGATATGGCCGCTGGAGTTGCAACGATCACCACCGTTCACCTTGATGTATTTATGATCATCAGTTATAGAATGAGTACAGTTTAGAAACACCAAATTACTACGTGCAGGACGTGCAGGATCCTCATTCCAGACATTATAAAAATCTAAACTGCTGAAATTTGCACTTTGTAGGTAATAGCGAGGAATGGAACAAGCAGTGTTTTCTGTAACACCTGCATCAGTCAATCTGATCTTGTGTTTTTTGTAACTGATGTCCTGCACAATGTATTTCCCTGAAAACAGATTCAACACTGTCACGTTGTTCACGCAATCTAATTCATACCCTTTGAGACCGCAACCCTTTGGATCACCTTTCAATCGAAATGGGTGTGTTATGTTGTGAATTTGGCCACACGAAGAAGGAGGACATGGTGAATGAGGTTCAGCAGAGCAAGTTTGTTGGAGTATGATTAGCAGAAGTATGATAACCATAATTGCAGAAGGTAAGATACTTCTCATTATTACCTCTGTTAGTTGAATATTCAATCCTTCTTTAAAGAGATGAGTAAAGGCGGGGACCACTCTATGAATTTTAGAAATTAAAATGCCATGATTTGAATGAACTTTCTCCGCGCAAGACAACTAAAAAGTTTATGTTCACACCTAAAGGAAGCAAAGTCTCGGCCACAACTTTAGACTAGTTGTGGCTTACAAAAAGTTCTCATTCAAATCAGTATTGAATAATTACTGTTATTAAATTTACCACGCGAACCATGGTCAAGGTTCAACTTATAAACACGTGCAGACTTCAAAGATAATTAACCTCAAAAGGGTGCAAAGGAGTCTTAGACAATTGGATTTTATTTTTTTTTAGAAAAAAAAAAAAAAAACACAGTAGAAATCGATTACAAGTTTCAGCGGCAATGTTCAATAATAAGAAATTGTCTCTTGTATTGATTTTGATGTTTTACTCACAGCAGCCTGTAATAGGCAAGCACCACCGCAGGTTTAAATGTGGAGAGGTTGATATTCAACTTCCATTTTATCTCAGAAACAACGAGTTGAGTCACTCTCGATGTGGTTTTGATCTGTTATGTACAGATGCAAATGAGACTATGCTCGAGCTTCCTGCTGTTCCAATAAATTTGTCTGTGTCAAACATTAATTACACAGTTAATCAAATTGAAATACATCCACATCCTGAATTTTGCCTTGTAAATCAACTCTTGAAACTCGGCAACGCATCCATTTCTCCATTCCATTTCCCATCTTATCCTAATTATGGGGTCGATATTTCTGTGTTCCATTGCGAACCAACACCGTCGTGTCCAATTTTACTATCATCGGGCATTTTACTTCCTTATAACGAAGTTGAAATAGTATCCTGCACCAAGATTGATGAGGTTTTGTCTGTCAAGTGGTATTGGTCGTATTTGAATGGTGACTTTGCTTTAGAAACAATTCGTATGGGATGGTCAAAACCTAATTGCTCAACAAATTTGATTCACTACGTACCCATTACTGCAGCTGCAGGTATGCATGTTTGGCCTTCACTCTGAACTTTCCTTTTTGTTCTGCACAGTTTCAAATTGGGTCCTGATATTTGATATGAAAAGTAATAATATTGGCCCAGTGGTTAGAAATGGAGAGTTAAGGAAGAAGGAAAGAATAAGTTGTGGGCTCAAACCCTTCTACAAACAATCAGTAACATTTACTAATTAAAAAACAAAGGCTTAATTACCTTTTATACCGCAAACTTTAATATTCTTTTGGCGAGAAATGATAAATGTAAATTTGTCAACTTTGACAATAGCAACAATCACAATTGTAACCATAACTTAATCCTTGCTCTTCTCTGCTTTTCTTGGTCAATTTCTGGCTTTTATATTGATATTTATTTCTCTTAACATGATTTTCATGAACAGGAGGATTGCTTTTTTTTGTTAATGTTATTGGTCATTACATCTATTTACATGTATCGCTATTATGAGATGAAAGGAGAAGATCAAGCTTGTATAGAAAAATTCTTGGAGGATTATAGAGCAATGAAACCTACGAGATTCAGTTATGCTGATATCAAGAGAATCACTAATGGATTTAGTGAAAGTTTAGGGGAAGGAGCTCATGGAACAGTGTTTAAAGGAATGATTTCCGGAGAGATTCTCGTTGCTGTGAAAGTACTCAATGATATAGTGGGAGATGGAAAGGATTTCATCAATGAGGTGGGAATCATGGGAAAAATTCATCACGTTAACATTGTTCGCTTGCTTGGATTCTGTGCAGACGGATTTCACCGTGCACTTGTCTATGATTTCTTTCCAAATGGGTCTTTGCAGAGATTCTTGGCACCACCAGACAACAAGGATGTGGCTTTCCTTGGTTGGGAGAATTTGCTACAAATTGCTTTGGGTGTTGCCAAAGGGATTGAGTATCTTCATCTTGGTTGTGATCATAGAATACTTCACTTTGACATCAATCCTCACAATGTTTTACTAGATGACCTGTTGGTGCCAAAAATCACTGATTTTGGACTTGCAAAGTTATGTCCCAAAAACCAGAGTACAGTGTCTATGACTGCAGCCAAGGGAACCTTAGGATACATTGCCCCTGAAGTTTTCTCAAGGAACTTTGGTAATGTCTCGTACAAGTCTGACATTTACAGCTTTGGGATGCTATTGTTGGAGATGGTTGGAGGAAGAAAGAATACAAATGTGTCAACTGCAGAAAGTTTTCAAGTTCTTTACCCTGAATGGATCCATAATTTGGCAGAAGTTAATCACATTCAAGTTACCATTGAGGGTGAGGGCAATTTTGAAATTGCAAAGAAACTTGCCATCTTAGGACTTTGGTGTATTCAGTGGAATCCAATAGATCGTCCATCCATGAAAACGGTGGTACAAATGCTTGAAGGGGATGGAGGTGAGTTAATTGCACCCCCTACTCCTTTTGACAAATCAGGTTCTTCTGGAACAAATGTCATTGTTCCAGCAAGACGTCAGAATTTTGAGTTGGAAGTCATTCATGAATAGAAGAGTAAGTAATGTATTCACTTTTAAGTTTCCTTAGAAATGTAATCCGTACTTGATAGATGTTTTAATGAGAAGAAAATAAGAAAGTAAAGTAAATTAGACTTCTCACAATTTAGAATAAAGACTTGATTGTACATTATACCAGCTAACTCCCATGTATGGGATCTCTCTCACTTAAGATTTTCTTGTCATGTTTGCTTCTTTTAACAATTTGCATATAGCTAAGAGACTCGAACAGGTATTAGGCTTTAAACTCCTTAAATACATGTATCTAATCTGACTGAGAAACGTAAGGAGTAATGATTCTGGTAGAAAGTTGAGAAAGCATTCGAATAAAAGGAAGAAAGCATTTTATGGATGTTCTGTAAATTGCAATGTGAAGTCGTTGACTAATGTTTCATTCAAGTAAAACAATATAATAAGTATCAAGGTCTGGATCGAACCGCATTCAGAATGAAGAGAGAGGACAGGGGACGGGGGAATAAAAATTAGAAGGCTTTAAATATCATTATGCATAATTAGAATAATATGATAATTTCAATAGCACATGCTATGATTCGTGTAACAACTGCGGATTTTTACGGTTATATCGTCCTATATTTTTTTGGCTCGTGGGAAAATAAACATGCTACTTAACATTTAGAACCAAATTTTACTCAAAACAAATTTTGAAATTTGTCATTAATTGTTTAAACTCAAAAATAAATTCATAATATCTTTATTAGCAGCTTGAATTATCATGAAATACAAAATTCCTCATATCCACAACTAACGGTAATGAAATCGAAAGAAAAAAACTCAACAAGTTTTTCAACTTCCCACCTAATCTAAGGTTTTTCCGCTTCCCTCCTATTGTCCATCTACTCACCCATTGAAGGGGTAATCACATGTGTGAAGTGAGAGATACAACAATTAAAGGTTAATTCCTATATTAAAGATAATAAAGAAAACTATAAAGATAGTACAATACATCAAAATATACAAGGATATAAGGGACATATTATTCACAATACATCATAACCAATCATACTATGCAATCCTATATGATGCATACAGCTCACATCTAACTCTCATGTCATATGGTACCATCAAAAAAAACTAAGGGGTGTTTGGGAGTATATGTCACTTCTGACACTTTCACTAGAGATATTCACTAGAGATACTAGACAGTTACAATTAGGGTACTCAATGTTGCAATGGGAGTCACTTCCTACTCATTGTGATTGGCCATAGTGGAAGTTTTTCCGTTTGAATACCCTCTAGTCCTAAGTCATTATATCGGTCTGTTAGGGACCAAACATATCCTAGTTCATTCATCCTAAATTTTCACAAATATTTTCATTCACCTAACATTCATCATAATCCTCATATCTTTTCCAAAAGTTTGTGCTTCACAAGTATGTCCACAACAACAAACATCCACCTGCTCATAAGAACACAATTTTAATTGATTATTATGAACATAGGGACTTAACAATGCAATATGTCTCCATTAGGCTAACTCTCAATCCCCACTCATTATTTTACCATAATGAAATCTTTCATTCCACAACATCAATCTAATCACAATACATAACAACACAAAACGATGTAAGTGGAGCAACAAAACGAATAAAAATGAGGAAAAATAATGATAGTATAATAATTAGTAAAATTATAGTCTAAATGCATAAACAATTAATTAAAATAGGAATTCTAAGACAAAGAACTATGGTATAAAGAAGGGGAAAAATAAGAAAACCAATGTCATTTAACCAATCAATAATACAGAGCACTAATTCACGAAATAAAAGACATCGTTACTTATATGGAACATTACTAATAAGGATCCCTAATAATCTCAATCAAACAACTCAAAAAGTGGTTTCCCTATTTCCTAATCAATTTCAATAATAATTTCATCAAGAAACACTTCAACCGGAAATTTCTCACTATTATCACTGATAATGGGAACCACCCTAACCCAGATTGAATAAAGAACATTTTAAAACCGAGATGAATTGTGAGTTTCATTGGTGGATTCCCAAAACCCTAAACAAGAATCTCCAAACTACACAACCAAGCTAAAGAATATGATGTAGACTATTGGAGCAGGCTCCACCTTGCTCTTCCAGTTGTGAGGATCGAGATTAAGAGGATTTGAGAGTGTGAGTGAGGGAGAGAGGACAAAGAAGCTGATTTCGATTCTTCTTGAGGAAAATATGCACACTATCTTGAAAAATAAGAATCACTCAGTCATGACAGTATGATGAATTCTAAAGAAGAAAAGACAACAATTACTACAATGAAAACAATGGTGACAACATCATAGACGACAACAACAACAATGACAGTGATGACAACAATAATAATGACAATAACAATAACAGTAATAATGATAATGATAATCACAACAACAACAATGACAAGAATACAACAATTACATTAATAACAATATAATAATAATATTTAGAGAGAAAAAAAAGGAAAAAGAAGAAAAGATATACTTAAAGGATATTCAAGAATAACTCTAATTGATTCTCCGAGCACGCAGAATTTTATACCAAATAAATAAAATACTCAATTGAGAGAATTTAAATTAACTATTCAATGAAAGAAATTCAAAGTGTTACTTTTTAAATTGTAAATCCCTTCTTATTCATTGTACAGCAAGTTCAATTCGTTTGTTTTTAAAAATCATAATTATAATTTATTATCTTATTTTTTACGTAAAATAAATTGGTATAAATTAAAAAATTTCGTAAATATTTATCAAATCATAATAGTTTGGTTTTAGAATGATTATATTAGTGTATTCAATTTTTTAGATATGTTTTAAAATAATTGTAGTTATGATTTGATATTAAGTGATTGTTTTGATTAAAAACAAGAATTTTTATAATATATTCAAATATTTTTTAAATTATTTATTTTTTTATTATAATAAATTTTAGTTATTGAAATAAATAATTTTAATTTGTAAATTTCCGGTAAATATATTATCACTCATTTTGATAATAAATGTGATTACATTTATTAAAAAACTTATTGATAATAAAAATAAATTTCATTCTTAGTTCATGAACAAATAATTAAAACACGTAGAAATTAAAAAAACATATATTTTGAGAAAATAGTATGTTTTATTTTTTATAATTTTAAATTAAGAAAAAAAATTAATGTAGTTAAAAATAAAAATTAATATTAATATAATATTATCAACCAAAATTATTATTAAATGATAAAAATGTATATATAATAACTTTTTATCCTTCCAAATTATTCTTCTAAGGTTCCGCCACTTGTCTTTTTTATAGCTATCGATCGTTTTTAATCTCTATAATGTTCATTTTTAATCTAAAACAAATTTTTTACTTAATAGAATTTTGTGTTAAGGAATTGGTGGTGTTTTTTTGTAGTCCAATTTCTATTGTTTAAATTTTTAAAAAATATTGTTTATTAAAATTTTACTATAAATGTTAACGTACAACATAGAAACAAGAAAATATATATCAATTTCCTAAAATATAGAAATTTTTTAGAATAACCGCAAGGTCCAGTCCATGTGTCATTGAAGTTGCTATTTTTAATTTTTTTAAAACTATACTCAAAACATGAAAATATGTATAAAGAAAAGAAAACTTGAATAGATTAGTAAAATATATGCTCAGTGTGTATGTAAGTAAAATAATAAGAACTCTGAAAAGAGTGTCGTTAGGTAACATACTTTTTAATACTTTCTTGAATACTTTTTTTTCTTCTCATAATTAGGTGAATTATTGTTAGAACCTTATTCACTTTCACTCACTAATCTCACACACGAGAAAGAAAGGAAAAATGCAATGTATTTTTGTTAAGAAAGATGAAGAAGAAGAATATTAACGTAAAATCGAGAGAGAGTTTTTGTGATATAAAATTGGTGTATTTCTGAGTATGTATATATTTTCTGACAGGCAAAATTGGTTATACTTATAATAGGAAAAAACTACTAACATTAAATCAGAATTATATCTAACAATCCCCTTATAATTTTGATTTTTATACAGCTTCACACATCAATTTGTTTCTTAGTTCTTCAAATCTGGCCTTCAATATGCTTTTGTTCCCGTGATCAATAGGGTTCTTGGAAAGATTTATAGCTGACTTGTTGTCAATCAATAATGTGACAGGCTTCTTCCTTTGAATGTCCAGTTCTTTGAGGAATTTTCTTAGCCATAATCCTTGGCAAGCACCTAGTGAAGCTGCTATGTATTCAGCCTCACAGGTTGATAATGCCTTAGGGTTTTCCTTTCTTAAGCACCAAGAGATTGTTGCATCTCCATACATAAAGAGGTAAGCAGTTGTACTCTTTCTATCATCATTGTCCCTCCTCCAATCTGAGTCAGTGTATCCTACTAACTCTGGTATAGTGTTACCTTGGCCAAAAGGAAGCAAAATTCCATGGTGAATTGTGCCTTTTATGTACCTTAGGATCCTCTTGGCAGCCATCAAATGAGGCATCCTAGGACTCTTCATGTATCTGCTGATAATTCCAACACTATAGGCCAAATCAGGTCTTGTATTGCACAAGTACCTTAATGACCCCACCCTGCTTAAAATTTGTAGCATCAACCAGTTCACCCTCATCTTTTAGGCTTAGAGATAATCCTGCTTCAGTTGGAGTAAAAGCAGCATTACAATCCATCATTTTGAATTTCTTCAATATATCTTCAGCATACTTAGATTGGTGCATAATGATACCAACTTCAGTTTTCATGAATTCAATCCCCAGGAAATATGAGAGCAATCCAAGGTCTGTCATTTCAAATTCCTTTAATAACATCTTCTTAACATTAATTATTTCAGCTTCATTACTATATGTGATCAATAGATCATCAACATAAAGGCAAAAAATTGTCATTTCAGTAGCAGACTTGATATTCACATAAACATCATGCTTAGAGGACACTTATTAAAGGCCTGTCTGAGTTAGAACACTATCAATCTTTATGTTCCAAGCTCGAGGAGCATGCTTCAGCCCATAGAGAGCCTTTTTAGCCTATACACCATAGATTCTTGACCAGCAACTATGAATCCTGGTGGTTGGTCAACATAGACCTCTTCTTCAAGGAGACCATTAAGGAATGCTGATTTCACATCAAGTTGGTGCATTGACCAATTCTTCAAGCAAGCAATAGCATCCACAAATCTGATAGTCTCAATCCTTGCCACTAGTGCAAAAATTTCTCCATAATCTACACCTTCTTACTGCAGGAAACCTTTAGCCACTAATCTGGCCTTGTGTTTGATGACTTCACCACTTGGATTTCTTTTAAGTTTGAATACCCATTTTACAGCTATGGCCTTTTTTTGCTTGGGCAGAGACACTAACTCCCAGGTTCCATTTTTCTCAATGGAATTTAATTCTTCTTTCATTGCAGTTACCCATTTTGGATCCTGCAAAGCTTCATCACAACTGAAAGGTTCAGTTCCTGCAAACAATGCCATGTGCACAAGTTCACCACCATCAGTAACTTGGTCATCAGAATATACTTCATATTCTTTCGATTGTCCGAAAGTTGTCTCAATCTTTGTGATCTTCTGATAGCATCCACATTTGCAATAGTCTGAATTGTATCACAATTTGGTGTGCTCTCACTAGAATCATCCCAGGTTATTTGAATCTTGTCATTATTGTTCTTTGAATCACACTTCCACTCATAATTTTGTGATTCATCAAAAACAACATCCCTACTTATCACAACTTGATTTCCCTTTGGATCAAGAAGCCTATAACCACCAGTGGAGTGATATCCAAGAAAAATCATCTGTCAGACTTGTCATCTAACTTCTGCTTGAGCTGATCTGGTACATGCTTGTAGCATAATGATCCAAAAATTCTAAGATGAGCAACACTTGGCTTAGAGTTTGACCAGGCTTCAACAGGGGTTTTACCCTTCATTCTACTTGTTAGACACCTATTTAGAATATAGACAGCAGTAGAGGCAGCTTCACTCCAGAGTGTATGTGGCAAGTTTTTGGATTTCAACATACACCTAACCATATTCATTATGGTTCTATTTCTTCTTTTTGCAGCACCATTGTGCTGCGGTGATGCAAGCCTCGAGAGAATTGCAAGAATTGAACGGACCTTCATGCTTCAATGGAGTTTCTAGGTTTTAAATTGGGGGAAAACGAGGATTTAAACAGAAGATGAAGAAAAAAAACGGTTTAGAAGAGAAATGGAAGCGCCATGGCAAGTGACAATAAGCTCAAGGTGGAATCGCCACAATGGATCAAGAAGCCATTGATAAGATTCAAGGTTCTTCACAAGAACTCTAGAGAGAAAATGCTCTCACACAGATTCTGAATTCTATATTCAATTTCACAAAAGTTCTTTTACAATTCAGAGTGTTAAGTATTTATACTAGTTGGAGTGGTGCTAGCTTGCACTCCAAGCTTCTATTTTATATACATGACCTTCCTTAGATGGAGAAACAACCAAAAGCTAGAAAAACTGAGAAAATGCAAGTGGTAGTCGATTACTTAGTTGTGGTAATCGACACGGGCCTTTGGATGTCCGTAAATGAAAGTAGCTCTGTGGTAATCGATTACCTGGTCGTGGTAATCGATTACCAGGTCCTTAGAGGTCGAAAATGAGAGGTTGGCACTGTGGTAATCGATTACCAACAGTTGGTAATCGATTACCATCTTGGAAGCATTCTAACTCTAACTTCAAGCTCGTTTTCCGTCTTGATGGAGGCCGAACTGGACTTTGGTGTCTTCATAACTTTTGTAGCCCTTGAAGTTTACTTTAATTTGCCACAAAGAACGCCTCAATTGGAGTTGTGTAGCTCGAGTTATGGTCCGAATACTGAAACTGGTCACCTTAGTCAATTTCCCAACTCTCTCACAAACACTCCTGAACTTTGGTTCAATTACAAACATAAGGTCGTACACTTATTCACCAAGCAAGGCCCAATTTAATTGCTCCTAATCTAATTACAACTTTACAACATTTTTAGAAGGTTACAAGTCCTATTACAAAGTAAGGAGAAGTCTTGAGTTGAATCTTGGCTTTGACTTTTGAGTTGACTCTCAACTTCTTCTTGAATTCTTTTGTGCATGGCTCTTGTAACTCTTCTCGTCAAAGATGGTCCTCCATCATGCGGAGTGTAGGGTGGTATGAACTCATGAGTTATGCTTGCTTCTTCACAAAAATCAACAAATTCTTTTGAGGTGTATTCACCACCTCCATCAGTTCTCAAAGTTTTAATAAAAACACCACTTTGTTTTTTAACAGTTGCTTTAAACTTTTTAAAAATACTGAAGGGTTCACTTTTCCTTTTTAACATGTAAATCCAAGTTTTCCTACTTAGATCATCTAGGAAAGTTATGAAATACCTGCTGCCTCCTAATGATTCAGTTTGCATTGGCCCACAAACATCAGGGTAAATAATCTCCAGCTTCTATTTTGACTTCATTGGGACATAGCTTTTGAAGGAGTTTCTGGTTTGCTTGCATTTTAAGCATTCCTTACACTTCACTGATGATGGTTTTAGTTGAGGGATTCCTTCAGCTAATTGATGCATGTGGTTAAGATCTTTGAAATTTAGGTGTCCAAGTCTGTAGTTCCATAACCACTCAGACTTTTTTGTTGTTGACAGTAAGCAGTTACCTTCGAGAACATTCAGGCCAGCTTTGAAGGTCCTGTTTCTTGACAGAGGCGCCTTCAATATCAACCTTCCTTGCTTGTCATAGATTTTCATCAGTTTGTCTAGTAGGGTCATTTGATAACCCTTTTCAGAAAGCTGACCAAGACTTAACAGGTTACTTTCAAATCCAGGGACATATATCACATCTTCAATGCATGATTCTTTTCCATCTCTTCTCTTGATCAAGATGTCACCAACACCACCAGTTTCATGTGTACTCCCATCTGCAAATCTCACTTTGTTTCTTATGCCTTCATCAATTCTAATGAACCAGTCTTTATGACCAGTCATATGAGTTGAGCACCATGTATTAAGGTACCATAAATCATCATTTACATCACTGGTTTGAGTTGTAACCATGAGCAGAATTGGTTCTGAGTCTGAGTCTCCCTCAACAGCAAGTTGAGCCTCATCATCTTGATCTTTGTCCCTATGCCAATACTCATTTGTATAGTGTCCCTTCTTTCCACAGCAATAACAATCAATGTTCTTCTTATCCCAATTCTTCTTTCCACCTCTTCTCCTTAACCCAGAGAAACCACCTCTTTTCGATTCGAACCAGAATTCTTCTGTTCTGATTACGGTTTCCACCCTTCTTTATATTGGTTACTTCCTTTTCCTCTTGTATTTTCCTCTTCCTCTCTTACCCTATTGCTATCACCAGAAGCATTTTTTGAATTGCTTTCATCTGCTAAAGTTCTTTCTGGTGAGGACAGAAAGGTTAGCCGGGAAATGTCCATTGGAGGCCATGATCGCGTGAAAAAGTCCCTTCTTGATCGAACCGAAGCTTATGAAACCACTGTTAGAATCTGATTCACTTTCACTCACTAATCTCACACACGAAGAAGAAAGGGAAAATACAATATATTTTTGTTGAGAGAGACAGAGAAGAAGAATATTAACGTAACACCAAGAAAGAGTTTTTATAATATAAAATTGGTATATTTCTGAATAAGTATATATTTTCTGACAAACAAAATTGGTTATATTTGTAATAAGAAAAAACTACTAACATTACGTGGAATTATATCTAACGATTATATGTGACTTCTACTAAAGAAATAAATAAAAATTTTGGAAGAACTTTATTCCACATGGAAAAGCCCTCGAGATTGAAGATGACCAACTTTATGCCAGTTAAAATATTGAATTAAATTCTCGTGAAGACCTAACTGAGTCTACATAATGTTGCACGTTCAACTATTTATTATTGTTTTCTTTTTTGCATAACATGCACGTTAAATTCTTGTACAGTGAGATATAATATTCAATTTTATGGTGACAATGTGGCATGAATAATTTAGGCACTGACAAAGTTATTCTCCAACAAACATATAATTAAAAAGGGGCATGGGTTCCATATTGATCACGTAGCACTTGCATCAATAAACATATATTACATATATATATATATATATATATATATATATATATATATATATATATTGTCTTCAATTTGTAGCTTATGGTTATATTATTTTTCCTCTTTAGTCTGTTGAGAAAGAAATATATTTCCAAAAATAATTATGTAGAGCAGAAGGTATAGCAAATAGAAATAAGTAAAGGAAAGAAAAGAGAATATAGGAAGATACAAGAAGTTAACCTTTTTTTGAAAGCTTATTTGCTTAACTTTTTCTTAAAGTACTAACTAAGAAACGTTTTCTAAATAAATAGTTTATTAATTAATAGGTCTCTTTATTCAATTTTTATAAAATGTTTTCGGTTCAACTTTTTTTTTTTGTTTTTTTAGAAGAAAACTGTTAAAAAAATGTTAGATCCAATGTCCATTCTGAAAATTTATCAAATTGTTCAACTTGAAAATGATCAATTATATATATATATATATATATATATATATATATTTGAAAAATAGAATATTTTATTAATTAAGATTATATTTGAATAGATATTATTTGATTAGTTAAGATTATGTTTGCATAAATAAGATATAAGATATAGAAAATATCTCACAATTGGAGATATAGTTAGAAGGAGATTATCTTATTAGTTAAAATTTTATCTTTTCTTTGATTTGTAATATTCTAAATATAGTATTCTGTATACAAAAATTTTATGAATGAATGAAACAATGAATTATATTAATATTTTAAGTTAGTATCAGAGTCTATCCTAAGATCGACGAAGATGTTGGGCCACCTGTTGTAGGACCAATATTGGATCACCCCATTGAATAGTCTTTACGTTCGAGAAGTTCAGTCCTCGGCATGAGAGGGGTGTGTTGAAAATTCAATATTAGATAAAGAGATTGTGTTGCTGCAAGAAGAGATTACTCTAGAAGAGTATTTTTATTTTCTAATTATAATATAAAGAATGATTGTTGTAGAAGTGTAGTGTGTCAAACACATCGAAGAGTTTTTAATTTTTGCCATAAAAATTATATGTTGAAGGGTTTGTAATTTTTTGACAGAAAAATTATACATTCAAGGATTCGTAATTTTTGCCAAAATAATTAAACATTGAAGGGTTTGTAATTTTTGCCAGAAAAAATTACATGTTAAAGGGTCTGTAATTTTTGCCAGAAAAATTACATGCGTAAGGGTTGGTAATTTTTGCCAGAAAAATTACATGTTGAAGGGTTTGTAATTTTTGCCAGAAAAATTACACATTGAAGGGTTTGTAATTTTTGTCAGAAAAATTATATGTAAGGAGGGTTTGTAATTTTTCTGTTCAAAAATTACAAGTAGTGAATTTTAACCCAATAGGATCGTGGACTAGGTTTTGAGGTATCGAACCACGTTAACCTTTTTTTGTGTGCTCTTTTTCCTTTTTACCTATACTTGTTTTTTCAGGAGGTTGAGTTTCCTAACAAGCATATGGAGTAGATTATACTGAAACGCTTGCTCTCATAGCAAAAATGAGCATTGTTCGGTTTATATGGAGCTACCAGAAGGATGTAAAATCCCTGATACATATGGCAAGAAGGTATGCAAACTGAAGAAGTCATTGTACGGACTAAAACAATCACTCGCATGGTTTGGAAGATTTACCAAGCCAATGGTTACTGTTGGATATTAACAGAGTAATCAAGATCATACCTTATTTTTTAAAAAAGGAAAAGGGGAAGTATTACAATTTTTATTATTTATAATGATGACATGATAATCACGGGAGATGATAAAGAGGAACGCAATTCATTAAAGGAATACTTAGCTAGAGAATTTAAGATGAAAGACCTTGATTTTTTAAAGTACTTTCTTGAGATTGAGGTCTCATGATCAAAATCAGGTATCTTTCAGTCTCAGCGAAAATATGCATTGAATTTGTTAAAAGAAGGTAGGATGACAGCATGCAAACCAGCAAATTCTCCAATCTAACGAGGATTGAAGTTGTGTATTGAAGAAGATCAAACTCCGGCCAACAAAGGAAGATATCATAGACTTGTAGGGAGATTGATGTATCTCGCACACACCGGGCTAAATTTAGCTTATGCTCTTAGTGTGGTGAGTCAGTCCATACATCCTGGTGCACAACACATAGATGCGGTCATATGAATCTTAAGATTGGGCAGATGCTCTTAATGACAGGAGATCAATTTATGGATCCTTTACATTTGTAGGAGGTAATCTTGTTACATTGAGAAGTAAGAAGCAGAATGTTGTAGCTTGTTGCAGCACTGAAGCGGAAATTAGGGTATGTACATACACATCCCATTCAGTTGTATTCTGATAATAAAGTTGTGCGCGACATTGCTCACAACCCTACCCAACATGATCATATGAAACATGTTGAAGTTGACAAATATTTTATTAAGAAAAAACTTGATAAAAATATTCTAGAATTGTTAAATGTTCGATCTTCAGATCAAGTAGCAGATATTCTTATCAAAGCTGTTACAAATCAGATTTTAGAAAATTATTAGACAATTTTGGAATGTATGACATCTATTTACCAACTTTATGGGAGCATTAAAAAATGAGAATATCTTATTAGTTAAGATTATATTTGAATAGATATTATCTGATTAGTTAATATTATATTTACAGAGAATATCACATAATCGGATATAGTTAGAAGGAGATTATCTTATTAGTTAAAATTCTATCTTTTTCCTTATAGTATATGTATACAAAAAATTTATAAATAAATGAAATAGTGAATTATATTAATTTTTTCATTCCAATATTTGGTCTAAAAATAAGTGAATAAGTGATAAATTAGTAAAATTATTATAAAAATTGGTTTGAATTTGTATATTTATTTAAAGTAATCTAATTTAATAATAAGTAGAAAACATATTTAATAAGGATTTCATATTGATATAAATCATTTTACTATTTTATGTTTTATTCATTTTAAAAGAAACAGTTTGGTCATTTATATTAATTAACAATTATTCATATCTTAATTTAGAGTTTTATATATATGTTAAGCATATATAAAGTAATATTTTATTTATCATTATTTTATATATTATTTAATTATTATTATCACTTTATTAATATTCATTCAACCATTAAATCTTACACTAATATTTTAATGTATCCGATTTTTTAACTTAGACTAAATACTAATTTTCTGAGTTGGAAAATTGTAACCGCGTGATTTCCATGATTTCATAATAAAATGTTTTAATTAAATTTACCGGAGAAATTAAATTTATTTTTGTTAATAAAATTTAATAACTCATTTGATTTTGGATAAAATTAAATGTGTTACATGTTATGGGCTTTATGTTAAGCCCCGAGAAGAAATCTAGATAGGTAAGTGTGCTAATTTTGTTTTAGTGAGGGCAAAATATTGAGAACTCTTAAAATGTAATTAAAACTAATAATTTATAAACTTAATCTCTTCATTAATATTTACTTGATTAAATATAATAATAAAATTTATCTTAATTTAATAATCATAATTGTCGAGAGAAGAAAATATTGAGAATGTTGCATCATTTTAAATTAATTATTTATCATGCATTATAAATTTGAAGTAATTAAATGATATTGTGTATAACGTTTTTATAATATTAGTATATAATCTATTTTCTATGTAAACTATATATATTAAACAATAATTGACATGGAAATTTATCCATTCTAGTCCCCTCATGTTTGCAAGCCATGTTTTTCGTAAGGATGCATTTATATATTAATTATATGTTAGTATTAATTGACTTATTACCTGCCATTGACATTGACGTAATTGCAAATGGTAGCTAAGAACAATTGTCCTGATGTTTGATTTCGTCAAATGGATAAAGTAACATGTTTTTCTTATTTGTTTTGACTTGGATGCTATTTATTGGTCATGACTCATGAGTAGTGTATAAATATGAAAATATACTTTAATCAAATTATATAACTAGTATCTTTTGAATTAGTGCTTTATTATAAAACAATATATCTTTCCTATTCAATTAAGTATGATTATATCTTTTAGTTAACAACACACACAAGATTCACATTACAATTTTTTTAGTTTTCTTCTGAAATACTTTAGTAGGTTAGATCTGTAATATGTCGTTAAATATAAAGTACCATGTGATACCAACTTCTAAATTGTACATCTCCTAGGTCAAAATATAATTAAAAACTCCGTTAATCAATGAAACTTATCTGCATGACATGTTGAAAATAATTATATATAAAAGTTAGGTACGATGTTAGTTGGAAAAAAGAAAAAACTGAACTATTATTGTGGGTTTTCTTCCTTTCCTTTTCATAAAATTGTAGTTAGCAAATTTTTTATTATTCATGCAGAAAAAACTTATCTGCATAACATGTTAAAAATAATTATTGCTATAAGTTAACGAATTTCATAAATAATTATTAAATTATACTAGTTTGTTTTTAGAATTATTAAATAATGTTGTTCAATTTTAGATATATTTTAAAAATATTGTAGTTATAATTTGACATTAAGTTATATTTTTTCATTTCAAATAAGAATTTTTTTTACATATTTAAAATTTTAAAACTATTTATTTGTTAATTAAGGAATTGAAGGAGTTCAAGTTGATGTTGAACTTGATATTTAATCTAAAGTAAATGATATATCTTTAAAGACTATTAAACACTTAAATAAGTAAAAGATTTAGAGAAATATAAATATAAATTAAGAACGAGAATTTAAGTAATATTTTCTATAAAAAAGTGATATTTATAAATTATAGAATTGACGTTAAATATAATCAAATAATATAATAAGTTGTTATTAATATAATATATTAATAAACATATCTAACTATTTGGAATTTTTATTCATATAAAATTCATATAAATGATTAAATGGACAATTTTTTCGATGTTTCTAATATAACTATACTGAGTAACTCACCACCTTATGAGTAATAATAAAATATAAGGGTGTTCGATTGTTATAAATAATAAGACACATATTTTATACAAATTGGATAGAGTTATTTTGGCTATCCTAATAATGATGAGGTATGAAGTGTTCGATAAAACGTTAATAGTCAAACACATGTCCTGTTACAGTTAGATAAGCATGTTAAGTGTCATTGCATGGAATGAGTGTCATTGCATGCAATGAGATGATGTGACCGTTAAAAAGTTATAAACAATGATAAGTCCTTGATTGGACTGAACAAATATTAAGCAATAATATTATCAATAAAAATTTAAATGATAAAAAGTTATGTATTATGACATTTTTATTGCTCCAAATTATTATTTGAAGGTTCCGCAATTTGTCTTTGGTGATAGATTTGAGAGTCTTTGATCAAGTTAGAGGTATTGGACAATGACGCTCGTGAAAGAGCTAGACTTATAAGACATACACTTTCCTAGTCTGGTTACTGTTGAGGTAAATCTTTTTTGAAGTATCTTAGTTAGTTTTGCACATTTTTTTACTAAGAATTGACACTTTTACTCTCGCTCTTAAATGATTACACTAGTGTAAAATAAACATTTAATGTGAGTTATATTAGGTATATAACGTCGGTTAAAATTTGATAACGTCTGATATTTGAAGTCAAAATTTTTTTAACGTATATTAAAGAATTGATGTTAAAAATATTTTTGAGGTTAGTTTCCATGTTCACACTCGACATTTATTGTCTTTATTTAACATTGGCTGACTCAAATAAGTAACGTTAAATGTAATATAGTAATTTTAAAAAAAATGGCATTTGTGTCATCGATAATTTGTTTACCAACCCACGTTAAAAAATAATTATTTTTAATTTTCTTTTTTTATATGTAATCATGACTAAATATAAATGAACATATTATATTTATTTAGTTTTATTTTTATACAAAATCTAAATACAATGTACCTATTATAAAAAAAAAGATAAATCATACTTAAATCATTTTCTCATTCTTATATGAAATAAACATTGACAAATCACAAATATCTTATTAATTTTATATCCACCAAACACAGTAATGTTACGAAAATCATACATGAATCAAATGCCTTCTATTATATATACTTTTATTTATGGAAAAATTAAAAATCAATTGTTCTTAAAAGATCATATATGATACATACAATATAGATCACCACAACTAATATAAATAAACAAACAACATTAAGGTCAAATTAAGTCACAAGGTTCATCCGCATATTAATTCAGGTAGAACTAAATAACTAATTATAGATTTCTTTACCTCCATCTCACGATTCGGTACATAGTTCTCTGGTCGAGTTATCCTCACAACCTGGTCTACTACTGTTGTTCCATGTGAAAAATGTTAGGAATATATATAATTTGATTAGTCTCACATCATTTAAAAAGATGTATTTAGACTTTAGTCCCACATTGTTTAGAAAAGTGAGAGAGAATATCTTTTGTCTCTATATAAAGAACTCCCTGTAAAACTTGAAATGCACACCAAGAATAAATTGTTCCTAGTGTAGTCGTGGATGTAGGCAAATTGCTGAACCACGTTAAATTCTTGTGTCTTTTTTTCTCTTCTTTATTTCCTTATTTATTTTATTTATTGCTTTGTTCTTAACAATTGGTATCAAGAGTCAATTTCTTAGTATGCTCTGTGGTTGCGGCTTTGTCTGATCTTCCACATCAGAAAAGAAGCAGTGGGAGCTTTCTTGGAAAGCGGCAAGAACATGGCGTTGGAAGAAGGAAAGGTGAAGATTGAGAAGTTTGATGGCAGAGACTTCGGATTCTGGAAGATGCAGATAGAAGACTGCTAGATCGGCGCTTGGTGTGATCCGTTTGACGTTAGCCAAAAACGTCACGTTCAACATTATGAACGAGAAGACAACTGTAGGTCTGATGAATGCATTATCAAACTTGTACGAAAACCCATCTACAGCCAACAAAGTGTATCTAATACGAAGGCTAGTCAACCTTAAAATGGGCGAAGGTAATTTTGTTACTCATCACACTAATGATTTTAACGCAATCCTTGTCCAGTTGGCCTCAGTGCAGATCAACTTTGATGATGAGGTGAAAGCATTGATTCTATTATCATCCCTTCCGGAAAGTTGGAGTGCAACCTATCGCTAGATTAGTAGTTCCCGGTAATAACAAGTTGAAGCTTGATGATATACGAGACTTGATCTTAAGCGAAGATGTTCGCAGGAGAGGTTCAGGTGAGTGTTCTAATTCTGATTCCAGTTCTGCGTTGAGTATTGAAACTCGAGGAAGAAGTAGCCAGAAAGGTCAGAATCAAGGACGGGGCAAATCAAAATCAAGAGGGAGACAGACAAAATTTGCTTGTTGGAACTGCCAGAAAAAGGGTCATCTTGCTCATCAATGTAAGGCTCCAAAATGGAAGAACAAAAAGAAGAAAGATGATGATGAATTTGCAAATGCTGCATCAGATGAGACTGGAGATGCATTAATATGCAGTTTAGATAGTCTTGTTGATTTATGGATAATGGACTTAAGTGCGTCATTCCACACTACACCTTCCTTAGAACTATTTTATAACTATGTTTCAGGGGAATTTAGGAAGGTTTACCTTGCAGATGAAAAATCCCTTGATATTGTGGGAAGAGGTGATGTTGACATTAGAACCTCTAATGGTGCCCTATGGACTCTGCACAATGTCAAACATATCCCCGCCTTAAAGAGAAACTTAATATCTGTCAGACAGTTAGACAATGAGGGGCACTATACTACTTTTGGGGATGGATCTTGGAAGGTAATGAAAGGCAATTTGGTTGTTGCTCGTGGAAAGAAGCGAGGGTCTCTTTATATGCTTGCAGATGAGGATATGGTAACCGTCGTAGAGGCTGCCAATAGTTCCAGCCTATGGCATTAGAGACTTGGGCATATCAGTGAAAAGGGGATCAAGCTCATGGTGTCAAGAGGTAAGTTATCTGACATAAAGCATATTGATATTGTACCTTGTGAACACTGTATTTTTGGAAAGCAGAAAAAGGTCAATTTTTCTAAGCCGAGAATGAGATCTAAAGTTGAAAGGCTAGAATTGGTGCATACAGATGCCTAGGGGTCCGCTCGAGTGAAATCCCTTGGAGGCTCACAATATTATGTAACCTTCATTGATGACTCTACAAGAAAGGTATGGGTCTATTTCCTTAAAAATAAATCTGACGTGCTTTCTATGTTCAAAAGGTGGAAAAGAGAGGTTGAAAATCAAACAGGTCTAACTGTGAAAAGTCTGAAATCTGATAATGGTGGAGAGTATGATAGCAGAGAATTCAGGGAATTTTTTTCAGAGAATGGGATCAGAATGATCAAGACAGTGCCGAGGACACCAGAGCAAAACGGTGTGGCAGAAAGAATGAACAGAACCTTGAATGAGAGAGCTAGATGCATGAGAATCCAGTCAGGTCTACCTAAGGTGTTTTGGACAGAGGCGATAAACACAGCCGCCTATCTCATAAATAGAGGTCCATCAGTTCCTTTAGACTATCAGTTACCTGAAGAAGTATGGTCTGGGAAGGAGGTAAATTTTTCACATTTGAAAGCCTTTGGTTGTGCCTCATATATTCTGATAGACTCTAATAGTAGAGATAAATTAAACCCAAGGCAAAATTATGTTATTTCATTGGTTATGGATCTGACATGTATGGCTACAAATTCTGGGATGACAAAAACAAGAAAATCATCAGAAGTAGAAATGTTACTTTTAATGAAAGTGTGTTCTATAAAGACAGGTCTACAGAATCCGCAAGCGCAAACAAACAATCAGTGGCCTGTGAGAAAGTAGCACTAGAAGAAATCTCAGAAAAGGACGTAGTCAATAGAAGGCAGGATACTGAGTCTGAGTCTGAACCAGAACCAATAACAGAACCAAAACCAACAACAGAGGTGGAAACTTTTGAGACCCAAGTAAGAAGGTCAAGCAAAACGATAGTAGCACCACAAAGGTATTCCCCTTCATTACATTATCTGTTGTTGACTGATGCTGGTGAGCCAGAACATTTTGCTGAAGCTATGCAGGGAGATAATTCCGTCAAGTGGGAGCAAGCAATGGAAGATGAGATGAAATCCCTCCAAAAGAACAAAACTTGGTCTCTAATCAAGCTACCAGAAGGGAAGAAGGCTCTGCATAATAGGTGGGTCTGTAGGATAAAGGAAGAACCAGATGGAAGTAAAAGATATAAGGCGAGACTCGTAGTGAAAGGATTTCAGCAGAAACAAGGAATTGACTTCACAGAGATCTTCTCTCCTGTTGTGAAGATGACTACCATTAGAGTTATCTTGAGTATTGTAGCTGCAGAAAATCTTCATCTTGAGCAGTTAGATGTTAAAACTGCATTTCTGCATGGGGATCTAGAGGAGGACATCTTTATGAAACAACCAGAAGGTTTTGAAGTACAAGGCAAGGAGAATCTTGTATGCAAGCTCCATAAAAGTTTGTATGGCCTGAAACAAGCACCGAGACAATGATACAAAAAGTTTAATGAATTTATAAGCAGCGCAGGGTTTCATAAATGTGAAGAAGACTATTGTTGTTATGTTAAGAAATGTGTTGACAGTTTTATTATTCTTGCTTTATATGTTAATGTCATGTTAATTGCAGGGTCTAGTATGACAAAAATTAACAAGTTGAAGATACAGTTAGCAGGAAACTTTGAGATGAAGGATCTTGGTCCAGCCAAACAAATTCTTGGCATGAGAATCTCTAGAGACATATCAGAAGGTACTTTGAAGTTGTCTCAAGAGAATTATATTAGAAAATTGCTTGACAGGTTCAATGTTGGAGATGCAAAGACCAGGAATACTTCTTTGGGAACACACCTAAAACTTTCAAAAAGGCAATCTCCTCAGACTGATGAAGAAAAAGATTACATGTCTAAAATACCATACACTTCTGCAGTAAGGAGCTTGATGTATGTTATGGTGTGTACCAAACCAGACATAGCACATGTAGTGGGAGTTGTGAGCAGGTTTCTATCCAATCCTGGAAAAGAGCATTGGGAGGCTGTGAAGTGGATATTGAGATATTTGAAGGGTACTTCAAGGATGCACTTATGTTTTAAAAGAAGTAATCTCACTATACAGGGTTTTTCTGATGCAGACTTAGGAGGAGATCTAGATGGTAGAAAGATCACAACAGGCTACATATCTTTGTTGGGCGGTACTGCTATCAGTTGGAATTCTAAACTTCAAGGTAGAGTTTCTCTTTCAACCACTTAAGCTGAGTATGTGGCAATTTCAGAAGCAACCAAGGAGATGATATGGCTGAAGAATCTTCTTAGAGGACTAGGAAAAGAACAAGATGATGCTCCATTATTCAGTGATAGCCAGAGTGCAGTATACCTTGCTAAAAATTCAATCATTCATTCTAGATGCAAGCATATTGAGATAAAGTATCATTCTATCAGAGACTTGATCAGTAATGGAGAGCTATCTTTGTTGAAGATCCCAGGGTCAGAGAATCCAACAAATATGTTGAGCAAGACAGTTACAATTGATAAGTTGAGGTTTTGTGTTACTTCAACGGGCTTTCGAGAGTGATTGATGATGAAGGCACTGCACTAGGTTGTGATGTGAATCAAACTCCAAGTGGGAGAATTGTTAGGAGTATATGTAGTTTGATTAGTCTCATATCATCTAAAAAGATGCATTTAGACTTTAGTCCCACATTGTTTAGAAAAGTGAGAGAAAATGTCTTTTGTCTCTATATAAAGAACTCTCTGTAAAAATTGAAATGTACACCAAGAATAAACTGTTCCTAGTGTAGTCGTGGATGTAGACAAATTGCTGAACCACGTTAAATTCTTGTGTCTTTTTCTCTCTTCTTTATTTCCTTATTTATTTTATTTATTGTTTTGTTTAAAAAAAAAAAAGGGCAACAAAATTTTTACTCCTACAAGCCAAAAAGTGCAGCAAGTCATCATCTCATAGGACAATATGACAAAGGAAAAGGAACTAACTCAAACATTAGCAAAGATACCCAAATGGACATTATTGCTAAGGCTATATAAACCTTTCTTATGTGAAAAATGTTCTTTGTAGTTCTAATTGCAATAGATCAGTACTTTGAAATTAAAATGCTATGATGCTAGTGTAATGCCTAATAATCAAAAGAGAAAGAGACCCAAATACAAAAAATCAAATAAGGCTCTAATTACAATAATAAGAGGGTTAAAAAACGGGATCGTGAATTGGAAGAAGTAAGAGCTTATTACGTTAGATACCTGCATTGCACTTGCTCAATTAAAAGATGATTGTATGGGTTAAAAGAGGAAAACCTTGTTGGGTTTTCTGCCTCCAGAGAAGGATGGAACTCCATGCAATTCCCTGCTTTGGCTTCATACAGATAAGCCAACCCTCAAAGAGAAACCAATGTTGGCCGAGAAAAAAATGAATAATGAGCAAGAAATGGTTTCTGGGAACAGAAAAAATACAAGCTTTGTTCACCAGTGCCCAATGGAATTGGAGACAGAAAACAAAATCTATATAAAAAAAATAGAATATTAATATAACTAATATAATAATTTAATTTGTCTAATATGTCAGTGAAAAAATTAAACTGTTAAACAAACTTATAAACTTACCATGCATAGTAAATTATAATAATGATAAATAAAAATCAATAAATTTATTCTATAAAATAATAATTGAAATTTTTATTTCAAGAATGCATGTGTAGTAAGTATTAACTTGTATTAATATTATTCTACCTAGCAAATCTAACTCAATTGGTCTGAATAGACAATGTGATTGGTTATAAATTTTTTAGTATTTATCTTTAATTTTTATAAATAAAAAATATTGTTTTTCTTTTTTTTAAAAAGAATATAAATTTTAGGAGAAAAGGCAATCCTGTTCCTCAATGGTTTGTTGTTGTACATCGTACAAATGTAAGGTGAAATGCAGAGCGACTACTCATCTTCTATTTTATTTTTTGATTTTAATAATAAAAATGTATTTGTAATTATTAAATTAAGAAAAAAATGAGAATTAAAAATAATTCTAGTAAAGTTTCTTGGAGTATTATATAATAGAAGAAGAAGCCTGCTGATATAGTGTGTTGCAATCTCAATATACCAACAACAAGATACAGATAACAAGGTTAATTTATTTATCAAAACTGGAGCACCTCAATATAGATAATTAAAATAAAATATAGTTTGCATACAACTCTAAAGTGATATTAATTAGAATGCTTAACATCTAGAACTAATGCATTGTACTATAGTACACAATAGTGATACGATTTTAAACATATAAAAAGTTAAATCCATTGCATATTCTAAAATTTACTTACAAAACTGAGCTGAAGCAGAGTTAAAGGGTAAAAAAAAGCAATATGAGACTAGAAAAGTAAACCATATTAACCACTGTGAGCTTTACTTGCAGATCTGCCATGGTAATCATCAATTGCAAAAGATCGTGAAGATATAAGACTTTTTGCTGCAAAGTATTATTCTATGCGAAAGAAGTTTGAGTTTAGCTTTGAAGGTGCTAAATCTGGAAGAATATTCTCTTTCCCGTCCTCATAGATTAGAGCCTTGTCTTCTTGCACTGCCTGCCTACAATTGTACGAAATCAAAATATTCTTGAAAGGTAACGCACGTAGTTTTGCATTTCCAAACACTAGTTTGATCCCAAGGACTACAAGAAATATAAAAAATTTAACTTAAAAGTTCTCAATGTTGTGTTAACCACAATGTCTCAGATATTCTTTCAGTTTATTCCCTCATAATTCATAATTAAGTTTAGAGTTCACTAAACAACGGGCAATATAAACTAATTAATATATATATATATATATATATATATATATATATCATTTCCACTTCTTTAACCCTGCCATGACATATTTCAGAATATCAAAAATCCGATGAGATTCTAAAATGCATAAGCCAAAATAAAAACAAGTCATTCACCAAAACCTTAGCTAATTACACCTAGAAGACAATCTAGTAAGCAAAATTTCAATCAAGAAATAATCACCAACTATCGTGGGATCACAATTTCACCACTAATTCCCCTCTTATATTCTCTTCTTTTGTTATTTAAATATAATCATGGTTGGATCGAATTCCTACCCTCGTGATCGTCCCTCTCAGAATCACTCACACTGTCTAGGTTAACTAGATTAATTAGTCACTTAAATTAATACTACGTTAATTAGGATTTAGGATCTGTGAATGCAGGGGTAAACTTAGGTGCGTCCACACTATCACATACCCCTATCTCTAAGACTCTAGCGCAATAATGGTTCAATTCTTTGGTACTACTTAAGCTTACTTTGTTAGAATTTCCCTAGATTTACCTATCAATTTTTTAGTCGTCAATTAACAAATAACATTAAGCGCAAAAGAACAAACACTCAAACGTATACTAAATAACATCGAGAATTATATAAAGGGATAAATTAGGGCTACATCGTTCTCTCAATCAAAGAGGGAGTTAGTTCATAGTGGAAAAGAAAACAAAACAAAATTAAATTGAAAGAGAATACATAAAATGATTAATTCCAATGGAAGTCGAATGTTCCTAGCGTCTCTTTTCTCCTTTGCTTTAGGTCAAAGAGTGACTAAAACTAGGTTAAAAACTGAACTCTTGCTGACAGTGAAATAAGTTATATTTATAGCCTTCAGAATTGGACTTGAGTCTGCTGCAAGTCCTACTCGTGCGAGATTTAAAGTAACTCACACGAGTTCATGTTCTAGAGAGCAAACGTGTTGTGCAAGTCAAGCAAACTCGCGCGAGATGTGTGGCTCTTCGCGCGAGATAAGGTTATAGAGAGCTTTGGTTCTTCATTGGAGCTCTAATTAACTCAAGTTGATATCCAACTCGAGAGATGCATTTCTTAGTACTGTTTTCTCCAATTTTTGGCTATTTTTCACCGTGAAACACTTAAACAAACCATCAACAAGCTCTAACACGAATTATTATGAATTAAGAACGATTAGCGTTATTTTAATTTACTTAAGAGTGTTAAAAGGACAATTTATGTAATAAAAAGAGTATAAAAATAGCTCACTTTTGTGAGTTATCAGCCATGTTTGGAACATTTGAGCCTTTCAAGCCTACCTTATCATAACTACATCCCTAGGACCTCTTTTGAAGCCTTGTGAGTGTGTGTTTTGTCCTAATTGTTTCATTCATTCACCTACTTATTCCTACACCCTCCACCCTTTTGTGAAATAAATGTTATTCCCTTTCTGTTTCACCCGAATTGAATGCTTGATTGTGTACTTTTTTAATGTAAAGCCAAAACTTTATCATTTCACAGTTCCCCTTTTTGAAGCAAGAAATCTATTTCATGAAAAAAAGAATAAAACAGAACAAAAAAAAGAAGAAGAACAAAACAAAACAAAACAAAAAGAAAAAATAAAAGAAAGGAAAGAAGAAGAAGATGATGAAAAGGAATTTGATTTTACTACTCTTGTACACCATATTCTTACTTGAGGCTTAAATTATTGAAGTGCATATCCTTGTGTTCAACATTTGTTTGTATTTTCCTATCCTTTCATTTCTTAACCCCCACCTCATCCTAACAATAAAAGCCATTTAAGTCCCTCTTGATCTTTGATCATTCTCTATCTACATTAGTGGAGAGAGAGATGAGAATTGATTTTGTAGGATTTGAGTTGGAAGTGCATGTATCTTAGCATAATCCAATCCAGAGTGTTATCTTTGAATTGTGAAGGGATGTTGTGAATTTGCACTAAAAGAATATTGACATGTGCTGGAATGTATGTAGAATCATTTTAAGCTTGAGATGACCAATTCAATGCTACACTTTGGTAAAATTGTTTTGAGGTCATGACTAATTCAATGCTACAAGTTAACTCTTTTTTGTTGTTTTTGGGTTTAGTTTGCTTGAGGACAAGCAAAACCTCATGTTTGAGGGAGTAAAACACCTTGATTTAGAGTGTTTTCATGGGTTTATTTTAATTCAAAATTTCCTCTTAAGCTTTTGTGTAGTCTTATCCTAAGCAAATTAAAGTAATTATAGCTTAACTTTCTACCTTTTTGCTAACTAAGCTCTTTTTATTCCAGCTAAGGGTATTCTGGTCATTTTCTGGATCCAGAGCACCAAGTTATGGGCTCAATCGGTCACCAGGCAGAGGAAAAAGGTTTCTGTCACTTGTGCACTGCAAGCACTTAAAAGTTGGCACCACAGTATCGCGTATCAACAACATTTATTTTTAAAGATCTATAAAAGGAAACAGAAGGATAAAAAGAAAGGGAGAAAAAGAATAGGAGGCAGAGACCAACCCTAATTTGAAAAAGAAGGAGTCCAAATAAAGATTGGGGAGACCTTCTTCATCTTTTCACCTTGAAATCATGGAGTTTGTCACCACTTATATGTTTCTTTCTTCTTTTCTCATGTTCAACTAAACACTCATAGTTAGGATGAAGATGTAGTTTGTTTTGAGATGATGTAAACTTATTTCTTTGTTTAATCTTAGTTTCTATTTCATGATTTAAGTTTTGATTTATGTTCTTAATGTTTTTCTTGATTTGGTAAACCTTGGAATGATTTTAGAGATCATGTATGAATTAAGAAATTTATACTTGAACTGTACTTTGTTTTCAACATCATGGCTTCTCAATCTCTAGGAATAGAGTTGTAGATGTATGGCTGTTATTATAAATTTCATTGCTCTTGTTAAAGCCTTTTATAGTTTGGGTTAAGCTAATGAATTAATTAACTTGAATTAGTGAGAAGAGGATTAGAACACCAAAAAATTGGATTTTAATTATAAAGAGGAATTTTGCATGAAATTGAATTAAATTATGCCAGGAACTATAGTTTACATTTAAACTTTATAAATGAAATTGAATCATTGATAACTTAGATAGTATAACTACATTAAACTTGATAATTGATAATTATAATTTCTATGAGATAATTCTTTTTTTAGTGCATTATTTGATGACACCATATACTTATGTGGTTAATGTTGGGAACGGCTAATCTAATATGTAATTAAAATTACACTCCATGATGTTAAACACTCGCTCGGCTAGATAATATATTTGAATCTACAAAACATCGTCTTCAATCGAGTCGGATTGGATCTTGACTTGACTAGAAGAAGATGATATCATAAACCTGAAATATTAAAAAATAATAATAATTTATAAACAAATTAAATCTAAAAAAATTAGTATACTACAAATTTTTAAATTAAGACAACCAACACTAAAAAATTATTAAATAAAATTAGCAGTAAAAATATTATACTTTTAACTAATCTAATTAATTTCCTACGTTAAAACAAATTATTTAACAGACGAAATATTACTAATAAACAATTTTATTGCTATAACAATTTTTTTCAATTTACATAATCTAAAATATATAACTTAACAATAAATATTTTAATTTAATCAATTTTTACAATTACCAAACTAAGGAGAGAGGTAAATCATAAGGTACAACAACAAGGAGAGAGAGAGCAGTAAAAATATTTACACACGTCCCTTGTGTAACTATTGTCAAAGTGAAGGTGTTAAGACATTTAAGTTAAGCCACCGAGATTGATGACGTTTTTAGTATGTCAGTTAGAGGAGAATCGAAGGTACCCTACACCATTGCGCCAATATAAATAAATATATTGAAAAATAGAAATTTTTTAGAATAACCGTAAGGTCCAGTTCATAGAGGCATATTAGAAATTGCTATTTATAATTATTTTTTAAACTATGCTCAAAACATGAAAATTTGTAAAAAGAAAAGAAAACTTAATATCATCGTAAATATATGCTGAGTGTGTATGTACATAAAATAATAAAAACTCTGAAAAAGATTGTCATTACTTAGCATATTTTATAATACTTTCTTGATCACTTTTTTTATAGTTAGGTGAATTATATGTGAGTTTTACTAAAGAAATAAATAAAAATTTTGGAAGAACTTTATGCCACATGGAAGAACGTATTCGAAGTTGAAGATGACCAACTTTATGCTAGCTGATAATCTCAGCTTAGACTTTTCTGTTATTATCATGAAGACCTAATTATGTGTGCATCATGTTGCACTTTCAATTATTTATTATTGTTTCCTTTTTTGACATAACTTGCACTTTCAATTTTTCCACAGTGAGATATGAGATTAGTTTAGTCACTGAATAATTTAAGCACTGAACAAATTAAAAGGGACACGGGTATCATATTGATCACGCACCACTTGCATCTATAAACATATATTATATAAAAATTTGTAAATAAATAATTTGTAAATATTTTATGTGTGTGTGCGTGTGTGTTAATTTGTAAATAAATAATTATATAAAAATTTTGCTTTAGATCATTCTAATGAAATCATTCCATTCATTCCTGCTAAAAATTATTTATCATTATTGGCTATACAAGGTTATTAGAAAAATTATTTCATAAATTTTTCTTAAAAGAAAATCATTTCATTATTAACTTTTTAACATTTAACATTTGCTAACTCTAGCTCTTTGCATGTGTATCGGTCGTTTTCTTCAGTTTTGACCAAAATAAAATACTTTTGAGAAAAGGAGAAAGCTAAGTTTATTTTAAATTCTTAAGTCTGAAACTTCAGAAGAAAAATTATTTTATGAAGAAATAAAAATATAAGTTAATAAAAACTTCTAACATGAAATTAAATGATAAAATTATTATGAATAAAAAATCTCAATCAAAATGATGCTATCGTTCTAAACTTATAATGTCAATTTTCTTGAACGTTAATAAAAAACTACTGGGATAAGGATTCTCAATAGTATATAATCTATTTTCTATGTAAACAATAATTAATATATTAAACAATAATTGACATGGAAGCAACAAACAATTTTATCCATTCTAGTACCCTCATGTTTGCAAGCCACGTTTTTCACAATGATGCATTTATATATTAATTATATGTTAATACTAATTGGCTCATTACCTGCCATTCACATTGACGTAATTGCAAATGCTAGCTAAGAACAACTGTCCTGATGAATGGTATCGTCAAATGGATAAAGTAACGTGTTTTTCTTATTTGTTTTGACTTGGATGCTATTTATTGGTCATGAGTAAGTGTATAAATATGAAAATATACTTTAATGAAAACTATATTATCTTTTGAATTAGTGCTTTATAATAAAACAATATAACCTTCCTACTCAATTAAATATGATTATATTTTTTAGTTAACATCACACCCAAGATCCACATTACAATTATTTTAGTTTTCTTCTGAAATACTTTAGTAGGTGCGATCTGTAATATATCGTTAAATATAAAGTGCCAAGTACCACGTGATATCAACTTCTAAATTGTACTTCTCCTAGGTAAAAAATTATGTAAAAACTCCGTTAATCATGAAATTGCAAGACATGTTGAAAATTTATTATGTATAAAAGTTAGTACAATGTTAGATGGAAAAAAGAAAAAAGAAAAAAAATGAACTATAATGGTGGGTTTTCTTCCTTTCTTTTTTCATAAAATTGTAGTTAGCAAATTTATTATTATCCATGCAGAAAAAACAAAACTTATCTGCATGACATGTTGAAAATAATATGCTATAAGTTAGCAAATTTCATAAACATTTATGAAATTATACTAGCTTGTTTTTAGAATGGTTAAATACGGGTGTTCAATTTTAGATATATTTTAAAAAAAAAATTGTCGTTACAATTTGATATTAAGTTATATTTTTTCATTGCAAATAAGAGTTTTTATGATTTATTTAAATATTTTTAAAATTATTTATTTTTTAATTATTAATAAATTTAAGTCATTGGAATAAAATAAATTTATTTGTAATTCCCAGTAAAGAAGGTAATATTTACTTATTGCTCATTTTGATAATAAATGTGATTATTTGTAATAAAAAAATTTATTGATATCCTCTTTTATATATTTCCATATAAATTTTTGTTTTCCTAAAAAAATTCATATTCCATAAAAAAAATTAATAATAAATTTCTCAGTTCAAGAATAAATAATCGAAAAGTGTAGAAATTAAAAAAAAAAAAAAAAAAAACCAGTCTTTGATCCCTCCAAATTATTCTTTTAAGGTTCAGCCACTTGTCTTTGGTGATAGGCTCCAGAGTCTTTGATCAAATTAGAGGTATTGGACGATGATGCTAGTGAAATAGTTAGACTTATAACACCTACACTTTTCTGTGCTTGATAATGTAGAGGTAAATCTTTTTTTGACTAATATGATATATTTATAATTAATTATCATCGTATTCAATCGTATATCATTTTTGAATTATATTTTTAATTTAATCGAAATTATATATTAATGTACTCAACTTTATATAAAATAAGGTTTAAATTAATAAATAAAATGTTAAAATATTAAAATATAAATTAAAATATATCGGACACATATAATAATAGTTAATATGTTCTATCATATAAATTGACAGAGTTAGATATTCACGAAAAGATAATAGGTATCAAAATTACTCTCCTTGGTTTACTATAGCATCTATGCAATAATAACAATTCCTTGATTTACCTTAGCATCTATGCAATAATAAGTACAATAACTACCAACTCAAATTAAAAACAATTTCTTCAACAAACATTGACTCCTATTACCGAAAACACTCTTCCCTAGGACCACAAAAGTTTAGCTCTAAGCAATTTTGTTGCCACATATCATTCCTATACATCATTTGTAATTAGCTTTGTTTGTCAAGCATTGTTCTCCTGCATGTATATTTGACTGGAGGAATTGGTTTTGCCAAGATTCTTGTCAGAACTAGTTGAACTATCACTCCAACTCCACTGTTTCTGGTCAGATGTGATTCCATTATCAGGAACAAAAACAGGTTGAGGAGGCATTTCAAGACTTTCAACTTCTCCCTCAAGCATCTCTACAACCTTCTTCATTGAAGGACGATCATTCGGTTTCGATTGTATACACAAAAGGGAAACTAAAAACATTTTTCTTACTAGAATCTTATCCTCTTCCATAATATCTTCCATGTCAATATCTTTTTCTTCCTGAAGTTGATCATAAATCCAAAAGGGAAAGTAACATTGGCTTGAATGTTCAGCATGAGGATTTGAGTTCTTCCTCCCACTTGCCATTTCCATTAAAAGCATTCCAAAACTATACACATCAGCCTTGTATGATACTCCACCAATGTTTTGGTAGAATAGCTCTGGAGCCATGTAACCCAAAGTTCCTCTTGCTTCAGTCAAAATAATAGACTTATCTTTTGTGGAATATAGCTTTGCTAGTCCAAAATCTGAAATCTTTGGATTGAAGTTTTCATCTAGAAGAATATTATGTGGTTTGATATCAAAATGAAGAATTTGTACATCACAATCTTCATGAAGATATGCAATCCCGCGAGCTACCCCAAGAGATATTTCATATATTTTCTCATAGCTTAAAGGTACACTTCCTTCTTTAGAGAAAATGTATGTATCTAATGACCCATTGGGCATGTATTCATAAACTAGTGCACGTTTTTTCCCTTCAACGCAGTATCCAATAAGACGAACTACATTGACGTGATGTATTCTTCCAATAGTAGCCACTTCACTGATGAAGTCTTGTCCATTAGTTTTGGATTTGCCTAACATTTTTATTGCTACATTTGACCCACTTCGCAGTTTTCCTTTGTATACAGAGCCAAAACCTCCTTTACCCAATATCACTTTGAAGCCTTGGGTCATTTTCTTGATTTCTCTATATTCATATTTAATAGGATTTATATTGTTGTGTAGCAAAAAATTTTCAATGTTGTTATACATTGAAACATGCCTTCGTCGCCAGATTTTGATATATAACACAAGAAGAAGTGCTACGCCAAAAAGATATCTGACAAGCAAAATTGGTAGAATATATTCTCCTGCGGTAGTTGTTGGAAGAGCACTAAAATATGCTAGTTGCCTTCGAAATGTTATTCTCCTGATAAAACCTGCAAGGGTAAATTTCATCTCATGAGTAAGGGAATGGTTAGTTTAACTTCTTCCAAATACTTTTTTCTAATACTTCCCATTCTCGCTGAATTTATTGAAATTATAAATTTTGGAGAATCTTATCTTTATACAGTGTTCTCCATATTCACCAATAAATTTTAGCTAATAATAAAAAGTGTATTGAAAAGAAAATATTTGGCCTAGTGATTCTAACATTCCTGGCTCCAATAAGGAAAAAACCAGTTTTGGTCTTAGATATCGTTGTTCGAATATGAAATCAACTAACAAATTATAGTGTAAATTAATAATGGGGTAAGGTTGTATTACCAGCTATAGCGGCTTTGAGATTAACTGCAAAAATAAGTAAAATTACTATTAAAAATATGACATGCATATTACATAATATAAAACATAAAAAAAAAAACACTTACTATTAAAAATTGCTTAAGATATGAATTTTCCCCAAAATCAATGAATTATTTAATTATTTAATTAAGCATTGATCAAATATTATTAATGACTATATCGGTAAAAAAAAACGAACTTTGGGGCATAATTCTTAGGATTCTCTTATTTTAATAATTTTAATTTTAAGTAGTTTTAGCCATTAATAATATTTTCCTGAAAAACTTTAGTCCGAATAATTTTTTTGACTTACGTCTCATTATTTTAAATATAAATTAAATTTTAATAATTTAACTATTTAATCTAATATTCTTACCAATAAGATCGAGTATATAAAATTTTATATGATTTGAGCTTTTCTGGTTACGTTACCTTACAAACAGTATTTATATATAATTCAATTGATATAATTTATTTAAGTAAATGGTCTAATTAACTATCAAATAATTATAAAATTGTAAATATATATATATATATATAATTTCATTGATAAGAACATTAAATTGAATGGTTGAATCATTCAAATTTAATTTATGTCCGAAGTTCTTAAAAGGTAACAAGTCAAGGAGACATACATATGCTATCAACAGATCCCACATTGGCGCATATATATATATATATATATATATATATATATATATATATATATATATATATATATAATTTAAGTTTATTAGTTATATTGTAGAATTAATAATACACAAAAAGAAAAAGTTATCAACAGTCATAAATTGATAATACACAAAAGTTGTTTTACATTTGTTTTCACAAAGTCTTCTTTAAATGCATCCTTCATTTGTTAAGTTTAATTAATATATTTCAACACACTGTATAATTTTTACAATTTCAACCTATCACAAATCACATTTAATATGTTTAAAAAAAACATTAATTAATTAATAAATATATACCATATATGATCATAATAATAAATGATCGGGTAAAATTATGCTAGATAATCAATGCATATGCTATTATCTCCTAAATAAAAATAAAACTTACGAAAAAGTTTACCAAAAAACATTTAGCTTACAGGATATTTTAATTAATTTTTTTTTAAAAAAAATGAAACTGACAGAAGGCTTGTACATACTTTTATTTTAAATTCACATTTTCAATTTTAACTTAAAAATTACTTAAGTTAAAAAAAGGCACTTATTCTTATGCTTATTTATGTCAAGAAATTTTAATCTTCTAAAAAATTTAATCAATTCAAGATTTATGCTTATTTATGTCACTGCTTATTAGTCAAGAAATTAAATAGTCATTATTTATTTATTTCTAAACTAATTTTTATTTGTTTTTTCTCATCTTTTATCGCATTGCTAGTTACTTTTATTATTTTACTATCTCCCTATTTATTTAATATTATGTTCACCCCGATCCATCCTAGAATAAAGTGAATTTTCATTAAAGATGGGAAAACAGTACGACAGAAATAATAATGGGACAGCATGTTTACTTACGTCGTTTGTGTCTGAGAATTGGTGATATAATACCTAGAAAACCAGAAAGAGACTGATTAGATTATATTGAAACGAGCAAGTACAAAAAACCATGTACAATAGAGTATATTTAGCATCACCTTATTAGAATTGTGTCAACATGAATGAACTAGTTTCTCAACATTGGAAAGCAACAAGTTTTTTGGTCACTTATAGAGGAGAAGTGGTGGACTCGAAATATGGAGGTTGGCACAATTTCTTGGGAGGAGAAGAGTGCTCTCGTGCTTCAATATGGTGCAGAGTTATTAGAGAAGAAACTAGGACTAGGTGAAAAAACAAGGTTTTGGATAGATGAACGGACGGGGAAGCAATGCTTGGAATACAGATATATCCTAGACTGTTCATGAATTAGAGTCAAAGTAATTACCATGGTCGTCTTTACTAAGGGATGGTTTATTGTTTGTTTTTTAAAATTCTCAACGATTTGCTTTTAGTCATCATTGAAAAAGTCTCCTGAGGGTGTTTGAAGATAGATTTCCTATAAGGCAAAATCTGAGTTGTGAAGATGTTTCATGTATGTTATTTGGGATGGAGGGGGAATTGGTATATACTTTTCCCTTGTCCAACTATGGGACACTTGGTACCGGGCGGAGACAGCAGGGGAGTCGAAGGGGGTCATGCTCCCATATACCGTTCTTTTAAGTTGAACTTAAGTTTCGTCTCAATAATATATCTTACTATTTCATAAAATTCTTGAGATAAAACTTGAATTTTGGTATACAAATAAACCTATAGAACCATATATAAAGTTTCATCCAAAATTTTTAAAAAACATAATCAGAACAAATGCATAACAAAGAAGAGTATGTTCTCACCGCAGGTTATATTGCGGAACTGATGTTGTATACACTGAACGTGATCTGTGGTTTCATTGAAAAAGCAATATTCATCCTTGTCACAATGAACTGGGCAAGTAACTTCTGATAACCAAGACATCCAAAATCCTTGGTCAAGCCACCTGCGGATAACATCATAGGAAACTTTCCTATGATCATATGTCAAGTAGTTTGTAAGGGTAGCAACCTTTAAACTGCAATCAACCTTGATGTCCCTCATTTTAAATTCTGAGTTACGATCAACAAAGGCGTACATATGGCCGCTGGAGTTGCAATGATCACCATCGTTCACTTTGATGTATCTATGATCATCAGTCACTGAATGAGTACAGTTTAGAAACACCAAAGTACTATGTGCAGGACGTGCAGGATCCTCATTCCAGAAATTATAAAAGTCTAAACTGCTGAAATTTTCCTCTTGTAAGTAATAGCGAGGAATGGAACAAGCAGTGTTCTCTGTAACACCTGCATCAGTCAATCTGATCTTGTATTTTTTGTAATTCATGTCCTGCACGATGTATTTTCCTGACAACAGATTCAACACTGTCACATTGTTCACGCAATCTAATTCATACTCTTTGAGGCCGCAACCGCTGTGATCATGTTTCAATCGAAATGGGTGTGTTATGTTGTGAATTTTGCCACACGAAGAAGGAGGACATGGTGAATGAGGTTCAACAGAGCAAGTTTGTTGGAGTATTATTAGCAGAAGTATGATCACCATAGTGGCAGAAGGTAAGATACTACTCATTATTACCTCTGTTTGTTGAATATTGAATCCTTCTTTAAAGAGATGAATAAAGGTGGGGACCACTCTATGAATTTTAGATATTTAGATGCCATGTTTTGAATGAACTTTCTCCGCGTGCTGCAAGACAACTAATAAGTTTATGTTCACACCTAAAGGAAGTAGAGTCTCCGCAACAACTTTAGACTAGTTGTGACTTACAAAAACTTCTCATTCAAATCTGTATTGGATAATTGATGTTATTAAATTCACCACGCGGACCATGGTCAAGGTTCAACTTATATGCATGTGCAGACTTCAAAGATAGTGAACCTTAAGAGGTTGCAAAGGAGTCTTAGACAATTGGATTATTTTTTTTAAGAATAAAAAGAACAATCAGTAGAAATCAAATACGAATTTCAGCGGCAATGTTCAATTATAAGAAATTGTCTCTTGTATTGATTTTGATGTATCACAGCAGCCTGTAATAGGCAAGCACCACCGCAGGATTAAATGTGGAAAGGTTGATATTTAATTTCCATTTTATCTCAGAAACAACCAGTTGAATCACTCTCCTTGTGGTTTTGAGCTGATGTGTACAGATGCAAATGGGACTACACAGTTAATCAAATTGAAATACACTCTCACCCTTAAGTTTTCCTTGCTAATCAACTCTTGAAATTACACTCTCACCCTTAAGTTTTCCTTGCTAATCAACTCTTGAAATTTTGCAACGCATCCCGTGGACTCCGCTGCAAGGGAGAAGGTTTTGTGGTCCTTTGTTTGAGGGGAGGGGAGATGTTGGGATGCACACGTAACTCCTGGACCGGTCCAAGTCGAATCATCGGCTCTGATACTACTTGTTGGCTCCCCCACACGTGAATAATCGGCTCTGATACCACTTGTTGGCTCCCCCACACGTGAACCATCGGCTCTGATACCACTTGTTGGCTCCCCACACGTGAACCATCGGCTCTGATACCACTTGTTGGCTCCCCCACACGTAACTCCTGGACCGGTCCAAGTCGAACTATCGGATCTGATACCAATTGTTGGCTCTCAAGGGGAGGACTTCATACACACATATATTTTCATAATAGTAAAATATTATCTACTTTGGACCTAAGCCCTCACAGTTTGGTTTTCGGACTTTCTCCAAAAGGTCTCTCGCTAATGGAGTTACTGTGTGTTAATAAACTCATGTGGCATCTTTTATTTTTCCGATATGGGACATTGTTTGCACCCTAACAAATAGTTGGCTTGATGCTTTTGTTAATATTTTTCATTGCATCTATTTACATGCATCTCGCTATTATGAGATGAAAGGAGAAGATCAAGCTCGTATAGAAAATTTCTTGGAGGATTATAGAGCAATGAAACCTACGAGATTCAGTTATGCTGATATCAAAAGAATCACTAAGATTTAGTGAAAGTTTAGGGGAAAGAGCTCATGGAACAGTGTTTAAAGGAATGATTTCTAGAGAGATTCTCGTTGTTGTGAAAGTACTCAATGACATAGTGGGAGATGAAAAGGATTTCATCAATGAGGTGGGAATCATGGGAAAAATTCATCACGTTAACATTGTTTGCTTGCTTGGATTCTGTGCAGACGGATTTCACCATGCACTTGTCTATGATTTCTTTCCAAATGGGTCATTGCAGAGATTCTTGGCTCCACCAGACAACAAGGATGTTGCTTTCCTTGGTTGGGAGAATTTGCTACAAATTTCTTTGGGTGTTGCCAAAGGGATTGAGTATCTTCATCTTGGTTGTGATCATAGAATACTTCACTTTGACATCATGATAAGGCAAAGCTAGGAATTTCAATGAATTCGAAGGATTGCATACACAGGGAGTCCAGGGAATTGAATGGAATCCGAGTAAGTTTTATTTATGAAGAAAAATAGAGAGAAATTGTTACAAAGAGTTCTGTGTAAGCTAAAAAACTCATTCTGCATTACAATTATTATTTATAGCTGCCAACAGCTTGTAACAGACTTCTAACTACCCTTTTTCTCTACTGCCACGTGTCCCTATTACAATAGTCCCGTATCAATCCCCTACCCTTAAAGAAATCATTGTCCTCAAGGATTGAAGGTAGGAAATCTTTTCTTCAAATCAAAGAAAAATTCCCAAGTAGCATCTTCAACTAACTGGTGCTTCCACTTTACCAGAACTTTGGTAACAGCTTTGTTGCCCCTCTTTACAGTCATTCTATCCAAGATGGCTTCTGGTTCCTTCCCTCCTATAGCAATATCCAAGGTAGTAGGCAATTTAGGAGCAGTAACAACAGGACCAACATGTTTCTTGAGCTGAGAAACATGGAAAACATCATGGACTTGAGACTTAGCAGGAAGCTGTAGTTTGTATGCTACCTCTCCAACACGATCTAGCACAGCAAAGGGACCATAATACTTAGGACTAAGCTTAGCATTACTTCTGAGGGCCACTAACACTTGCCTATAAGGATGAAGCTTCACATAGACAAGATCACCAATCACAAATTTCCTGTCAGTTCTGTGTTTGTCCGCAAGTTGTTTCATCCTGTGTTGAGCTCTTCCCATATGGAATTTGACCAACTTCAAAACCTCTTCCCTCTTTTGCAAACTCCTATCAACATGCTCAATCTTAGACTCTCTAGGAAAGTAAGGCAAGTAGACAGGAGGAACTTGACCATAAACAACCTCATAAGGACTTGCATTGATTGAGCTGTGATGTGTGGTGTTATACCACCATCCAACAAGTGGTAACCAACGAGACCAAGTACAAGGGACATCAGAACACATACATCTCAAGAAGGTTTCGAGACACCTATTGACAACTTCTGTCTGGCCATCCGTTTGAGGATGATAGGCAGTAGAAAGTTGTACCTGGACTCCTTGCAATGACATCAAATCTTTCCAGAATTGGCTAGTGAATGTAGGGTCTCTATCACTGGTGATTGAATCCGGAAATCCATGAAGCTTAAACACATTGTCAAGAAAACATTGAGCCACAATAGCTGCAGTGTAAGGATGACTCAAAGCCATAAAGTGTGCAGCCTTACTTAGTCTATCAACCACCACAAATATGACTTGCTTACCATTAAAATTAGGAAGACCTTCAATAAAGTCCATTGTGATATGCTGCCATACTCTCTCAGGTATAGGCAGAGGCTGTAGCAATCCAGGAGAAGCGGAGGTGTCATATTTACAAGTTTGACACACAGAACACTGTAAAATCCATGTCCTGATATCTTTAGTTAATCCCTTCCAATACAAGAATGCCTGCATTCTTTTCAAAGTTGCTGATCTTCCTGAATGTCCCCCAACAGCAGAAGAATGTAGCCAAGTAAAAAGTTTTTTTCTCAAGGACTCAACTTGACCAACCACCAATCTCCCCTTTCTTCTCAACTCAGAATGTTGCCACGTATAATGCTTATGAGAGAGAGGATCAGCTTGTAACTCGGATATCAACTTTTGCAAATGCTGATCAGTTTGCCAAGAAAGCTTAACACTATTCAACAGCTCAGACTCAATTGAGTGTGTAGTAATGGCTTGGCACGTTATTGGTTCCTGTCTAGATAGTGCATCAACTGCAACATTCTCTTGGCCTTGCTTGAATTCAATGGAGAAGTCAAACTCCATCAACTTGACCAACCATTTCTGTTGGAAGGCGGTATTCAATCTCTGCTTAAGGATGTACTGTAAGCTCCTATGATTAGTCCTAATGATGAAATGATTTCCAAAAAGGTAATGTCTCTATTTTTAAACTGCAAAAACTACAGCCAAGAGCTCCTTCTCGTAAGTTGAAAGAGACTGCTGCTGCGAATTAAGAACTCTGCTGATAAAGGCAATAGGATGGTGGTTCTGCATTAATACAGCCCCATGACCTTAACCTGAAGCATCAACCTCCAGAACAAAAACCTTGGAAAAGTCGGGTAAGGCAAGGACAGGAGCTTGAACTAATGTATCTTTTAGCTTCTGAAAAGCTGTCTTGGCTTCCATAGACCAAGTAAAGCTATCCTTTTTAAGCATGTTAGTCAAAGGTCTAGCGATAGTACTGTAATTCCTCACAAATCTCCTATAATAACCAGCTAAGCCCAAAAATCCCCTCAACTGTTTCAAAGACTGAGGTAAGGGCCAATACTGGACTGCAGCAATCTTAGCAGGGTCAGTAGCAACACCTTCCTTAGAAAGGAAATGGCCTAAATACTCAACCTTATCCACCACAAAGTAACACTTAGATTTTTTTGCATAGAGAGAATTACTCCTCATAGTAGACAAAATCTGCCTCAAATGACTTAAATGCTCATCTAAACTACTGCTATAGATAAGGATATCATCAAAAAAGACAAGCAGGAATTTTCTCAGAAACTCTTTAAAGACAGAGTTCATTAATCCTTGAAAAGTTGCAGGAGCATTGGTTAGGCCAAAAGACATGACCAAGTACTCAAAATGGCCTCCATGTGTCTTGAATGCAGTTTTTTGTATGTCTTCAGTAGCCATACGAACTTGGGTATAGCCAGACCTTAAGTCTATTTTAGAAAACACCACTGCACCATGAAGTTCATCCAAAAGATCATCTACCAATGGTATAGGAAACCTGTTTTTTACTGTCTGTTTGTTTAACTCCCTGTAGTCAACACAGAGCCTCCAAGAACCATCCTTTTTCCCTACTAAAACTACAGGGCTAGCATAAGGGCCGTCGTTGTTCTCGTATGATTCCGACTTGAGGTATTCCTTCACCAACCCATCTATAACATCCTTCTGTTGCTTAGAGTACCTGTAAGGCCTTTTATTCACAGGGTCAGTTCCTTGCCTAAGAGGTATATGGTGATCATGACCTTCTCTCTTGGGAGGAAGTGAGGTAGGTTCCTGAAAAATGTCATCAAACTCTAACAAAAGATCATCAACATTAGTGGGTAAGGAAATAACAGGAGCATGAGTGGTAAGTGATTGCAGCAGTGGTTCTTCCCCTTGATCACACAACTGTAGTATTGACAAATGGACTCCTGAAGCAAGTGTCTTGCTTAATTGCTGTCTTTTCACAGTTTTCAACCCTGAAGAAGATGCTCCTCGCAAAACCAACTTCCTTCCCCGCACATAAAACTGCATGGACAATTTATCAAAATTCCATGTAATATCTCCAAGCTTCACCAGCCATTCAATGCCTAATACTAGGTCATAACATCCCAGAGGAATGAGGAACATATCAGAAGTAAATGCATGCTGCTGCAAGGTCCATTGAAACTGTTTTGTCACAGAAGTTGTGGAAACCTTAGCTCCATCAGTGACTGCGACACTAATGGGATCAATAGCTTCTACCTTACAACCAATCCTCTTAGCTATGTTGACATCCAGGAACTTGTGGGTACTACCACTGTCGATGAGGATGTGCAGAGGAGTCTTCTTGTAGTAAACAGTGACTCTCATTGTTTTGAAACTTGCAACTCCAGTGAGAGCATTCACTGAAATTTGGGGGTCAGTGGAATGACTTTCATATAAAGAATCCATCTCAGAACTGAGGCCTTCCTTATCATCACCATCTGTCAACTCATCCATTTCCAAAACATGAATCTGCAATTTCTTGTGAGTTAAGGCATGTGCAGGGGTAAAGGGTTCTTCACAAAAGTAACATAACCCTTTGGCACGTCTTTCATTCATATAAGCAGGTGTGAGGTTTTTATAGGATTGAGTATTGGGTTTGTTGTTGAAAGATGACTTTTCAAGAGGTTTATCAGGTTTATTGGCCAAGATTGGTTTAGGATTATATGGAGTTTTAAAGGATTTGTTGGCTGAACTAGATGTTTGATGTGGAGAAGAAGTTGATTCATATAACTTGGCTAGGGTAAAAGCTTTCATGACACTTTCTGGTTGAAACATCCTCACCATCAACTGAATATCATTCTTAAGTCCACCCAAGAAACAGCTTAACACGTATTCCTCCGTAAGATTCAAACGAGAGATAATTGCATCAAATTGTTGATGGTATTCAACAACACTGGTTTTCTGCCTCAGTTTCATTAGTTCCGACATAGGATCATCAAAAGCATCTCCAAAACGTTCAATCAGCAATTTAGAAAAAACAGCCCAGGATGGAAGGAAATTGGGATCAAGAGTTTTAACAAAACCTGTATGCCAATGAAGGGCTCGACCCTCAAAATGCACTATAGCTAAACGTACTTTCACCTCATCAGGGGTCCCATCAATTGAAAAGTATGTTTCATATTGGTATAACCATTGATTCACTGCATCTCCGTTAAAACGTGGAAAATCGATTCTAGCTAATCGCGTTCCACAAGAATAGGGTTGATTCGAATGGTTACCTCCACGATGTCCATTTCCGTTTGCATTGAATTGCGACCGAGGATCTTGATTTCTGGTGCAATCTTGCAAGCATCGTTGAACTGAAGCTTGAATTTGTGACTCAATCGCGTGCTGAATTATCTGAACAATCGAAGGTTGTAAGGAAGCTGTTAACGAAGTTGTTAAAGAAGCTTCAAGATTCGTCTGAATTTATGATTGCATCGTTCCTGCATAGTGAGCCAAACGCTGATCGATTAGTTCTTCCATGTGCGACCTCAAGCGAGCTTTGACGCGTTCTTCGACTTCACGGGCTGCGACGGTGTTGCGCGTTCCTTCTGCCATTATTGTCGTTGCTGGATCGTTACAATCTGATACCACTTGATAAGGCAAAGCTAGGAATTTCAATGAATTCGAAGGATTGCATACACAGGGAGTCCAGGGAATTGAATGGAATCCGAGTAAGTTTTATTTATGAAGAAAAACAGAGAGAAATTGTTACAAAGAGTTCTGTGTAAGCTAAAGAACTCATTCTGCATTACAATTATTATTTATAGCTGCCAACAGCTTGTAACAGACTTGTAACAGACTTCTAACTACCCTTTTTCTCTACTGCCACGTGTCCCTATTACAATAGTCCCGTATCACATCAATCCTCACAATGTTTTACCAGATGACCTATTGGTGCCAAAATTCACTGATTTTGGACTTGGAAAGTTGTGTCCCAAAAACAAGAGTACAGTGTCTATGACTACAGCCAACGGAACCTTAGGATACATTGCCCCTGAAGTTTTCTCAAGGAACTTTGGTAATGTCTCATACAAACAAGTCTGACATTTACAGCTTTGGGATGCTATTGTTGGAGATGGTTAGAGTAAGAAAGAATACAAGTGTGTCAACCGCCGAAAGTTTTCAGGTTCTTTACCTTGAATGGACCCATAATTTTGTAGAAAGCAGTTACATTCAAGTTACTATTGAGGGTGAGGGAAATGTTAAAATTGCAAAGAAACTTGCCATTATAGGACTTTGGTGTATTCAGTGGAACCCAATAGATCGTCCATCCATGAAAACGGTGGTACAAATGCTTGAAGGGGATGGGGTGAGTTAATTTCACCCCTACTCCTTTTGAGGTTCTTCCAAAAAAAAATTTGTTCCAGCTGAAGAAATTATGGCTGTTCTAACGTACATTACAGAATAAAATGATCTAATTTTGCATCTAAATTATATTTAAATTAAAGGTATATTAAATGTGTACATGTTGACGAGCACGAGCTCGAACCAACAAAATCAAAAAAATTTCTTCAATCATGTTGACGAGCACGAGCTCGAACCAAAAAAAATCAAAAAATTCTTCAATCATGTGAATCTTCAATCATGTGAATAGTCTATCTATATCTACACCGAGACTAACCTCTATTTATCAACAACTTTGACAGAGTCTAACATCTATTTTTCAACAAGACTAACCTCTATTTATCAAGAATTTTGACCGAGTCTAACATCTATTTGTCAACAACTTTGACCGAGCCTAACCTGTGGAATAATGATTGGTGATATGAGAGAAAAGATGATAATATAATTTATTTTTTGTGTTTTTTCGTTGTTTTCCAAGATTCAGTCCAAAGTTATATTTATAGCACGCCAAAATAACAAACTTCTTATAAAATTTGAAATTTGAAATAATTGATCAATTTAAAAGATAATAAATCTTTTATCTTTTATTGCTAACTAATTAGCAATTCAAATTTGAAATAATTGATCAAGTTAAAAGATAACAAATCTTTTATCTTTTATTGTTAACCGATTAACGATTCAAATTCGAAATAATTAATCAAGTTATAAGATAACAAATCCTTTATCTTTTATGCTAATTGATTAGCAATTCAAAATTCAAATATCTTACTAAGTTAAAAGATATCAAATCTCTTATCTTTTCCTTACTAACGATTAGCACTTTTTCAGCCCAAATTCCAAACAAAAAATCTTACATGTTTGTTTTTATTCTTTCACCAAATCTTTCATATTATTTATATTTTTAGTGTCAGAAAATATAATAATATTCCACTTAAGAAATTAATTAATCATTTGATCATATCAAATATTAAAATAATTTCTCCAACAGAGATTAGAACACTCATTTGTGTATGACCTCGTAATTAAATTAATATATTAATCAAGGTAGACATCTAGCAATACTTCTCAACGTCCGGATAGCATGAAGTAGCATTTTACTATCAGAACCATTAGAAAAGTAGTATAATATTTTCTTCCATCTTTACCGCTCTGGATTAACTCTAGAGTATGGTATTACTATCAAACTCCTTTTGAGTTAATTTATAATGACCTAAGAAACTCATTTCTTCCTTCATTTAATATTTTTTTTGGGCAGGATATAATTTTATTCATAGAGCTCAAACTCATTACCAAGATTTGATGGATCCCTTCTTGGTTAATCATTAATTCTACAATAATTTAATCATATCCAATATCCATTCAACAAGGTGTCCAGAATCAAAATACAATAAATAATAAATAACCTGTAAATTACTATGACAATCTCATGTTAAAGAAAACTATTTAACCTCTTTTTGAAAATTTTCTATTTATAATTAATGATAAATTTTAACCTTTAGAAAATTTCAATTGGGTTAGTTCAATGATCACATCGACATGTGGCTCATTGTATATATGAATTAATAAATGAAATCTATTAATATTTATCCAATAAATAATATTACATATATATTAATCTATTCGAATAATTGATGTCCTATTTTTAATAATCCTATGATCAAAAATGGTTTAAATTAAAATTAAAACAAACTTAGTCTCTCATTATCATAATCTTCATTATTGTTAAGTCAAGATGATTCAGCATCTTAGTTTTGATTCAGCATCTTAGTCTGTTGTGCCTGTAGACGGAAGAGCACAGACTGAAGGAACAGATTGAAGCCTCGATCAAGCATCGACGGAAGAGCCTGATCAAGCATCGACGGAAGAGCACGATGAAGGAACAGATCAAGAGCTCTCATCAAGCATCGATCAAGAGCACAGATTGAAGCATCAGACTGAAGAGCACAGACTGAAGGAACAGACGGAAGGAGACAGACGAATGAATTCAACACACAACTCATTTATTTATTCATTCATCTACCACGTTTAATGAAGTTCAGACGGAGTAACTCGTGCCCTAATTCAAATCTAACCGTTACTCGTAGAAGCTTCCAAAGACAGAATAGAGATCTGTGCAAAACCCCTGCAACACGAAAAGCAAACATGTTTTTTGTTGATGTCTCTGATCAAGTCAGAAAAAGCCTGTGCAAACATTAATTATTCTAATTGATCTCTGTCACACGTTTGAAGACCCCAAGACAAAGGACTAACGTTCAAATCTTTAGTCTAACGGATACTTCAAGGAGCTCTCTATAAAAGGACTTCATTACTTCAAGAGAAGGCCGGCGAACTGCAGAACAAAGAAATCATATTCAAACTTCAAGCTCTCAAGCAAAGTTCACTCGCCCTGAACTTAGAATAGATCTCATTGTAAAACCCCTCTCTGCATAGAGGATAAACGTATTCTTTCATCTTCCTAAATCCACTGTTGTGGTGCTCTTAGCCTGAGGAGGCTGTGTTTCAAAGAATACCTCTGTTTTAGTCTATGGAGGCTGTGTTCAAAGAATACCCTGTTTAGCCTGTGGAGGTTGGGTTCAAAGAATACCTGTTTAGCCTGGAAAGGTTGTGCCCAAATAATATCTAAATTTAGCCAGAAGTAGCTGGGTTCAAAGAATACTCATAGTGGAACCTTAGCGTGTTGTTGGGAACTGGATGTAGTCTTGATCAGACGAACCAGTATAAAAATATTGTTGTCTTCTCTATTGTTTTATCTTTTAACTAACAGAGGATAATAACTTGAATAGTTTGATAATAAAATCAATCTTAAAGAAGAAAACAATCTTGCGTCTGATCAAGCTTTGAAAACAACAGACGCAAACGCATCGTCTTAGAGAAAAAGTTTTAAAAATAGTCTACACAATTCAACCCCCCATTCTTTTGTGTTTTTGTACTTTACAAGTTTGGTATAGAGCTCAACCTCTAACGGTTGAGCGCTTAACAGCTGCTAGAGGAAAAGATCCGGGATGGCGAACTCCCAAACGATGTTCATTGCAGAAGCCTCCTCCATGAACACTCCTCCAGCTTTCTCTGGAAATGATTACCCTATCACCGGGGGCATCGGATGGAGATATATATCAAGTCTACAAAATATAGACGTGGAAGATCATAACGAAGGAGACATTCCCTAACCAAGCCTGAATCAGAGTGGGGAAATGAAGAATATACAATCGCAAAGCTCAACAACAAGGCACGTTATGCCATAACGTGTGCTCTTTCTAGGATAAAATATAGATTCTGTGCCTACAAAACAGCCAAAGAGCTTTGGGATGCGTTGAAGATCTCTTATGAAGGAACTGAAGATGTCAGACTTAGGAAAGCTGCCACCCTTCAAAGAGAATACGAAATGTTCTCCATGGAAAGAGAAGAATCTATAGACGAAATGTTTGGAAGATTCCAAACTATTCTGAATGGGCTAGCTGCATTGGAAATTACTTTTTCAAGAGCCCAAAACAACATGAAGATTTTGGATGACTTACTCGCACCATGGGAAGCTCGTCACCGCTATATCTCGTTGGGAGAAATATGAAGACCCTTACTCTGGATGAACTCATTGGAGCGCTGAGAGTGCATGAAGTTCATTTGTGTAAAAGGGGGAAGTTGAAAATTCAAGAGCTTATTGCTCTATCCAACATTGATGAGCTTGATGGAGAAGAGTCAAGTATGAAGAAAGCAGAATCAACAGACTCAGAAGATTCCTCTGAAGAAGAAATCTCCTTGATGGCAAGAAGATTAAAAAGATTGATGAAGAACAGGGATCCCAAAAAGATTAGAAAAAGAATAAACAAACATCTTGGGATGATCTCGATAATGAAAGCTCAGACGAATCATCTGAAGAAAAGAATGCAAATATCTGTCTCATGGCAAGACTATCATTTGAGGTAGATCTTTTAAATATATCTAGTTCATCATCATCTTCTTCAGATTCAGAGTCAGACTATGAGGACATGTTATATGATGTTCTTCTTGCTAACTCACATTTTATAGCTCAAGAATATACAAATTGCAAATCTAAGCTCAAAAAGGCTTTAGAAGAAAATGAAAATCTAAAAGCTATAAATGTCCAGTTATCTGAGAAAAACATATCAGATGAATCATCCTCTTCGTCTGATACTGAAAAGAGTCATCTTCTTCTTAGTCTTGAAAATTTAAAAGAAGAAAATGAACTCTTAAAGAAAGATTTAAACAAGTTCATCTTGAGTTCTTCCAAGCTCAAAAATACTTTAAACTATGGAAGATCTCCTCTTAACAAGAGTGAACTTGGTTATAATCATGTGATAGACGAAAGAAAATCACAAATTAATTCGTCTGTATGTAGAAACATGCATATTTTTCATTTGAGGTCTCTGAAACAGTCTGAAGGTCATGTAAGAACCTATGACAGACGGAACCTTACAACTAACAAAATTGGACCCAAGAAAATCTGGGTACCAAGATCAAAATTAATTTTTGTTGCAGATAGAAAGAGAGAATGTATAAAGATGGTACAATCTGAACAATGGATACATGCAATATGTGATCATCAACATGTCCTTGTTCCAAAACAACAGATCATGTAAGAGATCTATCATCTATGGGTCTTGAGAAGACAGATTCACCAATTCAGATGGAAGAAGCAAAATTTTCAAAGAATGCAAACAGGTCGAATTTTAGAGACCTTTCTGAACGTGCTTTGGTGTCAAGAAAAATTGAACCCAAGTGCATTGAAGAAGTGCATTCAAATATCAATTGAATGGAACTTGAAATAATGTTTTAAGCAAGTTGAAATAGTCTATCTGACTCTTCAACAGACGCAACATCATGTTATCTTCTAACATCTCTGTTGAGTGTACAGGACAAAGCTCTTTAATGCTTTACATATGTCTAGTTTTTTATAGCAAGAGGCACGCTATCCTTTGATACACCTCATCAGACGAAAGAAGGTAATGAGAGATAAGAAGGCCTTGGAAGCCTCCGTGGAAAACCCAGAGGATGCAAAAGATTTAAGAAAAAATGTTTTTGATGATTGCAGCTCAAGGGGGAGAGAAATGAGAAATAAGGATGAGAGAGAAATAAAAAAAACAAAAGGATTGAAGAAATAAAAAAAAATGTGTACAGCCCAAGGGGAAGAAGAAAAAGAAAGATGCAAAAGCTGAGGAGAAGCAAAATAAAAAAAAATAAAAAAAATAATAAAAAAAAGATCAGAAGCTGAGGGGAGCATAATACAAGTGCTCAATGTGAAAGGAAGTTCATATGGAGAAGAAGAAAAAAGGATGAAAAACAAGTTGAGGGGAGATTTAGATCTGTTACTCTTCCAAGTTCAGTCTAATAAAGATCATCTCTCTAACTCTGATACATCCTTTTGCTCTGTCTCAAGTAGAAGATCAAGGATCTGCTAGTGTGGTCTGTAATCATCAAAAAGGGGGAGATTGTTAAGTCAAGATGATTCAGCATCTTAGTTTTGATAATTACAGAACAGATTGTTGTGCCTGTAGACGGAAGAGCACAGACTGAAGAGCACAGACTGAAGGAACAGATTGAAGCCTCAGACTGAAGCATCAGACGGAAGAGAACAGACTGAAGCATCAGACGGAAGAGCACAGACTGAAGGAACAGACTAAAGAGCCTCATACTGAAGCATCAGACTGAAGCATCAGACTGAAGAGCACAGACCGAAGGAACAGATGGAAGGAGGCAGACGAATGAATTCAACACACAACTCATTTATTTATTCATTCGTCTACCTCGTTTAATGAAGTTCAGACGGAGTAACTCGCGCCCTAATTCAAATCTAACCGTTACTCGTAGAAGCTTCCAAAGACAGAATAGAGATCTGTGCAAAACCCCTGCAACACGAAAAGCAAACATGCTTTTTGTTGATGTTTCTGATCAAGTCAGAAAAAGCCTGTGCAAACATTAATTACTCTGATTGATCTCTGTCACACGTTTGAAGACCCTAAGACAAAGGACTAACGTTCAAATCTTCAGTCTAACGGATACTTCAAGGAGCTCTTTATAAAAGGACTTCATTACTTCAAGAGAAGGCCGGTGAACTGCAGAACAAAGAAATCATATTCAAACTTCAAGCTCTCAAGCAAAGTTCACTCGCCCTGAACTTAGAATAGATTTCATTGTAAAACCTCTCTGCGTAGAGGATAAACTTATTCTTTCATCTTCCTAAATTCACTGTTGTGGTGCTCTTAGCCTGAGGAGACTGTGTTTCAAAGAATACCTCTGTTTTAGCCTGTGGAGGCTGTGTTCAAAGAATACCCTGTTTAGCCTATGGAGGCTGGGTTCAAAGAATACTTGTTTAGCCTGGGAAGACTGTGCCCAAATAATATCTATATTTAGCCAGAAGTGGCTGAGTTCAAAGAATATTTATAGTGGAACCTTAGCGTGTTGCTGGGAACTGGATGTAGTCTTGATCAGACGAACCAGTATAAAAATACTGTTGTCTTCTCTATTGTTTTATCTGTTAGCTAACAGGGGATAATAACTTGAATAGTTTGATAATAAAATCAATATTAAAGAAGAAAACAATCTTGCGTCTGATCAAGCTTTGAAAACAACAGACACAAACGCATCGTCTTAGAGAAAAAGTTTTAAAAACAATCTACATAAATCAACCCCCCTTCTTGTGTGTTTTTGTACTATACAATTAAAATAACAAAGTTTTTAATTTCAATCAAGGACATTATCATATAAATTATTTAATCAAATGATAATAAAATAATAATTTAAAGTTTAGAATTGATTTCATGATGACTTGGATGAAGATAATACCAATTTAATCTAAAACCAACGAGACGGCAGAATTTTTAGTTGGAAGTTATTCATGAAATAGAAATAGAAGTAGAAGAGTAAGTAATGTATTCACTTTTAAGTTTCCTTAGAAATGTAACATGTATTTGATAGAAGTTTCAAGGAGAAGAAAATAAGAAAGTAATGTAAATTAGACTTCTCTCACAATTTAGAATAAAGACTTTATAGTACATTATACTATAGCTAACTCTCATGTATAGAATCTCTCTCGCCTAACTTTATTTTCTTGTGATGTTCTTTGCTTCTTCTATCAATTTGCATATAGCTAAGAGACTTGAACAGGTTTTAGGCTTTAAATTCCTTAAATACATGTTTTTAAACTGGCCGTGAAACGTTATGAGTAATGATTCTCGTAGAAAGTTGAGAAAGCATTCGAATAAAAGGAAGAAAGCATTTTATGAATGTTCTAGAAATTGTAATGTGAAGTCATTCACTAATGTCTCATTGAAGAAGTGGTTATAAAAGGAAGCTCAAGTCCAAAAATTTTCTTGTATAGATACTCTTCGTAATTTTCTAGTGAGTGTAATATGGTGGCCTAATTTCATTTATTTGATTAATTTGAGGCCAAAATCATTCGTTTGTTTCCTTTTATCTGTTAGAATTTTCTTATTTTAGGAATTATTTTATTTTTAATAATTTATTTTATTTTTTAGGATTTTATCTTATCTTTTATAATAGCTTCTTCTTTAAGCTTCTTGAGGCTATTAATAGTCTCAAAGAAACCTTGTAGAGAACTTTATGACAATTTAAATAAAATTATGCATTGCTTGTGAGAGAGTTAATACATCTTCAAGCTTATCATAACTATTAATACTTCTTAGTCTTTTTTAGGAAGAGATCTTGAATTTTTTCAATTACATCTATCACCATTGTGGCAATGTTTCATAGACTTACTGGCTTTGTCATGGCGTCATAACAACTTTTATCTTCTCCACACTTTTCGTTTTCTTCTTGTTTTTTTGTTTGACTAAAAATCATTCTTATTTTTTTGGAGAACTTGTTGAAGATTTGAAGGTGAGGATAACTTCAAGCATAGGATCTCCTTGTGCTTGTATCATTATCAATAAAATATGCCCTCAGTAGGCTAACATTCCATTCACACCCATTATTTTATCATAATGAAATCTTTCATTCCATAACATCAACAAAATTACAATACACAAACACGTGCACAAATTGATGTAATTGAAGCAACAAAAGGAACAGAAATGGAGAAGAATCATGATAACATAATTAGTAAAATTTTAATATAAACACATAAACAATTAATTAAAATAGAAATTCTAAGACGAAGAACTAAAGTATAAAGAATGGGAAAAACTTGGAAACCAATGTCATTCAACTAATCAATAAGAGTACCAATTTATGAAACAAAGACATCATTACTTATGTGAAACATGACTAATAAGACTCTGTAATCATCTCAATTAAATAATTTTAAAAGGGTTTCTCTAATTCCTAATCAATTTTCACAATTTTATTATGGAAATTCTTTTCTCACTAATAATAGGAATCGTCCTAACCTAGATTGAAAAAAGAACTCAAACTAAGAGTAATTGATAGTTTCGTCGGTGGGTTCCCAGAACCTTGAACGAGAATTCCCAAACTACATAGTTAAGCCAAAGACGATGATGTAGACTAATGGAGCTTGTTCCACCTTGCTATTTCGGCTGCGAGGGATCGAGAGTAGGAGGGATTGAGAGTGTAAGTGAGGAAGAGAGGAAGAGAGGAGAAAGAAACTGATTGTGGCTCTTTCCGAAGGCAAACGTGCACACTACCTTAAAAAATAATAATAATAATAATAATTTGGAAGTACAAATTTTATATTTTAAGTATTTCCATATAAATTTAACTTTATAAAAAATTTCATATTTCATTAAAAAATTTCATGTTTTATTAAAAAATTTCGTATTTTATGTATTTCCATATAAATTTAATTTTATATAAAATTTCATATTTCATTAAAATTTTTCAAATTTCATTAAAAAATTTAACAATTAAATCCTCAATTCAAGAACAAATCATCAAAAGGTGTGGAAATTGAAAAGAAAACATATATTTTGAGAAAATGGTATGTTTTATTTTTTATAATTTTAAATTTAGAAAAAAAAATATTATTTTAATGTAGTGAATAACAACAATTAATATTAATATAATATTATCCACCAAAAAATTATTATTAAATTATTAAAAAAATTATATATTATGACTTTTTATTCCTCCAAATTATTCTTTTAAGGTTCCGCCACTTGTCTTTAGTGATAAGTATCGTTCATTTTTAATATCTATACATATAATGTATTGTTCATTTTTCAATCTAAAACGAATTTTTTACTTAATAGAATTTTGTGTTACGGAATTGGTAGTTTTTTTTATTGCATTCCTATTTCTGTTGTTCAAATTAAAAAAGAAATATATTGTTTATTAAATTTTTACTATAAATGTCAACAACATAGTAACAAGAAATTAAATATATAGTACTAAAAAAATGTCAATTTACTAAAAAATAGAAATATTTTAGGATAACCGCAAGGTCCAGTCCATGTGTCATTGAAGTTGCTATTTATATTTTTTAAAAAACTATACTCAAAACATGAAAATATGTATAAAGAAAAGAAAACTTTAATAGATTAGTAAAATATATGCTCAGTGTGTATGAAATTAAAATAATAAAAACTCTGGAAAAGAATGTCATTAGGTAACATATTTTATATATATATATATATAATTAGGTGATTATATGTGACTTTTACTAAAGAAATAAATAAAAATTTTTGGAAGAACTTTATGCCACATGGAAGAGCCCTCTATATTGAAGATGACCAACATTATTCAAGTTAAAATATTGAATTAAATTCTCGTGAAGACCTAACTGCGTCTGCATCATGTTGCACATTCAATTATTTATTATTATTTTCTTTTTTGACATAACATGCGTGTTCAGTTTTTTTACAGTAAGATATAATATTCAGTTTGATGGTGACAATGTTGAATGAATAATTTAGGTACTGACAAAGTTATTCACCAACAAACATAATTAAAAAGGGCCACGGGTTCCATATTCATCACGCAGCACTTAAATCTATAAACATATATTACATCATAGTTTAATTTTTATACATTATATATATATATATATATATATATATATTATAATGATTAGAAATAAGTAATTACATAAAAATTTCTGAAGATACTAATCAAATTATTCCATTCATGCCTGCTAAAAATTAGTTATAATTATTGGCTATACAAGATTATTAGAAAAATTATTTCATAAATTTTGCTTAAAAGAAAATCAGTTCATTATTAGCTTTTTAACTTACAAAATTTGCTATCACTATCTGTATGCAAGTGTATAGGGTGTTGCTATCACTATTTGGCCAAAATAAAATCCTTTTGAGAGAAAGAGAATGTTCGGTTTATTTTAAATTCTCAAGTCTGAAACTTCAGCAGAAAATTTATTTATAAAGAATAAAAATATAAATTAATAAAAACTTCTAGCAAGAAATTAAATGACGAAATTATTATATAAAAAAGTCTCAATTAAAATTAAGGGAGAGTAAAATATCTATTTAAACCAAACTCATCCATATTTAATTTATTCTAAATCATTTATAAATCAATTTTAATGAATTAGATTTTTTTAATTTGTCTAATAGAACCAGTATATTTTTTGGTTGGAAAATGGATTTGAAGTGGAAATCAAATTTAAAATAATAGTAACAAAAATAAACCAGAATGAAAAATAAGATGTGAAGTCCGAGTTTTAAAGTCATATTAATGGACAAAATATTAATTATTTTTTAATATTTAATATTTTATTCATTAATGAATAAAATATTAATTATTTTTTCAATATTTAATATTTTATTCATTAATGGACAAAATATTAATTATTTTTTTAATATTTAATATTTTATTCATTTTCTATCCTTTTTCTTTCTTTTTCTTTACAAATATGTAGAAGTATATATACAAGCATATTTTAAGAATCTATTTTTATCATATGTTATAGATTCTCCCCGTCTCAAAAGTCTAAACAAAAAACTTCAAGCTTAAAATAATTTTGTTTTTTTCATTAATATAATATATGTGTTAATATGTGCAAAATAAACGAGAGCAACTATAGGCAACCATATATAAAATACAAGAATAAGAAAAATAAAATTTTTATTATAAAATTTGGAAATAAGAATACATGTTGGATCCATGAACATTAAATTCTCTATAAAAACGATATTTTAAATCATTTAAATTCAATTATTTTTTATTTTTGTTTTAAAATTGATTTTAAATTATAAATTAGTTTTATAACTAGTTTTAAAAAATCCAAATTGTTTTAAAAAAAAATTGATATGAATTCTAAATCAATTCTATAGAAATAGATATAATTTGAATATAAATTAATGCAATTGTTTCTCGTCCTTAATTACAATGATGCTAACCTTCTAACCTTGGGGTTAATTTTTGTGAACGTCAATAAAAAATTATTGGAATAAGGATTTTCATTATTTCAATCGTTTGTAATCATAATATACAATAAGTTTCTCCACAGAATCACGCTTTAGGTTTCACTTTTCCTTTTTCACGGTGATGGTAGCTAGATTAACCTAAGTTATTACTTAACTTATGCGTCGTCATATATCATTGTAATTTATTTTATTTTATTTTACCTTGTATTATCTTCCATTTGTATTTTATGGTTCTATTTTTCCTCATTAGTATTTTGTCATCACCTCTACTTGATAATGTTATATATAGAGTTTTACATTTTTATCTATGATTAGGAATAGACAAAGATAAAGTATCACATTTCAACCTCATTCAATATTTGAGATATTGAAAAAGACCTGTTGGAAGACCAAATCCTTTTATGTCTTAATTTTATCATGTTATTTCCATTTTGAAGTAAAATTTGAAAATAAAGAAAAGGAGCTTACCACAAACCTACTCTAACTTATTGGAACAGAGAAGAATCACCGAATGAGACTGGCAGTGGGGAAATATTGGGGAAGGAGGATAAGGTAAGGCATTGGTGAGGTGAACAAGTGCCCAAAAGAGCGAGCAAAATAAAAACGAATGAGAATGAGTGCACAAGAGCAAACGCGAACACAAGAACGAGCAAGAATGATCGACACTAGCAGAAAGATAATTGAGTTTTTGTGAGGTGTCGGTGATGAACAGCCAATGCAAACCACAATGATATATTTTAGTGCTTGATAGAAAAAAGTTTCAAAAAGTTGAATAAATTAAATTTTATTAATGATTATAATTTCTGTGTAAAAGTCATCTATAATTGTCTGCCTAATATGACATGTTTATAATTATCAACTATCAATTCAAATTAAAAACAATTTCTTCAACAAACATATTGACTCCTATTACCAAAAACATTCTTCCCTAGGACCACAAATGTTTAGCTCTAAGCAATTTTGTGGCCACATATCATTCCTATACATCATTTGTAATTACCTTTGTTTGTCAAGCATTGTTCTGCTGCATGTATATTTGACTGGAGGAATTGATTTTGCCAAGATTCTTGTCAAGAACTAGTTGAACTATCACTCCAACTCCATGGTTTCTGGTCAGATGTGATTCCATTATCAGGAACAAAAACAGGTTGAGGAGGCATTTCAAGACTTTCAATTTCTCCCTCAAGCATCTCTACAACCTTCTTCATTGAAGGACGATCATTCGGTTTCGATTGTATACACCAAAGGGCAACTAAAAACATTTTTCTTACTAGAATCTTATCCTCTTCCAAGATATCTTTCATGTCAATATCTTTTTCTTCCTGAAGTTGATTATAAATCCAAAAGGGAAAGTAATATTGACTTGAATGTTCAGCATGAGGATTTGAGTTCTTCCTTCCACTTGCCATTTCCATTAAAAGCATTCCAAAGCTATACACATCAGCCTTGTATGATACTCCACCAATATTTTGGTAGAATAGCTCTGGAGCCATGTAACCCAAAGTTCCTCTTACTGCTGTCAAAATAATAGACTTATCTTTTGTAGAATATAGCTTTGCAAGTCCAAAATCTGAAATCTTTGGATTGAAGTTTTCATCTAGAAGAATATTATGTGGTTTGATATCAAAATGAAGAATTTGTACATCACAATCTTCGTGCAGATATGCAATCCCGCGAGCTACCCCAAGAGATATTTCATATATTTTCTCATAGCTTAAAGATACACTTCCTTCTTTAGAGAAAATGTATGTATCCAATGACCCATTGGGCATGTATTCATAAACTAGAGCACGTTTATTCCCTTCAACACAATATCCAACCAGACGAACGACATTCACGTGGTGTATTCTTCCTATAGTAGCCACTTCACTAATGAAGTCTTGTCCATTAGTTTTGGATTTGCTTAACATCTTTATTGCTACATTTGACCCACTTCGAAGTTTTCCTTTGTACACAGAGCCAAAACCTCCTTTACCCAATATCACGTTGAAACCTTGGGTCATTTTTTTGATTTCTCTATATTCATATTTAATGGGATTTATATTGTTATGTAGCAAAAAAATTTCGATGTTGTCATACATTGAAACATGCCTTCGTCGCCAAATATTGATATATAACACAAGAAGAAGTGCTACTCCAAAAAGATACCTGGCAACCAGAAATACTGGTAGAATATATTCTCCTATGAGAGTTGGATAATCTTTTAAATCTGTTAGTTTCATGCGAAATGTTATTCTCCTGACAAAACCTACAAGGGTAAATTTCATCGAATGAGTAAAGGAATAAGGGAAAGGTTAGTGTAACTTCTTCCAAACATTTTGCTCCCAATACTTTCCATTCTCGCTAAATTTAATTGAAATCATAAATTTTGGAGAATCTCATCTTTATATAATGTTCTAGATATTCACCAAAATATATTATTTTCATTAAATTTTAGCTGATAATAAAAAGTGTATTGGAAAGAAAATATTTGGCCCAGTGATTCTAGCATGACTGGCTCCGAAAAAAAAAAAAACCAGTTTTGGTCTCAGATATCTTTGTTCGAATATGAAATCAACTAACAAATTATAGTGTAAATTAGAAATGGGGTAAAGTTGTATTACCAACTATAATGCCTTTGAGATAACCTGCAAAAATAAGATTACGCAAATTAAACATATATAACATAAGAAAAAAGCACTTGGAATTAAAAAATGATTTAGATATGCATTTTCCCCAAAATCAATGAATTATTTAATTACTTAATTAAGGATTGATCAAATATTATTAATGACTATACTGGTAAACAAAAATCTGCTAATTATTTGAAACCCATAAAAACTGTAATCAAACACAAGAAATTAATAACACACATCATGCAGTTGCTTCAAAGAATTAGATTGCTAAAAATTGTTTTACAATGTAATATAACTTTTAATATAAATTAAATTTAAATGATTCAACTGTTTAATTTAATGTTCTTTTTAACATAATTAAGTAAAAAATTTATATGATTTAAGTTTAACAGTTATATGTTGTTAGTGTAAAATTAATAATGCACACACAAAAAAAAAAATGGTTATCAACAGTCATAAATTGATAATACACAGAAGGTTGTTTTACATTGTTTTCACAAAGTCTTCTTTTGATGCATCCTTCATTTGTTAAGTTTAATTAATATATGTCAACACTGTATAATTTTTACATTTTCAACCTAACACAAATCACATTTAATATGTTTTTAAAAATATTTATTAATTAATAGATATATACAATATATGATCATGATAATAATGATCGTGTAAAATTATGCTAGATAATCAATGCATAAGCTATTATCTCCTAAATAAAAATAAAACTTATCAAATATTTTACCAAAAAAATATTTAGCTTAGAGGAGATTTTAATTTTAATTTTTAAGAAATTAAACTGACATAAGGCTTCTACATACTTTTATTTTAAATTCATATTCTCAATTTTAACTTAAAAATTACTTATAAGTTCAAAAGGCCCTTATGGATAAGTGTTTGGCCTATTGACCTTCGATCAAGAAATTTTAATCTTCTTAAAAATACCAATTAAAAAATTATCCTTATTTATGTCATTTATTAGTCAAGAAAATAGTCATTATTTATTTATTTCTTCTATTTTATTATTTTCCTATTTTTTTAATATTATGTTCACCCCAATCCATCCTAAAATAAAGTGAATTATCATGAAAGATGGGAAAACAGTACAACAGAAATAATAATGGAAAAGCATGCTTACCTCGTATGTATTCTAGAATAATTAGTGATTTAGTACCTAGAAAACCACAAAGAGACTGATTAGATTATATCGAAACGAGCAAGTACAATAAACCATGTAATGGAATAACTAAGTGCGAGTATAGAAATAGTTATAAAAAAAAAAAATTACAAAAATATGTAGCAGCACGCTATTAAATTTGTGTCAACATGAATGAACAAGTTTCTCAACATTAGAAAGCAACAACTATTTTGGTCACTTATAGAGCAGAAGTGGTAGACTTGAAATATGGAGGTTGGCACAATGTCGTGGGAGGAGAAGAGTGCTCTGGTGCTTCAATATATGGTGGAGAGATATTAGAAGGTTATGTTGGAAACTAGGACTAGGTTAAAAAACAAGGTTTTTGATAGGTTAATGGACTGGGAGTTTTGGATATATCACAACAGTTGCAAAATGCAATCGTGGTGGGAGAAGAGGAGTACAACTGGTTATGGAAATTTTTGGAACCTTCCTAAGTGTATTCATCAATTTTAGTTAAAGATCCCATATTGTATAGAAACTCATATAACAAGTCAATTTAATAGGCCCCCAGTTTCTTATACTTCTATATATTATGAGATTATAAACACCACTGGATGTGCAACGATCACCACCGTTCACTTTGATGTATCTATGATCACCAGTCACTGAATGATTACAGTTTAGAAACACTAAAGTACTACGTGCAGGACGTGCAGGATCCTCATTCCAGAAATTATAAAAATCTAAACTGCTGAAATTTCCTTCTAGTAAGTAATAGCGAGGAATGGAACAAGTAGTGTTTTCTGTGACACCGGCATCAATCAATCTGATCTTGTGTTTTTTGTAACTGATTTCCTGCACAATGTATTTCCCTGAAAACAGATTCAACACTGTCACGTTGTTCACGCAATCTAATTCATACCCTTTGAGACCGCAACCCTTTGGATCACCTTTCAATCGAAATGGGTGTGTTATGTTGTGAATTTCGCCACACGAAGTAGGAGGACATGGTGAATGAGGTTCAGCAGCACAAGTTTGTTGGAGTATTATTAGCAGAAGTATGATAACCATAGTCGGAGAAGGTAAGATACTACTCATTGTTATGAATATCCAATCCTTCTTTAAAAAGATGAATAAAGGTGGGGACCACTCTTTGAATTTTAGAAATTAAAATGCCATGTGTTGAATGAACTTTCTCCGCGTGCTGCAAGACAACTAATAAGTTTATGTTCACACCTAAAGGAAGTAAAGTCTCCTCAACAACTTTAGACTAGTTGTGGCTTACAAAAACTTCTCATTCAAATCTGTATTGAATAATTACTGTTATTAAATTCACCATGCGGACCATGGTTAAGGTTCAACTTATATGCATGCGCAGACTTCAAAGATAATTAACCTCAAGAGGCTGCAAAGGAATCTTAGACAATTGGCTTTTTTTTTTAAGAAAAAGAAAACAATTAGTAGAAATCAAATGCGAGTTTCAGCGGCAATGTTCAATTATAAGAAATTGTCTCTTGTATTGATTTTGATGTTTTACTCACAGCAGCCTGTAGTGGGCAAGCACCACCGCAGGTTTAAATGTGGAGAGGTTGATATTCAATTTCCATTTTATCTCAAAAACAACCAGTTGAATCACTCTCCATGTGGTTTTGAGCTGCAATGCACAGATGCAAATGAGACCATGCTGGAGCTTCCTGCTGTTCCAATAAATTTGTCTGTGTCAAACATTAATTACACAGTTAATCAAATTGAAATACATCCACATCCTGAATTTTGCCTTGTTAATCAACTCTTGAAACTCGGCAACGCATCCACCTTTCCATTCCATTTCCCAGTATATCCTAATGATGGGACAGATGTTTCTGTCTTCCATTGCGAATCAACACCGTCGTGTCCAATTTTACTATCATCCAATGATGGACTTTATTATACCAATGCTGAAATAGTATCCTGCACCAAGATTGAAGAGGTTTTGTCTGTCAAGTGGTATTGGTCGTATTTGTATGGTGACTTTGCTTTAGAAACAATTCGTATGGGATGGTCAAAACCTAATTGCTCAACAATTTGGATTCACTACGTACCCATTACCGCAGCTGCAGGTATGCATGTTTTGCCTTCACTCTGAACTTTCCTTTTTGTTCTGCACAGTTTCAAATTGGGTCCTGATATTTGATATGAAAAGTAATAATATTGGCCCAGTGGTTAGAAATGGAGAGTTAAGGAAGAAGGAAAGAATAAGTTGTGGGTTCAAACCCTTCTACAAACAATCAGTAACATTTACTAATTAAAAAACAAAGGCTTAATTACATTTTATACCGCAAACTTTGTTATTCTTTTGGCGAGAAATGATGAATGTAAATTTGTCAACTTTGACAATAGCAACAACCACAATTGTAACCGTAACTTAATCCTTGCTCTTCTCTGCTTTTCTTGGTCAATTTCTGGCTTTTATATTGATATTTATTTCTTTTAACATGATTTTCATGAACAGGAGGATTGCTTTTTTTGTTAATGTTATTGGTCATTACATCTATTTACATGTATCGCTATTATGAGATGAAAGGAGAAGATCAAGCTCGTATAGAAAAATTCTTGGAGGATTATAGAGCAATGAAACCTACGAGATTCAGTTATGCTGATATCAAGAGAATCACTAATGGATTTAGTGAAAGTTTAGGGGAAGGAGCTCATGGAACAGTGTTTAAAGGAATGATTTCCAGAGAGATTCTCGTTGCTGTGAAAGTACTGAATGATATAGTGGGAGATGGAAAGGATTTCATCAATGAGGTGGGAATCATGGGAAAAATTCATCACGTTAACATTGTTCGCTTGATTGGATTCTGTGCAGACGGATATCACCGTGCACTTGTCTATGATTTTTTTCCTAACGGGTCATTGCAGAGATTCTTGGCTCCACCAGACAACAAGGATGTGGCTTTCCTTGGTTGGGAGAATTTGCTACAAATTGCTTTGGGTGTTGCCAAAGGGATTGAGTATCTTCATCTTGGTTGTGATCATAGAATACTTCACTTTGACATCAATCCTCACAATGTTTTACTAGATGATATATTGGTACCAAAAATCACTGATTTTGGACTGGCAAAGTTGTGTCCCAAAAACCAGAGTACAGTGTCTATGACTGCAGCCAAGGGAACCTTAGGATACATTGCCCCTGAAGTTTTCTCAAGGAACTTTGGTAATGTCTCGTACAAGTCTGACATTTACAGCTTTGGGATGCTATTGTTGGAGATGGTTGGAGGAAGAAAGAATACAAATGTGTCAACTGCAGAAAGTTTTCAAGTTCTTTACCCTGAATGGATCCATAATTTGGCAGAAGGCAAGGACATTCAAGTTACTATTGAGGGTGAGGGAAATGTTAAAATTGCAAAGAAACTTGCCATTGTAGGACTTTGGTGTATTCAGTGGAACCCAATAGTTCGTCCATCCATGAAAACTGTTGTACAAATGCTTGAAGGGGATGGAAGTGAGTTAATTGCACCCCCTACTCCTTTTGACAGATCAGGTTCTTCTGGAACAAATGTCATTGTTCCAGCAAGACGTCAGAATTTTGAGTTGGAAGTTATTCATGAAATAGAAGAGTAAGTAATGTATTCACTTTTAAGTTTTCTTATAAATTTAATATGTACTTGATAGAAGTTTTAAGGAGAAGAAAAATTAAATTAGACTTCTTTCACGATTTAGAATAAAGGTTCAATTGTACATTATAAAAGCTAACTCCCATGTGTAGAATCTCTCACCTAAGTTTTTCATGTGATGTTCTTTGCTTCTTTTAACAATTTGCATATATAACTAAGAGACTTGAACAGGTTTTAGGCTTTAAACTCTTTAAGTACTTGTATCTAAACTGGCCGAGAAATGTAAGGGGTAATGATTCTGGGAGAAAGTTGAGAAAGCATGCGAATAAAAGTAAAATATTATTATTCAAAATTAAATTTTACTATGTTATTTGTTATTAAAATAAATACTTCGATTCAAAAAAATTTATTATTTCTCTCAAGAAATTTACTAGATGAAATTTCGAGTATAATTAAATGATTAATAAATAAATATGTAGAGATTTTCATGTCTTAAAAGAGATTTGATTACTTTTGAAAAGTAAAAGTTTTAAATAGAAACAAAAATCATATGATAAAAAGTCAATCAATTTATCATTAGAGTACACTTCAAGATAAGGTAATACCCGTAACACAAGCCTGGAGAAAACTAAACCTAACCTTTGATAACAAAATTGTAACACCTCTACTTCTATAGTTTCTAATGCCCTATCTTTTCTAAAGTCCAGGAAAAGGAAAGTTAACAACGAAAATAATAAAAAATAAAAAATTCCATTATAACATACTTAATTTGCCTCCACAGTTATTTAACATGTGAATAATAATCAACTACTTCCAAAGAAACCAAATGAACTAGTATATAACACAAATTATTAATATCCATGACTAATGGTCAATAAAACAAGACAATTAATACAAAAGAAAAGGAACAACAAAAGCCAAAACTCATAACACGAATGTTCTAATTTAATAGCTTTTTACCTTAAGATTCCTCTGTCTCCAATCACGATCCATATGTTTGCTCATTCACGGGTTATTGCAGGTGAAAAATCATAAAAACAATCAAAGGATAAGTTCACTTATTAATGATAATAATGAAGAGAATAATGACAAAACATTACAGCCAACCAAACTTATGCAACCCAACATATTACATGTAACTCACAACTCATCTTCATGTCATGTAGTATCATCAAAATAACTGAGCGATATTTAAGAATACTTATCACCTCTAACACTCTCACTAAAGATATTAGACAGTTATAGTAAGAATAACTAGTGTTGCAACAAGAGTCACTTCTCATCTCATGGTGATTGACCATAGTGGAAGATTTCTCCGCGAATACCCTCCACTCCTAAACTATTGCATTGGCTTGTCAGGGGTCAACCATCCTAGTTTCATTCATCCTTACTTTTTAGAAACATTTTCATTGCACTTAACATTCATGGTAATCTCCCTCATTTTCTAAACCCCATATTTTACTAGCATGTCTACCAAGACAACCTAACTACTTATTCCTAGAAGTAGACACTCATCCCTCTCATTTTAAAAAAACAATTACGTAAACCTTAATGATTCATCAATACAGCATGTCCCACTAATTTAGTTTCTCAACCCACACTAGACATTTTATCATGACAGAATATTTATTGTCATACAATAAATTAAATTGAATAAACATGCTTAAACTAAATACAACATTTTAAGAAATGAATTAACCAAAATAACCATGATATTGTAAAGTTAGACCTAAAATTTATATGATATGAATAAATAATTAAACAAGATAGTAATATCAAATTAAGTACATTTAACACCATAAAATTTACTAAATAAACATAATAACACATAAAAATCATCTAAATTATTTTCACATTTTTTTTATTTTATATTTTTTTCATTAATACCCTTTGTGACAAGTTTCTACAAACCAACTATTGAATGACTTTAACCTTTGACAAAAAGGCTCCTTCTTTTATTTATTTATATATGTGTGTGGGAGAGAGTGTGTAAAACTATGACATATTATTAACAAGAGCAAGCTGATAGAAAGTATTTAGAATCCAACCTAAATGATAATCTCAAATTTTTGATAATAAATGTGATTATTTTTAATAATCACATTTTATTGATATGTTTTTTTATAGACTTTTCATATAAATTTTATTTTTATAAAATTTTCATATTTCAAAAAAAAATTTAAGAAATTCTTTTATCAATTCAAGAACAAATAATTGAAAGGTGTAGAAATTAAAAAATATATATATTTTGGAAAAAAATAGAACTTTTTATTTTTTTTTAATTTTAAACAAAAAAAATATTATTTTAATGTAATGAAAAAAATAAATTTATATTAAAATAATATTATCAACCGAAATTCTTATTAAATAATAAAAAATTTATATATTACGACTTTTTTGTCCCTCCAAAATTATTCTTTTAAGGTTCCGCCACTTGTCTTTGGTAATAGGTATTCTTCATTTTTAATCTCTATACCTATAATGTATTTGTTCATTTTTTAATCTAAAACAAAATTTTCACTTAATTGAATTTTGTGTTAAGGAATTGGTAGTTTTTTTTTTTTGTATTTCTATTTCTGTCGTTTAAATTTAAAAAGAATTGTTTATTACATTTTTACCATAAATGTTAACAATATAGTAACAAGAAAATACATAGTAATAAACAAAATGTCAATTTACTGAAAAATAGAAACTTTTTAGAATATCCGCAAGGTCCAGTCCATGTGGCATTGAAGTTTCTGTTCATAATATTTTTAAAACTATACTCCAAAGATGAAAACATGTAAAAAGAATAGAAAACTTGAATAGATTCGTAAAATATATGCTCAGTGTGTATGTAAAATAGTAAAAACCCTGTAAGAGTGTCATTACGTAGCATATTTTATAATATTTTCTCGAACACTTTTTTGTTTATTCTATAATTAGGTGACTTTTACTAAAGAAATAAATAAAAATTTTGGAAGAACTTTATGCCACATGGAAGAGCCCTCGATATTGAAGACGACCAACTTTACGCCAGTTCATAATCTGAGCTTAATTAGACTTTTCTGCTATTATCTTAATCTTAACTCTTATATACTTAGTTTGTAAAATAAGTTTAAATATTGAATTAAATGCTCGTGAAGACCCAATTGTGTGTGCATCATGTTTTACGTTCAATTATTTATTATTATTTTATTTTTTGACATAACATGCACGTTCAACTTTAGATATGAGATTCATTATGATGGTGGCAATGTGGTATGAATAAATTAAGCACCGACAGAGTTATATTCCAACAAACACGGCTATTATATTAATCACTCATCACTTGCATCTATAAACATATATTAAATCATAGTTGAATAATTTAGGCAGCGACAAAGTTATTCTCAAACAAACATGATTAAAAAGGGACACGGGTATTATATTAATCACGAAGCACTTGCATCAATAAACATTTTGGTTAAAATAAATATTAATTGTGATAAAAATAAATATAATCAGGAACTATAAATCTTGTTATTTGTTATTAAAATAAATAATTCGGTTCAAAATATTTTTTATTTGTCTCAAGGAATTTACTAAATGAAATTTTGAGTATATTGAATGATTAATAAATATGTAGAGAGTTTCTTGTCTTGAATTAGATTATTTGGCTACTGCGTTAATTAATTATTAAATTACTTTTGAAAAGTAAAAGTCTAAAATAAACGCAAAAATCATGTGAAAAAAAAGTAAGGGATATAAATTCTGTATTTTATAATTTTAAAAAACTTTTCATAATAGTATACTAAAAATTGGGAAAGAAGTATATATGCAAAAAAATATTATGCAGAGCAAAAGGTATAACAAAAAGAAATAAGGCAAGAAAAGAGAATAACGAGAGATACCAGAAGTTAACTTCTTTTTATTGAAAGCTTATTCGCTTAACTTTTTTTCTCAAACTACTTTTCCTCATTCTATTGTATACATAAAAAAAAAAAAAAAAAAGTTTCTTAGTTAATAGCTCGTTTTATTAAATTTTTATAAAAATGAGCTTGGTTCAACTTATTTGTTAGTAGAAAACTCTTAAGAAAATGTTAGATAAAATTTAGATTCAGATTGTTCGATTGGAAAACTGATCAATTATTCAATTATATATTCGGTCTAAAATTAGTGAACAAGTGAAAAATTAGTATAAAAATTGGTTTGAATTGGTATATTTATTCAAATTAATCTAATTTAATAATAAATAGAAAAACATATTTAATAAAGATTACATGTTGATATAAATCAATTTAGTATTTTATGTTTTATTTATCTTAAAAGAAGCATAATTTGGTAATTTATATTAATTAAAAATTATTTATATCTTAATTTAGAATTTTATATATATGTTAAGAATACATAAAGTAATATTTTATTTATTATTATTTTATATATTATTTAATTATTATTTCTGTATTAATATTCATTCAAGCATAACTCAACCGTTAAATCTTACACTAATATTTTAATGTGTCTGATTTATTAACCTAGACTAAATATACTATTTTTCACAATTTCATAATAAAGTGTTTTAATTAAATTTACAGGAGAAACAAAATTATTTTTCTTAATAAAATTAATAAGTCATGGGCTCTCTGTTTAGGGCTTATGGGTAAGTGTGCTAATTTGGGTTTAGTTAGAGCAAAGATCTAAACCCCTAAATAAATAGACAATACTTTTGTGATAAATGTTACGAGAATATGAACTAAAACCCTAAATAAATAGACAATACTTTTGTGATACATGTTATGAGAATCTTGCATAGTGTGTGTTGATTTATTTGAATTATATTTTAAATATTTGTTATAAAAATCAACTATTTATCATATATTATAATATATTATAAATTTAAATTAATTAAATAATATTAATTTTTTGTAATATTAATATATAATCTATTTTCGATGTAAACTATATATATCAAATAATAATTGATATATTAAATAATAATTAATAGGGAAACAAAAAACAATTTCATTCATTCAGTGGCGAAGCCACGTTGAAGGACGGGGCAACTAAATAATTATAATTATAATTTTATAATTTTAGTTTTATAATTTTTAAAAAATAATTATAATATTTTTAAAATAATTATTTTAAATAATAATTATATATATATATATATATAATAATTTATAATAATAAATAATATATATTATATATAATAATAATAAATTTTAATTTTTAATAATTTTGTGTTTTTAATTTATAGTTTTATATCTAATTTTAAAAACATATAGGTTAAGACTCTATTTAAATGATTTTTAATTTTAAAATTTTTAATATTTATTTTTAGTTTTAAAATTTTATCTAAATAATTTTATCTAAATTTTAATATTCATCTTTAATTTTAAAATTTTACTACCATATCATATATTTATTTAAAAAATTATTGATGATAATAATTTTCAAACAATATATTTTTTTATTTAAAATTATAACTAAAATTTTTAATATTTATCTTTAATTTAAAAATATTATTGTTATATTATATATTTATTTAAGTACTTTACTATGTGAGACCTGCAATATATCGTTAATAGTGCCAAGTACCACCCGTGATATCAACTTTCTAAATTGTATTTCTCCTATATGTTAATATTTAATTAAAAACTCCGTTAATCGTGAAAACTTATCTGCATGACATGCTGAAAATAATTTTGTATAAAAGTTGCTATGAGTTAGCAAATTTCATTAATATTTATGCAATTATACTAGTTTGTTTTTAGGATGATGAAATAAGGGCGTTAAAAAAGGGTTTTCAATTTCAGATATATTTTTCATTCCAAATAAGAATTTTCATGATATATTCAAATATTTTTAAAATTATTTATTTCTTAATTATTAATCAATTTATGTTATTGAAATAGATTAATTTAATTTTTAAATTTTCACTAAAGAAAGTAATATTTACATATTGCTCATTTTGATATTAAATATGATTATTTTTAATAAATTATTTTATTGATATGATTTTTTATATATTTCCATATGAATTTTTATTTATAAAAAATTTTCATATTTCATAAGAAATTTTGACCATAAACTTCTCAATTGATGAACAAATATCGAAAGATGTAAAAATTAAGAGAAAAAAAAACATATATTTTGAGAAAGTAGAATGTTTTATTATTCATAATTTTATAAACTAAAAAAAAAATCATTTGAATGTAGTGAAAAACAAAAATTAATATTAAAAATAATATTATCAACTAAAATTATTGTTAAATGATAAACAATTTATATATTATGACTTTTGGATCCCTTCAAATTATTCAAGGTTCCGTGAGTCTTTGATCAAGTTAGAGGTTTTGGACGATGACGGTCGTGAAAGAGCAAGACTTATAAGACATACACTTTCCTTTCCCTGTGCTTGATCTATTGAGGTAAATATTTTTTTGCAGTGTCTTAATTATTTTTTCAAATTTTTTACTACGAATAAGCACTTTTCCTCTGGCTCTTAATGATTAATCACTTATTAATAAGATACTATACCGTATGAGTAAAGGGATGCCTTGCCTTAATTAGTTTGGTTGCAAGAGTGAATCATATCCTAAGTCATCTACACAATTGTTTGAGTTTGACTAATGTGATATATTTATAATTAATTATCATCGTATCTAATTGTATATTATTTTTTAATTACATTTTTAATTTAATAAAAATTATACGTTAATGTGCTCAACTTTATATGAAATAAGATTTGAATTAATAGAAAAATATTAAAATATTAAAAATAAGTTAAAATATAATTGGACTTGTATGATAATATTTAACATGTTCTATCGTATAAATGCAGAGAGTTATATAATAGATATGCATGAAAGATTAAAATATATCAAAATTACTCTCCAAAGATCTTTCCGATTTTTTTTTTTTACGAATTCCTTCATTTTACTATAACAATTATGCAATAACATCGGTGCAAAATAGATATATTACATCACTATTTTTACGTCAATCTTTTATTTAATTGATGTTGAAATAATCATTTTAATATTGATTTTCTATATAACAGAAATGTTCTTCACGTTGTTAATTTTCCAGCATGAAAATTTAAATTCTTAAATTCGTGAGAAATAGACTTATAACATTAATTAAATTGAGCTTTCAGTTTCTACATGAAGTTAAAAGGGAGTGATGTTAGAAGTTTAGACTTTTAGTCGTGGTTTAAAAACGACGTTAATTGTCCATTTTTAACGTTGATTCTATATTTGACATTGAAGCAGTACACAATCAACATTAAAAAAAATTTGACGTCGGCTTCTACATTCTTAATCAACCTTAAAAATTATCTAGAAGTTAAAAAAATAGGTGTTTCAACTGACATTAAAAATAATTATTTTTTAAATTTCCGTTTTTAATATTATTCGTATTATTATAATTTGTGTGATATCATATATTTTTGCATTTCAACAGTCAAACATACCGAAATATGTGCGTTCATTCATGTTATTCGTACGCAGTACAAAATCACACGACATTGGAATTATTTATATTTTCACACTCTCAAAATTAATTTCTGTAAACAATTACATATATTATAAACATAATTTAAATATTTATTAAAATTTTCTAAAAAAAACTTGTATATTGATAATTTGTTGTCATATTTTAATTAAATAAAAAACGTAATTTAAAATACTACGTAATTTAGATAAATACTTGAAGCAGGCTCCTCAATTATTTTCATATGAAAAAATATCAATATTATGAAGTAGTTGAATTAGATATGCTGTATATAATTTTTTAATATTTTTTATATCATCACTTTGTAATAGATTAATATTTTGAAACATATGATACAAATGAAAATGTATTAATTAATAATTTTCTTATAAAAACCTTTTTTTTATTTATTATATGAACATATAATTATATATATTACCTCAAATCAAGAATTCATGACAGGGACAATCAAAATGACCTTCATCTAATACATGACAATAGTCACTAAATGAATAAATTTATTTATTACACTACATTTATAAGCTTCAATTAGATAACATTACAACAATCTAATTGAGGATAATGTTTAAATATAAATTGTGTACCTTGAAAATAATAAATTCAATATTCTTTCCTATTCCATTAACCATTCCACTCAATACATTTGCACCAGCAATGCAATGACTCTAACAAGATTAAAAGTAATTATACACTAATATGACCTTAACAATATATTTGAAGGTATTTTAAAGTTACCCTTTAATAATGTTCTCATCTCTTTTAAAGATTTATAATGTGAATAACAAAATCAAACTACAATATAGTCCTTGGACCTGTAATATAAGAAATAATTAGTAACATTATAATTAATATATTAAAAGTATGAAATAACAATATCAACTAAGCCATAAATATATAAAAATAAAAATATTTGTTTTCTTGATTTACTCAGGCCTTGTATGTATGTATTACTGAATTGAAGTATTGTGATTGCCAACTTTTTGTATGGAATGAGGATAAAAAAATCCATATTTCTCTTACGTCTACTAATGCAAAAAAGGCTTTTAACATCGATTAAATTAGGCTTATGATGTTGATTGAAAATAAACATTGGAAGAAGCTAATGTTAAAAATTCAGACTTTTAATGTTGGTTCTTGAACCGACATTAAAATTTCAATGTTGATTATTTAAATAATCAACGTAGAAAATAATTCAGAATTTTTTTTAAAAAAATAAGGATATTATACGTCGGTTCTTTTACAACCAACATAATTTTTAAAAAAAATATATATTATTAGCTACGAAATTTAGCATATAAGCTCAAATTTAACTAATCTTACCACTTAAATAATATAAGCTTCGTTTATTATAATATAAACACAGTTTGACACAATCACAATTGAACCGAATGAAACAAAATTAGTAACTATATGACTCAATTACACCTTCCCATTTTTTTCTCTTCCAATTTTTTTCTATAGTGAATCACAATCATTTTTTTAACTTCCAATAGTCTTATTGATTAGTAATTCTATAGTTCTAATAATTAGATATTGATTTATTTTAAATTAAAATATTTTTTTGTATAATATATTACAATGAGATGGAAATAATAAGTAGGTAGTAGTAGCTGTAATCTCTCTATTCAACAGCGAGAAAAGATTGAAGCAGGCAAGGTCATACACACAATAAGCACAATGTCACCCGCTTTCCCTCGACAACCTTTCTTTTTCACTCCCCAATATCCATCAATCATTTCCACCTGCACCACCTCCAAAATTACTACTACTTTTTCTACGATTCCTACAAATAATAATAACTTTTAGATAAAATTAAATAAAATTATATCCAGATAATTATAATACATAAAATTAAATTAAGCTATAAAATATTAGTAATATTATTTAATCTTGAAATTTTTAGATATAATATTATTTTACTTTTTAGCTTTTAAAAATAATTAAATAAATCCTCAATTTTATATTTATTATTTTAATCCAATTTTTAAAATAATATCGATAATATTTATTAATTGTTATACTACTTTAAAGATTAAATTAAAAATATATTTATCTTTAAAAATATTGACCGTACGGGTGAAAAAAAAGCCCTATCAACACTGCACACGCTGAAGTCATTAAGAAATAGTACCTCAAAATAAAATTAGCAGTAAGCAAATTATTCAACTTCGCATATTAAAACTCGCAAATCACTACGGTTCAAAGGTAACCGTCGTAATCTGTTTGGGCACTTCTCCTTCTTCGCGTAAACTCTCTCATTTTTCGCGTAAACCCTCATTCCCCGTTGCTTCCCTCATTCTCCCGCGAAACCCTCACTTCTCCCCCAATTCCGTCACAGGCCTCGAACCCTTCAAACAAACTCCTTCATCCTTCCTCCTTCGTGAACTCTTCCGCGAACCTCCTTCATCCCCAAACTCCGGTGTCAATCTCCTTCGTCCTTCACGAAAGTCCAAACCCCCGTTAAGAGGCTTCATAAAGGTGCATTATTGATTTTGGTTTATTGATTCGTTTAGGGTTGATTTGTGTTTGAATGATTTATGTTGGTTTGATTTGTCTTGGATTGATTTGTGTTTAGATTGATTTGATTAGCATGCCTTCAATGTTTGACTAGCATTCGCTGTCCTTGGCCTTGTTGCTTGATGCAGAGTTGGTTATGATGCACAATGAGTTAACTTGCTTTCTCTAGTATTTTCTTTTTTCATCCACCGAATTATCTCCTTGTTAATTTGTTTAGTGAATAATTGTAATATCTAAAGAAGTCACGGTCTTTGCAGGGAACACTTGCAAATGAGCGAGTTGTTCCTGTGGCAATTTGAAATTGAAACTGATGCTGGCAATTTGAATTTGAAATTGAAACTGAGCGAGTTTTTCTTTCTACATTTTGAAATAATCCATTATTGTTTTTTAGTTAGTTTTAATTAAGGTTAGACCTCTTGTTTCATATTAAAGAGGTGTTAAAATTGATTGGAAACTTCTATGATTCAAGTTCACCTAATATGCAAATATACACAAACTTAAATCATTACAAGCCTCCAAAATAATTTCGAATTTTATGTATATATTCAAGTTTGGCAAGATACAAATCAAGACTAAAAAAAATATTGATTGAAACATTATTGCTAGTGATTGAGATAAATAACATAGATTATTGCTAGGAATTGGCATACCTTTATGATGCAAACTAACTAAAGAAATTGCTAAGGAAAATGAAATCAAACTATGTCTTGCTTCTAAGAAATTGTTACCCTTTCTAGTTTTGCTAGATCTGCTCTAACTAAAGTCTTCATGATGGTGCCTGTTTTCTTTGAATTCACTCAGTTATGAAGTGGGTTTGGTCCACCTGGAGTAGCTATAAGTGAAACAGTATGAAATTCATTGACCTTATTTACATGGACAGGATCTAATAAAATAAATTGTTAGAAGAGAATGGTTAGAAGCTGTCTGGTCATGTTTTTCATTTCCTCAAGTTGATTTTGATAACTTTCCAACTATTAGAAGAGAACGGAAAAGCAAAAACAAATATCAGATGTTACAAGGTTATTATTTGGTAACTGTTATATAGGAAAAATGCATTTATATAGAAGTTAATTTTGCATAATAAGTTAATAAGAAAGTTGCTGCAATAATTGTAAAGACTGCTACTGAGGTTAGGTCCATTTTGTTTTGATTGAACTTACTCCATCACCTGAATGTAGTGCATGTATATATGATAGTGCATTTTAACATTTTGTTGTTGCCATACACATTCTTGACCACATTTTCATGGTTCTTGTTGTTGTCACGGTATAAAATTCTGCATTTTTTTTCTTTGCCGCATGCATGATCACATAAGGATCCTTGCTATGATTGAAAGTGCTTTTTGTTTCATTGCTGCATCTTGCTAAAAGAAAAGTATAGTGCCATATTCATGCATACCCTGCAATTTTGTACTGCATTTTGTACTGAAAAATGATGGCTGTTTGAGAAGGAACCGCATGCTACAGTAGCTGATTTTGTACTGCATTTTTTATTTTCTTTTCCTACACTAGGTTCAGCTATCACAAGTTAACATGTTGTTTTTTGGATTAAATCATTAATATCATAAACTCACTGCAACTTGTGTGTTCCTTTTTTTCTTATTTTCCTGCTGATGCATACCATTAATTCATGCTGTTATAGTGATCCCAGTTACAATCTGTTCTGCATTTTGTTTCATTTTTTTCCCTGCATTTCCCTTAATTAATTAGCTTTCTGCATAAGGGTTGTGTACTGCATTGTTACTGCACATATGCTAGTTAATTTTGATTAACTTCAGTTTTGTTTTGATTTAATTCTTTAGATTAAGTACTTCTTGTTTAATATCTTCAGGAGCTAAGATTGATCATTTTTCAAAGTTTATAACTGGAAGCTTCACATCATATTGTAAGACAAAAAGAAGATATTAGGTATGTGATAGTATAGTTGTCATATGGTTACTTTATTCATCTTTCTTTTCATTTGTTATTGATTTTGTGGAACTATGATTAGGAACTGGTCAATTTTTTCTGTTATATATATGCCTTTATGTAAGGTATGTGATAGTATAGTTGTCATATGTTTACTAGATGTGCTTTGCACTTTCTTTAGCACCTTGTTTCTGTCCATGTAACCTGTCACCGTTACATTGCTTTGCTTTCTATTTACCTCTACTTGTTTCACACTTGAATCCATGTTTCCAATTAGTCCAAAGTTAGTTAACTATTTAATCTGGCTGATTCTGATTTGACATTTTTCCTTTGCGCTCCAAAAACTAACAACATATTTGTAGTGTATTGTTTGATCTTGTTTGATCAATAAAAAGAAAAAATTTGTTATATTTGTAGTGTCTTGGTATAAAAAGTTTGTTTGTTTGCTCTAGTGCTTGTTTGCTCGGTGTTGCATTTCCAACAAACTAAAACTAACTACCCTTAACAATTGTAAAACATGATCAAAAGCCACAAGAGAGGATAGAAGGTGCAGGTATTGGTTATGAGTCCTTGAGACTGTGAGTGTTTACTTGCCTGCCTTTTTATATATGAATCTGCTCAAATATGTCAAAGACTAGTATGCACTCAATAAGCTTAATTAGCAAGCTTATCAAAACTGAACACATCAGCAATTCTGGCAAAACTGAACAAATCCCCCAAAAATTCTGGCCAGTCCATTTGGGCTCAATTTTTCATCAAGCAAAATGTTACTTGCTTTGAGATCTTTATACATAAGCCCAACCGGGAATCCTTCATATTTTCCATACCAAATATGAAGGAGTCTAGGCTGTTGTTTTCCATGTACTCATAAACTAGCATTTTTTCTTCTCCTTGAATGCAACAACCAAGAAGTTTTACAAGATTTCTATGCTGAAGTTTTGCAATCAATTTTACTTCATTCAGGAACTCTGTCCCTCCTTGCATTGAGCTCCTTGCTGAATTTTTTACAGCAATTTCTTGTCCATCCATTAAAAGTCTGTTTTTGGTAAAGTTTGAATTAAACTGTTATGAATTAAAGTTGGAAATAATATGCTCAGTTCATCAATTATTATACATTTTATTTTACTGCAAAGTGAAGTTTAATAAACATGTTAGTATTATAAAAACCATCCTTCAGTCTTTCATTATCAGCTACCACCTTAAGATGAAATCAAAGCATGATTGACTAATTGGTGTTTATAGTTCTCTGTCTTTAGCAACAATTCTATTACAACATGTAAGCCAGCTAGGATCGTAGGACTCAAGTTTTAGTCTAGGTAGTGATACCTTAATAGAGCATTATATGCCTCTTTTAAGCCAATAATACTGCTACTTTTCTGTTTGACTGATTTTGATTTCCATTTCTCTTCTACATCCTTGCTTTTTTTCCTAATAAATAAGACTAAATTAACATATATGTTTGTTGACCATACCTTTGATTTAAGGTATGGATCGTAGTTGGATGAATGCAAGTCGAATTAGTACGAAGTATGAGGCTAGAGTTGAAAAGATTTTGGAATTTGCTAAGCAACATGATCACTTTAGTAGTGGTGAGAAGTTTTGTTGCCCTTGTGTCAATTGTTTGAACGGTGAACGACTGAAAGAAGAAGAACTTCAAGAACACCTGCTGTGTGATGGGATTCTTAGAAGTTATGCAACATGGACCTGACATGGTGAGTTATTAGACACATTGAAAACATCTAATGTGTCTGCACCGAATTTGGAAACAGATATTGATGACAGACTTGAAGACATGATTCATGATGTTGGTCCGAAAAACTTTGCAAAAGCCCACGTATATGACACGTTGCTTAGTGATGCGGAGACATCTTTGTACAAAGGGTGCTTTAACTTTACTCACATGTCTGCGGTGTTAAAATTGGTTCATCTGAAGGTGGCAAATTGGTGGACTGACAAAAGCTTTACTCAATTGCTAGAGTTGTTGAGTGAAATTCTTCCAGAAGTTAACACATTGCCAACTCGCAATTATGACGCTAAGAAGATTCTTTGTCCAATAGGTATGGAGTATAAAAATATTCATGCATGCCCAAATGACTGCATCTTATACAGAAAAGAATTTGAAGCAATGCACAAGTGTCCTAGGTGTGGGCTCTCACGTTACAAAAAAAAAGAAGGGTGGTTGTGATAGTGAAGAAGGAACAAAACAGGGTGCTGCTGCGAAGGTTGTATGGTATCTTCCAATAATTCCAAGATTTAAGCGACTGTTTGCAAATGCCAATGACGCTAAGAATCTTAGATGGCATGCAGATGAAAGGATACATGATGGAAAGCTTCGACATGTGGCTAATTCCTTGCAGTGGAAGAAGATTGATGTAGACTTTCCTTCATTTGGTAGTGATTCAAGAAACCTTCGCCTTGGTCTGGCTTCAGATGGAATGAATCCGTTTGGTAATTTAGCCACTACTCATAGTTCGTGGCCTATGTTGTTGATAATTTACAACTTACCTCCATCATTGTGCATGAAACGAAAGTATATGATGTTGTCTATGTTGATCTCGGGCCCAAAGCAGCCTGGAAATGACATTGATGTTTATCTATCTCCCTTGATTGAAGACTTGAGATTATTATGGGATGAAGGTGTTAATGTGTATGACGGCTTCACCAAAGAAACCTTCAAGTTACATGCCATGTTGTTTTGCACTATCAATAACTTCCCAGCCTATGGAAACTTGTCTGGTTATAATGTTAAGGGACATAAAGCTTGTCCGATTTGTGAAGAAGGGACATGTTTCCAACAATTGCAGCATGGAAGAAAGATAATGTATCTTGGTCATAGGAGATTTCTAAGATAGTATCACCCATATCGTAAATTGAAAAGGGCATTTAATGGTCATCCGGAGAATGAGGAAGCACATACACCCTTAACTGGTAAACAAGTTTTTGAGCTGGTGAAAGACATCAACATTGGGTTCGGAAAGTCTTCAAAGAAGGCAACTGTGACAAACCCTTGGAAGAAACTGTCTATATTCTTTGATCTCCCATACTGGTGCAAGCTTGATGTTAGACATTGTTTATATGTTATGCATGTTGAGAAGAATGTTTGTGATAGTTTGATAGGAACTTTGTTGAACATTAAAGGTAAGACTAAAGATGGTTTGAATGCTCGGTTGGTAACCGCACATACCTCCCCTCGGCAGCTTACACTTAAGTAAAAAAGAGAGAACTAGTTTTTTTCAATGTTTACAAGGAATAAAACTGCCACAAGGATACTGTTCAAATGTCAAGAGTCTTGTCTCAATGAAAAAGTTGAAATTAATTAGATTAAAATCCCATGATTATCATGTGTTGATGCAACAATTCCTTCCCGTGGCAATCCGTGGCATCTTGCCTAAAAAGTTGAGAAATGCCATTACCCGATTGTGTCGGTTCTTCAAACAAATCTGTTCCAAAGTGATTGACCCTAACATGCTAGATGACATGGAAGCCGAGTCTGCTATTATACTGTGTGAATTGGAAATGTTTTTTCCTCCATCCTTTTTTGACATTATGGTACACTTGGTTGTCCATTTTGTCCAAGAGATTAGATTATGTGGGTCCGTATACTTAAGATGGATGTACCCCATCGAACGTTACGTGAAAATCTTAAAAGGGTATCTCAAGAATCAGTATCATCCTGAAGGGTCAATTATTGAGAGGTACATTGTTGAAGAAGCGGTTGAGTTTTGTTCAGAATATATGTGTACTACCTTTCCTGTCGGGGTTCCTAGGCTATGTCCTGAGGGTAGATGTTTTGGCCAATGCATACGAGGAGGACAATGTGTGGAAAAACCTTGGGATGTAGTGCAACAAGCTGATTTGTATGTTTTGAACAACACTGAAGAAGTTCAACCATACTTGGCTGCTCACAAGGCCATTGTAAGGCAGCAAAACCCAAGACAATCAGAGAAGTGGTTGTTGAAAGAACATAACAGTACTTCCAGGAAGTGGTTTAAAAATCAAATCTTGAGTGATGAAACAGTTTCAGAAACCTTAAAATGGCTTGCATGTGCCCTTAAGAAAGATGTTATTGTATGTAATGGGTACTATATAAATGATTATTCATTCTACACAAAGTCACTGGATGATAGAAGTGTAGTACAAAATAGTGGCGTTATGGTAGAAGCTGAGTCTATGCATTTCTCCACCTCCAAAGACAACAATCCGTTGTTGGGATGCATGTCTTATTATGGAATCATTGAGGAAATTTGGGAGGTTGTGTATTGTAAATTTCATGTGCCTCTTTTTAAATGTAAATGGGTTGATAATAGGACATGGGCACTTTGATGATTCAGGTCAAACCCTTGTTAACTTTAGTAGAGTTGGTTACCAGGATGAACCTTTCATAATGACACAACAGGCTAGACAAGTTTTCTATGTCAAAGATCCTTCAAATGAGATGTTATCTGTCGTAATGCACAGGAAAAGCAGCGAACCTGAACTTGAAAATCTTAACATTGATCACATTCCTGGATTTTAATCTCATATCCCAATTATATCCGAGGAAATTGATGTTGATGATGTACACACTGTTCGTCATGATCATAATGAAGGAATATATATTTGACCGTTTAAGGTGCTAATAAATAAATAATGTCATTATTTTGTACAATTTTACTTTTATTCTTTATGTAAATTTGATGTTTATCCAGTTATTGACTTTCAATTTATTTTTAAACAGGCACATGGCTGATCAGTCACCTGACCCTAACAGAGTATATAGAAGGACCACACGCCTAAAGGAATTAACAATTAGACGTGGCAAAGGTCAACAGACTCACGTTGATATAGATGTTCGCACGGGCATTGCTACTGGTGATAATGGGCTCATATTCAAGAGTTATTTGGGCTTCCTTGTCCGTGAGCACATATCTATCCTAACCCCTACTTGAGATGATGTTCCGATGACTCAACGGAACATGCTATGGTAGGATCTTCTGGTAATTTCTTTGCTACTAATTATTTGGTTTTTATTCATTTCAGTATATTATTCTTTATTGTATTGCTAAATAATAACAATTTTATTATTTTTTATAGGTCACTTTCGATATTCCTAATGTGAAGTCCCTAAGGCTGAAAGTCATGTCATCCATGGCTACCATGTTTAGGCAATGGAAGTCTCAATTGACCTGGTACATATATAATAAAGAAGATGACAACATTTTTATGCCTAATTATAGGGGCATAGATGAAGAAACATGGGAGAAGTTTGTTCAGATACGTTTGTCTCCTGAGTGGCAGGTTAGTTTGGTTAGTTTGAAATGATATTTTCTAGCATTGAACAATTACTAAATGTTTATTTTATGTTACAGGCAAAGAGGAATAAGGCAAAGGAGTGTCAAGTAACAAATGATTATCCACATAATTTGTCTCAAGGGGGTTATAAAGTATTGGAGGAAAGGATCTTGACTTAGAAGCAAAGGATGTGAGAAGAAGAAACTGCAGTAGATCCTTCTCTATCATTTGACGGTCCTCCATCCCCACCAAAGAGGCATGAAAAATGGAAGTTAGCTAGGATGAAGAAGTCAGGCAAGTGGACATCATCATCTTCCAAGTGTATTGCTGAAAATATTGTAAGTTTATTTACATTCTTAATTGATGATATTATTTTTTGAAAATTTTGCATGTTTTAATTAAAGTAACAACAACAACTATTTCTTACTTACAGGATTCCCTAGTTGAGCAGAGGAGTTAGGGATCATTTGCGGCACAGGGAAGGGATGACATACTTTCATCTGCCATTGGCAAACCCGAACACCCAAGTCGTGTTCGTGGTGTTGGTCAAGGTGTGGGGATTATTTCATACTTTGGAAAATCTTCACACCATCGATGTTTTGACTCTGCAATCAACCAACAAACAATAGAGTCTTTGAGGCAGAGTATCACTGAAGAGGTTACCGCCAGGTTGAGGGAACAAATAATAGAAGAGTTGGCTGCAAAAGTTTCACAGAATATCATGCAGCAATTAGGCCTACAAGGTCAGTGTCTAGGAACTGCTACAGAGGTGAGGTGGACTGTTCGTGTTAGCACGAAATTTAGTTGCTCACCAGACGGGGGACATCCCCGAAGAAGCTTTTCAATGTGGGTTTTATGTTGAAGAAAACCCAATTAGATTGGTGGCCATTGGAAGAGTTGTAGGGGGCGGAGCAACCATACATGGTAAGCCCATGCGAGATGATGAGTTGAAGGTCACCATTGACGACGCACATGACCCTGATGCTCCACTACCCTTGCCCACTGAAGAGGTGCAGATGGTAGGACAAGGTGTTGGTATTTTCATTGCATGGGCAAAACATCTTGTTAAGAAATTGGGTGCAAAGGTGTGTATTGTTTATATATTTATTATTAACTTATAATATATGTATCATGTATCTAACAATTTATTTTATTAGATCAAATCCCCAAAGAAGAAACTTACACCCAGGAAACCACGACCAGAGCCAGAGCCAATTGATGATCCTCTGCAGTGCTTGTTGGAGTTGGCTAATAAGATTAGGAGCAAAAGTTTGGAGCTCCATTGGGATAAAAAAATCTTTGGTAGAGCCAACAACATGCCTCTATACATTCACATGTCAGATTGCATGGAGATGTATTCAGGCATGGACGAGATGAACCTAAGTCACATGCAATTTTGGACCATGTAAGTACTTTAACTATTAAATAAATATGTTAATTTTCAAATTTATTACATTTTCTAACATGAATTTCAATATGATTCAGGTATTTAAATAATATATCTATTGAAATGGGCAACAACAATGTCTATGGATTCCTTGAACCACAATTTCATATTGGGCTTGATAGATAATTCACATGATGCCAAGTCATATATCATGGATTGAATTGGCCAATCGAACAAGAGGATCTACCTTGCACCATACCTTCACAAGTAAGTATAATTTATATTGATATACTAAAAGTTAAACAAAAAATATAAACAATCATTTATGTTACATGTAGTGGGCATTGACAACTTATTGTTCTTTGCCCGATGGATCATCTCGCGGTCTTCTTTTGTTCCTTGCATAAACCTCTCCCACCAAAGTTGAAGAAAATGTTTGAAGGGTATGTAAATGTTATTTAATTGTTAACTTTCATTTGACTTATATTTAATTATTATAGTGTGACATTAATGTATAATTTAATTTAACCAGTATTCATGTTGGACATCATATGCTCACGAGCAATAGTCGTTCCAGACCAAGACTTGATTTTGAAATAACAAAGGTAAAAATGTTTCTCTTAGGAAACACAATTAAAACATTATGTACACTTCTAATACAATTACGGTGTTACGATAAATCATTCAATTTTTTATAGGCTAACAAGCAAACCTATCGACCACAATGTGGTTTCTATGTCATGCAGTGGATGGAAAACATAATTCGGATGGGGATAACAGACTATTGGGTAGATGTACATACATTTTACCTACATCAATTTGGTAATTTAATTAATGATACATACTTGTTAGTAATTATTACATTATTTTCCAGACCTTTAGTGACTCAATGCCATTTGCTGAAAAAGCCATCGACTACACTCGCAAGTAATGGGTGACATTTTTAGTGTATTGTAGTAAGAAACAGGACATAGATGAGTCTTCTGAAGCTGATAATTAGAAATATACATGTAAAGTTTTGAATTTATTAATTTTTAGATAGGTATTTGGATTATATCATTATTTTAGTGAGTAGTAGTTAATTACAGCCCTATTAAATACAAATTTGTTATTTAGAATAGTTTCTAAGTTAAAGTATAACTTTTGGTTTAACTTACCATTTTATTTATTGTCAATTGTTAAATTATTGAGAAATATATGTATGGACTGTTTGTGTGGAGTGTCTGAGTAATAGTTTCTAAACAGGTACAAAAATTATGAGAAAACTGTAAAAAACAAACAGAATATTTTAAAAAAAAATTAAGCAGACTACAACGGTTTTAACAATAACCGTCGTAGTCTGCTTAATTACCCTTGCACACTACGACGAGTTACACTAAAACCGTCGTAGTCTGATAAAACAGACTACGATGGTTTCAAACTAAGACGGTTTTAGTGAAAACCGTCTTAGTCTGCAAAAACAGACTACGACACCAGATGCAACTACGGTTTAGGAACCGTCGTTATCTATCTATTTTAACCGTCATTATCTATCGTATCTGTACTAGTGAATAGATGCTCTACATAAACCTTCAAAGAAACACAATAGATGAAATTCCAATACAGTAAACAGTTATTAGTAAAAAGAAAAGTTCAATATCACATTCATTGATGTTACCAACATTGGATAGCAGGAAAATGACTCGAAACGAGAAACATAAAGACATTGAAAATATATAGTTAGTTAAAAACAGAGCAATTGGATGTCTTTACACATGGTACGCACTTCCTCTTTCTAAACATGGGATAACAGGAAAATTATTTGAAACTTAAAAATAGACATGAAGAAAAGAAACAAATATAAATTTATATAAAACAAAGCAATTGAAGGCCTCTACAAAATCAGTTGATCAATATGTGTCCGGTGGACCATTCAATCAAATGCATCGCCAGACAATAATGATGCTTATGATAACAATATACAAGCCAGCGAATCTTTCGCTAAGGAAGAGTGCTCATGCATAAGGACATTTAGTTAAATTATCAAATAGTCTGCATAAAATTAACCATACAATTCATTTCATACCTATGATGAAACAATTGTGCAATAAATGCCAAGTTTAAATTTTGAATAACCTCTGAAATGTCCCTCGAGCTCAAGTATCTGTTGCAGCCCATTCTCTATGCATGATCAAGAACCAGATTTGCCCTTTCATTGGCATCCCTGATATCCAAGGTGGCTGGACTGCATTGCTTAAGAGCAAGGACATTAAGCAGATAAGCATAAGCGTCTCCATCTTGAAAATAGACGGACATGATAAAGTCATAAGGATAATTTATTGATAAGCTTCCACTAGTGCAAAATAAACTTTTAACGTCTTTGGCTTTTAACATCGGTTAAAAATTGACGTTAAAAAGGGGTGACATTAAAAGTCATAATTTTTAGCGTCCGTTCTGCAACCGACGTTAAAATTGCTAACTTTTGACGTCGTTTGTGAACCCGACGTTAATAGTGTTAAAATCCGACGTTATTTATGTCTTTCTACATCGGTTGTATTTACAACCGACGTAGAAAGTTTGTCAAAAATAAAAAAAAATATTATTGGTTTTTCAACTGTCATAAACCTACTTCCAGTTGCACAAAATATTCTAGGTCATCCAAAATCAAGAAACATTACCTCCTTCTTCCGGTCTCTCCTTCTTTTCACTTCATGAAATGGATTTCAGTAATAAAATTACAATGAACACTAACAATAAAAGAAAATAGTTTAATTTTTTTTCAAATTAATACTTAATTTGGGACATGGCCCAACCCTAATTAGAGTTGGACAAGTAAACTGGCAAAATTAAGCCTAACTTAAGTCAAGTTTATATTTCAGTCAAGTTGCTACAAGAATGAATAAAATTAAGCCTCAACAGATACTAAACTTACAACAATGGTGGAGAGTAGGAGACAGATAAAATATCATATTGACAAATTATTATATTATAATAGTAGATTTACCCTACGTTTGATGAATCTTTGTTGAGGCTCACGTTTTCTGTTGTTAGTGCGAGATCGATATAGCTCATCAAAGGTTTTGTATCTTAACTTCTTAAGATCCATTATGATTCCTTCTATCATATCTTTGAATTGCTACAAGGACACACAAAAAGAATGTTTGAAAAATATGTCCTTCATCACTGAAAGTCAATTTATTAAATTCACAAGTTTTTACTGTAACTAAAGAAACATAATTGAAGCTTTCACAAAATCAAGTGGAGACATAATAAGAACCTTGATAATTCACAAGATATTTATAGAAGACAAATAGTGGAATGAAATTGAGTTAGGAATTTTTGAATAAAGTCAAACACATTAGCATCACGAGGAGTTAAGAACTCCGATTTAAAGATTAGGAAAAAAATTAACTCTGATTTAGACAAAATAACAACAAAATTTAGTATAGAATGCAAATTTTCTTGTCTGTTTCACATAAAGGAATTCATTTAAGATCATTCATTGATATAATCATTACACTAGTGAAAGAATTCAGTTTAGAAATTATAATGATATTAAAAAGGACAAGACGCACAACTGATGAAATCCATAATCCAGTTCATGATATTTAGGGAATAGTTATTATAAATTGTCTCTTTATTATTTAAGCTTTACTTCCATATTTATTTCCTATAATAAAGAGATTCTGATATTATCTCTACAGAATCTCTCCAGGCTGTATCTTCCTAATTTAGTTCCTAGAATTAAGGGAGTAATTTACACATTCTCCCTATTTATTCACGTAAGTTACTATTCCAAATTAAGCGAGAAATATTCACATGGTATCAGAGCCTATCCGATATTGGGCGTCACCCCTTATCGGACTACCCATTTCAATAGTCTCCACGCACGAGTCAAAAATCTCGGCATGAGGGGATGTGTCAGAAATCCAAACTTCCATGTTGTCATAATTTTATCATACGTTATTTCCATTTTGAAGTGAATTTTGAAAATAAAGAAAAGGAGGTTACCACAAACCTTCTCTAACTTATTGGAACAGAGAATAATCACCCAATGAGACTAGAGGTGGTGAAGGAGAACAAGAATGAGGAGAAAAACCAAGGAGAAATATTGGTAAAGGAGGATAAGGTAAGGCACTGACGAGGGGAACAAGTGCCTAAGCGAGCGAGTAAAGTGAAAATGAGCGAGAATGAGTGCACGAGAGAAAACGCGACCAAAAGAATGATTAACACTAGAAGAAAGATGATTGAGGTTTCGTGAAGCGTTAGTGATGAGCAGCTAATACATATCACAAGAACGAGTGAGAATGAGGGAGAACAAATGTACAAATGAGTGAGCGCGGCGAGAACAAGTGCACAGTAGCAAGTGTGCGCGAGAACAAGAACAAGCTCAACAAAGCTAAGAAAAATAGAACAACACTTGAATAAGGTTTTTTAAAAGTAGACATTCCACAACGATTCCAATCTTTATGTAAAGAAACTACATCAATTTTAAGTGAAACCGAGGTTAACAAGCCGACGTAAAAACTCTATTGTTTGGTTTATGTACTAAGTAGAGAAACGTTTAAGATGATAAATAACTTTTTAATACTATGAGTATTATATTTATGGTTTCTTGATAAACATATTAGAAACAAGTACTTATTGCAAGTGAAATTAATTATTGGTTCAACCTCCTATTTAATATACCTGACACTTTGTTTTAACATCTTCATTCATCATTGTAATGGATAAAGGAAGTCTAACATGATATTGGAACTAATTTATATTAAGTAGTTACTTTGATATCTCAGTTAAATAAACAATTTTATTTTAGAGCATGATAGAAAAATTTCAAAAAGTTGAATGAATTAAAATATTATTAATGATTTTAATTTTCGTGTAAAAGTCGTCAATAATTGTCTGCCTAATATGACATGTTTATAATTATCATTTACGTACGACAGTTATAAAACAAAACAAAAAATTATGTCAAAATTGATTTCATGTCGATTATTTTAATAATCGACATGAAATCGTCCTCTCCCCTTTGATAGCAATAAACATTTGTTTAAATTAACTTTGAGAAGAATAGAGTACAAGAAATGTTATGGAAGGGAAAATTCATCAATTGGCGTAGTAGGGTATGATGCATGAGTATAGTTTAGTTTATATTATAAATAGACATATAAATAAATGACATAAGACCATAAACCATCTGTTGACATAAGACACTTATTAAATGGGTAAAGTTATAAAGTTTTCAGATATATTGTATATTTCTTGTGCATATGTTTTAATGGTATAATAATATGTAATTTGATTAGGGTCATCGCGGGCACAAATATATTGAGTGGAATGGGCAATCGAGGAAGGAATATCAACATTATTATTCTTAAGGTATAATGCATCATAGTTAATTTTCATATTTTTATATAATGTGATATAAACTGTGAATCTTATCAATGTAGAGCAATAGATAACTTGGCTCATTTGAATGTGGTTATTTTGTCATGTATTGGATGAGGGTCATTATTATTGTGACCATTTGGAAATCTTGGGTTGAAGTAATATCTTTATAAGTATATTTTTATATAATTATTATATTTAGGAAGACATTTAAAACACAAACAATAAAATTTAATCATTTTTATGTGTTTTAGATGTTCCAAGATATTGACTTTGACTCGTTACTAACAAATGATATTGAAGTTAATTGAAAGGAATGGATAGCATATCTAGTTCAACTAAAGAGAATTTCATAGTTCTGATGCATGTGTATAAAGAGGTACCTTGTAGTTTTATGAATAAAAGGTTATATTGTTTTGTTAAGTACTTTAATTGATTATGTTCAAGTTAGAATTAGTTATTAGATTATCATTGATTCGAATCCTATTCTAATATGTATTGATTGAATGATTTTGTGTTGTATTTAATTGATTTTTAATAGGTTTGATAATGGAAATTATCTAAATAATAGGAGAAACTCTGCCAAAATTTTCTTAGAATTATTATTTACCTTATGTTTAATTTCTTTTACATTATGTATTAGATAATATTATGTTTGATATTTAATATACATTTATTCAATTTTTAGGTAACATATATGTTGTAGGAGTTGATGATGGTACTACTTAATTTATTTGTTTTTGAATTGTTATGTAATATACTAATTAATATTCTTTTATATATAATATTACTTAGACATAAAAATATTTCTTCATAATTATGTTAATTCATAGTTTAAATTCGATATTACGTGGACATTTATTTGTACATGTATTTGTTATTTTTGTTATGTTAAAATATTTAAAAATTTTATGTATATTTCAAAATTTTATACAAATTTAAATTCTGTAAAAAAAATTAAAAAATTAAGAAAAAAAAATTAAAAAAAATAAACACTTTTAACGTCAATTGTTATGATAACCAAGATGAATTTTTTTAATATAAAATAAACCATTATTTATACGTCGGTTATTTTATAAGAACTGACATTAAATTCATTTAGAACGTAAGATGTATAATCTGACATAAAAAACCTATATTTTTTAGGTCACTTAATAAGATGACAGTGAAAAACGTTGAAAAATCGAAGTTAAAGCTTCTTTTGAACTAGTGATATATAATTTTATATAATTTTTAAATCATATTTCATATTTTTTTAATTTGATTAAAATTATATATTAATGTGTTTGAAATATTAAATAAAATTAAATTGATAGAAAAAAGTATAAAAACGTTAGAAAAATAAATCAAAAGAAGATCCAATACAAATTATACATATCAACTAGATTGACGAGTTAAATAATAGATATTTACCTACAGATATCAACGTATACATATCAACAAAATTACCCTCAAAAGATCTTTCTGAAATTTTTTACTCTTAAGAATTCCTTGATTTTACTATAGCATCTAAACAATAATAAGTACATGTACAAACTATCAATTCAAATTAAAAACAATTTCTCCTAACAACCATTGAATCCTGCCAAGAATATTCTTCCCTACGACGAAAAACCTTTAGCTCTAAGCAATTTGTTGCCACATATCATTCCTATAGTACATCATTTGAAATTACCTTTATATGTCAAGCATTGTTCTCCTGCATGTATATTTGACTAGAGGAATTGGTTTTGCTAAGATTGTTTTCAGAACTAGTTGAACCATCACTCCAACTCCATGAATTCTGGTCAGATGTGATTCCATCATCAAGAACAAAAGCAGGTTTAGGAGGCATTTCAAGACTTTCAACTTCTCCCTCAAGCATCTCTACAACCTTCTTCATTGAAGGACGATCATTTGGTTTCAATTGTATACACCAAAGGGCAACTAAAAACATTTTTTTTACCAGAACCTTATCCTCTTCCAAGATATCTTTCATGTCAATATCTTTTTCTTCCTGAAGTTGATCATAAATCCAAAAGGGGATGTAATATTGACTTGAATGTTCAGCATGAGGATTTGAGTTCTTCCTCCCACTTGCCATTTCCATTAAAAGCATTCCAAAGCTATACACATCAGCCTTGTATGATACTCCACCAATATTTTGGTAGAATAGCTCTGGAGCCATATAACCCAAAGTTCCTCTTGCCGCAGTCAAAATAATAGACTTATCTTTTGTAGAATATAGTTTTGCAAGTCCAAAATCTGAAATCTTTGGATTGAAGTTCTCATCTAGAAGAATATTATGTGGTTTGATATCAAAATGAAGGATTTGTACATCACAATCTTCATGAAGATATGCAATCCCACGAGCTACCCCAAGAGATATTTCATATATTTTCTCATAGCTTAAAGGTACACTTCCTTCTTTAGAGAAAATGTATGTATCTAATGACCCATTGGGCATGTATTCATAAACTAGAGCACGTTTTTTCCCTTCAAAGCAGTATCCAATAAGACGAACTACATTCATGTGATGTATTCTTCCAATAGTAGCCACTTCACTAATGAAGTCTTGTCCATCTGTTTTGGTTTTGCTTAACATCTTTATTGCTACATTTGACCCACTTCGAAGTTTTCCTTTATATACGGAGCCAAAACCTCCTTTGCCCAACATCACTTTGAAACCTTGGGTCATTTTCTTGATTTCTTTATATTCATATTTAATGGGATTTATATTGTTGTGTAGCAAAAAATTTTCAATGTTGTCATACATTGAAACATGCCTTCGTCGCCAAATATTGATATATAACACAAGAAGAAGTGCTACTCCAAAAAGATATCTGGCAACCAGAAATATTGGTAGAATATATTCTCCTATGAAATTTTGATTAGCTTCCAAATCTGTTAGTTTCATGCGAAATGTTATTCTCCTGACAAATCCTGCAAGGGTAAATTTCATCCATTTACTAAAGGCGCAAGGGAAAGGTTAGTGTAACTTCTTCCAAACATTTTGTTTCAAGTTCTTTCCATTCTAGTTAAATTTAATTGAAATCATAAATTTCGGAGAATCTCATCTTTATATAATATTCTCGGCACATTTTTTCAAAATTTATGACTTTCATTAAATTTTAGCTAATAATAGAAAGTGTATTGGAAACAAAATATTTGACCGAATCAGCTAACAAAACATATTGTAAATTAATAAATGGGGTAAAGTTGTATTACCAACTACAATGCCTTTGAGATAAGCTGCAAAAATAAGATTACACAAATTAAAAATATGACATATATAATATATAACATAAAAAAATGCACTTAGTATTCAAAAAAGCTTTAGATATGCATTTTTCCCAAAATCAATGAATTATTTAATTATTTATGATTTGATGAAATATTATTAATGATTATATCAGTTCACAAAAGGAACTTAATTTTAGTAGGTGGCCTAGGTAGAGAAGCATGTATTTTAATAATTTCAACCTTATGTAGTTTTAGTCTATTAATAATATTTTCTTTATCATATTTTCTCTTGCCAATAAGTTCAAATGTTAAGGGAGAGCGACACTTCAATCTTAATTTTAAAGTCTATGACAGTTTAAACTTACCATAAATCTGCTAATTATTTGAAACCCATGATAAATTAATCAAACGTAAGAAATCAATAACACACATCATTCAGTTGCTTCAAAGAATTAGATTCTTAAAAAATTGTTTGCATTGGTTCAGGTCGTTATCTTCTCTCTCGGTGACTTGACCGGATTCGTTAATAAAGGTTGTAACTTTTTTTATTTTAATTTTTAATGTAGATTAAATTTGAAGGATTCAAAGTTCCTATCAATAAGATCTAACTATATAAAATTGTTTTTCTTTATCTAACTATATAAAGTTCCTATCAATAAAGATGTAACTTATTTTTAATTGTTTTCCCTCGTCTTTTTCATCGCGAATTGCTCGTTTCTTTTATTATTTTTACTCTCTACGAAATATATCATTTTCTCCCTATTTTTTTTAATATTATTTTCACCCCAATCCATCCTAAAATAATGTGAATTATCTCTACTTAAAGATGGGAAAACAGAAGGACAGAAATAGTAATGATGGGATAGCATGCTTACCTCGTATGTGTTCGAAAATTAGTGATTTAATACCTAGAAAACCAGAAAGAGACTGATTACAATATGTTGTAACAAGCAAGTACTTTAAATCAATCATGTAATGGAATAACTAAGTGCGAGTATAGAAATAGTTATAAAAAAAATATTACAAAAATATGTAGCATCACCTTATTAGAATTGTGTCAACATGAATGAACTAGTTTCTCAACATTGGAAAAGCAACAATTTTTTTGGTGACTTATAGAGGAGAAGTGGTGGACTCGAAATATGGAGGTTGGCACAATTTCGTGGGAGAAGAGTGCTCTCGTGCTTCAATGTGGTTGAGAGATATTAGAAGGTAACATTGGAAAGTAGAACTAAGGTGAAAAAGCAAGGTTATTGATAGATGAATGGACGGGGAAGAAATGCTTGGAACCTTCCTCTGTATATTCATCAATTTTAGTCAGAGATCCCTGTTGTCTAAAATTCTCATATAACGAGTTATATTTAAATAGTTAAATTGGGTCCTAAACCGACAGTGACTTCTACGTATTACGAGGTTATAAGCACGACCCCGCAAAGTATGCAGAGTATTAAAATACCTAAGAAAGTGGCTTCTTTGAGGTGTTTGAAAATGGACTTCCTACAAGGCAAAATCTGAGGTGGAGAAAAGTGCTACAGGGTTGTGAAGATGTTTCATGTATGTTCTTTGGGACCGAGCAGGAATTGGCTTCACATATACTGTTCTTTTAAGTTGAATTGTAGTTTCGTCTCAATAATCTATCTTAGTATTTCATAAAATTCTTTATCAGACAATCTATTGAGATAAAACTTGAATTTCGGTATGCAGAAAGACCCATGGAACCGTATATAAAGTTTCATCCAAAATTTATAAAATAACACAATCAAAATTAATCAATATTAAAGAAGAGTATGTTCTCACCGCACTTGATTTGTATACCGTCAAACATATAGCACAGATCCGGGGGTTCTATACACTGAACTTGATCTGTAGTTTCATTGAAAAAGCAATCATTAACCTTATCACAAAGATCCCCACAAGTAATTTCGGTCAACCAAGACAACCAAAATCCTTGGTCAAGCCACCTGTGGATATCATCATAAGAAACTTTCCTATGATCATATGTCAAGTAGTTTGTAAAGGTGGCAACCTTTAAACTGCAACCAACCTTGATGTCCCTCATTTCAAATTCTGAATCACGATCAAGAAAGGTATAGATATGGCCGTCGGAGTCGCAATGATCACCACCGTTAACTTTGATGTATCTATGATCATCAGTCACTGAATTAGTACAGTTTAGAAACACCAGAGTACTACGTGCAGGACTGTAGTAACCCACATCCCAAAGATTATAAATATCTCTGGAATAGCTGAAATTTTCTTCTTTTAAGTAATAGCGAGGAATGGAACAAGTAGTGTTTTCTGTAACACCTGCATCAGTCAATCTGATCTTGTATTTTTTGTAACTGATCTCCTGCACGATGTATTTCCCTGAAGACAGATTCAACACTGTCACGTTGTTCACGCAATCTAATTCATACCCTTTGAGACCGCAACCGCTTGGATCGCCTTTCAATCGAAATGGGTGTGTTATGTTGTGAATTTTGCCACATAAAGAAGGAGGACATGGTGAATGAGGTTCAGCAGAGCAAGTTTGTCGGAGTATTATTATCAGAAGTATGATAACCATAGTCGGAGAAGGCAAGATAGTACTCATTCTTTAATATTCAATCCTTCTTTAAGGAGATGAGTAAAGGTGGGGACCACATTTTGAATTTTAGAAATTAAAATGCCGTGTTTTGAAATTTCATACAAAAATCTACCTCCATCGTATATGTGTGAATTTTACACGGAAGGTACAATGCCTAGCTTTCAACTATTGATTATATGAATCCAAAGTATATTTTTTCTCAGATGGTTACTTTCTTTGACCTTATATTTTTGAACTTTCAACGACAACTACTAAGTTCATTTTCACACCTAAAGGAAGTAAAGTCTCGGCAACGACTTTGGAGTAGCTGTGGCTCACAAAAACTTCTCATTCAAATCTGCATTGAATAATTGGTATTATTAAATGCACCACACCAACCATGGTCAAGGTCCAACTTATATACATGTGCAGACTTTAAAGATAATTAACCTCAACAAACTGCAAAGAAGTCTTAGACAATTAGTTTTAAATGAAAAAAAAAAATAAATTTATATGAGTAAAGATCAAATACGAGTTTCAGCGGCAATGTTCAATTATAAGAAATTGTCTCTTGTATTGATTTTGATGTTTTACTCACAGCAGTCTGTAATAGGCCAGTCACACGGCAGGATTAAATGTGGAGAGGTTGATATTCAATTTCCATTTTATCTCAGAAGCAGCAAATTGAATCACTCTGCATGTGGTTTTGCTCTGCTATGTACAGATGCAAATGCGACTATGCTAGAGCTTCCTGCTGTTCCAACAAATTTGTCTGTATCAAACATTGATTACAAATCTAATCAAATTGAAATACACCCTGACCCTGAATTTTGCCTTGTTAATCAACTCTTGAAACTCCGCAACGCATCCATTTCTCCATTCCTTTTCCCGTATCCTTATTCTGATCCTGGGACCGATGTTTCTGTCTTCCATTGCAAAAAAAAGCCGTCGTGCCCAATTTTACTATCATCCGACGATGGACTTAATTTTAACCATGATGAAGTAGTATCCTGCACCAAGATTGAAGAGGTTTTGTCTGTCAAGTGGTATTGGTCGTATTTGAATAATGACTTTGCTTTAGAAACAATTCGTATGGGATGGTCAAAACCTATTTGCTCAACAAATAGGACTCACAAGCCAACTGTTGCATCCATTGCTGCAGCTGCAGGTATGCAACATACAATAGTGTGTTTGGCCTTCTCTCTGAACTTTGTTTTTTTGTTCCGTATAGTATCAAATTAGGTGCTGATATTTTATATGAAAAGTAATAAGATTGACCCCGTGGTTGGAAATGGAGAGTATTCAAACCCTTCTACTAACAATCATAACATTTACTAATAAAAAAACCTGAGGCTTAATAGCATTTTATACCTGAATTTTTCATATTCTTTTGGAGAGAAATGATGAATGCAAATTTTGAATCTTTGACAATAGCAACAACCACAATTGTAACTATAACTTAATCCTTGCACTTCTCTGCTTTTCTTGGTGAATTTCTGGCTCTTATATTGATATTTATTTTGCTTAACATGATTTTCATGAACAGGAGGAATAGTTGGTTTGATGCTTTTGTTAATATTGGTCTTTACATGCATCGCTATTATGAGATGAAAGGAGAAGATCAAGCTCGTATAGAAAAATTCTTGGAGGATTATAGAGCAATGAAACCTACAAGATTCAGTTATGCTGATATCAAGAGAATCACTAATGGATTTAGTGAAAGTTTAGGCGAAGGAGCTCATGGAACAGTGTTTAAAGGAATGATTTCCAGAGAGATACTCGTTGCTGTGAAAATACTCAATGATATAGTGGGAGATGGAAAGGATTTCATCAATGAGGTGGGAATCATGGGAAAAATTCATCATGTTAACATTGTTCGCTTGCTTGGATTCTGTGCAGACGGATTTCACCGTGCACTTGTCTATGATTTCTTTCCAAATGGGTCATTGCAGAGATTCTTGGCTCCACCAGACATCAAGGATGTGGCTTTCCTTGGTTGGGAGAATTTGATACAAATTGCTTTGGGTGTTGCCAAAGGGATTGAGTATCTTCATCTTGGTTGTGATCATAGAATACTTCACTTTGACATCAATCCTCACAATGTTTTACTAGATGACCTGTTGGTGCCAAAAATCACTGATTTTGGACTTGCAAAGTTGTGTCCCAAAAACCAGAGTACAGTGTCTATGACTGCAGCCAAAGGAACCTTAGGATACATTGCCCCTGAAGTTTTCTCAAGGAACTTTGGTAATGTCTCATACAAGTCTGACATATACAGCTTTGGGATGCTATTGTTGGAGATGGTTGGAGGAAGAAAAAATACACATGTGTCAACTGCAGAAAGTTTTGAAGTTCTTTACCCTGAATGGATCCATAATTTGGCAGATGGCAATGACATTCAAGTTACTATTGAGGGTGAGGGAAATGTTAAAATTGCAAAGAAACTTGCCATTGTAGGACTCTGGTGTATTCAGTGGAACCCAATAGATCGTCCATCCATGAAAACGGTGGTGCAAATGCTTGAAGGGGATGGAGCTGAGTTAACTGCACCCCCTACTCCTTTTGACAAATCAGGTTCTTCTGGAACAAATGTCATTGTTCCAGCAAGACGTCAGAATTTTGAATTGGAAGTTATTCATGAATTAGAAGAATAAGTAATGTATTCACTTTTAAGTTTCCATGGAGTGTAATATGTACTTGATAGAAGTTTTAAGGATAAGAAAATAAGAAAGTAAAGTAAATTAGACTTCTCTCACAATTTAGAATAAAGACTTAATTGTAAATCATACCGGCTAACTCCCATGTATAGAATCTCTACTTAAGTTTTTCTTGTCATGCTCTTTGCTTCTTTTAACAATTTGCATACAGCTAAGAGACTTGAACAGGTTTTAGGCTTTAGACTCCTTAAATACTTGTATCTAATGACTGAGAATTGTAACGGTAATATTCTGGTAGAAAGTTAACAAAGCATTCGAATAAAAGGAAGAAAGCATTTTATGGATGTTCTGTAAATTGTTATGTGAAGTCGTTGACTAATGTTTGATTGACGTAAGAAAATATAATAAGTATCAAGGTCTGGATCGAATCGCATTTAGAAGGAAGGGAGCGGGTCAGGATACGGGACAGTAAAATAAAAATTAGAAGAAATAAAAAGAAGTATAGATATCATCAACATATCATTATGCATGCTTAAAATAATATGAAAATTGCAATAGCAACTGCTCTGTTTCAAATCATAAATCCCTTGTTATTCACTATACACCAAGTTCGTTTGTTTTTCTATAAAAAGACATCAAGGTACAATTAGTTTACGCAAAGTTAATGCAAAATAGTAACAAATAAATGGTTTTGGTTTCATCTTGAATTCTGATTCTTTTGAAATACAAAATAGCAACATATATATATTACAGAATCTAGACCATCAAATGCAGATAACATGCAATCACAGAATACCATAAGAAGTGATTGTTGGTTATAATGTATCACACTCCATTCGGACCTTTCCCTAGCAAAGTCATCAGAAAATCTCTGTAGTACCCTGAAGTGTCCCCAACAACATCATCATCAAGACTGGACTTGTACATGTTAGCATATTCGAACCTGACTTTCAACAGATCGATTTCAGCTCGAGTTACAATAGCTCTGTTGAGCGAATCTTCATCGGTTCCCAACCCAACAATAGAATCTCTTACAACCTTTATGATGCATAAAAGCCAAGAAAAATGATACCAGAATCAGTTACCTCATTCAAAAATGAGTCACACAGTGATAGTATATAGTCTTGATGCTGCTTGAAAGAAATTAAGAGCTAATGACATTTTTTATTTTCTAATGATTCACAGTGTTTTGGTTCTCCAGTGCAATACAGAAACATTTGACATCTAAAGGAATAAAAAAGATGTTTACTTAAGGGTAAGGAAATATTATATACTACCCCAGAAAGCAAAGCAAAATAGAAAACTGAAAGAACAAATACAGTCATGCCTGTGCAACAGAAAAATAAATTGTTCTATGTGCTATGCATAACTTATGCAACTACTTATTTACAATGCATGAAAAGGAACCTCAAACTAAAATAGTTCCGTTTAGCCTGCACTATGAATCTTAAATAAAATGCAGAAGAATTTCAGAAATTACTAATTGTGTGTGCTGCATTTTTTGTTCAGATTACAGATAAAGTTGAACTTGGCTTCTATAATTAGACAATGTAAATGTAAAGGGCTGAACATAAAAAAAAAATGGCAGTTTCTGCTTGGTATCTTAGTTCCAGAAAAGCAGATTTTATATAAATCTTGAGAGTGAACTTCATCAGTAGATTCTAATGAATTCACACCTTTGCATGATAAGGCATTAGTCAAGTTTTCTACACAATAACATATTAATTTAATAAGTCACAGCTTCAGTAGAACAAAATTAGTAATTACCTTTGCAAAATGTTTCTCGGGGCAGTCTATACACAATATTACCAAATTTAAGAGAGACTCCAAATCACCATTTCCACAATTTTTTATGCTCTGTCAAGAAAATCATCCAAACTACTTATGGATACATAAAATAATCATGTTTGCGTGTGTAAATCTGATTCACTATCAATGTAAAATTTTAAACTATTAATGAACAATGTCAGTGAAACAAAATTAAAATCTGATACAAGAAATAAAATTTTAAAGTAAAACCTGTTCCAATGTATTCCCATAGAGGTTCTTGTAGCATGCAAAAGTTTCACGGAGCTGGAAAAAATTCCTGGTGCTAAGTATCCAAACAATATGATCATCATCTAACTTCTTGCTGTTGATGGCTTCATGTATTTTTGATGCCTCTGACTTGGCAACCTCCAAACTTACAGCCACTTTATCATACCTGTATGAGCTGACTAGGCTCACTAAAAGCTGCACAACATTGCACATATCATGTTTCCGTAGGAAATCAACAAACAGATCTGAATTAAAATGTGATAGTGAATCACTTATGCAACAGTACATTCTGACTCTAATAGCTTCTTGAAAGAGTCCACAGATCTTAAGTTGAGGTGATTCTGATTATGACATTTACAATTCAAGACTTCATTTTTAGATTTGAACCATGGCCAAACGGCGTGGATCCCACAAAGAAAACTATCCATTTACCTGTGCTTGTGTTTACTGAATGATAGGTTAAACTGTATAGAAATTACAGTTGAAAACTTCTTTCGTATATTTTTTTTCTTCCTCGTCTTTGAGAACATTAGATTGGTCAAAGAAAAATGCATGAATTTCGGTAAGAAACATCCTGAAATAATAAACTAGCAAAGTTCTTCTGTAATATCTTTTTCACTCTTGTTTTATTTCATGTTACAAACAAACATTGCCCTTTTTATACTCATCTACTCAAAAGAGGTTAAACACAAGAAACTTTGAGCCTTAAATCATAGTGCTAACTGCTAAGAAGTTTGGAACATTTCATGTACTTTTACGTAAAAAAATAGGTACTTCTTACTTGATAGAAACCTGGTCCTATCAAGACATGCTCTGCTAAATGATTCTGAGACACTCTCATGTTATTACCTTTCTGAGGGTTGCAGCAACTGAGGCTATGATGTCCTCCTCAAGTGAGCAATCATAGAGAGAGCAATAAGCCTGCCTCACAGCCACCAAATGGTTAGGAGTTGATGCACATGCTATTTCAACAAGAACCTGAAGTTGTTTTATCCCTTTCTTCTTAGCCTTCAATGCATCATGTGCTAGTCTTGCATGCCTTTCTGAAGGATCATATGTCCAGAGAATTATAGCACTCTGTCACGAATCACAAGTGTGAGTAAGATCACATGATTTCTTCAAAAATTAGCATGTGTTGGAAATCAAATTGAAGTTCAACAATTCAATGAACTTTATCCAGGGACAAAAGGAATAATGTGCCAAAAACCTATACAATTGTTAGTAGAAAAATCCATATCTTGTCTAAATAGTTGTGAGATTCAACTATATGTTTCACTGAGCTGTTCAATTTGCATCTTAATGGCAGAAAGAAGCATCTAAATCACTGTTTTATCACATAAGTCTGCACTGATATACAATAAAAGCATGAAAAATGCAATCCAACCCTTCACGAGCATTTAAATTTTTTAAAAAAATCCACCCAAAAGGCAATTTTTGCTTTAAGATCACCCCGTTAATATTTCTGTTAATTCCCATCAAAAGTAAATTTAGAAGTCAATAGGAAAAGCAAACTTAACCTACCACACAGATACCTATAAAGAGGAAGAAAGAGAGAGAGAGAGAAGAGCAGGCTTAGACCCCTTAGCTCTTTCATTACAATAGCAGACTATAGCTATTGGGTGAAATTTGAAATGCTCATGAATTAAATTAACATAAAAATGAAATCTAGAGTAGTAAACAGAACACATGATAGGTCAACGCCAGTTTGCAATCTACAACCCAGGCATAGTTAGATTAATTTGTCCAAAATAAAAAACTACACTTCCAAATTAGGATGCTTAATCACTATAAGTCAGTGACATTATTTCAGTTGATTTCTATCAAATATGCCAAAGAAACACAGTCATGAAGAACTACTTTCTTAAAAGCAAAAGAAAACACAAATCCAACCAAGTGTAGAAACCATGACATACTCTAAAATCACCAGACAATTCTGAATGGAGACGATCAATGAGTGATTCATTGTAAAGCTGCTGATAAGTTTCTTTGATTTCATTCCTGTGTTGCGCATTCCTTTGTCCCAATACCAATATTACAGCCTTCTCATCTGTCCCAAATCCTATATCAAGTTTCCCATTAGCATCATCATTTTCGCCAACCAAATAGCTCCAAAACATAACTCATACACAAATTAGATGACCATCAACAGAGAAAAAATGGCTAACAAAAACAAAAGAATGCAAAACAAATTCTTGAAAACTCTTCACATCCATGATTTTGACTACAATGTCAAGATTTTGGGAGTATGCAACCTCAATTGTGGCCACAATTGTCCACAATTCCTTGCAATGTCAATGAACAAGACTAAACTGCGACTGTGGTCGCAATTTAAAAGCCTCTATTGACAATACCTCCAATACACTACTAAGAAAGCATATAACTTTGTTACAAAAATAAACATTACAATGAATTGAAACGACACAACCAAAGAACTATAGAATTTCAGACACAACAATGGTTACGGAAAACCCATTAGCCCAAAAAAGAAAATTTCGAATTTTTCTAACACAACTTATATCACTTAAATCATAACAGAATTCAGTTTTACAAATTTCTTCAGCATTAACATATATGTCCATAAGTTTTTGGAGAGAGAGAGAAAAAAAGAAACCTTGGAAAGCCTTCCTGAGTGTTTCACTGTCTTGGATTGGAGAAGGAACAACCTTAGGAAGTTTCAACGAAGCCATTGTTTCTCTAAGACAGTGAAGGTTGAGTTTTGCAGTGACAGCACAAACCAAGTTAAAAGAAACAGTTCACGTACACGTGTTTTGAATGTTTCAGTTGTTGTTCCCTCCTCATAACACTTTTCTAATTTCCCATTTTGCCCCTACCTTTGCAATATTTTGAATTAGGAAATTCCAATTGAAGTCCTTTGTGTTTGAGAAATTTTAGTTGTGCATCTTCATTCTCTTGAATTGCTGGGAAGTACACACAATGTTCTCATTTATTTTTTGGGGTCATAGCAAGTTTTCCAAATTTTATTTCCGCTGCATTTATTTTAATTATGACATATGTTACTTTTATTTAATCAACTTTTAAACATCACATTAAATAATTGGTTTCTCATATTTTAAAATACTATTTTATCTGTTTATCATAACTTTTTTAAACATTGAGAGAAATTTTATTGAATATGTAAAAAAGAAAGATATCAATGAGTATATTACAATCTAAGTGTAAGCTTGATAATGAATTATTTTGATAACTGACTAAGTTAAAAATTCTGTAAAACACTTATTTAATGGAACAAAATTTTGAAAATAAAATCCTTTCTTTTATGTTTGATTAATTCATTCCATTACTTTGATTATTATTGATGGGTCCCCAACTCCTAAAATAGTGTGAAATGAAGTGCTTGTAATAATTTCATGCATACCTACCATGGACCAAAACTTGTGGAACACATTGCTCTGCTATCACAAAATTGTAAGTAAAACAATATAATTGTAGAATTAATAATAACAACAACATAAAGCAACAAAAAAAAGTAATAATAACATATCACTAATTTAATTAATACCTAATATTAATTGTTAGAAAGTAGTATTTTCATGTATGAAATGTACCTAGTATGCCATGATTTTAAATTATATGAACATTTAGTTTACATGACATTCAAATTTATAAAAAATAAAATGTAGTTTTCATCATAATCCATTGGTTAACTTGAAGAAATTAAAATGAAATTAATTAATATTAGTTTTTTAAAAACTAAAATCATGCATACAATTAAATATATAATTTTATATTACTTTCCCTATACCTATAATGTGTTGTTCATTTTTAATCTAAAACAAATTTTTACCTTAGTAGAATTTTGTGTTAATTAAGGAATTGATAGTTTTGTTTTGGTATTTTATTTCTGTTGTTTAAATTAAAAAAAAATATTTATTAAATTTTACTATAAATGTCAACAATATAGTAACAATAAAATATAAAGTAATAAAAAAAAGTCAATTTAGTGAAATTTCTATTTATAATTTTTTTTTAAAACTATACTCAAAACATGAAAATATGTAAAAAGAAAAGAAAACTTGAATAGATTCGTAAAAGATATGCTCAGTGTGTACATATGTTAAAATAATAAAAACTCTGAAAAAGAGTGTCATTACGTATAATATTTTTTAATACTTTCTTCAACACTTTATTTTTATGATTAGGCTAATTATATGTTACGTTTACTAAAGAAATAAATAAAAATTTTAGAAGAACCTCATGCCACCTGAAAGAACCTTCGAAGTTGAAGATTTATGCCAGTTCATAATCTCAGCTTAATTAGACTTTTCTGCTATTATCTTAACTCTTACGTACTTGTGTGTGTAAACTAAGTTAAAATATTGAATTAAATTCTCGTGAAGACCTAATTGCGTCTGCATCATGTTGCACGTTCAATTATTTATTATTGTTTTCTTTTTTTAACACATAACTTGCACTTTCAATTTTTCTACAGTAAGATATGCGATTCAGTTTGATGATGACAATGTGGCATGAATAATTTAGGCACTGACAAAGTTATTCTCCAATAAACATAAGGGTATTATCATATTGATCACGCAGCACTTGCATCTATAAACATATATTACATTATAGTTGAATTTTTATACATTAAAAAATATATTAAATAATTTAATTAAAATAAAGGTTGATATAATTTTTAAAATGCTTAAGTGAATACATATATATTATATATAATGATTTGTAAATAAATAATTATATTGAAATTTCTTTAGATACTAATCAAATTAATCATTCCATTTACTCCTGCCAAAAATTATTTATCATTAATTATTGACTACACAAGATTATTAGAAAAATTATTACATAAATTTTCCTTAAAATAAAATCATTTCATTATTATCCTATTAATATTTAACATTTGCTATATATCTCTAGCTGTTTGCATGTGTATCGGTCGTTTTCTTCAGTTTTGACCAAAATAAAATACTTTTGAGTAAAAGAGAAGGCTAAGTTTATTTTAAATTCTCCAGTCTGAAACTTCAGCAGAAAATTTATTTTATAAAGAAATAAAAATATAAATTAATAAAACTTCTAACATGAAATTAAATAACGAAATTATTATAAATAAAAAGTCTCAATCAAATTGATGCTAACCTTCTGGGGTCAATTTTTGTGAACGTTAATAAAAAACTATTGGGATAAGGATTCTAATTATTTCAATCCTTTGTAATCATAAAATATAACAAGTTTCTCCATAAAATCACGCTTTAGGTTCCACTTTCCCATTTTCACTATGAGGTTCATGGACTATATGAAACACTTCACTCCCTCACGATTATGGTAGATTAACCTAAGTTACTTAATTGATGTGTCACCCATCTATCATTGTAATTTATTTATTTTATTTTACATTGTAGTCTTCCATTTGTAGTTTATGGTTCTATTATTTTTCCCCATTAGTGTGTTGTCATCAGCTTCACTTGATTATGTTATACATTGATTTTTACATTTTTATCTCTAATTAGGAATGAGACAAAGATAAATTATCACATTTCAAACTCATTCAATACTGGGGATTGGACAAGACATGTTGGGAAGTCCAGAACAAGGGAATGAGAAGATTAAATTTGTCCCTGCCCTAACCAATTGAATAATATTAATGATAACCGAGCTTGCAACATATTATTAGATGAAGTTTCATTAAATTGTATTTCTGAAATTAAATTCAAATCATATTAGATGAATAATAAAAAGATTATTATTCAAAATTAAATTTTGTATTTTTATCAGGAACTAAATTAAATTTCTGAACTATTTTGTATTGTTATCAAAAATTGTTATTATTTGTCTCAATGAATTTACTAAATGAAATTTTGAGTATATTGAATGATTAATAAATAAATAAGTAGAGAGTTTCATGTCTTGAATGAGACTATTTGGTTAATGCGTTAATTAATTATAAAATTACTTTTAAAAGTAAAAGTATAAATAAAAACAAAAATCATATGATAAAAAGTAAGAGATATAAATTCTAAAAGTTAGGAGAGAAATATATACAAAAAATATCATGCAAAGCAATAGGCATAGCAAAAGAAATAAGTAAAGGCAAGAGAATAAAGGGAGGCACTAGAAGTTAACTTCTTTTTTTGAAAGCTTATTCGCTTAACTTTTTTTTAAGCTACACTTTTCCTCATTCTTTTGTATAGAAAAAAAGTTTCTTAATTAATAGCTCTCTTTATTAAATTTATATAAATTTTTGTTTGGTTCAACAGTAGAAAACTCTTAAAAAAGTGCTAGATCAAATTTGGATTCTGAAAACTAATCAGATTATATATATATATATATATATATATATATATATATATAGTTGAATTAGATATTTAATCATTCCAATATTCGGTCTAAAAATAAGTGAACAAGTGAAAATTAATAAAATTGGTTAAAATTAATATAAAAAATGGTTTGAATTTATACATTTATTTAAATTAATATAATTTAAAAATAAGCAGAAACACATATTTAATAAGGATTACACACACATATAAATTATTTTACTATTTTATATTTTATTTAACTTAAAAGAAACATAATTTGGCCATTTATATTGATTAAAATTATTTATATCATAATTTAGACTTTTATATATACGTTAATAATATATAAAAAAATATTTTAATTTTTAAAGTTAATTTTTTTAATTTTTTATTATTTAATGTGTTATTGAATTAATATTATTTATTAATATTCATTCGGCCATAATTCAACCGTTAAATCTTATACTAATATTTTAATGTGTCCGATTTTTTAACTTAGACTAAATACTAATTTTCTGAGTTTGAATATTGTAACCGCATGATTTCATAATAAACTGTTTTTTTAAAATTTACAGGAGAAACTAAATTTATTTTTGTTAATAAAATTTAATAAGTCATTTGATTTAAGATGAAAATGTGTTAAGTTATATGTTATTGGTTTTATGTTTAGCCCTTGAGAAAAAAGCTAGATAGGTATGTGTGCTAATTTTGTTTTAGAGAGAGCAAAGAGCTTAAACCCTTGAACTCTTAAAATATAATTAAAACTAATAACTTATAAACTTAATACCTCGATTAATATTTATTTTATTAAATATAATAATAAATATTTTAATAATCATAATTAGTTTTATCTAAGAATTTTATAATAAGAAATAAATAGACAATATTTTTGTAATAAATGTCTTGAGAAGAAAATATTGAGAATGTTGCATCATTTTAAACTCTATATATAACTATACTCTTAGATTAGTTAAATGATATTTAAATAACTATTATAAAAATCAACACTATTTATCATATAATATTCTAAATTTAATGTAATTAAATAATATTGTAAAATGTTTTTGCAATATTAATATACAATCTATATTCTATTTAAACTATATACATCAAACAATAATTGATGTACTGAACAATAATTGACATAGAAGCAACAGACAATTATATCCATTCTAGTCACCTCATGTTTGAAAAACATGTTTTTCACAATGATGCATTCATATATTAATTATATGTTAATATTAATTATTTCACCTGCCATGGACACGTACATGTGTCCTTTTCCAAAATGCCAGCTAAGAACAGTTGTCGAGATCGATGATATCGTCGAGGTTCGAAATGGATAAAGTAACATGTTTTTTTTATTTTGTTTTGACTTGGATGCTATTTATTGGTCATGAATAGTTTACAAATGTGAAAGTATACTTTAATCAAATTATATAACTAGTATCGTTGGTATTCGTGCTTTATAATAAAATAATATATCTTTCTTATTCAATTAAATATGATTATATCTTTTAGTTCACAACACACACAAGATCCACATTACAATTTTTTTATTAGTTTTCTTCTGAGATACTTTACTAGGTGCCATCTGTAATATATATCGTTAAATAGTGACAAGTACTACTACATGATATCAACTTCTAAAATGTACTTCTACTAGGTCAAAATTGAATTAAAAACTTCGTTAATCATTGAAACTTATCTGCATGACATGTTGAAAATAATTTTATATAAAATTTAGGTACGATGTTAGATGAGAAAAAAAAAAAAAAACTGAACTATGATTATGATTGTGGGTTTTCTTCCTTTCATTTTCTTTTCAGTCACGAGCCATGTTCCAATTAAGTTACTGTAAAGATAAAGTTCATAACTATTAAAAAGAACACTACCATTATTTTAGAATATCTATTATACAAAATAGTTATTTACTTTATATAAGTTAAATTTAGAACAAATAAATATTATTGAAAATATAAATTTTGTTATAAATAAATATTTTTGAATATATAATTTATATCTTAAATTTATGATAGATTCTACAACTCTCCACTTATTAGGTGATATACACATGAAATTTAATATTATAGTTTTTATTATTTTTTTGACTAATAATTCAGCCTTTTGATGAAAAATAATTATTAAAGCCTTACGATTAAAAATTAACAACTTATGTTTAGCTATTTTTTCATTGTTCTGTCAATATTTATTTATACTTAAATGTTATTTATTTTATTCACAATTATTATCTTCATGTTATTTTCTGTAAGTAGATTATAAAATGTGATTATTTATAAGTTTTAAATAATCAATACATTGGTTTAATAATTCAATGAATAAAAATTTTAAGATAATTGTTATTTACTCAATAGTTTATATTAATTCTTCTATAAAATTATCTTAAAATTATTCTTCATTAAGCATATCCAAATATAAAACTCATTTCTTATTTTCTTATACTAAACTACAATAATCTATAATTAAATATAAATATAATCAAGTTTTACAACTAAGGCAAGCACACAAATATTTAAATATAAGACTTTTTCGGATTGGAAATTAATAGAAAGAAAGAAAAAAAGGAAAGGTACATGATAAAGGAATAACAAAGCTTTAACGGTAGTTAAGTTCTTTTCTCCATGACCTTTATATAAATTTCTCTTTGGTTTCATTAAAATAATTATGATTGCATGATATTTAAATATTAGCATTTTAAGTGTTCAAGATAGAAATTGAAATAACCCTGTGGCCTTAGTTGTATACACTCCAAAATGAAGGGCATGATTGCAACATATTTGTACATTACATAACATACGAAAAATTAATTAATGATTTCTCTCTCTTTCTCTTTCACTCTTGAATAGTTTTAACTTTTGTATAATTTTTTCTGCTAGCTTTAACTGAAGTTTGAATTTAATCAATTTTGAGTTATAATTTTTGCCATAATATTTTACACTTCTAACAATTTAAGTTAACAGTTATATTTCATTAAAATGAAAACAGTTTAATTTATTATAACCTCGTTATTAGAATAATTTCTATTAAAAAAATTCATCATTTACTAATTTCAGTACCATGTAATTGTTCAAAAAACCACTCAAGTTCAGACAGCTATGATTCAAGGACAAATGGGTCATTCCACGTCCTAAATTAATGTGTACACATGTTACTTTCTTATTTTTTATTTCACGTGCTCATACTTCATTGATCAAAAGTCATAACAACTAAGAAAACTTTTATCAATTACATTTCAAATGACGAAAATACCCTTGCAGGGACCTATATAGTGACCACACCCTTAGTTGGACATTTCAAGTCCCTCATTTGTCTCAACTCTTTCAACCCTTCAAAGTTCACAAAAGAAGAATCAAAATGGCTTTCAATCAAGAATTAGAAGCTATAACCCAAGCTTTCTCAGGTTCTCTCTTTAGTTCCACACACTTCCTTAAGCTTGAACCATATTGCCTAATTTTAATTTTTTCTTCTTCTTAATATGATTAAATTAATATGCACACACTAAACCAATAATTCTCTCTTTCGTTTCACTCTCCCTTCATATTTCTTCAACTTTTTTTTAAAAATTTTCCTTTTTTAATATTGTTAAATACACATTATCTTGAATTAACCAAAGTTGGGTTTACCCAAAAAAAATATTATAATTTTATGATGTACAAATTAAGAATCAAATTGTCTTGAAAGTATTTATGTTTAATCTCTGACCTATAGAAAAATGTAGAAAATGTGCATGATCTTGATGATTAAGATGTTGAGTGATTGGTGATTTCAGGACATGGGGTGGATGAAAAATCATTGGTGACATTGCTGGGAAAATGGGATCCTCTGGAAAGAGAATCTTTCAGGAAAAAGACACCACATTTGTTCAGTGAGGATCATGAACGCCATTTTCAAAAGTGGGATGATCACTATGTTCGTTTTCTCAAGCACGAATTCGTGCGTTTTAAGGTATATATATTTTCTGTTTCGTTTTGGTAGATTCTGTACATTGGTTACTCTCTTTTGCAATGTGAATTAAAAGCGATTTATCTTGTTAAATCTGAATATCCATTGCAACTCCCACATTTGCTTTCATGGCCACACATTTGATTTTTTTTGTTTATCCATTGATAAAGTCAAAGTCAAATTGTTGGTATAAGAATTTATATGAAGGATGCTAAGTTAAACACCTATATGGAAAATGTAGTGTTAATCTCTGTCATTATGATTGTTCAAATAGTTATCCTTGTCGTTGAATTTGATTATATATATACTAAAAAAATGTTTCATAGAGCATGTTCGTTTAAACTTTTAAAATATATGAAGGAAATTATTCTTTTTCATAGATTATACTTAATTCTTTTATAATAAAATGACTTCTCAAAACAGTCAGACATATATATGTGCTTCTTCTTTTTTCAGATTCTAATTTTTCTAAAATATTTAAACAAAAAAAAAGTACACAATTTAAAACTAATGTTTTCTATTTTTATGACAAACTTTAATACAAATAAACTCTAAAGAAATTTGATAATGAATTCTATAAAAAATTTAAATTAAACAAAAAAAGTTCTACCGACAAAAATACTTATTCACAGTTCATCGAATTAATAAATGTACCCCACTTGTTTATGGAAAAGTTTTCTTTTCATCAACCTATATTTGCTATAGTTACACGAAGAAACTAGTGGGATTAAATATTATTATTATTATTATTATTATTATTATTATTATTATTATTATTATTATTTTCAATGTTAAAGACGAAAGGCAATGACAAGTTCTGGAAATTAACACAAGACTTTATAAATTGTTAATATTATTAAAAAACAAGAATTATAATGAGCTAAAGTTGGAATGATTAATCTGATTGATGGTTAATTCCTTCCTTATGTGACTGATTTATTTAATAATCAGAATGCTGTGGTACTTTGGACCATGCACCCTTGGGAAAGAGATGCCCGTTTAATAAAAGAGGCCCTAAAGAAAGGTCCAAGTGCATATGGAGTGTTGATTGAGGTTTCATGCACTCGATCTTCTGAAGAGCTATTAGGAGCTAGGAAGGCCTACCACTCTCTCTTTGATCACTCCATTGAAGAAGATGTTGCCTCTCACGTCAATGGCATTGAAAGAAAGGTGAGGTGCCCTTCAACTATCTTGTAAGAGAAATTATTACTAGTGTTTGTGTTAGCCTTGAAATCACCTTAAACAAATAAATTGTGTGTTCCCATACAAATTTTTTTAAATTACATGTCATAACTTTTGCTTGAAAATTGATTAGTATTGAAGTCAAGTGCATATTAAAAATAGTATAATTTGAGTTCATTACATGTTCATGGTCTAAACCAATTTTGGATGTGACATGTAGTCTAAGTTTTATCAACTTTTTTCTCATAAAAGTAAAGAACTTAACTGTATGTCACATAGAGAATGACTATGACCATAAATGTGTCCAAAATAATAAAATAAATAGTTTCTTATATTTTGGTTTTTTAATTAAGACAATTCACTTTATATGGTCCTTGTAATTAAATAATGGTTGTAATGTGAAGCGCTTTGTAGACAATATCCAAAGCTTAAAAATATGATGCAAAATTGGATTTGATAAAATAACTAAATGTTATGAATATTTTGTTTATGGGCATGATCTTATTGTCCTTGTCATATGTCCTTTGAAATATAGCACAATTCGTAAGTCTAATTAACACCTATTACTTTTGTGAACAGCTATTGGTTGCCCTTGTGAGTGCCTATAGATATGAAGGATCAAAAGTTAAAGATGACACTGCAAAATCTGAGGCCAAAATCCTTTCAAATGCAATTAAGAATGCTCATAAGAAGCCTATTAATGAGGATGATGAAGTGATTAGGATATTGGCAACAAGAAGCAAGCCACATCTCAAGGCAGTTTATAAGCACTACAAAGAGATATCTAGCAAAAACCTTGATGAGGTATTAAACACTACTAATGCACCATAATGTCATTTTAACTTCTATTACAAGTATCATGTAATTTTATGACTAAATAGTATATGACTAACTTTGATTACAAGATATTTTAATATAAATAAATTTGTTGATTTTTATAATAATTTCTTTAAAAATTAAATTAACCATTTCTGACAAGTTAAATAAATAGATTTTAAACTCTAATTCTATATGGGATGTTAAGTTTTGAGGATCTTTTGTACTTCAAATATGATGAAATATTCTTGATTAAATCTTCACTGCTTGTGGATATAGGATCTTGATGATTTAAGATTTAAAGAGACTGTGGAATGCCTTTGTACCCCACAAATATATTTCAGTAAGGTAAGATGAAGTTACAAATTTAGAATCAAACCCCTGAAGTTCTTGCTTTTTGTTTTCCTTTTTTTTTTTTATTTTATAATATTTTTCATTTTTTTTTATTCCCAGGTTTTGAATGCATCATTGAGAATTGATGTGGATAAGAACACTAAGAAATCGGTTACCCGTATCATTGTTACTAGAGCCGACATTGATATGAAGGAGATAAAGGCAGAGTACCATAATCTATATGGAGTTTCTTTACCACAGAAAGTTGAAGAGGTTGCTAGAGGAAACTACAAGGATTTCTTGCTAAACTTGATTGTTAGAGGAGGCTGATTGAAGAAATAAAGAAGAGAACAGAACCTTGATACATGAAATTCTGGTTTTAATTTCTTTCCCATGTATTGTTTTTTCTTCCTAATTTTCCTTGGATTGTTGTTGATCAATTTCATTGCATGATGCTTCATCTTGTATTATTGATACTGTCACAAAAATAAAAATTAAGAAGTTTATTAAAATAAAAATCCTTCCCTGCATCTTCCTGGTCATGAAAATGTATTAGAACGTGGGGTTGGGTTGATCCCGTAAAAAAAATAATTATGTTTTATAACGAATATAAAAATATTAACACCTAGCCCACCTAAGATAAGTTATGATGGGCTCAGCTGTGTCAAGAATAGATTATCCACCACACAAAAACTTTAATTTAATAATTTATTATTTGATTAATTATTAAGTTTATATTTGATTTTAAATAATTTTTTTTTACATAAATATGAATAAATTTTATTGATTTTAAATCTAATTATTAATTTTAATTAATTAAAATAAATTTATAGCTTAATTAAATTTTAATTTTTTTACTTTTTAAATTAAATTTGGTGGATCAGTGCCATCCTATCCAATGAGTATTTTTTAACTTGTCTAGCCCCCGCAAATTGGTGAACCAAATAAACTAGCTCGTAGTTCACATAATTAATTAAAAATATATATTAAAAAACTCCAATAATTTATATATTATCTTTGACTAATTTCTCTTCATAATTTGTTTTGAAAATAATAAATTCCATATACTTTATAATATAAAAATTTCATTTATTATGTATGGTTTTGCTTAAAAGAATAACGTATAGGCAACCAGATTAAATCAATTCGTTAGGATGCATGTCACTTCCCATTTAATGTATTGTCTTATCACATTATATTTAATGTTATGCAATTTGTTAAGTTGATATGGTAGTCTGACCTTACCCGTATTAAATGAAGAGTTAGAGATCAGTCTATAAAGTTCTAGGCTCAAGTCTTATATCCAATGAAAGACGAACATGTGTCACTAAACCTATAATATCATCAATCTCTCTTAGGTGATCATTGTCTAACGAGGTCGGCTATGCTAATCAACATGATTACACCTGCATTTTTGACCAAACACACCATCATCCCATAACATATAAATAGGGGTTCTCCATACCGGAAATATTTATAAATTCTCATTTACTTTCTTATCCTTACTCACAAAATTTACTTCTTATACTTTTAAGTATCAAATGGTTATTGCATGTACCCTCTTACGGCAACAACTACTATAACCTGAAGAATTTAACTCAACACCTCGGACAAGACCCCAGAACCAATGAGAACACTTTGGCCCATCAACATTAGTCACTGTTATTTATCCAAGTCAACACTTAGTTCATGGAAAGAACAACATCTATTATAAAATAAATTTTCTTTTCCTCAAATTCTCATAAGTTCAGTTCTATGGGGTTGTAAGTTTCTAAATTCTTACACACAAGAAAATTATTAGCAACCAGAACAATTTATCAGGCATAAGATTTAATTGTCCACATTATTAAACATCAACCATACATTGAGTTTCTAGCTCAATATAGAAATTAAATGGAGTCATTTAAATAACAATAATATCATTCAAATTATAGTTTTGAGCATAATTCAATATAGGTAGAGCATATGACATGAAGTATAACTGATCAATTCACCCACAAATTTCCTAGCTAAATTGAAAACTATGTAAACATAAGAAAAATAGCAACCTAAGATAATATACTTTTATTCTAAACAAAGAACTAAAATAAGTAAAAATAGAAAAACACACCCCAAATAAGACATTAGTTGTCCTCATTATATGCATGGCCTAACCTGAAGCAGTTGCAAATCTCCTCTATTGTGGAACAAGGGTGGGTAGCCCTACTAGACTTGAAGAAGTTCTTATAAGAGGATCGCTCGGGCCATGGAGGTAGTTGGGGATGCTCTGACTCCGTTGAGTGAGTTTCTACTCCATTTAGTCTACCATGCTTAACAAAGAAAAACAAATAATATAATGAGAAGAAAAAAGGAAAAAAAATTACATGGGGAAGTTAGAATTCAGAGAAATTGAGCTTTCTCCCGACAAGAAATTTGGTTTATCGTCCTTGATTTGGATTGCATTTCTCCTTAAATGGGGTTGGAGAGAAGCTTTACCAATTTTTGTAGCTTCAGTTCACTAGCTCATTCCATAGGAGGTTCACCCCTAACTTTATCTACCAGCTCGGACTTCATTGTAAAGGTTGTTGTCTTCAGTAATTGATTAGGTTTTAGAGTGTGTATGGGATCACTCTTGTTGCATGTGTCATGATCCTTAGAGCTCTTTAAAGCATCAAACACATTAAAGGTCACTTGCAAATTCACCTTTGGCTACATCTATCAAGGCACCAACAATGGATAAGAATGGCCTCCCCAAAATTAAAGGCATCTCTCTGTCTTCCTCCATGTTAAGCCCAATAAAGTAAATAAGTATGTATAACTTATCAACCTTTACTAACATATCTTTTAACATGTCGTTAAAGATTTGTTAGCTAGTTGCAAAGAAACCCTTATGGGTTTGAGCTCTCCTACCCGCCAACTTTTGGAATATGGATAGAGGCATAAAATTGATGCTTTGCCTTAAGTCTAACAATGACTTATGAAAGTATATGCATCCAATAAGGCATGGAATAATGAAATTGTCAGGATCCTTCTTCTTGGGGGTAACTTGTTCAAAAAGATGGCATTATACTCTTCATTTAAGGTGACCATCTTAACCATTTCATCATCTAGTCACTTTCTCTTGTGTGTGAAAAGGTCCTTCATGAATTTTGAATATGGTGGATTTGTTGCAAAGCCCTCCAAGAAGGGTATGTTAAGATCCAGCTTCTTGAGTACTTTTAGGAACTTGGTAGCTGCTCTGCTTGAGCTTTCTTTTCACCCTTTTTCATTTACTTAGGGAATGGAATGGGTGGTTCATAGGGTTCAAGCTTAGTAGCGTACACCTCCCCAAAGAAATTCTTGTTTCCCCATCTTTTAGGTATCATGTATTTTCTAGTTTGCTGGTCACCTTTGATTCTTGGTTGTCTTTCTTCTCTAGGACTGGATCATTGCTTGGTGACTTAGTGTCTCCCAAAATCTCTTTACCACTCCTCAAGGTGATCGCCTTTACATGCTTCTAAGGGTTGGTGACTGTGTCCCCTAGTAATGATCCTAGACCACGATAAACTAATTGTCGAGACAAATGCCCCACTTGATACTCAACATTCCTCAAGGAAGCCTCTTAATTTCTTAGAAGGGTATCAGTCTCCTGGAACTTGTCTCTTACCTCTTCCATAAAAGCCTTCTGAGAGTATGCTAGGGATTTTTTACTCCCCATTAACTATTATGGCAACAAATCATAATTAGGCTTCTTTTCTTGAGTAGGTTGGAATCGTGATCTTTGAGTCTGAGTGTTATCCCTCCAAGAGAAACCTGGATGGTTATAGTAGTTGGTGTTCTCATAGTTTTTGTTGTACTATGGTTTTCCAAAAAATTTAGGTTACTCCTCATCAATTGAACATGCCCCATTAAGAGGGTCACCCTTACAAAAGTCACAACGTGTACCGAGCAACTGTAGGGTTAGAACTACAATTGCTTCAATGCATTTTTCCAACATTTGTTGATTGAGTTCCAATGCATTTTTCTAGCTTATGTAGTAATTTTGTGTAGTAATTTTGGGTAGTTTAAGGTTCAGGGTTTAGAGTTTGAGATATGAATTTGGGTAGTAACAAATTTTGGTGATTTTGCTCTTGGGTTTGGGTAGTAGTTTTGTACTATTGAATCAAATAGCTCCATACACACCTCCAATGTCTTCATCTCACCCAAGTTACCGCAAGCTGCGATATTCACCATTCTTTGCTCCTCTACTGTTAGACCTTTGAAGAACACCCTAACTAGCATGTGAATATTTATATTACGGTTGGGACACTTTGCTTGGAGAGTCTTGAACCTGCGCCATGCTTGTGTGAAGGCTTTGTCATCTTTGATCTTGAATGTATAGATGGCACATATCAAATCACCTTTCTAATCTTCATTAATGAATCGACATACAAATTGAGTTTTGAGGTCTACCCAATTTGTGAAGGTCCTCACTGGTTGTGAGTTCAGCTAAGCCTTCGCTTCTCCTTAGAGAGTATAGGGGAAATATCTTAGCCAAGATGATTCTGGATTTGCTCCCCCAATTAGGTTTTCACACTCAAAGAGGAAATTCTTTCAAGTGTCATTTGCATCTTCATGTGAAAGCCCATGAAACTAGCAATTTTGGTTGAGATAACTCACAAGTTGGAACTACCTATCTTGATCAAAAGTGGGAGGTAACACAATAGGCGATCCGGTCCTCAAGTTGTCCTCTAAACATTGATTTAGTGTCTTCTGGGGAGGATCCATGTTGTCAGGGTTAATTGGTTTAGAGGTTGAGTTTAAGATTTACAATTGGGCTCGAGCTTTTGCTTCCATGGAGGTTGAGTTTAAGATTTACACAACGGAAAACACAAAAGAAAGATCAAGAAACTTGTTAGTAATCAATATACTTGAGAAACCAATATCAGTATCTAACTGTACTAGATTTTAGTTGATTACCGAGTCAATTACTGAACGTAAAGCAGCGATTAATAAATGTTATAGATCAACGTAAGGCAAAGGATAAAGAGTATAAGGGAGAAGAAGATTGCACGATGATTTATACTGGTTCGGCTAACTGCCTACATCCAGTCCCAACCCAACAACTGTTGCAATTGGTTTTCCACCATGATCCTTTTGTGTTCTTTACATTCACTCTGCACAAACAACACAAAATGAAATAAAAAACACCCAATACAACTAGTTCTTTAACTCAAAGAACCGTTCTCCTTGACCTTGGCACCTCCAAGATCAAACCTTTGAGAAAACCCTTCTTAAAGAGACTTACTCTATCTAGAGAGACCTCTTTCCTAGAGTAATCAACCCAAATAAAAAAGAAACAGAAAGATTAGTTAGAAAACACCTTAGAGTGTAGATTCTAATCACTTGTAAGAATTATGAATGCCAACAAACCAGAAAATTCAATCAAGATTGCCTTTTTATGAATTCTTCTCAAAGAACTTTGAAGTTCTTGATGAGTTTCTTTATGGGTTTCTTGGAGAAAAAGATAAACTCAGTTGAGAAAATATGAAAAGGTTAGAGTTATTCCAAAATGTGTTTTCCAAGAATTCATTAAGAGAATTTCAAAAGGAGGAGTATTTATAATTGAAAACAAAAACTAGGTTTAGGCAATCAATTGAGTTTCTGATATAGGTAATTGATTACTTCATGCAGGTAATCGATTACACTAGAGAACAAAATCAATTCTGGTATTTCTAAGGCATGGTAATCGATTAACTCAAAGGGGTAATCGATTACCTCATAGTCAAAATAGAAAATTCCATTTTGTTACCCACTTTTGGTAGTTGATTACCATTTTCAGGTAATCTATTACCTCAGTTGGTTACCAGAAAACATATTTAATCTATTACCTTAGCTGGTTATTGATTATCTCCTTTTATTTTGAAAAGAAAACTATATAGGGAATTTCAATTATTTGAACCATGAGAGAAATACACAAAATTGACTTAGTTTTCTATGGCATATCATCAAAGAACAAACACACAAATAGACCTAAACTAAAAAAAATAATACATAGAAAACTCCTAGTTACAATTCATCTAAGAAAACCAAAATTACATATCATCAAAAGCAAAACACCAAGAGAGAAACTCCAAAAATCTTCAAGCTTTAAGTCCAACAAGAAATACATCTCTCGCGAGTTGGGACTTAACACAGTCACAATATCTCTCGCAAATTGGAGCACCAGTGAAGAATCAATGCTCTCTGTAACCTTAACTCACGTGCCTTGTTACACAGCTCGCGCGAGTTAGCTTGACTTGTTCAAAACGTTTTCTCTTATATTCTCGTGCGAGTTAGGCTTGCTAAAGGCCCAAGTCCGCTAAGAAGGTTATATATTCACTAATTACTATCAAGAAAAAAGTTGTCTTTTCTTGACCTAATTTTCTAACCACTCTTGATTCTGTGCGACATCAGAATTCAACCTCAAGTCTAAGCGAAGGAGACGCAAGGATTCATAGATCTTAAACTCTAATTAACTTAGTTTAAATTAAGAAATTAATTAATCAGGTCAATCTAGGCGGCATAGGTGATCCTAAGAGGAACAGTTACGAGGGTAGGAATTGATTCGCAGAATATAAGTGGTAGTTATACCTCTTACATCCCTTGCTATGACAAGTATACCACAGTCGTCAAGTAATAAGTATTTATAGATCAAGGATGTCGTACCCACGAGGATAAGCAATTCGGAAACATTATTTTTATTTAATGATTTTATTAATTTCCCAAAGAGTGTGAAAAGAGTAATTGTTTGAGAGAGTAATTACTGTAGAAAAATAGAGCAATAATTATTTAAAGAGAAGAGTTAAGATAAAGATGGAAAACGATTGAGATCCCAATTTCACCACTAATTCCCCCTTATATTCACCTCTTTTGTTATTCAAATATAATCATGGTTGAATCGGATTCTTACCCTCGTGATCGTCCCTCTCAGGTTCATCCACGCCACCTAGGTTAACTAGATTAATTAATCTCTTAAGTCAATATTGAGTTAATTAGGGTTTTAGTTCTATGAATCCAGGGGCAATCTTCAATGTTGTCCATATTATTACTTGACGACTGTGAGAACCTTCCGTTCGGAATGCAGCCATGTGGTTTGATAACTCACAAAAGTGAGCTATTTTTATACTCGTTTTATATTATAAATTGTCTTTTTCATGCTCTTAATTCACCTAAAATAACTCTAAATTGATCTTGATTTACAATAATTCGTGTTAGAGCTTGTTGATGGCGTGTTTAGTGTTTCAGGGAGAAAAATAACCAAAAACAGGTGAAAAAGTGTCCAAAAAGGCATCACTCGCATGACTTGGAGCTCCAGTGAAGAAGAAAAGCTCTCTGGAACGCCATCTCGCGCTCATCTCTTCACATCTCGCGCGAGGACACCCTTCTTGAAGAGCAAGTTAACTCTCTGGTACCTCATCTCGCACTCATCTCGTGCTCAAGAACATCATCTCGTGAGAGGTGGTATAACTTCAAGAAGAAGTTAACTCTCTGGAACCTCATCTCGCGTGCATCTCGCACCTATCTTCCTCATCTCCCGTGAAGTAATTTGGATTACAACACATGTTTTCTCTCTAGAACATGAACTCGCGCAAGTTGTTTAATACCTCGCGTGAGTTGGACTCACACTAGGCCCAAGTCCAAATTTTTAAATGGCTATAAATACTCATTAATTCGGATTCAGCAGAAGTTCGCTCAGTCCGGAGATAAAGTTTGAAATTCTAATTCTCAGGCTCCCGACGGCTAAACCTAGACGGCAGCTGCATTTCTGCTGAGAGCTATTCGAAGTCATAGACGGTGAAGAAACTCAACCACAAGCAAGAGGAGAAGGAAATTCTAGACTTCACTACGTATTCTCTTTCAATTATTACTTGTGTTGTTTTCTTTTCCATCATGAACTAACTCTCCCTTTGATTGGGAGAACGATGTAACCTTAATTATCCCCTTTATATGATTCTCGATGTTATTTAGTATTTGTTTGAGTGTTTGATAGTCCATTTTATATACATTTTCTTTACTTTTTTTGGTTTATTTAGCTTTTATATTTGTCAGATTTTGGTAGTTTAGTGTAAATTTGTGTTAGAGGTATATTTTAGTACTAGTAGTAAATAATAGCTAATTTCCATAAGTTTTAATGTTTTGTGCAGGCTGTATCTAGAGCTCCTGAACTTCGATTTGAAAATTCTTGGTATGCTTGGAAAGATTAGAGAGAGTTCTACATTTCTTATGTTGAGGACAAATCTCAGTTCATCCATCTTCTGGCCCAAATTTGCCTCACAAACTTTCAGCCCAATGCTTTTTTTCAGTTTTAAATAAGGAGTCTTTATTTTTCTTAATCAATGTATTTTGAGAATTATTAGTAGAATGGGTTGGGCCTTTTACTTCAGATTACGAAGGCCCATTATAATTGTCTTAAGTGCATTGAGGGAAGTCCCCTTTCTTTCTTTCTTTTTTCTTTTTTTTTTCTTTGCTGGCAGATAAACACACGGGGAAAAAGAAGCTTTTAGGAGGAGAATTGAATTTGACCTAGAGACTCTCTCTTTTCTGCTTCTCTTTTCTCTTTGGCTCCTAATTTTCATCTTCTCAATTTCTCTTCACACATTTGCATGCTACAACAATTAAATTGGGTCTTTGATTTTGATTCTGCCAGTTTCCAATTCTGTAACAAATTTCTTAAATTTACATTTCTGCTCTATTAATCTGATTTTGTTCTTTCTTGTTCTAGTTTTCTTCTTACGTTTTATGCCATTGTTCATTCTTCTTTTTCTGGTTTGATTTTTTGCTTAATTCTCTACTCCAATTTACATGCTCTCTTCTATTTGTAATTTCTAGCTTTGTCTTTAGTTTTCTGTTTTGTTTTATATTTTCTGTTCTGTTCATCGTTTTATTAAATTTTTTAATGAAAATCCCCCTTCAAATTATAAGCAATTTCAAATTAAATGTATGCATGTCTCTAGAGAAATGACCTAGGTTGAATCCTTCTGTATTATAAAAATTAATTGGGGATAAATATAGTTTTTGATATTCTCTTGACAATGTTTTTTAGTGTTTGTTCTTTGTTCTTAATTCTATTTATTAATTGACGCCTAATAAATTGATAGGTTAATCTAGGTATGCTCTGACCAAGTAAATGCCTAGTGAAAATTGAAGAATTAAACCATTATTACACTAGGATCCTAGAGATGGGAGTAGGTAGTAATGCGGATTGCACCTAAGTTTGCCCCTGGATTCATAGAACTAGATCCCTAATTAATTAATTCGATTAACATAGGAGGCGTGAGTGATTCTAAGAGGGACGGTCACGAGGGTAAGAATCCGATCCGACCATGATTATACTTAAATAACATAAGAGGAAAATATAAGGGGGGATTAATTGTGAAATTGAGATCCCAATCACTCTAATTTCTTGATCTTAAATTACTTTTAATTTGCTTTCTTCTCTTTTTACAATTGATCTTCAAATCAAGAACTGATATGCTCTCTTCCCCTATTAGGAAATTAATAAAATAAAATAAATAAAAATATAGCTTCTGAGTTGCTTGTCCTCGTGGGATCAACAACCCTCGTTTTATAAATACTTATTACTTGGTGACTTTGGTATACTTGCCATAGCAAGGGACGCGTTTGGTATAATTACCACCCGTTTCCCACGTATCAAGTTTTTGGCGCCGTTGTCGGGGACAAACCAAATTGGAAATTTAACTTTTATTTTGTTTATTTTATTTTTCCCTCATAATTTTATTTTATTTTATGAAATTTTTCTTTCTTCTTCTCACTCTTTAATTTTTTAATTTTCAAAATCTCTTTCTTCTTCCGAAAAACTTCTCTTTAGTTTCTCAAATTAACCCCTTACAATCTTTGATTTTCAATTTGTATTTTCCGGATACCCTCACTTGGTCTAGAATTTTTACTATTTTACAGGAGATTACGGACACACAGAGAGCCAGAGTTTGGCCTTGATCTTGAGATCGAGAGAACTGCTCATTCTCTCTCAAAAGCAAGAAGAGAAGCAAGAGCACAATTTTCAGCAGCCCCTTTAAACCTAAACATTGATCCTCCACAAAACGATCAACTGAGGACCATTGCTCAACAAAGTAGGAGTAATATGAGAATTGGCTCACCCATCGTGCTACCACTGGGAATGATGCAAACCCATGAGGAACTTGATGTGATCTCCACGATTATGCATAAGGATTGCCCAATCTTCATTCACCCATCATTCAACACTCAATAATCATGAATTGGCTTGCGGAAATTCAGCAAAAACTCACAGTTCAACTATGGTAACTCGGTTAAGACCAAAGGAAGAAGAAAATGAAAATGGAAAGGTGTTTAGGAAGTAGAAAGCACCATGAATTTGCATTCAATAAGCTTGTGTAGAAGAATCGCCACTTGGATCATGGATCCATGACAAGATTCAAGGTTCTTGTAAGAAACCCTAGGAGAGCTCTTTCCTTTTCTCAAGACTTTAGTCTTAGAAATTCTTTTTTCATATATTGACCAAAGTGAGTACAATGTGCAATTTTGCCTAAGTTATATGCCTCCCCTTGTGTTTGGTCGTGAGCTTCTCTAGCCTTAGATCCTTGATGGATTGATCAAGTGATGCTAAGCACCCCTCACTTGATCAATTCAAGAAGGATCTAGAGTTAATGAGATCAAGAGGCTCATAACTCTCCTAAGCATGTGATGATCATGGACTAATCAAGATGGAATTCTATGCCTTGGATTAGAAGTAAATCCAAAGGGGCTAGAATATCTTCTTAGATGAGAGTCAACACTTATAAACTTGACTTAAATTTGCACCTTTGATTATGGCATAGTCAAGTGGTGGAAATTTAAATGATGTTAGTGGCAATTCCACTAATTCTCTCTCCTAATCCATCCACTCTCTTTTAGGAGAGTGTATTACACTTGCTTAGTTGGGTCGAAGACACTTAAGCCTATCTTAAGAGGCTTTGACCGACACAATTAAAAGTCAACATGTCTACTTACTAAGCTTGGCCGAAAATCACCACTAATTATAGGTCCAAGCTTTATACACAATTAAGCTAAAACTAATTACATAATACTTAGAAAATTACAAAGCTTCAATAGCCCACTTTGTTGACTTTTAAGAGTTGACCATTGACTTTGACTTGGTCAACTCTTCTTCAACTTGGGCTTCAATTCTTTTTTGCATTGCCCTTGTAACTCTCACCTTTGGAGATGGTCCTCCATCAATCCCTCATTCTTGAGGTAAACTTGTCCCCAAGTTGCTCCCATCATCACCTACATCACAAAGAGATAAATCACTAACGTTAAATGAATTACTACCAATGAAAGAAGTAGGAAGGTTAAGAGAGTAAGCATTAGTTCCAAGTTTCTTTAAAATCTTGAAGGGGCCATCCCCTCTTGGTAGAAGTTTAGATTTCCTAAGGTTAGGAAATCTCTCTTTCTTGAGATGAAGCCACACCAAGTCTCCTTCTTTGAACTCTACATCTTTCTTGTGTTTGTTCACTTAGGCCGCCACCTTGGAGTACCTCTTCTCAAGGTGCTCTTTGATTTTGGCATGAAGGGACTTCACTAGCTCGGCCTTGGCAACACCTTCTACATTTAAAGCAAACTCAAGTGGCAAAGGCTCAAGGTCAAGAGGTGTTAAAGGGTTATAGCCATACACAATCTCAAATGGGGGAATGAGAAGTAGAAGCATTCACAACTCTGTTATATGCAAATTCAACATAAGGTAAATGTTCTTCCCATGTCCTGGTATTCCCTTTAACAAAGCATCTCAACAATTGGCCTAAGGTTCTATTGACCACTTCGGTTTGGCAAGTGGTTGAAAATAAAAGCTTAGTGCCTAACTTACCCCATAGGGCTCTCCAAAAGTGACTCAAAAACTTTGAGTCCCTATCACTAACAATTGTTTTAGGCAAACCATGCAATCTAACCACTTCTTTAAAGAACAAATTTGCAATGTGTGTAACATCATCAACCTTATGACAAGGGATAAAATGAGCCATTTTAGAAAACCTACACACAACTACAAAAATGGAATCCATTCCTCTCTTGGTTCTCGGTAATCCAAGCACAAAATTCATTGATATATCAATCCAAGGAGAAATGGGAATAGGTAAAGGAGTATACAATCCATGATTCATGCTTCTAGATTTAGCCTTATGACATGTTATGCATTTATGTATAAATCGGTCCACATCCTTTTTCATGTGTGGCCAATAAAAATGTTCATGTAATATGGCTAATGTCTTATCAATTCCAAAGTGTCCCATGATGCCTTCTTCATGTGCTTCACAAACCAAAAGTTCTCTTAAGGATATTTTAGGGATACACAAACATTTTCCTTTGAAAAGATAACCATCCACCCTAAAGAAATCCTTATGAGCACTTTGAGCACACATCATAAACACTTGGCCGAAATCATGATCATGTTCATACAATTCTTTAATGTGATCAAATCCTAGCATCTTAGTTTCTAGCATGCATATCAATGTAAATCTTCTACTAAGAGCATCGACTACCACATTAGTACTACCTTTCTTATACTTAATCATGTAAGGAAAGGTTTCAAGAAATTCTACCCATCTTGCATGCCTTTTGCTTAGCTTGCCTTGGCCCTTGATATGCTTAAGTGCTTCATGATCCGTGTGCACCACAAACTCCCTAGGAAGAAGGTAGTGTTGCCACACTTGGAAGGCCCTCACAAGTGCATACATCTTCTTATCATAGGTGGAGTAGTTGATTTGAGTACCCTTGAGTTTCTCACTAAAGTAGGCAATGGGATGCCCCTCTTGCATTAAAACGACTCCAACACCTAAGTTAGAAGCATCACACTCTAATTCAAAAGAACAAGTAAAGTTAGGTAAAGCAAGAATAGGTGCATGTGTAAGCTTCTCTTTAAGTAGATTGAAAGCATGCTCTTGAGCTTGACCCTAAATAAAAGAAGAATCATTTTTAACTATTTTATTAAGAGGTGAAGCAATAGTACTAAAATCCTTAACAAACCTCCTATAAAAACTAGCCAAACCATGAAAACTTCTTACTTCCCTTGCATTAGTGGGTCTCAGCCACTCTTGGGATGGCCTTGATCTTGCTTTCATCCACTTGCACACCATGCTCACTCACCACAAAATCGAGGAATATAACTTGATTGGTGGCAAAGGTGCACTTCTCCTTGTTGTCATACAAATGTTGTTCCCTAAGCACTTTCAAAACAAGCTTCAAGTGTGTTAAATGTTCTAAGAAAGATTTGCTATAAATCAAGATATCATCAAAATAAATAACAACAAATTTTCCTAGAAACTCTCTTAACACATGGTTCATCAACCTCATAAAAGTGCTAGGTGCATTTGATAAGCCAAAGGGCATGACAAGCCACTCATATAACCCAAACTTGGTCTTAAAAACGGTTTTCCACTCATCACCTTCCTTCATCCTAATTTGGTGATATCCACTTTTAAGGTCAACTTTGGAGAATACCTTAGCTCATTAAGTAAGTCATCTAGCCTAGGGATTGGGTGTCTATATCTTATAGTTATATTGTTAATGACTTTACAATCCGTACACATTCTCAAAGTCCCCTACTTCTTAGGCACTAAGATAACCGGTGAAGCACAAGGAGACAAGCTCTCCTTGACCCACCCCTTACTCATCAACTCTTCTACTTGCCTTTTCATTTCTTGAGTCTCTTGAGGAGAACTCCTATATGTAGGCCGGTTGGGTAAGGGTGCTCCCGGTATTAGATCTATTTGGTGCTCAATCCCTCTAAGTGGGGGAAGACCTTGGGGAATTTCCTTAGGAAAGACATCCTCAAATTCCATCAACAATGACTCAAGGTCCTCTTGCTTGCCTACCAAGTAAACTAAAGGTGTAGGCAAACATAGGAACATACTTTTCCTAGCTAGATACTCCCTCTTTAGGTCACCTCTCTCCATAAGCAAACTCTCACTAAGTTTTCCCTTGGCTTTAGTCTCGATTTGCCTATCATCACGGGTGGCTATACACTTGCCTTTCAACCTAGAATCCTTAGTGTCATGTTTGGTAATTCTTTTGCAACTCTCGGCCAACACTAAGTTTCTAGGTGATTTAGTTTCTTTTTGCTTTTTCTTGGAGGAGCTCTCGGCCAAGGTGGTCTTAACACTTGAGTCCTCACTTTTTTTTTCTCTTTCCTTCTTTAATTTCATCTTTATTTGATCATCAAACACTTCCTTAGGTGACAAAGGTTTTAGGGTGACCTTCTTGCTCATATGAGAAAAAATATAGGTGTTGGAAACACCATCATGAATGGGATGTTTGTCATATTGCCAAGGTCTCCCAAGTAAAAGGTGAGTGGCTTCCATAGGCACTACATCACATAACACATCATCTCTATATTTGCCTATGGAAAAGCTAATAAGAACTTGCTTATTAACCACCATTTCACCCTTATCACTCAACCATTGCAACTTATAAGGTTTAGGGTGTGAAGATGTCCTAAATCCTAATTTATCTACTAGCCTAGTGCTAACTACATTAGTACAACTACCACTATCTACAATGAGGGAACATACCTTCCCTTCAACTAGACACCTTGAATGGAAGATGTTCTCCCTTTGAGAGTCATCCAACTCCTTGAGAGCACTCCCAAACATCTTCCTCACCATGAGGAGATCTCCATCCTCGGGTTGCTCCTCCTCACTACTAGTGCTCTCCCTAGAATCTTCACTCTCACTAGATGAAGATTGAGAATCCTCACTAGTGATGACACCATCAATTCTCACAACCATAGTTTTCTTATTAGGACATTGGGATGCAATGTGGCCATGACCCAAACATTTAAAACATTTAATTGAGCTAGGCTTGGAAGTAAAAGATTTTACCTCCTTACCTTTGGAGTCCTCATGGCCTAGCTTCCCTTTTGATGAAGAATTGTATTTTTTCTTTCCCTTGTCCTTCCATGATGACTTGTATGGTGTGTAGCTCTTCTGGAAGGTGCTCTTCCTCTTCAATTGGTTCTCTATCTTCTCGGCTTTGTGAAGAGCATTTCCAAGGGTCACAAAATGTTGGAGCTCTAGCACATCTTGGATCTCATGGTTCAACCCATGGATGAATCTTGCAAGAGTAGCCTCCCTTTCTTCTTGGTAGTTCGACTTAAGCATGGTTAATTCAAGGTCCTTGTGGTATTCTTGAACACTCTTTGACCCTTGTGTTAGTCTTTGCAATTTAATATGTAAATCTCTAACAAAAGAATGAGGTACAAACCTTTCCCTCATGACATCTTTGAGTTGAGTTCATGAGGTGACTTGAGGCCTTCTTCTTGCAAAGGAATCCACCAACACTTGATTCCACCACACTAAGGCATATCCTTCAAATTGTAGGATGGCTAGGTTCCACTTCTCCTCCTCCCTCTAGTGGGTATAGCATGAGTAAACTTGGTCCACCTTTATGACCCAATCCAAGTAGGATTCGGCCTCACCATTTCCAACAAAGGGTGGAAGCTTGATTTTTGCATTTAGGCCACCTTGCCTTGCTCCACCTCCATATGGGAATGCTTGAGGTTGTCGGCCATGGTACTCTTGGGGAGTCTCTCTTCCTCTAGTCCTCCTCTCATCCTCATAGGCATGGACTGCATCTTCCTCATTTATGTTACTTCCCTCCTCACTACCTCTAGGAGACCTATAGTCCTTCCTACTACTACTACCTCTTCTTTCGCCATTCCTTCTAAGATAGGCCTCTCTTTCTCTTGTCTCCATCTCTTCTCTTAAGGCTCTTTCCATGTCACTCCTTCTATCTTCTTCCTCTCTCATTTTTCTATGGCTCTCCTCCCTCACCTCATTACCACTCTCTTTGAGCTCATTTTTGAGGTCATTGCTAGAAAGTTTGGCAGAACTGTCACCAAAACTTCCCAAATTTGTGAAAATTTATAAGCATATCAAATGAGCTTGGAAAATTATGAAACCTTTCAGTTGAGCTGATGTAGGAACATCTAGGAGGATCACGAGGAGCATGCTAAGGAAGCTAGAAGAGGAAGCGAGGAATCTCCAAGATCAAGAAGATAGTAGCACAGGGCTTTATGATTGTAACCTACTTGTAAACATGTATGAACAAGGTCTTATGTAATAGCTTAAAGGCTTAGTTGTTAGGGGTCCAATGCCCTCGGGTCACATAGCCAAATAGCAAGCCAAAGATCCCTAAGAGTCAAGGTTTCCACAAAGTTTCTAAAAATCTCAAGTTTCGGTTAAAAATTGTGAGGAACCTTGGGATCAAGGGAAGAGACCTCCTTGAGTTGAGCTTGATCCGTGCCTTGCTCAAAACAAGAGATCTCAACCCTTAATCCCAAGTGATTAAGGATTGATGACTTGGCTAATCACATGGGTACCGAGGGGAGACAAACCCATGTGCACCCATGTGAGAGCCATGTGAAGACCATGTGCTTTTTAACAACCAAGTAACTCACTTAGTTACTTGGTGGTCAAGTAAGCCACGGTTTAGCCTAGGGACCTTAACTAGGATTAGGATTAGTTAATCATGGTTAGGGTAGCTTGGGGGCCAAGTCTTGATTGTTATAAATAGCCTTGACCGAAAATCATGTAGCACTTTTTTGATGAAATTGAATGCAAGAGCTTTTAAGCTTTAAGAGAATTCTTTCTCTTGTTCCCTTAGGGAATTTCCTTGAATCTTATCAATGGAGTTCTTCTTCTATTGTGGCGGTTCCTCCTAGGCTTATGGGCTAACCACATTGGCGCCACCATCTTCTCACCTTACCCACTTCATACTTTTTCTTTTAACAACCGAAAACCCTTCAAACCTCCATGGCCGAGAGCTTCCTTGGCTTGGATTCTTCGGTGCAACTTGGTTGAAGACTAGACTTGGGCAATCCGAAAGCTTCTTTGGGAGTATTCTTCAAGGAGGCCTCCATCAAGTGGTATCTAGAGCTTGTAGTCTTCAGCCTTGAGTCATCACCACCGGTTAGTAGTTTGAGTCTTACATGAGTTTTTGAGTTTTTTTTTTTTGTGTTCTTCCATCTCTTGAGTCCTTCTTCCATAGAGTAGCTAGTCTTTGTTTCCTTGAGTTGTCACATGTGTTAGTTTAGAGTTAGAACATGATTTTCTTCTTTTGGTTACTGCATTAGGCCGTGATTCATCCTTGGCATGTTCTACCATTTCTTTTGAATGCATGATTTAATAGCTTGCAAATTTTGATTCCATGATCTTCCATGATTTTAACTCTTGCAAGTTTTTGATTCATGTATGCCATTAGGACCTTGTTTAGTATTGTTTGCCACTATACCGTGAGGCATGCTTACTGGTTTGGTATTGCACTTTAATCTTCCATACATGTATTACATGATTTCTAAGTGCTAGGAACATCTACTAGTGTATGCTTACATGATCTTTGACTTTTAGTAATTTTTAGAATACCTTTTTTGCTTTGTAAGTTTGAGTAGCCTTTGTAATTGCTATGATAAGCTAGGATTGAAACTAGAGTTGGCTTTTAGATTCCTTAAAGGTTTCAGTCCAGCCATCCAATTACAAAAGAAAAGAATCAAAATCAAAAGAAAGAAAAGAGAAAAGAAAGCAAAAACAAGTGAAAAGAAAAACTAGTAGTAGAAAGCATAGTGGTTCTAAAACAAAGTGACACTTAGAGAACCATAGAAAAGTGAAAAGAAAAGAAGTGTACAGCAAGATCTAAAGTAAAAGAAAGTGAAAAAGAAATGAGTTACACAAAAGAAACACCTTGGACCTAGGAGAAAACCTACACCATTCTAGTTGAAATTCTAGTTTTGAGCTTCCTAGTGTTTTGTGTATCTTTTGATACTTACATGTATTTTTCTTTTTTTCTCCTCTGTACTGCACCTTGCTGGACATGTTATTGTACTGCACATATTGGCATTTCATTGAATTTTGCATGAGAAGCATGATAGGTAGCAACATATAGAAACTAGGTAAAATCGGTCGCTAAAATTTTTGCTGATTTTGCTGAAATCGGTCTCTAAATTCAGTTTCTACTTGGTTTGTGTGTTTGCTGTACAGTTTTGTTTGCCTCATGATATGCCTCTATTTTGAAATGTTTCCTTGGGCTTTTATATAATATTTTTCTGCCCTATTATGTGCCATTGTCTCATTGAAATTTCTCCATCTTTTGAGTTGCCAATTTCATTTCATTTTGAGCTTTTATTGATTATCTCCTTTGGACTCCTTGGTTTTTTCTTAGAGTCTTTGTTTTCTTGACCTCTTAAGCCTAGCTTGGTTACTGTTTCTCTTTCATAGTGGATTGATAAGAACCTTGATAATTGATTAGAGGAATATTTCTAAGTGAGCATAAGAGAAAAGAGTGGTAAAAGGCAAGAGAGTCTCATTAGGGAAAAAGCCGATTTTTGGTGTGATACACGAGTTGTGAGTGTAAACACTTAGAGAGTACTTGTGAGGTTTATTGCTTTCCTTTTTTTCTTGTATACTAACTTTTCCTTGCAGCCATGACTAGTCCACTTAGTGTTGGGCAAGATTTATCACCTAGGACCCGAAACATTTTGAATTTGGTGTTGGATAGGGTGGGTGATATGAATGGGGAGATGAGGAAGAGTTGGAGGGATGAAATTAACCAATTGAGTAGGGACACACAAGGGAGGGAAGAGCAAAATCACCATGAGGGAAATAGGAGAGAAAGGAGGAGTGAAAATGAGAGGAGACATGAGGGGGAGGAAGAAAGGAGAAGTGGTAGGGGAAGGGAACATAAGACTTCCATTGGTAGTGATGTGGGGAACCCTTGGAGAGACCATTACCATGAGCATGACCTTTTTAGCCATGAGAGAAGAGGTGGGAGAGGGGCTGGCCGTGAGGTTGCAAGGGGAAACCGAGATGATAGGAGGAACCAATGGGGTGAAGAAGAGATGTTTGATGAAAGGTTTGTGAAGTTGAACATCCCAAAGTTCAATGGGAGTGGAGGACTCGAAGCTTACCTTGATTGGGCCATGAAGGTGGACCAAATATTTGCAAGTTATCCATTGTTGAGTGAAGAGAAGAAGCTGCACTTAGTGACCTTAGAGTTTGAGGACTATGCCATGATTTGGTGGATTCAACAAGATAGAGGTTATGGGTGCCTTCGGCCTAGAGTCACCACTTGGGAAGCCATGAAGCATGCTTTGAAGGAAAGGTTTGTGCCACCCACCTACATGAGAGATCTCCATAACAAACTCCAAAGGCTATACCAAGGAAATAGAAGTGTTCAAGAATACTTTAAGGACCTTGAAATCACCACGCTAAGAGCACACCTAGAGGAAGGTTTGGAGGCCACCATGGCTCGGTTTGTACATTGTTTAAACCGTGAAATATAAGATGTTTTAGAGTTGCAAAGGTACTCACACCTTGAAGAGGCCATACATCTAGCCGAGAGGACTGAAGCACAAATCAAGAGAAGTGATGGTCCCTACGGGTGAGTCTAGAGGGGGGGTGAATAGATTCTAGTTCCACTATAGCCCAATTTCGCGAGTTTCTAATTCCTTTTAATTCAAACAAAACTATTCTTGATTACCTATCAATAGATGAGACAGATAAACAGGAAATATCAAAGATACACAGCGGAAATACCAAAAGGAATAATCAGAAACACGTTAGTAATCAATATGGGTCGTAATCAATATCAGTATCTAACTATTTCAGTTTTAGTTGATTACCGAGTCAATTACCAAGTCAGTTACCGAACAAATTGCAGAAATTAAATCATGATAACAGCAATGTAAGGTAAACGGTAAAGAGAATAAGGAAGAAGAAGAGTGCACAGGGATTTATACTGGTTCAGCCCACTGCCTACATCCAGTCCCAACCCAACAACTGTTGCGATCGGTTTTCCACTATCAAATGATCCCCTTTGTGTTCTTTTACATTCACTCTGCAACAAACAACACAAAAACGAAATCAAAACACCCAAAAACCTGTTCTTTAACCCAAAGAACAGTTCTTCCCTGACCTTGGAACACCCAAGATCAAACCTTTGAGAACACACTTCTCAAAGACCTTTACTCTATCCAGAGAGACCTCTCTCCTAGAGTAATAACCCAGAAAACAAAAAGGTAAACAAAAGATCAGTTTAGAAAACACCTGGAGTGTAGATCTGATCACAAAAGATAACACTATGAATGCCACCCAATCAGAGAAAAGATCAAGTTTGCCTTTTCTTTATGAAAACTTGATGAACTCTAGAAGTTCTTTATGAGTTTCTTGGAAAAGATGATGAACTCAGTTTAGAGAGAATATGAAAGTGTATGAACTTTTCTAAAACTTATGTTCCAAGATCTTATGTTAATTTTCGAGAAAAGAGTATTTATATATTCAATTAAAAACTCAATTTAGGCAACTTATTGCTTTTCTGATAGGGGTAATCGACTGCCAGAAGCTGGTAATCGATTAAACTAGTGAGCAAGGATTTCCAGGGTGATTTTGGCTTATGGTAATCGATTAACCTGAGGGGGTAATCAATTACTCCAGTGGCAAATGCATTCCCACACTCTGTTACCTACTGTTGGTAGTTGATTACCTGCTATTGGTAGTTAACTACCTTCTGTTGGTAATCTATTACCTCAGTTGGTTACCAAAGACATTTTCAAAATATTTTAGAGAGGGAAATCAAACATTTGACACTTGAGAAATCACACAAGATTACCAAGCTCTCCAAGGCATTCAAACAAAGAACAACCACATACATGCCTAAACTAAACAATCAATACATAGGAAACTCCTAATTACATTTCATCTAAGAAAACCAAAATTACATAGCATCAAAAGCAAAACACCAAGAGGGACACCAAAGCACCTTCAAGCTTTAAGTCCAACAAGAAGGAGTAATGCCAAGAGGATTTCCATGCCTAGTTCATCCAATTGGAAAGGCAAGGGAAAAATAGAACCATCACCAAAGCCTAATACCAAGGATGACCGAAAGTTCTCAAAGCCAAAGGAGGTAGTATCTGTAACACCCTCAAAATTAATTTTCATAAATAATTTCGTAGTTAAAACATTTACTAAAAAATTCTATAAAAATGTGCATATTAACTGTTTACTGTTATAATTTGATTAGACAGAAAATGTAATTCAAAAATAATTTATCATTGGGTAGCAATATTATTACGTAATTTGAGAAAATTATGATTACATTTCTAAATAAAAATGTAGTAGAAAAATAAATTTGTTGTTTGACATTTTTATTATTATTTAATATTTCGAACATTATTTTAAATTTCCGAATTACTGTAGATTCATTATTTTAATTATATTATTATTAAAAAAATGAAATAAACTTAGAATGGCCCATGCAGGATTCGAACCTGCAACCTGCAGATTATTAAGCCACCACTCTAACCAACTGAGCTACTATTGATATTTTTTTTAAAATAAATATAATGTATATAATTAGTACGAGAAAAATATGTAAGAAAAATAGGGAAAAATATTTTTTAGACTTATTATAATATAATATTAATTATAGAATAATCATACATGATATTCGAATAATGGAATTATATAATAAAGTATTAAAATAATAATAATAATAATAATAATAATAATAATAATAATAATAATAAAATAATAAAATAAATAAATAAAAGTTGGAAAATTCTGAACAAGTGCAATATGTCATGAGTGATGGAAAAATGCACTAAGTTAGTGGTGTTAACATCAATTTGTTTAGTGGAGCATTAAAAAGAAAAAGAATTATAATTTATTGTTTATGGTAAAACCACTAAGTATATTAAATTTTACCACTAATAATATTTTAAATTTTATTTCATCTATAAATAGAAACCATTTGAGAACACTTCAGCCATGAATTCATTTGCACCAAAACACCAAAATCTTAGTTTTTCCAATTTTCCCAAAACCATAAGCTTATTTTGCTAAAATTCCAAATTTTTCTAAATTCACCAAAAACCTATTTCATTTAACTTTGAGAGTAGAATCAACCTTCTTTCAACCTTCAAAAGCTTTCTCAAAGTCTTCCAAAAGAGTAGCCAAAAGAAATCAAGGTGAGGGAAGTTTCTAAATTATTTTAAGTTTTCAATTTAATTAAGTTTTCAATTTTCTAAAAATTCTAGAATAATCTCAAAATATTTGTGTTCTAAAATTTATGAACTTATAATTATTATTGAAGTTTTAAAGTAATAAGAATTGTAAGAGAAGTTGCAATTTACTTAAATTTTCAAATATAAAAAAAAAATAAAAATAAATATATATATATATATATGTAACTATAAATGAAGTGAGCATGACTTAAACCCAAGACCTTGGTGTTTCCATTCATGTCTTAACCAACTGAGCTAGTCCAGATTTTGTTTATAATACCGCATATTTATATCTTTATATTTAAATATTTTTGCTTTCATTTGTTTATATTTCATATGATAATTTGTGATCTTAAAATTATGAGATCTAACTAGGAGGCTCTGCCACCTTTACTGATTTCATAATTTTAAGTTATTTATATAATATTTAATTTTATGAAATAATAATTTGAGATCTTAAAATTATGAGATCTAACTAGGAGGCTCTGCCACCTTTACTGATTTCATAACTTTAAGTTATTTATATAATACGTAATTTTATGAAGATTTTTAACAATTTTAATGAGTAATTGGAAAATTTGATTTGAATGTGAATGACTTTTGACGTATATTTGGATAATGACTTGGATTGTGTATGTTTACCTTTTTCTTGAATTTGGTTGATGATTGAGACTGTGATTAATTACCTATGCTATGCACGTTGAAGATTGTGATGAAAACTATGATTATTATACTATAAATTATTAACCCATAATATAAAATATAATGATGTAATGGAATTGTAATATCAACAAGATTGGTGTTGTTTTAAATGAGATTTTTAGAAAGGGAGATAAGTTTTCATTCATTCATGCATGCCTCAAAAGAGGTGGCCTCGGTTAGAGGTGCAGATAATAACTTAATCCGTGCGTCTAGGTGGGATGCCAGACTTGGGGGATTTTTATAGTGAGAATTTATTTAATTCATGATGATCACATGATTGTTTATGAGATTCTGTGCACCACTGTGAAATCCCAACTGGTCGGTAAGTTTTACGATGATGATGTCGTATTATCTGAGATGGTACCACATTGCATATTTTTGGAGTTGAGGTTGGAGCATGCATCATATAGAAATTTCATTTAGTCATAATTCATTCTTTATTTATGTGAGTATGATATGTATCATATTAATATTTTTATATGATATGTATTATTATTGATATTTTTATATGCTATGTATCGTTATTTAAATTTTGGAACTTACCCTTGCGTGTTTGTGTCTGTGGTTTGACACCTGTGATGATCCTAAATTTTATTTGGGGGAGCAGATTAACAGGATAATTCTATTTGGAGATGTGAAGGAAGGATAGCTAATATGAGGATTTTTGTGAATAATGTGTATTTTATAATTATCACAATATTACGTACTTATGTGACGTTTTGTAAATAACTTTTGATGTATGGTTACGATATGATCTATGTGATGTGTTTTATTTTGGTGACGTTTTTGTTAGCAAGGAAAATTATTTTAAGATTTTATTTAAAGAAATCTAAATGAAGGGAAACATTTTCATACAATAATAATAAATAGATAAAAGGAAAATATTTCAGCAATGAAAAATAGCGGGGCGTTACAATATCTTCATCTAATCCTTTGAATTCTAGTAACATCAAGTGTTTTAAACGTTTAGGTAGAGGACACATTGCATCATAATTCCCCACCAAGAGGACCATGGTGACAAGAGGAGAAGACATTGCAAGTGAGTCCTCCCAAGAATCTTCAAGTGAAAAGGGAGATGAAGATGAAGACCACTCAACACAAAGTGAGGGTGCCGAAGAAGGTGATTTACTAATGGTAAGAAGATTGCTAAAGTTGAACCATGAAATGGATGAAAGCCAAAGGGAAAATATTTTCCATACAAGGTGTAAGGTAAAGGGTATTGTATGCTCTTTAATCATAGATGGTGGTTCATGTACCAATGTAGTAAGTGAGAGACTTGTTTCTAAACTTAACTTGCCAACTTTGATTTATGCCAAAACTTATAAGTTGCAATGGTTAAGTGAGAATGGAGAAGTAAAAGTAGATAAACAATGCATGATAGATTTTTCTATAGGGAAATATTGTGATAGCATTCTATGTGATGTTGTACCCATGGAAGCCACCCACATGCTTTTAGGTAGGCCATGGCAATATGATAGGAATGTTATACATGATGGTCTTGCTAACACCTATTTGTTTTCCTTTGAAGGTAGAAAGGTGCTTCTAAGACCTTTATGTCCAAGGGAAGTATGTGAGGACCAAGTCAAAATGAAGATTAAAAGGTCCCAAGAAGAAAAGGGAAGCTTGGCCGAGAATCCCAAGAGTCCCCAAGGCTTGGCCGAGAGCCATGTCAAAGGAAAAGGCTTGAAAGATGTTGTAAATAAATCTAGGAATAAAGTGGATAAAAATAATACTGGTAAAAGGACTTTGTCTAATGCTTGTAAAGAGACTTTACTTGTTACTTGCAAGGGCATTAAAAGGGAATACTTAGCTAGAAAATCTATGTTTTTGTGTTTGCCGAATCCATTAATTTTGAGCAACGTTTGTGTAGGTAAATCGAAAACAATAGAAGAAGTTCTAGATGAGTATCAAGATGTCTTCCCTAAGGAGTTGCCTCATGGCTTACCTCCTTTAAGAGGGATAGAACATCAAATTGATCTCATTCCAGGCTCACAATTGTCAAGCAAGCCACCTTATAGGAGCTTACCACAAGAAGCACATGAAATAGAAAGGCAAGTCCAAGACCTCTTGAAGAAGGGATGGGTCAAAGAAAGCTTCTCACCTTGTGCATCCCAAATCATCTTGGTTCCTAAGAAGGAAGGTACGTGGCGCATGTGTACGGATTGTAGAGCTATAAATAATATTACTATTAGATATAAGCATCCTATACCTAGATTAGATGATCTATTAGATGAGTTACATGGGTCCACCATGTTTTCCAAAATAGATCTTAAGAGTGGATACCATCAAATTAGAATGAAGGAAGGAGATGAATGGAAAACCGCTTTTAAGACTAAGTTTGGACTATATGAGTGGCTAGTAATGCCTTTTGGTCTATCTAATGCCCCAAGTACATTCATGAGGCTCATGAACCATGTCTTGAGGGAATACCTAGGTAAATTTGTCGTAGTATACTTTGACGACATCTTAGTATATAGTAAATCTTTTCAAGAGCATGTAACACAATTGAAACTTGTATTAGATGTACTTAGGAAAAAACAATTGTATGCAAATAGGAAAAATGTGTAATAGGGGCTGAGAAGGTAATTTTTCTAGGATTTGTTGTAAGTGCAAGAGGGGTGGAGGTAGATGAAGCCAATATCCAAGCAATCAAGGAATGGCCAACACCTACATGCATGAAAGAGGTAAGGAGTTTTCATGGCTTAGCTAGTTTCTATAGAAAATTTGTAAAGGACTTTAGCACCATAGCTAGCCCATTAAATGAACTTGTAAAAAAGGACATTAAGTTTTCATGGGAGCCTTCTCAAGAAGAAGCCTTCAAGGTGCTTAAACACAAACTCACACACGCATCCATACTTGCTTTACCAAATTTTGCTCTTTCATTTGAACTTGAATGTGATGCTTCCAACGTGGGGATAGGGGTTGTACTAATGCAAGAAGGACACCCAATAGCTTACTTTAGTGAGAAGTTAAAAGGTGCACATCTTAACTACTCTACATATGATAAAGAAATGTATGCATTAGTTAGGGCTTTCCAAATGTGGCAACACTACTTATTACCTAAGGAGTTTATAATCCACACCGACCATGAAGCACTTAAACACTTATGAGGGCAAGGAGAATTAAACAAAAGACATGCTAGGTGGGTAGAATACATAGAACAATTCCCTTACATAATCAAGTATAAAAAAGGCTCTAGCAACATAGTCGTCGACGCTTTAAGTAGAAGGCACACTTTGATAAACATGCTTGAATGTAAGATGTATGGATTCGATCATATTATAGCTATGTATGCCCATGACAAAGACTTCGGTCTTATTTGGGAATCAAGTACCAAAGGTGCGTTCAAAGACTACTTTAGGCACAATGGGTATCTTTTTAAAGGACAAGCTTTTTGTGTGCCTAAATCTTCTTTGAGGGACTTATTGGTTATTGAGACCCATGAAGGAGGTATGATGGGCCATTTCGGTTGAGACAAAACATTGGCTATGTTACAAGAGAATTTCTTTTGGCCTCACATGAGGGTCCAAGTAACAAGACATATTTCTAAATGCATCACTTGTAACAAAGCCAAATCCAAAGTCTCCCCAAATGGCTTATACCAACCCCTTCCTATAGCTACCTCTCCTTGGATGGACATTTCTATGGATTTCATCCTTGGTCTTCCCAAGTCCAAAAGGGGGATGGATAGCATCTTTGTGGTTGTATGCCGCTTTTCGAAAATGGCTCACTTCATAGCTTGCAAGAAAGTCGATGACGCTTTTAATATTGCAAGGCTATTTTTTAAAGAAGTAGTGAGACTCCATGGAGTACCCAAGATTATTGTGAGTGACCGTGACTCCAAATTTCTAGGGCACTTTTGGAGAACCCTTTGGAATTGTTTAGGAACCAAGCTTTTTTGCTCTATAACTTGCCACCCCCAAACGGATGGGCAAATCGAAGTTGTCAATAGGACTTTAGGTCAACTATTGAGGACTTTTGTGGGTGAGAATATTAGAAATTGGGAAGATTGGTTACCTCACATTGAATTTGCTTACAATAGGGTAATGCATTCCACTACTCAACTCTCTCCTTTTCAAATCGTTTATGGAATTAACCCACTTACCCCACTAGATCTAGTGGCTTTACCTTTTGAATTTACTTGTAATAAAAGTGGTAAAGAAAGGGCGAAGAAAATCAAAGAGTTACACGCCCAAGTTAAGAAGCGAATTGAAAAGAAGAATGAGCAAATAGCAAAGGCCTACAACAAGCACCGTAGAGATCTCGAGTTTAAGTTAGGAGATATGGTTTGGATTCACCTAAGGAAGGAGAGGTTTCCTATCTTGAGGAGTTCAAAGCTTCTTCCAAGAGGAGATGGACCATTTAAAATCATAGAGAAATTGGGTCCAAACGCCTACAAGCTAGACCTTCCAGGTAAATATGGTGGTAGTAACTCCTTTAATATATCTGACCTTTCCTTGGTTGATGTAGGTTCAAATAGTGACACAAACTTGAGGACAAGTTCAAGTCAAGAAGGAGGGTTTGATGTAGGAACATCTAGGAGGATCACGAGGAGCATGCTAAGGAAGTTAGAAGAGGAAGCGAGGAATCTCCAAGATCAAGAAGATAGTAGCATAGGGCTTAATGATTGTAACCTACTTGTAAACATGTATAAACAATGTCCTATGTAATAGCTTAAAGGCTTAGTTGTTAGGGGTCCAATGCCCTCGGGTCACAAAGCCAAATAGCAAGCCAAAGATCCCTAAGAGTCAAGGTTTCCACAAAGTTTCTAAAAAATCTCAAGTTTCGGTTAAAAATTGTGATGAACCTTGAGATCACTTAGGATAAAGGGAAGAGATCTCCTTGAGTTGAGCTTGATCCGTGTCTTGCTCAAAACAAGAGATCTCAACCCTTAATCCCAAGTGATTAAGGATTGATGACTTGGCTAATCACATGAGTACCAAGGGGAGACAAACCCATGTGCACCCATGTGAGAGCCATGTGAAAATCAAGTGCTTTTTAACAACCAAGTAACTCACTTAGTTACTTGGTGGTCAAGTAAGCCACGGTTTAGCCTAGTGACCTTAACTAGGATTAAGATTAGTTAATCATGGTTAGGGTAGCTTGGGGGCCAAGTATTGATTGCTATAAATAGCCTTAGCCGAAAATCATGTAGCACTTTTTTGATGAAATTGAATGCAAGAGCTTTTAAGCTTTGAGAGAATTCTTTCTCTTGTTCCCTTAGGGAATTTCCTTGAATCTTATCAATGAAGTTCTTCTTCCATTGTGGCGGTTCCTCCTAGGCTTATGGGCTAACCACCTTGGCGCCACCATCTTCTCACCTTACCCATTTCATACTTTTTCTTCTAACAACCGAAAACCCTTCAAACCTCCTTGGCCGAGAGCTTCATTGGCTTGGATTCTTCGGTGCAACTTGGTTGAAGACTAGACTTGGGCAATCCGAAAGCTTCTTTGGGAGTATTCTTCAAGGAGGCCTCCATCATGAGCTTATATACAAAATCAGCAGAACCGTCACTAAGCTAGAATTAAAGACTTGAAATTTGCTCAATATGACTTGAAATTTTGGGGATTGGTTTGGGTGATCTTTAGGCACAAAATAAGCTCCAATTAAGGTTCAGGGCAGCCACAAATAAAGGTCCAAAAACAGGGCAAATATGTGTAGGCACATGCAAAGCACACCACAAGTTCAAATATCATGCTATTAGCAAATTTGATCCAATTTGTAATATGATGCTTGAGCCAAATGAGTAATGATGCCACAATGAGCATGGACACTAATTTTGTGGGTGTTTTTATGACCCAATTCACCAAGGTACTACACTCAATTTTCCAAAAAATTTTCTTCAAACTTCTTTTCTTGAATTTTTCTTTGACTCTTTTCTTTGAATATTTTCTCTTACTCTTTTCTTTTCTTTTATTTTTCTATATTTTCTTTTGGCTATTCTTTGCTAGACAGTCCAAGTATAGACTCGAATACTCAAGCAAGTCAAGTCAAACTTTGCTAACACACAAGATAATGCATGGTAGTGGTAACTTTAACTTATAATGAGCAATGCACATTGTAATCAAACATATAAGGACTAACTAAGCCAAATATAATGCAGGGGATTCAAATACCAGTAAAGAGACTCAAAATACATATTGAGAAAATTCATCAAACACATGGAGGCTATTAACTAGAATGTGTCTAGCATGTAAAATAGGCCATGTATGATCTACCATGAGTGTCAGAACATCTTCTCAATGTATTGGACAGCCAAGACACACAAAATAAACTCAAAAAAATCCAATTGAATCAAAAATTGAAATCAAAAGGATAGGAGCTAGACTCAATACCACAAGTGAAAAACAACTAGGTGAAGAACAAACTCTTAATACCAAATTTGATGCAAACCCATGAGAACTTGATGTGATCTCCATGATTATGCATAAGGATTGCCCAATCTTCATTCACCCATCATTCAACACTCAATAATCATGAATTGAATTGCAGAAATTCAGCTCAAACTCACATTTCAACTATGGTAACTCGGTTAAGACCAAAGGAAGAAGAAAATGAAAATGGAAAGGTGTTTAGGAAGTGGAAAGCGCCATGAATTTGCATTCAATAAGCTTGTGTAGAAGAATCGCCACTTGGATCATGGATCCATGATAAGATTCAAGGTTCTTGTAAGAAACCCTAGGATAGCTCTCCCCTTTTCTCAAGACTTTAGTCTTAGAAATTCTCTTTTCATATATTGACCAAAGTGAGTACAATGTGCAATTTTGCCTAAGTTATATGCCTCCCCTTGTGTTTGGCCGTGAGCTTCTCTAGCCTTAGGATCCTTGATGGATTGATCAAGTGATGCTAAGCACCCCTCACTTGATCAATTCAAGAAGGATCTAGAGTTAATGAGATCAAGAGGCTCATAACTCTCCTAAGCATGTGATGATCATGGACTAATCAAGATGAAATTCTATGCCTTGGATTAGAAGTAAATCCAAAGGCTAGAATACCTTCTTATATGAGAGTCATCACTTATAAATTTGACTTAAATTTGCACATTTGATTATGACATAATCAAATGGTGAAAATTTAAATGAAGTTAGTGACAATTCCACTAATCCTCTCTCCTAATCCATCCACTCTCTTTTAGGAGAGTGTATTACACTTGTTTAGTTGGGTCATAAGACACTTAAGCCCATCTTAGGAGGGTTTGACCAACACAATTAAAAGTCAACATGTCTACTTACTAAGCTTGGCCGAAAATCACCACTAATTATAGGTCCAAGCTTTATACACAATTAAGCTAAAACTAATTACATAATGCTTAGAAAATTACAAGGCTTCAATAGCCCACTTTGTTAACTTTCAAGAGTTGACCATTGACTTTGACTTGTTGACTTTGACTTGGTCAACTCTTCTTTGCATTGCCCTTGTAACTCTCATGTTTGGAGATGGTCCTCCATTAGGGAATCACACATGGCGAGAATGGACATCTCATTCCATATTTCTGCCAAAACGTTCAATTTAACAGACACCCTCATGAGGAAGCAGCTGACCATATCAGAAATTTTCTCTACGAGTGCAACCACGTTATTGAAACAACAGCCTCAGAGGTCACTAGATTGTAGTTTTTCCCATACACACTCCATGGGGAAGCTAAAATCTGGCTACAAACGTAGCCTACAGGTAGATTCTCAACTTGGACTAACCATGAAACATGTTTCTTGAGAAGGTTTACTAACAAAGTAGGCGAGGCAGACAATCCCGTGCTATATATGCCTTCAAGATGGAGGATGATGAAAACTTCGCACAGGCTTGGAATAATTCAGAACACTCCAAGCAAGATGCCTCTTGCACAACATGGATAATACCTTGCTGGTAGAATTATTTCTTCAAGGGTTACAACATGAAGACCTCAGGAACCTTGACCTAGCATCTAGAGGATGCCTAGTAGAGCTAAAAACAGCAGAGCAATGCATTGAACTATTCGATGTAATGGCGCGTTCTTCACAACCCAGCAAGACGGAAACTTCTAACCCTAGAGTTGTGCACGCGGTATCATCCAAAACTGCCCTTGCAGCAAAATTAGAGGCACTCATAGTAAGCCATCAATGCTTGGAAAAGCTAATCACAGAGAATGCAGGAAAAACAACAGCACCATCGACCACCAAACCCCCACAGCAACCTCAACCTTCTATGTGCTCTAATTGTGGAGGTAATCCTTATTTTTATGCTTGTTTTTTAGCTAACGAATCTGTCAATTATGTAGGACAACAACAGAAATTTGGCTATAATAGCTTTGGGAACTCCAACTATAGAAACCATCTTGGTTTCTCATGGAAAGACAACTCCCAAACACAAAAGCCTCCTTTCCAACCTTAACAAGAGAAGAAAAGTGAGTTGGAGGCATTGTCTAAACAGTTTGCGGACAGCCACAAGATGCTAATGGATTCTCACAAGCTACTCCTTGAGTCTCACTATTCGTTCAGGGAGGAGGTGAAGAACTAATTCGAAGGTGTAAAGACTGTCCAAAAGAATCAAGACGCCATCCAAAGGAACCATGAAGCTGCCCTACGCAACTTGGAACACCAACTAGGTCAAATCAACCAGAAAATCTCAGCCCGTGAACAAGGAACTTTGCCTGGAAACACAACCCCGAACCCAAAAGAACAGGTAAAAGCTATAACTTCGAGAACTGGTAAAGAAATTCCTAACCGTTATGCAGAAAATGTAGCACCAACTCAAGAAGAAAGGGAAGGAAATTCTAATGCTGAAATGGTCGGTGTATATACGATCCCCCAAAAGCGGGGAGATGCAATCAAAGCCAGCCAAGAGGAGACACCTATGGAGGAACCTCCAGCGTACGTGCCCCCAATTCCATACCCGAATAGACTAAAGAAGGGCAAACAAGACAACCAAGAGCAACAATATGCAAAGTTCTTGGAGGTTTTTAGCAAGATTGAGGTAACTATCCCGCTCCTTGAAGCTTTACAGCTAATGCCGGTCTATGCTAAGTTTTTGCAGAAAATTTGCACCAAAAAGCGAAAGCTACTTGAAAAAGAGGTAGTAGTCTCGAATGAGGAGTGTAGTGCCATCTTGACTAACAGGCTACCACCGAAAAAGAAGGATCCGACAAGCTTCACGATCCCATGCTACATAGGGGAGACTTACTTCTGAAAATCATTGTTGGATCTTGGTGCAAGCATCAACTTAATGCCCCTTTCAGAATTCCAAAATTTGGGGGTAGGAGAATTGAAACCCACGAAGGTTTCACTGCAGTTGGCGGACCGATCGCTAGCATTCCCAAAGGGTGTACTAGAGAATGTGCTAGTACAAGTGAATGAACTGTTAATCCCGACCAATTTCAGTGTGCTTGACATGGAGGAAGACCAGGAGATACCTTTGATCTTAGGAAGGCCATTCTTGGCAACTGCAGGAGCTTTAATTGATGTGGATAAAGGTGAGCTAACATTGAAAGTTCTTGGACAACAATTGATCTTCAATGTGTTTGAAGAAGCCAAGCGATCCATGGAACATGACACTTGCAAAGCGAAAAATACCTCAACCCACATCACACCTGCATGCAAAGACCAAGGTAACGAACTGAAACCTGCTCCTAATTTAAATTATGACACTAACACTGGCAGGTTAGTCATTTTGCATAAGAGGGAGTCACCTATTCAACCCCCTTCTTCACCAAAAGACCACAAACCAAACCCGGAGGTAAACCCTGAAAAATCTAATGAACCGGTAAAGGTAATGTGGAATGGAGAATCCAACCAAGGGTTGCACCGTTGTTGTGATAAAGGTATGCATCCTTCTTCCCTAAACTGTGTAAATTCAATTAAGGATGACCATGATTTGCAAGTGCAGCCAAAAGCAACTCCTAACTTGGAGCAAGCTACTACTAGTGGACAACTCATGAACTTAAGTGATGATGGAGATCCTATTGAGCACAAGAATTCCATCTTAAATTACAGTCAAACATGAAACACAACTCAGTCCAACTTAGGGACTTGAAAGCCAAGTGCTAACGGGAGACAACCCGAGTATTTTAACTTTTTCCCTTTCATTTTTTTTGAATTTTGAATTTTTCCTTTTTTTGTTTATTCTAATTGGGTCATAGAGTCACTGCACAAGATACAATCATAAAGAGGAACACAAGATACAAGGTACGCATCATAAACCCTCAAAAATATCTTCAAATTTATACTTATAGAGAACAACTCGCGTAGGATTTTGACTACCTCACGTGAGTTAGCTTTTAAAATTTTGAAAATCTGCTCTCTGTAACTCGATCTCGCGCGAGTTGCACTTAACTTCGTGCGAGATCATCCTTCCAGTGCTTTCTGCCACTCCATCTCATGTTAATCTTGCTAGATCTCTCGCGAGATGGATTTCCAGAGAAGAAATTTTCTTTTATGAATATTTATCTCACGCGAGTTGGGTTATGCCCAAATCTACTTCGTGCGAGATGAGCCCGACAGTAAGGAATGAATTTTAAATTTATAAATAGCGGGAAAGGGAAAGGACAGTTACTTCAGTTTTCATTTTCACAAAGCCCCTTCCCTGCACTCTTTCTCTCTGAACTCAACATCATTCCTTAAGCACCGAAACACAGTTTTATCTTGACTACTCAATCCTACAAGGTACGTAACACCACTTTTATGCTTCAATATTCAGATTAGGATATCTGTTAAGTACCTTGTTGGACTTGAAGCTGAAGAAGTCTTTCCTAGTTTTAGTTTTGATATACTTGTAATTTTGATCTTTATGATAGATTGTATATAGGAGTTTAAATGTATTGATTGTTATAGTTTAGGCTTTGAGTGTGGTTTTTATTCAATCTTTTCATAGAGAATTTGTTTTAACTCTTGTAAGATGAGCTAGAGTAGTGTTGAACCCCATTTTATTTTGAAAAGATCTCAAAAACTTTGGTTTTAAAGTTTTAAGCTGAAGTAATTGATTACCCTGAGGCTGTAATCGATTACCAACAAACTTAGAAAACAGGGGAACTCAACTTTCTCTAGAGTAATCGATTACCACTCCATAGTAATCGATTACTTCGTGCTTGAAATACAGGAGAAGACAAAATTTCTCTGGAGTAATCGATTACCAACATCTGTAATTGATTACCACACCAAAATTCATCTTAAAATGGTTTTTGAAACTGCTTTAAATAGAACTACTTCATTTTGTTTTCAAGAGAGAGATCTTTTAATGTTTTAAAAAAAAAAGGAAGAGAAAAACACTGGTTTACAAGTTCTGAAAACCCTCTTCAAAGATTTCAAAAAGATTTTCTCAAAGAGATGAATAATGTGTGAAGGAAGGATTGGATACATTTTGGTTATCATTGTGATCAGAGCATACACACAGGTGTAATCTTTACTGATCTTTATCTTTTGTTTGATTTTGTTTTGGTTTGAAAACTCTTAAGAGAAGGTGTTCTCTAGAAGAAGAGTTAAAGGTTTTGAGAGAGGGACTCCCAAAGGAGATTCTTGAAGGATTCAAGAATTGGAGAGATATGTTCTTAGGTGAAGAACATAGAGAGTTTTGAGTATTTTCTTTGTTTTATGTTTGTGCAGAAGTGACTGTATTGAACACAAGATTATAGTGGGATACCAATTGCAACAGATTGTTGGGTTGGGACTGGATGTAGGCCGAAAGCCGAACTAGTATAAATCTCTGTCTACTCTCTTCTCTATACCTTAACTTTACTTTCCATTGATTTCTTGAATTATATTTTTTCTGTATCTTTCCGCTGTTATATCTCTGGTACATTGCTTATAATATAGATAAAATTGAATCGGAAAAAAGCGAGAAAAAGATTGTTGAATTAGGGAACTTGAATCTATTCACCCCCCCTCTAGATACATATAGGGACCAACATACCTTGATATGCTTATTTTTAGTTCTCTAGGAGTTTGAAGAGAACTTATATAAAATGATTGATTAGGATGATTTTGGTCAGTTGAAATTGATTATTGCATGCTTGTATTGATAGATCTAAGATAAAAACCATGCTACATTGTGAGTTGGAGTGTTATTTTAAAGTTTTTAAGATTTTCAAGCCCATCTTGCACGAGTTTCAGGGTGCTATCAACAACTTCGTGCGAGATGGATGACACTTCATATTCCTTTAAGTTTCAGGTATGATCTAGCGCGAGATGCAGAACCATCTCAACAACTTTGCGCGAGATGAATCTTTTATTTTGAATTTTTTTTCCTCTGAAGCTAATCTCGTGCGAGTTACTCTTGCTTCACGCGAGATACTCACGTTTTCATAGAAAATTCTGAATTGGGTATTGTTTTAACTATCCTTGATATTTATTATACATCCATAATTTGAGGTTGACTGTTCCATGCTTATTATTCACTGTTGTATCTATTTTTGACTGATTGTATCTAATTGTGAATCATAACATGAGCAAAATTTTGAGTTGATTAATTAAATGATGCCTGTTAGTGATTCTTCTTCTTACTACACCTCTCCTTTTATTTAATTGACTTATCTGTTTGTGCAGATGAATAGACCAAATAGGAGAAAACGCCCAGATGGTGTAGGCCCCTCAGCTACACACATTATAGAGGTCAGTGAGCGGAGCCTCAATGACGAACATCGCTTCGCGAACGAGGATGCGAAGGAGCGCTACTAGCACACAATTAGTAGGGAGGTCATATCGGAGAGACCCTTCATTTGCACCGCCTCAGCGAGGTGGGCACCCATTGCAACTGTCTTAGAGGCAAGAAGTGGACGTCGTGGCTAGCTAAGCCATTTGTGCCGGTTCGACCGACACTAGTTCGCGAGTTCTACGCAAACTTCAGACATGAGGAGAATGGCACAGTGCTTCTCCGAAGAGTGTAGGTAGACTTCTCGGCTCAGGCCATCCATTCTTACTTTGGTATTCCACATGTACCACCCTTCCGAAGCGTGAATCTAGAGTTACCTGAGATACTGGCCACCATCTGTGTACCGGGGCCCAGATTTGTGGATCAAAGAGTTGCTCCACCTCGGCTAGCCCGAAGAGATCTTGTTTCGACAGCCAAGGTGTGGCTGAAGTTGATAGAGAACAGGGTGTGTCCAGTGGATAGGCCTGGAGTAGTCCCCTATTCCAGAGTACTTCTAATCTGGAAGCTGATGACAGGGGTAGAGATTCATCTGGGTGACGAGATTAGGATGGCCATTAGCGCCGTCACATTCAACAGTTTCGGATTGGTCTCGTTGATCACTGATATGGCCATAGCTGCTGGAGTTCCACACTATGTCGGTGAGGTCGTTCTACCAGATCCTCGCCCATTCACACTCGCCGACATAACCCGACTATACGATGAGGTACAACCATAGCCGAGAGTGGCACCAGCGGCAGATTCTGATGAGCCGATGGTCACTCCACCATCATCACCACCACTGAAACCCTCCGCTCCATCCAGTCCAGCACCACCACCTCCTCCCACCGAGCCGACAGTTTCCTCCACACACATCCAAGAGCTGTTGACTATCGCTAGAGCACAGGCGGAGTACCAGAACCAACATCTCTATAGTCGGGACCAGTACCTGACTAGGATTGCGCAGCACCAGCAGGCTCTGTTCTATTTCATCAGACCACCACCATCCGAGCAGAGCACTCTTCCTCCATCTCCACCTGCACTTGAGACCTTTGAGGAGTTCTTCACCTCACAGTGGGGTTTCCCACCACTCGACCCTTCTCATTAGGTAGAGTAGTCTATTTTCTTCCTACTTCGGTGCCGAGGACGACACAGTTTTAAGTTGGGGGGTAGCTACTCATTCTATCCTTTATTTTTCTGCTATTTATTAGTTTTTCTGCATAATTTTTTCTTTTTTTCATTTTTATGTTTTGTTTTAGAATAGGTTATTATTTTTCTTTTTATCATTTTTTTGTTTTCTTAATCATACTGACATTTGCATTATTGTACTAACTCCTTATATATGCATGGGTGTATTCTCTTGTTACCTTGAATCTGAATTTTATTTATTTTCCCTTGTGATACTAATGCTTCTAATCAAGATTGAGAAAGGTAATGTATGATTGATGACTTATGTTGTGGGAATATAATTATTGCACTTTTTAATTTTGTTCCTAGTACTAATAATGTGCTTGTGCTTAAGAAAATAGGAAAGAAGTAAAACTCAATTAACCAAGTTGATCCTAAATAAGTTAAACCAAGTGAAACATGAACTAGGAAGTGATTTAGGCCTTCTTTGACAGCCATAAAAATCTTTTTCGGCCAACCTTAAATTTTTAATTAAATGACCGTAGTCACTCACTTTGAGCCTAACCGGATTTTTTATCTTCATAAAAAGCAGCCTATGAGCCAATCATTTCCATATTTTTTTGGATTGACCTTTTTGAAAAGCCCACCATACTTTAGGCCGGAAAACCCAAGTTTATTTTAGAGAACTCTCTTAGTTTTAAAACATGTGTTCAACAGGGAAAAATCAAGCCTCTAGAAAAGGAATCCAGAAAATCACATTTTTTTTTCAAAAAAAGCAATAAAAAGATCACCAGTCTGTGATAAAAAAAATTAGAAATTGTTGAAAAAGCCACCAGTTTGTGGCACCAAAAAGAATAATATAATAAAGAGGTATTAATATAATTCCCTGAAAATCAATAAAGAACACAAAAATAAATTACAAGTATTAAGAGATTATCTAGGAGACGGCTTGGGGTCTATGGTTTCTTAAGCTGAAGATTGGAAATAAGCTTAAAATTGACTTGTCATCATACCTATACCGAAGCCGAACATTGCAAGCTTTATAAAGCTCTAATGATTCTAGTAAATGCTATCTTGTATGGAAGATAATGCAGGAAATATATGAGGTGAAAAAGGTAATACTAATTTCTGAAATCTAAAACCACTTGATCTCATTGGAAACTTGGAACAAATGTCACACACACGCAGATAACCACTGTCATAACCTGAAATGCATGCATGACTAACTCTCTTGTGCAGTAAGCTAAAGCAATCCAAGGATGAACTAAAATGAAAAACTCGGTAACTTGATTTCTCATTCATCTTAGGTAAGGATTGGTACAATTTATTGCTAAGAATTATGAGCTTCAATGTTATTTGGGTTATGTTTAAATTAAGTGCTGAAGTTTTAAAAATCCCTTTTATTAGAGGACAAACAAAGTTCAAGTTGGAGGTATTTGATAACTCACAAAAGTGAGCTATTTTTATACTCTTTTTATATTATAAATTGTCCTTTTCATGCTCTTAATCCACATAAAATAGCTCTAAATTGATCTTGATTTACAATAATTCGTGTTAGAGCTTGTTGATGGTGTGTTAAGTCTTTCAGGGAGAAAAATAGCAAAAAATAGGTGAAAAAGTGTCTAGGAAGGCATCTCTCGCGAGTTGGAACACAACTCGCGCGACTTGGAGCTCCAACGAAGAAGAAAAGCTCTCTAGAACCTCATCTCGCGCTCATCTCTTCACATCTTGTGCGAGGACACCCTTCTTGAAAAGGAAGTTAACTCTCCGGCACCTCATCTCGCACTCACCTCGCGCTCAACAAAATCATCTCGGGCAAGGTGGTGTAACTTCAAGAAGACGTTAACTCTCTAGCACCTCATCTCGCGTGCAACTCGCACCTAGCTTCCTCATCTCTGGAACATGAACTCGCGCGAGTTGTTTAATACCTAGCGTGAGTTGGACTTGCAAAAGACCCAAGCCCAAAGTTTTACAAGGCTATAAATACTCATTAATTCGGATTTAGCAGAATTTCGCTCAGTCCGGAGATAGAGTTTGAAACCCTAATTCTTAGGCTCCCGACGTCTAAACCAAGACGGCTGCTGCACTTTGGCTTAGAGCTCTTCCAGTTCATAGACGACAAAGGAACTCAACCACAAGCAATAGGAGAAGGAGATTCTAGACTTCACTATGTATTCTCTTTCAATTATTACTTGTGTTGTTTTCTTTTCCACCATGAACTAACTCCCTCTTTGATTGGAAGAACGATGTAACCCTAATTATACCTTTTATATGATTCTCGATGTTATTCAGTATATGTTTGGGTGTTTGTTCTTCGTTCTTAATGTTATTTATTAATTGACGCATAATAAATTGATAGGTTAATCTAGGGACGCTCTGACAAAGTAAACGCCTAGTGAAAACTGAAGAATTAAACCATTATTACTCTAGGATTCTAGAGATGGAAGTAGTTAGTAATTCGGACTGCACCTATGTTTACTCTTGGATTCATAGAACTAAATCCCTAATTAATTTGGTATTAATTTGATTAACATAGGAGGCATGAGTGATCCTGAGAGAGATGATCACGAGGGTAGGAATCCAATCCGACCATGATTATACTTAAATAACATAAGAGGAAAATATAAGGGGAGATTAGTGGTGAAATCGGGATCTCAATCACTCTAATTTCTTGATCTTAAATTACTTTTAATTTGCTTTCTGCTCTTTTTACAATTGATCTTCAAATCATGAACTGATATGCTCATTTTCGCTCTTGGGAAATTAATAAAATAAAATAAATAAAAATATAGCTTCCGAGTTGCTTGTTCTCGTGGGATCGACAACCCCCGTTTTATAAATACTTATTACTTGATGACTGTGGTATACTTTCCATAGCAAGGGATGCGTTTGGTGTAATTACCACCCGTTTCCCGCGTATCATGGTTGGTACAACAGATCAAAAGATCTCTAGATTGCGGTTTTTCCTTTAAACACTACATGGGGAAGCCAAAATCTAGTTACAATCACAACCTACAAGGTAAGTTCACAACTGATATGATTAAGAGACTCACTTTCTACGCAAGTTTGTGAATGAAAGTAGGAGAAGCAACCAATCCTGTGCTTTATATGACTTCAAGATCGAGGATGATGAGAACTTCGCACAGGCTTGACATAGATTTAAAACACTCCATTTGCTGGTAAATCTATTTCTCCAAGGGTTAAGACATGGAGAACTGAAAAACCTTGACCTAATAGCTGGAGGAAACTTGACGGAACTCAAAATGCCTGAACAGTGCATAGAGATGTTTGAGGGAGCAAGTCAAAGCAATTACCTTGAGAACTTGGAAAGAACTTCCTGGGCTGATGTAGGAACATCTAAGGAAAATCATTCAACTAAAAGAGTTACTAGAAGTATGCTTAAGAAGATGGAAGAAGAGGTTGGAAGGAAGCTCATCAAGATGGAAGCTCATGTTCAAGACTCTTCTTACACTTATAATTCTTGTAATCTTCTTTTTATTGTAATTGAAGTGTAAATCATAATTGTAAGGCCTTGTAAGTGAGCCTAAAGCTCACAACCAAGAACCCTTTATTACTTTTGGATGCTTTGCTTAGTGTTTTAGAATAATTAGGTCGTTAATGGGCTAATAAGAAACTAGCTTAGGTTAGTTTTCGTTTTAGGTTTACGTTTAGGATTAAACTTGCTGCACAAGATTAGATTATATTTCGTTTAGATTTAGATTAAACTTGCCTAAGATTAGATTATATTTTATCTAGAATCAGATTAAACTTGGTGCCCAAGTTAGGTTAGTTTTCGTTAACTTGCATCCCAAGTAGCTTAGTGTTATAAATACATGTGAATCGAAATTATATGGACTTTTTGACGAAATTGAATAATTTTTTTTTTTTGAGAAAATAAGCTCTCTTGTCTTCCTAAGGAAGATTTCTTGGATCTTATCAACGGACTCTTGTCTCCATTGTGCCGGTTACTCTTAGGCTTATTGGATCTTCCATGGCGCCATGCTTTTCATCTTCTTTCTCTCTCCACCTTTTCCTTTTTTCATTTTGTTTGAGTTCTTTTTTTTTTAGGTCTTGACCGAAACCCCCTTAGGGTTTCCATTGAATGATCATTGAAGAAGATAGATCGGGAACTTCAAGGCTTTGTTAGAGAATTCTCTAAGGAGACCTCTATCAAGTAGTATCAAGTGCTTGTTGTCTTCTTCAACGCGTTTCATTAATTCGGTTAGTTATGGGTTTCTCCAAACTCCTTAGTTTCCCTTTGTATTTTTCATCTTTTATATTTTCTTTGAGTTAGATTAGTCTTTGTTTTCTTGTATTTTTGTTTAATCCTTGTTCTTATTTCTCCATAACCGTGTGCATGCTGGGCCATATTGCACCATTTCAAATTTTGGGTTTCATGTTTTACTTGGGTTTCAAGTGTTAGAAGAGGCTTCTAGTATAAAAGAAAGTAGTGAAAAAAATACTAGTTCAAAAAGAGTATCAAGTGATTGACAACCATAAAAACAAAATTATAAAGATTAAAAATAGCAAAGGTTTGAGTGAAAAGTGAAAAAAAAGTTTGGACAATAGAATATAGTGGAAATCTGTTGCTAATCACAGTATAAATTTTCGTCATATTTTTCGGTTGCTACATGATTTTGCTTGGCTATACAGTTTGGTTTATGGTGGTGTTGCTCTCGTTTTGGAATTATTTTCCGTAGCAAATATATGTTATCTTTCTATCTTTGTATGTGTCATTGTCTTAAAGTTTCTTCCACATTTGAGTAGCCTTCCTTTTATTTGGAGCTTTTATTGCTTGTCTTTCTTGGACTCCTTGGTTTTGTCTTTGAGTTTTGTTTCTTTGGACTTCTTAAGCCTAGCTTGTTGCTATTCCTCTATCACAATGGTATGATAAGGACTTGGTAATTGATTAGAGAATAATTCCTAAGTGAGAACTAAGATATTAGAGAGGAAAAATGCAAGAGAGAATCATTAGAGAAAAAGCCTTCAAAGTGAGTAAACACGAGTTGATCGAGTGGATACACTTAGTTGAGTGACGAGGTTTATTTGCTTTATATTTTCTTTTGTACTAACCCCTTTTTTGTAGAAATGGAGAGTTCCCCTAGTGTTGGCAATGAATACTCTACAAAGACCCAAATGTTCATGGAAATGATGATGGAAAAAATGAATCAATTGGAAGTGAGTTTGAGGGAGAGTGTGAATGAGGGAATACAACAAATAATAGAGGTCAATGAGAGAGGGAAACAATATTTTGGGAGACAAAATAGAAAGGAATATGAAAGAAGAGCTAGAAAGAAGAGAGACAAAAATGTGAGAAGAGAAAAACAAAAAAGGTACCATCACTCACATCGAAGAAGTGTTAAAGATTTCTATGAATCTAAGAAGGAATATAGAGAGAGCAAAGAGAGAAGGGTTAGAGAAGGGTATGAGAGAAAAGAAACTGAGTATAAGAGAAGAGAAAAAGAGTTGAAAGAAAAAGAGTTGAGAGAAAATAAGTTAAAAGAGAAAGAATTGAGAGAAAAAAAAGAAGTTGAGGAAATAGAGTTGATGGAAAAACAAATGAAAGAGAAATGTGATTCTTTACTTGGTTATACTAACCCTTCATTTGATTGTTTTGATTCTTATTTGAAAAATATTGTAGGTATGGTTCTAAAGGATGAATACTAAGAGGAAATTGACAATCTCTTATGTAAAGATGTAGAAAGAAAGGAACTTGAACACCATTGCGAAGTTGTTTGTGACCATTTTTACAAAAAAAAAAAAAAAAACCTTTTTTTTTTGGTGCCTAATGAAGAGTTGTTCATAATGGAACTTTGTAACAAACATTGTGAAGAAAAGGAAATACCCATAGAGTTTGAACTTCCTTTTGAGAAAATTTCCTTACCACTTACTACTCCTTTTACTTTTAATACGAATGTTATTCCATACCATACACTAGAATCTTATGGCATTAAGCCTTGGAAAATCCTTGAAATTTGTAATTTAGAATTATTAATTGTGCCTATTAACCTTTGTTTTCATGATGTTGAATATTATCCTAGGTTTTTGGAAGAGGTTAAGAAGGAGGGAACACCACAAAGTCCCACACTTAGTGAAGGACTGTTGAATAAGAAACAAGTGTCTACACAAGTGAGAAAGGAGTAGAAATTCCTAATAGTTTTGGTTATATTCCAAATGTGTATTCAAATTTTTCTTTTCATTCTTAAATTTATATTGTTGATATTGAGAAGATATACTTGTTCTATGATTTGGAAATGAGTGAAGTTTTGAATTTGCTCAAGCTAGATGCTAAGATAAAGTTGAATGTGTGGAGACTTATGGAATTTCAATTGTTTTTACCACCATGCACTCACTATAGAACGCAAGCATACCAACACAATAAATCACTTGCATCGAATGCTATTGAGAATGATTTATCCATTATTGATGATGACATTGTGATATTTGATTCGGGGGTTAATTTTTTGTAGGTAAAGAGGACTCAATTTAGGAGAAAGAGTTCATTGAAAAAAAATTCCTCAGAGAACATAGATCTAAAAGGACTACTTTTGAACTTGATCTACCTAGTGATTTGTTGGATGAAAAATTGTCAATATTAATGACTTGTCTTTGTTGAATGTAGGTGAAGATCAAGCCAAATTGGGGACAAGTTGGAGATAAGAAGGAGGGTTTGATGTAGGAACATCTAAGGGAAATCATTCAACTAGAAGAATTACTAGAAGTATGCTTAAAAATATGGAAGAAGAGGTTGGAAGGAAACTCATCAAGATGGAAGCTCATGTTCAAGACTCTTCTTACACTTGTAATTCTTGCAATCTTCTTTAAGTTGTAATTGAAGTGTAAATCATATTTGTAAGGTTTTGTAAGTGAGCCCTAAGCTCACGACCAAGAACCCTTCATTACTTTTGCATGCTTTGTTTAGTGTTTTAGAATAATTGGGCCGTTAATGGGATAATAGGATACTAGCTTTGGTTAGTTTTTGTTTTAGGTTTATGTTTAGGATTAAACTTGCCACCTAAGATTAGATTAGATTTTGATTAGATTTAGATTAAACTTGACTAAGATTAGATTAGATTTCATTTGGATTTAGATTAAACTTAGTACCCAAGTTAGGTTAGTTTTTGTTAACTTGTGTCCCAAGAAGCTTAGGTCTATAAAAACCTATGAACCGAAATTGTATGGAATTTTTGACGAAATTGAATGAAAACTTAGTTTTTTTAGAGAATAAGTTCTCTTGCCTTCCTTGGGAAGGTTTCTTGGATCTTATCAATGGACTCTTGTCTCTATTGTGGCGGTTCTTCCTAGGCTTATTGGATCTTCCATGTCGCCATTCTTTTCATCTTCTTTCTCCCTCCACCTTTTCCATTTTTCGTTTTGCTTGAGTTCTTTTCTTTTAGGTCTTAACTGAAACCCCCTTAGGGTTTCCATTGAAGGATCATTGAAGAAGCTAGATCGAGAACTTTTAGGCTTTGTTAGAAAATTCTCCAAGGAGGCCTCTCTAGGCTAACTTTCCCAACAGCTCTCAAACCGTGACCAAGGAACATTTCCAGGGGGTACTACTCCTAACTTGATGCAAAACCCATGAAGTGGTTAGACGGATCTTCACGGTTTCACAAGGATGCCCAATCTTCATTCACCCATCATTCATTCACTCACACAAATTACACAAGCTTGCGGTATAATGATCACCAACTCAAGGTTATATAACTTAAGCTCACGGTTTAGGAACAAAGAAGAACAAAAGGGAAAATGGATGAGACTAGAAGTATGGTAGCACCATGAATTTGTGAAATTCAATAAGCTTGATGGAGAATCGCCACTTGGATCATGGATCCATGATAAGATTCAAGGTTCTTGGAAGAAACCCTAGGAGAGCTCTCTCCTTTTCTCAAGACACAAGTTCTAGAAATTCTTTAATTTCATCTATTCAAAAGTAAGTACAAAATGAAATATTGACTAAGTTATATGGGCAAGCCTTTCCTTTAGTTGGTCGTGAATCATCAACACCCTAAGATCCTTGATGGATTGATCAAGTGATGTAAGGCACCTCTCACATTGATCAATTAAGAAGGATCTAGAATTAGGGAGATCATAAGGCTCAAATCCAACTTAAGTTGTGATGATCATGGAAGACATAAGATGAAATTCCATGCCTTGGATTAGAAGTGATCTTAAGGCTAGAATTCCTTCTTGGATGAGAGGTCAACATTTAAGAACTTGACTTAAATTTACACCCTTGATTATGATATGATTAAATGGTGGAAATTTAAACTAAGCTAGTAGAAATTCCACTCACTCTCTCTCCTCTTCCATCCAATATCTTTTAAGAGAGTGCAATACACTTGCTTAATTTGGATCATAAGAGCACTTAAGTCCATCATAAAAAGCCAAAATGAGAGGTCAACTTAAGGTCCAAAGTGACGTTGGCCGAAATGCATGCATACCATAAGGTTCCAAGCTTTACAAAATTTAAGCTTAAACTAATTACAAAATACTTAGAAAATTACAAGGTTTCATTAGCCCAATTTGTTGACTTCCAAGAGTTGACCATTGACTTTGACTTGTTGACTTTGATTTGGTCAACTCTTCCTCAACTTGAACTATCTATTCTCTTTTGCATCCCCTCTTGCTGTACACTTCTTTTCTTTCCACTTTCTATGGTTCTTTAATTTTTCACTTTGTTTTTAGAACCACTACTTTTCACTTGTTTTTCTTTCTCTTCTCTTCTCTTTTCTTTCTTTCTTTTGATTTTGATTCTTTTCTTTTGTAATTGGATGGCTGGACCGAAACCTTTAGGGGATCTAAAAGCCAATTCTAGGTTCAAATCCTAGCTTATCATAACAATTAAAAAAACTAGCCGAAATTATAAGTCAAAGGAAAATCTAAAAATTACTAAAAGCATGTATCATGTAAGCATACACTTAAAATTGCTTCTAACACCTAAAGATCATGTGATACATGTATGGGAGCTATAGGTGCAGTAAAATTCCAGCAAGCATGCCTCATGGTAAAATACTCAAATAAGACTAAACAAAATCCTAAAGGCATACATGAATCATAACTTGCAAGAAGAAAAATCTAGATGATCATAGAATCAAAATTGCAAGCTAGTAAATAATGCATTCAAGAAACAAAGGAAAAACATGCCAATATGATTCACGGCCTAATGCTATAACCAAAAGAAGAAAAGCATGCTCCAACTCAAACTAAAGAACAAGACAACTCAAGGAATCAAAACTAGCTACTCTATGAAAGAAAGACTCTAGAGATGGAAGGACTCAAAGAAAAACTCAAGACTCATGGAAGACTCAAAACTAACCATGAAGATGACCCAATGGTGAAGACCCAATGCTCTTGATACCACTTGATACGGAGCTCCTTGGGGATGATCCAATGAAGCTCCAAACGTTGCCCAAATCTAGTCTTCACAAAGGTTCATCAATGGAAGCCAAGGAAAGGTTTCGGTCGTGAGGTGTTTAGGGGTTTTAGGAATTAAGAAATCAAAGGGAAAAGTGGAGAAGGAAGGAATGATGGTGGCACCAAGGTTGAGAACCCATAAGCCTAGGAGGAACCGCCACAATGGTAGTAAGAGGCCATTGATAAGATTCAAAGAAACTTCCCTTAGGGAACTAGAGAACTATCTCTCAAAAGCTTTAAGCTAATTTCATTCAAAATTGTCAAAAGATCCTACAAGTGATTTGGGCCCAAGCATTTATAGGCATGCTATGCTTGGCCTCCAAGGAACCTAAACTATTGTTTAGCTCACTAATCCTAGTTAGGTTCCCTAGCCAATCCGTGAGCTAGCCTTGGTCACCAAGTAACCATGTGGGTTACTTGGTGGTTAAGGAAGTATATGGCTTCACATAGCCTTTACATGGGTGCACATGGGTTTGTCTCCCTTTGGTACCCATGTGATTAGCCAAGTCATCAATCCTAAGCATTTGCTAATCAAGGGTGGAGATCCTTGATTAAGTTTTGGCATGGATCCAAGCTTAATCAAGGCTTCCTTCCTAATTTACAAGTGTTTCAAGGTTCACACTTTGTTTTGGCCGAAAATACTTAGCCGATTTTTGAAAGCTTGTGTGATCCTTGATTTAGGAATGTATGGTTCGCTTAAGCCCTTGAAAACCCGTGGGCTTTGGACCCTTGTCTTACCCTATAACTATTACAATATAGGACCTAATCTTGCTTAAACAAGTTTACAAGTAGGTTATTAGTCATAAGCCCTATATTAGTCTCTTGCTCTTGGAGGCTTCCCACCTCTTCTTCTAGCCTCCTTTGCATGCTTCTAGTAATCCTCCTTAATGATCGTACATCATGAAGGGACTTCATTAATTCGGCCTTGGAAACTCCATCTACATTCAAGGCAAACTCAATTATATGCAAATCCAATGTAAGGCAAATGCTCTTCCCAAGATTTAGTATTCCCTTTAACAAAGCATCTCAATAATTGGCCTAAAGTCCTATTGACCACTTTGGTTTGGTCATCCGTTTGTGGATGACAAGTGGTTAAAAACAAAAGCTTAGTGCCTAACTTAGCCCATAAGGTTCTTCAAAAGTGACTAAAAAATTTAGAGTCCCTATCACTAACAATCGTCTTAGGCAACCCATGCAACCTAACCACTTCCTTAAAAACCAAATTTGTTATGTGTGTAGCATCATCAACCTTATGACAAGGGATAAAATGAGCCATTTTAGAAAGTCTACACACAACCACAAAAATGGAATCCATTCCTCTCTTGGTTTTCGACAATCCAAGAACAAAATCCATTGATATATCAATTGTTGGACTTGAAGCTGAAGAAGTCGTCTCTTGTTTTTAGTTTTGATCTACTTGTAATCTTGATTTTTAATGAAAAATTGTAAATAGGAGCGTAATTGTATTGTTTGTTTTAGAATAGGCTTTGAGTGTGGTTTTTATTCAATCTCGCTTCACAGAGAAGTTGAATCTACTCTGAGAATCAAGCTAGAGCAGTTTGGGAACCCTTTTTCTGTTTTGAAAAGTTGAAAACTGTTGTTTGAAATGTTCTTAAGCTGAAGTAATCGATTACTATATATCAGTAATCGATTACCAACAGTTTGAGAAAACAGGGAAGCCCAAAACACTCTGGAGTAATTGATTACCACATCCTAGTAATCGATTACTTCATGCTTGAGATAACAGAGAAGGAAAAATCTCTCTAGAGTAATCGATTACCACATTCTAGTAATCGATTACCACATCAGAATTCATCTCAAAAAGCTTTTGAACTGCTTTAAATTGAAACCTCTTTGAAATAATTTTCAATAAGAGAGATCTTCGAGTTTTTCAAGAAGAAAGGAAGAGCGAAAAACTGTTTTTTACAAAGAACACAAGTTCTAAGAATTCTCTTCAAGTTTTTAGAAGATTTTCTCTAGAGATGAAAAAGTGTGTGAAGAATTGAATACATTGGTTATAATCTTGATCAGATCATACACAACAGGTGTAATCTTTATTTATCTTTATCTTGTTTTGGTATTTCGTTTTGGTTCAAGACTCTTAAGAGAAAGTTGTTCTCTAGAAGAAGAGTTAAGGAATTTGAGAGAGGTGCTCTCAAAGGTGATTCTTGAAGGATTCAAGAATTAGAGAGATATGTTCTTAGGAGAAGAACATATGTTTTGGTTATTTTGATTTTGTTTGTGTTTGTGTAGTGTGTTTGTATTAGACACAAGGAATCATTATAGTGGAAAAACCGATCGCAACAGTTGTTGGGTTGGGACTGGACGTAGGCTGAACGCCGAACCAGGATAAATCTCTGTCCAAACTTTCTCTCTACCTTATCTCTTATCTTTCTCTGTATTTCTCGCTTTACAATTTTCTTCTGTGTCCGTTGCTAAATCTCTGAACTATTATTTGTAACTCAAATAAAATTGAATCGGGAAAGAAAGTAAGAACAAGATAAAATTGAACATAGGGAACTTGAATCTATTCACCCCCCCCTCTAGATTCAACATAGGGACCAACAATTGGTATCAAGAGCTTTAACTAGTAAATCAATCTAGTAATCCTGCATGGTTCCCTATGATGGCTTGTAATCTTTTACCCTTCGCTGAAGGAACTTCTATAAATAGACCTCCATTGTTCTGCGGTGATAACTATCCGTTCTGGAAAGTTCGCATGAAAATCTTTATGGAATCTATTCACAGAAGCATCTGACAGGCTGTGGTAAATGAGTACAAAGTTCCAATGAAAATAGAAAATGGAAATGAAATAGAAAAACCTTTTGAGGATTGGGATATAGATGAGATTAAGAGGGCTGAAAACGATGCTAAAGCCTTGAACATTATACACTCTGCCCTGAATTCTGATGAGTTTTTTAGAATTTGTGCCTGTACTATAGCAAAAGAGGCATGGGAGCTCATCATGGTAACTCATGAAGGTATTGCTGAAGTCAGGAGAGCTAGAAAGAACACACTCATTCAAGAATATGAAACATTCAGAATGTTCCAAGGAGAATCAATAATGGAAATGCAGAAGAGATTCACACACATCATCAACCATCTCAAAGGACTTGGCAAGAACTTCATTGAAGAAGAAGTGAATGTCAAGATTCTGAAATCGCTAAATAGAAAGTGGCAACCTACTGTGACAGCCATAACTGAATCAAAGAACCTTGCCGTTGTTACCAGTGTCGAACTATTTGGGAAACTTAGAGAATACGAGATGGATATGACTCGCATGGCAGATGAGGAACAGAAGGACAAAAGAGCCAAAGAAATTGCTCTCAAGATGGAGCATACTGAAACAGAATCTGAATCCTCTGAAGACGGAAATGACTCACAGGAAGATCAAGTGAACTTGATGGTGAAGAAGTTCAGAAAATTCATGAAAAAAAATTCTAATAATGATGGAGGACCATCTCCAAAAGCTCAACAAATTCTTCAACCTTACTTTTTAATAAATTGAGCTTCTAATAAAATTCACTATATTTTTTACTGTCTGACTAGGTTTAGTATTCGGAGAATAACTTGGGCTACACAACTCCAATTTATTTGTTCTTGGTGTCTTTTTAAAGATAACTTGAAGGGCTACAAAAGCTATGAAGACACAAAATCCCAGTTCTAATTGCATCTAGGATGAAATTGGGCTTGAAAGTAACGTTTGGATACTGCCAGGATGTTTCAGCGGGCTGCTGACTAGGATCAGTATTTCGAGTATAATGTGAGCTACAAATCTCCAATTAATTTCGTCTTGGTGGAATTTGAAAGCTGACTTAAAGGGATACAAAAGCTATGAAGACACCAAAGCCCAGTTCGGACTGAATCTAGGAGGAAATGAAGCTTGAAGTTATCATTGGAATGCTACCAGGATTTTCCAGCGAGTTGTTTAATTGTTTAGACCTATTAGTTTCTTTCAATTATGTATTTGTTTTAAAACTTGGATTTGGGCCTTGTAATTGTGAAGTGTGCTCAGCCTAGGGTGTCTCTCATCTCACCATTGATCACTAATTTCATACTAGGGTGGAGAACATTTCAGATTTCTAACCTTAGGTCCATTGCACTTTCATTTAAGTTGGTCAACATTTCTATTGTACTCACTTTGGTCATTTATGAAAAGAGAATTTCTAAGACTAAAGTCTTGAGAAAAGGAGAGAGCTCTCCTAGGGTTTCTTCCAAGAACCTTGAATCTTATCATGGATCCATGATCCAAGTGGCGATTCTCCAACCAAGCTTATTGGGTGTTTCATCCATGGCGCTTACCACACTTCTTCCTTCTTCCATTTTTGATTTCTTTCTTCCCCCTTTTGTGTTGACCATGAGCCATCATTGCTATATATTGAGTTATTCTGTTGTTTAAGAGTGATTGAACATTGGTGAATGAAGATTGGGGCACCCCTTTGCTTATTCATGAAGATCCCTTACAAGTTCTTCATGGGTTTGTATCAAAATTTGGTATCAAGAGCTTGTTCTTCACCTAGTTGTTCTTCACTTGTGGTATTGAGTCTAGCTCCTATCTTTTTGCTTTCAATTTTTGATTCAATTGAATTTTTATTTGAGTCTTGTTATGTGTCTTGGCTGTCCAATGCATAGATGAGATGTTCTGACACTCATGGTTGATCATACATAACTTATCTTAAATGTTAGACACATTCTAGTTGATAGCCCCCATGCGTTTGATGAATTTTCTCAATATGTATTTTGAGTCTCTTTGCTAGAATTTTAATCCCCTGCATCTTATGTGGCTTGATTAGTTCTTATATGTGTTATTATTATGTGCATTGCTATTAGAAGTTCAAGTTACCACTACCATGCATTATCTTGCTTGTTAAGCAAAGTTTGACTTGACTTGCTTGAGTATTTGAGCCTATACTTGGACTGTCCAGCAAAGAATAGCCAAAAGAAAAATATAGAAAAACAAAAGAAAAGAAAAGAGAGAATTTTGAGAGAGGAGAAAGAGTTGAGGGAAAAAGAGTTAAAAGAGAAAGAGTTGAAAGAACAAGAGAGGAAAGAAAGAAAATTGAGAGATGAGCAAGGGAAGGAATTGTGTGATATTTTAGTTTTTTATACTAATCCTTGCTTTGGTTTTGATGATTCTCATTTGAAGGATGATGTAGAAATGACACCAAAGGAAGAAATACAAGACAACAACTTCTTGTGTGAGGATGTGGAAGAGATAGAACTCAAAGCACATGATGAAGTTGTTTGTGACATTCCTTACAAGAATCCTTTTACCTTAGTACCTAGTGGTGAATTGTATACAAAGTTTCCATGGAGCACACATCATGAAGAAAATGAAGCACCCATGAAATTGGAGCAACCACTAGAGAAGATTTTCTTGTCACTTGATACTCTTTCTACTTCTAATTTGAATAATATTAAACATTTCATACTAGACTCTTTTGGCATTAAATCTTGGATCATGATTGAGTTTGCTAATTTGGACCTTTTAATTGTTCCTAATGACCTTTATTCTCATGATGTTCAATATCTATCTAGGTTGTTGGAAGAGTTAAAGAAGGAGGGCCAAATACAAGATTCCACACATGATAAAGGACTAATATTTACAAAATTTGGAGTTGAAGTAGACGCTCCTATGAGTCTTGGTTATGCATTGATGAACCATTTAAATTTTTCCTTTACTCCATTAGATTGTGTCAATAATATTAGTAACCAAAACATGTTGTGTGATTGGGATTCAAGTAAAGTAGTAAATTTTAACAAATTACATAGGTGGTTGATTTGGAAGTATCAATTATTTTTACCACCTTGTGTTAACTATAGAATACAAGTATACCTACATATTAAATCATTTGCATTGAATGTTATATGGAATAATTTACACCTTATTTTACATGATTTTGTGGTATTTGATCCGGGTGGTCATTTTTATTGTAGGTAAGAACCTAATAAAATTCGCTATATTTTTTACTATCAGACTAGGTTTAGTATTCGGAGCATAACTTGGGCTACACAACTCCAATTTATCTGTTCTTGGTGTCTTTTTAAAGCTGACTTGAAGGTCTAAAAAAGCTATGTAGACACAAAAGCCCAGTTCTAATTGCATCTAGGATGAAATTGGGCTTGAAAGTAACGTTTGGATACTGCCAGGATGTTTCAGCGGGCTGCTAACCAGGTTCAGTATTTCGAGCATAATGTGAGCTACAAAACTCCAATTAATTTCTTCTTGGTGGAATTTGAAAGCTGACTTAAAGGGATACAAAAGCTATGAAGACACCAAAGCCCAATTCGGACTGAATCTAGGAGGAAATGGAGCTTGAAGTTAACGTTGGAATGCTACCAGGATTTTCCAGCGAGTTGTTTAATTGTTTAGGCCTATTAGTTTCTTTCAATTATGTATTTGTTTTAAAACTTGGATTTGGGCCTTGTAATTGTGAAGTGTGCTCAGCCTAGGGTGTCTCTCATCTCACCATTGATCACTAATTTCATCCTAAGGTGGAGAACATTTCAGATTTCTAACCTTAGGCCCATTGCACTTTCATTTAAGTTGGTCAACCTTTCTATTGTACTCACTTTGGTCATTTATGAAAAGAGAATTTCTAAGACTAAAGTCTTGAGAAAAGGAGAGAGCTTTCCTAGGGTTTCTTCCAAGAACCTTGAATCTTATCATGGATCCATGATCCAAGTGGCGATTCTCCAACCAAGCTTATTGGGTGTTTCATCCATGGCGCTTACCACACTTTTTCCTTCTTCCATTTTTGATTTCTTTCTTCGCCCTTTTGTGTTGACCATGAGCCATCATTGCTATATATTGAGTTATTCCGTTGTTTAAGAGTGATTGAACATTGGTGAATGAAGATTAGGGCACCCCTTTGCTTATTCATGAAGATCCCTTACTAGTTCCTCACGGGTTTGCATCAAAGAAGAAATTTGGTTAACCAAGAAAGGGAGTCAAAAAGCAAGACAAAACTTCAGTCAAAGTAACATGCTATGAATGTGGAAAGATTGGACACTATAGATCAGATTGTCCAAGCCTGAAAAGAAGCAACAACACTGAAGTAAGAAAATCTGAAAGTGAAAGAAATGTCAGAAAAGAAAAGAAGAAAAAGAAAGCCTACATAGCTTGGGATGAAGGCTACACATCCTCAACATCTGAGAGTGAGAATGAGGAAGCAAACCTGTGCTTAATGGTCAAATCTTCCAGTGAGGTAAGTAATACAAACTCTACCATGGATGAATATGATGAACTACATTCTGCTTTTTGTGAGCTTTACAATCAAGCTGAAACATTTGAAAAAGAAAACATAGTTTTGAAAAAGCAAATATCCATATTAAAACAGAAAGTATGTAATTTAGAGAATGATATTTCAAAACTAAGAAAAGAACTCAACACCTCTACAAAGTGTGCTCACATAAGAAGGCATGATACATGAAATCTGGAAACTCTAAACATGTTAATTTCACTTGCACCTACTGCATGAAATCTGGACATAAATCCTTTAATTGCATGATAAGAAAGAAAGGAATTTCCAGTGGTAAATATAGATGGGTTAAGAAAGAAAACTGTAGCACTAACTTGCATGGACCTAAGAGATGCTGGGTACCAATCGCAAAATAAGATCTTTTTCTCTTGCAGGAAAGCCTAAACAGCAGGAACTCAATATGGTACTTAGACAGTGGCTGTTCAAGGCATATGACAGGTGATAGAAGGAATCTTAGCACCTTCACACCAAGAGAAACTAGATCAGTTGTATATGGAGACAACAACGAAGGAAAAATACTAGGTTATGGTACAGTTGGATACAAAGCTAATACAGTGATAGAAGATGTATTGCTGGTCAATGGATTGAAGTTCAATTTACTGAGTATCAGTCAACTATGTGACAAGAACTACATAATTGCATTTGATGATGAACACTGTCTTATCAGCAACAAAGACTCAGATGAACTTCTCATGGTTGGCAAAAGATCAAACAACATCTACATATTGGAAGTAGATCACTCCTTCCCTTACTCTACATGCTTAACTTCTAATAATAATCTGTCTTGGCTATGGCATAGGAGAATAACACATATTGACATATTGCATTTAAATAAACTTGTATCTAAAGAGCTAGTTTTTGGACTTCCTAAACTGAAGTTTTCCAAAGAAGGACTATGTGAGGCTTGTCAAAAGTTCAAGCAAGCAAAAACATCTTTCAAAAATATTAAACATGTTTCTACAACTCAGCCGCTTGAACTCTTGCATTTAGACTTATTTGGTCCATCTAGGATAGCTAGTTTCAGAGGTAATCTGTATGAGCTAATCATTGTAGATGACTACTCAAGATTTACTTGGGTTTTGTTTATCAAGAAAAAGGATCAGGCCTTTAGAGTTTTCAAGGTACTTGCCAAGAAAATTCAAAACAAAAAGGATTTGAAAATTAAAGCTTTAAGAAGTGGCAATGGTACTGAATTTAAAAATAGTTATTTTGAAAGCTTTTGTGAAAAACATGGGATATCACACTACTTTTCAGCTCCCAGAACTCCTCAGCAAAATGGAGTAGTGGAGAGGAAAAACAGGTTACTTATAAAACTAGGGAGAACCATGCTGAATGAGCACAGGATGCCTAAACATTTCTGGGCTGATGCTGTGAACACTGCATGTTATGTTCTCAATAGAGTTTCTATAAGACCCATTTTGTTAAAAACCCATTATGAGCTTTTCTATGGCAGAAAACCAAACATTTCATACTTTAAAGTTTTTGGATGCAAATGCTATGTTTTAAACAATGGCAAGGACCCTATTGGAAAATTTGATACAAAGGCTAATGAAGCCATTTTCCTTGGTTATTCAAATACAAGTAAAGCATATAGGATCTTTAACAAAAGAATAATGTGCATTGAAGAATCTGTCCATATTAGATTTGATGAAACTAACACTTTCCAAAAGGAAAGCTTGCTGCGTAACGATGATGAAACAGATGAAGAAAGCATAGACGTTGATCATATGCATCAGCAAACTCAAACAACCCCATTGTCTGATCAAGCAAAAGAATGGAGGACACATAGGAACCTATCACTTGACAATGTCATTGGTGACATTCACAAGGGGGTAACTACCAGATCCTCACAGAATCTATTTTGCTATAATACTGCTTTTCTATCACAGGTTGAACCCTCCAGCATAGAAGAAGCCTTAAGCAATGAATTTTGGATCATGGCTATGCAAGAAGAACTTAACCAGTTCAGAAGAAATGGAGTTTGGGAACTTGTTCCAGACAAAGGCAACATGAATATCATTGGCACTAAATGGGTATTCAAGAATAAACTGAGTGAAGATGGAGTTGCGGTCAGAAACAAAGCAAGGCTTATGGCAAAAGGCTACAATCAACATGAAGGAATTGACTTTTAGGAAACCTTTGTCCCTGTTGCAAGACTTGAAGCAGTAAGACTACTCCTAGCTTATGCATGCATCAACAACTTCAAGTTATTCCAAATGGATGTAAAGAGTGCATTCCTAAATGGGTACATAAATGAAGAAGTCTATGTAGCACAACCACCAGGTTTCACAGACGCTACTTGGCCTACACATGTTTACAAACTTCATAAAGTCTTATATGGGTTGAAGCAAGCCCCCAGGCAATGGTATGATAGATTGAGTAAGTTTCTCATATCAAAAGGATTCCACAGAGGTAAAGTAGACAAGACTTTGTAAGAACAAATCTAACTACATTCTATTGGTTCAAATTTATGTTGATGACATTATCTTTGGATCATCTAACCAAAAACTTTGTGAAGAGTTTGTGAGCAATATGAAGGAAGAATTTAACATGTCCATGATAGGAGAACTAAGTTTCTTTCTAGGACTCCAAATCAAACAAATGGATGGTGGCATGTTCATTCACCAGGCTAAGTATACTAAAGAACTACTCAGGAAATATGATATGATTAACTGTAAAGTGTCAAATATACCTATTTCTACTAACACTTATCTTGAGATTGATGAAGCAGGTCATGAAGTTGATAATACCTTATACAGAGGAGTTATAAGATCTTTACTATATCTTACAGCCAGTAGACCTGACATTATGTATGTTGTATGCTTGTGTGCTAGATTTCAATCTACACCTAAGCAATCTCATTGGCTAACAGTAAAGAAGATTCTTAAATACCTAAAAGGAACTATAAGTTGTTGATTGTGGTATCCAAAAGGAACCTCACCATTACTTGTTGGTTTCAGTGACTCTGATTTTGCAGGTAACAAAACAGACAGGAAAAGCACTAGTGGCACATGTCACATTTTTGGAGAATGCTTGATATCTTGTGTAACGCCCCGACGTATTTCATTACCAAAATTATTTTCATTTTTATCTAATTTATTATTATTATATGAAATTGTTTCCCTTCATTTAGATTTCTTTAAATAAAATCTCAATATAATTTTTCTTGCTAATAAAAACGTTACCAAAAATAACACACATCACATAGATCACATCATAATCATACATCAAAAGTTATTTACAAACGTCACATAGGTACGTAATATTGTGACGATTATAAAATACACATTATTCATAAAAATTCCTCATGTTGGCTATCCTTGACATCTCCACACATGATTACTGAATCTACCTGTCAATCTGCTCCTCCGAATAAAATTCAGGATCATCACAGGTGTCAAACCACAGAACACAAACACGCAAGGTGAGATTTCCTTAATCTTAATAAAAATACATATCATATAAAAATATTAATATGATACATGTCATAATCAAGTAGATGAATTATGAATTATGACTTAAATGAAATTTCTATATGATGCGTGCTCCAACCTCAACTCCAAAAATATGCAATGTGGTACCATAATAGATAATACGATTATCCGCTTTGTGAGCCCACTGTCCATCGGGTCACTCACGCACGACTTAAGTTTATTATCTGTTCCTCTAACCGAGACCACCTCTTTTGAGGCATGTATACATGAATGAAAATTTTACCTCCCTTTCTAAAAATCTCATTTATAATCATTCATATTTTGATGTACCATCAAATACCAAGAATACTAATAAACATCATGAAACCAGTAAATCAAGAAAACACCAAGAAAACACCCATCAAAAGTAATGTATACGTGAACAGTACCGTATACGTGAACAGTACCGTATACGTGAACAGTAACGTATAAGTGATCGTAGTCCGTGAATAGTACACCAGGTAAGTTGGGTCACTAATGGACACACTTAAGTACCAAGTCTTTCCTTAGCCAGAACTTTCCTAGACATGCACTTCCACACTACCACCCTTTTCCTAACAACAAGAATAATTCTGTTCTGATGTGGAAGATCAGACAAAACCGCAACCACAGAGCATACTAAGAATTTTCTTAGCACCTTAGTATCAAATAAAATAAAGATAATAACAACAAAGAATAATAAGATAAGGATAGCTCCCCTTACCAATTCCTCCTAGCTTCCTATCTTCCTCTACCTATTTACTTCTCTCTTGATTGAAGAGATTTCTTCCTAAGAGATTTTGAGAGAATGAAAGAATGTTCTTGGATTTGTGATTATAATTGAAACTCTATGCCCTATTTATAGAATTTCAAAAGTTACTATTTGCACAGTAATTTTTACTATTTGCACAGTGATTTGAATATTAAAATGTAACCCGTGTAACCCGTTTTTTATATTTTATTATTTTTTTTTTACTATTTGTACAGTAATTTACTATTCGCACAGTATTTTACTATTTGTATAGTATTTTACTATTTGCACAATAGTTTACTATTTACACAGTAAATTACTATTTACACAGTAATTTACTATTTACACGTAATTCAGAAATTTAAAATAATGTTCGAAATATCAAATAATAATAAAAATGTCAAACAATAAATTTATTTTTCTACTACATTTTTATTTAGAAAGGTAATCATAATTTTCTCAAATTACGTAATAATATTGCTACCCAATGATAAATTATTTTTTATTTTTTTATTTTTTTGAATTACATTTTCTGTCTAATCAAATTATAACAGTAAACAGTTAATATGCACATTTTTATAGAATTTTTAGTAAATGTTTTAACTACGAAATTATTTATGAAAATTAATTTTTGAGGGTGTTACAACTCTCCCCCCCCTAAAAAGAAATTTCGTCCTCGAAATTTACCTCATTGAAATAATGTAGGATAGCTTTTCTGCATCTCACTTTCCAATTCCCATGTTGCATCATCTGTTCTCCAGATAACCTTTACTAAAGGAATATCTTTTCTCCTTAAGGTTTTGATTCTTCTATCCTCAATTCTTATTGGTAATGCTTCATAGGTTAGATTATCCTTTATTTGTATGTCATCTAACTCAATTACATGTGATGAATCAGGAATGTATTTACGAAGTTGTGAAACATGAAAGACATTATGAAGATTAGAAAGAATTGGGGGTAAAGCAATTTGGTAAGCCACAGGGCCTACTCTTTTTATTATTTGGAAGGGACCAATGAAACGCGGTGAAAGTTTTCGGGATTTTAAAACTCTTCCAATACCAGTCCATGGATTTACCCTTAAGAATACGTGATCACCAACATCAAATTCCAAATCTTTTCTTCTTTTGTCATGATAACTTTTCTGTCTACTTTGTGCCGTTCTCATTTTTTTCTGAATTAACTTAATCTTTTCTGATGTTTGTTGTATAATATCAGGTCCTAAAATTAAACTTTCTCCTGATTCAGTCCAACACAAAGGGGTTCTACATTTTCTTCCATATAAAGCTTCAAAAGGTGTCATACCAATGGAAGAATGAAAACTATTATTGTAAGTAAATTCTATCAAAGGCAAAAAGTCTACCCAACAACCTTTATGTTCTAAAACACAAGCTCTCAATAGATCTTCTAAAGATTGGATTGTTCTTTCGTTTGTCCATCGGTTTGGGGATGATAGGCGAGAACTTAATTTTAATTTGGTGCCTAAAGCTTTATGTAGACTCTCCCAAAATCTTGAAGTAAATCTAGGGTCTCTATCTGATATAATATTAGATGGTACACCATGTAATCTTACAATCTCACCTATGTACAAATTAGTTAATTTATCTAAAGAATACCTAATATTAATAGGAATAAAATGTGCAGACTTAGTTAAACGATCTACTATAACCCAAATTGAATCAAATCCCCTAGGGCTTCTTGGCAAAGCTACCACAAAATCCATAGCTATGCTATCCCATTTCCATTGTGGTATTTCTAAAGGTTGCAATAAACCTGAGGGTTTCTGATGTTCAATTTTAGCCTTTTGACAAATTAAACAAGAATACACATATTCACAAATTTCTTTCTTCATTCGAGGCCACCAAAACATGGTTTTCAAATCTTTGTACATTTTAGTGGCACCAGGATGAATACTTAATTTGCTTTTATGTGCTTCCTCCAAAATTGTTTTTCTAACTTCTATTATATTAGGAATACAAATTCTATCTTGAAACCTCAAAATACCATCCATTCCAATCTTAAACTTACTACTTTTTCCTTGAGTCAAAATTTCTATTTGGGTTTTCAGAAAAGGATCAAATTCTTGCTTCTGTCTAATTTCTTCCAAAAATATGTTAGAAATTTGTAAAGCTCCTAATCTAATACTCGTTTTAGTAGTTTCACACACTAAACTAAGATCCCGAAATTGTTCCAATAAATCCATTTCTCTAATCATCAGTGAAGATATAATCAAAGATTTCCTACTTAAAGCATCTGCTACCACATTAGCCTTTCCGGGATGGTAATTAAGTTCAAAATCATAATCTTTTAAAAACTCCATCCATCTACGTTGTCTCATGTTCAAATCTTTTTGACTAAATAAATATTTAAGGCTTCTGTGATCGCTAAATACTTCAAACCTTGTTCCATACAAATAGTGTCTCCACATCTTAAGTGTGAATACTACAGCTGCTAATTCTAGATCATGTGTTGGGTAATTTTTCTCATGAATCTTAAGCTGTCTAGAAGCATATGCTACCACTTTACTATCTTGCATCAATACTCCTCCTAAACCCATTTTAGATGCATCACAATATAGTACAAAAGGTTTCTTGGGATCAGGTAAGGTCAATACTGGGGCAGTGGTCAATCTTTCCTTAAGAGTTTGAAAACTATCCTCACATTCAGTGGTCCAAATAAATGCCTGATTCTTTCGAGTCAAGGTAGTCAAAGGTAAAGCTATTTTAGAAAAATCCTTAATAAATCTCCTATAATATCCTGCTAATCCTAGAAAACTCCTAATCTTTGTTACAGTTTTAGGTCTTCCCCACTCCAAAACAGATTGTACCTTAGAGGGATCTACAGATATTCCCTCTTGGCATATCACATGACCAAAAAAACTCATTTTCTCCATCCAAAATTCACACTTAGATAATTTAGCAAAAAGCTTTTTGTCCTTTAAAATCTGTAATACTATATCTAAGTGTTTGGCATGATCCTCCCTAGTTTTACTGTACACTAATATATCATCAATGAATATAATTACAAAATGGTCAAGATAAGGGTGAAAAATTCGATTCATGTAATCCATAAATACTGCTGGAGCATTAGTCACTCCAAAAGGCATAACTAAATACTCATAGTGCCCATAACGAGTACTAAAAGCAGTTTTTGGAATATCCTCGGATTTTACCCTAATCTGATGGTATCCTGATCTTAAATCAATCTTACTAAAAATACAGGCTCCTTTTAATTGATCCATAAGATCATCAATCCTAGGCAGTGGATATTTATTCTTAATGGTTACTCTATTCAATTGTCTATAATCTATGCACATTCTCATAGTTCCATCCTTTTTCTTAACTAACAAAACTGGAGCTCCCCAGGGTGATACACTAGGCCTTACAAACTGTTTAGTTAACAATTCTTCAATTTGTTTCTTGACTTCTGCTAACTCTACAGGAGACATTCTATATGGTGCTATGGAAATTGGTCCTGTTCCTGGCACTAAATCAATGGAAAACTCTATTTCTCTTTCAGGAGGTAACTGATCTACTTCTTGAAATACTTCAACAAAATCTTTTACTACAGGCACAATACTCACCTCTTTTTCAGATTTAGTTTCATTAGCGGTGATCATGTATACTTGGGTATTGTTTTCCTTTAAAGATTTTAAGACTTTATTTATGGAAACAATTTCAATATCCCTACTCACCTCCGGGTCTCGAAAAATAATTGTTTTGTCAAAGCAATTCAACAAAACATGATTAGTGGACAACCAAACCATACCTAAAACAGCGTCAATTTGCTGAAGGGGTAAACAAATCAAATTGACACAGAAAGTTTTATCACAAATTTTTATTTTACAGTTTGACAGATATCTTGATGTTAGAACTGAAGTACCAGTTGGAGTATTTACTTCTAATTTAAAATTTAATGAAGACACAGGGAGTTTCAATTTTTGCACACAAGAATATGACACGAAAGAATGAGTAGTACCAGAATCAAATAACACAGTTAAAGGAGTTTCACTTATGAAGCATTTACCTCGAATCAAAAGTTCCGAAGTCTCAGTTTCTACTTTGACTTCCAATTGCTTGGGCAAGTTTTTCGAGTGCCTCAACAATTGCCTTATCATTTCTTCCGGTCATCTTAATTATTACCGAAAAGAAAATCTCAAAGCACACCAACTAACAATCAAACAAAAATATATAGCACATAAACAAACAATCATTCACACAACCTTATTGCTTCTAAGCTCACTACCAATCACTTAATCACAACAAAAACATGGTTAGCTCAAAATTCACAAGTCCAAGAAAACATACTGCTCTGATACCAACTGTAACGCCCCGACGTATTTCATTACCAAAATTATTTTCATTTTTATCTAATTTATTATTATTATATGAAATTGTTTCCCTTCATTTAGATTTCTTTAAATAAAATCTCAATATAATTTTTCTTGCTAATAAAAACGTTACCAAAAATAACACACATCACATAGATCACATCATAATCATACATCAAAAGTTATTTACAAACGTCACATAGGTACGTAATATTGTGACGATTATAAAATACACATTATTCATAAAAATTCCTCATGTTGGCTATCCTTGACATCTCCACACATGATTACTGAATCTACCTGTCAATCTGCTCCTCCGAATAAAATTCAGGATCATCACAGGTGTCAAACCACAGACACAAACACGCAAGGGTGAGATTTCCTTAATCTTAATAAAAATACATATCATATAAAAATATTAATATGATACATGTCATAATCAAATAGATGAATTATGAATTATGACTTAAATGAAATTTCTATATGATGCATGCTCCAACCTCAACTTCAAAAATATGCAATGTGGTACCATAATAGATAATACGATTATCCGCTTTGTGAGCCCACTGTCCATCGGGTCACTCACGCACGGCTTAAGTTTATTATCTGTTCCTCTAACCGAGACCACCTCTTTTGAGGCATGTATGCATGAATGAAAATTTTACCTCCCTTTCTAAAAATCTCATTTATAATCATTCATATTTTGATGTACCATCAAATACCAAGAATACTAATAAACATCATGAAACCAGTAAATCAAGAAAACACCCATCAAAAGTAATGTATACGTGAACAGTACCGTATACGTGAACAGTACCGTATACGTGAACAGTACCGTATACGTGAACAATACCGTATACGTGAACAGTAACGTATAAGTGATCGTAGTCCGTGAATAGTACACCAGGTAAGTTCCCAGGAAAGAGAGGTGGGTCACTAATGGACACACTTAAGTACCAAGTCTTTCCTTAGCCAGAACTTTCCTAGACATGCACTTCCACACTACCACCCTTTTCCTAACAACAAGAATAATTCTGTTCTGATGTGGAAGATCGGACAAAACCGCAACCACAGAGCATACTAAGAATTTTCTTAGCACCTTAGTATCAAATAAAATAAAGATAATAACAACAAAGAATAATAAGATAAGGATAGCTCCCCTTACCAATTCCTCTTAGCTTCCTATCTTCCTCTACCTATTTACTTCTCTCTTGATTGAAGAGATTTCTTCCTAAGAGATTTTGAGAGAATGAAAGAATGTTCTTGGATTTGTGATTATAATTGAAACTCTAGGCCCTATTTATTGAATATTAAAATGTAACCCGTGTAACCCGTTTTCTATATTTTATTATTTTTTTTTTACTATTTGCACAGTAATTTACTATTCGCACAGTATTTTACTATTTGTATAGTATTTTACTATTTGCACAATAGTTTACTATTTACACAGTAAATTACTATTTACACAGTAATTTACTATTTACACGTAATTCAGAAATTTAAAATAATGTTCGAAATATCAAATAATAATAAAAATGTCAAACAACAAATTTATTTTTCTACTACATTTTTATTTAGAAAGGTAATCATAATTTTCTCAAATTACGTAATAATATTGCTACCCAATGATAAATTATTTTTTTTTTTTTTGAATTACATTTTCTGTCTAATCAAATTATAACAGTAAACAGTTAATATGCACATTTTTATAGAATTTTTAGTAAATGTTTTAACTACGAAATTATTTATGAAAATTAATTTTTGAGGGTGTTACATCTTGGCATAGCAGGAAACAAGCTTGTGTAGCACTGCCAACTGCAGAAGCTGAATATGTAGCTGCGGGAAGCTGTTGTGCTCAAGAAATTTGGTTGAAGCACCAACTAGAAGATTTTGGGCTAAAGATAGATCACATTCCCTTGAAATGCGATAACACAAGCGCTATAAATATCACAAGAAATCCTATACTGCACTCAAGAACAAAACACATTGAAGTCAGACATCATTTCATCAGAGATCATGTTGAAAAAGGAGATTGTGACATCGAATTCATAGATACAGAAAATCAATTAGCAGATATTTTTACCAAGGCATTACCAAAAGAAAGGTTTTACAAACTTAGATCAAACCTCGGTGTTTTGAGTGAGGAACATATAAACTAAACCATTCTACTTGATTACACTCATCCATAAAATTGTTTTTGTGAAATTTTTTTCAAAGAAAACCTTTTTCTGATAAAAATAATCGATTACCAAAGAAAGATAATCGATTACTTCGAATCATTTCATTCTGAGAAGGATTTTGGCACTGTAGTAATCGATTACCACGAACCTGTAATCGATTACCACAGAAACCAGTTTTTAAAGTTTTTGAAAATTGCTCTGGAGTAATCGATTACCAGAATGAAGTAATCGATTACCACGACTGTTTTTCTTGATTTTCTTCTTCTCTCTATATATGAGGCGAGATAATCGATTTCCAACTGCTGGTAATCTATTACCTCGTTCTTGGACTAATTTCTTGGGCTTTTTCTCTCTTATAAGAAGTGCAGGTGAAACCCTACAATTCACTATTCATCTTCCTCCTTCAAAAACCCTAGAAATCACTCCCTCTCTCTCAGCAACCATGGAAGAACAAGGAAAGGGAAAAAGAATCAAGATGAGAGCCAATAGATACTCTCAAGAAGAGATAAAAGGCAAGAAGAAGGTAGGAGAGTCCTCCAAAAGGAAGAAACCTACTTCACCGGCTCAACCGTAAAGAGATCAACCGCCTCCACCTGAATCTGCGATCAACTGTTGGTTCACTACCAAAGGACAAGAAACAAGATTCAATCTGGATTTCGCAAATAAAGGTCTTGTTCCACCAAAGATTCTAGACCTACAATGGCTACATAGTCAGAGTTTTACTTTCCAAACCTACCTGAGGCAACAACATTTGGAGAGATTTGTGGGAATGAAAGGCTTTATCTACCCGGATTTGGTTCGAGTCTTCTATTCAAATTTCAAACCAAACATGGAACGAATGACTGTAAGTTCTAAAATTAAGGGTATTAAAATAACCTTAACCCTTGCACATTTTCTTCAAATTGCTGGTATCAGGAAAGAAGGAATCGTGGCACATGTAGACAAACTCCGAGAGAAAGGATTTGATCTGCAAAAGGACACCTTCTACATGAGCATGCTGAGGAACCCACAGAATTGGGAAGACGAAAGGAATTCAAGGAGATCACAAGGCAAAAAGGTGACATACAACATTGGAGGCCTAACTGCTGATGATAGGCTACTACACTACACCATTTGCTGGATCTTAGCAGCTAGAGGAGCAAATCATGCACAAATCAGTGAAGATGACATGATATTAATGGCAGCACTGAAGAATGGAATTCAAATGGATTGGACTCACATCATAATGGACAACATGCTGAAGACTAGAAGACTTTTAGATAATAAATGTCCATATTCTCTGTTTATTTCTAGACTAATTGAAATTTTTCAGATTGATACGACTGATGAATCCAGAGAATTAGTCAATGATGTCCACATGATCAGTGACAGAGCCTTGAAGATGATGAGCCTGATCAAAACTGATGCAGGATGGATAGCCAGAGAAGAACAACAAGCAAATCCACAAGAAGATCCAGAAGGTGCACAAAATGAAGATGAAGATGAAGACAACCTTGCATCTGGAGAGTACATTCCAAAATCACGATTTGAATCCATCATGATTGACAGATTGGATGAATTAGAAGAAACTGTCAACAAAAGGATAGATGATCTAGGAAAGCGTCAAGACTTACACTTCCTGGAGATGAAGGATCTGATGGAGACAATCATGGAAAGACTCAACCAAGATGACTCAGATTAGTAACTTCAACTCTACCTCTGATAATCTTATTTGATATACCAAATAGGGGGAGTAGTAGAAGTGTAGTTATTATTATATATTTTCATTATATTTTCATTCATGTTTTCATTTGATGTTATTTGAATTATCTTTGAACTATTTGAATCTGTAATTTCTTAAGTATTTTACTTAGGGGGAGAAGATCATTAAAATTTGAACAATTATGGATTACTGTAATAGCACTAGATTTAATTTCTTTGCAATTGATTACTTAGATGCCATAATATTTCTGTAAATTGAAAAGTGATATGGATTGTATATCATCTATAAGCTGTATGAAAAAAAAAAGGAGAAAAAGAGATACTAACATTGCAGGACACATCAAAGCCGTTTTCCTTCATTAGATTCTCGACTACACTATGATTTGGTACATCAAAACCAAAAAGGGGGAGATTGTTGGACTTGAAGCTGAAGAAGTCGTCTCTTGTTTTTAGTTTTGATCTACTTGTAATCTTGATTTTTAATGATAGATTGTAAATAGGAGCGTAATTGTATTGTTTGTTTTAGAATAGGCTTTGAGTGTGGTTTTTATTCAATCTCGCTTCACAGAGAAGTTGAATCTACTCTGAGAATCAAGCTAGAGCAGTTTGGGAACCCTTTTTCTGTTTTGAAAAGTTGAAAACTGTTGTTTAAAATGTTCTTAAGCTGAAGTAATCGATTACCATATATCAGTAATCGATTACCAACAGTTTGAGAAAACAGGGAAGCCCAAAACACTCTGGAGTAATCGATTACCACATCCTAGTTAGAAGCACCTAAGTTAGAAGCATCACACTTTAATTCAAAAGAAAAAGCAAAGTTAGGTAAAACAAGTATAGGTACATGTGTAAGCTTCTCTTTAAGAAGATTGAAAGCATGCTCTTGATTTTGACCCCAAACAAAAGAAGAATCCTTTTTAACAAGATCATGAAAAAGTGAAGCTATAGTACTAAAATCCTTAACAAACCTCCTATAAAAACTTGCTAAACCATGAAAACTTCTTACTTCGCTAGCATTGGAGAGTCTCGACCACTTTTGGATGGCTTTGATTTTTCTTTCATCTACTTGCACTCCTTGCTCACTCACCACAAAATCGATGAATATAACTTGATTAGTGGCAAAGGTGCACTTCTCCTTGTTGGCATACAGATGTTGCTCCTTAAGTACTTTCAAAATAAGTCTCAAGTGTGTTAAATGTTCTAAGAAAAATTTTCTATAAATCAAGATATCATCAAAGTAAACCACAACAAATTTTCTTAGGAACTCTTTTAACACATGGTTCATTAACCTCATAAAAGTGCTAGGGGCATTGGATAATCCAAATGGCATCACAAGCCATTCATATAATCCAAACTTGGTCTTAAAAGAGGTTTTCCATTCATCACCTTCTTTCATCCTAATTTGATGATACCCACTTTTAAGATCAACCTTGGAAAATAGTTTGGAATCATGTAGCTCATCTAGCCTAGGGATTGGATGTCTATACCTTATAGTGATGTTGTTGATGGCTCTACAATCTATGAACATCCTTCAAGTTCCTTTCTTCTTTGGCACCAATATCACGAGTGAAGCACAAGGAGAAAGACTATCCTTCACCCATCAATTGCTCATCAAATCTTCCACTTGTCTTTGCATTTCATGTGTCTCTTATGAAGAACTTCTATAGGAGGGTCGATGTGGTAGAGGTGCTCCCGGGATGAGATCTATTTGGTGTTCAATGCCTCTTAGTGGGGCTAGACCTAAGGGAATCTCTTTTGGAAAGACATCTTCAAACTCTATCAACAATGCATCAAGCTCTTCTTGTTTACCTACATGGTTGGTGCTCAACACAAGAGGATTAGGCAAACATAAAAACATATTCTTCCTAGCAAGGAATTCTCTCTTTAACTCTCCATTCTCTATAAGCAAACTCTCACTAAGTTTCCCTTTGGTTTTAGCCTCAATTTTCCTAACATCATGGGTGGTTCCACTCTTGTTTTTCAACCTAGAATCACTAGTGGCATGGTTGGTAATTTCTTTGCAAGTCTCGGCCAAGACTAGATTTATAGGATTTTTGGTTTCTTTCTTTTTTTTCTTGGTGGAGCTCTCGGCCAAAGGTGTTTTGGCACCTAAAATTTCACCCTTTTTCTCATTTTCTCTTTTTAATTTCATCTTTATTTGATCTTCACAAACTTGCCTAGGTGACAAAGGTTTTAAGGTGACCTTCTTACCTATATGAGAGAAAATATAGGTGTTAGAAACACCATCATGAATAGCATGTTTATCATGTTGCCAAGGCCTACCAAGTAAAAGATGAGTGGCTTCCATAGACACCACATCACACAACACCTCATCTCTATATTTTCCTATAGAGAAGCTAATAAGAACTTGCTTATTAACAACCATTTCACCTTTATCACTCAACCATTGCAACTTATAAGGTTTAAGATGTGAAGATAATCTACGTCTTAATTTATCTACTAGCCTAGTACTAACTACGTTTGTTCAATTACCACTATCAATGATGAGAGAGCATACCTACCCTTCTACCAAGCATCTAGAGTGGAAGATGTTCTCCATTTGTGAGTCATCCAACTCCTTGAGAGCACTTTCAAGCATCTTCCTCGCCATGAGGAGATCTCCATCTTTGGGGTGCTCTTCTTCTCCACTTGTGCTCTCCCTTGATTATTCACTTTTAGTAGAAGAAGATTGGGAATCTTCACTAGTGGTAACACCATCAACTCTCACAACCATAGCTTTCTTGTTAGGACATTGAGAGGCTATGCGACCGTGGCCCAAACATTTAATACACTTAATTGAATTAGGCTTGGAAGTAGAAGATTTTACCTCCTTACCTTTGGAGTCCTCACGACCTAGCTTCCCCTTGGATGATGAATGATATTATTTCTTTCCTTTGTCCTTCCAAGATGTTTTGTATGGTGTGTAGCTCTTCTTGTAGGTGCTCTTCCTCTTCAATTGGCTTTCTATCTTCTTGGCTTTGTGAAGAGCACCACCAAGGGTCACAAATTGTTAGAGTTTAAGTACATCTTGTATATCATGGTTCAACCCATGGATGAATCTTGCAAGTGTAACCTCCCTTTCTTCTTGATAATCCGCCCTAAACATGGTTAACTCAATGTCCTTATAGTATTCTTGGACACTCTTTGACCCTTGTGTTAGTCTTTGCAATTTAATATGTAAATCTCTAGTATAGGAATGAGGAACAAACCTTTCCCTCATGACATCTTTGAGTTGAGTCCATGAGGCGACTTGAGGCCTCCTCCTAGAAAATGAGTCCACCAACACTTGGTTCTACCACACCAAGGCATATCCTTCAAATTGTAGGATGGCTAAGTTCAACTTTTCTTCCTCTTTCAAGTGAGTATGGCATGAGTAGACTTGCTCCACCTTCATCACCCAATCAAGAAATGTTTCGTCTTCTCCTTCTCCAAGAAATGGTGGGAACTTAATCTTTATGTTCAAGCCACCTTGTCTTTCCCCACCACTATATGGAAAAGCTTGATAGTTTCGGCCATGCCCTTGGGGTGTCTCTCTTCCTCTAGTTCTCCTTTCATCTTCATAGGCATAGAAGACATAGTCTTCATCAAAATTACTTCCTCCCTCACTTCCTCAAGGAGATCCATACTCCCTCCTACTACTGCTCCCTCTTCTCTCCCCATTTCTTCTATTAGATGCCTCTCTTTCTCTTCTCTCAATTTATTCTCTTAATGCTCTTTCTATTTCCTTCCTTCTATCCTCTTCCTCCCTCATTCGCCTACTCTCCTCCCTCACCTCATTCACACTCTTTTGAAGCTCATTCTTAAGTTTGTGTTGTAAGTGAATGAACTTCTCCATCATGTCATCCATAGCCTTTTGGGTTCTAGGAGATAAGTCATTTCCAACATTTGGGGAACTTTCCATTGCTGCAAGGAAGGTGTTAGAAGAAAAATAATATAAGAGAAGTAAAAATCTTTTCCACTCATAAAGTGTTTCTCTCAACACTCTTGTTTTCACACTTAATAGGCTCTTTCTATAATGTACTCTCTAGCCTTTTTCCTCTCACTCTCACTTAAAGTTTCTTGAGAAACCTCTATCAATTATCAAGTCCAATTTTCTCCAAGTGAAAGAGGAACAATTCAGCCAAAAAGCTTAAGGAGGTCAAGAAGACAAAACCAGTAGGAAACAAGGAAGACATGTAATAAAAGGACACTCCATGAATAAAAATTTGCTACTCAATGGGGGATTAATTAATGAGACAAACCGTCACCACAATTTTTCCAACTTTTGAGCACTCAAAAGCATATGAATTGATATTGGGAAATTATGAAACCTTCGATTTTAGCTTATAAATGTATAAACTATCAAATCAAGTGCCCAACAGCCATCAAAACCCAGATTAACTCGTTGAACAAGAAGCAAACAAAAACTGTTACGGAAACACTGGAAACCATCACTAAGATCGAAATTTGCTTGCAAACTTGTCCAATATGTCATGAAATTTTTGGGGTCTTTTTGATGAAATTAAGGCATAAAATACGTTCAAAATAAGTGCAGGGCAGCCACAAAATAGAGGTCCAAAATAGGGAAAAATAGGGCTTATATATATAGGCATATGCAAAGTACACAACAAGTTCAATTATCAAGTTATTAGCAAAATTGATCCAAATTATGATGATGATGCTTGAGCCTAATGAGCAATAAAGCCAAATTGAACTTGGACACTAAATTTGTGGGTGTTTAAGTAGCCCAAACAACCAAGATACTGCAATTAAAAATTTCTAAAAATTTCACTCACAAGAGCTACTAATTTGACACTTTATTTTTCTTCAATTTCCTTTTCCTTGTATTATTCTTTTCTTGAATTTTTGTTTGTCTCTTTCTTTTGGAGTATTTTTTATTGATCTTTTCTTTTCTTTTGTTTTTCTATATTTTTCTTTTGGCTATAATTTGTTGGACAGTCAAATTCAAGGCTCACAACTCAAGCAAGTCAAGTCAAACTTTACTAACAAGCAAGATAAAGCATGGTAGTGGTAACTTGAACTTATAATAAGCAATGCGCATAGTAATGAAACATATAAGCACTAATTAACCCTAATATACTACAGGGGATTCCAATTCCAACAAAGGTGACACAAATTACACATTGAGAAAAATTATCAAGCACATGGGGGATATGGACTAGCATATATTTAGCATGTGAATTAGGCCATATATGATCTACCACATGGTGTGAAACATATTCCCAATAATTTGGACAGCCAAGACCAACAACAAAAACTCAAACAAAATTCCAATTGAACCAAAATTTAAATCAAAAGATAGAAGTAAGACTTAATACCACAAGTGAAGAACAATTAGATGAAGAACAAACTCTTGATACCAAATTCGATGCAAAACCCATGAAATGGTTAGATGGATCTTCACGGTTTCACAAGGGATGCCTAATCTTCATTCACTCACACAAATTTCACAAGCTTGCAGAATAATGACCACCAACTCAAGGTTATATAGCTTAAGATCACGGTTTAGGAACAAAGAAGAACAAAAGGGAAAATGGATGAGACTAGAAGCGTGGAAGCACCATGAATTTGTGAAATTCAATAAGCTTAAACAAAAGGGAAAATGGATGAGACTAGAAGTGTGGAAGCGCCATGAATTTGTGAAATTCAATAAGTTTGATGAAGAATCGCCACTTGGATCATGGATCCGTGATAAGATTCAAGGTTCTTGGAAGAAACCCTATGAGAGCTCTCTCCTTTTCTCAAGACACAAGTCCTAGAAATTCTTTAATTTCATCTATTCAAAAGTGAGTACAAAATGAAATGTTGACTAAGTTATATGGGCAAGCCTTTCCTTTAGTTGGTCGTGAATCATCAGCACCCTAGGATCCTTGATGGATTGATCAAGTGATGTAAGGCACCCCTCACATTGATCAATCAAGAAGGATCTAGAATTAGGGAGATCATAAGGCTCAAATCCAACTTAATTGTGATGATCATGGAAGACACAAGATGAAATTCTATGCCTTGGATTAGCAGCGATCTTAAGGCTAGAATTCCTTCTTGGATGAGAGGTCAACACTTAAGAACTTGACTTAAATCTACACCCTTGATTATGAGATGATCAAGTGGTGGAAATTTAAATTAAGCTAGTGGAAATTCCACTTATTCTCTCTCCTCTTCCATCCACTTTCTTTTAAGAGAGTGTAATACACTTGCTTAATTTGGATCATAAGAGCACTTAAGCCCATCATAGAAGGCTTTGACCAAAATTAGAGGTCAACTTAAGGTGTAAAGTGAGCTTGGCCGAAATGCATGCATGCCATAAGGTCCAAGCTTTACAAAATTTAAGCTTAAACTAATTACAAGAAACTTAGAAAATTACAAGGCTTCATTAGCCCAATTTGTTGACTTCGAATAGTTGACTATTGACTTTGACTTGTTGACTTTGACTTGGTCAACTCTTCCTTAACTTGAGCTTCTATTCTCTTTTGCATTGCCCTTGTAATCCTCATGCTTGGATATGGTCCTCCATCATAAACCTAGGGAGAAAGTCAAAACAATTACCTTGAGAACTTGGAAAGAACTTGAAAACTACACCATACCCTAAACACGTGGGGAGAAAAACAAAGTCATCCAAGAAGAAACACCAATTAGTGAACCACCAACATACGTGCCCCCTATTCCTTACTCGAACAGACAGAAAAAGGGTAAGCAAGGCACTTAAGAAAAGTAATATGCCAAGTTCTTGGAGGTCTTCAAAAAACTGGAGGTAAATATTCTTTGAGGTGTTGCAACAAATGCCAGTCTACTCTAAATTTATGTAGGAATTATGCACCAAGAAGGGGATGCTAACTGAAAGTGAAGTGGTGGTCTTGAATGAGGAGTGTAGTGCAATCTTGACCAACAAGCTATCATCCAAAAAGAAAGATCCAGGTAGTTTCACTATCCCATGCCACAAAGGGAAGAAATTCTTCAAAAAATCAATGTTAGATCTTGGTGCAAGCATAAATCTCAGGCCCCTATCCATCATTCAAAAGTTAGGGGTGGGAAAATTAAAACCAACAAAGCTCTCACTATAGCTAGCCGACCGTTCATTAGCATTCCTAAAGGACATACTAGATAATGTTCTAGTAAAAGTAGATAAGTTGTACATTTCGGCCAATTTCATTGTCCTTGATGTGGAAGAAGACCGAGAAGTGCCATTAATACTAGGAAGACCTTTCTTAGTAACTGTAGGAGCCCTCATTAATGTAGCCAAATGAGAAATTACATTGAGAGTTCTTGGCCAGCAGTTAGTCTTCAATGTCTTTGAAGAAACCAAGCAACCAAAGGACCTTGGCACTTGCAAAGTGATAAACTCCTTAGACCACACCCAACCTGAAAACCAAGGTAAGAATTATAAATATGACTCTAAATTCCATTCTAATTCTAAGATTGCAGGTTTACCGATTCTTGATGTGAGAAGATTTCCTACTCACCATACTTACTCATCCAAAGTGAATCACAATCCAAAACCACGCATAAAACATGTAAAATCTGAAAACTGGTAAAGGTATTGTGGGAACGTGATTCGGAAAAAGATTTGCACAATTGTAATAACAAAGGTATGCATCTCTCCTTTGTAAATTCTGCCAATTTTATGAAGGATGACCATCAATTCCAAGTGCAGCTAAGAGCAACTCCAAACTTGGAGGAAGCCACTTCAATTGGACAACACCTAAACTTAATTGATGATGGAGACCTTGCTTAGCTCAAGAACTTGATCCCATTGTGCTTTCCAATCTGGATATAGTTGAGTCCAACTTAGGGACTTTAAAGCAAACTGCTAATCGGGAGACAACTCGAAATTTTTAACTTTTTCCTTTTTGATTTTTCTTTCTTCATAGTTGTTTTTTAATTGAGTCTTTAGTGTCTATAGAGAATCGATGCACATATGCAATCATTAAGGAAGAAGCAATCATTAAGGTACACATCATAAAACCTTAAAAATTATATGTTAAGGACTTGTAGAGAGAAACTCGCTCGAACGCTTCACTAATTCGCTCGAGTTCAGGCCTAAATTTTCAAAAATTTGCTCTCTATCTAGTCAACTCATGCAAATTCCTTGTTAAATCACGCGAGTTGCCCTCTTGTATTACTGTAAGTGCTCTCATCCAATTTAACTCGCACTACTTGCACACAAGCTCGCACGAGTTGGCCTTGCAGAGAAGAATTATTCTTTTCTGCACACAAAACTTGGGCGAGTTCCGTTTCATTTAACCCTAACTCGTGTGAGTTCAGTTTCACTTAACCCTAACTTGCACGAGTTCAACACGACAATCCGAAAAGGGGGGGAAAGTTTAAAATACTAAGGTTCACTATTCCATGCTCTGAAAATCATTCATGCTCTTGTTCTTGATTATTTGCATTTAAATGATCTTTCTCCTTCCTCCACCTGAGTACGAGACCTACAATGCTTTATTCACTAGTCAGTGGGGTTGTCCACCAGTTGGTCCTCAATAGGTCTGGTAGTTCATTCCTTCTATTCTTCATTTAGTGTCGAGGACGACACCAATCTAAAGTTAGGGGTGACTACTTTTGTTTTTCTTTATTCATTTCTTTTTGTATTTAATTTTCATGCATTATTTTTTTTTTCTATTTTATCATTAGAGCCATATGTTTTTTTTTTATTTTTCTGTCTTCTTTTTATTAAACTGAGGCATCTGCATTATTAGACTAACCAAGTCTATGAATGAATGAAATTTTTCTTGTTACCTTGAGTTATTTTGATATTATTAGGATCTACTTGAGATACTACCACTCTTGTGCAAAATGGAGTAGGTAATGTGTGTCTGATGATTTATGTTGTGGGAATCATTTAAATGCACTTTTTATTTTGTTCCCAGTACTAAAAATGTGTCTGTGTGTAAGAAAATAAGAAAATTGTAGAAATCAAATAATCAAGTTGATCCTAAATATGTTAAGCCAAGTTAAACATGAACTAAGAAAGGATTTAGATCATGTTTGGGAACCCAAAAAAAGCTCTTTCGGCCAACCCTTAAAATGATTAATTGACCTTAGTCATCCATTTTGAACCTAAGTGAATTTTTCATAATAAGCAGTCTCTAAGCCAATAATTCCCATTTTTGGATTGCCCTCTTGAAAAACTCACCATACCTTGAGCTTGAAAACCCAAATTCTATCTTAGAGATTTCTCTTAGTAAATATTACGTGTTCAACAGGAAAAGAAATCAAGCCTCTACAAGAAATTCCAAAAAATATAAAAAAAGTAGAAAAGCAAAGAAAAGATCACCGATTTGCGATCACAAAAAAAAATAGAAAAAAGCTGAAAAGCCACCAGTTTGTGGCAACCAAAAAATAAATAGTGTGAATAAAAAGATATCAACAAATTCTCTCAAAGCCAAAGAAGAACACAAAAACAAAGTTTTAAGTGCCAAGAGATTATCTGGAAAAAGGTTAGGGGACTATGGTTCCTTAAGCTGGGGAACATGGTAATGAGCCTAAACTGACTTTGTCATCATACTTTCACCTAAGTCAAACATTACAAGCTTAATAAAAGCCTTATTTATCCTGGTAAGTGCTAACTTGTGTGGAGGATAATGCAGGAAGTATATGAAGGGAAAAAGGTAATGTTGTTTTCTGAAATCTAAATACACTTGACCTCATTTAGAACTCATAACAAAAATTCACGCACACAGAAATCACCACTGACATAACCCGAATATGCATGCATTGAGCTAAGCAATCCAAGGATTAATCACGATGAAATATTCGGTAACTTGATCCTTCATTCATCTTGGATAAGACTTAGTATAATTCAATGCTAAGAATTAAATGCTTATTTGACATATTGGGGTTGTGTTATTTTTGTTTTGTTGACTTAATAAATTTCCCTTTTGTTTGAGGACAAATAAAATTTTAAGTTGGGGGTATTTGATAACTCACAAAAGTGAGTTATTTTTATACTCTTTTTACTATATAAATTGTCCATTAAACATTCTTAGGCAACCTAAAACAACCACTAAATGACCTAAATCATAAAATTTTGTGTTAAGACTTATTGATGGTTTGTTTAAGTGTTTTAAGGTTAAAAATAGCTAAAAATAGGAGAAAACATGCTAAGGAATACATTTCTCGCGAGTAAGGACTTAACTCGCATGAATTAGAGCACTGGTGAAGATTTAATGTAACCTTAACTCACGCGACTTGTTACATAGCTTGTGCGACTTGGCTTGACTTGCACAATACATTTTCTCTCTGGAACCTTAACTCATGCGAATTGCTTTTTATCTCACACGAGTTAGGCTCGCGAAAAGCCTTAGTCCACCAAGAAGGCTATATATTCACTAGTTACTATCAGCAAATGGTCGTCTTTTCTTGAACTAATTTTCTGACAACTCTCGGTTTAGTGCGTCATTCGGAATTCAACCTCAAGCCAAAGCGAAGTAGACACAAGGATCATTCGGCTTCTTAGAAATTCGATTACCTATGATTTGTCTTTCTTATTAATGTTGTGTTGTTTTCCATATTAGCATTGACTAACTCCCTCTTTGATTGAGAGAACGATGTAACCCTGATTATTCCTAATATAATTCTCGATATTATTCAGTATATGATTGGAAGTTTATTTCTTCTACGCTCAATGTTATTTGTTATCTAGCCATTAATGAATTGATAGGAAACTTAGGGGAACTTTAAAAAAAGAAACTTAAGTTTTACTAACAAAAAAGAAAAAATCTTAAAGGCAAGTATTTTGCTATTGCAGCCGACAAATAAGAAAAAATCATAAAGGCAAGTATTTTGATCATTGCTCAAGGGCTGGTCACTCGATTGATGAATGTCAAAATTTAAATTTTTATTGTAATTTTTGTGATAAGAGAGAACACACAGAAGATAGGTGCAGACTTAAGAATGGTCAATCTGCTTCTGCACAATAACAACATGGCTTTAAAATTTCTGGAAATTGTTTGCTCCTAGCCGCCAATATGATGGATTCACTGTTACTCCTTCTGGGTTTTCAGCAGAACAATTCCAAGAAATTGCCAAACCAGTTTCAATGATTAATTTAGGTAACCATGATGTTTACGCAAATGCAATAGGTTTTCTCATGAACTTTAGTATTTCAGTAAATTCTGTTTTCACAAAACTATGGATTTCAGATAGTGGGACACCTAATCATATTGTTTCAAATTCAGAATTATTTATTAATTCAACTTCATCATCAATTTCTTTGCTAAACTTTCCTATAGATTCAACATCCCCAACCACGTCCAAATGTACCATCCAATTTGATAGGGATATCAAGTTAGAGTATGCTTTATGCACCCTGCTTTTGATTTAAATCTTAATTTGGCAAGTAAACTCACTAAAGAACTAATTTTTGCATTGTCTTACTTTCCAATGGTTGTATCTTGCAGAATCTGGCTACAAGGACGACGACAGACTCGGGTGAACAGCGAGATGGTCTTTATTATATGCAACCTTCTGAAAAATTGTCTAACTCTTTCCATGTTTCAAGCAACACTGATCTCTGACATATGAGATTTGGTCATCTGTCTTCGTCCCATCCAAAATTGGCATCTTTATTAGTTTCTTTCAATAATACATCTACTCATAATAATTGTAATATTTGTTCCATTGCTAAACAAGTAAGACTGCCTTTTACTTCGAGTGCAATAAATACACAACGTCCATTTGATTTGTTACATTCTGATATTTGGGGTCCCATAAATAACCTACTTATTTAAATGAACAATTTTTGTAACCATTGTTGATGATTTCACTAGGTGCACTTGGGTTTTTTTAATGGTATGGAATTACTTTCCACACGTCAACTTTTTCTTGATCACGGGATTGAATGCCAACTTACATGTGTCTATACCCCCCAAAACACCGAGGTGGTTGGGCGCAAACATTGTCATATCTACGCAGTTGCGCTTTTGCTTCTTATCAGTCAAATTTATCTATTCATTTTTGGAGAGATTGTGTGTTAACCACAGTTTACCTCAATAGCCGCTTACCTTCCTCTCTTTTGTAAAATAAAACACTCTTTCAACTATTATACAACCAAGTTCTATCTGTTACACATTTACGTGTTTTCAACAGTCTCTATTATGCAACAATGAATCGTGCCAAACACAAATTTGATCCTTGCACTCAACAATGCGTCTTTATTGGATATCCACCTAATCTCAAAGGCTACAAATTATATGACCTTAAAGACACCACTATTTTTGTTAGTAGGGATGTGGTTTTTTCCATGAAACTATTTTTCTTTTCCATGAAACAACATCACCCCCACACTTTTCTGTGCTACCAAATTTGGCCCTTGACTTAGACGATCGAAATTCTACATTTCCTATCACAATACCGAACCCACATTCGACTTCACCAACTTCAATTAGTGAGCCCATTATCGAACCCATGCCCATTAAGCCCATCCCATCCATTTCACTCATTGAGCCTATTCTTGAACCTATGACCACTAAATCTCCTACGTCTAATTCATCCCCTAAAATTTCTATGCAACCACTTCGGCATTCTACACTTCTCAAGCATCCTCCTACATTGCATAAATATTACTTGCTATCACTTGGCGCAAATCAGTTCACTTCTTGCCAAGGTACTCTCCCCAGGTACACGATACCGACTTTCTCATTTTATTTCTTATTCCAACTTATCTTCTGCTCATTTCACTTTTAGCTAACATTTCTACACATGGAGAGCCTTCATCATATGATCAAGCCATTCATTCTCCCCACTAGAAGGAAGCCTTGGAAGTAGAATTATCAGTATTGACAGAAAACAACATAAACCCATAGGATGCTGATGGGTTTATGAAATTAAATACAGATCTGACGGGAGCAATCCAACAACAAACCGAAAACATCAACCGCCTCCTTACCACCATCGCCAACAACCCCAACCAACCGAAAACTATCCTCAAACCAAATCCTCTAGATGAACCTCCTATACCAAACCCACACCCACCTAAAATCAACCTTCCCATGTTTGATGGATCCAACCCGTTAGATTGGATTTTCCAAGCTGAAAATTACTTCACTTACTACAACATTTCCGAAAATAGGCGACTCTCGTTGTCTGTTTTTTATTTCACTGGTGAAGCTCTAAGTTGGTACAAATACCTTCATATTAACGAATTGTTGGGCACTTGGCAAGAGTTTTTCCGTGCTCTAGAGCTTCGTTTCAGACCCTCGGATTATGAAAATCACCAAGCTGCTCTTTTTAAGCTCAAACAAACAACTACAGTGATGGCTTATCAATCTGAGTTTGAAAAACTTTGCAATTGTATTGTGGGGCTATCAAGTGAAGCCCTCCTGAAATGTTACTTGTCTGGTCTCAAACCCGATATCCAAGCTGAACTGGCTATCCTTAAACCTACAACACTTCACAACGCATATGGTTTATCTAAACGCATTGAAGATAAGCTATTCCTTCAAAAACCCAGACCATTCCAACCTCGATCATACACACCATAAACACTTCCATCCCCCTTAAATACCAACAACTTAACCACCCCACCAAACATTACTCACACAAACCCACAAAAAACTGAAAAGCCACCTCTCTTACCCAATCCAAAACCACACCTCCCTTTTACCAAACCTAGCCCTGAAGCATTACAGAAAATGTGTAGTGAAGGGTTATGTTTTTGATGCCCAGAACGATACTTTCCCGGCCACAAATGCAACCCATCCTAGCTTTTGTTGATTGCTGATAATGACCCCACTGATCAAATCGAACCTCTCCCTGATATCGCAATATCATCCCTCACTTTCGATCTCATAGATCTATCCAACCCAAACCAGTTTTTCTCCTTATCCTAGGCAGCTTTCTTTGGCCTGTCGTCTCCCCAAGCCCTGCGAATCACAGGGTCTATCAATAACCAGTCGGTACAAGTGTTAATTAACTCTGGCAGTACCCATAATATCGTGCAACCCCGCATCGTATCATTCTTAAAGCTGCCAAAACAAGACATTCCAGAGTTTGCGGTAATGGTAGGCAATGGAGAAACACTGAAATGTCAAGCCGTTTGCCCAGCCATCACCCTCAAGGTACAAGATGCCTCATTTAACATTCCAGTATTTGTTTTACTAGTAGAAGACGCTGACATCATTTTAGGATTAGCCTGGCTTAGAACTCTGGGCTCAGTACTGGATGATTTTTCAATTCCACAACTCACATTCAACATTGGCCCAAAAGCCATCACATTACGTGGAGAAAATCAAACCACCCAAGTGTCACCAACTTCTTTACACACCCTCATCTCCAAAAACAGTATTGCATCCCTCCATGCCATCTACTTTCACGTTAATGAAACCGTATCCAACCCTTCTCCAACGCTCCAACAACACCATGACCCAGTTATCCAACAACTCCTACAAACCTATAACCACCTTTTCCAACATCCAACTCAACTACCACCAGCTCGCTCACAAGACCACCATATTCCCACCATTCCCTTATCTGAACCAATCATTGTTCGCCCATACCGATACCCACACTACCAAAAACAAATCATGTCCAACTTAATCACTGATATGTTACGGGATGAATTAATCAAACAGAGCCAAAGCCCCTTTTCTTCACCAAGTATTATTGGTTCGGAAGAAAGACGGTTCCTGGCATTTTTGTGTTGACTACCGTGCACTAAACACCATCACCATTAAGGATCATTTTCCCGAGTAGATGAGCTACTTGATGAGTTACATGGAGTGGTAATTTTCTCCAAAATTGATCTCACGACAGGCTATCATCAAATCTGAGTAGCAACGGAGGATACACACAAAACCGCTTTTCGTACAGTTGATGGCCATTATGAATTTCTTGTTATGCCATTCGGATTGACGAACGCAACATCAACATTTCAGGCCACTATGAATGACATCTTCCGAGAAGGATTACAACAATATGTTCTTGTGTTTTTTGATGACTTCCTCATCTATAGTCAATCCATCGAGGAACACTATTTCCACTTGCAAAAAGTGTTCGAGACACTATCTGAACATCAGTTTTTCGCAAAAGCTTCAAAATGCACCTTTGCAGTGTCCTCCATTGACTATTTGGGCCATATCATATTGGCAAAAGGTGATGAAGCCGATCTGGAAAAGCTCAAAGCCATTCAATCTTGGCCAACACCAAAATACCTCACAGCCTACGTTCTGACAAGTTACTATCGTCGGTTTGTTCGCAATTATGATCAGATTGCAGCTCCATTAACCGATCTCCTCAAACATTCAGTGTTCCATTGGCCCCCATGTAACAGCCCAATTTTTTGAATAATAATAATAAATTGTCTAATGTTTATTTTAAAAATAATAATAATTAATTGTGTAACGTCTTATTTTAATTATAATAATTGAATAATAACGTTTCAATTTAATAAGATTAAAGAACAGATTTTATGTTATTTCTGTATCTTATTCAAGAAATGAATACAATATGAATTTATAAACTAGGTACAACTTAATTAAGGAAATAGGAAATAAGTAATTAAGGTGATACAAATCAAATCACCACAAATCTGTTCCAAATCACCACCAAATCTGTTAGGAAACAGAATCTGCACTAAAAGGAAATAATTATCTTCAACAAAATAATGAAAATTGATTATGTAATGTTATAATTTTAATGGGTAATAAATGCCCATGGGTAGTTAAGCAGCTATAAAAGGGCGAGTCTACTACACCTTCTAAACACGTATCCTTCCTCATTCTATCTATCTTTCCTTTCTTTCTCTTAACCTCTAGTATTGTCTTTCCCCCTAAAAGGAGATTGAAGTTCTGGATGAGAAGGTGGAGATTGGAACTCTACCAACTTCAGTTTTTCTTCACACACAGTGTATCGAGTTCAGGTTAGGGTAGTTCTTAATTTGATGATAATATTGAGTATGAGTGATTAATTGTTTCTAAATATTGTTTTTTGTAATTTTGATGATTAAATTCATTGGGTATGATGATTGTGGTTCTATTATTGGATCATTGCTATTATTAGTTCCTGAGAATTGTTGGTTTGACAATTGTGATTAATTATGTGATTGTTGTTATTGAATAAATTGGATTATTGTGCTCTAAAGGTAGATTTTGTGATGGGATTGGTATATTGTGAATGAGTGAGCGAATGAGGGTTAAGAAAATCAGAGAAATGAAATTATAAAATATGAAATTTCTAGGGATTGAAGATTGACATTTTGAATTACAATATTTTTATACTAAGAAACCTTGAATCCTTTTATAGTTGTGAGAACCCTTGGTTAATTAGAAAATCCAGAGAATAAGTTTTGCCTATTGAGAACCCTTTAAGTGAGAGTAGTTATAAGAATTCAATGATAATGAGTATGTCATGAGTGATGATTTTTTTATGGATAATTATGTGATTGACGTGACTGTTCAATATAATTAATTTTCTGATTTTAGTATTAGATTTTCATGATATCTTATTACTCATAGGATTTGAGTAGAGATAAAAGGAATATAGAATTGCCAATGGATTCCTATCATTGTGATAAATATGTTTAGTACAAAGGTGGTGATATTTATTGAAAAGGAATATGATGACGAAATCTTATTAAGGATAAAAGGATATGGTTAGGTGTATATAAAGGTGGATGTAAACATGATATGGATAGTTATTGCAGTGTTTGATTTGGTAAGTGAGGCATTATAATTAAAGTGACAAGAGATTGAATAGATGCGTGAGGTGAAAGGAACAGTGAGAGAAATTGGGGCAATAACTAGACATTTAGATTTTGAGGTATGAAGGTTGACTTTGGTAATTTGGACTTGGTTAAGCATTAGTCAATGTATAAATAAAACTTTAGGTTGAATTATGATTCTATAGAATTCCACATGTTATTATTAGTGCACTCTTCCTTCTTTGTATTGTTGACAATTGTAATGATGTGTGTGTGAATGACATGTGAATTACATTTATTAATGTTAATGGGAAAATTTTGATGTGGATTGAGAGATTAATTTTGTGGGTCATATTGCATTGATGAGTCTTTTAGGTTTATGATAATCAAATGAAATTATTTGAAAGGGAAAGGGATGGATGCCTGCTCCTATGGACGAGGAGTGAGGTTGCCCCTGGTGAATATGCTTGTAAGGCATTGTGTTTTAAAAATGAGAGAGATTATCATGAATGCTAAACGAAGTGAAAATGTTTTCGAAATGTGAGGATGAATGGAACTAGTACAATTGGTCCCTGACGGGTCGTCGTAATGGCCTAGGACTTGGAGGGTATTCGCGGTGGGGAAAACTTTCACTATGGCCGATCACCATGAGTGGGAAGTGACTCCTATTGCAACACTGGTTACCCTAACTGTAACTGACTAGTATTTCTAGTGAGAGTGTCAGATGTGACATGTACTCCTAGCATCGCTCAGTTGTTTTGATGGTACCACATGGCATGAGAGTGAAATGTGAGTGACATGCATCATATTGGGTTGCATAGTTAATTGTGATGATTTGTTAATTGAAATTTCATGTCTTCTTTATATTTGTTGTTTGTGTGTATGGTTCCTATGATTTTATTATTATCATTGAATTATGAGCTAACCCTATAGTTGTGTCTGTGGTTGACACCTGTGATGACCCCGCGAACAGGCGAGCAGATGAGCAGTTGCTTGGAGACACCAGGTCGTAGGCTAGAGGAGAACCTGATTTGTTGAAGACTTCATGATGTTATTACTTTCTTTTTCATGTTTGGGAAATTTCGATTATATAGGAATGTTAGAAGTTTAAGACTTTCTATTTTTTGAGAAATTTACATTTGCAATTGTAGAAATTTTACTTGAGAAATTACTCTATGTAATAAGATTTAGTTTGTTTGCCGAATGAATATTTAGTTATCGTAGAGAAATTAGAGTATTTAGATGGAGAACTTAAGGGTGTTACACCCCAGACAGTGACGAAGCATTCAAAGCCTTGAAATCAGCTATGGTTACCCTATTAACACTTACTCTTCCTAATTTTACACAATCATTTGATGTCACGACAGATGCTTCCAACCTGGCTGTCAGAGTTGTTCTATCTCAACGAGACCGCCCCATTGCCTTCTTCAGCAAAAAAATGTGCCAAAAAATGCAGGTGGCATCAGCATATGTTTGCGAACTACATGCTGTGACGGAGGCAGTCAAAAAATGGAGACAGTACTTGCTAGGTAAAAAATTCAACATATTCACTGACCAAAGTAGTCTCAAACACTTGCTGTGCCAGGTTGTTCAAACACTTGAGCAATATAAATGGGCCGCTAAGCTGATCGGATATGATTTTGAAATACACTACAAACCGGGCAAAGACAATAAGGTAGCTGATGCACTGAGCCATGTACAACTTGCGGAGGTACTAGCCGTTTCGTTCTTTGATCTTAAATAGGTTGGTGAGTTACACACTTTTTATGAGTCCAGTGCAGGAAAGGATCTAATTGAGAAATGCTTGTCCAAGTCTTCCGATTTTTCATTTAAAGAAGGCTTGCTTTTTCACACCAACAAATTATTCATTCCTTTTCATCCACCACTGCGATCCTTATTACTTCATGAGTTTCACGCTTCTCAAGCAAGGGGTCATTTAGGAATTCGGTTCACTATCAAACGCCTCGCAACAGCTTTCTCTTGGCCAAAACTCAAAATTGATGTTACCTCTTTTATCCACCAATGCCAAATTTGTCAACAAGTAAAGTATCCAACCCATAAACCTTATGGTCTCTTACAACCGCTACCCATTCCTTCAAATGTGTGGCAAGATGTGTCCATGGATTTCATTACTCACCTACCAACATCTCATAGAAAAACTGCAATTTGGGTAGTAGTAGATCGATTTTCTAAATTTGCCCACTTCATTCCCTTACCACCACATTATGGAGTTGTATTGTTGGCCACCCTGTTCTTGCAAAATATCTATCGTTTGCATGGCTTACCAAGGAGCATTGTTTCAGATAAGGACCTGATCTTTTTAAGCAAATTCTGGAAGGAACTTTTTAAACAAATCGGCACCAAACTCCAATTTCTTACAGCATATCACCCCAATTTGGACGGCCAAATCGAAGTTGTTAACCGTTGTTTATAAAACTATTTACGTTGTTTTGCAGGTGATGAACCCAAGAGCTGGAGCAGATACTTGTATTTGGCGGAATACTGGTACAACACATCTCATCATTCCTCTATTAATATGAGTCCCTTTTAGGCTTTGTATGGACATCCCATTCCCGACGTGATCAGATACCATCCAGGAACATCCACCATTCCTTCAATTGATGAAACACTCACCGAACTACAACACCTTCGATCTGTTGTCAAGGAAAATTTAAGGAAGGCTCAACAGCGTATGGCTAGTTTGGCAAACGAGCATCAACTGGAGAAAGAATTCGAAGTTGGCGACATGGTATTTCTCAAGTTGCAAGAATACCGCTAAAGTTCAGTGGAACTTCGCAGTAATAGGAAGCTTTCCAAAAGGTTTTTTGGACCCTTTAAGATAATGGAGCGCATTGGCTCAGTAGCATATCGGCTTGAACTTCCATTAAACGCCAAAGGTAACTCAACTCCAGTCCCTTTACCAGAGTTCACCAGGATAGATGAACCTTTATCCCAGCCAAGCAACGTGTTGGATCATCGTCACAAACTTGGAAAAATGGAAGTAATAGTTGCTTGGAAGGATCTAGACATAGCGGAAGCAACATGGGAATCATATGAAGAGTTCTGCGCACGATACCCACACTTCCCTGTCGAGCTCGAGGACAAGCTGAATCTCAAGGGAGAGGCAGTTGTTAAGGATCAAAATGTCCTGGACCGAGACAGGCTGCCTTAGTACGATCCAAAAGGAATTCCAAGAAACCAGCAAAGCTCCTAGACTAGTTCAACTCTGTTACAACACTTTTTCCTCTTATTTAGTTAATGCATATTTGAATTATTCTTTAATCATAAGAATTTAAGTGATAGTGGTAGATCATGGCATAGAATTAGGAGTTGAGTTATTGAAATGGCATAGTAGTTAGTTTTCATCATGCATCTTTAAATATTTGTAATTCTTGCTTTTGGACATAGACAGAAAATTGCCCCAAAGATCTCTTTCCTTCTTAATTTAATTTCTTTGAGTGTAGCCAACTTACGGCCCCTATCATACACATAAGTGGAAGGAACCAACTATATTGCGACTTTTACTCCTATAACTAAACTTACGACGTTACATTGTCTTTTGATTATTACAGCTACTAGAAATTGGTTCACCTACAAACTTGACATGCAAAATGCATTTTTTGCACGGTGACCTTCATGAAATTGTTTACATGGAGCTCCCTCCCGGATTTCGCCGACAGAGGGAGAATCTAGTTTGTCTGCTTCATAAATCCTTATACAGATTGAAACAAGCCTCTCGAAACTGGTTTGCTACTTTCTTTATGGCTATTCAAAAGGCAGGATATGTTCAATCAAAAGTAGACTATTCTGTATTTACCAAGTGTGTTGGATCATCTTTCACTGATGTCTTGCTCTACGTCCATGATATATGTCGAAATCAAGCATTTCAAGACCTTTTTCTCCAACACTTTCAAATCGAGGAGCTTGGTACCTTAAAATATTTTCTGAGAATTGAATTTTCTCGGTCTAAACATGATATTTTCATGTTTCAAAGAAATATATGAGTTGCACATTTTAGACGACACATGTCTCACCAAGGGAAAACCAGAGAAATTTTTTATGGAGCAAAATTTAAAACTCACTCTTACTGACGATGATTTATTACATGACCTAACTAAATATCTCGTGTTAGTTGGAATGCTCGTTTACCTCACCGTCACCAGGCTAGACATTGTCTACTCAGTCAAAACTTTAAGCCAAATTTATGCAAGAACCTCGCAAAACACAATAAAATGCAGCATTATAGGTCCTGAAGTAGATAAAGGGGACATGTGGGCAAGGATTATTACTTCCCCCGATAACAATATTAAGACGAAGCAAAATATATTTGATTGTATATCAAGGAGAGCATATTTCTTCAAACTAATTGTATATAATCAAGTATGTGGAAAAACCTTTCCATAATATATTTGATGAATTGCATTTATGGAATCTAATTTGTGTAATTTTTTTCTTCTGTTTTGTTAACAGTTATTTGTATTTAATTTTGTTTTGACAATTTTTTTCCTTCATTTTTACCTAAACTATGGTAATGATACACATGGAAGAAGAATATTTTAAGTGCATATTTTAGTTTATTTAGTTAAAAAGTTATGTAATCTTGATATCATGAGCTATTAATTACATGATTTATATGCATAATTACATGATTTCATTCGTTAGCCTATCCTCTGTTGAATCATAGCCACTATTTATTCATGGAATACATCTGTCAAAGTTTGTGTTGTCCAAAATGACTCGAACTATTATTAGTTGACTGACCATAAAAAAAGATGTTCACTGTTTATGGTTTGAAATAAAGCAATCATTCATGAAATACATTATCGGCAAAAGCTCATTGGCATAGGCAATACTTCACATTACTCGTTTCCATTCACCAACATCCTTACCTTTCCCCAGTGCCCCGAGACATTGGCATAAGCAATACTTCACATTACTCGTTCCCATTAATCAACTACCTTACCTTTCCTACCATGGCTTTAGAATTAGTTGGTGGTGCTCTTCTCTCTGCTTTCCTTCAGGTAGCATTTGAGAAGCTAGCTTCTCCCCAAGTTCTAAAATTCTTTCGTGGAAGGAAGCTTGATCAAAAGTTACTGAGCAACTTGGAAATCAAACTGCAGTCAATCCATGCTCTTGCTGATGATGCAGAACTAAAGCAATTCAGAGATCTGCGTGTGAGAAACTGGCTTCTAAAGGTCAAAGATGTTGTGTTTGATGCAGAGGATCTCTTGGATGAAATACAACATGAACTCTCCAAAGGTGAAGATGAAGCTGAATCACAATCTCAAACCTGTATTTGCAAGGTACCAAATTTCTTCAAATCTTCTCCGGTTAGTTCCTTTAACAAGGAAATTGAAACAAGAATGGAACAAGTCCTTGACAATCTAGAATTTCTCTCAAGCCAACAAAGTGCTCTAGGTTTGAAAAATTCTAATAGTGGTGTTGGATCAGGACTCCATAGTGAATCGTCACTGAAATTACCATCAACTTCTTTAGTGGTTGAAAGTGTTATTTATGGCAGAGATGATGACAAAGAAATTATTTTTAATTGGCTCACATCTGACACTGATCTTAACAAACTATCAATACTTTCTATCGTGGGTATGGGCGGGATGGGTAAGACAACACTTGCCCAGCATGTATACAATGATCCCCGGATAGAGGGTAAGTTTGATAGCAAAGCTTGGGTCTGTGTTTCAGATGACTTTGATATATTTAAGGTAACAAGATCAGTTCTTGAGAGAATCACTGGATCAACTGATGATAGTAGAGACCTAGAGATGGTTCAGGGAAGGTTAAAAAAAAAATTGACAGGAAAGAGATTTCTTCTTGTTTTGGATGACGTTTGGAACAGAAAACAAAAGGATTGGAAAGATCTGCAAGCTCCTCTTCTTGATGGCGCACTAGGAAGTAAAATTGTTGTCACAACCCGTGACTTGAAAGTTGCTACAATTGTGGGATCAAATAAAATACATTCCTTAAGTCAGTTACAAGGTGATCATTGCTGGAATTTATTTGCTAAACGTGCATTCCATGATGATAATCATCAACAATATCCAGAGCACAAGGAGATTGGAATGAAGATAGTAGAAAAATGTAAAGGACTGCCTCTAGCCTTGACAACAATTGGGGATCTATTGCACCAAAAACAATCTATTTCAGAATGGGAAAGCATACTAAAAAGTGAGATATGGGAATTTTCAGAAGAGGATAGTAATATTGTCCCTGCTTTAGCCCTAAGTTATCACCACCTTTCTTCCCATCTCAAGAAATGCTTTGCTCATTGTGCCTTTTTTCCCCATGATTATTTGTTTAAGAAAGATACTTTAATTCAGTTCTGGATGGCTCAAAAATTTCTACAGTGCCCTCAACAGAGTAAAAGTCCAGAAGAAGTGGGTGAACAGTTCTTCAATGATCTATTATCAAGGTCTTTCTTTCAACAATCAAATTTTGAATCTGAAACATGTTTTGTCATGCATGACCTTCTGAATGATTTGGCAAAATATGTCTGCGGGGAAGTCTGCTTTAGGTTGGAAGCTGATCAACCAAAAAATATACCAAATACAACTCGGCATGTTTCAGTAGCAGTCAATTATGGTCAATATTTTGGTGGGTTTGGAACTCTGTATGATACTAAAAGATTACGCACATTTATGCCAATAAATGAGAGGATGAATTTTAAATATTTTAGTTGGAATTGCAAGGTGTTGATAAATGAGTTGTTGTCTAGGTTTAAGTTCTTACGACTCTTGTCTTTGTCTAATTGTTCTAACCTCACAGAGTTGCCGGACTCTGTAGGCAATCTTACAAATCTCTGTTCATTGGACCTCTCAGGGACCATGATACACAACCTTCCAGAATCGTCATGTTGTCTCTTCAACTTACAAATACTGAAGCTGAATTCTTGTAGGCATTTGAAGGAGCTTCCTTCAAATTTGTTTAAACTCACCAATTTGCGTCACCTTGAATTAATAGAAACCGAACTGAGAAAGGTGCCACCACATTTGGGAAAACTGAAGAACCTTCAAGTATTGATGAATTTGTTTGATATCGGCAAGAGCAAGGAGTTTAGTTTTCAGCAGCTAGGAGAGCTCAATATTCGTGGAAGCTTAACAATTAAGAACCTGCGGAATATTGAGAGGCCCTCAGATGCACTAGCGGTGGATTTGAAAAATAAAACAAAGCTTGTGCAGCTAGAGTTGGAATGGAATGATCCTGTAATTGATGATTCTGCTAGAGGAAAGGATGAAACTGTGTTTGAGAATCTACAACCTTCAAAACACTTGGAGAAGATGAAAATCAGGAAATATGGTGGTAAACAATTTCCATGTTGGTTATCTGATAATTTGTTGTGGAATATGGGGTCCTTAACATTGGAGGACTGTCGATTTTGCCAACAATTGCCTTCCCTTGGAGGTTTGCCATTTCTGAAGGACCTCAAGATTTCAGGGCTTGATGGGATAGTGAGTATTGACACTAATTTTTACGGGAGCAACTCATGTTCATTTACATCTTTGGAAACACTGCAGTTCTCCCTGATGAAAGAATTGGAAAAATGGGAATGTGAAGCAGTGACAGGTGCTTTTCCACGTCTTAAACATCTTTCCATAAAGAAATGTCCAAAGCTGAAAGGGCACTTGCCTGAGCAACTTATTCATCTGAATATTCTACAAATTGTGAACTGCAAACAACTTGTGGCTTCCGTTCCCATGGCTCCTGACATTCGTGAATTAAGTCTATTGGACCGTGGAAAGCTACAATTGAACTATTCTCCGACTACTCTGAAAAGGCTTGTGGTTCGCGGAGACAACATGGATGCATTGTTGCAGGAAAGGATTGAACACGTGATATCTGTTAACAATTCTCTTGAATTATTGCATGTTAAGTGTTGCCCAAAGATGAATATACCCATGAGTGATTGTCATAATTTTCTTGTAGAGTTTTACATCATTGATGGTTGTGACTCTCTGACAACATTTCCGCTAGATCTTTTCCCAACACTCCGGTTTCTGTGTCTCAATGGGTGTCGTAATCTACGGATGATTTCACAGGGTCATGCTCATAATCATCTCAAGTACCTGACTATCAGTGAGTGTCCTGAATTAGAATCACTGCCTGAACACATAGATATCCTCCTTTCATCTCTCAATGAGCTTAGCATAAGAGATTGCCCAAAAGTTGAGTCATTCCCTGACGGAGGTTTGCCATCAAATTTAACAGGGATATCACTCATAAATGTCTCAAAACTTATTGCCGACTTGAAAAAGGTCCTGGGAAGCCATAGCTCTGTAAGAAGGTTGAGTATCAGAGGAATGAAAGATGTGGAGTGTTTCCCCGAGGAAGGTTTGCTGCCACGCTCTGTTACTTATCTAGATATCAGAGATTGTGGAGATCTTAAAAAACTGGATAACAAGGGTCTCTGCCACCTCTCATCTCTGGACATATTGTGGCTTCGAAACTGTCCCAGACTCCAAAGCTTACCAGAGGAGGGTTTGCCCAAATCCATTACAATATTGTGCATTAAGGATTGTCCATTGCTCAAGCAGCTATGCCAGAAGCCTCAAGGAGAATACTGGCCAAAGATTGCTCACATTCGAGACCTGTATATTTGGTAAAAACACTGAATAATTGTTTTCTAAACTTATATTTCCTCTGTTTTATTTACTGTTAGTCAAAATATTTTCCACTTGAATTGAACTATTCTTAACATCTGCATATTTGGTAGAGACGGTATGAATAAATTAAAGAATAAATATTTTTTTTACATATTACCTTGTCTTCAACGTATAAACAGTAATTTTGTGCGTTTTCTTCCTTCTATCTACATCCTTTATCCTTTATCCCTTGTAATATTATTATCTAAAGATGATCTTGAAGAGGATAGTTGAGACCTGCGCATGTTCAATTCTTATGATTTTTTTTTTTTTAAAAAAAAATATCAATTGCTATTGTTTCTATCTAAACTTTGTTAAAAAAAATGTAATTTAATTTATATCCTAACTTATTTATAAATATTGAGAAAGGTTTTTAAATTTAATAAAATTGATGACATTTAAAGATTTTTTTTTAAAAAAAAAACAACTATAATGATGCATGTGTGCGTAATTGATTTTGGTAGACTTAACTGTGTTTATTTGTAATGTAATGAACAAATAAAAACAGAGAACTGTATACAGAGAGCTTCAAACTTTAGATGAAAATTAAATAGTCTATTACAAATGTATGAAATTTTAAAATCGTTTTCAACGTATATTATTAAATTGTTCATTGTTCATCAGTCTATCAACATAGTTACATGAAACTTAATCAAATAGTCTATTATAACATTATAACAATTTTTATAAATATGCATTATTAACCTCTCTTTTCTGTAACAATTAGTCTTTTACACCATGTCTTTCTTAGTCTTTCAAAGGTGAATTTTGTTGATGATAGACTATCATGATAAAGTATTTATTTCTGAGGAGATATAAAAAATAATTGAATTACAATTTTTTAAAAAAAATACAATAGAGTCACTAAATTTTTTATAATAATTAAAAACATAATGAAAATCAAGATTTTAGAAATTAAATAATAACATACAAGATTATAATGTTGTGCCGAGAGAAAAATAGATTTACTTTTTAAAAATTACTTTTGGGCGATAAAGAGCATCAATTCCGTGAGAACTTTAAGGTTGAAAGAAGATAATTTTTACTAATGTGGAGAGAGAATGGATTCACGTTTTAGAAATTAAAATTCTTGTTTGATTCTTAAAAATTTTATTTACATTATTAAATTTTAAAATATATAATTTTATCATTAAAAAATTTATTCATAAAAATGTTAATTTTATAATAACATAAAATTCAATTTTAAAATAAATAATTTACTTTCCGTCCTCGATCTTTATCATCTTATATATATATATATATATATATATATATATATATATATATATATATATATATATATATATATACCTTTGGATTGATTTTTGATGTTAGGCTATTTGACAGATTCTCCTGTCAGGAATTTCAACGTGCGTGTGATGTCGGAAAAACTGAATGTATTAGATAGGTTAAATAATTTAGAACAAATTTTAAATTGAGGGATGTATTTAAATTAAAAAGAAATTATCAACCATTATAGTTTAATAAAATTAATAGATAATTTGATTCTAATGATTATGCTGTTAAAATTATATTATATCAAACTTTATACACTTAAATTTATTTCATTTAATGTTAGTATTGGATTAATAATTACACCCTATATCTATGTATTAAGAATACAATCTACTTTTAGTACGATTACAATATCACAGAAGATATTAATTTTTGGTTAGCATTGTTATTGACTAGTCAGCAATAATAATTTTAATATCACAGACGAGATTAATTCTTTAACTATGTGAACTGAGTGAAATTCGTGAAAAAAATAAAAATAAAATTGGTTGATTTGATTCTTTTACGTTTTGAAGTATTGCAATGACGTTTTTCTTGTTTATTTCAATTGTAGTTTTGTATTGAGACCTTCCTTGTTTGTCTCATTATAGTTTGTTTTAGTCCTGGCATATTCTTCAATGACAAAGTACAAAGGCATATAGTACCTAATTTTGAGAGATTGGACTAGTTCATGTTTGAAACAATGAGTATGTAAGCAACAATAATGTTTCTAGTGAACTATACACATGGACTAATGAATGTGCTTCCTGTGGCATAGTACTAACGTACACAATGACTTTTTTTAACATCATGATGTAATGTAATCCATTCCAGGATCATAGAAAGAAGAGATAACTAATTCGTGGCAGATTTTTAGAGGCTTAATTTGAGATTACTGAGATTACTAAAGATAATGGTTTCACTATTTTACAACTTTAGCCTCTGATGCTTTGGATTCTTTGTTAATTATCCCAATGCTTTCTTCTCAAATTAAAGATAAATATAGAGCAAGTCATCCACGAGATCATTGCCCTTTAAATTTTTTATAATTAGCAGGAATCAATTCCCTACCCAGTGTACACGTTTCAATGTAAAGTTTATAGTTTAAATTAAATTGGACATACATCTCAAGATTGTTTAATGTTTATCACTTAAAATAAAAACAACTTTAACAAAAATCAAATGGGCACTGAGATATGATTTATTTTTGAACCTGTTGATCAGTTATAGCAACCAAACTGCTGTCATATTATTAATACTATAAAAGATGGAACATCAAGTTCTCATGCAGAAAAGGAAATATGTGACAGGGAAGATCAAAGGAAAACTGAAAACAGACTCAAGGAAGACCAACACATGATAACACCATCAAAATGCAAGCATAACTTGGTGTCCTAAACTCATAATCAGAAATGCTCTCTGTAAAATATTTATTCCTCTTTCCCCAACAGAGTGAGAAGGAACTTCTTGTAATCCCCTGAGGTTTCCTTGGCCACAACATGCTCAAGAAGAACACTGTTTCTCTTGTAGTAAACCTCTGAGATCAACTTCAAGTCCTTTTCAGCCCTGCTCACTACCACACGAGTCAGTGCATCCTCATCAGTTCCAACCTTCTTGATTGCATTGCGCACCACCTAAACATTCAAAAGTTTTAATGTAAATCATTGCAAATTTCAAAGTTTGTTGATTTACATCAAAGACAAACATCAAATGCGTTATTACACTAGATCTGGTTAGTTACATTGATTACACAATGCCTCTCAGCTCAGTTAAAAACCAAAATTTCAAAGATATTATTTATTATAAGATGACTCTTAAAAACATATTCATCAAGAAGACACCCCAACAAATTTCTAATCTAATTAAGAGCACTTCCTAGGGTGAAATTTATGATATGAATTGGACTATTCTTCTTGTGCAGCTCAAATTTCAATGATCAAGACTCAAAATATAACGAGATTGAATGATGAAATGAGAAAAAATTTGAGTTCAAACCTTTTCATAGTACTTGATATGATCATTGGTGCTACGAATGGCAGTGTACAAAGCCCTCTGAAACTCATCAGATCCTTCATCCACCAGTTTCTGCAAACACAAAAAGATCAAAATATCACGTTAAATAAAACGTGTAAACTTGTATGTCTTTCAATTGCATGTACAAAGAATTGGGATAATTTTGTGATATGAGGAGAGGAAATAAAAGGTTGTGGTGCCTCCTTTCTCTGTACCTTAGAGATTGAAGTGCCATGGATCTCTCTGTATCGATTGAAAGTTGCAACAAGTTGTGTCTTGCTCCTTGTAGTCAAAACTCTAATGGCTTCTTCATAACTACCCTTCTTCTCTTTCACAGCTTCATGAAGAATTTCAGCCTCAGTTTGTGCCAATTTTGGATTGATCTCTTCACCAACATACCTGAATGCGGTCACCAGCCCCACCAAAAGCTGCTCAAAATCAACCACAAAAATTCATATCATAGGCATTATAACATTCCCTATACTCATGATCCAAAATCCTTACATAACTACATACATTTGAATCAAACCTGCCCCCATAGTGTAATTGAAAACCCCAAAACACTATATAGCAAAATTAACATCTAATCTTGCTTATTAGCCTTCATTCTTAAATTTAATTAGATTATAAACATTGAAAAAGAGTGTTCTTTCAAGAACTTGGTCATAAATGACAATTATTTTTTTATCTCTCAAATGCATCCAAAATTACTTTGATGGGTATCTTGTATCTGAAAACTAGTAATCTCCACCATCAATCCTTTATGGTTCAAATAACTTATAAAATAAAGTGGAGGAAGCATGTGTGAAATGCACAAGGACTAACCTGGCGTAGATGGCCAGAGGTATGAGATGCAACATCTTCTTCCAAGGAGTGCTTGTAGCGGTGGAGATAAGCACGCCTCACCTCAAAGAGCTCTTCAGGGGAGAGAATAGTGGCAATTTCCACAATCACATTATAGTTTTTACCACTCTTGATGGCAACATTGGCCAAAACAGCATCACGATCCGCAGGTTCTAGTATCCACCGGTACACAGCTTTCTGTTCAGTAAAATTAGTCCAAAGTTTCAAGTTCACTAGCACAAAGGAATTTCAAAACAACATAGAACACTCACAAAACAACATCATTTCACACTGATGATGGTTACCTCAAAGTCTCCTTTGATCTCAGACTCTAGGCGTTTCACAAGATCCTCCTGGTAAATTTCTTCATATGCTTTTCTGATTTGTTGCCTTTGGTATACATTTCTATGACCCAATATTACTATGATACTCTTCTCATCAGTCCCCCATCCTACAAAGTTGAAAATCAATTGAACACAATCATTCTAAACACCCATTTTAAATATGTATACAACTATATCAAATTCATCACTCTAACAAATTATCCTTATAAAAAAGTACTTTTTTGAGTTTATAGTGAACTGACATGGTTAATGAAAATTGTTAGAGGAAATATTCAATATTCAATATCCATAATATCATGAATAAACATGATCAAAACCAAATTATGGGAATGATGGTGCAACCTTCAAAAGACTTTCTTAGAGCTTCAGCATCTGCTTGGGGAGAGTGGTTGCTGGGAGCAATAAGGGTAGCCATAGATGAATTCAATGTATTTTCTCTATAGTGCTTAATATGATGATGTGATGAAAAAAACCATGCTCACACCTTTTCTATTTATAATGCTATAATGTATATTTCTTGTTACAGTTATGCTGTAATTTTTCTATTGGAAGGTGACTCAGGAATGAGTAATCTATGTACCAATACCATGATAGTGACCCGATAAGGCTTGTAGCTTTTTTCAGACAATAATTTATTACATTGATTTTCTTTCCTTTTCACATTGACACAAATGTATTGAAATTCTAAGCTAATTTGGAATTACTTTGATGGACCAATCTGTAAACAACTGCAAAAGATGTTTATTAATTGATGAAAATTTTACTGTAACCCATCTGTCACGCCACATGGACGGTTTGATTTTATCTAAAATTTAAAGTAAGATGGTAATGATGTTGTACATGCATCTAGAATTTTCTGTACTGTAATCAAGCTTTTAATTTGCTATTTATATCAGGGAAATAAAAATAAATACAAATATATAATTGATTGCTACTTTTTTAATCAATTAATTAATCATTAACTGTTACGCTAATAATAAAGAGAAAATTAAGGATTCAGAAAAAAGAAAAAATATATATATAAAAAAGAGTAAAATATCTTATTTTATTTATCAATGAAAACTTAATAATTCGATTTACAATTTAATCACGCATAAATCTCCTAATCCCTTTTAAAATATACTACCTTCTCAAATATATTATATGGAAATTAAACACACATTCTTCAATCTTCTTTATAATATAAAATGAATCATATGATTTTGAGTTTCATTAGCATTTTATCCCTTTTAAAATAAATAAATATCATATATTAAAAATATTTTGACAAGTTAAAAAAATTAAATTTTTATTTGTAAAGATATTTCTTTTCTTGAAAAATTATTTTTATAAAATAAAAAATTAATTTAATAACACCATTAAAATAATAAATATATTTATTATTTTAATTTAGAAGGAGATTGAGTAAAATAAATGGTAAAAATAATAAAAAATATTAAAAAATAAAAAGATAAAAATTATATGAGATAAAGATAATTTTTAAAATATAAAAATAAGAAATTTGTATATAGGATTCAAATTAGAATAAAACAGTATATAGTCACGTCCAAACCAATTATTTTTATATAGACGATTTAAAATTTAAACTGATCATAATCAAGCTAAATATTTAAAAAAAAAAAAAAAAAAACTTTGTTAAAGGATTCAAATACCTTACCACCCATACCAATTATTAGGCATATAAATATGCATTAGTTAAAGGCGCCGAGTTTATTAAAATACAGAATAATATTTTGATCTATGGCTTGGATTTTCATAAAAGTAAAATATACTGCTTTGATGCATAGACAATGTATCTGGTCAAGATAATGCTTTGATACATAGACAATTTCATTCTCCCATGCAAAACATGCTATTAAATTTTCTAAAAGTAAAATATAATATTCTTTCAAGTCCTATTATAAATGACCCAATCCTTAATATTGAATATTAATCCATCTTTAAGATTGAAAGTTAAAAAAAAATTAAAAAATATAATAAAAGGGGGAATCTTCTTTTCCTCAACAAAATGCTAGATTTTACCAATTTCCTTTCAAGAAAATTACTTTAGGAAGCGACAATCTTCATTTCATTCTCTAATTTTTTTAATTTATTAACTTATTAACTAATTAATAAATAATCACTTCTTTAAATTCGTAAAAATTCATAAATGAAGTTTTCATTCCTCAGAAACACTGTTCATTTCTTGATCTTGAGAAAGTTAGCATTTTTCCCCCCAAAATTAGAAAGTTACACTTTCTACATTCCCCTTCCCTTCCTTTGGTCTTCCACTGTCTTACTGTTCAATAAACTTTCAGGACAAAATATTGTTAAAGATTAATTAAAGCCTATCTATTATCTACTTTTTAGAACTATTAACATACAAATTTCAAAACCTCATCCTAAAAATTTTGTGTCTGTAAAACAAAATAGTTTCATTTAAAAAAAATTAAAAATAAATAAAAAAAGATTAGATGTCATTCTAGATTGAGTGACAACTCTTAATTTTATAGTTTCAACATATATAACAAATCTATAAGTTACAATTGATTGTGGCATGTAAAAGCATGTAGTACCTGCCACTTGGTAGGTACTTTAAGAATGTGTGAGTTGGTTCAACTAATTTTGTGACTGAAATTTCTGAAAGCAGTGTACTATTTTCGTCCATATTAGCTTTTCATTTTTTTAGGTGAAAACGTCTTTTTCTTTTTCTTTTTTACTTTCTTTTTCCATTTTTAATTTTGATCAATTATTTTTCTCACATGGATTGTTTAAATCGTAGATTAACGTATTAAAAAATGTAAGAGGAAAAGAATTTTATTTTTTATTAAAAGCAATACAAATATTTAAAATATAGAGAGAAGTAGAAGAATAAATACTCCATATAAAAAATAATAACAATAGACTAGAATTATGGTCAAGTAATCACTTTTTTTTGATAGGCCTTCTTTGATCATGACATTGAATCATGGGCCATTTTCTTTGATTTATATATACTTTTTTCACACTATAAAGTAGTGAGGTCTCTTCAATATCAAAGAAGACACGGTGTGGCTAGTTAAACAAATTAATCGGTCCTTGTCCCTTGAATGTAATTTCATATAATCCTATTATTTAAATATTTTAATAACATCTAATAAAGTTTGTCGTTCCTATAGGTTTCAGGGTATACCTACTAAAAATTAAGGGTTACATAAGTTAGCACATAAGTTAAAGATTTGGATCCCAGGTGAGAAGGAACAACAATCAATTTTCTTGAATAGTTCAGATGACAATTAATAAACCCTATTCAATTGCAACACAGTGATGTCTACAAGATGAGATCATTCCATGTCTGACCAAGATGATCTGTACAAAAAATTTTGAGAATTTTGAAGATTGCAATACTTGTCAGTCATATTTGAGAACCAATATGATTAGCTCAAATATAAAGAATTTCACATTATGAAAGGCTAAATACATATAATTTTTGTTCATCTAAAGAGGGAAACTATTTACAATTAACTAGTTATAGTTCTGTTGAAATAAATAAATAAATAGTTATAAAGTTCTTTGATTTGAATCTTCACATAGATAATATCATGCATACAAATCAAATGATAAATCAAATCCACATAATTCCATTTCATAGCTCTTTAGTTATAATCATAATGTATCTCAACATATGTATAAAACATGTTACTCTAAATTACTCAATTTTGAATTTAGTACCTCTAAAATTATGTTTTATTTATTAATCTAGGCTGTATGAATTTACAAGTTGAAATTATATTTGTTGGCTCCTTTGATATATCATCGTGTGTGCCTTCCCTTGATATGTGTTTCTCCATCGAAATAAGTTTATCTTCGTAATGAATTCAAGTATTCAAGAGAACCCAATCCTTTCCAGCAACAATGATTGTATACTATACATGTTGGGCAAGTGTGGTCTTACACATCCAGGCCATGCCCACTATAGAAAGTATTGCTAGCTTGTTACCAGTGTCAGATGTGAGCCAATTAAAAATAATTTCTTTGTCATCATCTCTGCCATAAATAACACTTTTAAGCCTAAAAGAAGTTGATGGCAATTTCTTTGACCAGTTCACTACCGAATCCTGCTCCAACACCAACACCACTACCAGCATTTATCAAACCATTAACACTTTATTGGCTTGTGAAAAATTCTAGATTGTCAAGGAGTTGTTTCATCCTTGTTTTAATTTACTTGTCAAAGGAACTAACAGGGGAAGATTTGAAGAAATTTGGTACCTTGCAGGTATAGGTTTGAGATTCTGATTCAGCTTCATCTTCGCCTTTGGAGAGTTCATGCTGTATTTCATCAAGGAGATCCTCTTTAGTCGCTCTAGTTCTGCATCATCAGCAAGAGCATGGATTGACTGCAGTTTGATTTCCAAGTTGCCAGCAACTTCTGATCGAGCTACAGACACTATCTGATCACTTTGTCAAGGAAAGGTTCAGATGGAGAGTGATAAATTATAACCAAAAACCACTTCTCATAGTATCATATGATCGCTTTTTATCTGCATTTCATGGTCTAGATTCTGTAATATATATGTTGCTACTTTGTATTTCAAAAGAATCAGAATTCAAGATTGAAAACCAAAACCATTTATTTTGTTACTTTTCTGTGTTGACTTGGTAAATTAATTTTACCTTAATATCTTCTCCTAGAAAAACAAATGAACTCGGTGTATAGTAATTAGTAAATAACAAGGGATTTATGATATGAAATGTAGAAGTTGTTTATCTTGGTTGCAATTATCATATTATTTTAAGCATGAATAACAACATGCTGATAAAATCTAATTCTTATTTTTCAGATTTACTTATTATATTTTCTTACTTCAATTTCACATACAATTTATTGAACATCTACACATTTTTAGCACTCGTATAACATGCTTTCTTCCTTTTATTCGAATGCTTTCTCACCTTTCTAACAGAATCATTACTCCTAATATTTCTCAACCAAAACGTTTAGATACAAGCATTTAAGGAGTTTAAAGCCTAAAACCTGTTCAAATCTCATAGCTATATGCAAATTGTCAAAAGAAGCAAAGAACATTAGAAAGAAACTTAGGTGAGAGATTCTGTTCAAGGGAGGTAGCTGGTAAAAGATTCCACTAAGTCTTTATTTTAACTTATGAATCCAAATTATGGATCCATTCAAGGTAAAGAACTTGAAAACTCTCAGCACTTGATACATTTATATTCTTTCTTCCTCCAACCATCTCCAACAATAGCATCCAAAAGCTGTAAATATCAGACTCTTACGACACATTACAAAAGTTCCTTGAGAAAACTTCAAGGGCAATGTATTCTTAGGTTCCTAATAGCGATCAGTAGTTTAGACACTTAGTTGTGTAATAACTCATTTAGTTAACCAATTACCTGAAGGAAAGAAATACAGCGGAAAATCAAGAATTCTTATAATAGTAAAGTGTGTACATACTGTGGAAGAACAAGCCACACAAAGGACTTAAGCGTGGTTTTGCGGTAAATTTTAAACAGAAAGGAACTTATGTAATGCAATAGTTGCTCCTAATTCAGCCTTATGACATTTTAGACTTGGACACCTTTCCAATTATGTATTAAATAAAATGTATACAAATTTTCCATACTTACATGTGAATAAAACAATAATTTGTGAAGTTTGTTACTTTGCCAATTAAAAAAAAAAAAAAAAAAAACTACCTTACACCTTAAGTTTCAACCATGTCCAACACCCTTCCGAACCTCTACATATGGACATTTGAGGTCTCTATGCAGTAACTTTCATTCATGGACACAAGTAGTACATTTGGTGTCTCTTTGGCTGACTCTGCCATGAGTCAACTCTTGCGGCCCATAGATCCAAATTTGAAGCAAGCTCAAACAAATTGTGTCCACAATGTGATATATTTATCTTCAATTAGATAGATAGTTGTGTCAAGGAATGTAATTTTCCATGAACTGATAATCACTTGCATTAACAACCAGCAAACTTCAGAATCTGTCCCACAAAACTGTCATGTCCCTCTTAACTGAAACCATGAACCGAACCACACACCTCAACCAAATGTGACCAATCCTAACCATCTTAACCAAGATGATTGTAAAGATTTGCAGGCTTTTTCAAGGTTTTTTATAAGTCTTACTCTATTAAGATTTAGACGTGTTTTTCTTAAAAATATGAAGTTAACGTAAATGAACCTCGCGATGAAAGAATATTTTAATTAGATAATATATATAATATTTACATTCCTTATTAGTTAAGAATAGATACCAAGCAGGATAAAATTGAGATAGACAAAATTTATATTGGTTCGTCTTTGAAAAGACTATGTCCAGTATTTGACATAAACTAAGTTTTAACCATTAAGAAATGAAATTACAAAATATTGTTTTACCTCAGTCACTTTTAACAAATCCAAGTTGTTCTTGCTGGATTTTGGGTGGTCTGAGCTCGGTTCGGCCCTGAGAAATCCGGCAGCGTGAAGGGTTGGAACCTTCGTTGATTAGTATGTGTGATTTTGGGTAATTTTCATATATATGTTATGAGTCCTCTATCAATATTTATAGGGATCGTAATTAGAGTTTCATATCCGTGGATTTCGGAGAAGATTGCTTCAGGCTCAAGACTCCCGAGATATCAGGGGGAGCAATTATGATTCAGATATTGTTCTGTTTCTGTCCAGCTCGGCCCGGTCAATGAGGTGAGTCCGGTGACAGGGTGATGAGCTCGGTGCTCATCCCCAGCCCGGTACATCAGCCCCCGAGCTCAGGCCAAAATGGGCAATGGTTTGAGTTCAAGATGAAAGCTCAGTCTTCCGATGTTGCTGTGGCGGGAAATTGGCGAAACGGTTGGTATTCTTTCATTTATTTTCTTATTAATTTTTGTTTTAATTTTTTGATTAAATTCATTAATGTGTAATTAAGGGGTTTTACAGTTACCGTATTGTGGTAATTGTCTCCTAACGACTCTTTTATTTCCCATAAATATGTTTTTCTTTTTCATTTTTCATTTTACCCTCTCGTTTTGCCTTTTCACTTTCTTCCCTTTGCATTCTCCTTCTTGCTCTTAGGGTTCGTCGTTGCCTTTCTTCTTTCGTCGCTCTCTCTCCTTTCGCATTCACTCGTTGCCCTGTTCGTGTGAAGCGCTTGCACTTTCACTCTTCTTGTTGCCATTCTTCGCGTCAACTACCCTTAGGTATGTCTTCTTCTCATTCTACTGCTACTCGTAGTTTAGAGAGCATGATAGCTAGCTTTGTCGAGGGCTCTGAACCCGAATCGGAGGTTTCTACGGCAGAGGCGGACCTCGCATCCGGCCCTGCCTCTGTCGCCACCAAGGTCCCCCTTGTTGGGGCCGAGGATGAGGTTGCTGGGGGAGCTGCGGAGGTCTCCGGTGGTGGAGATGCTTCTCCCGCTGGGGCTGGAGAAGGGGTCGGCGGCGAGGGAGCCTGAGGAGGCCGACCTCGTTGTCCTTGTTCCCGCTCATGAGCCCGACTTCTCCTGACTCTTAGGTGAAGTTTTCGACCACGTCTCCACCTACGATGACCGAGATAGGGTGCAGGCCTTAATAGATCAATATGATGTTGTGAGGTCTCGGTACAACGACGTGGTTAGGTTTAGGCTGTGCCGACCTCATCAGAGGGTGCATACTCGCGCCCTCGTAGATGGCCGATATACCATCTCGGTCTATGAGTATCTGTTCAAGGAGTATGGTATAGTCTTCCCTCTGACCCGCTGTCAGACCGAGGTCCTGGCTTTTCTCAATGTGGCCCCAAGTCAACTCCACCCAAACAGTTGGGGCTTTCTTTGAGCCTTTGAAATTTTGTGTCGTTTTCTGGGCCTTAGGCCGAACTCTCGAGTCTTCCTCTATCATTTTTAGCTCAAACACGAGCCTAAGGTGGGTTGGGCTTCTCTGAGTAACTCACGCGCAAGAGGAGGTTTGCTCATCTCTTATGCGCAATCCTATAAAAAGTTCAAAGATTGGTATTTTAGGCTGTCTCTTGTTAATAATAGGGTTGTCAAGGCCTTTTCTCTGAAGGATAACCTAGAACCGAGATATCCTTTACATTGGTGCCTTCCTCGCAAATACACTAAATTCCCCTAGGCCGAGTTGACCCCGGGCGACAAAAATACAATCCAAGTTTTGCATAGCCTTCCTCTACCCATTAGTAGTCGGGCTCTAATACATTCTGCCAGGGAAGAGGATCCCTTTCAGCATTTCCTAGGTAATTATTTTGATGTCCTTAACTTGAGATGTGAATTGTATTTCTAATGCCCTTTTTTCTATGTTTTTGTTTGCAAATCTGATGTCTGGAAACTTCGATTTATTTCCTTAATTAGTGCAGATTCTGCTTTCTAACAGATTTGGTGGTGATTTAGGACAGATTTTGTGGTGATTTGATTTGTATCACCTTAATTACTTTTTTCTTATTTCCTTGATTAAGTTGTACCTAGTTTATAAATCATATTATATTCATTTTTTGAATAAGATATAGAAATAACAAAAAATATGTTCTTCAATCTTATTAAATTGAAACGTTATAATTCAATTATTATAATTAAAATAAGACGTTACACAATTAATTATTATTATTGTTAAAATAAACATTAGACAATTTATTATTATTATTCAAAAATTTGGGTTGTTAATTGTTGGATCGAGCGCTTACCACTAGACCAAAAGCTATAGCTATTAGTAAGGGCGCAACTCTTTCTACTTAAGAGCGTAACAGCCCAAGCGCCATGAGTCGACTATGACTTGGCCTACCCTGGCCTCCGCCATGGGACAATTGATGTATACCCACAACAATCTCCCCCTCAGCAATTGCACCCACTAGGAATCGACCTCGTGACCTTAGCTCTGATATCATCAACGTAGACCTCCATATTACGCTCGATTTGAGCACTAAAGACCTTGTCCATCAACCGTTGGTAAGTGGCCCCCACATTCTTAAGGCCAAAAGGCATTACTTGGTAGCAATAGTTGGTCGTGGCCGACATGAAGGCAGTCTTCGGCTCATCTTGGGGGTACATCGGTATCTGATTGTAACCCGAGTAGGCATTCAAGAAACTAAATGTTTCATACCCTGTCGTGCTGTCAACTAACCAGTCAATGCTAGGCAAGGGGTAAGTGTCCTTGGGACAAGCCTTGTTCAAGTCGGTGTAGTCCATGCACATCCTCTATTTTCCGTTAGCCTTTTTGACCATCACAATGTTAGCCAGCCAAGTGGTGTAAATGATTTCTCGAATGAAGCGGACTTCCAGAAACTTACCGACCTCCTTCTGGACGACAAGGCGAGCATAAGGAAGCAGGGACAACTTGTGACACATAAGGTTGGGATCGATACCGGGCATGTCGGAAGGTTTCCATGCGAACAGGTCAGCGTTGTCTTGCAAGGTTGATATGATTTCTTGGAGGGTGGAGGTCGGCAAGGAGGTCCCAATCTTAGTTATTTGGTCGGCTTTCGGCCCGAGTGTAAAGGTTCAAGGGGCCTCAGCAAATGAAATGCGTTCCTCTTCAAACTCAGCTCGGGGATCAATATCCAAGAGCTCATCTCTACTGTTGTGCATCGAGCATATATTCGAAGCTTGTCTTCTTTCTTCTTTTTTGATGGAGTATGAAGTGACCTTTAAGCTCCGAGCATAACATACCCTTGTCGTTTACGGGTCGGCCTTGACAGTGACTATCTTCTCCCCTTCCTCTGGGAATTTCATGGCCATGTGTGGTGTGGACACAATGGCTCCCATTTGGTTGAGCGTTCTTCAGCCGATAATGACGGTGTATGATGTATCGGCACATCAATCAGAATGTACCTGACCTCTATGGTTTTGTAAGCCTCACTTCCACCGAAAATAGTAAGTAGGTCAATGTAACCCCTGGAATGGACTCGTTCCTCGGCAAAGCCGAGTAGAGGCTCAGGATATGGCTTGATGATGGATTCGGGCAGCTCCAACTGTTTGAAAACGGACCAATATAACACGTCGGCCGAGCTTCCCTGATCAATCAACATCTTGCGAATCCGCCAATTGGCGATAGTGCAAGAGATGACCATGGGATCGGTCTGGTCGGGGGTCATCGATGTGAAGTCGGCATTGGAGAATGTGATGGTTGGTAAGGTCCTCTTTTTGTGGAATCCAAAGTGATTGACACTTCTCACATAACGTTTTCGGGCAGAAGATGTAACTCCGCCCCCTGCGAAGCCTCCGGCGATTGTGTTAATCGTCCCTTAAACTTTGTCGGGGTTTTGGCTAACCTCCTTCCCCCAACCTCGGTCCCTGCGTTTATTCTAGTTATCTCGGGTATCCCGATCTGATTCACGAGGTCAGGTTCTCGAGCTTGGCCTATTATACCTCTCTGGGGTGCTTCGCTCATCCCGGACGAATCGTCGTAGCTCGCCTGATCTTATGAGGCCTTCTATAAGGTCTCGGAGTTGGCAGCAGTCTTCCGGGTGTGTCCGATATTTTGATGATAAGCGCATCGTTTGGTCGGGTCGGCGTTTGAAGGGGATTGGGAAGGTGTAGGGCTGCGGACCAATTCTAGCTCGCAAGCTTCCCTGAAGATTTTATCTCTGAAGGTATTCAGGGGGGTGTACAAGCTGTACTGACTCGTGTGGCGGTCTCTGTTTGGCTCTGCCCAACGTGAAGAGGATTCCTTTTGTTTGGGTGGGTTAGCCTGTTCTCGTCATCGGTGCTTGGCTTATGTGTTTTCTTCAATGCTCATGAAACGGGCAGCTCGGGAACGAAGGTCATTCATATTAAGGGGCGGTTCAGCGAAGAGTGAATCCGAGAATGGGCTAGGTTTGATCCCGGCTTGTATTAGGTATAGTTCGGCAGGCCAGGGCAAAGCGGGCCATGTACTCTCTAAGGGATTCTTTGTCCCCTTGTATCACGTGCTGAAGCGATATAGATGTGGTAGGTGTTGGTTTGGCATCCGCAAACCGGGCTTGAAAGTGCTCGTACAGGGAGTCGAAGGAGTCCATGGACATCGGTGGGAGTGAGTAGTACCAGTTGAGGGCTGTTCCCTTTAAGGTTATGGGGAACATTCGACAGAGTACATAATCATCGTCAACGGTTAAAGCAGCTTGGGTCAGGAAGGCTTGAACATGGGTAACCGGGTCCGTGGAGCCGTCATATTTATCATGGGCCGACCATCTCCAAGACTCGGGGACCCGGGCTGAGAGGACGGAATGGAGAGTCGAAATTTTGCCAAGTCCATTAGTGTGGGGAGGAGGTCCGAGGTCCGTGAACGGCTGAGCCTGAGAAGGGTTGTGTCGGGCCGCGGAAGTAGTTGCGTGCACATGGGAAGGGTTGTGTCGGGCTGCGGAAGTGGCGGCGTGCACATCTTCACCCGTAGTGTGTGGATTGTTGGGGTCAATGTGTGAATTGGACCGGGTTTCTTCTCCATGTCGTGGTTCTCCTTCTCGGTTGGGAATGAGGGGGGTCCTACTTGAGATTCCTTGAAACCTCTATCTTAGGGCTTGCAATTCTAGAATGTCTGCCTCGCGCTTACGTTGGACGGTATGCAGATTCGCCTGCGTAGTTTGCAAAGCCCTTTCATTGTCTCGATTTTGGGCTCGCAATGCTTCCAAGTGAGCATCCATCTGCTCTCGAGCCTCCGCCACCGCTGCATCTAGTTGTGCTCTAATGATTTCCGCTACGGTGGGGTCCATTGCGGTGTTGGAGTGGCTGCGGGTACGAACCATCTCGCTCTGTAGATCATGGGATAAAGGATTACCTGCCCCACGGTGGGCGCCAAATGTTCTTGCTGGATTTTGGGGTGGTCCGAGCTCAGCTCGGCCCTGAGAAATCCGGCGGCGTGAAGGGTTGGAACCTTCGTTGATTAGTATGTGTGATTTTGGGTAATTTTCATATATTTGTTATGAGTCCTCTATCAGTATTTATAGGGATCGTAATTAGGGTTTCATATCCGTGGATTTCGGGGAAGATTGCTTTAAGCCCAAGAATCCCGAGATATCAGGGAGCAATTATGATTCAGATATTTTTCTGTTTCTGTCCAGCTCGGCCTAGTCAGTGAGGTCAGTCTGGTGACAGGGTGATGAGCTCGATGCTTATCCCCAGCCCGGTACACAAGTAATTTTGGAAAGTAGTCTCTTCAGGAAAACAAAATCCAAGTATATTTTGGACTTAACTTCTCCGGACTAACAACTTCAAATATTCTTTGAGCACAATCTCCTTAGGCTAAGAATCACAAATGTTAGATTTTGATAAAGGGGTATCTAACTTTTGATAAGATCAAATTTTATGCGAAGAGGGATTTACAATGAGAAACAAAACTTAAGGCTTTAATTAGAACGAAAGAAATATTCTAAATGTATTGGAGTTGCAGCGTTTTTTCACCATCTTGAATCTTCAAACTTTAACCTTGTATAGATGCAGATTCAAAGTAGTCGTTAGACACAAAACTTTAAATTCTTCCGAGTGCTAACAACAACAACTCAACGTTCTTTAGCAATAGATGATGAATTGGAAGAACATATCTGTATTATTTCTTAATCTCTATATTGTTCAATGAATGATTACAATATGGATTTTTAGACTAATTACAACCTAATTAAGGAAACAAGTAATTAAGGTTATACAAGTCAAATCGCCACCAAATCTGCCTAATAAGTAGAAAACAAAATCTGCACTAATTATGGAATAATTATCTTTTAATTACATTACATAACACTGCCCCTCAAGCTGGTGAATATATATCTATCATTCTCACCTTACAAGTAAGATCTTTGAATTTTTCTGTGGGTAGTCCTTTAGTGAACATATCTGCCAATTGGAGTCTTGAAGGGATGTACTCAATGGCTATAAGACCATTGTCCAATTTCTCCTTAATGAAATGTTTGTCTATCTCTACATGTTTTGTTTAGTCTTGTTGAACTAGATTGTGTGCAATACTTATGGCAGACTTATTATCACAAACTAGTTCCATAGGAGATTCATATTTTACTTTGAAATCATCGAGTATGATCTTCATCCACAATAGTTCACAAACCCCTTGAGCCATGGCTCTAAATTCTGTCTCTGTACTTGACCTTGCAACTACATTTTGTTTCTTGCTGACCATGTCACCATATTTGCACCCAAGAACATGCAATATCCTATGGTGGATCTCTTATAAATAACTGATCCTATAATTAGCATCAGTATATACTTTCATGGATAAGTTTCCCTCATTTTTGAATAGCAATCATTTCCCCCGGAAAGGCTTGCAGGTACTAAATGATTCTATTTACTGCCTGCAAATGTCTTTCTGTTGGATTATGTATGAATTGACTAACCACACTAATTGCATAGGTTGTGTCTGGCCTGGTGTGTGATAAATAGATGAGCTTCCCCACAAGTCTTTGATATTGTGTCTTCTCCACCTTTGGGCTCTCCTCATCAGTCCCAATCTTATGATTTTGCTCTATGGGCACTCCAGTTGTCTTACAAACCAACTTACCAATCTCTTTGAGGAGATCAAGGATGTATATCCTTTGAAAAATAAAGATTCCCTATCTAGAGTAAGCAACCTCTATCTCAAGGATGTACTTTACCTTCCCAAGATCCTTCATCTCGAATTGAGTAGTCAGCCTCTCCCTCAGAGTCTAATTTTCAAACTCATCATCACCTGCAATAATCATATCATCTACATAGACTAAGAGTAGGGTGAGTTTACCATCTTGAGAATGTTTTATAAACAGTGTATGGTCACCTTGAGTAAACCTTCCAAACCAAGCATGAGGTGATTGTTTAAGACTATATAGGGCTTCCTTTAATTTGTGCATCTTATTCCCTTCATTAATGGCACCATATCCAGGCAGAATCTCCATGTACACTTCTTCCTCCAAGCTTCCATGCAAAAAGACATATTTAACATCAAATTGATGCATCTCCTAACCAAAGAGTGTTGTCAAGGAAAGAATAATCCTGATTGTATTCATTTTTTCCACCGGAGCAAATGTTTCCTCATAATCGATCCCAAAGATTTGAGTGTACCCTTTTGCAACCAGTCTTGCCTTATACTAATCTAGCGTGCCATAGGATTAATACTTAACCGTGTATATCCACCTATAACCCACTGCCTTCTTATCCTTCGGTCTCTCTACAATCTCCCACATCTTGTTCCTTTCTAATGCACTCATTTCTTCATTCATAGCGCAAACCCAGTTCTCATCCTTTAAGTCATCAGTCGTTGAAAGAAAACTTTGGTGTTGCATAGAAAGTTTTTTAATGGACATAAATTGAGATATTTGATATTTGACACATGATCTTTTTTCTTTTCTTAAGGAAATAGGTAAATCATCTAGGTTAGGTTCACAAACGGTTTTTAAGGTGTCCTCAAGAATTTCTCGGGTATGTCTTGTTACCTCTGGTTCAGGCGATTGAAGTTGTTGTTCGGCCAAGACGGGTTCTTGCTGCCTTCGCTGATATTGTTTCCCAAAATATTTGTCCTCATTTTTTCTTCTCTAATAATAATGTTGGCTCAAGGCCCTTATCATCCTCCACAGGAGTGAGGTCCTGCAACAAAGAAGGAAAAGGTGACAACTCAAGGAACTCAACTTCTTGAATATTCTCCCCCTGAAGTTGAGAACTACAAAAGAAGGACGTTGTTTCATGAAAGGTGACATCCTTGGAGTCAGAGACTCTACGACTTTGAGGGTGATACCATTTGTAACCTTTTTAGTTGGAGGCATAACCGATGAAGACACATTTGATGGCCCGAGGATCTAACATACCCCAATGAGGACTGTGAACATGGACAAAAGTAGGAGATCCAAAGACACGACTCTAAAGAATAGTCATAATGGGAATAGAAGATGGAATGTGGTCATAAGTTGAACAGGGCTAACACCATCTTGAACTCAGGAAGGTAATCTATTGATCAAATAAGTGGCAGTCGGGACCGTTTCCCTGAGTAAGATCTAGGAACAGACATTTGGAAGAGTAACGCTCTAGTAACTTATAGGATATGACAATTTTTCCTCTCTACAACCCCATTCTATTGAGGGGTGTCCACACAGGTTAATTCATGGATAATTCCATTATCTTTAAGGAACTTGGAAAGGTTTTGGTTCACATATTCTCTTCCATTATCATAACGCAATCTCTTAATTGGGCTTCCAAATTGTGTTTGAACCATTCTGTAAAAGTTAACAAACAAGTGAAAAACTTCAAACTTATCTTTCATTTTTTGCATAGAGTCTTACTTCTCATCTTCTACCTTTCTTCAGAATAGGATCATTTTAATTCTTAGTTTTGGGTAATTTTCATACTAGCTGTGAGTGTCTTGTCAATTTTTTGCTTTGATTTTAGCCTTTGCGTGCCATTTGAGTTTCAATTCTGCATTTCATTTCTTGAACACCTTGCTGGCTGTGAAGGTTCTTGGAGAATTCACATGGAAAATTTTAATTCTTGAGGCATCTTTGTTCTTCCATGAGTTGCCGTGAGACACCAATGAATTTTGCATGATTTCCCTTGCAATTTAGCCTTGGAATATTTGTTTTGATTGCATGTTCTTATTTTTTCCATTGCGTCACCTTGCGAAGCGAAGTTAACATTACTGTATTCATGCATGCAATGATGAACAATTGCTAGAAAATATGAATATTGATGAAGTTCTTGAAGAATCTTGTAAGTCCCTTTGAATCTCCATTATTAAACATTGTTAGAACCTTGTTTGAATGGCTGCATGATCCATACCGTGAAGAGGATTTCCTTTGATGTCACATGTTCATGGATGATTACTTGCTCTTAAAGCTATTTTGGAGAAAGATTCTTAAATTTCATGTTTTGATGCTTCTTGTTCCTTACTATATCTTGAATTGTTGTGAGTCTTGAGTGGACAACCATTGTTAAACCTTGCTTGGCTTGTTAATTGTTGCACCGAAAATATAGAAGGAATTCACATGAAGTAGTTGTACGTGCATCAAAGTTTTTCCGTGAAGCTACCTTGTTTTGAATCTTGAGTTGTAAATGCAATTTTCATTTTCTAAGTGATCCAAGGAAGAAGAAGAAAGGGAAAAAGAAGGAGGGAGACCAAGAGAAAAGAGTATAAAAGTTTCTAACCTTGTTTTCTTGTAATTTTTGTATCAATTGTGTATTCAATTTGTGTCCTTGCATAAATTCTGGAAAATTTACAGATTTGATACCTTAAAGGAAAGAAGAAGAAGGAGTTTCAAGAAGGAAAAATAAAGGGACAAAGGAGGTCATATCATCTTTTGATCATACACACTTTTGTCCTTGAAAATTGCTAATTGTTTGAACTATAAAATTTGCATTTGTGATCATTTATGTTTACTATTCTTTGCGACTTTGCATTGCTGGATTTGGGACTGTAGAGGGACGTTACCTTGCTGCACCATTGCTGGACATAATCATCATTGGACTTAATTTCTTGATCTCACAAAATTAAACATTAAATCTTGCTCACAATTTCGGTTTCTAAAATCGGTTGTTACTATCTCTTGCTAGTTTTTGCTATCACTTAACCTTGTATATTATCTCGGTTTAGGTATATCTCTTGGTTGTATCGTCATTATTTTTGTGTTAATCTTTTGTTATACTTTGTCTCATAATATCTCTCATAGTTGGAATGGCTAGACCCTTAATTTTGTGGGTTAAGTTTTTTGTCTCTTTGAAAATTTTGACTTTTGTGGGCTAACTTTTCCTTTGAGATTCTTTTGTCTTGTTTGAACTAACCTTTCCTTGCAGTCATAGAATGCTCACCAAGAGGATGATGGAACACATGATAATTCATAGCTTAGAGGTATATGATGGAGAAAGGGGGGAGAAAGGAGAGCTATGGAAAAAATTGAGAGGAGGGAAAGGAGAAGGAGAAAAGAATAAGAGTTGAGATATGACCATGAAAAGGTTTATAGAAGAGAAAGACATGAGAGACATCATTATTCATATAAGAAAAGTGAAAAAAATTATTGTGACTCTAAGAGGGAACATAGAGAGAGGGAAGAGAGAAGGGTAAGATAAGAGAAACGAAAGTAGATATAGAAAGGAGAAAAAGAAAAGTGAGAAAGTTGAGAGGAGAATAAGATAAGAGAGGTCGAAGAACAAAAAGTGAAGGCAAATTTAGTGGTGATTTGATTTGTAATCATTCTTTGAACAATATAGAGATTAAGAATGATTACAATATGAATTTTTAGACTAATTACAATCTAATAAAGAAAACAAGTAATTAAGGCAATACAAATCAAATCAACATCAAATCTGCCTAATAGGTAGAAAACAGAATATGCATTAATTATGAAATAATTATCCTCTAATTACATTACACAACATGATGCTTAGGCTTGTCAACATCCATGCAGAAAGTTGTTTTGATACAAAGTTTAGAGACTCTAAAAAGTTTGCTTTCTGCTACAAAATCTCATATGTAAAAGATTATCTTTTTTTACTTCTTAGGCACAACTTTCAAAGGAGATTTGTTGACTTGAATGTTGTCTTACATTGTTAAACATTTAGACTATGCATGGAAAACATTAACTTGTTAGAATCTGTGTGTAATAGAAAAGTACAAGGCTGATACTTATCTTTTTAGTTTGTCATACATATATCCTTTCATTAGTCTGTTTTGGATCATCTAATACTTATCTTTTTAGTTTGTCATACATATATCCTTTCATTAGTCTGTTTTGGATCATCTAATAGTTGCATGCGTCTAATGAGACGTTGGCTTCGTTTGATATGAAACTATCTCCGTGTGATAAGTCTAAAAACCCATTCATGTTATAAGTTTAGACTTCTATCAAATTAATTATAATTATCAAATGATGCAAAAAAATTTGGGAATAAAAAAGAAAGAAAGTAATGAAGTATTGGAAGAAAAGAGTATATGAACTTGGAAGAGACAATTTGTGTTGAATGCTTGATATTATTCAGCTGCCAATTACAATATTTATAATGGTTGTAGTGAGAGAGAAACAAATACTTGCTCCTAAAGTCAAGGAACCACTACACCACTAAGTGATACTTGCTCATAAAGTTTGAACCACTACATCACTAATTAAAAAGAAAATACTTTCTTCTAAAGTCTAGGAACCACTACTTTGACTAGAACAAAATAATTGATATAATAAAAAATAAAATAAAAATTGACAGCTGTAAAAATAAAGATGACATGTGCAATCCAAAAGCAATTTTCTTAACACTCCTCCTTGCTTTCGGATATGCAAAGTCCTATCTTCATTCTTAGAAACTCAAACTTGCTAATTGACAATGACTTGGTGAACAAATCTGTAACATGATCTTCAGTTTTGCAATAAACAAGAATAACAACTCCATCTTTTTGTACCTCCCTTGAGGTACTCCTCATATCATCAATTGAGCCACCCCAATCGCTATCTGATTTGTTCTTGAAGAAGAAGATCCAACACATTTTGGTAAAGTTATTAATAAAAAGAATATAATAAAGATTAACATTCAATGAAGGTGTTCTTTTTGAACCAGCATCATCTTTGTGAATCAATTGAGTCTTCCTTGATGCTCTCCATGTTGTCTTTAAGGAAGAATTCCTTTTTTGCTTGCAAAATTGACTAGTTTTGCAGTTTGAGATTCGATCCTCAAGCTCAGGAACATCAAGTGTTAGTCCTTTTTTACTCAACTGCGACAACCCTTGGTGATGATAATGCCCAAGCCTCTTATGCCAGATTTGTGTGACATCTTCTTTGAGTGAGAAAGCTTACTCCTCCTCCAATAGATTTAGAGCAAAGTTTTTTCCTTTCATTTTTACCTTGAACATATCTTGACCGACTGCATCATTAATCAAGCAATATTTGTTTTCAAAAATAACTTGAAATCCTTTTTCAATTAGTTGACCAACACTTAATAAGTTTTGGTCAAGTTGAGGAACAAAAAGAACATCAGGAATAAACTTTGTGCCTATAGAGCTTGTTATTGCAATTGTCCCTTTTCCTTTGACTGTAATGTAATCACCATTACCTATTCTGACTTTAGTAACATTAGTTGGCCTCAAATCTTTGAAGAGTGCCTTGTCAGAGGTCATATGGTTGGTACAACCACTATCAATTAGCCAACTTTTATTTGACTTATTGTTCAGGAAACAAGTAGCCATAAACAATAGGTCATCCTCCTCTTGATCGGCAATTTGAGCTCTTTCATCATGGTGATTTTTGCTCTTACAAATTACGGCTTCATGCCCCATCCGGTTGCACTTGCTGCATTTTGCCTCTGGTCTTTTCCAACATTTGAAGGGTGGATGAACTTTTCTACCACAATGTTGACAAGGTGGATAATTTTTCTTTCCTCCTTTGTCTTTCATCTGATCATTGGCTGGACTTTTATTGCTTGATGTTTTGTTCTTCTTAACTCCGTGATGCCTGACTGGCAAAGCACCTTCGACAACACGTTCTTATCTCATCAAACTTCGCTGGTCTTGGGCCTGTAGGGCATGCAACACTTCTGTCAAAGTGATCTTAGAGAGATCCTTTGTGTTCTCCAATGAAGCTATAGATGCTTCGTACCTCTCCGACATCGTTACCAAAAAAATTTCAACAATTATGGAATCTGCAAAATCACTTCCCAGCAATTTTATCTTGTTGGTAATACTCAGCAATTTGTCTGAGTATTCCTTGATTGTGTCAGACTCTTTCATCCTTTGAAGCTCAAACTCCCTCATTAAGTTAAGCACTTGCATGCTTCGAATTCATTCATCTGCAACATATTGTGTCTTAAGATAATCCCAAATTGCTTTTGCTAATTTGAGAGTCATGATCCTAGTAAAAATAGTTGTAGAGACACTAGCAAAAATGCATGACTTTGCCTTTGCCTTTCGGGTTTTTTTCTCCTTATGATTCTTGATTTGGGCTACGGTGGGATTTTCCGGCAGCGGAAGCACTTCATAATCCTCTTCTACAACTTTCCAAAGATCCAAAGCCTCCAGGTAAGTCTCCATTTTGACAACCCAAAGATCATAGTTTTCTCCATCAAATACTGGAGGTGCAACTTGTGAGAAATTTCGTTCAATATCCATTTTCACAAGTCAGTAAGAAAAAGGCTCTTGATACCAATTTGTTGGTTTTGGGGAATAAAAAAGAAACAAAGTAATGAAGTATTGGAAGAAAAGAATATATGAACTTGGAAGATTCTTATGATTCTTGATTTGGGCTACGGTGGGATTTTCTGGCAGCGGAAGCACTTCATAATCCTCTTCTACAACTTTCCAAAGATCCAAAGCCTCCAGGTAAGTCTCCATTTTGACAGCCCAAAGATCATAGTTTTCTCCATCAAATACTGGAGGTGCAACTTGTGAGAAATTTCGTTTAATACCATTTTCACAAGTCAGTAAGAAAAAGGCTCTTGATACCAATTTGTTGGTTTTGGGGAATAAAAAAGAAACAAAGTAATGAAGTATTGGAAGAAAAGAATATATGAACTTGGAAGAGACAATTTGTGTTAAATGCTTGATATTATTCAACTGTCAATTACAATATTTATAATGGTTGTAGTGAGAGAGAAACAAATACTAGCTCCTAAAGTCAAGGAACCACTACACCACTAAGTGATACTTGCTCATAAAGTTTGAACCACTACATCACTAATTAAAAAGAAAATATTTTCTCCTAAAGTCTAGGAACGACTAGAACAAAATAATTGAAATAATAAAAAATAAAATAAAAATTGACAGCTGTGAAAATAAAGATGACATGTGCAATCCAAAAGCAATTTTCTTAACATACTACAACAAATATGGTCATATAGAGAAGTTTTGTAGGCTAAAACAATAGAAAAAAAAAATCAGACTCTTCAAAAAGAAAATGTCACTGAAATGGAAGAGGATGAAGAATTATTGTTCATGGCCAAGAATACAAGGAGTTCGAAGGATGAAGACACTTGGTTCATTGATAGTGGTTGCACTCAACACATGACAAGCAAACTATATTTTTTCTCAAAGCTAAAACCAGCAGGAGGATCGGTGAAGATTGAAAATGGAGATAAACTTGTTATCACTGGTAAAGAATTTGTTGAGATCCAAACTACAGTAGGTATTAAACATATCTATGATGTTCTTTTAGTGTATGGACTTGATCAAATTTGTTGAGTGTAGGACAAATGATGCAAAATGGTTATAGATTGTTGTTTAAAGAAAAAAATTGTGTGGTTATTGATGTTGAAGGTCATGAATTATTTGAAGTAGAGATGAGTAAAAGAAGCTTTCTTGTTAATTAGAATTTAATTTCTAAACATGAATGCAAAGTTTGCAAGACTAAACTTGATTCTAAGTTATGGCATAAAAGGTTTGGTCACTATAATTTGATATCTATTTAGTTTGCTCAAAAGAATGATTTTACCAAATATTCAAGTTGTTTATGAAGTATGTGAAAGTTGCCAACTTGGTAAACAACATCGATTGCCTTTTCCAAGTTCAGCTACATGGAGAGCAAGTAAGAAGCTTGAGTTGGTGCACTCTGATGTTTGTGGACCTATGAAAAAATGTTTCACTCAATGGCAGTAAGTATTTCATTTTGTTCATAGATGATTTGACAAGGATGAATTAGGTTTACTTTTTTTACCAGAAATCTTATGTTTTTTCTGTTTCTAAGAAATTTAAAGCTCTTGTTGAAGTTCAAGGTGACTGTCGTTTAAAGAAACTCATAACTGATAATGGGAAGGAGTATATCTCTGTTGGATTTAATGAATTTTGTGAAGATTTTGGACTTGAGCACCAATTCACTGTGAGTTATTCACCCCAACAAAATGGAATTGTAAAGAGAAAACACATATCAGTCCTTGAGATGGCTAGATACATGATTTTTAAGAAGAAATTGCCATACTTTTTTTTGGCAGAAGCTATTAACACATCTATCTATCTCCCAAATAGACTTTCTATAAGAGCAGTAGATGGAATGACACCCATTTTCTCCAATAGCAAGAATGGATACCATTAGCATTCTTATAAATTTGTCAACTCAAATAAAATTAAAAATTTAACATTTAGATATCGAATGATGTATATCTTGTATTTATATTTAAATTATCATACATGAAGTCAACATATCTCAATAAATAAATAAATTATATTTATTGCCGCAATTCATCCAGATAACTCTAGAACAAATCTAGGACGAGTAGCATTGCAGCATATTTATTGAAATGATTAAATTCACTACAAACATAATATCTAAATAGGATAAAAGTTTTCATTAGGATGTCTATGATAAATTTTAAAGAGTAAATCTATTTTTATCTCGGCACAACATTATAATCTTATATGTTTTATTTAATTTATAATTTTTTTAATTATTATAAAAATTTAGTAATTCTACTGTATTTTTTTAAAATTATAACTCAATTTATTTTTTTATCTCCATACAAAAAAAATACTTTATCACTATGTCTATCATCAACAAAATTAATAGCATCATTTCATACATTGAAGCATATATAATTATTACTATCTTAATTCCTTATCATAAATACTCTACATGTTGATATATTAAATAAATTCAAAATTCATTTAATATAAACTCACGAATAGAACACCGTGCAAAATATTTAGCAACTAAAGGCAGAATTAGATGTTGATCAGATTTTCTTTTTGCTAGCAACCACCAGTCTCCTGCTACTATGATTTTATAATTAAGATTTACAAATAATACGGAAAATAACTTATCATAAATAAACAATCATTTGCATGGTCACAGTTTGGATTCCTCATTCGTTAGAACGGTGAACAATAAGTTGTGCTTGTTATTCAAGTAAACATTATAAAACATCCTTACGTATATCAAATCTTCTTTTGATTGGGTGTATGGAATTTTGTAACATGTAGACATGGTGGAAACGAAGAAACTGATGATGGCATTAGCATCACTCAAATCAATGAAATTATATAAAACAACTAATGTTCAAATTTGGTTAATGATCTCATGTTTTATATGAGGGAGGAGTTTCTCTTACTCCATTCTACATGATTTGACTCAATACATAAAGTCTATTAGCTAACAAATACGTAATTGTTTGAGAAATATGAATTCAGAATTCAGATATTTTAATTATATGGTTTGGGTTCGAATATTAATTTTTATGTATGAAAGAAAATCTTATTAAGAGAAGATAATTATAATTGGTATGGTTAATGGAACGATGCAAGACATTAACAACTCACACGAATTGAGTCTTGGTGGATGATCTCAATTAACACTAAATTCACCTTTAAAAGACCAAGAATTGTTACAAGGATACCATCAATTGGTTTTTTGTTTTTTTTTTTTGGTTTTGGGTGATTCAATAATTTAATATTGCATCTTTCATCTACAATACGAGGACAAAGATGTACATAGAAAGAAGAAAACACACAAAATCACTGTTGAAGACAAGGTAATATAAATAAAAGAATATTTATTCTTTACCTTATACATACCGTCCCTACGAAAATCAGGTCAGTCGTCTTTGGACAATATACAGGTGTTGAATGTGAGCGATCTTTGGCCAGTCTTCTCCGTCTGGTTCGTGGCATCGCTGCTTGAGCAATGGACAATCTTTAATTTGCAATGTTGAAATGGATTTGGGCAAACCCTCCTCTGGTAAGCTTTCGAGCCTGGGGCACTTTCTAAGACACAATTCCTCTAGAGATGAGAGGTGGTAGAGACCCTTGTAATTCAGTTTTTTAAGATCTCCACAATCACTGATCTTTAGATAAATAAGAGAGAGTGGCAGCAAACCTTCCTCAGGGAGGCACTCCACATCATCCATTCCTTCAATACTTAACCTTTCTATGGAGGAATTGGTTCCCAAAACCCTTTTCAAAGAGGCAAAAAATTTTGAGACATTTACGAGATTCATCTCTTTTAAATTTGATGGCAAACCTCCGTCAGGGGATGACTCAACTTTTGGGCAATCTCTTATCGTAAGCTCATAAAGAGATGGAAGGAGGATATCCATGCGTTCAGGCAGTGATTCCAATTCAGGACACTTACTGATTGACAGACATTGGAGATGATTATGAACCTGAACCTGTGAAATCATCTGTAGTTTACGACACCCGTCCAGTTCCAACCGCCGGAGTGCTGGGAAAAGATCTAGTGGAAATGTTGTCAGAGAGTCACAACTATTACTGATGTACAACTTTACAAGGAAATTATGACAATCACTCGTAGGGATATTCATATTTGGGCAATAAACAACCTGCAAGAATTCAAGAGAATTGTTAACAGATATCACGTGCCAAATCCTTTCCAGCAACGATGCATCCGTGTTGTATCCTAGGACAGAAAGACTTTTCAAAGTAGTCGGATGATAGTTAAATTTTAGCTTTCCACATTCATTTAGACATAATTGATGAATTTCTGGAGCTATGGGAACGGAAGCCACAAGTTGATAGCAGTTCCAAATTTGTAGAATCTTTAAATGAACAAGCTGCTCAGGCAAATGCCCTTTCAAATTTGGACATTCATATATGGAAAGATGTCGAAGACGTGGAAAAGCACCTGTCACAGCTTCACATTCCCATTTTTCCAATTCTTCCATTCGGGAGAACAGCAGTGTTTCCAAAGATGTAAATGAACAAGAGCTGCTCCCATAAAAATTAGTGTCTATACTCACTATCCCATCAAGCCCTGAAATCTTGAGGTCCTTCAGAAATGGCAAAACTCCAAGGGAAGGCAATTCTTGGCAAAATTGACAGCCATCCAATGTTAAGGACACCATATTCCATAATAAATTATCAGATAACCAACATGGAAAATGTTTACCACCATAGTTCCTGATTTTCAACTTCTCCAAGTGTTTAGAAGGACGTAGATTCTCAATCACAGTTTCATCCCTTTCTCTGGCAGAATCATCGATTACAGAATCATCCCATTTCAACTCAAGCTGAACAAGCTGTGTTTTATTTTTCAAATCCATCACTAGGGCATCTGAGGCATTCTCAATATTCTGCAGGTTCTTAATTGTAAGGCTTCCATGAATATTGAGTTCTCCTAGCGGCTGAAAACTAAACTCCTTGCCCTTGCCAACATCAAACAAATTCATCAATACTTGAAGGTTCTTCAGTTTTCCCAAATGCGGTGGCACCTTTCTCAGTTCAGTTTTTATTAATTCAAGGTGACACAAATTGGTGAGTTTAAACAAATTTGAAGGAAGCTCCTTCAAATGCCCACAAGAATTCAGCTTCAGTATTTGTAAGTTGAGGAGACAACATAATGATTCTGGAAGTTTTTCTATGTTAGTACAGGAGAGGTCCAGTGAACCGAGATGTATAAGATTGCTTACAGAGTCGGGCACCTCTGTGAGGCTAGAACAATGAGACAGAGATAATACACGTAAGAACTTGCACTCGGAGAACAATTCAGAAATTGACATCTTGCAATACCAATTAAAGAAATTAAAATTCTTCAATTCACTTATTGGCATAAATGTGCGTAATATTTTAGTATCATACAGAGTTCCAAACCCATCAAAATAAAAACCATAATTGAAATCAACTGAAACATGACGAGTTGTATTTGGTATCTTGTTTGGTTGATTAACTTCCAACCTTGAGCAGACTCCCCCACAGACATATTTTGCCAAATCATTTAGAAGGTCATGCATCACAAAACATGTCTCGGATCTAAAATTTGATTGTTGAAAGAAAGATCTTGATAATAAATCATTGAAGAACTGTTCACCCACTTCTTCGGGACTTTTGCTCTGCTGAGGGTACTGTAGAAATTTTTGAGCCATCCAGAACTGAATCAAAGTATCTTTCTTAAACAAATAATCATTGGGAAACAAAGCACAATGAGCAAAGCATCTTTTGAGATGGGAAGGAAGGTGGTGATAACTCAGTGCTAAAGCAGGGACAATATTGCTATCCTCTTCTGAAAATTCCCATATCTCACTTTTTAGTATGCTTTCCCATTCCGAAATTGATGGTTTTTGCTGCAATAGACCCCCAATTGTTGTCAAGGCTAGAGGCAGTCCTTTGCATTTTTTAACTAGCTTCATCCCAATCTCCTTGTACTCTGGATATTGTTGATGATTATCATCATGGAATGCATGTTTAGCGAATAAATTCCAGCAATGATCACCTTGTAACTGACTTAAGGAATGTATTTTATTTGATCCCACAATTTTAGCAACTTTCAAGTCGCGCGTTGTGACAACAATTTTACTTCCTTGTGCGCCGTCAAGAAGAGGAGCTTGCAGATCTTTCCATTCCTTTTGTTTTCTGTTCCAAATATCATCCAAAACAAGAAGAAATCTCTTTCCTGTCAAATTATTTTTCAACCTTCCCTGAACCATCTCCAGGTCTCTACTATCATCAGTTGATCCAGTGATTCTCTCAAGAACTGTTCTTGTTAACTTAAATACATCAAAGTCATCTGAAACACAGACCCAAGCTTTGATATCAAACTTACCCTCTATCCGTGGATCATTGTATATATGTTGGGCAAGTGTTGTCTTACCAATCCCGCCCATACCCACAATAGAAAGTATTGATAGCTTGTTAACATTATCAGTATCAGATGTGAGCCAATCAAAAATAATTTCTTTGTCATCATCTCTGCCATAAATAACACTTTCAACCACTAAAGAAGTTGATGGTAATTGCAGTGACAATTCACTGCGGAATCCTGATCCAACACCAACACCACTACTAGCATTTTTCAAACCTAGAGCACTTTGTTGGCTTGAGAGAAATTCTAGATTGTCAAGGACTTGTTCCATCCTTGTTTTAATTTCCTTGTTAAAAGAACTATCAGGAGAAGATTTGAAGAAATTTGTTACCTTGCAAGTACAAGTTTGAGATTCTGATTCAGCTTGATCTTCACCTTTGGAGAGTTCATGTTGTACTTCATCCAAGAGATCTTCTGCATCAAACACAACATCTTTGACCTTTAGAAGCCAGTTTCTCACACGCAGATCTCTGAATTGCTTTAGTTCTGCATCATCAGCAAGAGCATGGAATGACTGCAGTTTGATTTCCAAGTTGCTTAACAACTTGTGATCGAGCTTCCTTCTACGAAAGAAGTTTAGAACTTCTGGAGAAGCTAACTTGTCAAATGCTACCTTAAGGAAGACAGAGAGAAGAGTACCACCAACAAATTCTAATGCCATGGTAGGAAAGTAAGGTAGTTGATGAATGGGAACGAGGAGTAATGTGAAGTATAGGTTATGCCAATGTTTACATGCACTGGAGCTTTTGGCTATACTCTATCTTATGAATGATTAAGAGTGAACATCTTAATTTTTATCGTAAGTCAACTTACAGTTGTTTCATTGTTTCCGGACAACACAAAGTTTAACAGCTGTATTCTTCCATAACGAATGAAATCATGTAATTATGCAAACCATGTAATTGTAAGAAACCATGTAATTAATAACTGGTGATATCAAAATTACATAGCTTTTTAACTAAATAAACTAAAATAAATAAATTAATATCTTTTACCAACATATTGTCGGATGAATAACTTAATTTTTTATATGCTAATTAATATATTATACTTGAAAATATTATAATTTATTTTAAACCGTACAACTTTATGATAAACAACTAAAATTTATAAATTTATAATTACTTATTTAACTTTAATTATATTTTTAGAAGAATAAATTGTGCAAAGTTAAAATTACTGATATTTAAAAATTAAAATATTTACAAAGAATTTATAATGATGTTAAATTATTAAAAATGAAATGGTAAGTTTATGGTCACTTATCTGTTTACATTAAGTAGAAGATTATTTTCGCATTCAAATGAATATAACATTAAATTAATTTTTTTTATTTAATTTAATAATTTAACCTCAAATGTTAAATAATAATCAAAATAATACAATAAAAAACTATAGAACGATTAAATAGTTTTATTAATACTACAATTTATACATATTTCTTTTCCTCATGTATTCTTTTTTATCTTATAAATTTAACAAAGACATTTTAAATATGGATTTGAGAGATTTATAAATTAAAAGTTTAATTAAACCATTAAATTTGTTCGATTCATATGTTAAACTTATACGTCCACTACAACTATAATATTAATCCGACTCGAATTTTTAGCAAGTGATCGTGTACAATCCTTTAAACGAAGACAAGAAATAGATATTTTTCACACATTCACATAAATTAAAATATTTTTTTTCAAAAAATGACAAAATTATAACCTTTTATAATGATACATCTAAAATACATTTAGATATATAGCATTTAACTATTGACGTAATTCAATTTAAAATATATCGAACTAGCATTTCATGTTATTATATTTAACTGTTATAAGTTGATATTAATATTTCCATAGATGTAAAACGAATATATCAATTAATTAATTGAAAAATTGACCATTGTAAAATTAATTCACAAATATACTATATTTAATGATATATAATTTAAACGTAAATTTTTTTCTTAATTATAAAATAAAATATTAAATTCTCTAAACATATTATGTTTAATTATTTAAAACTATTATCATTAATGTATAGCTATTGAATATAAATTAGTTATATATTTTTTCAAGAAACATGTATCAAAATTTTACCCTTATACAGAATGAAAGTTTGGGAGAAGAAAATTCTGCAACATTAATTTCTTTAAATAATAAAAACTAAATAAAACTATAATTAATGTCTTAATACTATATCTATTATTACAATATTTTAATCAATATATTTCTAATATTTATAAATTAGAAAGAAAATTTTCTATCATTTCCAAGTTTTTTTAGTTGTGAAATGTTTTCACGTTTATTTAATATTAATCAATTGGATATTTAACTAATTTCTCATCAAATCATAATTATATTTACTTACTTCAAAAAAATAATATAATTATATATTAACGTAAACCAAATTTCAATTTCTTAATATAATTTTTATCTTTTAATTATATATATTGAATTTAAGAAATAATTAATGTAAAAACTCATATGTCTGCACACTTTGAAATTTTTTTAAGCATAATATTTAATATATATTAATTAATTTAAATGTTATTATAATACATAATAACTGAATATTTTTTTTATTACATTTAATTTACACAATTTTATGATAAGATTAATTATATATATGTATGTATATGTATATGTATAATTGTTTTAAAATCCAAAAAAAAAAACAATCTTTATTATTTCATCTAAACTGATTATTATTATTTTTACTTAAATGTAAGAATAATTTGTATGAAAGGTAATATTTTTGTATTTCATAATATTGATATGCATTTAATTTTTTAGAATAATTTTCATCAATAAATTATGATTTAAACCTACTTTAAATAGATAGGTATTGAGACAAATTTTAACTCACATGCTTATTGATTTTGTCTCAATTTTAATTTACAGAATTATGATATTTTTAAATTTTAATATTAATGTGTTTATAATTATAGGACAGCATCAATATCTATAATATATAACAAAAACAAAAATAAAAACAAAAGGATTTATATCTTCTTATAACTATTTTTTTTTCATTTTTAATAGACAAATTTCTCTTTTGAAGTATATAAAATTATTTTTTATATTTCGATATTTGATAATAAAATTTAAAAATTAATTCAATTTTATATTCTTTTTTTGAAAATATTTATTTACTACAATTAAGTTTATTTCGATTTTAGTTTATTTGAACATCTTAAACCAACAAATCTTATCTCTACTCATTTTAATCGCTTAAAATAATGTTCATACTCATGTTTCAGTATATGAAATTTTTATAATTATAAGTGAGAAATTAGATAAATTTTTATTTTTTAATATTATAAAGTTTTAATTAGTATAAATTAAGTTACAGGTATATTATTTATGATTTTTACTTTTTAATTTAGTTTAAGTAACGAAAAAAATGTACCAGACATCTTTCAATACAAATAAAAGAATATATACATATATATATATATATATATATATATATATATATATTTAAAATTCAATTTGCATTTTTGTTTTATGTATATTTTTATACCTGTTACATAATAAAAACATGCATTTATGTTTCTGCTTTGTGTTGGGGGCATAAGTTCCACGGTATGTGTTTCTATTTTCATGAAAGGTGCCAGTTTTGGAATTCAACAAGATCAGAAAAATGACAATAAATAAATAAAAACTATGCCACCCATATGTTAGTTTAATTAATTTTACATTCTTCTAATTAATTTAACTACGAATTAATTTGTAATTAATCATACATTCATCATCTTCATACACATTCTTGACTTATTTACCTTCATAATATTTTATTAACTATTTAACATAATTCTTTTAATTATTTTAACCTAGTCAAACTTCCACACAATTATGAATTTTTTCAATAAATAAAAAAGAAAATGTTAGAAAAATATTGTTTAATTGACTTTTGAAATTTCCCTCATATTTAAAACCGACCATTAATTCACATAAAAAAAAAAAAACCAATCCTTTATTCTTGAATAACAGAATTTATAAACTAAACTTCAACAAATGGCATCAAATTTATTACTAATTAAACAATAATATAGCAAACTTGTGTTGGATATTCAATTCTTGCAAGTAGCAATAGAAGAAAATGGAGTCAATGGAAATGAGTTGCTCCAAGCATATTTGAAACTGAATGAACCTTTGTAGGGAATAGGTCTACCACCATCAAAAAGACAAACACCTTCAGGTGAGATAATCAAAGCTGAAGGGTCTACACGTTCAACAGATTGAAATCCATTGCATCTCAAATATATCATACTCTGAACACATGGACATGTATTGGTGACAGTCACACTCCATTCTGGTTTTCCTTGCACTATAACTCCTGTTTTAACTTGGTTTACACTGAGCTTACGGTAGGTGCAATAATCACTATAACCTGATCATATATAATGCATAATAGGAATTATGAATCAATCCTTTACAAACAACACAAATGCAATTTTTTATCATTGAATTCATTTAGGCAAAATATAACACAAGTATATGTGGCATTTTAATTAAACAAGTATACAACAGTCTATTGCTTATAAAACTAATAGATTGCTACCTAGTTGATAAATGAGTAAAATAACAAATTTGATATATTTTTATTTTAATCATTAAAAGAAGGAAATTCACAAAAAAAAAAAATCTGTATTTTATCATTCACATCAATTTTTCTCTATAGTTTTGTTGTTTAACTTAGTCTATATAAGAAGATATATTATTTGTCCAATCATATATTGATTTATTTATTTTATTTTAATTTATATATTTGTATGATAATTTAATCTACTTTATTATTAATATGTTCAATAATATAAGATTAAATTAGCGAAAAACATATATACAAAATAAGATTGAATAAGTAATCTAATACATGATTAAGTGCATAAAATAAGTTAATAATTAAACATCTATATAAGGATTAACATTAATATGGAAATTCAGAATTTTTTTTATCATTTTTATTTCTTTAAGAATTAATTGATCTAGAAAATAACTATTTTCTCAACACAAAATCATCACATTTTCATTCTTTTATAATAAAGAATTTAAAGAATTATTTTCTTACTTTTTTAAATGAGAAGTTAGTATTATATATATATATATATATATATATATATATATATATATATATATATCAATTTCTTTTATACGTTAAAGGGGTGATCAGTAACTTAAATATGATTATAGTTAACAAAAAGTGATGAACAGAACTCTTGATAACAGTTGAAAGAAAGAGATAAAAAACTCAACGTTGGAGTGAAATGTTTGAGTGCAAAAGGATAATGAACAATGGGCCCTGTTGATGGATCCAATAACAATATTGTAAAATTAAGTCTAACTTGCAATATTAACACAATAACAATGTATCAAAAATTTGATATTAAAACTTTTGAGAAAAAAAAATTCAAGTAACATAGAAATTCATATTGAGATTGATTAATAAAAAATATAATGAGAGTGACTAAGTGCTCTATTTATAAATTGAGTTTATTTTTAATAAAGTAACTAATTCTGAAAAGAATTTGCAAACAAAAAAGTAATAAACTAACTGATAATGCACTGGACGAAAACATTACCTCTGGAAAGGAAGGTAAGGAAGATCAATATGCTAAAAATCTTACTAATGGTTGAATTAGCCATTTGAAATAGCACAAATACAATCTTTGATTCTCAAATTTGTTTGTTTTGTCAAGATATATTGCAATTTTATAGGTGACTAGTTGTAAATATAAATTACGTTACAAGAAATAATTTGATTAAAAACAGTTGACTAACAATGTAGCAGCTAAACGGTTAATTAAAATTCTATGACTAACGTGCTTTATTTATATATTATTAAGTTTATTTTCAACGAATTAACTCACAAGAAAAGTTACAAACAACAAATGATGAAATTTCTGTATTTCATGCGTTTGAGAGTAAACATTGTTTCAAGAAATAAAGACAATTAGAGACTATGGCTGAAGTACGTAGTCTTTTTAATTAACACAATTAAATACAAGATTTGATTCTTGAATTTATTTTGGTAAAGTATACCACTGATATAAAAAACCTGAAAAAAAATAAATGGCCTTTGGAAAAAAATGAGTTTGATAATCAAATAGATAACGTGAAATAGTTTTTCATTTTTATCTAATCATAAATTATTATTATTAATATATTCTGTAAAAAAAATATCAGTTTCTACATTAATATTAAATTCGGTTTGTAAAAAATAATTTAAATACGTTAAAAACAACCTCACACATTTAATCATAATAATATCTAATTAATAATAATTTACATCTAAAAAAATTAAACTGAAAAACAATCTAATACATTTAATCGTAATAATGTCCAATTAATTTATATACCTATTATGTTATTAAATATTGAATTAAGTATCTAAAAATTATTTTATCTCCATTAATATTAAATTGAGTTTCTAAAAAAATTAATTATATGCACAATCTAATACCTTTAATCATAATAATATCTAATTAAATATGCCTTTGAAAAACTATTCAATATCAACTAATATTAAAATAAATCCTTAAAAAATATTTAATCTACATTATTAACGTAAGTCTAAAAAGAAATTTATCATAAAAATAATTAATATATTTAATCATAATTTTATCTACTTAAATTTAGTATCTGTAAAATATTCGATCATTAATATTAAAATGGGTCTAATAAAAAATATTTAATCTACATTAATATTAAATTTAATCTACATTAATATTGAATCAAGTATAAAATAATTTCCTTAAAAAACAATCAAACATGTTTATATGTAATTATATCTTTATAAAATATTCGATCATTAATATTAGAATGGATCAATAAAAAATATTTAATCTACAACAATATTAGACCGGGTTTAAAAGAAATTAAATATTTATAAAATAACCTAATACATTTTATCATAATAATATCTAATTAAAATGAATTTATAAAAATATACTAATTAAATTTAGTTAATTTTAGAGTTTATTCAATTTGCATTTCTATATTATATCTCTAACAAAAATATTAATTACAAAAATAATATAATACATGTGATCATAATAATTACAATAATATTAATAGTGATCGGAAGGTCAAACACGTTTAATTGTAATTATATCTTTATAAAATATCATATCATTAATATTAGAATGGATCAATAAAAAATATTTTATCTATACTAATATTAGACGACGAGATCTAAAAGAAATTAAATATTTATCAAATAATATATCTAATATATTTTATCATAATGATATCTAAATAAAATGGATTTCTAAAAAATACACTAATTAAATTTACTCAAAATTTAGAGGATATTTAATTTACATTTCTATATTATGTCTCTAACATAAAAAAAAAATATTAATTACAAAAATAATCTAATGCATGTAATTATAATAACTATAATAATATTAATAGTCACTTTTTTTCAAAAAAAAATTCTTGTGTATAGTTATAAAGTCATATGTAACCTCTTATTAATTTAAAGTGAGACTTTGATTTTTCCCTCAAAAAAGGGGTCACTATATCTATCCTCTTCTCATACAAAGTATCATTATATCTTCTCTTTTATGGCAAAAGTCTTTGTAGATCTACAAGTATTTAATGATGGTCATTAAAGCTTTCATCACTGCAGGGACAATTCTAGAGTTTCACCATTGTTGCTAACATGTCCTAGTTCTTGTATTGCCGTCTTGATAACTTACATTAATGGTATTCGCATCCTGACCGCCAGACACATCTTATCTAGTCCTTAAGATAGGCTCACCACCTGACATTCATCTAGATTCAAGGGAAGACTTTCGATACAAGGGATTCTCTCAAGATAGGTCCATCTGACCTTTATCTAAATTCATCCTCAATCATTACTTTACTCGTTTAAACTGATCACCAAGTTAAACCATCTGCTTTAATATAATTTGATAATTGTCAAGGAAGATTTTACACATGCATACCTACACATTGACAAGATATTATCCGTTTTGAGTATAAGTCTTTATGACTTTATATTTAGACTTTCTAAAAATAAGAACTCTTTCTAATGGAGGCCTAATGTATATTTATAAAATTATGTGTTCTTTTGACGTGAAAGTTTGATTTATATCCTAATAAATAGTCTAATACATTTAGGATATTAATATCTACCTCACTGGGTCTTTATATATTATTCATTAAAATTCATCTAACAATATAGAACAATACTCATTATTGTAAGAAATAATATACAACTACAAAAATCTTCTACTATATCAGATTATAATCATTTTTACCTAAAATGTATATCTCAAAATTATTTATTACAATTTTTCTAACAATATATCTAACCATACTCATTGCTTAGCATACAAAATATAATTAATTTAATAACAATAATTATTAACTAACAACAATATTACATAGACTATTGACTCTCGTAATGGAAGAACTGAATTTTATTCCTCTTGTTTGACTCATAAGTCTTATATACAAAGTACATCAAAGTGCAGTCAGGTGCAACAAAGGAGAAAAATACAAGAAAAAAATATATTTTATTACTAACTATGTTAATACTCTCCCTTGAGTTGGAGAATATATGTCTAGAATTCCCAACTTAGAAGTTAAGCGTTCAAACAAGGGTCTTGATATGGCTTTGGTCAAGAGATCAGCCACTTGATCTTTGGAACTAACATATATAAGGGTAATGGTACCATCATTAACCTTGTCTCTAGTGAAATGACAATTAATTTCAATATGTTTGGATCACTCATGAAAGGCTGGATTAGTTGCAATTGCAATGGTAGCTTGCCTGTCACAAAACATACTAGCACTGTCAATATCAATCTCAAAGTCCTTGAGGAAACTTTGTAACCATGTGATCTCACTTGTAACACTTGTTAAAGCCCTATACTCAGTTTTAGTAGAGGATCTGGATACGGTTGCTTGTTTCTTGGATTTCCATGAAACCAAAGAATCACCGATGAAAACATAAAAACCAGTGGTGCTTCTTCTGCTGTCTTTGCAACCCCCCAATCTGCATCCACATAAGTTTGTAATCTGAGGGAAGAAGCAGAAGAAAATAAAATGCCTTGGCATGGAGACTTCTTGAGATATCTAAGCAAATGGTGGAGAGCTCGAAGGTGAGTGGATTTAGGATTAGTCATGTACTGACTTAGCTTTTTGACAGCAAAACATATATCTAGCCTAGAGATGGTAAGATACATAAGTCTACCAATCATTCTCCTATACTGAGAAGCATCCTCCAAAGGATCTCCATCATCAGTAGAGAGGGTAAGCTTAGGTTCTATAGGTAAAAACTCAGGTTTTGCATCTAGGAAACCAGTGTCAGCAAGCAAGTTTAGAGTGTATTTATGTTGATAAAGTAAAATACCGCAGAGGACTTAGCAATTTCCAGGCCTAGAAAGTATTTAAGATCACCAAGGATTTTCAATTTGAAAATATTCTCTAATTGCTGCTGAACCTGTGAAACTCTGGTTTAAGAGGCACTTGTTATGATGATATCATCAACATAAACCAAAAGGATCACCAATGAATCACCTGATCCTTGAGTGCATAAAGAATAATCATTCTTTGATTGTGTGAATCCATGACGAAGTAAAGAGGTAGAGAACTTAGTGAACCATTGCCTTGAAGCTTGTCTCAAGCCATAAATGGATTTCTTAAGCTTGCAAACTAAACTCTCCCCCTCCTTATGATAACCTAAAGGTTTTTCCATGTAAACTTCCTCCACAATATCCCCATTTAGAAAGGCATTGTTGATATATAGCAGCAAGAAATGTCAACCCCTGATGACAGCAATAACAAATAAGATTTTAACTAAAGTCAACTTAGCCACAGGTGAGAAGGTGTCTTGAAAATCAATTCCAGCTTGTTGAGTGTACCCTTTAGCCACTAATCTAGCCTTACATCTACCAATGTTGCCATCTGCTTTGTGTTTGATCTTATACACCCATCTACAACCAATCTTATGTTTTCCTTCAGGTAAAGGAACCAAATCCCAAGTTTCATTAGACTTCATGGCTTCAATCTCCTCCTTCATAGCTTGTTTCCATTCTGGAAACACTACTGCTTGTTGATAGAAATGAGGCTTGGGTATAGCATCAACTTGCATTACAAATTGTTGATAAGGTTGTTGCAATCTATCATAAGAAAAAGAGGCAGAAATGAGATGAGGATTTGAGAGAGAGCTGCAGTGGTAATCAGATAAATAAGAAAGCATTCTGGAGGATCTGGATGATCTTCTTAATGGAGGATATGGAGGATCTGGAGGATTAGGAGGAACTGTAGTGGCCTAGAAGGTGTCTGGTGCTGAATAATGCAATCTAGAGGATCAGGTTGACATATAAGAATGACAGCATCAGGTAAGGTGTTGTGTGATGCATCATGATGCTTATAGAAAGGGAAAATTGTCTCATGGAAGGTAACATCCCTGGATGTAAACAACTCCCTTGTGGCAAGATTATATAATTTGTAACCCTTATATCTACCAGGATACCCAACAAAAACTGCGGCCACGGCTCTTGGCTGAAACTTATTTTTGTGAGCTACAAGGGTAGAGGCAAAACACAAACAGCCAAAAACTCTTAATGAATCATAGGGAGGTTCCTTAGCATACAACTTTTTGTAAGGTGATTGATATTGAAGAACCTTAGCAGGAGTCCAATTGATCAATTGGGTAGCAGTAGCAATTCAATCACCCCAAAAAGTGAGAGGTACCTTGGACTGAAAAAATAAAGCCCTTGCAATGTTCAAAAGGTGTTGGTGCTTCCTTTCAACCATAGAATTCTGTTGAGGAGCTTGTACACAAGAAAATTGATGAAGGATCCCTTTTGATTGCAAAAAGGAAGTCAGAGCCAATTCTTTAGCATTATCACTTCTAACCTGTTTAATCACCTTATGGAATTGTGTCTCAATCATGGTAATAAAATAAATTAATCTCTATGTTGCTTCTGATTTGGTTTTTAAGAAATATGTCCAAGTAAAACGGGTGCTATCATCAACAATAGTAAGAAAAAACCTATGGTCATGATATGTAGGTTAATGAAAAGAACTCCAAATGTCACAATGAATAAGATCAAAAGCATTATCAGTTAAATGATTATTACTTAAGTAAGGTAATTTTTTCATTTTGACAAGGGGACACTTTATTGGAAAGATGTCCTAATCTAGAATGCCAAATGGAATGAGAAAGAGAATTTGAAGCAGGATTGTGTTTCAAAAAGAATGCCAAATGGAATGAGAAACAGAATTTGAAGCAGGATTGTGTTTCAAAAGGGCAGCCAATCAGGAATATATAGGACATTATGTAATTTGATGGAATTGGGTTGTGACCGTTTGGAAGGGAAACAAAAGAATTTGACACATTCATAGAAAGGACAAATTGATTGAGAGTACCTAACTCAACCCCATAAAATCGGCTTGTGGGGTGAGGATTGCACCCCACTTATATACAAGCAACATGTCATATCTCTAGGTGATGGGACTTCTAACACGCCCCACGCCGAAGACTGAACTACTTGAGCGTGGAGACTATTGAAACGGGTGGTCCAATATCGGTCCGATAACGGGTAGCCCAACATCTACAAATAATCTTAGAATAGGCTCTGATACCATATTGACTTTCATAATGGACAAACTGAATTTTATTCCTCTTGTTTGACTCATAAATCTTATACACAAAATACATCAAAGTGCAATCCAGTGCAACAAAGAAAAAAAATATAAAAAATAAATTACATTTTATTATTAACTATGTTAATATAGATTAGATTACTAAAAAAAAGTTTAGATTGTTGACAAAATCACCTTTCTAACATGTTAATTGTAGTGAGCCAATAATATTTTAGATATTTTTTTTAGAAGAGAAGAGAACGAGGAATGTAAAATAGATGATTGTGTAATCCTGCGCTCCACTTCCTAACTGTATACATTTTCGAGGCAAGGAACAGGTTAGACTTGTGCCACACTCCCGGCAGTGTGCAATCCTAAGGCGCAAACCGACTTTGCACCACACGTGAGGTGCAGCTCAGACTTGTGTGAAGTGCAGGTTGACTTTGCATATTATCCGGTACAAGTCAATCCTACACATCAACCTAATAAAAATCAAAACGGTACCTTTCCACTAATTAATATATAACAAAACCATTTTTTGTGCTCTTGTCTTCGACAAACCCAAAGCAAATGTGTTATTTGTGTTGGTTTTACGTGTTTTTTTTTTTTTTTGAAAAACAGTGTCATTTTCAAGGGCAGGGCCAGAAAAACAAAATGGGAGGGAAAAAACTTTTTTTTGGAAATTTTTTTTCAATTTCTTTTAATTTTAATTTTATTTTTTAAAAATTCATTAGACAGAACCTATTAATTATATAACAATTTTTTTTAGAGATTAAAATTTATTATTAATATATATAAATTTATTATTAGTATAAATAAATTTATATATATAAATTAATATATATAAATTTATTATTAATATATATATATATAAATTTATTATTAATATATATTTAATACTAATATATATAAATTTGTTACTAATATATATAATAATAATAATAATGAATTTATTTTATATATATATATATATATATATATATATATATATATATTAATAATAAATTTATTATTATTAATATATATATATATATAATTTATATATATTAATATTAAATTTATTACTAATATATATATATATATATATATAATTATTTATTACTAATATATATATATATATATATATATATATATATCTATATAATTATTATTAATATATATATATATATATATTAAAAAAATAAAAACCAAAAAATTAGTCCGTAAACAATTTTTTGTTATTTTATTAGTCCGTAAACAATTTCAACAACAATTATCAATTAACTAACTCATAAAATATATGTTTATATGTATTTTTTATCACATTTTATAGATAATTATATGCCTATTAAATTCTTATTCTAAACATTTCTCTGTATATTTTATGCTAAGCAACAACCTGAACCCATAGACATAATTAATAAATGTACACTATGCATTGTAAATTCTTCAAAATCAAAATTTAAGATTTTAGAAAATCCTAATTTTATTTCTTTTATAAAATATTTGAATATTTGCGAATCTATTTTTCTAGTTGTTTGGTATCTTACATAGTGCATATTTGTTGAAGAAGAATGTAATAAAAAGGAAAGGAAATATTTAAATTTAACACGAGTCATAACATTTTATACTCCACTGAAAATATTGTATTTGATAAAAAAAAATAAAAAAAAAAAAAAAAAAGATAATTAAGAATTGAGAAGCAATTCCAATGTACCTTAACTCAATGTCTTATACATGTACTACGGATGATTTTTGGCAAATGACATTGGCACACAAGACAATATCCCTTTGCACTATGTTCAGAAACAAGAAATCCTGGAGGAAATAGGATTCAATGAAAATGAGCTGTCCCATGCATATTTGAAACTGATAGCATATTTATAGATAGGTTGGCCAGAATTAATAGAACATATATTGTTCCGAAAATTCATTACATAAGGGTCTATACTTTCAGTAGAATTAAATCCTGTACAATCTAACTTCAGTTCCGATTGATCACATGATGGACATTCATTGGTGATAGTCACGTTCCATTCTGGTTTTCCTTGCACTTTAAATCCTGTTCCAAATTGACTTACAGTGATATCTTTCGAGGAGCATTCGCTGTAACCTAACATCATCATATATGTGGGAAAAGTTACAAACAACATATTATAACATTTCTACATTTCATTAACAACTAGAAGTATAAATAGTACCATGAGAAATAAAGACAAGGAAGAGAACTGTGCCAAGAATTTTGTTCACAGTTAAACCTGCCATTTCATATAACACAAAAATACAATATCTGAAATTGAATATGCTTGGTCAAGGAATAACATTGGTATATTGCATTATTTATAGGTTGTGACAAATAATTTGATTAAAAACATGACATTTCTCTTAATAGACGCAATGATATATGAAGTAAATAAATACCTTTTATGTTTAATGTGATAAATCAAAGATAAAAGTTATAAGGCAATGAAATCAAAATTTAAAGAAACATATATTACTCACTAAAAAGTTGACAAATTTAAATTGTAATGGGAAAATATAAATGTCTTTTAATGGTTAGTATGATTTTATTAAGAGGAATAAGATGATTTAATTACTATAAATATCAGAACACTTAAAATTGAGATATGGGTAAAATAATCTAAAATCCCATTGCTTGATTTTGTTTTATTACTTGCAAATAATACTACTGCTTATTTTAAGTGATATGATTTGTTTTATGGTTTATATGGTTTTATTAGGGAAATTGTAATTGTAATGATTTAGAAAAATATGCTTATCTATTGGCGGTTTATTAAGAAAATATTAAGTATGTTTTATCTGTGAAAATATATAAGATACCTTAAAAATAAGATTTGAATGAATTAATATCTAACCTTTTTTTTTCTTTTACGTTTCTGCACGTTTTTTTAGTGTTTATAATCCTGTTGTTTAATTTGAGTGATATAACCTTTCTTAAGGGTAGATATTGTTTTATTCGAGATCTTCTAAATAGCTTTTTTTAATCTTCATAAGATACCAACATTTATAAATTACACATATATTAAAGAAAACATGGATATTATAAATTGGTTTTACATCAACATTTGATTGTAATTTAATATGGTAGTTTGTTAATTTTTTGTAACAATTACTTTAAAATTAATATAAATGAGAATATTTGATTGATTGACAGTACATTTTTAACATATTTAAACCACAAGTCATTTGCTATACCAAGTAAGAGGGAGTACAAATAATAATTTTTAAATTTGGAGAATTAAAAACATAAATTTTGATAGCACTTGATCACAAGTGGGATTGTGTGGTGATGGTCTTCCTTCCTAGTTTTAGATGCGGGTCTAAGAGTTCGTGAAAGGGATGCTGATGACTAAATTAATAATTGTGTAATTACGGTTTGTGTGTAAAAGAAGAAGAGATTCATATAAAACCTGGTATATATATATATATATATATATATATATATATATATATATATATATATAATATATATATATATATGGGGTCAACATACATAAATCGGATTGGGTTCCTCTTTCACAAGTGTGGGATCCCCCGGCGTCGAGTTCAAGTTGAGATTTTTTTTAAAATGACATCAAATGGAGATCAAACGAAGTTTTGTAGTTAAATTTATGTCTGATTTACTAAATTTAGTCAAGATTGAAAATTATAGTGAACTAATCATAAAATCTGTCCTTTAGACCCAATTGAGTTGTAATTCATAAATGCACTTAAGCATATTAATTGATCATTAGTTATGTTTTAATATGATATAATAAATACAAAGAAATTGATCAAAATAATTACATATCAAGAGTATTATCTGTAACCCATTGATAATCACGGGGAACAGGGGAAATGATTTTTTGATACAAGTGGTCATTGGTTTGCCTAGAAGAATGATAGCAATCTCTTGCACAGAAGAATAGCCACCAGTAGACATACCGCTAACAGGTTAAGAAGAAACACTAAGAGTTTGTTCACAAGAGGACACAAAACCACCTACTGAAGGAACTTCATTGTTCGCCATGGGAATGACCTTAGAAGAACTAGAAGAAGAAGAAGAGGTCATAGAATATGTAATACCTACAAGGAAAAAGGTGATGAGCCTTAGAAATGAAGAGAAGTGTGAAAGGTTAAGAAAGAAAATAGATGAAAGGGCAGCAAAAAAAGTGAAGGAAAGCATAGTAGGCAATAAGCTGGAGCCCTAGAAAGGGTATTGAGAGAAAACGAAGTGTTAGAGAAACCACAAAGTTTTACAAAGTTCCCGTCATTAAGTTTATGATGTTTGAAAACCTTACAGTTGCCAAGATACGTCACCAATAAACCATTACCAATAAAGTAACAGACAACCATTATAATAATTGTTTCATAAATACGGAGTAAGTGGGGAAGAGCGGTTAGAAATACAAAGAAATCATCACGTACTCGTCCAACGAACATTTCACCCATAATCTTGAGATATCATCCTTAAGCCTGACATCTTGTCCTTGTGAGACCTTGCTTTCAAGCTTGGGGCTCGTGTAGTGGGTCGAGGTAATGTGACTTCCACGTCACCATGAAAAAATCTTGAGAAATACACACCAAATTAGGAGGAAATCTCTCATCGAATATCCCAGCCAACCTATGACCTACACATGTATCTCGGCCAGTGTACTACCCAATTCATATGTGTTATCATTATCTGACATCGTCGTATAGCCAAAGGGAAATGATTAATCATTCTTATCCTTGGGATGAGATAAAGCATAAAAGAAGGGATTTTGTATTCATTCAACCTTACTCTTATATTTCTCATCACTCCATTCGACTAACTTAAGCATAAGAATATATATTTGTATGTACCTTTATCCTCCTCAACGACATCACCCGCATACTCGCTTGCTTTTGAGACAACGTTCTCCAACCTTGTCTAGACCACGTCAGCTAACATATTCATCTCAGTAGCACCCATGAATCTATTTCTAATATTTATAAATTAAAAAGAAAATTTTCTATCATCTCCGAGTTCTTTTAGTTGTGAAATGTTTTCACATTTATTTATATTAATCAATTGGATATTTAACTAATTTGTCATCAAATAATAATTAAATTTTTTTTTCTTCAAAAAAATAATATAATTATTTCTTAACGTAAACTAAATTTCAAATTTTTAAAATAATTTTTTACCTTTTAATTATATATATTGAATTTAAGAAATAATTATTGTAAAAACTCACATGTGTGCACACTTTGAAACTTTTTTAAGCATAATATTAAATATATAGATATATATATATATATATATATTACTTAATTTAAATGTTATTATAATACATAATAACAGAATATTTTTGTTATTACATTTAATGTACACAATTTTATGATAAGATTTAATTATATATATATATATATATAATATGTGAATAATTGTTTTAAAATCCAAAAAAGTTTCTACAAATCAATCTTTATTATTTCATCTACACTGATTGTTATTATTTTGACTTGAATGTAAAAATAATTTATATGAAAGGTAATATTTTTGTATTTCATAATATTGCATTTAATTTTTTTAGAATAATTTTCATCAATAAATTATGATTTCAACCTACTTTAAATAGATAGCTATTGAGAAAAATTTTAATTTACATGTTTATTGACTTTGTCTTAATTTTAATTTACAGAATTATGATATAATTATAGGACAGCATCAATATCTATAATATATAATAGAAACAAAAACAAAACTAAAATACAATAACAAAAGGATTTATATCTTCTTATAACTATTTTTTTTTATTCGATAAATTTATCTTTTGAAATATATAAAGTTATTTTTTATATTTCTATATTTAATAATAAAATTTAAAAATTAATTCAATTTTATATTTATTTTGTAATAATATATATTTTTTACAAATAAATTTGTTACGATTTTAATTTATTTGAACATCTAAGACTAACAAATCTATTATCTCTACTCATTTTCCTCGTTTAAATTATTGTTCATACTTATGTTTTATAACATGAAATTTTTATAATTATAAGTGAGTAACTAAATATCTTTTAATTTTTAATATTATAATTTTAATTAGTATAAATTAAGTTACAAGTATATTATTTATTATTTTTACTTGTTAATTTAGTTTAAGTAACCAAAAAATTGTACACAGCCAACTTTTAATATAAATAAATGAATTTAAAATTCAAATTGCATTTTTGTTTTATGTATATTTATAAATTATACCTGTTACATAATAGAAACATGCATTTATGTTTCTGTTTTGTGTTGGGAGCATAAGCTCCACGGTATGTGTTTCTATTTTCATGAAAGGTGCGAGTTTTCGAATCCAACAAGATCAGAAAAATGAAAATAAATAAATAAAAACCATCCAACTCATATGTTAGTGTAATTAATTTTATATTCTTCTAATTAATTTAACTACGAATTAATTTTTAATTAATCATATATTCACCGCCTTCATACGCATTCTTAGCTTATTTATATTCATAAAATTCTTAGCTTATTTATATTCATAATATTTTATTAACCAATTAACGTAATTATTTTTTAATTATTTTAACTTAGTCAAATTTCCACATAATTATGATTTTTTTAGTTAAATAAAAAAGAAAGTAAGAAAAAGAAAATGATAGAAAAGTATTTTAAATGACTTTTGAAATTTCCCAGGTTGTGATTGAATTTAGTGGAACAATTCAATTATTTTGAACAAATAAATTACTATTAAATCGATTGACTTATTTAAATAAAGATTTTGAAAAATTTAAAATGAAGTCGTTTTGAAAAGGAATTTCAATTGAGTTGAGAAATTTAAAATTTTATCTAAAACTGGAATATTTTATTTTTTTACTATCCTTCTCACTTCTCTCAAGGAGAAATGATTAATATTTATTTTTATTTAATATTAAAAAATAATTTTTTAAATATTTAAAAATGAAAATTTAAATTTCTTAGAAATTGAATTAAGTTATCTAAAGAAATTAAAATACAAAAAAATTAAATTAATTCATCCAAACAAAGTAGATACAAAATGAAAGGAATTTAAATCAAGATAATTTAAATGTTAGGTATTTAAATTTCTTGAAAATTTTCAAATTTTCTTTCCAAAAACAACCTTATATTTGAAACTAAACATTCACATATAAAAAAAACAGTCCTTTATTCTTGAATAGCAAAATTTATAAACTAAACTTCAACAAATGGCATCAAACTTATTACTAAACAATAATATAGCAAACTTGTGTTAGATATTCAAAATCTAGCAAGTAGCAATAGAAGAAACTGGAGCCAATGGAAATGAGTTGCTCCAAGCATATTTGAAACTGAAAGAACTTTTGTAGGGAATAGGTCTACCACCATCAAAAAGACAAACACCTTCGGGTGAGATAATCAAAGCTGAAGAGTCTACACGTTCAACAGATTGAAATCCATCGCATTTCAAATATATCATACTCTGAACACATGGACATGTATTGGTGACTGTCACACTCCATTCTGGTTTTCCTTGCACTATTACTCCTGTTTTAACTTGGTTTACACTGAGCTTACGGTAGTTGCAATAATCACTATAACCTGATCATATATAATGCATAATAGGAATTATGAATCAATCCATTACAAACAACACAAATGCAATTTTTGATAATTGAATTCATTTAGGCAAAATATAACACAAGTATATGTGGAATTTTAATTAAACAAGTATACAACAGTCTATTGCTTTTAAATCTAATAGATTGCTACCTAGTTGATAAATGAGTAAAATAATAATTTTGATATATTTTTATTTTAATCATCAAAAAAATCTATATTTTATCATTGACGTTATTTTTTCTCAAGATTTTTGTTGTTTAACTTATTCTATATAAGAAGATATATCATTTGTCCAATCATATATTGATTTATTTATTTATTTTAATTTATATATTTTTATGATAATTTAATCTATATTATAACTAATATGTTCAATAATATAATATAAGATTAAATTAGCAAAATAAAACAGATTGTTCATTGTTTTATAAAAAAGAATTTAAAAATTATTTTCTTACTTTTTCAAATGAGAAGTTAGTGTGTCTATATATATATATATATATATATATATATATATATATATATATAACATGATTAGAGTTAACGATAAACTACAAAAAGGGAAGAACAGAACTCTTGATAACAGTTGAAAGAAAGAGTTAAAAAACTCAACGTTGGAGTGAAATGTTTAAATTCTGTTCCAAATTGACTTACAGTGATATATTTCAAGGAGCATTTGCTATAACCTAACATCATCATATATGTGGGAAAAGTTACAAATAACATATCATAAAATTTCATCATTTCATTATCAACAAGAAGTATAAATAATACCTTGAGAAATAAAGACAAGGAAGAGAACTATGCCAAGAATTGTGTTCACAGTTGAACCTGCCATTTCATACAACACAAAAATACAGTATCTGAAATTGAATATGCAATATATTTATAGGTTTTGACAAATAACTTAATTAAAAACATGATATTTCTCTTAATAGACGCAATAATTTATGAAGGCAATGAAATCAAAATTTAAAGAAACATATATTCACTAAAAATTGGAAAAATTTAAATTGTAATGGGAAAATATAAATGTCTTTTAATGGTTAGTATGATTTTATTAAGAGGAAAAAAATTTTAATTACTATAAAATATCAGAAGACTTAAAACTGAGATATGAGTTAAATAATATAAAATCCCATTGTTAAATTTTGTTTTATTATTTGCAAATGATACAGCTGCTTATTTTAAGTGATATGATTTTTTTGTGGTTTATATGGTTTTACGACGGAAGTTGTAATTGTAATGATTTAGAAAAATATGTTTTTTTATTGGCGGTTTATTAAGAAAATATTAAATATGTTTTATCTGTGAAAATATATAAGATACCTTAAAAATAAGATTTGAATGAAATAATATCTAACCTTTTTTTTTCTTTTACGTTTTTGAACGTTTTTTTAGTGTTTATAATCCTGTTGCTTAATTTGAGTGATATAACCTTTCTTAATGGTTGATATTGTTTTATTCGAGAACTTCTAAATAGTTTTTTAATCTTCATAAGATACCAACATTTATCAATGACTCATATTAAAGAAAATAGGGATATTATAAAATTGGTTTATATCAACATTTAATTGTAATTTATCATGGTAGTCTGTTAGTTTTTGTAACAATTACTTTAAAATTCATATAAATGAAAATATTTGATTGATTGATAGTAGATTTTTTACAGATTTAAACCATAAGTCATTTGGTATATCAAGTAAGAGGGAGTAAAAATAATAATTTTTAAATTTGGAGAATTAAAAACATAAATTTAAAGATGAGGAATAACAAAACCAAAACTAATCTTATATAATTATAAATTAAGAGTTCAAAACAAGATATGATTTAAATAAGTATAGTTGTTTAATTTTTACACGCCTAAAATGAAGACACTATACGAAAAAACTTTTCAGAACTACAAATGTACTCCAGGAACACCATATGATTTATAAATTATTCATTTAAAGAATTTGAGTAAATAAATTTTTTTTAAGGTTTTTGACTAAAATAATATTATGTTAACATTTATAGTTGAATTCGTTTATTTGACTAAATTAATGTTATACCAAATTAATATCTGTAATTTTTTTTAATTTTAAAAATTGACTAAATTATCATTACGTTAACGTATGCAGTTGAAATTGTTCATTTCTTCAAAATGTTAACATACAAAATTAGACAAGATTAATACTTGTAACTTTAGTTTTTCTATAATCTTCAATATTCAATTTCAGTCCCCCTAATTTTAGTTGTAAATTTTTCGGTTAATTAATTTCTTAATTTCTCATTTTATTTAAATTTATATTTTGAATTATTTTTTCTGATTTTAATCTTTAGAACATTTATTATCATTATTTTTAATCCTTTTCATTAAATTTTCCGTTAAATTACTAAATACCAATTTGTGATGATTAAAATAATTTTTTGACAATAAGAAATCAAATATTACTTATTTATCACTTAAAGGAAAAGTTAAAAGAAAAATTAAAAATAATAAGAAAGTTATTTTTAGGGACTACAAATAGAAAAACTGAAACACTAAAAACAAAAATTTAAATAGATTGAAAGACAAAAAAAACCAAATTAACCCAGCTATTTTACACGAAGGTTTATTTAGTGTCACGGTATATTGGCCCCCTATTCCTAAAAATATGCAATTTTAATTCAGACATTAATATGTTTAATTTGTTTAGCATTAATTTCACAATTTTAAATATTAGTCAAAATTGGATACTAATTGTTAAATGCCGTCTTATAGACTTATAGTTAACGTTGGAACATTAGCACATAACAAATTGATCTTTCCTTGAAGCATAATAATAATGATAATGGGTTTTTGCTTTGGTTTGGGTTTCCCTATGATTAATTGGACGATTTTGATGGAATTCAGTATAAATCAAATGAAATTATTGAATGTTACTTCTTTTTGATGTATGCAAGGTGTTGATGATTGAATTATATCGTATATTAAATATTTCTTGACATGGATTGTGATTGAATTATATCATTTATTTGTATATGATTTAACGTGTAAAATTTTGAACATGATACTATTTGTTACAATGTCCTTTTGATGATTTCAATTTGGAGACCTTGGGAGTTTTGAGTTCTTTTGAGAAAAATAGAAAAATGTTATTAAATGAATGAAAGCCAGAAGGGCCAAGGAACCAAAAGTGAATTTGGAAAGAAAATCTCCTTGCTTTATATTGAAGAATAAAGCAATAATTAATAAATTTTAATTGCTTTAATCAATAATTAATAAGAAAATCTCCTTGCTTTATATGTGTAAATGAACAAAGTAAAAGAAAAATACTTTAATTTTATATAAAAAGTTAAAAGTAAATATTTATTTACTTGCAAATACTTGAGGTATATTTAACTTAATTTAAATTGAACCTAGCTAAATGATTAATTAACAAAACATAACATTGATCGATGGCATAAAATAAAATAAATCAATTACAAAAGGAAAGAAAATGTTTATTCTATAATTCTAATCATGTATTGATATTCGTGGCATAGTTGAGAAATTTCTAAAATAAAATACGGATAGTAAAGAAAAATTGTAAGAATTTGTTTTTTAAAGGAGCAAGTTAAGAAGGGATTTGTGCGATGAGAGAGCATCTGATGGTAATAAACATGCAGTGGAACAATGGCAAATACAAGTAATCTAATTGAAGTGGATATGGAAAAGAAATATCGTTAGCAAAGTGATAATTAAATAATAGGAAAAAATAAAACTATGATATTTTAAACTTTCCTCAATTTTAGAATCATCATTTATACATTTTTTAACAATTGAATGGATAAAAGTGATGCTACTATTTTTTTCTTGACAACCTTACTTTAGATTTTAAGTACATTTAAAGTAAAAAAGAACAAGATAATATCAAGAATTGAGAAGCAATTGAAATATACATAATTAGTTCAATATTTTATTCAAGAACTATGGATGAGGTGTGACAAATGACTTTAAAACGTATAAGAAAATATCTCTTTGCATAATATTATTCTTAAGAACAAGCAACCTCTGAGGAAATGGGATTTAATGGAAATGATTTATCCCAAGCATATTTGAATTTTATAGGATCTGTATAGATAATTAGACCATCATTAAGGAGACATTTATTGCCTAAGATCCTCAAAATTGTAGGGTCTATGTGTTCAACAGAATGAAATTCAGCGCAATTCAAATACACATTCTTTTGAACACATGTGCATTCATTGGTGATAGTCACACTCCATTCTGGTTTTCCTTGCACTTTAGCTCCTGTTTGAACTTGTCTTACGGTGAGATCTTTAAAGGTGCAAGTGCTGCTATGACCTAACATCATCATATATGTGGGAAAAGTTACAAATAAGAAATTGCAAAATTTTCTATATTTCATTAACAAGGAGTAAACATTACCTTGGGAAACAAAGACAAGAAAAAGAACTATGCTGAGAAGTTTGTTCACGGTTGAACCAGCCATTTCAATCAACAAAAATACAAGCTCTTGTTCTTGAATTTGTTTAGGCAAGAAATACTATTGGTATATTGTATTATTTATAGGTGAGTTATTAAAGGAAGATTACGTTACAAAAAATAATTCGATTAAAAACATGACATATCTCTCTTAATAGGAGTAAATAAATACCGTTTTTACATGTTTAATGTGATAAATGAAAGATAGAATTTATAAGCAAATGAGATCAAAATTTAAAGAGACGTATAATTTTTTTCATTGTGGAACAGACATATATTACTCACCCAATAAAAAGAGAAATAATTATGATTTAAAAAATATATATGTAATGCTTTTTTTAGTGGCCAATGAGATTTTATTAGTAGAAATAAGATATTTTATGTACTATGAAATTATCAGAAGACTTAAAAGTAAGATTGGAGTTAAATCATATAAAATCCTGTTGTTTACATTTTTTTAATACATTTGTATTTTTTTAGTACACATAATCCTGTTGTTTAATTTGAGTTGTAAATATGTGTTGCCCAAAAATAAAAACGAGGAATTCTAATAGTTTAGAAATATGTCCTTTTTTTAATGGTGGCTATGAATTTATTAGGGAAAGTAAGACGTTTTATTAATTGAGAAAATATCCCATATCAAGAATTTGAAAATTCCTTATTTTGGTGTAAGATAAAATTAATATTCCCATAAATTTGAGATTCTTGAAAACTTAAATTAGGAAAGAAATTAGAGTTTCCCATTTTTAATAAGTTACCTAAAAATTTAAAATGTTTAAATAAAAATATCTTTCATTTACTCTACTTTAATTTACTAATTCAAAATCATGTTTACACTCTCCCCTCTCTCTATTTCACTTATTCTTAAACATTTTCTCCCGTAGTTCCTTATGGAAACATTTTTCTGTCCGTTCCTCTTCCAAGTACAATTTCTTTCTTTGCAATTGTAGCAAAATTATTATTATATTTTTTTATAAATACAATGTAATTGTGAAATTGGTGATACATATACTTTTTTAAAACAATAAAAATGTGAGACATAAATAAAATTGAACTTTATATGATTTATACTTAAGTCTTAAGAATTTGAGTAAGTTTTTTGAACACCAAGAATGAAAAATAAAATAAAAAGATTCTTGAAAAATTTACTTAATAAATAAAACACATTCCCACGAATTTCACTATATGCTAAACACCCGTTAGGATTTAGATTGAAGAAACAATATTCTAATTTTTTTCCTGCATTTCTATATTTTTTTTTATATATAATCCTGTTGTTTAATTTAAGTGGTATATATTTTTTTAAATGGTTGATACTGGTTTAGTAGAGAAGTTGTAAAAAAAAATTTAATTTTTCGGTGACAAGAAATATGAAATTAAAAATTGTTTATTTATGAAAAAAATAACTATAGAGTATCAGTCTAAAATAATGTTATTTGTGACTGTAATGACTCAAATTATATGTAAACAAATTTCTAATGCATATTGATAATTATAATTAGCTAATAGTATAAATTATTTTACACTATAAAGACATCACCAATATTAAGCTTTTTATTTATTATGAAAATATCAAGATTTTTCTTTTAAATTAAAAGAGTTAAAAATAAGATACGGAAATCATTCTCGAAAAACATACCTAAAAGATTTTCAAAACTCAACTTTAGGAATAATTCCCAAAATACATCTCAAAATATCATTACTCACGCATAATATTGGAATTAATTAATAATATCGTTTTCCAAAATTAAATTACTATTTCAATTAAAATCAATCTTTTACTAAATTAATAATTATCTAAATTTATATTTTGATATTAATATGTGACTAAAATAATATTTGAATTTAATATTTGAGTAAATTAAAATTTTAATTTATATAATTCAAAAATATTGACTTAACTAAAATTATGTTAACAAATAAATATTAATATAACTAATTAATGTTAGACTAAAATAATACTTGTAATTTATTTAATTTGAGAAAGTGACTATATTATGTTAATATATACTTGTTGGAAGTTCAATACTAGACGAAATTTTGAGTGTGTGAAGTCATACATCATCTAGAGATAGGATCTGTTGCATGAATATAAGTGGGGTGCAAACCTCTGTAAGTCGATTTTTTTAGGGTTGAGTTAGGCTCAACCTACAATTTTTAGATGGTATTAGAGCCTACCAGGATTGATGAAAATGTTGGGTCACCCATTGTAGGGCCAATATTGGATTACCAGTTGAATATCCGGTTGTATTGGATCACCCATTTGAATAGTTTCCGCGTTCGAGAAGTTCAGTACTCGGCGTGGGAGGGGTGTGTTGGAAATCCAATATTGGAGGGGTGTAAAGTCCCACATCACCTAGTGATGGGAGGGACCTGTTGCATGTATATAAGTGCGGATAAACCTCACTTCATAAGCCAGTTTTGTGGGGTTGAGTTAGACCCAACCCATAATTTCAACATGGTATCAGAGCCCATTTTTAGGATCGATGAAGATGTTGGGGCACCTGTTGTTGTAGGGCCAATATCGGACCACCCGTTGAATAGTTTCCGCGTTCGAGAAGTCCAGTCCTCGGTGTGGAAGGGGTGTGTTGGAAATCCAATATTGGACAAAATCCCGAGAGTGTACAGTCTAGTCCTCGATGTGGAAGGGGTGTGTTGGAAATCCAATATTGGACGAAATCTCGAGGGTGTGCAGTCCGACATTAGATCTTGTTGCATGAATATAAGTGGGGTGCAAACCTCACACTATAAGCCGGTTTGTGGGGTTGAGTTAGGTCAATCATCCAAAACCTATCTCTAGGGTCGATGAAGATGTTGGGCTACTGTTGTAAGGTTAATATTAGACCACCCATTGAATAGTTTCCACGCTCGTGAATAGTTTCCACACTCGAGAAGTTCAGTCCTCGGTGTGAGAAGGGTTGGAAATCCAATATTGGACGAAATCCCGAAGGTATAAGTCCGACGTCATCTAGAGATAAAACATGTTACATGAATATAAGTGGGGTGCAAACCTTGTGAGATTGTGTTAGGCTCAACCCACAATTTCTAGAATACTTGTATTCATTCATTTAATAATAATAATAATAATAATAAGTTTTAATCTCTCCTAAATTTTTTTTGTCCCATCCAAATAAATATTGTTGCATGTTTAAAGAATTTATTACCAACACTTTACCTAGTAGCGGAGCCACATGAAGTAAATGGGACAGTAATTTCTGTTAAAAATAAATTTTAACTCCTTCTAAATTTATTTTAATCTCCGACAAAAGAATTATTATGTAATTAATAGGTTATGTTTAACTAATTTAAAAAAACACATGAAGTAAATGAGGCAGTAATCTTTATTAAAAACAAATTTTAACTCCTAAATTTATTTTAATCTTCTCACCTAAAGAAAATTAGTATGTAGTCAGTTAGTTAACTTGTCTCTAACTGAACCTTACCAAATAAAAAAATTAAAAATTAAAAAATTAAAAATAAAAAAATTTTCAACCCTACCCTGACGCCATACATCATTCTTACTAGCGACATGGGATCTCAAATGGGATCTGATGCACTATGCTTTGGAAAGTATTGTAGAGGCGGGGGAGGGTGCGAGAGATAATGATTGTGGAAAAGAGAAGACAGTCAACAGCAAGAGTGAGATTTGCTTCTATCAGATAGGAAGGTATCCATAATGAAAAGGCTTTAAGGCTAAACTAGATAAAATCATGATTGAGAATACAAAATTATTCGTTAGGTAATTAAAGTTTGAGAAAAAGAAACACCAAGTAACGGGGACAACTACTTATAGGTTGGTGGGGATCGTTAAAAGAACGTTGGTTGGTACCTGAGAGAAGATCAAAATTATGCTGAAGCCGTTAAAATGAAGAAGACAAAAGGCATGGAACCAGAAGCAAGGTGCGATTAATGCGAATAATTAGGGGATGGTTGTAAAATGTAAGGTGTCAAATATGGATTGGCTTAGGGAGAGCATAGTGGGGTGGGTGTGTGAACTAGAGAAAGTCATGCAGGTTATGGAAGGTAGTTGGAGAAATGTTTAATAGACAACTTTAATACGAAGAAGAAGAAGGAAAAAAAAAAATTAACGAAAAAACTACGAAAATTATATATTTTATGAGTTAGTTAATTGTTTCTAAACGTAATGTGTTGAAAGGTGGTCTTGTGGAGAAGAAGATTGCTTTGTCCCACGAAATTGTAATCGAAGCAATGGAGGCCAATGAAATTGAGGATAAAACAGTGGTATAAGGGAGGAGTCTGATCCGCAATTTGTAAGGGTTATTGAGACGAATGGAGCACTCAATCTACCAAAGGGCCAGGAATGTGAGCTTGGCGCGTCAAAGAAGAGCTCAAGAAATTTGCAAAGTGGTAAAAGCTCCAATGTGACAGAAAGGGCAAAGCATAATTGGAAAGGAAAGGTGATTAGACAAGCGAGAGTTTAAGTGTACAAAAGAGAGTGCAAATTCACGAAGCATTGGAGGTGGAGCACGAATATATATAATCAAACATGAAAGATAGCAGCAATCAAAATAGAAGTACCCACTGTCTCCACAACAAAGATAATAGTTACAGGACTCATGAAAGCATACTCAAAATAGGGAAATTAACCGAATCACAGCACAAGAAACCAACATAATCAAGTACAAGCTATGTCCTTGGCTAGAGCAAATCACTTCAATCTTGCTTTCCCAAAAGTGAGAGGATGAACTTCTTATAGTCCCCTGAGATTTCCTTGGCCAATGCATCCTCAAGATGAACACTGTTTCTCTTATAATAGATCTCTTTAATGTTCCTGAGGTCCTTCTCAGCCCTTGAGACCACCACACGGGTGATTGCATCCTCATCAGTTCCAACCCTTTTGATTGCATTTCGCAGAACCTATATACATCATGTTATAAAAAGGGTAAATCAATCACTAATCAATGTTACTACGAGTCTAATCCTCTACAAGGCATCGTATATTGTTAAGTTAACAGAATCTAATTTTGAGTTATTTAATACGATGAATAATGAATATAAAGTGAGAATCTGACCTTTTCATAGTACTTTCTGTGGTCATTGAGACATCTAATAGCTGTGTGCAATGCCTTGTTGAAGTCATCAGATGCATTGTCCAACAATTTCTGTACAATATGTACACAATATCAAGAATTTATCAATTAATTGTTTGACCAAACATGCAGAGAACAATCAAGAGAGTAAAATTTTTCCTTTGTACCTTAGTTATGGAAGTGCCATGATCATCTCTGTAGCGGTTGAAAGTTGCCAAAAGTTGAGTCTTGCTCCTTGTAGTAAGGATCCTAATGGCTTCTTCATGGTTACCCTTTTTCTCTCTGATAGAGTCATGAAGAATATCAGCTTCACTTTTTGCCAATCTTGCATTGATCTCATCACCATCATACCTAAATGCAGTCACCAACCCAACCAACAGCTGCCCAAAACCAAAACCAAGCACAGGCTCAAAACCATTAGTATAAACATACCCTTAACATTTGTTAAGATTTTTCCATTTTCATTCCCACCACAGTTGTAACTATTCAATTTTTAATTTTCTTAATCTTCAAATATTTGTTATTAGTAATTATTAATTTTCCATTTTCTAAAGAGTTTAAACTTGCAACCTTCTTCTCCAGCTCTGTTTACCCTTGAGACTTTTTCCCCAAGCCACTACACAAATCTTATTTCTCTATAATTTCCTACAATGTTTAGGACCATAATGAAATCTTCCACAGTTTAAAACCTTTATTGCAAAATTGCAATGATATTCACAACCTTAATTCAAAACCTTAGTGTTGATTCACCTTCATAGGGTTGAATGCTCACACACACACTAACACACACTAACACACACAGGGACAAAGATTAAGATAATAAAAATCAAACTATATGATAAATGAGAGGAACAAAAACATAACAATATCAACTGTAATAACCAATCATAATATTTACCTGGCGAAGATGGCCAGTGGTGTTAGTAGCAATGTCTTCTTCCAATGATCGCTTGAAACGGTTGTGATAGGCACGCCTCACAGCCAAAACCTCTTCAGGTGAAAGCACACAAGCAATTTCCACAATCACATGGTAACCTTTATTGCCATTCTTAATAGCAACATTGGCCAAAACAGCTTCACGATCAGCAGGTTCCAGCATCCAACGGTACACAGCTCTCTGTTTTGTTTGAACCCCATCATTCAAAATCATTACATCATTCAAAATCATATATATATATGTGACAAAACCATGTGATTTTTTTTTTCATTCTTATGTCAAAATTAATCTTAGTCTTTGTCTCTTGAAAATACTGATTTTTATTAGAAATTAAACGTCCTGCACTTGATTCATTGATTTGATGATGTATAATTTTTTACATGACTAGTTGACCATGTATAATTTTTTAACTTTTTTTATTATTATTGTATATTTTTTTTATAAAGGAAAAGCTTAATTGAACCGTGATTAGTCAAATGAAAATTGTTTATCTTAAATGTTTACATGTATAATTTCATAAGATTCATGTTCAATATGATTGGTAAATTTTGCTCAAACTCTTGTATTCTAGGTTTCATATAGTGGGACAAAACATGCCGATTATAAAAAATACAAGCACTAAAATTATCAATTTTATAAGCATAAAACTAATTAGTAATTAATACTAATTTGAACAGAATTTATTTAGCAAAATCATGCTTTAATAATGGTTACCTCAAAATCACCAGAGAGCTCAGACTCTAGGCGTTTGATGAGGTCCTCTTGGTAAATTTCATGATAAGTCTTCCTGATTTGTTGCCTCTGATAAACATTTCTATGACCCAATATTGCAATAACGGTTTTCTCATCAGTCCCCCATCCTGCACATTTCAAAATCATTAGATATTAAACACTATAACTATACCATAGTTTACATAGTCAAATATACATCATATTAATCAACTATGTTTTCTTAATAGATACCTAAATTTATATTAAAATGTTGTCAGAATTTGTAGAAGATGATTAGAGGGCCTTTAGATTTTCATCAAAATCAAAGAATAAATATTCTTGATAGATTTTTTAGATGGTAAGCAAAACATAACGAATTCAAGAAGCACAATCAATCAAAGTAATTTTCAATATATATTTTAGTTTAAGGAATTAATGGAAAGAGAAATAATACATATTTAATATAACCTTCAAAAGCTTTACGAAGAGCTTCTGCATCTGCCCCAGATGAATAGTTGATGGGAGCAATAAGGGTAGCCATGGTTGGTTGTGCTTAATTTCCTGACTAAGGTTTTGGGTACGTTTAAGTGTAGTTTCCTAGCTCTTGTATATATAGTACAATTAATTAATGCACTATACAGCTGTGAACTATGCTTTTACAGTGTCCAAGTTTTAGAACAATGCCAAAATCTTATGTAAGTATATAACTAATAGAAGATGTTGTCACTGCCAATTTGGACCTTCATATATCACATTATAAATAACCTATGGCCATACAGCTATGATCAATGCTTTACTTGGTACAATTTTGATAAAAGCTATGCTATAATGTTTAATAGTCGCTGTCAATTTGGAACTTTATACCACCGGGGAAATTGAAGAATCATGTAGAAACTAGCATCATATATTTATTGGCATAATGTCCTTTTGTTGCTATTAACTATTAATGAGTACTGAATTACTTTTAACTTGCCAGCACTGAATGAGTCATGAAGGAGGTCATTGTATTAAAATGGTATGGAAGATCTATAAAGTTTAGTTATATATTCCTTGCACTTTAAAAAGTAAAATAAGTGTAAAAGTTGGCTGAGATGGGTCTGTTTTTATTTTTAATTTTTTTATAGAAATGAGACAGTTTCTAAACTATTTACGGATTTGAGTCGTTACGCTTAGGGTCTGAGAGTAACCAACATGATTTAGACTATGTCCACGTTGGATAGATCCAGTAAACCGGACCCGTTTAGGTTAGGTTATGCTCAGTTTATAGGCGTAACCGGTTACGTTCGGCCCGTGAGCGTAACCTGCTAGGATCTAGTCAGGTGTCAAACTCTTATAACACTTTATTTAAAAGTAAAATTTTTTAAATAGTGTTATGGGAGTTTGACACCTAGTTGGACCTTTACAGGTTACGTTCATGGGTCGAACGTAACCGATTACGTCTTTTACTTTTAAATAAAGTGTTATGAGAGTTTGACACTTGGCTAGACCCTAAAAAGTTATGCTCGAGCCGGACGTAACCGATTACGCCTATAAGCTGAACGTAACCTAATTTAAACGAATCTAGTTTACCGAATCCATCCACAGAGTAATCGTAGGTTATGCTCGAGCCTTAGACATAACAACCAAAATTCATAAATAGTTTATGCCCCAAAAGAAAAATGAAAACAAACCCAGATGTGTCATGCTGCCGCAAAAGTTTTAAAAGTTGAATCCAAAAAGGAAAACCAAAAATAAGGATAGACTGTTAAATTTTATTTGAGAAAAGTAACAAAATTCTATCTGTCTTAGTTAATTTTGAATAAAACCCCTTAAATTTTTAAATTTTTACAATAAAAAAATAATAACAGCAACCACTGTCTATCTATATCATCACACATTTTATTCTTTATATTCACACGTCAAAAGACACTTAGTGAGGTTTAAATGAGATTGACATTTATACATTATAGGGAACCATTTTCATCTCATACATAACTGAAGGAAAAATAGAAAAAAGTTACGTCAGAAGGAAAAATAGAAAAAGTGTAATTTCATATACACCCATTATAGGCATGATTTTAAATGTGTCACCTAATCTAAACATATTTGCAGAAAAATGGAGTGGTTGCAAACTCACGCACATACATTAATTATATGGTCATTCATAATCATAGCTTCAATATTCTCACCTAATCGTGAGGAAACTAGCTACCACTTATTTGATTTTGATTAAATTCCTTTTATTTTATTTTTCTAGTTTCATAAATAATCATAAAAGTCTTATTTTATATTCATTTATTCTATTTTCTAAAATTTTTAAATGAAACATCTAAGACAAACAACAACAACAACAAAAGTTATTTCAACCCCTATAATTATCTCTATTAAAAAAAAAACTAGTCCTTAATAAAGTTTTTACACTAACAACATTAATTTTGACTATAACAATACAATACTTACATGACGTGATATTTCTCACAATTTATCATATTTAACCAAATTGAGTTTAGTGTGTAAATTAACAAATAGACTAACTTGATTCAACAAAAACACTTTAAATGATTAAACATTTTTCAAAATTAAAAAACCAAGTCTAAAATAAATAAACAAGACGAGAAACAAAAATATATTTTAGCCAATATTTTTCAACAACCATATAGATGAAGGATTTCACCTATGAAAAGGTGATTCAGAGGTCGTTCAACTACATGTATTTTTTTCTAAGATGACATAATCAAAAAGAAAAAATAAAATCACTCCAATAACTGTGTTCTAAAGAACCAAGAAGATTAAATAATTGATCCCGATTAAAACATGTTTAGTGTTAATTAAATGTATAATCACATAATCTAAGAAGCATTATTGTAAATATATGATACCTTTGAAAGCCTTATGCAGAGCCTCAGCGTCTTCAGCAGGAACTGTTTTGATTGGAGCAACAAGGGTAGCCATAGAATAGAATCACTCAATTAAGCTCTTCCTTAATTTTGAAATGCTGAAAAATATTAGTGATATTTGGGATTGGTTTTATCACAGATTCAATATATATAATGCCAATTGCTTCCTTGTTAATATCGCCTTAACATTTTCATCAAATCTCAACGTTACTTTTCATGTGATGATAATTAATTATTTACATTAATTAATTAGATTCTTCGGCATTAAGAAACACGTTTCAATATTTAGAAATTGCAAAGAAAACGTTGTAAAGAAACGGAAAAAAGGAGTAATTGCTCAAAATGATCTGTGATTGTCTTGTTCTCTTTTATACATTTTGATGCTTTCTTTTGGTTGTGTTCCTTTATTCGAATTCCCCTTTTTATTTATTTATATATTTATTTATATATTTATTTATATTAATTGTGCTAATAAAAATAAAAATATAATAAATTGAAAAAAGAAAAGATATTTTTCCTCACCAATGAAATGAGATTTTTAAAATAAAATTAATTTGTCGAGTCCACGTAACACTTATAAAAAATACTTAAAAAGTTTTAATTAAGATGTTTAATTTTAAAAAATAATATATACAAGTAAATTCATTTTAATATTCTTAATTTATTATTAAACACCTCATGCTGCTCTTAATTAACTACATGATGCCTAGATTCCCAGGATACACCTATTCACCATCAACTATAAGGTTGTTTGGTAGTAGAAAATTTCAATGTTTCAAGAATTTTCTTGAATTAATTTTTATTTTATTAATTTAAAAATATTATTTTATTTCTTTATAAAATAAATTAATATGATAAATATTTAAAATTACAACAAAAATTTGTAAAAATATTTGACAATAACTTAATATTTACTTTAACAATAAAATACTACTTTTATTAATTTAGATTGATTTAATATTTATTTTTTAACAATAATATAGTACTTTAAATAATTTTACCTTTGTATAACCTTTATCCTTAACAATAAATCATATATATATATAAAAAAAAAACTTTTTCGAAAAGCTAGACACGTTATTATTACAAGATTTTCTTCTTTTTTTTCTGTTGATAATATTTAGATTGTAACAATCAATTTTTTTCCTTTTATTTTTACTTTTTCGACTCAATCTGTTTGAATTTAATGTTCAATCACAAATTTATTGTCTGTAATCCTCCATTATGTATTTTTTTCTCTTTATTATTTTTATTAAAATATATATTGAAGTTAAATAATTTGATGAATTTATTTTGTTTAGTTTTGACATTATTTTACATTCAGAATATGGTGTTTTGTTTATAGATGAATCGATTTTGTGACAGAATTTGACGTAATTTAACAATATATTTAAATTAACAATGTAAAATAAATTTTATTATTAATAAAATTTATAATAAAAACTTTATGTTTAGATGCATCTAATTATGTCCAATGGTAATTTATTTTTAAGTATTTATCGCATATTGTTATTAGGGTAAAATTAGTTTTGATTTAAAGACTAAAATACTAAAATTTGCAAGTTCCCGTTATTTAACATGATTCGTTCCCATCAGGTATAATAACAATAGAGTGAGTTTATCTCTCTTCACTCAAGTGAAAAGTGGAGATCATTTATATTTTAGTTTTTTATATTTTTAAATTCACAGTCATCAAATTTTATTGAAATTGAGTTAATACGTGGGAAAATTATTTTAAAAAATTTGTATACTTTTAAATACATTATATGTTAAATTATTAATTATATTTTAAATTAAATCATAAGTAAAATTAGTAAGTAAAAATAATCTAATAAAAAAAATTAAGAATTAAATAAAATCAAATAAATCGGAATGGATTCGAATTCGGATGAAAATCAAAATAGATTTTCTCTATTAAGTTTGGAAGAGGTTCATGTAAACACCCACAAATTTAAATTTTCATGTCATTCTTAGTGCTAGAACTATAATTTGATTTGCAAGTGCATATGATCATTTTTCGTTTTCTTGTACTTGTTAATTTTATAACTTTATATGATAATTCAACCAATTGAATTTGTATTGAATTTATTTATATATTATGTTGTCAACCTTTATATTTTTAAGGTAGTAAAACAATACGGAAAACTCCCCGTCATAAACCTAATCCTAAAAAAATAAAAAATGAAAAATATCTTGTTTGTTATTAGTTTTTTTTTTCAAAATTAAAATCAAATTTTAGGCTTAGTTTACGTGTGGAGTGCATCATGTTCTCTTACAAAGGAGGGTCCATTTTGATTACTACCTTTATTGAATTTAGTATTTGTACTTAGCATATGAACACGAGGCACAAACAAAAAGCGAGGGAACCACCCTAGTGATCTTTTGCTTTCATAACTCTAATTGATGACTTTGAAAAAATTAATGTGTTTACATCTAGATATAAAATTTCGTTGTCTTGAAAAAGATGACAGTGCCATTGAGATGAATTTTGTCTCCACTATTTGACACAGGTAGTGGTTGAACAAGAAATTTTATCTAATGGGGTAAAAAAATAATTCATAATAAATATTATAAGTTTTTACAAACTATATAATTTGGGATAAAAAAATTCAAATGCCTATTTTTTTTAATAAATTGCAACTATCGTATGCATGTATTGATTTATTTTGTCTTTTATAAATTTTCACCTTTATTTAAAAAATTATTTTGTGAGAGCAATATTTATATTTTTATCGGGAATTTATTTTTATTAAAAATATTTAAATAAAAAAAATTATTGTAGGGAAATTGCGACTGTACCACCTTTAAGTGCATCTGCCACTTGTTTGAGGGTTTTTACCCATTTACAATTAGCCCCCATCATAAATATTTTCTTTTTAAAATCTTTTTAATTTGTGTTTTCAGAATAGTGGTTAATTATAAGTGTCATAAGTACGTGATGAAAACACTGTCATCTAAATATAGTTTACATGTAAAGTTTTGTTCGAAAATTTATATCATTTTAAATAAATTTTATTTTGTTAAATATAATAACTTTTTTAAGATTCATCTATATTTTCTTTTGTTTGGTAGGATTAAGGATTAAGAAAACTTCATGCTTATAGACCTTTGGAATAAGGATTAAAGCAAATTTCTTCATCATTTTTCTTCAGTGTCTCCAATTTGTGAACTCATGGCCATGAATGGCTAAATCTGTTTTGGAGTTGGATGTAATCTATTGACTTTTTACATATCTTTGTTAATTTATATATTTATATTTCTTTTCTACTCAATGTTGGTGAATTTCATTTTGTACTGTTTGATATGCTTTGATCAAGTTAATCATGATTATGAATTTTGGTTAGAATGGAAAATCAACACTAAATTTCAGTTTAAATTGAACCACTCAGTGGTTTGAGTTATTAGGAATAAAATTTGATATATTAATTGCTTGATATGTTAATTTTAATCTTAATGCACAAATTTTCTTTAAATAGTCAAAGAATTGATATTTAAGAAATATTCTTGAGGTCTTTATATCACAGGAATCGATGTAGAGTGAAACGTCTATCAGCAACTATACTAGTAAAATAAGATTTATATGAATGTGATTAATAAGATACTGGGTGAGTTAATTAGATGAAATTCAATTCCCATTTTCATTTCTTGCTTATCTTTTAATTCCCCTGCTCTACATTTGAGTCCTTTTTTTAATCACAACAGTTAATAAAAATGATATTCTATGAGTATTTTTGTAAATATAATTGAAATGAAATAGTCTATTAATATCTTATAATTTAATTTCGGGTGAATTTGACATCTTTATTTATCTTTACTAAACCTACAATAACTAGTGCACTTATTAGGAACTAAACATTCTATTTAAGAATCATAATGATTGAAAAAATAATAAATGCTAAAAATTAACATATTTTCTCTTAATAATTAAAATTTATTAAAAATACTAAAATTCAATGGATCCCACGTTATATTCAAATGTTTCTCTTTTATAATTTTATGATTTTCAATAATTTTAACCCGTTAGAAAAGTATATTTATAAGAGCATATTAACCCATAAATTTTGTAAGATTTTCCACCAACACCACTTTTTATAAAAAATTCAAAACATTTACCACTTTTTACATACAACTAAATGTGTACTTACCCCGACTAATTATTTTCATAAGACTTTCACAATGTAAAGTCATTTTTTTATACACAGAATGTCACTTTTTTACATCTTATTTTATGTAAAATCGATTTTTTCTACATCTTTTATGTCTATGTCGAGGCATCGACACTTTCGTAATGTTGCCTATATCATATAAACTAGTTTTTATTTAAAAACAACAATATTTTAACAAGTAATAAACTATAATAAAATATTTTAAAACTACAATATTTTAGCAATTTACAAGCCAAATTGCTATATATGCACAGAAAAGCCGTGCCTGCCACAACCACAATCGACTTCAAAGCATTTCCATGGACAGCATTATACTGTGCGCAACTTTATGTCATAAAAACATATATATATATATATTCTTTTAACAACATCTAAACAACGAAGACTCCATGGCCCAATGGATAAGGCGCTGGTCTACGGAACCAGAGATTCTGGGTTCGATCCCCAGTGGAGTCGCGTAGGACTCTATGGTACTTAAAATTTTAGTTTTGAGTTTCTCTAACTAAATGACATAAAAAATTGAACTAGTTATTTTAAATGGGTTAGATAATTGCTTTTAATCTCTCAAAATATTTATAAAAATTGAAATTGCATTTTATCTCAAAGTAAAATATCTATCAGTGAATTGACTTCTTTTTTTTTTTTTTCTTCTGTTGATAATATTTAGATGGTAACATTTTTACTCTTTTTGACTCAATGTGTTTGAATTTAATGTTCAATCACAAATTTATCGTCTGTAATTCTCCGTTATGTATTTTTTCTATTTTTTTAATATATATATATATATATATATATATTGAAGATAAATAATTTGATAATTTGTTTAATTTTGATATTATTTTACAATCAAAATATTTGATGAAAGAAAGACAACCACAACAGAGAGACGGGGAAATGAAAAGGATATAAAGTCTATTTTTTAAATGGTATTATCAAAGAAATATTTATTTTAAGTAGCAAGTAACAGGAGAAAATAAAAATATAATTTATAAATTGAAATTACTTTGTACAACATGTGGTTTGATAATACTTTATATGTCTAATTTATTGATTCTAAAGATATTTTTATTGTGTATCTTGTTATTGATGATTTAATCTTCATCATTAATAATTTTAAGATGATGATTATAGATTTCAAGAAGGATGTGATATTATTTTAAAATATCGATTTAGACATAATATTTTATTTTTGTAGCATCGAGATTTTTTAACTGAATAAAGAGATTTTCATCTCCTAAAAAATATCTCCATGGTATTTTGAAGAAATTTAAAACGAAGAATTTAAAGCCAATTTATACAATAGTTGAAGAGAAATTAAAACCAATAAAAGATAATGAAAAAAAGGGTAAAAGCAACCAAATGGGATTGGAAGCCTAAAATAAATGAAAATTTCACTCTATGTCTATAGAGCTACTTTTGATTCCACAATATTTTGTTCATTAATTACTCTGGATTCTTTCATTTCCATATAAAGATCATTTCCCTCACGAGTACGCTCACCTACTCCGCCAAATACAAATACACCTACATGCGCTTTGACAATGTTATTTATCAATTCCATAATGAGTACTGTTTTTCCTATTTTTCCTCCACGGCGATAAGGAGCTAAAAGATCTACTGGGACTTTTATTCCTGTTTCAAAAAAATAGATAATTTTGTATCTAATTGGATAACTTAGGGAGCTCATGTGTCAATCACTTCCATTCTCTTGTTAAATTAAATTGTTTACTTATTCAATTTCAATAACATTTAATTCAAGTAGTCTGTATAAGTAAAAGGCTTTAATGTTTTTTTAATTTCGATTATGTCATATGCTCTTTATATTAATACAAGTTAATATATTTATTGAATTTGAAATTTATTAATGTTTAAATTTGAGGTATTTCTCTTTAATAAGCAAACAACTTATTATGTTAGAATGACAATATTTTAAAATTCTAAGTAATTTTTGACTTTTTTATTTTTCTAGTAAAAAGATATTTTTCCAAAACATCTACCTCATTTCTCTCTATCTTATATGAATTGATCTTAATAGATCAAATAATTACTTATCTATGCTTATATAAGGAATAACCTTATTAAGGAAAACTATGATGAAAAATTTACAAGTGTTAAAAGTTAATCTTTTAGACAAAAGCACTTAATGTCATCAAAAAATTTTAAATATAAATTACTTCACAAACTTTGTCTTGAAATTCAAGAGCATACCATCAACTTTAGTTGTATATCCTATATTAATATACAACGTTACAAAACAATTGGTATGTATATCATCAATGATCTCCTTTTTAACAATTGCATTAATTGGGAATTGATTTCATGACCTTGAATTTAATACCAATTATTAGATCAAACAGTTTTCATTAGACCAAAAGTTGTAGTTGTTAAGTAGTACATAACTTTTTATACTTAAGAGTACTATAATTTAAACATCATTAGTTGACTATGACTTAATTTACCCTAATATATATATATTAAGTAAATATAATAATTTTATAATTAAAAAGTACTTTCTATTAATGAATATATATATATATATATATATATATATATATATATAACTTTTATATACAAATATGCTAGGATCATGATAAAAAATTATAATATCTCTTGTCATAAAAAAAATTTATTTAAACAAACAACAACAACACAGTACTAATTGATGATGATGTGTTTGAAAATTTGTTGAAACTATTTATAAAATACGAGATTACATGATGTTAAAAAATTTAATTATGATTGAAGATTTAGTTAAAAACACGGGTATGTTCCTAGAATATTTGGTAATTTTGTTTATTTTAGATTTTTTTTCATTTGTAAAAGTTCACAAACTTAAACTACTGTAATAATTAAAATTTCACTTCCAAATACTATTACAATTACAATTTCCTTAAGTTAATCCTCACTAACAATTTCTTTCTTGAGGACAAAGCAATTTTGGAAGACATCCGTTATATCTACAAATGGTAAAGTTGTCATGACACTGACAACCTTCAAATGGTGTCATGTGTAGTTGCTCTTGTAGGTGTGCAACGTTGCACCCCCCATGTGAGTCATGTCACATTTGTGGGACATAATTATCATGTGTATTTCTATTAGGGACGTTAATATTCACAGTTTGAAGAATATGTATACAAATAAAACCATTTATTAGGTTATCTAATTAAAAGTTAGATTTTATAATATTTTAAAGATTTTATTATTAAGTCAATAAATTTATTATAAATGGTGTATCATAATTTATTAATTATGAAAAATATTTTATATTAATAGTACATGACTTTTTTCTCTAATATTTAACAATTTTAATAAAAATAATAAATTACACAAATATTTATTTTGTATGAGATTATATTCTTGGTATCTATCCATTTTTAAACATTGGGGGTCTTATTATAATATTTTTAAAATTAAAGAAATCAGGATAATGTATAAATAGAATGTCAATATAATATTTTATAAATAATTAGAAAATTTCATGTAATATAAAAGAACTAGAAATTATTTGTAAAATTTTGTAAAAATATAATAAGTGTCAATATAGTTTACTCTAATAAAAACTATGGGTCGATAATGATGTATTTTTTTTATGGAAAGAATTGTGTGTTATATACACAAGTTAATATGCATGTAATATGTGTTACTTAAAAAACCTAAACTCCGAAAGCGAACGCTTATGTCTGAGAAAGCCTTTTTCTTATTTATAGTAATACGCTATTGTTATACTTAATAAATTTGATTACTTAATAAGGAAATTTCATAAAATCAATTTTTTACTTAATTTTTTTATTATAAAGTAAAATACCTCAATTCATTTATAATAAAATATATTAATTAATTATACAAATAAGTTCTATTTAATTATTTCCATTACATATTTTGCATACATAGAGGGTTTTTTTTTTTTTTTTTTTTACAAAATATATCTCCTAATTAATAGTTGAAAAATAATTTCATTTGAGACAAAAAATCATCTATATGAATTTTATCTCTATGAACGAAATTTTTTTCTAATAGATATTATCTTTATTATTTTAAAAACTAAGTCAATAAAGAATATTTAATTATTTATTTTAAAATTTAATAAATAAAAAAATTGAAATAATGTTCATTTAAAAAATTAAATATTTAGTTTGATATTTGACCATAGAATAATAGCATAATTAAAAGATAATAGAAAAATAGTTTAATAGTATTTGTTTTGACCATAGAATAAAACCATACCGGCCAGCTGATAAACACGAACCTGTGGGCCCCACGAAAGCAACCCCTGATGCTACCAGAGCCACGACATGAACCTTAAAACTGGCCCAGTGGGCCCCACACACCTAAACCCAAATAAGAGAGAGAAAGAAAGAAAAAAAAAACAAAGTAACGAATCACGATTCAGCATTTGATAGAGTCTCTTAGAGCCACTACTTTAGATACGCACATTCACACGTGTCGTCCTTCTTGTCACGTGCGTGCTCTCTCTCTCTCTCTCACTTACCACTTGCTCCGTCGCAGTTATACCGAAACTCTTCTCTTCTTCTTTCCTTCTTCTGTTTCAAAATTATTATTGTTCGAAACTCTATTCTTCGATTTGCGATTTTGCGTCATTTGAATTACCTTACCGAGTTATTCCTCAACGACGTCGTTTCATGGTCTAGGTGTTGTCGTTCTCTCTGCGAAAATTCTTTGGTGTGGGTTTCCCGGCGATGAGTGGAGAAATTTGTTCTCTGCTGTTTGATTCCGCGTTTCGTTTATACAATTTCTGTGTCTCGCATGTAAGAAATGTTTGACTGGAACGACGAAGAGGTTAGTCAATTTTTTAATTTTTTTTTCATTTCTATTATTAGTGTAGTTTGTTTTAATTGTAATTGTAACAATTTAGATTAAAAAAAATTATTTTTGTTAAACGTTCTTAGGTTATTGTTATTGTATAATAAAAATGACTTCTTGGCTGTTTCTTTTTTTTTTTTTTTTGGTGGTTTTAGAGTTGAGTATGGAATGATTATAAGAAAATTGAAATTAAGTTGAAGATGTTGTCTTGTGTTGTTGCTTTCTTTTTTTTAATCCTTTTGGTTGTGAAGTGCTTTACAATGCAATATTTTCCTGAAAATTGAATATTCTTGGGTATGGATTTTGGTGGTTTGAGAGTTGAGTATGGTGTTTTTGCTTTTTGACTATACTTTTCGCTGTGAAATACTTGTGATACAGTATGATATTTTCTTGGGGGTAAATTTGACCAATGGTTGGTTTCATTTATTGGGTTTGTCTTAAGAGGTTCAAATCTGAGCTAGAAGGAAAGAGAGAAGACTTTGATTCCTTATTAATTTGTTTAGATGTTCAGAGAGTTCTCTGTTAATGTCAAAGACGATAAATTAGAGGAATCCCATTTTAAAATAGAAGGCTTAGCAAATATGAATTTGATTACTACCTTTTGAAAGGCGATGTTAGATGTTGAAAAGCATGTTTGTGCTTCATTTGTGCTTCCTTCAGTTTGAGGTTGTCCTGATATAGGATGAGGATAGTTTATGTGATCCATGGGAAAATTTTGTTGATGGGCAGGCACCAGGAAAGATGACTGGACTCGATCCAGTAAGCAATATTTTGGAAAAATGATTTCCCAATCTCAAAAATGTTTCATGGGGTGGACATACAGAGGGAAGTTGGGAGTTGCATTATGGTTGGATTGGTAGACCTCTTATCATATTGTTCTAGTCATTAAGAGCATCAGTATACCAGATACCTTAAAATGAAGTTTGGCATTAACGAGGAGTAATGGTGGTGGAAGGTGGTCATGATTTGTATTTTGTAGTGCGTGTCTCGTAGAAAGGATATGAATAATCAACACCGATATGTTGATACTTTTTGTCTGGATTTAAATATTTACTTAATTTTTCTATTGTAGTGCGCATGGAAATAAAAGGAATGGATGTCAAACATGGATTGGGGTAAAACAATGGCAAGCATTTGTAGTTTTAAGCACTAGTTACTAAATGTGATTTCCTTGTTCTGTAACATTTTTTCTTTCCTCTTTTGTTTATTGTGCATTACTTGTATCATTCAAAGGTACCAATGTACCATTGTGCAATTTGTGACTGCATATTCCCTTTCAATTGTACTTTGATAAAGCAGAAATTATACTTATCTTGTTATGAGGGGTAAAGGAATGTTTGATGCACAGATTCACTTTTTTAATAAATTCACATTGTAATCAATGCCTTGAGAGAAGGGAGAAAATAAAATTTTGAGTGCTAAGACAAGAAGAAGTATTGAAGATAGGAAATTATGGAAGTTAAATCAAAAGAGTGGAGGACACAGTAGGTCTGTAGGAGAAAATATGGTGACAAAACTGAACTAAAAAAATTCAGTGAAGAAAACAACGGAATATAACAAGAGATTCTGAATAAAAATGAGCAAATGAAGAAGAATAGAGAAGAAAAATGAAGAGAGGAAAAAAAGAAAAAACAAAGAAGGAATTTGGTTAATTTAGAATCACTGACAGGTAATGGAGAAGAAGATGAGTGGCAATCATCCCAGGAGATAGTGGGCAAAGACATAACACAGAAAAGTGAAAAAAGGTTTTGAAAACCCTATAGAAACTCTTTAAGAAACAATTTAAATGATGAAAAAGGATCTATGTTTGTCGTGCCTGCCATAAACTGCTATGTGTTGCCATGGCAGCCACAAAATGTGAAATGGCAGGAAGCACTCTTACAGAGTTTCCATAGTATGCTTGTGTCTGTGAATTTCCTTACTGCTAGCATCAGAAGTGTTATTTTTCTTGGGTTTTGCCTCATCAATATTTATATGTTCTACTCTGGATTGTTTTCAGCTTGCTAATATAGTATGGGGTGAGGCGGGTGAGAGTGATGATCATATTGTGCCTTATCCGGAGGCAAGTGAAGATCTTCATGACAAGAAAGAATGGAATCAGGAAGCTTCTACCACTAAACTGACCGAGCAGAAGAGGATAGAGGCTAAAACTAATTTTCATCAAGGAAAGCTAGGAAGTAGTTCCAAACTTGATATTATTGAGGGACAATCTGCCTCAGAATCTGGAAAAAGTTCATGGCCCAACTTATCTTTGTCCAATGCTGCTAAAACTGATCAGGGTTCCCCGAGTGCTGAAGTATCTAAAAATTTAGGTGAAATTAGCAAATTTATTTCAGCAAAGAGGTGGTAAATTTACTTATTGTTAGAATTGTGAGTAGACTTGATAGCATGCCTGTCAGTGTATTTGTTTACATGCAGATGTATGTCTTCTGGTTTCTTCTCTTGACCCACCATCTTTATATGATATACAATAAACATGTATGTAGTTATAGTTTATCATTTCTAATTATACGTATATCTGTGACAGAAGAGACGACACATCTAGAGAAGGATGTTGAAAAGCAAGGTGACTTTGTCAACTATGCCTGGGATAACATAGGAAGCTTTGATGACCTTGATCGAATTTTTAGGTAAAGTATATTATCTGTACAATTCTTATGCGGTGCATGCATTTTCTCTGAGATAATGGTTAACTTGAGTATAATTAGTTATTTTCTAAACTTGACCAGCAATTATAATGGATAAAAATTTCTCTCTCTCCTCTCACACCTTTTTGAAAACTTGTGTGGGAAATTTACACAACTGTGTACTCATGGATCAATCTTAGCATAAGTGACATTAAAATTCTTTCTCTCAAACTGATACTCACTAGTAGTTGGTTGTTTGTTAATATTGGAGTTAGTTGATCAGGTTAGTTATATTAGTCAGGGAGTTAGTTGAGGCTGGGATAATTACAGAAATAAGGCATGCTGCCTATAAATAAGAGGAAAAGTGAAGAGAGAGGGTACCTTGTCATTTGAGAGAACTGGGGCCTTGGGAATTTGAATGTGCAGACCCTTCTGCAGGTTAGGCACTGTATTTAGGTAGAAATCCCTTAGTCTTTCTATTGAGGTATCGAGTTTCTATGAACTGGTATCAGAGCTCTGATCTTGGGGCTGTGGGTATCATTTCTTGAAGATGCTTCCAGATTTGATGGAAAGGAATCCTATTGGGGGATGATTAATGTTGAGAAGCAATTTCAGGCAACAGGAATAAATGATGAAGAGAAGATGCAGAGATTTGGGAAGGCTATGACAGGACATGCATTTGTTTGGTGGTGTTTGTGAAAAGGGGACCATTCAAGTGCATCATGGTGGTAATTCATGAAGCCTGTTCGCTGATAGTTCCAAACAAAATTTGATCCAGATATTTGGATTTAATATTCAGAAACTGGGGAACAAGGAAACAGATGTGGAGATAAAGTGTAAGAGGAGAATCAAGTGGCACAAACATAATCTGAAAAGAACAAGAACTAGAAGAATTTGTAATCCTGGAGAAAAGCAAAGATGAAGGTACAAACATGAAGAATTATAGCCAAGAAGATAACAAGAAGGTGGAGGCAGAAATGAAGCAAATTATGAACCTATCACAAGCATTCATGAATGGGTCTTTGACAGTGCTATTCATACAATGGAAGATGGGGTGATTTAGTGGAGTCAAGAAGAAGAAACAAAATAGGAAGAAGAACAAAGAAAGGAAAAAGAAGAACACATGAATCCATGTTTTTACCTCCAAGGGGAAATGTGCTTAGTCACCATGCTTCAATCAAATGAACGGCTGGTAAATTCTGAAATGAAGTTAGTTCCATCATGCAATCCATCCTGGCCTTCAACAGCTGCTGAGTGCCAACTTTGCTACTGTTAATTTCATAAAAGAGGATATGGGTGAATTAAGGATTACATTGTTATGTTTTGAGGCAATTTTTTTCTGCTTCTACATATTGTTCACCTTGAGGACAAGGTGAATGTTTGCGGGGGATTATTGATAGATATTCACTAGTAGTTGGTTGTGTTAATAATGTAGTTAGTTAATTAGGTTAGTTCTGTTAGTCAGTGAGTTAGTTGGGGCTGGGATAATTATAGAAATAAGGCATTTTGCCTATATATAAGAGGTGAAGTGAAGAGAGAATGTAGCCTGTCATTTGAGAGAATTGGGATGTTGGGCATTGGGAGGTGCAGTCCCTCAAAGTTCTGCTGGTTAGACACTGTATTAAGGTGAAATCCGTATTCTTTCAATTAAGATACCACATTTCCATGACAAACTCAAATGGAGCCATGTGTGCATCTGATGCACAGTTGTAGCGGCAATATGTGTATATAGGTAACATTCAAAATGAAAAGAGGAATTCTAGCAATAGTAAATAGAATAGTATCCGCTACATAAGCACTGTGACCCACATATTTAGTAAATCCAACATGAATTTCACCCAACAATAAAGAATGTGAGAAAGAATGTATTAGAGTATTGTTAACATATCTAAAATTTACAAAGGACGAAATCATGATGTCAAATTTATGAAAATCTCCTGTTCACTCGTTAAACTTTGAACTTGTGCTTCATGCTGCCAACTCTTGATATTGTTTATAGGTAGGCTAAAATTCCTAGGATTTATTGCACACATGACGAATAACATTCAACATAAGTGCTAACATTTCTGATTAACACTCAATATTTATTGAACTACATCTGTCCTTATACTTCACTTCTGTGAGCTTTCATTTTTGCAGCAATGATGACCCTATATTTGGCCATGTAAGTCTTGAGAATTCTGATGAGCTGTGGTCTCCCAAAGACGTGAGTAACAGTACAGTGCCCATACTCTCAGAAGCACCAATACCAGCAAGTGCTTTAAGGAACAAATCTGAGCCGTTTGAAATTAAAGCAGAATATGGTCAACAGAATGGTCAATCATTTTCCCCTAGATTTAAGAGGATCAGTGATTCTTCATCTCATGATATTCAAAATGCTCCTGCAAACACATTCAATGTAGGATATGCTAGAGATAGAATTACCCCTGCTGATAAGGAGCAGCAGGTATGTCAAGGCATATTGGATAATGACTAGTATTTTAAAATGGAAACAAAGAGCCACGAAACATTCTCGAAATAATTGAAAATTTCTACATTTTGATATCAATAATGAGCTGATATCTTACTCATCCTTAGCATAACTTTGTGCTGCCTATGGAAGTCATCTTTTTCCTTTTCAAAGTCAACAAGCGATTGATCTATTCTTTGTTGTTGTTTTTCAGGATTTTGGGCGAAAGAATCAGTTGAAAGCTAGGAAAAAGTCACAAGGTAAACGGGAGGGAAAAGCATGGCAGGAGTTTTATGGTAGCTGGTCTCCTTCATCAACCCCATCTGGACAGTTTCAGAATCAGCTGGTGTCTTCTGTCATACAGTCTCCTCCATCTTCAATTCTTGGGAAACAGAACCAGCTTCAAAGACCTGAGACCCTATGCCAGGACATCACACATACATATGAGACATCACCAGTGTATGGGCACCTTACAAATGCATATCCTTCTTTGTCAATGCTACCACAGGCACAGTCAGGAGTTCTTATGCAGCAGCCTCTGCTTTCCGGGAATGAGGCATCTCTTGGTGTAATGAATCCTTTGAACAAGTCTGCAGACTTAGTCAAGCCTCCCACTATGACTCCCCAGGAAAAAATTGAAAAACTGAGGAGGCGGCAGCAAATGCAGGCAATGCTCGCTATTCAGAAACAACAGCAAGAATTTGGCCATCAAGTTCCTTGCTCTAATAAATCAACCGAGAAGAAATGCGCCACAGAAATGCATAGTCAACTTTGTGATGGGGCTGATCCTGAAATTGAAGATTTAAGAACTCTTCCAGCTCTAGATCTATCAACTGAGCAAGATGACTCCAATACAATCTCTGTGGCAATTGATGATCATTTCGTTGAAGACACCATACTGTATATGCTTCAGGATATAATATCAAAGGTGAGATTGAGTTGATAATGGTATAAGCTTTGTTGTATAATTTTTGTCTTCTGTACTAATTCAGACATATGTACAATCCTGCGGCAATTTTTTTCTGCAGCTAGATGTCAAAATAAGACTCTGTATTAGAGATAGCTTGTTCAGGTTGGCACAAAGTGCAATGCAAAGAAATTATACTAGTGATACAAGCAGTACAAACAACAGTAACAGAGATGAACTTAAAGTTGTTGCAAGAGAAAGTAGCAGTAGCCAAAACAGGTTTGGAAAACTATTAAGATGCATACCTACTTTTATTTCATGACTTGTTCATTTTACATTTATCGGTCACACACTTATACTAAGTTCAGTATCATTCTTCATTTCTAGCGGTTAGAAACTGAATATTTTAAGTGGTGGCAATTCAAAGGTAATAAACATTTGAATTTTAAGAAGAAATTAGTAGCAGAAAGTAATTGGAAATCACAAAGTAGTACTAACCTCATATGGGATGAGATGTATAAAATGGTTAGGAAGGTTAATAAAGTAGTAGTCTTGGCCTTGGGTGAATCAAAAGGTGTTGATATTGAGAGATAAGGAATTTTGGTAGTCAAATAAAAGTTCAAGAAGGTGAGAAACAAAAGATAGTTTTTTAAGGCTTTATATAGGTGCTATAATGCTGAATATTGGGCACAGTATTTGAAGGCTAGAAATAAGACAAGGAAAGTTGTGAACAATTAACAGTCCAAAACTTTTGATGAAATTTACTTGAATCTTGGGACAAAGGATGGATATCAAAAGATATTATGAAGGTTGATAATGTTAGAACTCATACCTTTATCTCACATACTCGAGCAAGAACAGAATACAGAATATAGAGAAAGTGAATATGATGCATGAGAACTCTGTTGCACTTGTTATTCGTAAGGGATCAAAAGTATTTTTACAAATGGATATACCTGAGTTGGGACAATTACATAAAATTAGCTAACAGCTAACACACTGCCACCACACTATTTCTAATCTCTGTAACTGACAACATTACCTGAATTAACCACTTCTCAACACACCCCCTTTAATTCAGGTCAGTCAAAGAACAATTCCTAGTTTGTTCCTCAGCTCTTGAAACTTGTCATCTTTCAATGGTATGGTTAAAATGTCTGTACCGCACTACTCCAAATTCAGCTTTCAGTATTAACTTGTTCTTTCAGAAAGTGAAATCAAGTTTCGATATATTTGATTCTCCCAAGTGCAATTGGATGCTTGGGTAGGTTGATTGCTGACTTGTTGTCAATCAGCAACTTCATTGTTCCTATCTCTTTTACTCTCATTTCTTGCAGGAACGAGAGATGTACATGTTTCTCTTAAAACTGATTATATATTTATGACCTTTTGTGGTGTTTGTCCTGGTTACCATATTAAAGAAGACTGTACTGTCTCCACTAATGAATTGGCTCTTTGATTATGGAATATCATGATTTGCATTTTGAGACGCTAACTTAGTTTCCTTGAATGAACCATATAACAGATATGCTGGGATTGCTGATGTTGAAACCAAAACAAATCCCATTGATAGGACCGTGGCTCATTTGCTCTTTCATAGGCCTTTCGAGTTAACTGGGAATTATCCTGACAAACTGGAGTCACCTATATCTGCTAAGATGCCATGTGAAAGCAAAGTAACTAGCCTGGAGAACTTTCCTATGGGGTGCTTGCCGGATGAAGACTTAAAATATAATCAACAATTGTCTCACCAAGGGCTTGAGAATGCTTGCTCTGTCTTTGAGGACCAACTTAAAAACAGTCATTGCTTAGACACTACAGAGAAATCTTCTGCCAACGAGCTTGCTGATGCTGGAGATCAGGTGCTTGAAGCCAACAAAGAGAAAGGTTCCGCGGGATTCGGAGGGTAGTTTCTTCATTTATTACTTCACTAGTTATTGATATGCTTTCCTCATTCTATTATCTATGGATTTACTGGTAACACAAATGTTCTCTGTTATTGTCAGTTGTCTGGATCATAATCAAGGCAACAATTGAAGTCTATCATCATAGAATCCTGAACAACTGTTTCACACGTGCATGTTATCAATAATATTTCTGTTTGGTCTGTCAAAACCTTGACAGTATGTATCTCAGCATGTGATCTTACAACTTAGTGAGTGCTGACTTCTGTCAATAATGACTATATGAGATTTCTGTAGTAGTAATGCGAGCCACTCATGTCAAATAGCCAAGGCTTGGCCAGACTGGTTCGGACCAATGCTTTAAGTTGGTGTTGTATTTCTGAATGTGTAACTCGTTATAGTTGCCCCGCATCTTTAGATAAACTATTTAAAGTCAAAATCATGGTGTTTCTGGTTTAAGTCAAAAATCATGTCCAACCAGTAGTGGAAAAAGATAGCATTAGATAACAAAAAGAAAACACTTTAAACATTGTACTTTTCACTTGCATATGTCTAGGAAAAATTATGTATTGTTTTGATTGTTAAACTGTATCTTTACTAGCATAAATTCTGTCCAAAGTTTAACTACTAAGAAATAAAAGTCAGAACGGAGACAAATGATGAACTGGGTTGATATCGTGACCTCTGTGCAACCCTCACTCCAACATTTTCTTGGATAACAAAACGAAAAAAGGAGAACTTGTGCATTGACATGATCAACTAGATTACCATTTTAACTAATGACATTTAGACTTAAATTCAAGACATGAATCGGCTTCTCTGCATCACTCAATTAAATCAACGGTTGCCTAGTGTTCCAACTTCCAACGTTTTTGAAAACCAAACGTCACAAGCCATTTATTTTCTAACAAACCGTTTCACTCTCCAACATTTTTAACAAGAAATAGGCAAGTAGAATTCGTGCAAATTTTTGCTAAATATTTTGTACCAAACAGCGATACTAAATAAAAAAGGTTATGCAAACCTTAGCAATTTTCATGAAAAATGCTTCGAGTTCAGTCGATATGTTTCTCTCCTCTATGCAATAAAACGATTATGGCTGAACGGATATGATTAGCCAAATGATTTCATGAGCGAAGAGTTAGCCAAATGAGCAATACAAAAGAGTTAAATTAAATAAAATAACCATGACAAGATAACTATTCTAATAATAATGTGCAAAGAAATTAATTAATTAATTAAATAGTAAAATTAAGCGAAAGAAATAAAATAAGACAAGAAAATAACTAACAATGAAGTAAAAACTAAAAGGATTAAAATAAACCAAACAACCCAATATATATGCAAAACAACATATATCAAATATTACTGCTAATTAAAAAAATTAAAATTTTAATTATTTTTTAAAATTTTATTTTATGAAAAAGTCAAAGTTTGATCATTGATCGCTGAACTGTTGGCTATAAATGAGCTAATTAAATTGTCATGATATTGACTAAGTGATAATTGTACATTGATAAATAAACAAGAAGTGGAGTTGAATTGTGTTAATTAATAAAATTGCTTTCAGATGATGCGTTTTACGTATGTTAACTAAAGTTTTGGACAAATGCAAAGTACTTTTCTATTTAAAAGATTTATTTTTATAAAACTTTTGTTTAAGTTATTTATCCCCACTTAGTCAATATAAGAAGAATAAGTATTCTTTGAACCCAACCACTCCTAGCTAATTACACATATTCTTTGAACGCAACCTTCTTAGGCTAAACACGATATTCTTTGGACCCAGCTAAACCCGGTATTCTTTGGGCACAGCCTCCACAGGCTAAACAAGGTATTCTTTTTACATTTAGTCTCCTCAGGCTAAAACAAGTATTCTCCTCAGGCTAAAACATATGTATTCTTTAAACACTTAGCCTCCTCAGACTACAACATCACAGTAGTGGTTTACAGAGCTTAAAAATCAAAGAAGATTATCCTCTACGCAAAGAGGGATTTTACAATGAATATCAGTATTTAGTTCAGGGCGAGTGAACTTTGTATCTTGAGCGAAAGTTGTATATGATAGCTTTGCAGTGTAGTTTGCTAACTTCAACTCGTTGTAATGAAGTCCTTTTATAGGCAGCTTCTTGAAGTATCCGTTAGACTGAAGATTTGAAGGTCTGTCCTTTGTCTTGGGTACTCCAACATCTGACAGAGTGAGCAATCAGAACATTTATTGATTTCACAACAGGGGTAAGCGCGAGATCAGGCTTTGACTAATGTACTCAGATTTCACCGTAAAGTGCAGTTTACTTTTTGTGTTGTAGAGGTTTAATCAAAATCTCTTTCTACCTGTAGAAACTTCTGAGTAACGACGTGTTACTCTTCCGTCTGAACTTCATTAATGTTTACTGGACGAATAATATAGACTGAGCTTGTATTCTAGTCATTCGTCTATCTTTAATCTTCTTCATCATCTTCAAGTCTTCACAAACTTCATACTTGAACTTATGACTTGAAGTTGAGATGAGGCTTTGAGCTATTTGTCTTGATCTTTGAAGGTTTTTCATCTGATGTAGTTTCTTTAAAGCTTGAACACTTCATCTTTGATCTTTGTGCGTATGTGCTTGAGAGTGCATCCTTCATCATCTATGCTCACTAATGATTCGTCTGATTATTATTTCGTCTACGTCTGATGATATCAAAACTTAAGATGGTAAGTCATTTTGACTTAACATAAATGATTGAGTCATCTTATTATATCATTATTTATTTTTTCATTAGATTCTTTTTTTATTTTTATTTTAAAACATGGATCGAGTCAAAATGAGTCGAATCCACTTAAAACCAACATGCTTCCTTGCAATTGGGAAAAGGTTGCCTTAACCATAAGAACCCCAAACGGCTTAAGCCAAAAGCAAAGTGATACAAGCACCCCAAGAGAAGTTGCACTTTGATGCTTGGAAGTTGTCCTAATTTTCAATTTTCCAAACCTTCCGGGGAAACCCAAGATATATAGTTCTTGGCCGAGAAGGAAATTGAATGAAGCAAAAAGATAAAAATAGAACAATGCTAGGAGATGGAAGAAGACTAAGAGAATCTTTCTCTCTAAAAAGCAATGCTTTCTAATTAATTTGGCAAAAAAATGTCTACAAAGATTCAGATGGTGGCTTTATAAGGGTGGGTAGCTTGGAGAGTAGTTAAGTTTAGAATTAGTGGTAGAGAATGAATGGAATATGAGCCACACAATTCATGACTCAAGTCACATGTCACTTTCAATAGAATCCATGTTATCACCCTTTGATTCTCATCCCTTGGATGATTTGGAGCTAATCAGAGGTTATGATTCTTTCTTGGATTGAGGTGTGAATCCTTAATCCAAGTAAGAATCTTACTTAAGCTAGATGTACTTGGATTCACAAATAAAATTTAAATTCTATTTAAAATTCACTTGTGAATTTAAGTGAACTTGTGACTTAATTTCCATTCCTTCCTACTTTACTTTTCTCTCTAAGTTACTTGATCCTTAAAGCACCTAAATTTAAGTAAAAGTATACAAAGTATCAACTTGGCTCAACTTGGCTGAGATCCTAGTAAGCTCTTACAAGTTTTTGGTTGAAACTACAAGCTCAAACAAGAATTATCTATGTATCAGTTACATCAACTAGAAGATTACAAGGCTTATGAATAAAGCTAGATAGGTCTTGAGTCTTTGTTTTCATCTTTAGGAGCTCCTTTTCAATTCCATCTTTCATTCTCTTGAGCATGTTTCTTGTAATTCTTCTTGAAGGATAAGACGCTTGAGATGAACCTCCATCACAAAGCCATAACAGTGGTTACAGTGGTCGGTGAGGATGTCACTAGCAAAGGTAATGCCAACAAGGATGCCACTGATACAATGGGCCTCCTTTCTCACTCTCTCTTGCGTTGTCCCTTTCTTGCATACACGGTCACCATGATGCACCATTTAGGGCGCCGCGAACTCCTTTGCTTAAGCATAATCTCTCATCGGAGCTTGCCCTCACATCTCTTTGTTTCACGTTCACATGTCTCATCTCTTACATATCTCTCTTGCATTCACTTTCTCTTTGTATTTTTCACATATCCTTCACATTCACTTTCCTTTTCTTTTTGGTTGATGAATTTCTTAGAGGAGAAACTAAGAGAGTAAAGATAAGTGAAGAGGAAAAGAGAATGGACCTTTGAATCTAATTAAATTCACAAATTGGACTTGACCTTAATTGAATTGAATTTGTGGATCCAAGAGATAGGGTCTTTAAGGAGAGTGTGGGCTTTCATTTCATACCCTTAAGTCTAAGGGTCCAAAGACTCAGTTCCCTTTCCACTCCTCACCCTTAGATCTAGTTTCCTTATTTTCTTTGTTTCCTCACTCTATATAAGTCACCCTCCACACCTTTATATGGATTTTTGATTGATTTGAATAAAATTAAGCTTTAAGCTTTACAGAAAAAATTCTCTTATCTTCTTATCATATTAATATTTTTTAAAATATTTTATCATAACTCGTAAATAGGAATAAAAAAATACAGTAACATTATATAAATAATCATATTTATCATACTTTATAATAAAACGAAAATAGTTATTATTTCTCACCTCCCGTTCGTTTAGAATTAAAAAATATACTACAAATGAAAATGTTTTTTTTTAAATAATTGTTTTTCTTTAAAAAAGTAAAGAATTATTTTTTAAAAGCATTAGCAAATATATAAAAAATAAAATTTTTTATTTCATTAAAAATATTTTTTAGCAACTGAATTTATTTATTTCATTTCCAGCTCAGTAAAAAGGTCATTTCTCATCCTTAGAATATTATTTTTGATGTTTCATTTTAAAATGTTACATAGTATTTTTGCTAAAAATGTTACTATCATATTTAATAAGAAAAAGATTCTCATACTTTCTCTTTGACCATTCTTATACGCTTTTTATGATATTTTGGATAATTGCATAGACTAGTCAAGTTTAATTAATGTTCAACATTATAATTATAATCATATAAAAATCATATTCAATAAAAATTTCCGATAGTTTCTTTTGACCAATTCTCACAGTTTTTTTAATGTTATTATTTTGGAACAATGTATAAATACTAGTCAAATTTAATTAATGATATTTTATTTTCAACATTATAATTATAATCCTAAAGAAGCAAAATTATTCTCTGTAGAATATTAACAGTGTTCCCTTATTAAAATAAAAAAATATTTTGGAATGAACCTACGTCAAATTTGATTGATAATCCTGGTCAAATCACACAAAATTAATTAAAAATAAATAGTATATTTTATTCACTTTTTTAGATGAAAACTGCATTCTTAAAGACTAAATTTAATTAAGTTTCCATATAATATAAATTAATATGAATATCTTCACATGTCAACAAAAAAACCTTTCCTGATCATAATCATAATACACTTAGATTTTTAATTTAATGATAATACAGTGAGAATGTAAAATATAAATTTTATCCTATCATCTAATCACATGTCACCGTATACCTTTCCTTTGTTTCAATCACCACCATAAACAATATTTTTTGTTTTTCATACAACATCTTTATGATCCATGGCAATAGTGTCACGTTCTTCATCTCTTGCACTTGTTTTATTATATCTTTATTACAACATCTCTCTCTTAGAGGCTTTCAATGGTGGCTTTAGTGTGGAGATCATCCACCGTGACTCATCAAAATCACCATTCTATGTTTCAACAGAAACTCATTTCCAAAGAGTTGCCAATGCCGTGCGTCGTTCTTCAATTCGTGCCAATAAATTAATCCAACGTTCTGTTCATCTAAGCACAACTGAGGCTATTGTAACACCTGATGATCAAGGTGACTATCTCATGAGCTATTTTATTGGAACCCCACCATTCCAACTCTTTGGTATTATTGACACAGGTAAACAAAAGCACTAACCTTTGTGTGTGAGATAAAGAAAATATGAGTTTTGAATAATTTTGTCTCTCAAAAATAAAAAATAGTTACAAAATATTTATATTTAACATTTTAATTCTTAGAAGATTGCTATTTTCATTTATTTCTATAAACAAGAATACTAAAATGATAGGAGATGTTAACATTCAGCAACAAGGTCAAATTTAGGAATATAATATAATAAATATCTTTCAATAACTATTTTATTATTTTTATCTTTCTATGATTAAATTGTCTGGTCCTGTGTAGAAGTAAATGGTGGTTTACTGGAAAAATAAAGAAGAATATGATATTATGATAGTATTTGTTTAGTTTTCAGGTGATAAAATTTATTTCTAATTTTATTATAAAATAAATTTTATATATATAATTACTAAATATTTTTATAAAACTAATATTTACTAAAATTAGTTAATACTAATTACATATGTTAAAATTCAGGAAGTAAATGAAAATAAATTCAAGACAACATGAAAATAAATATTGCTTAGACCTTGTTTGGTACAGCGGGAAGGGAAAGAAATAAGAAGGAAATAAAGGTAAATTTAACTTTTTTATACTCTATTTTAGTTTAAATATTTTTTTCCTTTCTATTTTACTACCTTGTCAAACAAGTCCTTAGGGATTATTTTATTATTTTTAATCTTTGATGACTAAATTGTGCAATTTTAATCTTTTAAATAAGTAAAATGTTGGTTTAATAAAAAAAATTTAGAAAGAATATGATATCACGGTAGTATCTGTTTAGATTTTTTAAGATACAGTTATATTTTTAAATTTATAATAAAACTAGTTTTATCTATAAAATTACTATTTATTAAAATTAAATATCTAAATGATTTTCAAAGAAATTTTTTGTTGACCCCAACTAATTTTATTTTGGATCCCTTCGTGCAGGCAGTGACATGATATGGCTACAATGTCAACCTTGTGAAACATGTTACAACCAAACTACTCCTATATTTGATCCTTCAAAATCCAAAACTTACAAATCTCTTCCTTGCTCTTCTACCACATGTCAATCTGTGTCAAGTACCTTTTGTTCTGCTGAGAAAAATTGTGAGTATACTATTAACTATGGTGATGGATCAGCATCAGTAGGAGATCTTAGCATGGAAACCTTAACCTTAGGCGACACGAGTGGCTCTTCTGTCCAATTCCCTAAAACTGTTATAGGATGTGGTCGTAACAATAATGTGTCCTTTGAAGGGAAAACCTCTGGCATAGTTGGTCTTGGAGGTGGACCTGTGTCACTTATATCTCAATTGAATTCTTCAATAGGTGGAAAATTTTCATATTGTTTGACACCATTGTATTCACATTCTAACTCATCTAGCAAACTCAATTTTGGAGATGCTGCTTTGGTTTCTGGTGATGGAACTGTCTCTACCCCAATAGTTTCAAAATATGGACAAATATTTTACTACCTAACCTTAGAAGCATTTAGTGTGGGAAACAGAAGAATAAAGTTTCAAAGCTCTTCGTCTGGATCTAGTAGCCATAGTTTCCTCAAAGGTAAGAGAAATGAAACTCATCAAGATTTAAATACATCAATAAAAAATTATTCATTATTAATGTTATAAAAATAGAAGAATATCAAATGTAATGTTGTAAAAATGCAGGAAAGATTAGTATAATTTACTTATATTTAAAGGAAATTTATTTTTGTTTTCAAACTTTACTTTTAATCTCACTAACAATTGGATTGGTCCTGCTAGTAAAGAGGGAAATATCATAATTGACTCAGGTACAACACTTGTACTTTTGCCGGATAATGTTTATACAAAGTTGGAATCAGCAGTAGCAGATGCAGTTAAATTAAAACGTGTTGAGGATCCAAGTAAACAGTTGAGCCTATGCTACAAGACTACATTTGATGAACTAGATGTACCAGTAATCACAGCACATTTTAGTGGTGCAGATGTCAAATTGAATGCTATCAACACCTTTGTTCAAGTGGCTGATAGGGTAGTATGCTTGGCTTTCCAGTCAAGTGAAATTGGTCCCATCTTTGGGAACTTGGCTCAGCAAAATCTCTTGGTTGGCTATGACCTCCAAAAGAAAATAGTCTCCTTTAAGCCCACAGATTGCACTAAGCAGTGATTGATTCTTGTTTGTTTTACTTTATCTATGGGGATTAAAAGCAAAATTATACCTTTTATATTGTGCTATGTTCCATTAGCAACATTATCTTGAGAAATTCGGCCTCCAATATCACATACTACTCATGTTTCGGTGAAATAATTATTAATATACTAATATTAATTAAGCATGGCAAGAGGACTGTCAAGTTGGAGGCGAGTTTAACTCTCGACTCTACTCTTTCATGGATAAGATCCTCTTGCTTGAGTAAGAAATCTTGAAGTGTTAGAGAACATGAAACAATCTCTCACTTGAGCGAGTACATAAAACACATAAAAATGAGTTCTAAGCTTGAAAATTAACAAAAACACCTATTTATACACATGGACATATCTAACCACCATCAAACATCTAATACTTGAGAAAAAAAAAAACATAGTGTTATATGTCATCGTTTGTCTTTTATTATAGAACTTTGTATCTCAAAAATTATCCCCTCAAATAAATTATCATCATACCCTCTCCCCTTAATTATCTTCGATGATGTGAGACTTAAAAATTGTATCCAAATAATTTTATAAACACATAAGATACCTCTATTAATAAGAAGTCTTTTGAGTAATTGACCAACAACAAACATGTGAAAGATTAGACCTAAAACGAACAATATCTTTAGCTTGTGTGCGTGCGCGTGTGCGTGTGTGCATGTGTGCGCGTGTGTCTATGTGTGGATTAAAAAAAGTAATTTCTTTATATATATATATAATTACAAAATCTATAAAATAATTAATTTCTTTTTATGTGCATGTATGCTTATGGAATCACATATCCCATATAATTAAAAAATAATAATAATTTCAAGAATTAGAGATTTTAAGTAATTAACTTCATTGACTTCAAGAATCACATATGATTACTCTCATACATTACATGTACTCTTCAAATTATATCATAATATACACATGCTTAGAAAATCACATATAATTAAAAAATTAATTTCAAGAATTAAAGATCAATTTTAATTTAAATAATTACAAAATCTAAATATAATTAATTTCTTTTATATACATGCATGTTTATGGAATCACAAATATTTAATTACTCTCATACATTGTATGTATTCTTCCCAATTTTACTATTATTATTATGGTATGATTATTATTCTCATCAAGTATGTGATAAGAAATAATCAAAGAAAATCGCCACAATTAATGTTTCCCTCCTCCAAGTTCCACACTGGAATGTTATAAAAGACCACTAAGAACCCCATTAGCATATACAAGTTACAAATCTGAATAGTTCTAAAGACTAAATTTTTCTTCATTTCTGTGCGTGCGTTATTGTTATGGCAATGATTCCACGTTATTCATGTCTCCCTCTTGTTTTACTATGTCTTTGCAACACCTATTTCTCAAATGCCCTTAGTGATGGTTTCAGTGTAGAAATAATCCATCGCGACTCATCACAATCACCATTTTATCGTTCCACAGAAACTCATTTCCAACGTGTTGTCAATGCTGTGCGTCGTTCCATCAACCGTGCCAACCATTTCAACAAACCTTCTTCTGTCTCTCCAAACACACCTTACTCAACGGTAATACCAGATCAAGGTGAATACCTCATGACCTATTCAGTTGGAACCCCACCATTCAAACTCTTAGGTATTGTTGATACAGGTAGTGATATTATTTGGTTACAATGCCTACCATGTAAAGAATGTTACAAACAAACCACTCCTATATTTAATCCTTCAAAATCAAAAACATACAGAACCCTCCCATGCACTTCACCCACATGTCAAGCAGTTTCAAGTACTTCTTGTTCCCCTGACCAAATTTGTGAGTATACTATCAACTATGGGGATAGATCACACTCACAAGGAGATCTAAGCATTGAAACTTTAACCTTACCCTCCATCAAAGGCGCTCCTGTCCAATTTCCTAGAACTGCGTTAGGATGTGGACATGAGAATACTGGTTCATTTCAAGGGAAAAGTTCTGGTATCGTAGGCCTTGGACTTGGACCTGTGTCTCTTATAACTCAGTTAAATACTTTGATAGAAGGAAAATTTTCTTATTGTTTGGTTCCAATGCTTTCAAATTTTACTAGCAAACTCAACTTTGGGAAGGCTGCTGTGGTATCTGGCGCTGGAACAGTCTCAACTCCATTAGTCCTGCAAGATGAACAACCATTTTACTTCCTAACCTTGGAAGGATTCAGTGTGGGAAACAAAAGAATAAATTTTCAAAGTGTGTCAACAAACGAAGAGGGAAATATCATAATTGATTCTGGTACAACACTCACTCTTTTGCCAGATGATGTTTACTCAAACATAGAATCAGAAGTAGCAGATGCAGTTAAGTTACCTCGTGCTGAGGATCCAAGTCAAGTGTTAAGCCTATGCTACAAAAGTGCATCTGATAAACTAGATGTACCAGTGATCACGGCACATTTTAGTGGTGCAGATGTTAAGTTGAATAGTATCAATACCTTTGTTCGAGTGGCTGATGATGTAGTATGCTTGGCTTTCATGTCAAGTGACATTGGTACCATCTTTGGAAACTTGGCTCAGCAAAATTTCTTGGTTGGCTATGACCTCCAGAACAAACTAGTTTTCTTTAAGCCCACAGATTGTACTGTGCAGTGATTTATGGTTGTTTGGTTTACTCAGGATAAATAGAATTAGTTGGTGTGCAAACGGTATCATTGTTCATTATGTTCTATTAATATTGAAAAAGGATGATTAGTGTACTGAACAATAAACAAATTTCATTTACAGTTGATTATATTATGTAATAAAAGGATCTACAGTATACTGAATAATAAACTCCTTGTTCTATTAGCAGCTCAACTTTATTATTAGTTGATGTATTCATAGTTTTGGGTCTTTATTTGTGATATGACAAGGGTTTTATAATTGGTGTGATACGTTAGATTTTTAAAGCTTTGTTTTTGTTTGTTGTTGGAGAAATGTAGTAGGCTACTTTTGCTTTATTGCCTTTAACATACCTATTTTTTATATTAAAAATAACCTTCACTAGTCACAGAAAAAAATGGGTTTATCGAAAACAAACAACTATGTTGTGTGTGGATACATAAACTAATGCAACATCCGAATTTTTTTAGATAAAGTGGTAATTTCATATATGAATCATCATACCTATTCAAACCGATAACTAGAATGAGTTTTAGGGATTTGAAGATTTAAAATGATCACATAATTATATATTGTAATTTAGACTAATTAATAGCATCAAGTCATCTCCAGAAATAGAATTCATTTGGGTTTTGAGGTTAATTATTTTTGCATCCTTTAATACTATCTGAGATATAAAAATTTCTGCCATATATATTTTACTCTAATGGTAGAATAAGTTGGGGTCTTAATTATTTTTAAGAAAATCCTACCATTATCATAAGTATAATTTATATTATAAATTTCTTAATTTGATTATTATTTTATATAAACTTTGTTGATTTCCCTAATTTAAGGAATTCTTGAGGTCTAGGAGAACTGAATTTATACGTGATGTTTGAACTGATTATTATCCTAAGAATATTTCCAAAAACTCAACGTTGGAGATGACATGTATATATTCTAAAGAATTATAAGATTGGTCTAATACTTGTCAGAAAAGAATTAAGAAATTAAGTAGAAGAAAGGGAAGAAAAGGTCAAAAACTTTCATAATTTCTCAATATACTATTGGAAGATGAAATAACCAAATATTTGAATCAATAAATAAAGGTAAATGTTAGCAACTTGGTAATTCCTGTCGGACACTACGATAATTTTTCTCGTTATTTAGATTTTTTTTGGATTTTTATAAAAAACTCATGAGAAATATGACTCATGCAGATTTTTATTCATTGTTAGATAATTCCTTAATGGATAATTGATTTCTAAGGATTTAAAAATTTGCAGGAAATTTTCTGTGAATTTTTTCCTATAAATTTTTCTTTATAAAAATCTGCTTTAAAATTTACATGTAGAGAATTAAATTTTCATAAAATTTTATACTTAAAAGTTTCTCTGAAATTTCATAGCCACATATACCACAAGTAATTTTACTCGTCGGTTTAAATTTTGTAACAAATTCCACAAGTAACTTGAATTAAAAAAAATATATATTTCAACTTCTTTTTAAAATAAATCTTTTTTAACTATTCCCATTCATTTTTATACTAAACATTTCGAAATTTTTATTTAATCTATAAAATTATAAATTTAAAAAACTTACATATTCTAATTCTTTTAATATATACATAAAGTAATATATTATATTTTTCTTATTATATATATAATAATAATAATATAACTTTATAATTAGTTTATTCTTTTTATATATATTTAGGCACGATAGTTTTCCTTTTCAATTTTATAATTAGTTAATTTTTGTAATTTCATAAATAATAAATAAATAATTTTAATTTTATTCTTAAATTAGCTATTTAATAATTAATCCTATTTTTATCTTTTAGAACCACCACTTTAATTATTTTATCTAAACAAATAAGTAATGAGTATACTTATTTTTAATTTATTTTAGAATACGTTATAATACAATAAAGGTAACTCAATTGACAACACACTTGGAAGAAATATATTCACCCCTCCAGACATTCTAAGGTCCAAATTTATGAAAGTTCATCCACATGAATCCAAAGTTATGCAATACTCTATGGATCCAAATTTGTGAAATATTAGGATTGCTCATGCAATAGTCTATGGATCCAAATTCGCAATGTATTAGCCTGGTCCAAGCAACGATTTATGTTAGTGAATGTCTTTTATCTTACTTCTCCATTGTATATACTTAAAGCGCGATCGGTAAAACAGTCTTTGAATAATTAAGATTCCTACACGAATTTAACAAGAAAAAAGTGATTAGTACATTATCACTCTACAACGTACTTTCTTCTTATAGGGTTTTTCAAGCCGGGCACGGAGAATTTGGGCTGATATGATACCGGATCAAATTTGGTAAATGCAAATCTCAAATTTGTCTTCCTTGAGTTAAGTGGAGGTATATTTGTAATATCCCTTTAAGTAAAATGATAAATAGATTCTACAGTGAAAAAATATTCTAGAAAGAAGTGATAGTGAGTGTAAATTATGTAAGGGTTCAAATGTTTTCTATAATAATAGAATAGATATTTATAAGTTGGGGAGTTGACGTCATATGGCTAAGTGGGCATAGGCCACACCTAATTGATGTATTCTGGTCATGATTGAGACATACAAAACATGACAGACCAACTTGACTGGTTTGCAAGTAATGATGGTGCGAATGGATGATGATTGTTGTAGGTAGCAGGACACATGTCCTACTCGGATTTATCAATTGTGATTGAGTAGGTCTATTTTGGCCGACCTTAGAGATGGCGATGCAACATGATGCCTCAATGATGTGATGGGAGGATATAATACTAATTTAACAAAAAATCATTAATCATGTAGTTAAACTTAAGATTTTAAGTATGGAATTTGACGAGAGTTGTTGAAATCTTATATGATCACCAAAGTTTTCTATTAGTCAATTAGATTCAAATATGTGACAGACTTAATATTAATATCATGTACAAAACAATTACAACTGAATTGACACACCTCATTTACATTTACTTAGCTGATTTTGGTTCAGATACAAAATCTCCAACAATGGAACCAAATCTCCACTACAAATATAAATTTAGAACAAACTAATTGAAATCAAAGAATAGACAACTATTTCTTACTATTCCTCGTCACTAGCATACAATTATAGTATTTAAGAGCAAGTCTATCGAGAGATGCTTATATAAGTGTTTAATAATAATTTATTGATACTAGAGTGAGGCATATATGTAGATAATATTTTTGTAAATTAAACATCTCTATCATTCTAATATAAGATCTTGTTAAGCACTTCTTTTCAAAATTTTCACTTGATAAGTACTTTTGGAGGGTAAAAGTCCTAACTGAGTTTTTTCAGTTAACTTTTTACTCAAATGATCCTAGTCATAAACTATTTACAAAAATAGTGATGTTTAGGTGAAGTCGTTGGACCGGCCCACGACTTCACAAAAATGAAGTTGTCTAAGCCTTGAAAGACTTCAAAAGGGAGAATCTACATCCCTTTGCTTGATTAAGCATTATTGTGTGTCCAAGTGAAGTTGTCACAAGTATAGATGATTTCACTATAGTCGTTAGAGTGTCTGACGACTCCATTTGTTATTGGGCCATATGATAATGGCTAAGAGGGTCATATTGAAAATGTTATATGTGTACGTGCTTTAAAACGGAGGACATTACAAATATTTGACTTTTATATATAAATCATTTTCTATATCGAATATCGAATGTTTGGAGATTTCACAAAGAACAATTCCCGGCCGTAATTTGTTTCAAACTGTCTCTTAAAGCAAAGCATAAATATTTTTTGAAAAAACATCCCACTGTGTCAATCACCCAATTTTGGATGCATCTTTTCTCTTCTCTCCTTGTATAGTAGGTGCTAGTAGAAACATGCTCTCTCTCCTTTCTCCTTTAAGATCTTATCACCTTACCACATGGTCGAATGCGTCTATAATGTTAATTAACAGAGGCTTATTGAATCTATGGAGTGGATACTCCTCTCGTACATGTGCAGTAAGTTTATTTGTGGATTAGTCCATTTTGATGAAATTGTGGAAAGGGAATAGGGGTGACATGGAGGAGATTTATTTGTGCACTAATCAAATTATTATACTAAAATTTTAAACTATGTATTGAACTATCGACCATGATAATGTAAAATGAAACTAAAAAGTGTACCTTCAAGACCAAGAGGAGATGCTTAGACATGCTAATATCATATTGAGAAGAACCATGCTTAGACAGAGGAGATGCTTGCTCCCAAGGCTATATAGCTGTTAATTTGAATAAAGGCAGAGCATGAAGTGTAAATTTACTTGTAACAACAGTAAGCTTGATATGCATCACTTCATCATGATAGTGAAACAATTACATGAAATGAATAACTAATTTAAAACTAAAATAAAAGGCATTCAATCAACACTGTCATGTATAGATTTACTTATAAAATAAAATTAACATATGGATAAAACGCAACGATCTTCGCAGTCTCAAGATTCCTGTCAACGCTATCAGAATCTTGTAATACCAATTCTCCAAGCTGCAAAAGCAAGATTAAAAAATCCCATCAATGAACAAAAAATGTAAACTTCAGAATAAAAGTAAAGCTCGAGTGAGAGAGAATTTGACTTGTAATACCGCTAGAATTTGACTTATTGGTGGGATTAGTGGAGCTAATGAATCTTGAGGTTGGGCCTTCAATCTTGCTATCCATCAAGTATAGAAAGAAGTTCCCCAATCAGAAGTTTAGATCCTGCTTTGTGAAATCAAAGATAAGAACTGTTCTAGTAATGAAAACTTTGTAGTTGCTTAGTAGAACACCAAGAAAGATACAACAGGACTAGAAAAATAGAAGAATGATGATACCTTTATGAAACAGGAGTTCAAGCAATTCAGGCGCATTCATAGATAAATATTTGTCGAAGGCATAGACAAAAAGCAGTAACTGCCTTGTAAGTTTCACCAAACAAGTTGTATGGAGTTATGGTTAGGGACAAGCAGAAAGTCATGATATCTAAATATATAAGATTTAATCATTTATTTATGTTCACACCTTTAGTAGCAAAGAGGGACAAACAGAAAATCACACCTTCATTTGATCATCTACTTGAATTGTTGCTGTAGCAAAAAATATGAAATAACTAATTAAGGAAAAGTTGAAACAATCCAACCAAAATACAGCCATACAGAAGAATTTATTTTTTAATTAAATATCAGATTATCAAATTTAGAACTCATTTATATGTTGTTTTGTGGTATGAACATTTGCCCAGGCAAAGAAGTACCTCCTAATTAGGCAAATGAAAATCCTTTTGTTGGGAGTATGTAGTTTGATTTTAGTCCCACATTGTCTAAACGATGAGAGGAGTTGCTCTTGTGTGTCTATATAAATAACTCTTTATAAAGCTTCTATGTGCACAACAAAGACAATACATATTGTGTGCCCAAGGACGTAGGCAATACATATTGTAACTCAGTGCAGTCACATTTGAGAAGCAGTAGCCAAGGAGATGTTCTCAAAGGATTCAACTAACCTTCAAGAATAAAAGAATAATTGATGATGAAGGCATTACACTAGGTGGTGAGCCAAGGGGATGTTCTCAAAGGATTCAACTAACCTTCAAGAATAAAAGAATAATTGATGATGAAGGCATTACACTAGGTGGTGATGTAAATCAAACTCCAAGTGAAAGATTTTTAGGAGTATATAATTTGATTTTAGCCCCATTTCGTGTAAATGATGAGAGGGGTTGCTTTTGTGTCTCTATATAAATGACTATTTGTAAAACTTATGTCCACAACAAAGACAATACATATTGTGTGCCTATGGATGTAGGCAATACATGTTGTGTGTCGAACCACGTTAAATTGTAGAGTCTTTTCCTCTCTTCCTTATTTCATTATTGCTTTGTTTTTAACACCTTTGACGTAATCGTCTTACATTCGCCCAAGCAAAGAAAGCTCTCGCCCAAGTTAAAGTTGGTGTCTATAAATCGGCAATAGAGGGTCCAATTTTCATATTTTGATTTTTCAGTGAAGTCATGTCCTTTTCCCAAACCAAATACACCTTTTCTACTTATTTCTCTTGGTATCTAAAACATATCGACCTAAACTTGTTTCAAAACATTTGAATCGATCATTTTGAGTTTTGACCAAATACCTTTGGTGTTTGGTGATTTTTGATGAGAATGCAACCATAAAATTACTGTTGGTGGTTGTTTAAAGGTGGAGGAGCATGCATGAAGCTTTGATCTTGTGAGCATATACCTCTAGCTTTTAATTACTTAAAATAAGTCAAAACGTATTTTTTAAGTAGTGGGAGAAGTTACCTTTTTGATAAAATAATTACATTTTTAAAATGTTACCTTCACCCTTATTGTGAATATATGGTTAAATTTTGAAAATAATACTCCTCTGATATTTCTTTTCCTCCTTTGAATATAGTTCAATTTAATCGGCTATGACTTACTTATTAGCGTTTTTGACACTTAAATCGAAACTTTAACTGAACACATTTACCTATACTTTTTCTTTTTTATTTTGGGTCAAACAAAATCTTGATCAGAGTTACAGTTACAAAGTCATAGTTATGCGCTCAATGACAAGGTTGAGGATTAATTTTGTAGTGTGAAAAGCATGTTACGAAGGTAAAAAGAATTTTTTTTCCTTATGTACTTTTGTGTGATTGGATTCTAAGTTATGACTAGTTGAATGTGTGATGTAGGAACATCCCTAAGAAGAGTTACTAGAAGAATACAAAAGAGGATGCTCAATCAAAGTTTCTTTAGTTTAGGAATTAAATCATGTAATATACCTTTGAACATGTCTGATAGCATTGATTTGTTATATGTTTTCAGGCAAGTGATAGCCTTAAGAGTTCATGGCCAAACACACTTGCAATTGTTTACTCTTATTCTTGACTTGTTGGGTTTTTAAGTGTACGAGTTAGGAGAGTAATGCTTAGTAGAAGTAAGAAGTAAGAGCCATATACTTACTAAAATTCACAAGTGAAAATTAAATTAAAGTTTAGCATGAATTTAAATTTCATTTGTGAATCTAAGAACTTAGAGCTCAAGTATGATTCTTACTTAGATGAGGATCCAAGCCTAATCTAATCCTGGCCTTTGATTAATCAAACCATCCGAGGGTTGATAGGAGTTGAGGATTGATGACATGGCAACTTGAGAATGACATTTAACACTCTTGAAGTTGATATGTAGCTTGAGCCAAGAGTGTGTGATTCTCATTACCTCTTAATTTCCACCACTAGTTTAGGTTAAGCTTTCTCCCCAAGTTTCTCCTACACTATAAAATCCCTAAACCAAAACTTGCAGAGAACTTATGATCAATTTTAATACAAAGAGATTTTAGCTTTGAGAGAGGTTTCTTTTGTCTTCCTTAGGAAGATTTTCTTGAATCTTATCAATGATTTCCAACATCATTGTGACGGTTCTTCCTTAGCTTATTGGCTATGTCCTACGCCTTTCTTTCATTCCTAGTCCTTCCCATATTTTCCTTTCCTTTGGTTACTTGCTCATCTTGGCTGAGAGCTCCATTGGAGCATGTCATGAATTTTTGTTGAAGAAGCTAGATTTGGGAACTTAAAGGCTTGTTGGAGATCTCTCTAAGAAGGCCTATATTAATATGACTTTTGAAAAGAAAAATAATTACACATTATGTTTTCAACTCATGGGAAGCGATTGTTTTATGGTCATGTTGGAATGTGGAATATCATTTATTTTCAACTGATAAGATGCAATTGAAAATTATGGAATGGTATTGTTGGATTGTTGATGGTTGAATTGTTTTTTGTATTGTGGATTGTTTAATTAGTTGTAGTTTGGATATCATGCATATTTAATTTTAGGAAAGGTTAAAATAATAAGGAAGACTTTGCCCGATATTTAAGAAATTTGTAAGACTTGGTTGAATTAGCTAAGTAGGATGTAAAACAAGGATGGTGGAATCTTTTCTACAAATTGGCTTTATGATGCATCTCGAGACCGTGAGACAATTGGAAATTAATGGAAAGCTAAAACGTCAACTTCAATGCACCTTTAAATAAAAGATTGTTGGGGAGTCAATTTCCAACATTACAATGACTTATGCTTACTGTCAAACACGATCAAATTAAAGTAGGTGACTAAAATTCGCAGTATATTGCCAACCTAGGTCATACTCCCCGTGGATTACTCTATAATTCTCACACCAATATACACTTAGTATCAAGGTATTTTTTCAAGAAAAATCAAATGAAGAGAACAAGTAATTACAACAAGCAATTCAACAGAGCAATTAAACCAAACAACAAACCAAATAGAATAATAAGGCTAGTGTGTATGAATGTAAAAGGCTCAATTTAGTCTCTTCTAATCCCCAATGTCCCTCATAGGCTCTCAAATATAATGGAATTCACATGTGCAATCCAATTAGAGTTGGATTCCTTGCACTCTATTGGTAATCCGACACTCCATAATCATGGAGGATTTTCATTGAACACATGGTGGCCATCACTTGATGCAATTGCATGAAAGCACACAACTTGGTTCGAATCATGCAAACTCAGATATCATGCACCTGCCATCATTCAACAAAATAACCAATTCATAAAATAGGTGCAATTAATTAATCCATCAATTGACCCAATAATCCCCAATTTAGAAAATGCAAACCCCAAATTCATGAACAGCAATGAGCCTAATAATCAATTAAGACCTAGGAGAAACTGAATTGGTTAAAGAAATCATGATGCTCAATTGAAAATGAAGTTTATAATGAAAGAAGATGAAGAAGAAGAATTGGGCAGAGAAGAAAAGAAAAGAGGCACAAAGAATAAAAGAAAACATAAAAACCGACTACTATAAACTTTTGCTCAAGTCTAGAATGAGTGCCCAATGTGCAATTTGTTTGCTAAAAACATCAAGTCATATGACTTGCACATGACTTACTTAAAACCTAGGTCACCAACTTGTAAAGCGAACCTACCCAGATCCTAAATTAATGGGTCAATTACAAAGAGTTGTGCCCAATAATTGCACAAATAAAAATAATTTTAGTCTAGTTTTGACATTGTTTTTCATACCTGTGGATCTTTTAGTTTTGTTAAAAAATGAGGCCAAGATCAGCTCAATCGAATTTAAAATTAAATAAAATAATATTGTAATAGCCGGATATTTTTTTAAATTAAATAAAATAATTAAATAAATATTATAAAATATCTCTAGGGTGCAGTTAATATTCTAGTGAGTGGGCTGTTGCAGTTTCTCCTCACACAAAAATATTTTTAAATTTGGTCTGTTCTCTGAACATCCCTCACGTTCCTGTTTTGCAAATTCTCCCTAAAAAGAGACCGAAATATCTGACTGAGAGTAGAGATTAGGAGGATCCTTTCGTCTCAACTCTTCCCCTAGCGCTTGATCTACTCACATCAAGGTCAGGGTGTTCTATTTTTGTGATAATAATGTGTTTTTTCTATTGCTTAATCAATTTAACTCTATGAGGATAGATTTTTATTTTTGTCTTCTATGATTATGCTCCTTTTGATGTTGTATGGTTCTAACTGCTTTTGAATTAATTGAGTATTCCTTCCCGTGATAGTATGCATTAACAGTAGTAACAAAGCTTAAGTTAAGTTCAGCCTACCACCCTCAGACTAATGGTCAGACTGAGAGGACCATCCAGTCCTTAGAGGACTTGTTGAGAGCTTGTGTTTTAGAGCACAATGGGACATGAGATACCTTTTTGCCTTTAGTTGAGTTCACCTATAATAGTAGCAAAATACTTTAACCAACTGAGCTAATAGGCCTATCTGATATTTTTATAAAAATATAATGTATATAATGAGTACAAGAGAAAATATGAACCAGAAAAATTGTGAAAATTATGACAAGTGCAATATGTAAGGAGTGATGAAAGGATGCACTAAATTAGTGGTATTAGCACCGATCTGATTAGTGGTGCACTAAAAAGAAAAAGAATTCTAATTAAACTTTTACGGTAAAACCACTAAGTATATTAAATTTTACCACTAATAATATTTTAAATTTTATTTCATCTATAAATAGAAACCATTTGAGAACACTTCAGCCATGAATTCATTTGCACCAAAACACCAAAATCTTAGTTTTTCCAATTTTCCCAAAACCATAAGCTTATTTTGCTAAAATTCCAAATTTTTCTAAATTCACCAAAAACCTATTTCATTTAACTTTGAGAGTAGAATCAACCTTCTTTCAACCTTCAAAAGCTTTCTCAAAGTCTTCCAAAAGAGTAGCCAAAAGAAATCAAGGTGAGGGAAGTTTCTAAATTATTTTAATTTTTCAATTTAATTAAGTTTTCAATTTTCTAAAAATTCTAGAATAATCTCAAAATATTTATGTTCTAAAATTTATGAACTTATAATTATTATTGAAGTTTTAAAGTAATAAAGAATTGTAAGAGAAGTTGCAATTTACTTAAATTTTCAAATATAAAAATAAAAATATATATATATATATAATTAAAAATGAAGTGAGCATGACTTCAACCCAAGACTTTGGTGTTTCAGTCATGCCTTAACCAACTGAGCTAGTCCAAATTTAGTTTATAATACCGCATATTTATATCTTTATATTTAAATATTTCCGCTTTCAGTTGTTTATATTTCATATGATAATTTGTGATTTTAAAATTATGAGATCTAACTAGGAGGCTCTGCCACCTTTACTGATTTCATAATTTTATGTTATTTATATAATATTTAATTTTATGAAATGATAATTTGAGATCTTAAAATTATGAGATCTAACTAGGAGGCTCGCCACCTTTTTGATTTCATAACTTTAAGTTATTTATATAATACTTAATCTTATGGAGATTTTTAACAATTTTAAAGAGTAATTGGAAAATTTGATTTGAATGTGAATGACTTTGAATGTATATTTGTATAATGACTTGGATTGTGTATGTTTAGCTTTTCTTTGAATTCGGTTGATGATTGAGATGTGATTAATTACCTATGCTATGCATGTTGAAAGACTGTGATGATGAAAACTATGACTATTATACTATAAATTATTAACCCATAACATAAAATATAATGATGGAGTGGACTTGTAATATCAATAAGATTGGTGCTGTTTTAAATGAGATTTTTAGAAAGGGAGATAAGTTTTCATTCATTCATGCATGCCTCAAAAGAGGTGGCCTCGGTTAGAGGTGCAGATAATAACTTAATCCGTGCGTCTAGGTGGGATGCCAGACTTGGGGGATTTTTATAGTGAGAATTCATTTAATTCATGATGATCACATGATTGTTTATGAGATTCTCGCGTGCACCATCGTGTGAAATCCCAACTGGTCGGTAAGTTTTACGATGATGATGTCGTATTATCTGAGATGGTACCACATTGCATATTTTTGGAGTTGAGGTTGGAGCATGCATCATATAGAAATTTCATTTAAGTCATAATTCATCCTTTATTTATTTGATTATGATACTTTATTTGATTATGATATGTATTATATTGATAATTTTATATGATATGTATTTTTATTAAGATCTTTGAAACTTACCCTTGCGTGTTTGTGTCTGTGGTTTGACACCTGTGATGATCCTAAATTTTAATTGGGGGAGCAGATTAACAGGATAAATCTATTGGAGATGTGAACGAAGGATAAGCAAACATGAGGATTTTTGTGAATAATGTGTATTTTATAATTGTCACAATATTACGTACTATGTGACATTTTGTAAATAACTTTTGAAGTATGATTACGATGTGATCTATGTGATGTGTTTTATTTTTATGGTGATGTTTTTGTTTTAGCAAGGGAAATTATTTTTAAAATTTTTGAAGGGAAACATTTTCAAATAATAATAATAAATAGATAAAAAGGAAAATATTTTAGCAATGAAAAATAGCGGGGCGTTACAGTTGGTATCAAAGCAGTATGTTTTCTTGGACTTGTGAATTTTGAGCTAACCATGTTTTTGTTGTGATTAAGTGATTGGTAGTGAGCTTAGAAGTAATAAGGTTGTGTGAATGATTGTTTGTTTATGTGCTCTATATTTTTGTTTGATTGTTAGTTGGTGTGCTTTGAGATTTTCTTTTCTGTAATAATAATAGATGACCGGAAGAAATGATAAGGCAATTGCTGAGGCACTTGAAAAACTTGCCAAGCAATTGGAAGTCAAAGTAGAAATAATAATAATAATAATAATAAAAATATTGGAAGACCCATTAAAAAAAAAAAAGATTGGGGTTCGAAAATAAAGGGAAACCATACCAAGCTTCTCAAGGATTTAGGGAACGTCCTGTTGGGAATTTTTCTAAAGCTCCTATGAGAAATCGTGAATTTAATCCTGTTAATGTCAAGTGTTTTAAGTGTGGAGAATTTGGACACTATGCATCATCGTACAACTGGTGCTACAAATGCAACATAAAGGGATATCTAACAAAAGATTGTCCAGGAAAGGGAAGCATGTCAGAAAATCCATCTGAAAAACCGAAGGCTCAAGTAAGAATTTTTTTCTCTTAATGGAACTGAGACTTCAGAACCTTTGATTCGAGGTAAATGCTTCATAAGTGAAACTCCTTTAACTGTATTATTTGATTCTGGTGCTACTCATTCTTTCGTGTCATATTCTTGTGTACAAAAATTGAAACTCCCTGTGTCTTCATTAAACTTTAAATTAGAAGTAAATACTCCAACTGGGACTTCAGTTTTAACCTCAAATATCTGTCTAAACTGTAAAATAAAAATTTGTAATAAAACTTTCTGTGTCAATTTGATTTGTTTACCCCTTCAGCAAATTGAAGTTGTTTTAGGTATGGATTGGTTGTCCACTAATCATGTTTTGTTGAATTGTTTTGACAAAACAATTATTTTTCGAGACCCGGAGGTGAGTAGGGATATTGAAATTATTTCCATAAATAAAGTCTTAAAATATTTAAAGGAAAAAAATACCCAAGTATACATGATCACCACTAATGAAACTAAATCTAAGAATGAGGTGAGTAGTGTGTCAATAGTAAAAGATTTTACAGAGATATTTCAAGAAGTGGATTAGTTACCTCCTGAAAGAGGAATAGAGTTTTCCATTGATTTAGTTCCAGGAACAGGACCAATTTCCATAGCACCATATAGAATGTCTTCTGTAGAATTAGCAGAAGTCAAGAAACAAATTGAAGAATTGTTAAGTAAACAGTTTGTAAGGCCTAGTGTATCACCCTGGGGAGCTCCAGTTTTGTTAGTTAAGAAAAAGGATGGAACCATGAGAATGTGCATAGATTATAGACAATTGAATAGAGTAACCATTAAGAATAAATATCCACTGCCTAGGATTGATGATCTTATGGATCAATTAAAAGGAGCCTGTGTTTTTAGTAAGATTGATTTAAGATCAGGATACCATCAGATTAGGGTAAAATCGAGGATATTCCAAAAACGCTTTCAAGACAAGGTTATGGGCACTATGAGTATTTAGTTATGCCTTTTGGAGTGACTAATGCTCCAGCAGTATTTATGGATTACATGAACCGAATTTTTCACCCTTATCTTGACCATTTTGTAATTGTATTCATTGATGACATATTAGTGTACAGTAAAACTAGGGAGGATCATGCCAAACACTTAAATATAGTATTATAGATTTTAAAGGACAGAAAACTTTTTGCTAAATTATCTAAGTGTGAATTTTGGATGGAGAAAATGAATTTTTTAGGTCATGTGATATGTCAAGGAGGAATATTTGTAGATCCATGTAAGGTACAATCTGTTTTAGAATGGGAGAGACCTAAAAGTGTAACAGAGATTAGGAGTTTTCTAGGATTAGCAGGATATTATAGGAGATTTATTAAAGATTTTTCTAAAATAACTTTGCCTTTGACTACCTTGACTAAAAAGAATCAGGCATTTATTTGGACAACTCAATGTGAGGATAGTTTTCAGACTCTTAAGGAAAGATTGACCACTGCCCCAGTATTGACCTTACCTGATCCCAAGAAACCTTTTGTACTATATTGTGATGCATCTAAAATGGGTTTAGGAGGAGTATTGATGCAAGATGGTAAAGTGGTAGCATATGCTTCTAGACAGCTTAAGATTCATGAGAAAAATTACCCAACCCATGATCTAGAATTAGCAGCTGTAGTATTCACACTTAAGATGTGGAGACACTATTTGTATGGAACAAGGTTTGAAGTATTTAGCGATCACAAAAGCCTTAAATATTTATTTAGTCAAAAAGATTTGAACATGAGACAACGTAGATGGATGGAGTTTTTAAAAGATTATGATTTTGAACTTAATTACCATCCCGGAAAGGCTAATGTGGTAGCAGATGCTTTAAGTAGGAAATCTTTGATTATATCTTCACTGATGATTAGAGAAATGGATTTATTGAAACAATTTTGGGATCTTAGTTTAGTGTGTGAAACTACTAAAACGAGTATTAAATTAGGAGTTTTACAAATTTCTAACACATTTTTGGAAGAAATTAGACAGAAGCAAGAATTTGATCCTTTTCTGAAAACTCAAATGGAAATTTTGAATCAAGGAAAAAGTAGTGAGTTTAAGATTGGAATGGATGGTATTTTGAGGTTTCAAGATAGAATTTGTATTCCTAATATAATAGAAGTTAGAAAAACAATTTTGGAGGAAGCACATAAAAGCAAATTAAGTATTCATCCTGGTGCCACTAAGATGTACAAAGATTTGAAAACCATGTTTTGGTGGCCTCGAATGAAGAAAGAAATTTGTGAATATGTGTATTCTTGTTTAATTTGTCAAAAGGCTAAAATTGAACATCGAAACCCTCGAGGTTTATTGCAACCTTTAGAAATACCACAATGGAAATGGGATAGCATATCTATGGATTTTGTGGTAGCTTTGCCAAGAAGCCCTAGGGGATTTGATTCAATTTGGGTTATAGTAGATCGTTTAACTAAGTCTGCACATTTTATTCCTATTAATATTAGGTATTCTTTAGAGAAATTAACTAATTTGTACATAGGTGAGATTGTAAGATTACATGGTGTACCATCTAGTATTGTATCAGACAGAGACCCTAGATTTACTTCAAGATTTTGGGAGAGTTTACATAAAGCTTTAGGCACCAAATTAAACTTAAGTTCAGCCTATCATCCCTAAACTGATGGACAAACTGAAAGAACAATCCAATCTTTAGAGGATTTATTGAGAGCTTGTGTTTTAGAACATAAGGGTTGTTGGGTAGACTTTTTGCCTTTGATAGAATTTACTTACAATAATAGTTTTCATTCTTCCATTGGTATGGCACCTTTTGAAGCTTTATATGGAAGAAAATGTAGAACCCCTTTGTGTTGGACTGAATCAGGAGAAAGTTTAATTTTAGGACCTGATATTGTACAACAAACATCAGAAAAGATTAAGTTAATTCAGGAAAAAATGAGAACGGCTGATACGAGGTCGCACTCGCACAAATTAATACAATTAAATATGTAGTACTAGGAAGTGACTCCTAGATCGTCTCTCAAGGACCATCATTGGTTTTTCTATCAAAGACAAGACACGAAGTGGGGGGTTTGTGTTTGTGAAAACAGAATTATAAAACAAAGAAATTAACAAGAATTAAAATGGGATTAGCCTCTTGATTAGATTGCAATTTCACTTATCCTTGGTTACATGATTAATTAACTAAGCGAAAATTAATCAAAACACTTGCTCAATTTACTCAACTCTCAATCCAACCCGAGTTAATTAACTAAGCGAAAACTAACTCTAGGTTTCCCTTATGCGAATTAAGCATCCACACACATCAATCATTCCATTTCCAGCAAATTATGAATCAACTCATTAAGCATGAAAAGATAAACAATTTGCCTATTAACTGAAACATTAAGCATGGACAGCAATTGGGGCATTTAGCATTGGAATAATTGATGAAGAATCAAGCACTAACAGAGCATAAACATACAAAACAGAAACCTCATAGCTTCATTGCAATCCAATTCAAGAAGACTAATCCTTCAAAATTAAACTTCCATTAAATTCGAATTGAAAGGAAAATGCAGTAAGTGCAGTAGTTCGAAACGCAGTAATTGGATAGCAAGTGCAGTAATTGGACAGCAAGTGCAGTAAAATGGAAGTGCAGTAAAATAAATTAAAAACGAATTGCAGAAATGGAATTGAATGCAAGTGTAGTAAACCAATTGGAATACCAAAGTGAATTGGAATAACAAAGCAATTAGCAATTGAAATTAGAATAAGGAAGGAGAAGACAAAGTTGATGAATTCATTGGCTGGAAAATGAGATTGCAGATCTAGACAATAATGGAAGAAGATGCAGAAACAAAGAAGAGGAAAACTAAAAAAGAGAACTCAAAACCTAAACCTAAACCTAAAACTATAAAATGAAAAACTGCAGAATTGTGTCCATTCGGGAATGCCTCTGTCCAGTCCCTTTTAATTACAATTGGACAGCCCTCATGTGCAGGGCACATGCCAATTTAAGTGTAAGAGGTCCTCATGTTCGATTCCCACATACAGCAAAACAAGAAAAAGAATTAATTGCATGATTTACATAGCCTAATTGCTGAAATTCCCGTCCAGACTTCGTGGTCCAACTTCAAGGCCATATTCACCCAAGATGCAATCCGAATTGGCTCTTCATGTCTTCATGACTTTTGTAGCTCTGTCAATCCTTTTTAATTCGATATAACGTGGAGCTCAAACGGAGATCTGTAGAGGGAGTTATGCCTATTTTACCGAGACTTGTCAAATCCTTAAATGCTAGAATTTTCATAACAGTTCATATGCTGCATTCATAACAGTTCATACAAATAAAGGATAATCTAACCTATGAAGCATTACCAATAAGAATTGAGGATAGAAGAATCAAAACCTTAAGGGGAAAAGATATTCCTTTAGTAAATGTTATCTGGAGAACGAATGATGCAACATGGGAATTGGAAAGTGAGATGCAGAAAAGCTATCCTACATTATTTCAATGAGGTAAATTTTGAGGACGAAATTTCTTTTTAGGGGGGAGAGTTGTAACACCCTCAAAAATTAATTTTCATAAATAATTACGTAGTTAAAACATTTACTAAAAATTCTATAAAAATGCATATAAACATTTCTTGTTATAATTTGATTAGACGAAAAACGTAATTCAAAAATAATTTATCATTGGGTAGCAATATTATTACGTAATTTAAAAAAAAATTATGATTACATTTCTAAATAAAAATGTAATAGAAAAATAAATTTAGAATAGCCTATGCAAGACTCGAACTTGCAACCTTCATGTCATTAGCTACCACTTCAACCAACTAAGCTACTACATTTATTTGATACTTTTATAAAATATAAAATATATATTAAGTACAAGTTTATTGTTTAAAAAATTTTAAAATTAAAATATCACATGCAGGACTCAAACCTGCAACCTCCAAGTTAGTAGCAGAATACTTTAACCAACTGAGCTAATAAGCCTATCTAATATTTTTATAAAAATATAATGTATATAATGAGTACGAGAGAAAATATGAACCAGAAAAATTGTGAAAATTATGACAAATGCAATATGTAAGGAGTGATGGAAGGATGCACTAAATTAGTGGTATTAGCACCAATCTGATTAGTGGTGCACTAAAAAGAAAAGGAATTCTAATTAAATTTTTACGGTAAAACCACTAAGTATATTAAATTTTACCACTAATAATATTTTAAATTTTATTTCATCTATAAATAGAAACCATTTGAGAACACTTCAGCCATGAATTCATTTGCACCAAAACACCAAAATCTTAGTTTTTCCAATTTTCCCAAAACCATAAGCTTATTTTGCTAAAATTCCAAATTTTTCTAAATTCACCAAAAACCTATTTCATTTAACTTTGAGAGTAGAATCAACCTTCTTTCAACCTTCAAAAGCTTTCTCAAAGTCTTCCAAAAGAGTAGCCAAAAGAAATCAAGGTGAGGGAAGTTTCTAAATTATTTTAATTTTTCAATTTAATTAAGTTTTCAATTTTCTAAAAATTCTAGAATAATCTCAAAATATTTATGTTCTAAAATTTATGAACTTATAATTATTATTGAAGTTTTAAAGTAACAAAGAATTGTAAGAGAAGTTGCAATTTACTTAAATTTTCAAATATAAAAATAAAAATATATATATATATAATTAAAAATGAAGTGAGCATGACTTGAACCCAAGACCTTGGTGTTTCCAGTCATGCCTTAACCAACTGAGCTAGTCCAGATTTAGTTTATAATACTGCATATTTATATCTTTATATTTAAATATTTCCGCTTTCAGTTGTTTATATTTCATATGATAATTTGTGATTTTAAAATTATGAGATCTAACTAGGAGGCTCTGCCACCTTTACTGATTTCATAATTTTAAGTTATTTATATAATATTTAATTTTATGAAATGATAATTTGAGATCTTAAAATTATGAGATCTAACTAGGAGGCTCTGCCACCTTTACTGATTTCATAACTTTAAGTTATTTATATAATACTTAATTTTATGGAGATTTTTAACAATTTTAAAGAGTAATTGGAAAATTTGATTTGAATGTGAATGACTTTGAATGTATATTTGTATAATGACTTGGATTGTGTATGTTTAGCTTTTCTTTGAATTCGGTTGATGATTGAGACTGTGATTAATTACCTATGCTATGCAAGTTGAAGACTGTGATGAAAACTATGACTATTATACTATAAATTATTAACCCATAACATAAAATATAATGATGGAGTGGACTTGTAATATCAATAAGATTGGTGCTGTTTTAAATGAGATTTTTAGAAAGGGAGATAAGTTTTCATTCATTCATGCATGCCTCAAAAGAGGTGGCCTCGGTTAGAGGTGCAGATAATAACTTAATCCGTGCGTCTAGGTGGGATGCCAGACTTGGGGGATTTTTATAGTGAGAATTCATTTAATTCATGATGATCACATGATTGTTTATGAGATTCTGTGCACCACTGTGAAATCCCAACTGGTCGGTAAGTTTTACGATGATGATGTCGTATTATCTGAGATGGTACCACATTGCATATTTTTGGAGTTGAGGTTGGAGCATGCATCATATAGAAATTTCATTTAAGTCATAATTCATCCTTTATTTATTTGATTATGATATGTATTATATTGATAATTTTATATGATATGTATTTTTATTAAGATCTTTGAAACTTACCCTTGCGTGTTTGTGTCTGTGGTTTGACACCTATGATGATCCTAAATTTTAATTGGGGGAGCAGATTAACAGGATAAATCTATTGGAGATGTGAACGAAGGATAAGCAAACATGAGGATTTTTGTGAATAATGTGTATTTTATAATTGTCACAATATTACGTACTATGTGACATTTTGTAAATAACTTTTGATGTATGATTACGATGTGATCTATGTGATGTGTTTTATTTTTATGGTGACGTTTTTGTTTTAGCAAGGGAAATTATTTTTAAAATTTTTGAAGGGAAACATTTTCAAATAATAATAATAAATAGATAAAAAGGAAAATATTTTAGCAATGAAAAATAGCGGGGCGTTACATGAAGCAGCTAAGAGGCAGAGAAATCCCTTTGGTGAAGGTGGTCTGGGGCGGAGCATCAGGTGAGCAAGCAACGTCGGAGTTAGAGGACAAAATGAAAGAAGATTATCCTACACTTTTTACACTAGGTAAATTTCGAGGACGAAATTCTTTTAAGGAGGGTGAAATTGTAACAGCCGAATATTTTTTTAAATTAAATAAAATAATAATGTAACAGCCAAATATTTTTTAAAATTAAATAAATATTAGAAAATATCTCTGGCGTGCAGTGAGTGGGTTGTTGCAGTTTCTCCGCACACAAAAATCTTTTTAAATTTGGTCTGTTCTCTAAAACATCCCTCACGTTCCTGTTTTGCAAATTCTCCCTAAAAAGATACCGAAATATCAGACTGAGAGTTTGTCTCAACTCTTCCCCTAGCGCTTGATCTGCTCATATCCAGGTCAGGGTGTTCTATTTTTGTGATAATAATGTGTTTTTTCTATTGCTTAATCAATTTAATTCTATGCGGATAGATTTTTATTTTTGTCTTCTATGATTACGCTCCTTTTGATGTTGTACGGTTCTGACTGCTTTTGAATTAATTGAGTATTCCTTCCCAAGATAGTATGCATTAACAGTAGTAATAAAACTCATTCTTTTATCTACCTTGGTCTATTTATCTACCTTGGTCTATTTAACGGGATTGTACGGCTGGTTTGACATTCAGTTTTATCTCTTCTTTCTTAATATCTTGATTGGGCTTATTCGTAAATGCAATTTTGTTGCCATTCTTGTTTATGAAAGTTAAGAATTTTGCTTCACCTTGACTTTCCACTTCCTCCGCGGCTATTTCCGTGGCATTGTTTTGTTGCCTTTTCTATTATGTTTGACGAATTAATTTTCTCTTGTATACTTTTGCCATTATATTGACGTTGGGTGTGTATCACGTTAGTCGATGGGATTCCATTGCACCCTGTGGCGACAACCGTGTGTTTTGAGGAATAGTATTGTTAAGATCGTATAAATTGGAGTTGCAACGTGAGTAATAGTCAAATAGCAGTAACCGAGATTGAGATTTCTATCCAGATGGCCAACTGGGCACTTACATAGAATATTAACTCGTTAATTTTAATAAGTAATAATGGTTTGAATGTTAGGGTTTATATGACCATTGCATTTACTGCAGTCGGGATACTGAAGCAGCGTTGATACAGATAATAAAAATAAATTGGGTCGGCGAGGTAAATGCAGCTGCATGAACTCAAAATCCAATTCAAATAAAATAATATGCAATAGTTGTTGTTGGTTTCCACATGATTTTCACCCAACGCGTAAAGAAAAATAAAATAATAATTAATGTTTTTATTTTTTTAATTTTATTTTACTTTATGTTATTTTATTTTGTTAACAAATATATGCTCCGTTGAATTCAAACGAGTTTGTTTTTATATTATGAGGACCGGACACATGAGTATTTAATTAAACTATTTATTTATTTTATGTTTATTATCTAATGCTTTATTTTGCTGGATTTATTAAATTACATGGTTATATTATTTTACAAAGAGATATTCATGGATAACAATTCTAATTGTTCGGGATAGTATTTTATTTGTTATTGTGTATCATAATTATTCTATATGAGTCATAATTATGTTTTCCGATAATGTTAATTCTAATTCATATAATAAATTATATGGCATTGTTACTTGTTTAATTATTTATTTTTGTATGTATGGTTGAGTTGAGATTATATTGAAATAATTTAGGAGTTTCCTGTTATTCTTCGGTTATTTTATAGTTAGTGGTTATTTTATAGTTAGTTTAGCGTGATTATTTTAGTTAACTTAATTGTGGTATGAAATATTTTATATGATGAGATGAATGGTGTGGACTGAGAGAGTAATTTTATGGGTCATATTGCATGGATGAGTCGTTTAGGTTCATAATAATCTATTTTGAATGTTTTTTTGGTATAAGGGGGATGGATGCCTACTGCTAGAAGGAGCAGTGAGGTTGCCCCTTGTTGTTTTAAGAATAAGAACGATTATTATGAATGTTAAACGCATGAAAATGTTTTCGAAAAGTGAGGATGAATGAAACTAGAACGGTTGATCCCTGACGGGTCAATGTAATGGCCTAGGACTACAAGGGTATTTGCGGTGGGGAAAGCTTCCACTATGACCGATCACCATGAGTGGGAGTGAGTCTCGTTACAACATTGGCTACCCTAACTGTGACTGTCTAGTATCTCTAGTGAGAGTGTCAGAGGTGACATGTACTCCTAGACATCGCTCAATGGTTTTAATGGTACCACATGACATGAGAGGGAATTGTGAGTAGCATACATCATATTGGGTTGTACGATATAATAGGTCTTGATAAATTGTGAATTGAGTGTGTGTACCTTCTTGTGTCCCTTGTGTTAAACTGTTCTTGTTGATCTTATTATTATTATTAAAATGTGAACTAACCATGTGTTGTGTCTGTGGTTGACACCTGTGATGACCCCGCGAACGGGCGAGTAGATGAACAGTTTGTGGGAGACGAAAATAACTTAGGCTAGGAAAGGAACCTGATTTCTTGAAGACGTGACATGTTGTTTCCTTTTCTCTTCTTTTGAATTCGGATGACTGCATTTATTTTTAAATGCTAAAAATTCTGTTTACCTGTTAGTGATTTCATTATTTGAGACGATTTTAAGATTTGCATTATGAAATAAAATTTAGTACCATTCATTTAATGACGTAATTATTTCCCATGAACCATAGAGAATTTATGACGTTGATGTCGTAGTGATTTAGGGGTGTTACACATAAAAAAAAGTTATGGTCAATATACGTAAATTATACAAGTTTGAAATTTATAAGAAAATAGGATAAAAGTGCAATTAAAGCCTAATAAAGTCAATCAACTAGGATTGGTCTAATACTCTTAATTACCCACTAATTATTATTATTATTATTATTATTATTATTATTATTATTATTATGAACGTGATTAAGATAACGATATATCAATGACTACATAGTGGAACCCAGGAAATTTAGTTGTAAAGATAAGAAAGCCCTTGGCAGTATGTTATCAAGTATGGCAAACAGATGCCTAAATCTCACTTGACTGGCCTAGTTAGTTTTATGGGACATTATCAGTTGATGAGAGCGTAACACCATATTATGGTAAGTGTGTTGGGATTTAATCAAAGTCCCGCATTTTGTAGATTTTGAAGGAGAAAAAGGGCAACATAGAAGATTCGAATGTAAGCAAATATCACTACAAAAGAATTTGTAATAATGTAGGACTTTGAATTAAGGGAAGATTTGTTGTGTATTGTGTTGATTCAAAGTCTCACATCGGCCAGTTTTAGAAAGAGAGAGGAGCATAACATATATTAGAGAAAGTGATATGTTTTACTCACTTGCACCACATCCTAAATCTATATAATGAGTGTATTTAGATTTTAGGCGGTGTGTGTCAAAACATCGGTGTGTTTTCCACATATGATCTCGAGTAGAGTGTTTTTGTAAGTTTTTCTGTAGAAGCTATTTTGTTGTACTCTTTGACATAGTGGAGTTTTTCTAGACTAGGTCACGTGGTTATTGTGCCTTTAATTTCGGGTTTCCACATTAAAATTGTTTGTGTTCTTTTTGCTCCTCCATTTTGTTTTCCTTGTTCCTTAGAATTTTATATTGTCGTATATTACAGTTCTTTCATTTTCTCTCAAGTGGAAAAGTTTTATTTTACACGCATTCATTCTTGTGTGTAATTTTTCACTGCGTACTTGCGCCTTTCCCATCAAGGTGTACTTTCAATCTGTTATCTTGTAAGACCATTGAGTGATGAAAGCTTAAGGTGGCAACTAGACAATAGGAAATGATAGCCTAACTAGAGAGTACGCAAGATTATCATTGTGTAGGATGGTAGATACTCTAATATAAAGACTTGTAGGATTAGTGTTATTCTACTAAGTTATTTCTAGGAGTTTTTGATGACACATGAACGGATTCGCCCTTACACTTTGTTTTAGGAGACAATGTGCAGTATGGTTGATGAGTTGAGGTCACTTTACATTCGGATCATTGACAAAATACGGATTCTGAGGAATGATCTAGGGAAGGGTCACTTCATCATATTAGGAAGTCTTACTTTGACTTCCCCAAACCATCATGTGTACATTCAGCATTGATGGAGGTCAATCTAATGAAAAGCACTTAAGTAGAAGAACAACAAGGAACATGCTTAAGAAGATTGAAGAAGAGGTTGGAAAGAAGATTTTATAGTTTGAAGCTCAAGTCCAAGACCTTTCTTGTATAGATACTCCTTGTAATCTTCTAGTGAGTATCATGGTGGCCCAATTCTATTGATTTGATTAACTTGTGGCCAAGTCCATTCACTTAAATTTTTCTATCTTATCTTTTAGAATTTTCTTATTTTATGAATTATCTTATCCTTTAGATTTTTCTTATCTTTTATGATTTTATCTTATCTTTTAAATTTTCTTATCTTTTAGTTTAACATATTCTACAGGCTTCTCTAGGCTATTAAAACATCTCAAACAAACCTTGTAGGGAACTTTTTGAAAATTTGAATAAAAATAAGTATTGCTGATGAGAGAGTGATCTCTTAGTTTTCTTAGAAAGATACCGTGGATCTTATCAATATCATCTATCACCATTGTGGTGATTCTTCATGGACTTATTGGCTTTGCCATGGCTTCATAACCACTTCTCTCTTGTCCACATTTTTTTGTTTTCTTCTTATTCTTTTGTTTGACTGAAAATCATTCATGTTTCTTTAGAGGAATTGTTGAAGATTTGAAAGTTAGGGATAACTTCAAGCATAAGATTTCCTTGTGCTTATATCAAGCATGTTGAGGAACATCTACATATTGCTCAAGAAACCCTTTTTCATTATATGATGGTTGACCTTATACCCTACATGTATATTTCTACCTTGTCATCATCACACCTTCTTTGGCACCCTCGCCCTTTTAGAGTACAGTACATAGCCCATTGGAGGGTGCGTATGATGATGGTGACGACTCGACGAAAGCCTCTACTAATGCATCTCACTAGTTGATCTATGTTTAGGAAGTAAGTTTTGTGTTATAGGGTAGTTTTAGGTTGATGTAATATATTATTATCTTAATCATTTTCTCATTGCATAATAATCATAATTAGAACATGATTAGTGGGTAATTAATGAGTTTTATACTATTCTTAGTTGATTGGGATAATTGGACCTTAATTGCATTTTTGAACCAATTTATTTGTAAATTCTAGACTTCCATAGATTTTATATTTTGGCCATAACTTTTGTTACATACTTTTGATTAACATGATCTTGGTCTCATTTTTTAGATAACTCAAAGATCTACAAGAATTATTAAAGGGCTCAAAGCCAAAATCAAATTACAAAGGATGAAAAGCATGGGAAATTGATGCCAAAATTCAGGACATGAAACCTTGCCGAATTCAAGTTGTATTTGTAGTTTTGGCCCAATTCATATTAATTGGCACAATTTATTGGAGTTTCAGCTGAGATTCGAAGGAAGGGCACTTAGCCACTTAACGAGCATGTCCTTACCATATGACCCAATTAATTAATATAAATAGTCGGTAGCTTATAAAGGATTCAGACTTTACACTTAGCAATTTTCCTTTTTAATTGAATAGCAATTACGTTTTCTCTTTTCTCTTCTTCTACTCGTGCTTTCTCTTTTGTCTGTCCATTTCTTCTTCATTTTCTTTAACCTCTGCAGTTTTATTTTTGTGCCATAATAAGCAGCTAATTCATTTAATTTACTCTGGTTCTTGCGACATAATGAGCAGCTAATTCATTTAATTTACTCTGGTTCTTGTAGGTTCCTTTTCATTCTTAAGTTTTATTCTTCACGTTTTGGGAATTACGTGATCAAATTGGGGTTTGATTTAATTGAGTGATAATAATTACTAGGGAATCACAAAAATTTATATGCAACTTTCAATGTCTTCAATAAAATAATAGATTTATTGCCTAAGCTTTTTACCTATGCATCGGTGTAACTTTATTTAGATAGAAATAAAACAAACATATTTTCTATGAGATTTGATCTTTTGTTTTTGCATAATGCTTTTAGAATTCTTGATTGAAGGAACTTTGGTGGCTTTGATGGGTCTCTCTTTGTTGAAAATTCTCTAAAACTTAATTATTTGGTTATTAGGTTTGTGTATACTTTGCCAAATTCCATATGTTTGTCAATTTTGTTCTGGAATTATATTTCATGTTCTTTCGTTTTTGCTTCTTCCAAATTTTTCCAAACATATATTAAATTATATATCTTAACAATAAGTATTTATACCCATAGAAGTATAGAAAAATATCTATACCTAAATATCATTTTAATGACCACTTTTTCAAGAAATGTTTAGTTCTTTTCTTACTCTTTTGCATTAAAATCTACTTCCCAAAATATTTTTACACTAGCTACCACGATCCATTCCTCATCAACATATATTAAGTTCTAAAAAATTGTTTCCAAGGCAAATGTTTTAAAAAACCAAATTACTGAAATAGCTAAAATAATGCTTCTCATTATCTCCTCATTTTCTTCAAAAACTCCTATTCAAGTGCTCAAAGGATGGCTGATCAACAACATTATTTTCTTAAAGTCATTCTAATCAATATATTTTAGAAATTAAAGAACTATTTTTCAAATCAATAATAATAAAAATGTTTGTAGTTTAATTTTTTTAAAACTATCATACCCATATCAAAACATGTATCCTTTATGTCTTATATAAACGTAACTGCATACTTTCTGTCACACTGAGCAAAACATACGATTCCCAAATTCACAATTATCAATTCCTTTCTTTCTCATATTATCAAAGGTTATGAATATATCTTTCATATAATGCCAGCTTTTTTCATTTATAATGTTTCTGTAATCACTTCTATACACAGAGATAACAACAAGAATTATATTATCGAATTTTTTACTCACAACTTCAACATTATCCATGTAACAGCGTTAGCTTTTCATAATTTTGTGTTGGATTTCGCCAACACTAATTATACAATAACTTGTAGAGGTACTTTTCCCCTTTATTTATTTTTTTAATCTTCACCTTCTTTGAATTACTCTTTCTATGTTTTCATGGCTTTATCTTCTCTAAATCTATTTTGTCTTTTAATTCACAAGTTATATTTCTCTTTCTCTATCATGCTCCTCCTATTCATATCCTTTAAATTCCACCTTTTTACAATTCAATTAATATTTTTTGCTTTATTATAGCAATATATTAGTGGTAAATTTTTATTATGAAGGGTTTATTTTATTAAATTTGTTTTCTAAAATTCATTTTCAATTTCTTTTAAAGGTGACAAATCGATAATTACACCCTCAAATATTTGCATTAAAATTTTAAGGGTTCTTCAAGTCTAATTGAAGTTAGATTTTTCATATTCTTGTAAAGACAAAGGTATCAATTTTTTAAACCTTCATCAAGTTCTTTTTTTAAAAAAATAAAATTAATTCTTAAAATTTTTCATTTTAGAAAAAAAATTTCTACTTGTTTTTTAAAAAATAGAAAAATATTTTTTATGCTTTTTTATACTCTTTACCTCTACTACTCTTATTAAAAAATAGTTTTTTTTATATTAAAAAAATATCCAACTACTAATTCCATCATTTGACTTTACAAAATAAATTAAGGAGATTAAAAATAAAAAAGACCTATAACATCTATATCAGCTATCTTGAAAAGTTTGAAAAAACAAGTCTATAATTGTGTTTTTGTTTAAAGATCCAGCATAATTTTGGAGGCTAAAGCAATATTAGAAGTAAGGTATTACAAAATTAATGAAAATAATAGAAAAGTTCCATTCAAACCCCAGTCAACAAGAAAAAAATATCTTAGTTATAACGGGTATACATGACTACTAACATAAGTTGGTCCAATTGGTACGAAGCCAACTAAGGATGTGGGTTCAATGTGAGAACTATGCTGGTGGGTTATTTGTAAGTATCTCTACAAGAGCTATTTGAGCCTAGAGGTCTATCATGACCTTGGTGTTCCCCTGAAACCCAACTCACCTAAACTTTAGTAAAAAGAAAAGCCATTATACTTGACTACTTAATGATAAAAAAAATTATAAATATAGAGTTATAAAAATTGGTTTATTCGTAAAGAAAGGAACCTCGAACACTCACACTAACAAAAAAAAATTAACAATTATTAACAACTAACATTTTTTGAAAAAAAAAATATAAATATTATTGTGAAATACTAGGGTAGAACACTCTCGCTGTCAAAAGAACTAACAATTATTACCAACTAACATTTATTACCAACTAACATTTGTTGATGAAAAAATATATATAAATATTATTGCGAAATAAATTTTTTTTTAAGAGACTAACATAAAGGATTAGAATGCCTTATATTGGATCAATCCTACAATCCCCAGTTTTTCGTTCGTTCAAATCTTGCACAACTAGCTTGGGTCAAAGCCCAAATGAAATACAAGAAAATTTAATTAAGCCAATAATATTTGAACTTTTGTTTTTAATAACACCCACAAAATGCACTCTTCTTTCCCGTGTTATTGTTACATCTACTTATTAAAATATTCTTTTAATATTTTACATCTTATTTGTTATTTATATATATATATATATATATATATATATATATATATATATATATATATTTGAAATTACTAGTCTCCTTTTCTGATGTTGGTATTAGTTCTCACTATTATTAATGTTAATTCTTTTTTTTAATTACCTATATCAATCTTCTTCAACCACTTGAGTTGATCTTCATCTTTATTAACATGAAAAAAAAATTATTCTATAAATAACTTACTAAAACTCAGTAAAATAACTATTCTCAAAATCCCATTTCATAATATTATCTAACTTTTTAATTCCAGAAAATAATTGTTTGAATCTAAAGAAATAATATTCCGGAAGGAGCTTTATGAAATGTTGACTATTTTGAATTTTAGAAAGTTCTTTCTAGATAAATCAATCAAATTTAATAAAAATACTTTTGGTAATATTTTTTCTGAAGAAGAAAAGACTTAAATCTCAAATTAAAGGTGTCCGTTAACTACTTGATAACTTGCCTCTTTGAAATATTAAACTAAGTATTTATTTAAAAAAAAAAAAAAAACCAAGAAATTCTTACACAATAGGGAATGTCGTGGTACCAAAAAGTCTAGAGAGAATTGAATCAAACTCAGTAACTAAAATGTCAAGTTTTTCCATTCTAAACAAATTGTTCTCATAAACTAATATATACAATTTATTAAAATATACTCAAAACAACTTGTACATGTTTAATAAATTTTTACAAATAACTCTAAGAAGCAACTTATTCCACTATTCTCACCATTACATATCATGTTGAGCTCAATTAATTTCTTTTTATTCCTTTCACTATTTATTGTATTTTTTCATTCTTTCTACATCTTGAGCCCATAATACATAGTTATATATAACTTATATGGAGTATATATATATATATATATATATATATATATATATATATATATATATATATATATATATATATATATATATATATATATATATATATATAAGTTAATATATTAAGAGATGTAAATGTTAAAAAATTAACTTTTTATACATGAGAGTAAAAATACTCATATTGGGCCTCCTAGAAGGCCTTAGAAGAAAATTGACTTTAATATCTTTATTTATTACTCATTTATTATTGTTCTTTCTTTGACTATTTTTATTAAAACAATAATAAATGTAAAGAGAGGAGAATAAATACAATTGACCTTCTTGCCTTCATTTATTATTCTTTTGCTATTACTCTTTCTCTAATTGTGTTTTCATTAAAAAAATAATAAATGAAGAGAGAGAAAAACAAATATAGACAATTAAATTTTTGCATCAATTTGAATACAAGAGTGTAAAATAAAATATAATGACTTATATTTAATTACAAGTTAAATTATAAAATTTATTTCATAGAATATATTTTAAATAGTAATAATTTTTCATTTAATTTTTCAAACTACATGAATATCCATATTTAATAAAATTTTTACAACTAAATTTGTTTTTCAAAACCCTAAAATATTACGAGATTAATTCTTTTGGAGATTTATGATTTACTAAATCAATTTATTAAAAATTATTTGTTAAAAATAATTTTCAAAAATATACACATTTAATTCAACTTTGATATGTAAATTCCCTAATATCCAACCTTGGAGATTGCTCTATAAATTATCCCATTGACATAAAAGGTTTACACTACATCATGTATATTGAGCCCCTTTTCCTAAACATCTTATTGGTATTTGTCATTTCCTCCCCATTGTCAATAATGGAAAACAATATCAATGCACCTCCCTTTGCCCTACCATATGATAATGACTTAGGTGATACATCCACCTTTTCTGCTAGTGACAAATTGTCACCATTTCTAGAATTATTATTACAAAACCCTTCACCCTTACCTACCTTAGATGTCCCTCCTCCCCAAGTGAATGAGAAAATGCAACCTCATCCTATTTTGGTTGCAAATGCTAAGAAGCCGAAGGGAAGGCCATCTGGCTCAAAGAATAAGCGTAAGCCAACCATTGCAAGAGAAATAGGGGAATTTCCCAAACCAATATTCTTAAGGTTTCCTACTGGCACTAACATTGTTGATGCTATCATTGACTTTGGTCGCAACCAAGATATCACTATTTTGGTGAACAATGCTTTAGGTCTTATCTCTGAAGTTAACCTCTTCAACCGCTACTCCCCTTCCAATGATTTGTCTTTTCGAGGAAACATGAAGTTATTGTCATTCTCAGGATTTTATACTAATAGCCTTTCACCTATACCCCAAAATAATATCCCTCATTTCGCCTTCACAGTTCAATTCTCAAAGGAATGTTCCCTTCAATTATTTGGTGGGTTTGTTCGAAGGAGGCTTATTTCTGCAGAACCTATTCAAGTTACGGCCTTTATCACTAATAAACTTGAGTATCACAACCCTGTACTTTCTTTTACTGGCATATCTGGTGCATCTCCAATGAATATTGCACCTTTTATTGCTACTTCTAGTCTAATAGATGTGAGCATGCTCTGTCAAAACAACCTCACTTAATAGAGTGATAACAATTATATGGGAAGAATCACAAAGTTTTATTTATGATTTTGTGACCCTTAAATAAAATAATAAATTTATCTTTTAAGTTTTTATCTATATATCCTTGTGATTTTATTCAATGAATAATCGAACATGCATTTTGTATGTGAGACTTAATCTTTTTTCTTTTGAATGAAGCTTTTGAGACTATTAATTGATTAATGTTTAGTGGCCTTGCTGGGTCTCTCTCTTCATTTAAGAGTCCCTTTGACTTTTCTATACTTAATACTAGAATCTTGTATTTTTTTTAAACTTCTTTTAAAAAATTAAAACAATATATTAAATTAATCTCATAATAACAACCACCTATATTTATAACTAAGTAGATAATTCCTCAACAACTTTTTATTAATACAAGTTTAATTTTTGCTTTAAAAAGTATTTTCTAATATAATTTTACACTAGCTACAACAATTAATTTCTCATCAATATTTATTAAATTCTTCAAGTTGTTTCTAAAATAACTATTCTAAAAACAAAAATAATGTAGTAGTTTGGAAATGTATTCTTATTATCTTTTTTATTTTCTTTGAAGACTGTTATTAAATTATTCATGGATCGATTAACAACATCAACTTTTAAAAGTCATTCTAATCAATGTAACACTTATTTAAAAACAATACTAAGAGAATCATGTAAATTTCACTTTTTTTAACACCATTATAGTCTTGATTATGTTAGAGATATAACAGTTAAATTATCCATGCTTGGTATCCTTCTCTCAATTGAAAAGCAATTTCTCCTTAACAGTTTCTTTCAAATTCAACGTAGCAACTTCTCAATTTATCATCGCCACTTGCTATCTTTTCGACCAATTGAAGGTTATAGTTTTCTCTTCTATCTAATACATTTTTTTTTCATTTCAAGTTTCAATAGTTACTTCTGTTCTTTCTTTTTCTTTTTTTTTTTTTTACTTTCATCAATTTGGTCTTTCTATATGTTTTTTATAGTTTCATCTGACTGGTCTTCTTCCCTATTTGGTTTTCAATTTCTTGCTAGCACTTTTTTACTAATATCTATTTAATTTTAGAATTTTGGGGTTCAACCTATTTTATTGTTCTATGGATATAATATTTTGTAACTAAATTTTTTTACTGTAGTTAATATATTTGTGGAATTTTTTTTTTCATTTCATTTTTCAATTTTAATTCTTTTTCCAAAGGTTTCAAGGTGGAGATGCATCCAATTTCCACCCATTGTTATTTGCATTAGAACTTTAAGGACTCTTCAAGTCCAAATGAAGTTTAATTTTTCGTATTCTTATGAAATCATTTGTTTAAATTTTAATATGGTTTTTCTTAAAAGAAATTCTAAAAGTTGTTTTTTAAAAAAAACAATTCCAAGTTGCTTAAAAATACAATCTTTTTTGCGATATTTTTTTAGACAAAGATTTACCAAAATGTAACACTCTCAATTCCTACCATTTATAACATTTACTTTCTCTATGTTTTACAAGAAAATAATTACGCCATCTGATAAAGTCAACCAAAGTTTATTTCATAAAATACTTTGAAGAGAAATTTCTACAACTATATATCTCTCACACAATAAAACTTTTTCAAATAAAGAATTAATTATCATGTAACAAGAATCTTAAACTTCTAATATTCCTATATTGTATCAATCACTCAAACCAAAAACAAAGGGGGAAAAACACATCATATTACGTCTTCAGAAAATCGGGTTCTCTTCTAGCTTACGCCCTTTGTATTTTCAAGAAACTGTTTATTTGCTAAAATGTCAAGTTTTTCCATTCTAAACAAATTGTTTTCATAAACAAATATACACAATTTATTAAAATATACTCAAAACAACTTGTACATGTTTAATAAATTTTTACAAATAACTCTAAGAAGTAACTTATTCCACTATTCTCACCATTACATATCATGTTGAGCTCAATTAATTTTTTTTTATTCCTTCCACTATTTATTGTATTTTTTCATTCTTTCTACATCTTGAGCCCATAATACATAGTTATATATAACTTATATGGAGTATATATATATATATATATATATATATATATATATATATATATATATATATATATATATATATATATAAAAGTTAATATATTAAGAGATGTAAATGTTAAAAAATTAACTTTTTATACATGAGAGTAAAAATACTCATATTGGGCCTCCTAGAAGGCCTTAGAAGAAAATTGACTTTAATATCTTTATTTATTACTCATTTATTATTGTTCTTTCTTTGACTATTTTTATTAAAACAATAATAAATGTAAAGAGAGGAGAATAAATACAATTGACCTTCTTGCCTTCATTTATTATTCTTTTGCTATTACTTTTTCTCTAATTGTGTTTTCATTAAAAAAATAATAAATGAAGAGAGAGAAAAACAAATGTAGACAATTAAATTTTTGCATCAATTTGAATATACAAGAGTGTAAAATAAAATATAATGACTTATATTTAATTACAAGTTAAATTATAAAATTTATTTAATAGAATATATTTTAAATAGTAGTAATTTTCTGACTGAATTTTTCAAACTACATGAATATCCATATTTAATAAAATTTTTACAACTAAATTTGTTTTTCAAAACCCTAAAATATTACGAGATTAATTCTTTTGGAGATTTATGATTTACTAAATCAATTTATTAAAAATAATTTGTTAAAAATAATTTGCAAAAATATACACATTTAATTCAACTTTGATATGTAAATTCCCTAATATCTAACCTTGGAGATTGCTCTATAAATTATCCCATTGACATAAATGGTTTACACTACATCATGTATATTGAGCCCCTTTTCCTAAACATCTTATTGGTATTTGTCATTTCCTCCCCATTGTCAATAATGGAAAACAATATCAATGCACCTCCCTTTGCCCTACCGTATGATAATGACTTAGGTGATACATCCACCTTTTCTGCCAGTGACAAATTGTCACCATTTCTAGAATTATTATTACAAAACCCTTCACCCTTACCTAACTTAGATGTCCCTCCTCCCCAAGTGAATGAGAAAATGCAACCTCATCCTATTTTGGTTGCAAATGCTAAGAAGCCTAAGGGAAGCCCATCTGGCTCAAAGAATAAGCGTAAGCCAACCATTGCAAGAGAAATAGGGGAATTTCCCAAACCAATATTCTTAAGGTTTCCTACTGGCACTAACATTGTTGATGTTATCATTGACTTTGGTCGCAACCAAGATATCACTATTTTGGTGCACAATGCTTTAGGTCTTATCTCTGAAGTTAACCTCTTCAACCGCTACTCCCCTTCCAATGATTTGTCTTTTCGAGGAAACATGAAGTTATTGTCATTCTCAGGATTTTATACTAATAGCCTTTCACCTATACCCCAAAATAACATTCCTCATTTCGCCTTCACAGTTCAATTCTCAAAGGAATGTTCCCTTCAATTATTTGGTGGGTTTGTTCGAAGGAGGCTTATTTCTGCAGAACCTATTCAAGTTGCGGCCTTTATCACTAATAAACCTGAGTATCACAACCCTGTACTTTCTTTTACTGGCATATCTAGTGCATCTCCAATGAATATTGCACCTTTTATTGCTACTTCTAGTCTAATAGATGTGAGCATGCTCTGTCAAAACAACCTCACTTAATAGAGTGATAACAATTATATGGGAAGAATCACAAAGTTTTATTTATGATTTTGTGACCCTTAAATAAAATAATAAATTTATCTTTTAAGTTTTAATCTATATATCCTTGTGATTTTATTCAATGAATAATCGAACATGCATTTTGTATGTGAGACTTAATCTTTTTTCTTTTGAATGAAGCTTTTGAGACTATTAATTGATTAATGTTTAGTGGCCTTGCTGGGTCTCTCTCTTCATTTAAGAGTCCCTTTGACTTTTCTATACTTAATACTAGAATCTTGTATTTTTTTTAAACTTCTTTTAAAAAATTGAAACAATACATTAAATTAATCTCATAATAACAACCACCTATATTTATAACTAAGTAGATAATTCCTCAACAACTTTTTATTAGTACAAGTTTAATTGTTACTTTAAAAAGTATTTTCTAATATAATTTTACACTAGCTACAACAGTTAATTTCTCATCAATATTTATTAAATTCTTCAAGTTGTTTCTAAAATAACTATTCTAAAAACAAAAATAATGTAGTAGTTTGGAAATGTATTCTTATTATCTTTTTTATTTTCTTTGAAGACTGTTATTAAATTATTCATGGATCGATTAACAACATCAACTTTTAAAAGTCATTCTAATCAATGTAACACTTATTTTAAAACAATACTAAGAGAATCATGTAAATTTCACTTTTTTTAACACCATTATAGTCTTGATTATGTTAGAGATATAACAGTTAAATTATCCATGCTTGGTATCCTTCTCTCAATTGAAAAGCAATTTCTCCTTAACAGTTTCTTTCAAATTCAACGTAGCAACTTCTCAATTTACCATCGCCACTTGCTATCTTTTCGACCAATTGAAGGTTATAGTTTTCTCTTCTATCTAATACATTTTTTTTCATTTCAAATTTCAATAGTTACTTCTGTTTTTTCTTTTTCTTTTCTTTTTTTTTTTTTAACTTTCATCAATTTGGTCTTTCTATATGTTTTTCATAGTTTCATCTGACTGGTCTTCTTCCCTATTTGGTTTTCAATTTCTTGCTAGCACTTTTTTACTAATATCTATTTAATTTTAGATTTTTGGGGTTCAACCTATTTTATTGTTCTATGGATATAATATTTTGTAACTAAATTTTTTTACTGTAGTTAATATATTTGTGGAATTTTTTTTTTCATTTCATTTTTCAATTTTAATTCTTTTTCCAAAGGTTTCAAGGTGTAGATGCATCCAATTTCCACCCATTGTTATTTGCATTAGAACTTTAAGGACTCTTCAAGTCCAAATGAAGTTTAATTTTTCGTATTCTTATGAAATCATTTGTTTAAATTTTAATATGGTTTTTCTTAAAAGAAATTCTAAAAATTGCTTCTTTAAAAAAAAACATTTCCAAGTTGCTTAAAAGTACAATCTTTTTTGCGATATTTTTTTAGACAAAGATTTACCAAAATGTAACACTCTCAATTCCTATCATTTATAACATTTACTTTCTCTATGTTTTACAAGAAAATAATTACGCCATCTGATAAAGTCAACCAAAGTTTATTTCATAAAATACTTTCAAGAGCAATTTCTACAACTATATATCTCTCACACAATAAAACTTTTTCAAATAAAGAATTAATTATCATGTAACAAGAATCTTAAACTTCTAATATTCCTATGTTGTAGCAATCACTCAAACCAAAAACAAAGGGGGAAAAACACATCATATTATGTCTTCAGAAAATCGGGTTCTCTTCTAGCTTACGCCCTTTGTATTTTCAAGAAACTTTTTATTTGCTCGCTCGGTCGCGAGGTCATCACAGGTGTCGAGACCACAGACACAACCACAGGGTTAGCTCGTAATTTAATGATAATAATAATATCATAGGAATAATACACACACAACAGATATAAAGAAGACATGAGAAACTTAATTTAAAACTCATCACAATTAATTATGTAACTCACTATGATGCATGTCACTACAGTTCACTCTCATGCCATGTGGTACCGTCAAGGAAAGGGAGTCACTTCTCAGTCATGGTGATCAGTCATAGTGAAAGTTTTCCCCACCGTGAATGCTCTCAAAGTCCTAGGTCATTACATCGACTCGTCAGGGACCAACTGTACTAGTTTCATTCATTCTCACATTTCGAAAACATTTTCATACGTTTAGCATTCATAATAATCTCTCTCTTTTTAAAACACCAAGGGACAACCTCACTGATCATTCTAGCAATAGGCATTCATCCCTCTCATCAAAACATTCATAACAGATTATCATGAACCTAAATGACTCATAATGCAATATGACCCACAAAATTAATCTCTCAATCCATATCAATCATTCCAGATAACAAAATATTTAATTTAACAAAAGGTATTAAGATTAACATACAATTAATTAAACATAACTGGCATCATATAGCCAAAAAGGACTAAACACTAAATAAGCAGTAATCATCACACTGTAATAAATCAAAATAACTTATAAACCAAATAAATCATCTTCTAAAGAATTACCAAACAAAAAGACAAAACGATACAAGGAAGGATGAAGATATTAAGAAAATAATAAAATAGTAATCAGGAAAAGAATTAAATTTATTGAGATTTTATTAGAAAACTCAATGTAACTAAAAGAAATCAATACTAATTAAGTAATAATCATCACAATATAATAATTAATTTAAATAAATTATGAACCAAATAAATAAGATTGAATTAAATGATACATAAAAAAATATCAGTAAAATAATAAATAGTAGAATCGAAATAGACCACATAGCCTAACAAAAGACGAAAAAATAAATTCTAAAACTTATCGGTAATTGATCACCAAGAATATTTACTAAAATTCAAAATCTTCCTTTTAAATATTCACCCTTTTTTTCGGAAATTATTCTATAAATATTTTTTAAATATGCATAAGTAGACAAAATAATTATTTAAAAATTATAATTATCCTTTCATTATTACCAGGACTTTTAAATAACATACATTTAAATAAAAAATATTACAATTAACTAAATTCTCATTGAAATAAATGAAGCATCATCCCAAAATATTCATCAAAGCATTAAAAAATTCAATACACAACAACCCGACCACTATTCTTACACTTGTCAAAGCGATTTCAAATGGTGCAACTTAGTCCAAGGAAGCATGACTAATTGTATACTGATTAATTAAAAAGTATGTTTGTTAATATGAAAATAAAAGGAAGGGTAATAGTCATGAAAGTCACATTGTTAATATTAGATCCATTATTTAAGAAAACTAAAAACTAAATAATAATTTGACTAGATGTTGCATCAACCTACAAGAATATTTGAAATTAATAAATAAGTAAAGTAAAACATAAACCCAAACTCTTTATATAATCACTTCAGAGCAATAACACACTGATTTAATAATTGAACCAAATCACAAGGAATATATTTCCCTAATTTGCGTCACAAAGTAATCCTATATTCACAATAGATGCACACATTCACTTGAATATCTAAAAGTTTAATGGAAGCTTCAGAAATTTGAACGGGAACAAAGAAAACTAATATTCCAACACATCACCGTGTTACAACAAAACAATGACAAAGTATTGCATATAAGAAACATAACTGTGATAACATGAAAAAATAGGAAGAATTCATTATTATGATTAAATTTGAAACTACCATGACCTGGATATGAGTCAATCACGGGTAAGGGAGAAAAATTGAGATCAATAGGGTCGTGGTATATGTTCTCAGTCGGAAATTTCACTCTTTTTATTTTTTGTTTTGGAAGAAACACAAGAACCGAAGCGAGCAAGGGATAATGAAGAAAAAAAGATATCAGAGAGAGATTTAAGTAGATTCTCTGTTAGAATCTACAACAACCCACTCACCTTAACTCCCTGAAGATATTTTCTTTTATTTTATTTATCTTTTATTTTATTATTTTATTTTTAAAATTTTGTCTGTTACAAACATCTCACTAAAATTTTAGTTGTTCGAAGTAAAAGGAGAACTTTTTCTAGAAAAAAATTTAAATAAATAATTATTGAAAGTATAAAGACAAAATATTTCTTGAATAAATTATAAATGAACATGTGATGTAGTGGAAATGAATGATTGCTTATCACATTAACATTTTTTCAATATAGTTTGACGACTATGATTAAAGGGAAAATTCACGGGAAAATACTTAGAATTATACCTCTTGATTTTGATATTACACATTATTAAGATAAAAATTTTATTCATAGGATGAATGATGCTAACCGACTAATGGAACTTGCATGATACATCAAAGATGCTTCTAGTAAGATTAGTAAGAAGCACAAAAATAAGATAAGTATTAGTTCTATCTGTCACTTCTTTTCTAACATACTCTAACCAACAAAAGTGTGTTGTCAGTAGAGTCTTATCGGAAAAGGCTCATGTTCACACCAAGTACAAGAAAGCCAACTAATTCCTCTTAAAAAGACGAAGCAAATCAAAATAAAAGAGGATGTTTTTGCGTGAAGATCTTGTGTAGAGATGAGAACACATTTTCAGTATCGAATCCTCTAATCATTAAGAACTTGTGCATCTGATGTTGACATCTCATGAAACTACACTAAATGAAAAGAAACATTGAGCACGCTTCCAACGAATGAATTCAAGAAATTCAAGATGCTGACTCTAATAGATACTTTGAGTTTTCCATCTATAAATAAACTGAAGACTAAAGATTTGAAGTTAGAGAAACCAAGATATAATTTCAAATATCTTGTAAAAAAAAATTTCTGTTTTTCATTGTATATCCCTTTCTGTAAAGAGGTTGATTTTATCTTAGACAAAATTTTTTAGTAATACCTTATCTTTAGTGGTAATTTTAGCCTAAAGAGGTTGCGATAAAAGAATACTTGACATTGTTAGCCTAAAAAGACTGAGTCCAGCTAATACTTGAAGAGACTGAATTCAAATAATACTTGAGTAGAATTAGCCTAAAGAGGTTGTATATAAATAATACACTTGGGTTAGTTAGAAGTGGTCACTTAAAATAATATCTATACCCTTTCACTATTAAAAAAAACCTTAATTGTTGTTAAGAAACTACACATAGTCTTTAACAAGATGAACAAGTTTAAAAATATTTTGTCATTTACTACTTTTATGTTTATTTACTAATTGGGGCTACATTGTCTTATAAAACTTTACTTATAAAAAGTTGGTTATAAAATATACAAATCATCACCTAAAATCCAAGTAACTTTTTGTAAGTTTTCTACTGTCAAAGACCAAAATGAAAACACATACATAATTTAGGGGCTAAAGTAGGTATTTACTCATTATACATTTGTTGTAACCTCGAATTATAATGAACCAAAAAAGATCATTAAGCTTTTGATACTCCATCATATTTCTTTTGTTTGAATGAATGTTCTAAAAAAAAATATTCCAATTTTGTTCACAACTTGAAGCATTACAAGTATGGCTTAAGACACAAATAACCAACTTTTGCTAATTTAGAGCACTATGTGCAGTAGATTCCCACCATTGATCTACAATATTGAAATAATGGAATAGATTAATATACATAATCAATAAAAATTAAGATGAAATTTGACAACTAATAAAAGGTTAACTGGTATCATTGTCTTTTTTGGTTCTTTGTACAAATTTCCTTCCAAAATCTGCATAGAAGTTTTAAATATTTTCATATCACATGTCAGGTAGAATTCAACTCAAATCTCCATAACATATTTTTCAATGACATCCAAGAACACAAATTTTTGTGAATAGGATTTTCAAATTCTCAAGCATTAAATTGAAAACATGGATTTAACCAATAACCTCAAACATGAATATTTTTACAAAGTTGTTAATACCAATGTCTAGACAAGATGTTCAAACCACAAAGTTCCATTTTTATCATATTCTTTGAAACCTTTTTATCATTTCTTCTTTAGCTTTATATATAACTTGATAAAGAAAATCTAGGACAGGTTTAACTTTAATGTCAACAATACATAATACATGCACAAGTGGTTTAATCATTTTCATAATATCAATATAACATTTTCAAAACTAAGAATATGATACTTTCTCCATAAATATCTTTACCTTGGCTTATTTGGTGTAAATGTAACTTGTCTTATCTCTTAGATGTGACCAAAAGCCTATAATGCATCTTTTGAAACAAAATATTTTGTAGTCCAATGATGTTAATGACAAAGTAGGTTAGATCAGGATTAAATATTTTTCTTCTACTTGTGTGTTTTTTCATCAAATATAATGCATAACAATAGTTTTATATGTATTTGATAAATTTAAAGGCATATGCCATCGTCTCACTTGCTCCCCCTAACTTTCCAATATATTTTAATATCAATTTATCATAGGGAAACTAATATAACACTTCAGGAGCTCTTCTTCCAATAATCTACCAACAACAACATAATTTGCAACATTAATTGTAACTACAAGAACAAAAGTTTTTTTTCCAACATATAACAATACTCCCTGAAATGCTTATATAGGTTCCTTCCAAAGTTATTCCTGACAAAAAAGATCACCTATAGATTTGGTATTCCCCCATTTTGACCTATTTCTTGGTAAATTGACCTATTTCTTGGTAAAGGATCTTCAACAAATGGTTGATTATCCTAAAAGTTTTCTTAGGTTTTTCTTTTCTTCATCATACCTTCATGAATGTTTTGTTGAATTTGGTAAAGAAATCTACCAACAATTTCTTACATCTTTCAATGTACCCCTCTTTACTAGTTAGATGAGTCTTCAACCTATTAATTTCACCTTATCTAATCACTTTATCACAATAAAGACACATCAAAATAGTATTTCCATTCTCCTCAAAAAGTTGTTTAAAATTCTCTTAAGTTATGTCAATTTCCCCTGTACTTTGAATTTTGAGTTAATTCTTCTTATGATGGTGGTTGTTATGCTTAATATATGACATATTTATAGATTTGTATCATTGACAAATATTGATTAATTTTAGCATCACAACACCAAACACAAATAAGGGAAAAGAAATCAATAGGATATTACCAAATAGAAAACTAATTTAAGACCAATAAAGAGTTACTAAACTAAACTGAAATTAAGAAATTGGCTTCAAATTCCAAGAAAATAAAAAAATATAAATGAACATTAAACACAAATAAAGGAAAATAAAGCAAAAGACTAATAAATAGTTCAACGTCATAACATCAAACTAGAATAAAGAAAATAAGGAAATATAGGTCAACGTTATAACACAAATAGTTTAAGATCAATGAGTAGTTATTGAACTAAAGTGAAATAAGGAAACAAATTTCACTAATATAATGCCAAAAATGAAGTATATGAATCTTATTTAATAAAAAATTGATTACAAAATTTTTCTTTTAAAAAATCTAAAATGTCAATAGATTAAAAATAATTTGCAATTTCTAAATATTAGGGTTCACGCTCTCGCTAAAAATAACTTACAATTATTAACAATTAATATTTGTTGATAAAAAAATATATAAATATTACTCCAAAATATTATTTTTTTAAGGGACTAACTGATGCAAATCCATGTAGCTAGAAAATGCTCCACAGATCTAACACATTTTGTTTGTCCAATCTTCAATTCACCAAGTGATCTTCACTCAAGACCAAGAAAAGCTTGCGGAATATAGGCTAAGGTATGTAATGGTTTCGGTTTGTGACCAAGAAGAAGAAGAAGCAAAATGGAATGAGACTAGGAAGGAGATAGCGCCATGATCCAAGGAGATCAATAAGCTAGGTGATGAATCGCCACTTGAGTCATGGATCAAGATAAGATTCAAGGTTCTATGAAGAAACCCTAGGAGAGCACTCTCCCTTTCTCAAGACACAAGTCTTAGAAAAATTCTATTTCATTCAATTCAAAAGTGTCTTACAATGAGAATTTGCCTTAAGTTATATGGATGCCTTGGTGCCTTGGCCATGAGTCCTTCTTAGCCTTAGGATCCTTGATGGATTGATCAAGTGATGCTAAGCTCCCTTCACTTGATCAATTCAAGAAGGATCTAGAGTTAATGAGATCAAGAGGCTCAAAACTCTCCTAAGCATGTGATGATCATGGATTAATCAAGATGGAATTCTATGCCTTGGATTAGAAGTAAATCCAAAGGCTAGAATACTTTCTTAGATGAGAGTCAACATTTAAAAACTTGACTTGAATTTGCACCTTTGATTATGGAATAATCAAGTGGTGGAAATTCAAGTTAAGTTAGTGGTAATTCCACTAATTCTCTCTCCTAATCCATTCACTCTCTTTTAAGAGAGTGTATTACACTTGCTTAGTGGTCATAAGACTTTTGAGCCCAATTCTAAGAGGCTTTGACCAATTAACCAAAAGTCAACATGTCCAAATGCAATTAGCAATGCTTGGCCGAAAATCACAATTCAAATGTAGGTCCAAGCTTACATAAAATTAAGCCTAAACTAATTACAAACTAATAAGAAGATTACAAGGCTTCTTTTGCCCAAATTGTTGACTTGGAGGAGTTGACCATTGACTTTGACTTTGACCATGACTTGTTGACTTTGACTTGGTCAACTCTTCCTCAACTTGAACTTCTAGTCTTCTTTGCATAATCCTTATTATCCTCATGTTTGGAGATGGTCCTCCATCACTAACACAAAGAATTGGAATGCTTTATGCTTAAATTGGGTCAATCCTACATTCGTTACAATCTTGCACAACTAGCTTTAGTCAAAGTTCCAAATAAAATATAAAGAAAAATTGATTAAACAAATAATATATGTACTTTTGCTTTTAATAACCCCTTCTTAAGTAAGTACACTTTTCTTTTCCTCATTTTGCATCTAATTATTAAAGTGTTTTTTTATTATTTTACATCTAATTTGTTATTTTTCCTATATATATTTTAATCATTCTTTCAATACCATACTCCTTTTTCACACCACACCCCCCTTCCATGGAAACCTTCTTCTTTTAACAGTAGTACTAGTCAGATGTTGGTGTTAGTCTCTATCATCAATGTCAATCCTTTTTGTCAACCACCTACATCAATCTTCTTCAAGCACTTGAGTTGATCTTCGCCTTTATTAGCAAGAAAAAAAGCTTTATTATAGAAATAACTTACTAAAACTCAATATAATAACCATTGTCAAAATCTCATTTTATAATATTATCCAATTTTTTAATTCCTGAAAGTGATTCTTCGTATCTAAACAAATAATGTTTTAGGAAGAGCTTTCTGAAATGTTAACTATGTTAAGTTTTAGAAAGCTTTTTCTAGATAAATCAATCAACTTTAATGAAAATAAAGAAAAGACTTAAAGCTCAAATTGAAAGTGTCTATTTACTGCTTGGGAACTTGCCTTCTTAAAATCTTAAACTAGAATATTTGCCTCAAAAGGAATACCAAGAAGTTCTTACTCATGAGAAAATGTTGTGGTTCCAAAAGTATAAAGAGAATTGGATAAAATTCAGTAACTAAAATACCAAATTTTTCCATTCTATACAAATTGTTTCTCATAAGCTATTATATACAACTTATTAAACTATGCTCAAAACATTTTATACATCACGACTATTTAATTTAACTCATTAAAATATGCTCAAAACATCTTATACATCACGACTATTTAATAAATTATTACAAATAGTTATGAGAAGCAACTTATCACATTATTCTCGCAATTACACATAATGTTAAGCTCAATTCAAATTATTTTCTCTACACATAATGTTGAGCACAATTCAAATTATTTTCTCTCATTCCTTCCACTCTTAACTGTATTTTTTCATTCTTTCTCTCGTCACGACATCTTTAGTCCAAAATACATAATTATATATAACTTATATGGAGTATATATCATATATATCTTTTAAGATAAAAAAAAAAAAAGTCAAACAATGCCTTAGTATATTTGGAGATGTAAATAGAAAAAAAAATCAACTTTTTATACATAAGAGTAAAAAGTGAATCAATAACTCATATTAGGCCTACTAGAAGGTCTTGTAAGAAAATTGACTTTCATATATCTATTTATAACTCATTTATTATTGTTCTTTCTTTGACTATTTATACTAAAACAATAATAAATAAAAAAAAGGAGAATAAATCCAATTGATTCAATATTTGCATCATTTGGAATATAACAACCACTGGCAATAAAACATGAATCTATTTATTTATGTATTTTATAAAATATATTTTAAATAAATGAAATTTTTCAAACTGAATCTTTTATTGTACATGAATCTTTATATTATATGCAATTGAGATCTCTAAGTTGGTTTGGAAAATTCTTAAAATATTATGAAATCAATTCTTTATAGATTTATAATTTACTAAACTAGTATCTTGAAAATTATTTCTTAAAAATAACTTGGAAAAGATACAATTTAATTCAACTTTGACATGTAAATTGCTTAATATCCAATTTTGGAGATTTTTCTATGAATTATTCTATTAATACAAAAGGTTTACACTACATCATGCATATGGTGCCCCTTTTCCTAAACATCTTATTGGTCTTTATCATCTTCTCTCCATTATCAACAATGGAAAACAATGTCAATGCACCATCCTTTTCCCTATCTTATGATAATGACTTAGGTGACACATCTACTAGATATCACCATCTTGGTGCACAATACTTTAGGTCTTATCTTTGAAGTTAACATTTTCAATCGCTACTCCCTTTCCAATAATTTGTCATTTCGAGGAAATATGAACTTATAGTCATTCTCAGGATTATATACTAATAGCCTTTCACCTTTACCCCTGAACAATATTCATAATTTCGCCTTCACAGTTCAATTCTTAAAGGAATGTTCCCTTCAATTATTTGGTGGATTTGTTCGAATGAAGCTTATTTCTGCAAAACCTAATTAGGTTACGGCTTTTATCACCAATAAACTTGAGTACCACAACCCTATACTTTCTTTTATTGGCATATCCGGTACTTCTCCAATGAACATCGAACCTCTTATTGCTCCTTCTAACCTAATAGATGTGAGCATGCTCTATCAAAACAAACTCACCAAATAGAGTGATAATAATTGTAAGGGAGGAATCATAAAGTTTTATTTATATCTCTTTGAGCTCAGAGGTTTATTATGAACCTAGTGATCCCCTAAACCTAATCACCTAAACTTATGTTTTAGTAAAAAAAAAAATCACTATACTTGGCTATCTAATGATAAAAGAGATATAAATATGAAGTTATTATGTTGGTTTGACACTAGGGAACGAGACTTAAAGAAGGAAGTAGGAGAAGGTCGAGGGGCACTTGAATCAATCTCATTCACTGACCGTTTGCATCAATTTTCTTCTAGCACTAGAATCAATCTTTGCCTTTATTAGAAATAAAACTTATTATATGATATTATTTTACTTTTAATTCCAAAAAAAGTAATTATTGGAATCTAAAATACTTTTGTATTATTTTTAGGGAGAAGAATAAACATAAAGCTCGAACTAAAGGTGTGCATCAATTGTTTGCTTGATAATTTACCTTCTTCAAATTTTTGACTTGAATATTTTTTCAAAAGTAATACCAAGAAGTTGTTACTCTAGAAGAAATGTTGTGTTTAAAAAATTCTAGAGAGAATTAAATAAAATTTTGTAACAAAATATCAAAATTTTCCATTTTATAGTTGTTTCTCATAAGTTATTATATACAACGTATTAAAATAAGCTCAAAGCATCTTATACATCAAGATTGTTCAATAAATTTTTATAAATAGTTATAAAAAGCAACTTATTACACTGCTCTCGTTGTCATGCACAATGTTGAACTCAATCAAAATTATTTTCTTTTATAGTTAAGCTTAATCAAAATTAAACTTTTTTATTCCTTCCACTCTTTAATGTATTTCTCTTTATTTTTTTTTTCATCATGTATGGAATATTATATATATAGACACACTAGCTTTTAAGCTAAAAAAAAAAAAAACATGTCAAAAAGTAGTTATTATATAAAGAGATGTAAATATCAAAAAATTAACTTTTTATGCATAAGAATAAAAAGTAGGTAAAAACTCATATTTAGTCTACTAGGAGGCCTTAAAAGAAAGTTGACTTTATTCCATCAATTTATTATTCATTTATTACTACTCCTTCTTTAACTGTGTTTTCATTAAAAAAAAATAATAATAAACAAAGAAAGAGAAGAATAAATGAAAATATTGAATATTTGCATCAATTACAATATAACAATGGTGCAAAATAAAATATGATACTTATTTTTAATTACTAGCTTAATTATAAAATATATTTTAGATAATAGTAATTTTTCAGGCCAATCTTTCAAAGTATATGAATATTCATATTCAATAATATTTTGATAATTGAATTTGTTTTTCAATATCCTAAAATATTATGAAATTAATTCTTTAGAGATTTATGATTTACTAAAAATAATTTCTTAAAAATAACTTGGAAAAAAATACACATTTAATTAAACATTAATGTGTAAATTACTTAACATCCAACTTTGGAGATTGTTCTATTAATTATCCCAGTGACATAAATGGTTAACACTACATTATGCATATTGTGTCCCGTTTCCTAAATAACAAATTAATATGTATCATTTCCTCTCCACTATTAATAATAGAAAACAATGTCAATGCACCATCCCTTTTCCTACCTTATGAGAATGACTTCGGTGACAAATCCACTAAATTTACCAACTTTTCTAATAGTGAAAAATTGTCACCATTATTTCTAGAATTATTATTACAAACGCCTTCACCACCATTAGCACCTTCATCATCACCTACCCTAGATGTCCCTTCTAACCAATTGAATGAGAAAATGCAACCTCATCCAATTTTAGTTGCAAAAGATGAGAAACCCAAGGGAGGCCACCTAGCACAAAGAATAAGCCCAAGCCAACCATTGCAAGAGAAATAGACAAATTTCATTAACCAATATTCTTAATTATTCTTACCAACACAAACACTGTTAATGTTATCACTAACTTTGGTCGCAGACAAAACGTCATCGTCTTGGTGCACAATGCTTCCAGTCTCATTTTTTAAGTTAACATTTTCAATTGCCACGATTGTACTTGTTATCTTTCTTAGGATTTTATACTAATGGCCTTTCACCTTTAACTATGAATAGTATTCCTTGTTTCTGCTTCAGTGTTCAATTTTCAAAGGAATTTTCCCTTAGTGGCCTTGTTCGAGGGAAGCTCATTTCGTAGAACTTAATTCAGGTTATGCCTTTTATCGCCAAAAAGCTTGAATATCACAACCCTGTATTTTTTTTTAAGTGACATATCCGACTCATCTCCAATGAATATCCAACCTCTTATTTCTCTTTCTAGTCTAATACATGTCAGCATGCTCTATCCAAACAACCCCACCAATAAGAGTGATAATAATTACAGGGGAGGATCATAAAGTTTCATTTATGATTTTGTGACTCTTAAATAAAATAAAAAATTTATCATTTAAATTTTTATCTATATATCCTTGTAATTTTATTCAATGAATAATGAAACATGCATGTTTTATGTGAGACTTAATCTATTTTCTTTTAAATGAAGCTTTTAAAGTTAGTAATTAACTGAGGTTTACTGGCCTTGTCGGGTCTCTTAATTTAAGTCCTCTTTATTCTTTTTTATACTTTGGACTTTAAATTTCTTTTAAAAAATTCTAACAATAGATTTAATTAATTCTATAATAATAATCTTCTATATTTATGCATAAATAGATAACTCTTCTAACCCGACTAATTATTACTATAAAAACTATTTTATAAAATAATTTTACACTGGCTACAACAATTAATTTCTCATCAATATTGATTAAAATCTTAAAATTGTTTCTAAAATAATAATTTTAAAAATTAAAACAATGCAATAGTTTAGAAATATTTTCTTATTATCTTCTTTATTTTCTTCAAATACTCTTATTAAATTACTCATGGACCAATTTAAGGTAATCTTTTATAAATCACTTATATCCATGTATTTTAAAAAACAAAGAATTATTTTAAAACAACACTCACTTCATCATGTAATTTTCATTTTTTAAACATTTTAAAGACCAATATAGCTTTGAAGATACGAAATATATAACAATTAAAGTATCTCATTTCCTCAATTGAAACTTGATGAGTAAAAATACACAATTTAATTAAGAAAATTGAATTCCATTAAATGAAATCTTAATCTTATTTTTACAACCACGCACTACCTTGAAGATAACTAACTATTCTTTGAAATCAAGTGAACTAATATAAAATTTAAACACAGCAAGAAATTAACACTACTTTAAATAATAATCAAAATTAGATTAATCTCTTGATTAGATTTCAATCCACTTATCCTAAGTTACAGAAACTCATGCTCAATTTACTGAACTCTCAATTCAACCCGAATAATTAACTAAGCGAAAATTGTTACGAATTTTCCTTATGTGAATTTAAGCAATCCACACACATCATTTATTCCATTTCCAGCAAACTATAGCTCACTCCATTAAGCATGAACAGAGATACAATTTGCATACAATTGAAACATTAAGCATAAACAACAATCTCAATCACTAAGCACCGGAATAAATGATGAAGAGTTAAGAACAAATAGAGCATAAACAATACAAACAAAGAACTTTAAAGCGAAATTGCAATCCGAATCAAGAGGGTAACCTCATTACTTAGCTTTTCATTATTCAAACGAAATTGAAATCAAATTGAAACAGATGGAGAATAGAGAATGAATTGCAGCGAAATAGAAAATGAATTACAAATAATGAAACGAAGTGCAGAGAATAGAAAATGAAATTAAAATAGAGAAGAAGGAAAAAGTAGAAAAAGAAAATGTTGTAAAAGAAAAGAACATAAACGAAAATGGAATTGCAAAGAAGAAAATGAATGAAATAATAGAATAGAGAAGAAAAAAATGAACTGAGATTGTCTTGATTGAGTCTAGAAGATAAAACAGCAAGAACGAATAATAAAACCTAAACAAAAGTAATAACCTGTATCATCTAACAACAAAAATGAAGAGAGAAAACCTAAAAACTAAGCAAAACCAAGAAGAGGAAGTCAAAACGAAAAAAAAAGTGTATTGTGTTGTTGCTGCTGCATGGACACCAAAACCTAGGTAATGGACTAATGGGCCTCTCCAAATAACAAATAAAAGTATGATGTGGCATCTTTACTTCAAGTCCATAATTAATTTCCAAGCCCAATAAAAATTCAAAATTGTCCTGAAAATAATAGTAATGATACTAAGCCCAAGAAAATCTGAATTAATAATAAAAACGAATTTCTGGCCCAATGAAACAAAAATAGTGGAAATGAGAAATTAATAAGCAGTTAAGCACAAATCAGTAATTATAATAGGTGCAGAAAGACAAATAAATAGGGAGAAATAATGTCTCATCATGGTACCTAAGAGTAAGTGTCACCACTAGCACTCTCACTAGAGATACTAGACAATTATAGTCTGGGTAGCTACTATTGGAACAAGAGTCACTTTCCACTCATGTTGATCGGCTATAGTTGAATTTTTTCCGACTATGATAACCCTCAAGTCCTAGGTTATAACTTCGACCTGTTAGTGACCAACTGTCCTAGTTTCTTCATCTTCACTTTTCGTAAACATTTCACTCACTAAGTTTATAATAATGAAGACCATTTCCAAAACGTACATTTATGCCTTACAAGAATATCCAAACTTGAGCAACCTAACTACCTCACTATAGTAGGCTTATAGTCTCATCCATTTCAAAACATAATTATTGTAATCCTTAGTGACTTGTTTTTTTGTAGATATGTCTCCTTCAACATAAACAAATCCCTCAACCCTTTCATTCTACTCATTCTCTATTTCACTTGCCCACAATTTAGAAATCATAACAGAGTATTCAATAACAAATCAATAGTAGCAAAATCATGGGAACCACGAAACACTCATCCAACTATCAATTTTCTACAATTTAATCCTAATGGGCATCAGTAACAGAACATGTTACACTTCTCATCAGTCAACAATGATAGAGTCATACTCATTATAACTAATTAAAAAGAGAACTTCATTGTTATCATTAACATTAGAACTATCCTAGCAGCTAATCATTCAAGTCTCCAAACACATTTTATATCATTCTTCTTCAATTCAATAGAGAACAATTCACAATCAAAATTCACGAGTAATGACAATAGGGGAATTATTCAAGATAATCATGGATATTCATGAACACAATAAAAAAATTACCAAAAATGATTTCGAGTAGGAGGAGAAAGGAAAAAATGTGATTAGGAATTTCTAAAATTTAAGAAACCCTACTACAATGAAATAAGACGACGATGGCTTACCATAGGAAACCTGATGTAGGAACACCCAGAAGGATTACTAGAAGCATGCAACAGAAGCTTGAAGAAGAAGTGGAGAAACTCCAAGCCAAGGACCATAGTGTAGGACTCAAATCTTGTAATATAATTGTAAACTTGTATGAACAAGAGAAGGTCTTATTGTAATGGCTTTAGGGTATGACTTAAGGTTCCAAAGCCCACGGTTTCATAAGTGTTAGGCAAGACATAAGTCCCTAAGCCACAAGGGTTCACACAAGGTCTTTTAAAAAATCACAAGTTTTCAAAATAAACTAAGTGTTTAAAAATCCCTTGTGTGAAGTCTTGGAACACTTAGGATTAAGAAGAAACTCTTAATTAAGTTAAGGATCTATGCCTTCACTTAATTAAGAAGATCTCACCCTTAATCACTAAGTGGCAAGGATTGATGACTTGGCTAATCACATGGGCATGGTTTAGAGACAAATCCATGTGCTCCCATGTGAAGGCCATGTGCAAGCCTAACCAACTTAACTAACTAGTTACTTGTTAGCAAAGTTAGGTCACGACTAACCTTAGGAATTAAACTAGGATTAGGATAGTTTAACCATAGTTAGTGATACTTGCTCTCCAAGCAAGCTTGTATATAAATAGGCCATCCGAAAATCATTGTAGAACTTTTGATGAATTTTGAAAGAAAACCAAGTGTTTTTGAGAGAGAGTTTCTCTTAGCTTCCTTAGAGAATTTTCTTGAATCTTATCAATAGCATCTTGCTTCCATCGTGGCGTTTTCTCCTAGGCTTATTGGAGTCCCTCCATGGAAAAAACATCCCCTGGATAAGCTTCGCGACCGGGCGGTCTTCGTAATAGAAGAGACATTTGGCAATAAGCCTGTGCAAGATTCCAGACTTTTCTTAAATGTAAAAGAGATACACCAGGGCAAAAAGATAGGAGGAATGTTTTTATGCGGTGCTAACGATTTAATAACTATCTAATGAAGGTGAAATTTGTAGTCCTGGTAAAGACCCCAGACGGCGTATTTTTTTGAAACCATTCTATGAGTCTCTTCCTTTTTGCGTATGGCATCACCACTCCCTTTGGCAGCTTCCACTTTGCTTTTATTTTCTTAAGACTGAAAAACACCTAAACACTACTTGGCTGAGACATATCCACACTTGTTCCTTTGGGGATATTTGAAGAAGTTAGATTTAGGAAATGTTTTGAACCCCTTTGGATCATCCCCAAGTTGGCCTCCATCAAGACCGGAAAAGCAATTTTAGAGTACGAAACAACAATAAAATAAATAAATAAAATATAATAATAACTACAAATTTAATTACCTATTTTATTCCTTATTTTTACAACTTTAGTTTTTATTCTTATTTATTTAAAAGTAATTTTTTAATTCTTATATTTTATATTTTAATTCTCTACCATCCATATAATTAAAACATCGCTAAAAGTACATTTAAATGACATGTCATTAATTGTTGAATTTAAGTGTCTTTCACTTTTATAAATATATCGATAATAATAATAAAAATAAAATTTAAATAAAAATAGAAATAGAAGGACTAAATAATGTATGAAATATTATAAAGTTATCCAAATCAAATAAGTAATTATATCATTATTATACATATAAATGAAAATTACATTTAGTTTAAAATGTGAGTTAAATTAAAATATTTATAATGTTTAACTTATAATATTTTTTAGATTAATTATTATTATTGTATATAACTATTTCTCTAATTTTATTAATTAGATTTTAGGATGTGAAAGAATAATAAGAATAATAAATATATTATTGAGTATATTCCTCTCATGTTATATAATTTTAATTGAATATTAATATTATATATATATATATATATATATTAATTAATTAAAGTATGTTTGGATTGGAAATATGTAAAAAATAAAGCACAAGAAGGGGTTGAATTGTGTTAATTAAAAATTTTTTGCAAACAGTATGAGTTTGTGTCTTAAGATTTAAAAGCGACATACGTAAATGAATTTAAGTTGAAAAATTGATTTTACAAAAGATTGTTAAGATGATTATAATTATCCCTGTTAGTCAAAAAACGAAGTAAATAAGATACAATATTTTTATATTGGTTCGTCTTAAAGACTACGTCCAGTTTCTTAGCAACTTGCTAAGATTTAACTAACACAGTGAAACAACCCTTACAAGTATATTTTTTACACCCAGCCACTTCTGACTATACAAAAGTATTCTTTGAACTCAACCTCCTTAGGCTAAACAACTGGTATTCTTTGAACACAACATTCATAGGCTAAACACCACTATTGCGAATTTAAGAAGGGTTTTGAAAAGATTTGAAGATTATCCTCTCCACAGAGAGGGGTATTACAATGAAGAAAGTGAGCTTTAAGATTACAAAGCACAACATGAATGGATAGCTTTTGTAGCATAAGTTTCGTTAATCTTGAAATGTTGAAGGTGAAGTCCTTTTATAGTAGAGCTCTTGAAGTATCTGTTGGATACAAGGGATTTGAAAGTTGTCATTTTCCTTGATATATCAGAGGTTGCAGTGTTGCAGCAATCAGAGCATCTATGATTTGCACAACGAAAGTCAGCACGTATCAAGGATTTTCTGACTTGTTTAGATTTAACACTGAAAAGTAGTTTTACTTTTATGTTGTAGAGACTTGAGTCAAAAAAATATTTCCACCTTTAGAAGCTTCTGAGTAACGACACTATTTTGATTTGGTGCGAACAACTCTGTAATTTGAAAAGACTTACTTTAAGCTTATCGACGATAGAAATAATTGACTTAAACTTATCTTCTCTAATAATATCGTCTGTTCTTTATAGCTTCATCTTGAACTTGCGTCTAAGCTTCATTGCTTCAACTTAAGATTGAGTTTATTCTTCATTACTTTCGCTTAAGCTTGCATCTAAGCTTCATTATTTCTTCTTTAAATCTTCGTTTTTCACTTATCTTCTAATTATGTGCGCGTGTACTTATCAACATCTTATCTTGATGTATATGTTTAGTCTTCTGAGACTTCTTTCCATCTATTATTCCAAACATTACACGTCTATATTTTTTATGGTTCTTCTGATCATCTTCGCCTTAGGCTGCTTCGTCTAATCTTCGTCCGATGTATGTTCCGTCTTGTGATTATCAAAACACTTAAAAATTTAATCATGACTTAACATAATATTGTATAAAATGGAAGAAAACCCCATCATTAAATTGTATATATAAACCAGAATAAAAGAGAATAACATAATGTCCGTGAGATGGAATTAAATATATTTCATTTTATTATTTTTTTAATTTGCTTTCTTCTCTTACTCAGGTATACATAATGAAATAGAGTTTATTATTTCTTTTAATTATCGATTTGACTTTTTATAATTTGACTAGATATAATTATTATCTTTCTCTTGTTTTTTTTATTTTCCTTCTTTCTCCATTACCAGGAAAAAAAAACCTTTAATATCAACTAAAATATAAATTCTATTTCAGTTAATTAACTTATATAAAAAACTTAACTTTCGGTAAGAAAAGGTTCATCTTCCTTACTATCCTTATTCTTCGACCTCTATATTTTTTTCTTCCGCCTCCTTCATTTTCTTTCAACTATCAAATTTTCTTTCTCTTTCTTATGCCTTAAATTTTCTATGAAATTCCCTGCCATTATCTTTCTCCTAATTTTTTTTTATATTTTCCATGAAATTGGTTTTTATTTTCATTTTCTTCCCCTTTACCTTCTTTCTCCATCTTTCGTTTTTTATGAAACCATTTTCTTCTTTTTCTATCTTCTACCTATTATATTTTTCTTTTTTCTTCTTTTATTTTCTAAAAAATTCATGTTTATCATTTTTTTCTAATCTTTATTTTATTTTGTTTTTTAAAATAACACTAAATTGAATATATTTTTATTTTAATGGAATTGTTTATGTTCACATTGTTTGTATTAGGTGGATATTAATTTTCGTATTTTCTTATTGGTGTTAGATTTTCTTTATTGTGTCCTAAGTATTGGAATGTCAATCTTAATTTTAATAAGTGATGGAAACATATTTTCTTTTCTTACTTCATGTTTCCTTTTTTAAAAGTGTCCTTACATACGCGTTGAGCGTGCATCAAATAAAACTAAATTTAATTATTATTTTTGGACTCAGATCATTTTTCTATGAATTACTTTGTTATTTATTTCTCTGCAGCCAAAATATAAAATACAATTTGGGAGGTTTTTAGGCTTAGAGAAAATTAAAAGCAATTAAACAGCAACAATAATAACAATTAACCATAAGTAAAATGCAATCACTAGACGATTAAAAGACATCAATCTGATCTCTGTCAGATCCTAATTTTCTTAATCTATGCAGTGCATTGGAACCGAAATCTCTACATTCCAACACTGAATTAACGCCCTAAGATCTTAGAGAATAATCATCAAACACTTGGTGGCCTTTAAACTCACATAATTGCATGAGAGTACACAACTCGGTTTCGAATCACATAATTAATTCTCTGCTTTCGTTACCAATCAACAACGACAGAAACAACAATCTCAATCCAAAATAGTAATCAACATAATGAAATCAAAATTATAGAATACAAAACGAGTATTCATGCAATTGAAAACAGAGAACTTAAAAAAATTAAGGATTCTATTCAGATCGAATTGATTGAAGAAATTAATTGTGCATAATTGAAATTAGACTAAGCATGAATCATAATTGCATAATAGAAATAAAAAATGCAACAACAAAGAGCGAAAACGAAATCAAAGTGCTAAACCTAATGAAGGACAATTGCTGGAATTGAAAATAAATTCAAGAACAAATGTTGGAATTAAGATGAAATCAAAACCACAAGTGCAGAAATTAAACAAAGGTGGTGGAAATTACAAGAAATCAAACAAAACATGAAGAACCCTAGCGAAAAAGAAATGTAGAAAAAGAAAGGCAATGCTGGAATTGTAAAAACAAAATTAAATTGCCTTCGATGTAAAAGTGCCTTTCAGATTTGAGTTTTGGAGTATATAAAGGGGTTAAGTCATGTGCTAGTCACATGACTTTTAAGTGGTCCAGGGTGCAGGGTTTGAAAATCACCCAATGCATACATTTAAATGGTTTAATTACAGGATTTAAAATGAACCTATATTAATTCTTCACGCTGGAATTTCCACATAGTTTTTGTGCGTTACTTTCAAGCCTAGTTTCGTCTCAGATGTAGTCTGCATTAGCTCTTGATGTCTTCATTGCTTTTGTATCTTTCTGAATCCTCTTTAATTCGACATATAACGGAACTCAAACGGAGTTATGCAGCGAGAGTTATGTATGTTTTAGTGAATCTGGTCAAAACTGAATTTTCCAGTGAATTAGAACAAAAATAAGTACATAGCTCAAACTCATAAATACATTAAATCATACTAATTAATCATTAATAATGTTATACTAGGATGCAATAAATGTAATAAATGTAAAGGAAGTGATCAAAATAATAATGTATCAGTCTTATTCTCGCATAATGGTGATTTCAAAATTTTAATTTTTTAGACTTATATTTTATTTTAAATAAAAATAAATTGAATATATTTTTATTTTAATGGAATATTTTTTATGTTCGACTTTGTTTATACAATTGTACTATATGGGTATTAGTTTATATATATATATTTTTTATTGGTAACTCTTATTTTGGTTTTCTAGCATATTCTAGTAGCTCAAAATAATAAAACTTGCGTTATTATATAAACACGGGAAAAAAATTACTAGTGAGGAAAAGAAAACAATAAAGATAATACAGCAACTAAAAAAATTATAATTCATTCTGCTCCACCTTTTTTTCTCAATTTTGATGGAATGAAAAATTTGTATAATTCTACTACAAATTATTCTCATACTTTTTAACAAGAGAATACAATTATCAATTGAATTAGGGTTTATTTGGTTAAACTTACAGCAGGATTTTAGTGAAAAAAATGAAATATATTTTTAAAAATTAAAATTAATTTTTTATTAATTAATTTATAAAAAATCCTATATCTAAAAAAAAAAATCTTTAAATTAATTAAAATAAAAATAAATTTCAATTTTTTATAAAAAAAATAATCATTTAATTTTTTCTTAATTTCTTTTTCTAAACATTGTTCCAAGAAATTCATGCGAACACACTGTTACCCATTTATTGTTTGAAAAGAAAATACTGTGTGAAAGATGAAAGAGTCATGATGCTACAGTTCAATAGTTTAGAATTCAAACGAAAGCACACGGTGAGAAAATCAAGGACTAGGTAGTGGTCCTATGTTATTGTTTTTTTTTAAAAAAGAAAACCTTTACTTTCAATTTTGTATTTTTCCCACGATTCTCTCTCTTCTCATTCCTACCTACGCTCTTCTCTCTCTTTCTCTTTAATTTGAAAAATTCTTGATCAAGTTGTAGAAGCGCACGAAATTAGTTGTAAAACCCACCAAAACCCTTTCTCTCTCCGTCTCTCTCTCAACTTTCCTTCATTTTCTTATTCTCTTCTATAATGCCCCTTTGATCAATCCATCATTCCAGGTCTCTTTCTCTCTTTCTTCTACTGGATTTTAGTTTCTCCATTTCTGGGGTTCTATTATTATTGTTATTAGTTATTGTAATTGTTATTTGTGGGTGTGTGGTGGTCGAAGTTTTAATTTTGGGTTGTTCCCTCTGTTTCTTGTTGGATTTTTGTTTGTGTTTGTTGTGGATCTGTAGTGGGCTTGGTTTGAAATATGATGAATTTGTTGGTTGAGGTTAGGGTTTTGATTGTGTGAATGGATGAAACAGTTTGTTCTGTTTAAGGTTTGTTTTTTGGATTGCCGAGGTTGTTGTTCCATTTTTCTGTTTCTTGTTTTGTTTTCTTTTTCGTTTTTTTTATTGGGTTATGGGGTGGCATTTAAAATTGTCCGTGTTTAAAATAAGTGTCTTGGGCTGTTTTGTGTTCATGCATGTTTTGGTGTTGATCTTGACATGATGTGTGTTGGTTTTTAAGGAAAAGCAAGCAAACACGTTGCTATTGGAAGCTGAAGCTAGTTGTGTGTTATTTGGTGAAGTTAGTTTAGTTATCTTTGCTAGTGGTGTTGGTTCTGATGATTGTTGGGTGCTTTGTCCTATGCTAGAATCGCTACTTTGTTTGAGGTGACTTTCTGCCTGTATGGTTTTTCTTTTCATATAAGTGATAGCCTGATAAATAGTGGTAGAAGACTACAGAAAACAATAGGCAAATCCATTAATAACCCCTTTGTTTATGATGGCCTCTTTTTGTCCATGTAGTTCACTCCAACATCTTGTGTTAATATTCTTTTACAGGATAAGGGTAGCATAAAAATGTCTCAGAAGCTAGGAATAAAGATTTAAGTAGAAGAATTTTTTTGAAAAATGCTTAACTATTCATATTATTCTATGTTAATTACATTTTGCAGGATAAGAAATAAGAACTCCCAATTGATCAATACAAAAAGTTAATTTGATAACTAATTAATTGTGGAATGTATTCTGAATGATAAATGCTTATGCTTTTTGGTTGCTTGATAAGTTCTGTTTGCTTTCTTTGTAGATTTGTTTTAAAAGTGAGTTTCATGAACTCAATGGTGTATCTTTGATCCTCTCAATGAAACACTGATTCATGATATGGTTGTCAGGGATTTTTTTTTGTCTATAAACATCATTCACAATAGAATATTATGGTGTTGTTTGATCCATATATGTTATATGGTCAACAATAGGGGAAAGGCTTGGTCTATTAATTTTCTTTTGAATGAACTGGAGATGTGAATTTAATAGTTTATTAGTTCTGCTATGTTAACTGTTTGGTGAAAGTAAACGAATGACTATGTAGAATTTAGTTCCTGCCTTCCTGAATGATTATATTTTTCCCACTTTCAGGGCAGCCGGGGATTGCTTTTGCTATCATGGCATCAAGTAATCTATTCTTTGATGATACACGGAGCAAAGTTGACATTGATCCTCCTCAAAATGAAGAGTCAATAGATGTTGGTGAATTAGTAAATGATCCTTCACAAACTAATCTAAAACCTAATGGGACTGTTTCAAGCAATGTTCGTGAACTTTTAGAGTGCCCTGTGTGCCTGAATGCCATGTACCCTCCAATCCACCAGGTTGTTTATGTATATTGATGGATTATCGTTGATTTTTAGGTTCTTAGAAAGCATGCAATTGTAACTTAAAAATACTGAGGTGTTCAAAGTGCAATTTGATAAGTTAATTACGATGGCAAAGTGAAATTGACTAGTACTGGGTTCATGGCATGGTGTAGCTGCTTATTAACAAGATTGAACATAAGAAAAAAGGGAATTCTCTATCTAATTTAACTAAAATAATGGTTTATGTGACAGGCCATGACCAAAATACTAAGTGTGAGGGTGTTGATTTCTTCATTCAAAAGTTTTTCTCAGTTGTCTCACACTCTCACCTAGCTGATTTTCCTGAGAATATTGGATGTTTTATCTAGCAGGAACTTAGTCAAATTTTCTAATGCAACTCTGTTTATATATTGGTGATTTCAAAAGAAATTTCATTTTGCAATTTAGTTAACTTCTTTCCTCTGTCACTATTGTAGTGTTCAAATGGTCACACTATATGCTCAGGTTGCAAACCCAGGGTCCATAACCGGTGCCCTACTTGTAGGCATGAGCTTGGTAATATCAGATGCCTTGCATTGGAGAAAGTGGCTGCATCATTGGAACTTCCCTGTAAATATCAAGGTTTTGGGTGCATCGGTATATATCCATATTACAGCAAACTAAAACATGAATCACAGTGTGCATATAGACCTTACAACTGTCCATATGCTGGTTCAGAATGCTCTAGTATGGGTGATATACCCTACCTGGTGGCCCATCTTAAAGATGACCACAAAGTGGACATGCACAATGGTAGCACTTTTAACCATCGCTATGTCAAATCAAATCCACAAGAAGTTGAAAATGCCACCTGGATGTTGACGGTATTGTTTTGCTGAACTTTGTTCTACCTGCCTTGTATTGACACAGTAAATTCACTTCATTGTGGGTATTTGGTAGATTATGTAACTTTGTGCATGTTTGGATTTTATATGTGCGTTTCTTCATCAGTTAATGAGAATATAGAAAATAAGCAAACCTTGTAACTTTCTTATTTTCTTAAACAAGAAATATCCAAAGTGCTGGAACAACTAGCGACCTTGTTATTCTGAAGTTGTATTCTTGAGCAACTATTGATTTACAATTTGCTTCCTTAGGTGTCTGTACAAGGGTCTTATGTGCGTTTTCTTTTCTAAAATTTCTAAACAGCATTTGGGTTTTAGCTGATTTATGCATTTTACATTGGTTTCTAGGTCTTCAGCTGCTTTGGTCAGTATTTTTGTCTTCATTTTGAAGCTTTTCAGCTAGGAATGGCTCCTGTCTACATAGCCTTTTTGCGGTTCATGGGTGATGATAATGAGGCAAAGAATTATAGCTACAGTTTAGAGGTAGGTGGGAATGGGAGGAAGATGACTTGGCAAGGGGTGCCTAGAAGCATCAGGGACAGCCACCGCAAGGTCCGTGATAGTTTTGATGGTCTTATCATTCAGAGGAATATGGCCCTCTTTTTTTCTGGTGGTGACCGGAAGGAATTGAAGCTAAGGGTTACCGGTAGGATTTGGAAAGAACAGTGAATGGAGACAGATGATGTCCTTTCATTGCCAATTATATCTAGTCGGATAGTTTGTAGTGCAAGTCGTTTCTTGTCGTAATATGTACCTTCTGGTCATGTAATTGTGTTTAGTAATTTAGGAGGCAAACTCTCTTTGCTAATCCTTGCATCAAATACATGAACATGAAGTTGTACCGAGTATCATTATGATAATTACGCAATAGATGTAGAACATTAACATGTCCTATATATATTCTTTTTGTTCAATGAAAGTCAATGATTGAGAGAACTTGAGAAAACGTTGCAGGCATACAAGCTACATGTAAGAAGATGAAATTTACTCTTTTTGTTGTAGCACATTGCACAAGACCACAAAATGTACTTGTTAAGGTTACTTAGTTGCTATATCTGACAATTTGCTGCATATCTTGCCAACTTGTTTTGAATATTTGAAAGCAATATTTAGCTTCTTTTTTTTTTTTTTTTTTTTTAATGTTCTGATCCTAGTATTTGTGATGCCTCATCTTTCTGATTTTTATATTTGTCATTAATTGGTAGTTCGTTATTTACACAATGTTATGCCTCATCTTTCTGATTTTTATATTTGTCATTAATTGGTAGTTCGTTATTTACACAATGTTTGATATTGATCTATAACTAACATCTGATATGGCACTGCTTGAGTGTGAAGTTGAGATTATTGATACCCAAGCTTGCATTCAATTTTAATCATCACGGCTTTGTTAGGCTCTTTTCTGTGCTAAGTCTCCCTTGTCATGCATGTGTTCAACCAAGGTGCAATGAAATGCTAGTAACAAGGAAAAATATAAACATGGCAATAATACATTTCAAGACTGGCCGAACTATTTAATATTTGGTAATTGGTCTCAAGTGGATCAATAATCTAGATAATTCAAACGAATGGTATGCTTAGTTTTGGACTTTAATAGGTACCAACCATCAATGTAAAATTTTACACAGTCAACCAATTTGAAAACATCTTTGATAGATTTTTAAGATAATTTGTAACAAACTTATTATATAGGACAATCAAAGATAACTTGTTCCTAGTTTTTCCTATGAAGGAGAAAAAAAAAAGGTGTTAAATAGTAATGTGAAATGCATCATTTAACCCTATTACATGCTAAGGAAAATCATAAAATGGAGCATTTCAGTTATAGATCGGGACAGCTGAAATGTTAATATTTTCTAGCCAAAAATGTGGGGAGGGAGCAGAAAAGAGAACTCCAGTGCTGCATTCAGTTTTGGATGTTATCTATATTCTATAGTGAAAATGAAATACATTTCTGTAAACAACTAGCCCACTTCCTAAGTATGCACTTGGCCTCATCCAATGTATATGAAAGTACAGTTTTCAGCTGCACTTGGCTAAATATGCACTCCATCCTTGAAGACGGTATTCGCGAGCTGCCTGAGCTGGATCCGCTGCCTTGATAATGCCTCTGCCTACTATGATAATGTCACTACCCCTATCATGGACAACCTGGAAAAACCATTTGGTGAAATGTCAAGAGCCAATAAGATCAAATAGAAGAGTGCATAAGAGCAAAACAGCACAATGGAGCAGAAAGAAGTGGAAATAAATATTTTGCATTGAGGCATTTACAACACAGGAATTGTAAGTGATGGGAGGTTGTTGTACTAAAGCTTTATAAACAAATTAGCTTGCCAAGGGAAGCAAACCAATAATTCACTTTGTATCATTTCAATTCTATTCAGTTTGAATTAAAATGTTTAGTTATTAATCCCAGAATATCCACAAATATATGTCCATTATAATTAAAGATACATATCAAATCTGATGATGTCAAGTTACCAAGAGTCCAAGACAATATATACTATTATTAACTAAATTTGCTCCATTTTCCTGCTCAATGCTGTGTACGCAGGAGGTATACCCCAATCTGCTTGCAAGAATCATAGACTATTATTTACCCTCCCTCTTCCCATCTCCCATTCCATTTACAGTTTTTTCTCTACAAAATTATTCTTAACGTAAGAAAGAATGGAAGGTCAACTATGTTTGAAGTACTTCAAACGTGCTAGATATAAAACTTTTCATAAGCTTCGAACATATCCAGCTTTTGGGAGTTGGAGATTGGCACACGTTATCAAAGACTTGATGATCAAGTGGTCAAGAGTTTGATCCTTGCTTTTGCCAAAGGGCTCTTGCGTGAAAGGGAGTTTTAGATGTAAAAACATTAATTATCCTTCACCTATCAGCTTATGCTATTGAGTTACTAATTGACAATGCATGTGGTTAACTTAGGCATATGACTAAAAGATACACACATTAACGTGTATAAACTTACAGAATATGGTGTGTTATATTGCTGCCCGAAAGCATCACCACCAGTCACCATTTGAACTCCTGGAGTTGCATGAATGAAAGACGGATTTATGGGAGGCCCAGGCCATGATGCTGGATTGACTGAGATGAAGCCGATAACAAATTCAGAATGATCTTCAGCAATTTTCACAGCAGCAGTGGTGTAATCTCCCTTGGCAAGGTTACCAGCTGAACTCATTTCAGCAAGCAGCAATAGACCCCTTCCACGAGGCAAACCCTAAGTATGAATCATAAGACAAGTTACACTAGCAGTTTTGGTCTGGCTACGGTCTAAATAACGTAATGAGTAGAGCATAAACCTTTAACTTAAGTCCTTCCACAATTCCAGGACCAGATATAATGTGAGCATTTACTATATCAGCCCATTCCAATACATGAAAGATCCCTCTGTAGATATCAGAGCAAAAATATGTCATGTTAAAAGCAGAAACAGAAGAAATAATACTGAAAACAAATCCAAAATAGGTAGGAAAATCTTACCCTTCATACTGCATGGTCACTGTGTTACCTATGTCAGCAAATTTACGATCCTCAAAGATTAAGAAGTTATGCTTTTCTGCAATCTTACAATTGAGAAACCGAAAAAGGAAAATATTAGAAATACCTAAATTAGAAATGTATAAGATTTCAGAAAACTCAGTAAACATGTTGTTCATAATCATATAACACTCTTCTTAAATAGGTTAAAGTCATGACATCATATTCTACTTTCAATAAATATCATCAAAGATACACCATTTATAGATGTTAACATATCAGGCTGGAAAATTTGTTCTGCTCTACTGAAAAGTTGAATAAAAAGGCTTCTTTTAGAACTATACCGAGCGAAGCTTAGAACCGAAATCAGGAGTAAAATCAGGGAAAATATCCACATGAGTTTTCAGCAAGCATATCTCAGGCCCAACCTGACAGGAAAGAACAGCCAAATTAGTTCAAATGATTTATTTGTCAGGACTAAACTTCTAGCTACAAGTCTACAATCTCACTGATGATAATAATCCAGATAACAGGACTCATACAATTTTCAACTCATTTTGTTTTAAAATTAAGAACCCTCTCCAACACTTCCCTGATAATAAGAATCAAACAAAATTCCATGAAACAGTTAAAAATTTCCCCATTTTGTATAAACACCATGTTCTTACCTTATCAGCAATTTCAAGCAATTCAGCTACAGTTCCAACATCTGCAGCTAAACACAAATTACTCTCCTTCTCAGCCATTATCTCAAACAACCTCTTTCCTGTTGGATTCTTGGACAATTTAGCCCTCTCCAAAAAAGACAAGGCCTTTACCTTAGTTGTAGTTGACAAAGCAGGGACCTTCTGATTCTCTTTTAAGAATCTCATAACAACCCTTAGCATCTCTTCATCAAGCTTTCCTTTTTCCCTCAAAATTTTCACCATTTCAGTCAATTTAAGAATTGCATGAAGCTTGATTCCATTAGTCTCCAAATTTTCTCTCCCACCTTGCTCTCTATCAATCAAAACAACAGCATCGGTTACCTTCAACCCAGCGGCACGCAGGGGTGCAGCTGTTTCCAAAACTGATGTGCCACTAGTAACTAGATCCTCAATTATCAAGCAACATTGGCCGTGCTTGAAATCACCTTCAATGGCTTTAGAAGTGCCATAATCTTTTATTTCCTTGCGGCACATGACCATGGGAATGTTCTGAGTAACAGAGACACAAGTGGCAATTGGCAGAGCAGTGTAAGGGACACCACAGACAAGGTCAAATGAAGTGGAAGAGACAGAGGAAATAAGGGTTTGAGAAATATTCCGAAGGACAGAAGGGTAAGATATAGACAGGCGGAGGTCTATGTAGATTGGTGAGAAGATGCCAGATTTGAGCTTGAAATTTCCAAATTTGACAGCTGAGATTTCATGGAGTTGAAGAACTAGAGACTCCATTAATGTGACTTTCTCAGTTTGCTTCAAGGCTTATCTTAGAACTTAGGAATAACCTGTGTAATTCGATAAGCAACATCTTCAATCAAAAAACAAATAAATAAGTACATGATCTGAAACATTTAGCTCAACCACTAGCATAGATTTGATATAATATTCCTCACACCTCTCATCATAGATTTTATCACAGAATCAGACAATTCTCACAGCATATACCTTACAAAACATTATAACTCAAGAGGCCAATTGCTTAAAAAAAATTAGTGATAAACACAAGGAATTTGGATGAAACTTTAACTAGTGCATGACAACCTTACACTGATGATGACGAGTCCATGTCTCATGCACCTATGCACAGATTCTAACCTACCTGATTCTGGTTCTATGCCTGCTAATTAGGAGATTATATATAGTTATTGTGAGGTATAATTTATGAATGAAACATATATTTTATATTTCCTCTAGGAGCTGCTGTATAAATAGAAGTTCTATATATATACAACCTACTTTGTTACCATATGTGACCATGTGAATCAGAACTCACTTTCACTCAACTATTGTGTAAAGAAGACGACAAAGTTCATTCCTAGTTACTAAACAAAGCTTCCAAACCATATCTCAATCAAGAAAGAGGGGACAACAAAAACACTTCCAGTTATCCTTCACCATATCCTACCCCCAAAATCCAGTCCTGTGTAACTTACAAGCACACCAAATTTGTATTTGGACTAAAAACAACTAAAAAGGAAGAAAAAAATATAGTTGAATAAGAATTTCAAACAAATTTAATCCCCTTCCACTAGACTCAAACTAGTCGGTTTCAAATGCAATCATAGCCAAACACACTTCCATGAATTTTGAATCCCCCCACCCCACCCAAAAAAAAACAATAATCATCAATCTATAAAGCATGGATGCTCCTAAAATCACACCATACACATACTAGTACATTCCCAGTACTTGTTGGGTACCCGTGGATATGTTTCAAAATCATTTTTCTTGAAAAAAAAAATCAATTTAACAATCTAGAATGCAGCAGAATCAATCAGTGACTATCTGAGCAAAAAATCAATTTAATAAGCTAGAATGCAGAAACATTCAAGACTTCACATAACAAAAACTTGATGCAGAACCAATCAGTGACATTCAAAAGTGCAATGCAATGACCTTATCCACAACACTAATTCAACCAAAATTCAACATTGATTCAATCCAGAGAACATGTGATGTGGATTCAAACATTGAAATTAAGCATTCGAGAGATTCACCTCAGAAGAAGAGAACAGAGAGTGAAACGTGATTCTCATAGACTTACTGTAATTTTCATCGGTTCATTGATAGTTTACTCAAAAAACGAAAACAAAGCGCAATGAAGACACTAAATAAAATGGAAAACATAAGATGTTTGAAATTTGAATAAATAATAAGAAGGAATAAAGTGAGAGAATATTTTTTTTTTGTTTGGTTATTAAAAAAGATAGTGGAAAAAAAAATAAGTTGTAAATATTTTTTAAAAAAAAAAGGATTTTTAAAATAGTATTTTTTTTGCATAAACTTATTTATTTATTTTTAAAATTTTAGTTATTTTTAATTTACAATTATAATGTGGCTTGAATATAATTTTCATTTGCAAATTAGAACAAGTTTTTTTTCCCTAAATTTAAAACTAACATTTTTATTTCTAATTCTTTTATTTTATAAAAAAGGTACGAGCCCCTCAAAACTACTTGCAGCATCATATAGGGTAAGGGAGTGAGTAAGTTATGTAACATTAATTATATTTAGTTGTATATTTTATAAAAATTCGGATAATTTGAATTGAGGAAGATATTTAAATTAATATTTCATTAGTTTTAATGTGATAATATTAAACTTTATATCATGCATATATTTCAATTTAAAGTACTTTAGTCAGTATGATTTTTAAAAATATATATTCTTGAGTTATTTATGCAAATACATAATTATAACTTTTTAATTGATATTTATGTATTTGTTAGATTTTTTTTTTCTAGGTTTATGTAGTGCTATTTTATACTTGACAAGGAAAATTTGAAAATAATTTTAAAATCAAATTTAAAGAAAAATAATTTTTTTTTACAAATAATTCAAGAACCTATTAAATTTTGAACTTTTTTATGCTTGATCATGTTTTTATCCTAAAATATATATTTTTTACTATCTCAAAATAATTCGAAAATCAAATATATTAAAATTTATGAAAATATAATAAAAATTATTATCTTTTAAAATATATTTTAATTTTAAATTATTTATATAATAATTTTTTATCATAAATTTATTTTTAATATATCTTAAACAAATTCCACCAGTTTCGTTTTTTTTAATCCCCGGTAATTAATTCTAAAACAGACTTTTTTACGTAATTAAAATGTTAAAATAATTTGTAAACTTTATATGCTACGAAGAACAAAACATTTTCTAAATTACGAAGACTAAATAATTAAATTTTAAATTTAGGGATATTTTAAGTGTTTGTTTGATTGTTAAAATTGAGCATATTGTATATTATAAATATTTTTGTTTAATATTTAGTTAAAAAAAATCATGTAACTATGCAAATTAAATGAATAATATAGTATAAAATCTTAATTTTTTTAGTCAAAAAAATTATTAAATAAAAAATTAATGGACAAAGTGTTCAAATAATACTTATATCTTTGATTACCTCTTATTTTCAAATTATTTTATTTAAATTTTAATTATTTAGAAAACTTGTTATCTGATTATATTAAATTAATACAATCTATTAACTATAACAACCTTATCATATTATTTATATTCCATTTTCACTATTAATTAACTAAATTACTTGTTTATATTCTTGATTTTTATTTCGCATTATATATATATATATATATATATATATATATATATATATATATATATAACTAGCAAAAACACGTGTTGAGTGCTTATATGTTTGCATTTTTGTAAGATAAAATTTGTAGATATAATATAGGAAAGTCTATTCTTAATTTTTATATGATTAAATTTCCTTTCTCTCCAAAGACTACTTAAAAAAGTTTTATTCTTCACAAAGGGATTACATTTTTTGTTTACTTTTCCTTGACATGATTAGAGTAAAAATTAGAAGAAAATATAAAAGGCAAGGAAATAGCTTATTGATTGAAGTACAAAATAATACTTTCACTTCATTTGCATTGCAAAATTCATCAATTTTCTCTTGAAGAAATAACATATGCAAAGAAACTTGAAGAGACAATGACTATTAAAAAAAATATTAAGGAAAAGAAATAGTGCAAGGAATCTGAACGGTGAATATGTTCAATGCATGATAAAACTAGTAACTTTCGTAGGTATATATAATGAATGATTTATAAATTTTAATTTTTCAAATAAATTAAAAAAATAACAAACTAAATTGTAAGAAATAAAATACTCTATAAAAATAAATATGAACCTGAAGTAATTTTAAAATTTCGTTAAAGGTAATGCAGAGACGAAAAAACAATAATTGAAATAAGGAAATTAAATAAATAATTTCATAAGGATGAAATTGTCTAATAAAAATAGAGACCAAAAGTTATTATGAAAAAGGATCCCCTTTTATTAAGAGTTATGGATATAAAAAATATTATAAATTATATAAAAATAATTAATATTAAATAAGATATTTTAATAAACTTAATATTAATTTACTTGTTTATTATTTATCAAACATGGAACATAATTAAAAATTATTTTATAACCTACTTATTTATCTTGTATCACGTATGTTCTTTTTGTCTTAATCAGTATGGTAACTTTTAACAAATTAAACGGACCCTAATTTTAACGAACTAACATTTTTGTAATATTTCTATTTATAATATTTTCCTAAATTCATCTTATCTTATAAATAATCAAAATTAAATCACTTTTTTTCATTACTCATTGAGAATATCGTGAATCCAAGAAACTTTCATCAAATTTTATTTCAACAAGGAGTTGACACATAATCTGAGTCTTTAAATTACACTAAACATTTAAATTTCTGGTGTTTATAGAAAACGTGTAAGGGAAATTTTTGGTATTTAGTAAAGAAAATAAAGTACTATTCAAATTTACTCAAGTTTAAGGAAATAATATATATTTTTTTTACACTGATTTGGAAAAGAAAGGTGGAAATTTCTATTTTTGGGTGATAGCCATGTGCATAGTTGATATCTACTATGTGTGCTTCTTAAATAGATACACCAAATTTTCATGTACAACACAATACACATGTCAAGATACACGCCATGCTAGGGTGTACCCATTAATGTTCGTTGGTTCGTTTGTCAAACCAGTTTGTTATTCATAAAAAAAAAATGAAAATAGAAAAGCTTCATTGTGGATAATCTTAAGCACATAGAAAACCAGTTTCTATCATATTCTTTAAGGATTATAAAGTTTGTTAGAAAAGAAAAATTCTGATCTGTCTCTTTTACCTGAAACCACCTTTGATTTGTTGCCACTTTCAAAATTCCATCACATTTCCCTTGTCAATTCAATTTCAAAGCTTCTTTGTCTTCTTTTATTCAATGCATCTATTGTTCAAAGTTTCAAGCCTTGACCTTCAATAGTGATCAAAAACCAATTTTCTCAAAGACCCTTTTGAAAATTTTCAAGACTCCTGTGTATGTTGTTTCAAACTTTCAATTATTCACAACCCCATCAATTGGATAATATGATATGTTTGATTTAGTCATTTGTTTCTAATACCATTTTGGTTATTTTTGTAGGGAAGAAATTAACATTGGCTAATTCTTCTTAAATTCTCAAAATTTAAGAGGAAAAAGATATCTTCTAATATGTAAGAATTTCTCATTCTATTTGAAAATTGTTTCTTTTTATGTCTTCAATTGCTATGCAATTGCAATTTGCTACCTCTTGGCCATCATTTGTGTTTATTCATTTTGGTTTGCACTATGTGAAAGGTGATCAAATTTAATGTGTTCAATGCCTTGTATTTGCATGCAGAGAAGAAATTGATATGTCTGGTTACAGATTGTAGCACCATATTTACCTTTGGGTTCTTGTTCACGCTAGAGAACACACCCGAGGCCAAATATGTCTACGCAGCATGAAAATTCTGATACAAAAGAAGTATTAAGTAAGAGTTTCTAATCCTTCTTTTTTGTATAATTCACCAAAACAAATTATATATAATAAAATGATTGATTTTGTACACAAGAACCATAATTCATCAAAACCATAGAATCATTTTATTCACTTTTCTCCCCTTGTATTTACCAATTACTAGGTCCACAAAAAAAGTTATCAAATCTTGTGCATCATTCTGGGAACAAGTTTTGCGCTGATTGTGGAACTCCAGAACCAAAATGGGTGTAAGTATTTGCCTTATTTTTTTCGCAGGAATTTAGTGTGTTTGGTTTGTTTCTCTCAGGTTTATATAAAATTATCATTGATCATGAACTGAGTGTTGTTTCAGTGTCTTAATTTCCTTAAGAAAAAAAAACTATGTTTGCTAAGTAAAGATAAACATGCTTCTCTGTTAAGGTTTTTTACCCTTGACCAGACTAGCAACACAACAATCTCAACTTGTTTTTGTCTATGTGGTTACTACCTTGGTGAACAAGGTATTAGGTTTTATTAGGTAAAGATACAAGCCATAGAAATTTTTGTAGACCATGGTCTTGCAATTGGTACTAAATGAGTCATGTAGATAACAGATTAATTCAGTCTAAAACCATATTTGTTCTTCTGAATCTCCAGTAAGTTAACCTTAATAATTATTAAGTCAGCACATTTCTGATTAAAAATCTTGGTGAAAGAATTATATGGTGGTTTACAAAATAGGAACAATGAATTAATACAAAAATTAAAATATATGTACCAAAGGCTTTGGACTTTGGAGCAAACATTCTGTATTCTATTTGCTGCTTGCTTTAGCTCATATTATCCATGCTTGTTTCGATGTTATAAATTTTTGTTATATATCAGATCTTCAAGTCTTGGAGTATTTATTTGCATCAAGTGTTCTGGCATACATAGGAGTCTAGGAGTCCACATATCAAAGGTATGTTTCAAACAAAGCTTTTCACACATAACTTGCAGACTGCAAAAGAAATTCTAACATTATTTGAAACTGATATAGGTTCTATCACTGAAGCTAGATGAATGGACAGATGAACAAGTTGACGCATTAGCAAAGTTGGGTGGAAATACATTATTAAATAAGAAGTATGAAGCTTGCCTTCCAAGTAACATAAAAAAACCAAAACCATATTCATCCATTGAGGAGCGTTCTGATTTTATTCGGTAACTAAAAGGAAACACAACTTTTTTTCATTTTTGAGAAGGAATCACACTATTCTGATTCAGAAGTTTACTCTTTGATTTCTTTTTTCAATTTTCAGGAGAAAATATGAGCTTCAACAATTTATGGAGGGTGAATTGTCCGTTGTTCCAGCATCTCAAGGAAGAAGTTTATCACTTGCTCTTCCTCAGACCAGCTCTTCATACTACAATTCTTTCATTGACAAGAAACCATCTGAAAAACACCAAACCAGACATCGTATTGGACATGCATTTCGAAATAGTTGGGGAAGAAAAGATAGTGAGCACAAACCATCAAAGAAGAGTACCTCATTGGTAATTTTCTCCTTTAATTAATACCAGTTCTATCAGCCATATCTTAAAGGAACACAAACTACTTTTGGAGTCAGTTACTGCAACAAAGTATGCTACATACTAAACTTATTTTCCTTTCTCCACTGTTCTCTATTTTTATCCAAAAGGAGGAGGAAATGAGTTGTAGTACTGACTTACTAGAAATTCTTACTACAATTTTTTAGGTGTTGTTTGTGTTATTGTCTAATTAGAAGTGGAGTTTCACCTCAGTAATCCGTACAATAATTCTGAGTGAAGAACAGCAAAAACAGCATCAAAGGAACTCTACCTTAGTCCTATCCTTTACTAAGAAAATATTGTGAAAGAAGCATAAGTAGATAATTCATATCTAGATTCAGGATAATGTTCATGCTTTATTCTGAATAGTAAAAGAAAAAATGATAGTAATTGAAATGTTGAGCTTCTTTTAATACTTAAAGGAACTTTACCTTAGTCCTATCCTTTACTAAGAAAATATTTAGAAAGGAGCATAAGTAGATAATTCATATCTAGATTCATGATAATGTCCATGACTTATTCTGAATAGTAAAAGAAAAAATGATAGTAATTGAAATGTTGAACTTCTTTTAATACTTAATTTTGTTGCTCCTATTTACTGTTATAGGCAGGTATGGTTGAATTTGTTGGGTTGATTAAGGTTAATGTCGTTAAAGGCACTCACCTAGCAGTTCGAGATGTAATGACTAGTGATCCCTATGTCATCCTTTCTTTGGGTCACCAAGTGAGCATCTTGATCTTTGACCAATTTTGAAATTAATACAGATGGAATAGGGAAAAAATGTGACATTTGATATGAAACACTTTTCTATATCTGTTCTTGCAGTCAGTAAAAACTCGTGTCATAAAGAACAATTTGAATCCAGTCTGGAATCAAAGCCTGATGCTATCAATTCCAGAGAACATTCCTCCTCTTAAAGTGGTAAGTTCAATTGTTTTTCAGTTTCTGTTAACCATAAATGGCTGGTATTGGTGTTCTAGTCCCATAATCATACTTGTCCTAGTGAAACAGTAACAATTTCATGAATAATTTATAGCATAAAAACAATAGCATCAAAAAAAGATTCCTTCTTGTGTCACAACATATTTTTTATGTTTTTTTGTCTACTATTTCATGATGCTTTTTTCTTTCTTCATCTATCCTTTGTTTGCAGCTTGAATTAAAGAAAAAAATGTCTAAATATATTTTTTGGGAAGTTTTCCATTCTTTCTTTTAACATTCTTAAATCAGGGTAAATAACTTGCATATCTAATGACACCACTTCCTGCTTTCCCTTATGAAAATTCTGTGTCTTCCTTTTCCCTTTAAGACATTGCTGGTAATATCTATCATTGTACTTATCTTGATGTCACCATTTATGCATTACATATACACACAAGAAACCACAATATCATTTCATTTGTATGGTTGATAATAGCATGTACATCATATGATTAGATTTGTTGGGGTGCTTATATGCAGCTTGTGTATGACAAAGATACATTTTCAACTGATGATTTTATGGGGGAAGCTGAAATAGACATTCAACCTCTAGTTATAGCTGCAAAAGCCTATGAAAAATCTACAATCAATGAGTCAATGCAACTTGGGAAATTTGTAGCAAGCAATGACAACACCCTTGTTAGAGATGGTATCATATCCCTTGATGAAGGGAAGATCAAACAAGAAATCTCAGTGAGGCTACAAAATGTTGAGAGAGGTGAACTTGAAATTGAGCTTGAGTGTGTTCCTCTTACACAATAGCTGGATAGAAAGTTAAGGGTCAAAAGTCAGCTGAACACACATTTTGGAACTCAAATCATAGGAATTTGTATGTGTAGATTGTCCTATCTCATTCTTTCTAGTACATTATTCCATGATTTGATGGGATTACTTCACTATATATCCAAGTTTCTAAATTTTTTCCTGGCGAGTAATATCTCTGAAAATTTGGTCTTTAACTGAGTTCAATGGCATCATCCTAATTTGCTAATTATGTTTTATTGCGACAAATTAACAACTTGTTTAGGATTTTAATTATCAAATGACGTAGTGTGATTCATGTAACTGATCTCGTTAAAGCAAACAACATCATTGAAAATTTGATCTTTAATCAAACTGAATAAGACTTTTCATGTGAAGGTATAAGTCTTCAACTGATTTTAAGTGGAATGAGGATTTTGTTCCTGCGGTTGTTGTGTTGACAACTCACTGTGGCTTTGTTGGATAAGGTGAAATGAAAATGAAAGAAATTGTAATGAATGAAAAGGAAAAGAAAATAAAAAAGAAAAAGCGGAAAAAATAACGCAGTGCAGGAAAACTACTAAGAATCATGAATTATCTGCAATAGTTTTTTCCTTACTTGAAGATGGTTTGTCCATAAATTTCCACACTATCTTTTCTTATTTTAACAAGTGCAGTTCCACATTTCAATTACCATTGGTTCAATATAGCATTTCCTCGTGAAACTATACCATGCTATTAGAGAGTATACTGTATAATCTAACATGTTTCAAGAATCACTTTTTACAGCATCATTGGTATAAAATTCACTGCTCATGATTTTTTATGGAAAAATTGTAAATCCTCTTATATATAATTTTGCACAAAAAAATTATAAACTGTATGAAAAAATTATAAATCATATATATATAATTTTTTCATAGAAAAATTATAAACTATCTTAAATATAATTTTTGCACAGATAAAAATTATAAACTATCTCACATGATTTTGACACACACTACCTAAAATTTAATATACTCGTTTACCCTTTATTAAGGAATACGTAAGATGTAGTGATATTAATAAAATCTATACTCCTATCTTATATAATTTTTCACTCCTCTCTTCTTTTTTTTTAATGTTCACGATACTAGAGTTTGAATTAACTTAAATACCCCGAAATAATATTCACATTTTGAAGTAGTTCATGGAAAATTAAAATCTATCCATCAATTTCTCATAATTATGATCTTGTTGGTTTGGACTAGAAAATAAACAAGAAAGTACATCTAGTAAGTGTAAATGCAATTTCAATTCAAATGGTCAGGATTGAAATAAACAACGAATTATGATCAGAAAATATTCTATCAACTATTAGTTAATTAATGGATTTGTCAAACTTGACATCAATACATTTAGACAATATTTTATAATCACCGTTAAGTCAAGGAGAGTAAGTGACGGTGTGCGTTTTTAGATTAGAGGGCTCGAAATTGTAAGAGATAACTTTTTTTTTTTTTTACCAATACTAACTCAATGAATGATTTGAAAATAAAAAAAGTCTTTTTGAATCGGATGAAGCAATCCTAATCCAAAGTTGATTTTTCTGGTGATTTTTTTCTTTTTACACCTTATAAGTCTCATTTCACACATCTTTTAATTTATTTTGGAATAGGGCATTCCATAGTATAAAATACATTCGATAACACCTTTTCCGGAATATATCAAGGGGACATTTGTTTCAAGTCACGTAAAAATCCCAGGAAATATGAATATAAGAATATTACATATAGATAATTACTACAACTTTTGGAAAAAAATATTCAAAAAAATAGTTAACTCCTAGAAATACAAATTACTCATATTTATCTTATTTTTTTATTCACATAATAGAAGTTAGGTATCTTTTATATTTCATGGCTCATATTCTTGGCAATATGGTTTATATGGAGTAATACATTCAGAAATAGAAATGTATAAATATAATTATGATTTTCATTCATACACACCTGACATATTTTTACATAAATATGTAAATAATCAATCAAACAATTACGTGTAAACATGTAAAAAACGTGAAAAGAAAAGAAAAAAGAGAAAAAATTACATAAACATATATTTTATGAGTTCTAATAATTTGTGTACTGAAATTTTTCTGTCAACTTATTTTTTCCACATCACTGTGAAAAAGAATAATGAACTAGAATCCAGAGTATAATCTTCGGGAATTGGATTTGAAATGCGTTGTTAGCCTTCGCTGCCACTCAATCCAGGTAATGACTCTGGTGGCATAGAGAACAACACCAGAAAACCTTACGATTTGCATATGCATGAAGAGGGAGAAAAGACTGGTTTTGGAGTGTGTTCTTACCACCATCTGGGTCGAACATTAATTAATTAATATTTATTTATACCTAGATTTACTTTTAACCATTTTTAAATTTTACCCTTTACATTTTAATTCTCTTATAATTCAAACAATCAAAAAGTTACTTGACCCATCAATCAATGAAGAACACCAAATTAACATAGACTAGGATTATAATTAATTAGCAGACATAAACTAGGACTATATAAATTTTTAAGTGGTTGTATACATCAACTTGATAGGAACCTCGTTACTTTCAGACTTCTCACCAATCCACAAAATAAAAAAGTAATAGATAGAAAAAAGTAATATTTTTAAAAGTAAAAGAGAAAATATTGAAAATAATTTTTATTAGAAAAAAAACCCAATTTGTATATTAGATATCATGAGTTATGATAAATAATTTAGTTTCTAATTTTAAAAACTACATATAATTAAATTTTATAATAAATATTTTTGAATATATAAATTATATCACAATTAAAATTTGTAATAAAAAAATATTTTTCAACGAGTATATTGTAGTTTTATTATAAATAAATTATATTAAAATTCAATCTGAAAATTAAAAATAAGAGATAAAAAGTTATTTTTTTTAGAAAATACTCTCGTTAATACTTTCATCCAAAAATTGAAAAAATCTATACATCCCCAATAATATTTTTAATCAACTATAATTCACCTATAATCAATCTGTTAACTTTAATAATAGCTAACAATAAAATTATGATATAATATATATATATATATATATATATATATATTACACTGAATTAGATACAAGTTTAAATTTTTAATCCCACCTCACATTCATTCTACTCAATCCAAGACTAAAAGAAATGTATGACTCAATTTGCTCTTTCCAACAGTGACGTGCGTTGGTAGCATCCAGCGCTGGGTGTCACACGCTTTCTTCCACGTCCACCACGTGGAATGTTCTGGTGAGGGAATATATAAAAAATTATAAATAAAAGATAACTTAATTAATATTAAATATAAAGTCACAGTAAAACATTTTATAGTTGTTTTTATAAAATTTAAAATATTAATCCACTGCTATATATAGGAGATTAGAGTATCTATTCATTGTTACATTTTTATTTTATCTTAATTACATTTTTAGTTTCTCAAATATGGTTTTATGTATAATTGAAGTCCCTGTATTTTTAATTGAATTGATTGGATCTTTAAAACTTATTAACATTTACATCCCTCGTGACTCGCACCATATATAATTCTCTTTGTTAAAGATACAAGTTTTGACCCCTAAAATAATGCAAAGCAAAGAAAAGAACCCGTTTCCCTGCATCGTTCTCTGATTCGCAAACTTTACACGTCATATTCAACAAGGGGGGCTAGCATTGGACTTCTTTGGGGTGCCTTAGAAAAGAAGACAGCCATCAAAATGGTTAGGTGGGCAAGAACTCATTTCAATTGTTGAGTATGAAATATGAATTTATAGACTATTTTAATGAGCTTCAATTCATCTTATAAGTTATTAAACTATTTAGAAATTGTTAAATAAAATTTTTATGTTAAAAAATTGTAAGTATATCTTTAAATATATAAAGTTAGATTCTATTAGAATTCCATAGTATAAGTATGGTGATCTTGTAAAAAAAGAAAAAATCCAATGATAGTGTATCGTCTGCGGAGTATAGTATTATTTAACTCAGGTAGAGTGATATAATACATTAAGAACTCAAACTCAAATCATCTATAGATGATGATAATATTATTTAAGTCAGATAGAATCATATAATGTTGTTGCATAATAAGAACTCAAACTGGAATAAAGTAAAACTCGAATCTATTAGTTAAGGTAGAACACACTTGTCCAAATTGATTCATACACTTGGTGATTTCTTAAAAACTAGAACTTCATATGACTGTTTTTTAAGGTCTTTTCCCTTCCTCTTTCTTTGGTTTTGTATCTTTAAAGTCAATAAATAGTACCTAATTAGCCAGAGTGCATGATCGTCTCTTCGAATGAAGATGATAGCCATTCCAACACAAAATTCAATAAAGAAAATACAAGCATTTTCCGAAACAAGGAGTAATGCACACAGCATCAAGAACATTCTTTGCTGACATCCTATCAGTTTCATCACCAGTTTAAATTGCATTGGATTAGATAGTTAAGGTGTTCGAATACAGCTGCACAATTAAACGTAACATCACATGAACTATGATGATGTTCACAAAGCAGCACAAAAAGTCAAAAACAGTCATTGCCAAAACCCCACAAAGGATATTTAATATTATTATTATTAGCACAATTGCACATGTCATATGCCACACATGGAGAGAGATATAACAAAACCAAGGCACAAATTCTGGGAATTAAAATAAGCATTACAGTAATAACCAGGAATCATTATAAAATCAATGCCATAATTTGCTAATCCCTATCATCACAGGAGTAAATATTTCAATTGCCCTGAAGTGAAACCTGTTCCCACTGAGAAACACATTTTTCACATAACACAATGCAATTAATGCATTCTGAATGGAAGCAATTCAGGACCTACGTGTATCAACACAAGAAGACATGAGAAAACAAACAGAATCAAAGCACCAACAGGAATAAAACATACTGAAACATTTACAAACTCTCGAAATAAATTGTATTCATCAACATCTGCAAATCCCTTTCATCAAAATACTAAATATTTACATTGTCTTGAGGAGAAACACTCCTCAGTACTGTGAATGAACTACAACAGCCATCAGACACAAACCCATCTGGTATTTTTTATTTTTTACTTTCTTTTGTGGGAGATAAAAATCACACCCTTGAACAAAATGCAGTTCAACGAGCTGAAAAACAAAACCATCAGCTCAACAAACAGATGCAAAAAAAAAAAAAAAAAAAAAAAAAAAAAACAACACCCATAAAAAAATTCAAAGAGTGCTTTGAATCACCACACAACCTTACCCGAAACCCATTCCATCCACACACCTTCACCTTCAAATTACATACCCACACCTAAAAATACACACCCTACAAACCCAAAAACAACTACCACAAAACCTACATAATTCCCACATACTTTCAGTGCCATCCTCCAATCAAAATCAAAGTTACACCATTACCACACCCATCCTTGACTCAAACCTTTATCACGCAAGTAAAACTCCAATTCTGATTAGACATCAATACTAAGTATCCTTGATCATCAATGCCAAATGCCGATCTTCAATGCCACCCTTTATTACACACACACAGCCCAAATTCTGATCAAATGACAACACGAAGATCAAATAAAATTAGAGCTTCACATCAGTAATTTAAGCTAATTTAGGCCATTTTCAACGCAAACCTTGATCACGCTCGTGAAACTCCAATTCTGATCAGATAACAACTCCAAGATCACATGTGAAACTCCAATTCTGATCAGATAATAACACCAAGAACACATAAGATTAGAGCTTCACATCAATAATTCATGCCAATCTATAAGGCAAACCTTTATCACACAAGTTAAACCCCAATCCTGATGGGACAAAACACCATCAACACAAAAAGAAGAACCACACATAAGTTTTATATAAACAACACCTACTACAAACACCAAAGTATTTCAACATTTTTTTCTTTTTTATTTTCCAAACTTCAAGATGAACAACAATTAGGACATCTAATCAAACCATTCTCATTACACTCCAAACACCTCTTCAACACATCTTCATCCTCATCAAACACCTTCCTACTCCCACTACAATTCCCACACGGCACAAACCTCACATCCCCACAACTCTCACAAACAAACCCACCCTTCGTTCTCGGCAAACCTTCCAGAACCTTCGCAAGCTCCCCAACCTCATACATATACGTGATGACTTCAGCGCCCCCCACATGTCTCCCTCTTATAAACACCTGAGGAAGCGCCACGTGTCCCTTCCTCCCCAACACGCTCACAAGCTCTTTCCGATAGTTTGCGTCCATCGACACGTCACGCTCATCAACCCAAACCCTAAATCCCCTAAATATCATCCGAACCGCGTAACAATCCTCGAAAGTTCGTCGAATTCCCCGCAAACTCGTGAAATACACCACGATCCGGTCCTCTGTTCCCGGTAATCGAATCACCGGCGAAGAAGAATCGGTTAATTTCGATGACGAATCGGTGTTGTGGAACGATTTTGAGGGTTTGAGGGAGCGATGTTCTTCGGAAGGTGAAGGTCTTGGGGATTCGAAGAAATTGCACAGACGCTTGACGACTCCGCCGCCGCCGCCGCCGCGGGCGGGTTCCGGGAATTTGGTGAGAGAGCGTTCGAGCTGCGGCGGTTTCTGCGGCGGCGGTTTTTCCTTTTGAAGCTTCGTTAACGAACGGTTGAAGAGAGAGTACCTAGACGACGTCGTATTGCTTCTGTTGTTGTTGTTGCCGTATTCTGCCATCGACCCTGTTTTCGATTTTTTTTTCCAACACGTAAACGCTAAATGGTTCAGTTTTTAAGCTTTGTAATAAATAATAATAATAAATAAATAGATAAAAAATGAGTGTTTTTTTTTTTTAATTGTTTTGATAGATGAAGATACCTAGAGAGAAAGAGGGAAGATGAGGCGGTGGGGGCGGTGGATGATGTGTGTTGTCGTTTTGAGGATAGTGTTATGCTGATGGTTAGTCGTTTATGTTGTGTGTTGTCGTTTGAGTTGTTTTGTTTTGTTTTCTGCGTTTTGGTTTTTGCAGATAGAAAGAAAGAGAGAGAGAGAGAGGGATTGTTAAAATGTTAAGGTTTTTGTGGAGGAGGGAGAGAGAGAGGGTTGGCTTTTGTTTTGGTTTGAACTTTAGAGAAAGAGAGAGAGACAGTCCAAACTACGAAGCCAAGAATTTGTACCTTTGTACAAGTAAAATTCGTTCAAGAAAATAAATGTTTTTTTAAGATTAAATATATTTATGTTCTTTATAAATTTTTAAAAATTATATTTATTTCTACCGTTAAATTATCAACTTTTTATTTTATTTTATTTCTTTACATATGTATTAATCTTTGCAGCTACTACCTCTCTTGGATCCCAACAAGTTATCACTTCTCCCCATCTAGACGACAGTTAATACTCGAGATTATATCTCGATACTTCCGGTGTATCCATGTCAAAACATGTTTGATGTTTTTTTAATTAATTTAAGTATTTTTTTTTTAGAGAGAGAATGATTGATGAATGTGTTTCCAGATTGATCGTGAGATACTTGATAGAGTAATAAAAAAAGTTGGTAAGGTGTTTCATTTGTTGATTTGTTTGGTGTGGTTAGAAAACTAATCAAGGAAACATTTAATGAAATATTAAATGTCATTATGAATTAGTTAATGCTGTAGTTAATAAAACTGGTATTCTTCACCTATATCAATAAAACTAGTATATCAATTTTTAATGTGCGAAGCTCATTTATTGATGGGTTCCAAGAATAATATGATTCTTATGTATTTTTATCTATTATTTTTCAATTAATATTTATTTTAGTCAACACCTTATATTAAAATTTTAATGTAAAAATTTATTTATATGGGTTATTAAAAATATTTTATTTCAATTTTTTAATGTTATTTTTTCTTCACAATATTATTGTAAAGTATATATTAAAATGAAAAACTCGTTATTCACTTGTTCATACTTACAACAAGAGGAATTTGTTTGAAGTTATATTTTTATAGTCGATCATTTTAAAGAATGGCATTTTCAAAATTATTAGCAAGTTTTTTAACAATACGATATAATTTTAAAATAATATTTATTTATACGAAGAAAATATTATTATTTTATCCATATTTAGTGCCCAAAAGTCGAAAGAGGATAGCTTTCCTGGAAAAAAAATATTAGCACAATGATATATCTTAGTTACTAAAATTATAATGATTACAAGTTACAATGGTTAAAAAAACTGTGAATTAGCTGAATATAAATTAAAAAATAATAATTATACATTTATAAAATATTTTACATCATTATTCAATCACCATTAATCATTCAATCATAACTTAACATATTATGCATAATAACAGTAATAATTATTACATAAGAACTTCACCAAATCAATTATTTATGATTAATTAATATTATAAAATAGTTTTATGTTATATATGTATAACCATTAAATTCATTTAAATTTTGTTATTTATTTTCACCATTTTTCTTCGATCAATCCCCTTAATTTTCTTTTCATGAATACTAGTCATCAAAAGTCAAAATATTTAGTTAAAATATCATACAAATACATAACTAACAGCATGATAATGATATTCTTTCTTACTATGTTCTTCATTTGATACAGTCCATAGTATTCTGGGATTATACTTTTCTCAAAAGCTTCATCTAAATTATGGTATCAAACATCTCCAATCATAATCCAACCAATAAATAACCTTTGTGTCGCTCTACACGACCAAACTGTTTCTATAATGAACACATATTGCAGTGTGTACAGAGGATGCACAAGTTACATTCAATTGACGCGTATACGTGAACAAAACAAAGATAACATAGGAGTACAAGATTTGCAGATTTTTTTTCTATCTACGGATATTAGTTTATTATTATTAGTTGTTTTTTTAATGGATAAGTTTGAACATATATTTTCTATTATATATCTTGTAATATTAAAATATGAGAAAATAAACACGAACGAAAGGCCTAGTTTTATTCTCCCCCCCCCCCCTATATAACTAGATTTTTACTTCTTTTCCTCCATATTCATTTATTGAGTCTACAATATTATTATTTATTCGTTTTTTATTTTAAGAATAATAAATTTTATTATAATTCAACATAAAAATATATTAAAAAATTAACTTATATATATATATAATATGATAATATATTTTATTTATTAATTTTGGTCTTGAAATATCAATAAATATTTTGAAGAAATATGAGGGAATATGTATTTATTGCATATACAATAAAACTATTTAAAAGTTCTTTCACAATGGTGATAAAAAAATAATTTTTGAAAATTCAAAATTAATTATTTTTTATGGTATCCATAAATCCAACCCAAACTAATCAATTTTTAATCATATTATTTTAATTTGAATTTGAAGAAAAAATTTCTCAATTTCAACCCAATCTAACTTAATCCAAACTACTTTATCAAGTCAATAAAAACTCCTATTCTCTCACTTTATTTCAACAGTGAAACAATTCTTTAATTAAAATTAAGCAAAAGAACAATATGGTAAAATAAATATTTATATTTTATTACCATAGGTATAATCATAATGTAGGCCATAATATTGGACTTTTGGATTTCTTTTTTGAGGTGGGAGACAAGGCAGCGTAAGAACGTAACCGACTTTTTAGCGTCCCGTTTGGATAATGGAATATTGGCGAGTGCTAGGTGGGTCCCCACGGCAGATTCCTTTTTCTAATAAAAGCAGGCGGTTATGCTTTTTCTCTCGCGCCAAACAGTCCTTACGTCATCGTTTTCTTCTTCGACGTGACCTTTACCAAATTGTAAATAAATAACGATTTATAATCATTTCAACTTTCATTTACTTTTACGATAATTTATCATTATATTTTAATTTCCAAATTTAATCAATGTAAACTAAGAATTAAAATATAATATATAATATAACTTAAGATTAAAATAATAATAAATATACATCTTATACTTTGAAATATTATTTTGTTAACTTTTTATCCTTTATAGATTAAATTATACTATTTTTATATTTTTAAGAATTAAAATAATAATTCAATTTATCTAATAATTTATGAATATTTTTATATAGATTTGAACCTTTACGTGATTGATATAATACTAATAGTATAAAAAGTTTTTATATTATTTTTAATAAAAAAAATTATATATTAAATTTATTGATTTATTATATTTATTTTAAAATTATAGCATGAATCAATTTTAAGTATAAAATATTGGAATGTTTTTTTATGTAAACTGATAATACCATTTTTTATATTATGATTTAATTGTGAAAATGCATATCAATATAAAAGCTTATCCATTAACAACAACTCATAATTACATTTTGTATGCAAAGCATGTTAATTTGAATCAACAGGAGTTAATTTCTTCTCCTGACAAAAAAAAAGGAGTTTATTTTTGTTTAAATAAGATTTAATTTTCTGTCCAAAAAAAAAAAAGTAAGATTTTAAATTGGAATTTTATAATCAGAAAAAAATTATATGACGACTTTATCTTTCTAAATAAATCCATTTAATCTGGAACAGTCGATGTTCAGAAATAAAATTAAATACTTACGAGATTTAAGTATACTTTTAATCTTTATAAGATATTATTATTTTTTTTTGTCCTCGTATATATTTCTTTTAAACGATCCACGTAAAATTTTTCTTTTCTGTTTTAATCTTCATTGTTTTATTTTACTCTTTATAAATATATTCTCCTTTTTTTTCATTTTTATCCTTTGTATAATAATTTTATTTTCAGTTTCTATAACTTTATTTTCAAATAAATTATTTTAAAAAAAATTATTTTAAAAAATAAATATTATAGGAAATAAGAAAATATAACATAAGGATTAAACTAGAATAATAAATGTTACATAAGTAGCATATACATCATGATTAAAGCATGTTAAGTTTAAGTATTTAAAATATTCCATAAAACATATTTAATATTTTAACATAATCTCTTCACACGTTTACATAGATATCATGCACTTGATTAAATTAATCAAACACGAACTTCTCATGTTATCAATTTTATTTAAATATGCATAGCATTGTCTTTCAAAATTAAATCGTCTAGCCCTAGTATTTGGGACAGATTAAGGTGTGCGTGAAATTACTCTCCTTTTTGCTTAATATTTACAAATTTCAAGACCATATCAATTAATTATTTATCAATTATATTCTTATTTATTTTATTTATTTATTCATTTATAACTTCTATATATTTATTATATAATACAAATGAAAAAGGGTATTATAAAAAATTTCAAAATTATTTTGTGAAAAATAAGAAAATTTTCTTGGTTTAGGTAAAATAATCATAAACAACAATTGAAAAAATGATGGATTATTAATTTTATTATAAACATATCGAAAAACTTCGTTAAGATGATTTTAAATTGATTGACACTATAATTTTTTATTAAGACGTATACTACTTGAAAAACTAAATTCTTGAGATTAAAAATCTACAAAAGGTATTAAAATAACAAGAATTAATTAGATTCAATTTCATATGTATTTTGATGTTATTTTTCAATTTAACTATCTTAATAAATATTTTTATTAAATATTAATGTAAATTATTAAAACAAAACTGTAACTTTAAATTAAATACTGCCAAAATAAGAATAAAACAGCGTCCAAGAAACCGACTAAGCGTCGGAACATGTAATATATAAGTGCAAATTTAAAAGGGTGTGGTTTATTTTGTTAGTCTTAGTTTAGTTTTTCGTGTTTTTTTTTTTTTTGCATGATTTTATTTAATTTATTTTGTTAGTCTTAGTTTAGTTTTTCGTTTTTTTTTTTTGCATGATTTTATTTTATTTATTTTGTTTGTCTTAGTTTAGTTTACTTTTTCTTGAATGCCCAAGTAAATATATTGTCAAGCATGATGTGAACACACACTATGTTAGGTACGATAAAATGATGGCCAATCTTATTAATTTGTTATTTTATACCAGTATGCTATTTTAATCATTTTCTTTTTGGTGAATACTTACTTGAATCATTGGTTTACACGTAACTGACACTTTATTTATTATTTTTTTGTAAAAAATATTTTTAACTATCAAAAAGTTAAAGACAAGAACGAAACATCTCAACCAAACAAATGAAATACTTGAAAATCCATATGGATATAAAAAAAATGATAAAAAAATTCATCATTTTTGTATAAATACTTAAAATTATAAAATAAAATGAAAATAAGTTGATTTTTTTATAATCAATAGTAAAATCAAAGTTAAAAAAAAAAAAGAGAAATAACGAGTATATTTTTTAAAACTTCAAGCTAAAGATTAGAATGTAATTTTTTTTAATATATGTATACACGCATTATATCACACTATATATTGTTTTTGAATTGGAAGAAAAGAATGAAAAAAGAAGTTAGACATTATCCCTCCCGAAAATCAATTAGATATGATATTATATAATGCATATCTTAAATATTACTCCTAATTTTTCTTATTTTCAATTTTCTATTAAAGAGGTAAATCAAGAATTCTATCTCATAAAAAATTAGATTACTTTTAATATATTATCGTCATGTAAATATTTTTATAGATAACATTTTTACACAAAACTAAATAATACCTAAATTTATCAATTGGGGTAGATGAATTCACATTAGGGTTTGGTCACAGGGTGTCACAAAGCTTACAAAATGATGTCTGGTCAAAGAAAGAAACCTTGCATGATTGTGAGGAGAGAGAAGTTGTGTTCATTGACGTTTTATAGTCTTATCATATTTGTGATGGATCTTTTTAACAATTCTTCTCCATGTAAACAATCATATTATTGTACATGTTGTAGACCTCTAGGATTCTATGGTGTTGAATTTTCAAACTTTATATCTACTTTTTCAAATATTATTTAATGAGTAATCCAATATTCCAATTTTGTAAAATTTATTAGGTAATTTAGTTTTTGAAAAATAAAAAATAAAAAATAATTCTTAAAACGTATTTATTATCATTTAGTCATTAAATTTAGTTATTTACTATTATTTCAATTCTTAAATTTTACCATATATTTTTGTTTTAATTTATTGAATTAAAAATTAAAATGATAAATTGATATAACTTAGATATCAAAATAATAATAAATATCCTGTAGAAAATAAAATAATAAATACTTATATATTTAAAAATATTTTTTTTATCTTTTAACAATTAAATTATTCTAAATCTCACAATATCTAATTTAATCATTATTTATAAATACTTTATTAGTAAATTTTTATTTATTGAAAAATCTAATTATATTTTGATGTCTAAAATGAGATTACAAAGATTTGATTTGACACATGTTTTGTAAAACCCGGGAGAGTTTTACTTTTATATATATTGTCACATTATAAAGATTTCTACATGCATACTCAACAAAAAGAATATTTCAAGTATAATTTTCAAAATAATTAGTATAAATTAATAAATTTATTTTACTTGACAATTTACAATCAATTAGATGGAAATATAAGTTTATATTTATATTGTCATTATATTCTAATAATATTATTCATAACCTAATATTCAATAACTCTATATATAATATTAAAAAAAATTAAATAAATATGCATGAGTAAAATCCATTTCATAAACACATTATGTGAGCTTCAAATTAATTAACTCTCTAGCCACACGTGTGAGTAGAGAACAAAAGCATTGAAGAAAAATGAAGGCATTTTTTATTTCTTAAAGCAATGTTATGAACTGTTAATCAATCAATATGCTTGATTTCATTTCATCTGGTGGGCTCTCATTTCACCATTGTGTAGTGGTAGGGCCTAAACAAAGGAAGTACTTGTTAATTAGAAAATCTACAAAAGAAGATATATAATAATAGAAGTACGAGAGAAAATATTTATAATTTCTTTTTCTTCTTTTAGATCACTTTAGAATTTCTTTTACTGATTTGACATTCCATCTCACACATTATTTATTTAGATAAGACTTTATAGAAAATTTAAGATTTGTAATTTTCATATATAATAAATATACAATGTCTTAATCAAATCAAGAAGTACTTTGTAGTAACTTATTTCTAAGAAATAATGGAGTGGTGGTGTATCATAAATATTCATCATGGTATCAGTATTTTTAGAATAAATTTCTAACAGACCCTTGAAATTTTGAAAAATTCTTCAAATCTAACTTAATATACTATTTTGAAAGTGAATTGTTTTTTCTTGAGAAACAGATTTCATAAAGATGTCTGTAACTTAATGTACCATTAGATTTGATAAACTTAATTTGGTTAAATCTTTTCTTCAACCTTCTCACTTATATGTAAAATGAAATCTTGGCTTAATCAATTAATAGTTATTTTAATTCTTAACTTAGATAGATATTTTATTTTAATTCTTAAAAAAACGAAATTGTAAAAAATTTATTGAATTGATATTTCATTATTTATTTTAGTTATCTTATAAAGTAACTGTTATCTAATGTGTTTAATTATATATTAGATAATTTTTTTAATTTAATTTAATTTTATATATAATTGAATATATTAACAGACAAAATAGATTAATTTCATACATATTTTTAAAGTCCATGTTCGACTTATTAAGCTATCTACTATAACTTGTCAGAAAAAAAATCCATCTAGTATATAAGAAAAAATTGGTACACACTGTGAAAAGAACATTTTCCATTTTGGTAAAATTGATTGTACATGCATGATTGAAAAGTTATGAACTCTCTCAAGATCAATTTTTATTTAGGTTCCTAATTTCAGAAGGATAAAATACATTTTAATATTTCAAGATATTTTAAAATTTAATTTTAATTCTTATAAAACTTTAATACGTTTTTAATTAGCTAGGCCTTATATTTACTGAAAGCTACGTGGGTTTAATATTTTAGTTTAAATGTTTTGTATTTTCGGTAATAATTCATAGTCAATCAATTCAAAATCAGATTTTATATTATTTTTACAGATTTTTTTTTCAAAATTAATAAACATATCGATTAAGTCTATAAAATATTTTATACCAATAATTTATTTTATCTTTTTCTTTTAGTTTTTTTTTATTATGGACTAAAAGCATGTTCATGTATATATATTAAGAATTATAAATTAAATATTCTTTTGTGGGAATTAAAAATAAAATTTTGAGATTGTTTGAGAAGCACAAATATGTTTTACCCAGTTTTTTTTGTAATATTTATTGACATAAACTGAGTGCGATACAAATAGCAAATGAAAATTTATATTATTTCGCAAACATAACTGAAGGTTGGATGTTTTTTTTTTTTTTCTTTACTTTCTATAATTCTTTCTTTTTCACGTAGGTTTCTATTGTTAGAATGAAAATCATTTCGGTCATTTTTTTACCAGCACTAGAAATCGAATGAAAATCATTTCGGTCATTTTTTTACCAGCACTAGAAATCGAATGAAAATCTTCCTTTATAATCACCATTACAATATTTTAGCCGTTTTATTGGTCAGAATATCACTTAGAGGTCATATCTCTAAAAATTTAAAAAATTTACATTTAATCTCAACTTTCTAAATCATCGACTTTCTTCTTTTATAGATTATATTAAGATTCATCTCAATATTACCTCTATAATTTTTGAAATTAACGTGTAAATAAAAATACCCACACTTAATGAGTACTTGCAAATTAGATCTAATTAATTAGGAGAAAATTTAAATAGGTTCAAATATAATTTTTGCGATTATAATTTTTTTTTAAATATAGAAATATATTGAATTATTAAAAAACAATTCAATTATCCAAATTATACTCAAATTGTAAAATATATATAAAAAGTAATTATAAAATTAATTTGATTTATTTGATTTAGTTTTAAAATTCCAAACCATAAACCAAATTTCTATTTCAATAAAAATTTAATCCTGACTAAGTGAATAATAGTTAATTTAATTTTTAAATTTTTTTAACATTTTGAATTTTATTTAAATTATTTTGGATTTTAATTCCTCACTAGAACTGTAATAATATTCAGAAGGGTGAAGTATTTGGTAATTATTTGGTAACGGTGAGATGAATAGCGTGGATCTTTGCGAATTTATGTCAAAGGGCAACCCATGTTATTTTTGTACAGCAGAGTGTAGATTTGTCATCCAATGTATTTAAGGTGTATTTTAAAATGGTTATGAAAATTAAATTATTTTATGATTAATTATAATTAAAATAAAAATAAAGATGCACATAATTAATAAACAAAATACATTAATATTTAATTATAGTTAAAATGAAAAATAAAGATGCATATAATAATAAAATAAAATACATTTATATGCATCTTTGTTTTTTTTATTATTATTATTATTTTATGTACTTTATTATATTTTTTGTTTTCTCTCTTTTTTCTTATCTTATTTCTTTTTAATTAAACAATCTTATTTCTATCTTCTTTTCACTCTATTTTCTTCTCTTCTATCAACTTATACTCAGCAAAATACTTTTTACATAGATTATTGGGTTATTAAAGAGAGCTTTAAATCGATGATTAATATATCTCATCTAAAAAATAGATTTTTACATTAGTCATTCAAAAGAATTCAACTAAAATTAATTTTAAAACATTTTTAATAAAAAGATGATAAAACAAAACGATGATTTAAATACAGGTTTTGGAAAATTTATAAAAACTAAAAATATATTTAACTCTTTATTTGAAAAGCCTGATGACTAATTTTAGTAGTGTGTCTCTTTCCAACTGATTTTCAATCCACAGTACTTGGATTTGATATTTTGTTTTAAGAGTCCAAATTCACTGCTTGAACCAAACATAATGTTGATTATGATCAACGTTATTAACATATTTGTTTGGAAATTAGTGTGTTTGTTTTTTTAATTTTAGTTTATAATATCTAAACGTCAAGGTATAGTTAAAAATCTCATTATACTAAACATAAAATACTATTTTGATTAATAAACAAAATATTGAATTATAAACATTTTCATATCAAAATGAACACTGTAAAATTAAAATAAAAAAGTAAAAACCAAACCCAGATTCATTTATTTTTTGTGAAGAATTTGTTAATGGATAATCAATCATAAAAGGAAGTTTCTTTAATTAGAATCATTATTAAATATAGTTTCATTTGGCTTCATCTTTATTTCTTCATGATTCTGTTATTGAACAGACATAATTTGAGGTTGACAAAAGTTTCAAATAAGTTGATGCCAGTTGTGTGCCAGACATTATTTGATGAAAATGGGTTTGGTTTAATGAAGTTATGATGCCCCTTTCATCCCAAAAAGGAAAAGGGAAACCATACCATATAATCGCCCTAACTTATGGATAGCATTTTGTAGGGTCAATTTTGTATCTGAAGCTTTAGAGACAGGTCCAAGGTGCTCACAATTTTGCTTTAGTTCAAAGTAAAATCTCAATAGTGGAACAATTCTACTCAATAATTTGAACAAGTAAAGGAAAGACAAAAGGTGGAAACATTGAATACTTTCTAACTAGTAATATAAGCCAAACAGGTGTCCAACCAAATTATATTATTGATATAGGATTTTGGACCAGAGAAAAGAAAAGAAAAGATATAACAATGTTTTCCTTTTATTTAGTGTGTATTTCTATTCACATTAAATTATCTAAGATTACATAAATATTGTGATTTTAGGTAATATTTAAATGTTTATTTACGTGACCAAGTCTAGGATTAACGGTAAAGTACAAAAACACACAAGAAGGGGGGGATGAATTGTGTAGACTGTTTTTAAAACTTTTTCTCTAAGACGATGCGTTTGCGTCTGTTGTTTTCAAAGCTTGATCAGACACAAGATTGTTTTCTTCTTTAAGATTGATTTTATTATCAAACTATTCAAGTTATTATCCCCTGTTAGTCAACAGATAAAACAATAGAGAAGACAACAATATTTTTATACTGGTTCGTCTGATCAAGACTACATCCAGTTCCCAGCAACACGCTAAGGTTCCACTATGAGTATTCTTTGAACCCAGCCACTCCTGGCTAAATACAGATATTATTTGGACACAGCCTTCTCAGGCTAAACAGGTATTCTTTGAACCCAGCCTCCACAGGCTAAACAGGGTATTCTTTGAACACAGCCTCCACAGGCTAAAATAGAGGTATTCTTTGAAACACAGCCTCCTCAGGCTAAAACAGAGGTATTCTTTGAAACACAGCCTCCTCAGGCTAAGAGAACCACAACAGTGGATTTAGGAAGATGAAAGAATAAGTTTATCCTCTACACAGAGAGGGGTTTTACAATGAGATCTATTCTAAGTTCATGGTGAGTGAACTTTGCTTGAGAGCTTGAAGTTTGAATATGATTTCTTTGTTCTGTAGTTCGCCAGCCTTCTCTTGAAGTAATGAAGTCCTTTTATAGAGAGCTTCTTGAAGTATCCGTTAGACTAAAGATTTGACCGTTAGTCCTTTGTCTTGGGGTCTTCAAACATGTGACAGAGATCAATCAGAATAATTAATGTTTGCACAGACTTTTTCTGACTTGATTAGAGACATCAACAAAAAGCATGTTTGCTTTTTGTGTTGCAGGGGTGTTAGAACAAGGATGATTAACGTCTCAAGATTTTGATTAATTACAAGACAGACAAAATCAAGCTACCCAAGACTTGCTAAGACGAAACGAGCACAGATGAAACATGGCTCTTCAAAATTGAAGATCTGCGTCTGTCCAAAAGCCAAGCCATCAGACGATACTTGCACAGACAGAAGAAGACCATTCAAGCTAAAGTCTTCGTCTGTCCAAGAGTGAAGTCCTAAGACGAAAGGATAAGACGAAACAACAACTTTTGAAGATTTACATCGTCTATCCAAAAGTGAAGTCAAGTTGAGTCTTTCGCGTCAAGATTTCAAATCTGAAGAAGTACTCAAGAGAAGCATCCAAGATCAGTATAGGGATTCGAGCTTACACTCCAAAGTCAAAAAGGTCTTCACCTTTTGTCACATCTCTGTACAAGTCAGAAAAAGTACTGCGCGCACAATCTAGTCCGCTATATCCGCTGCGACTCTACATCAATCAATCAAGTACAACTGACAACCTTTTTGGAAAACTCTCAAGAGAACTCTCAACGACTCTCAACGGCATTCTAATGAGTCTAACGGCTATTTGAAGAAGATGCCTATAAAAGGACTTCATAGCTTCAAGAATCAGTTGGCGAATACGCTTATCTCATTCTATCTTCTGAGAATTCGCTCAAGTTCTGATTGCGCTATATTGTAAAAACCTCTCTGCGTAGAGGAAAACTTTGTTTTCAAACAACCTCTTTTCAAAGTCCACTTGTGTGGTAGTTTAGCCTGAGGAGGCTGTGTTTCAAAGAATACCTTTGTATTAGCCTGTGGAGGCTGGGTTCAAAGAATACCTGAGTGTTTAGCCTGAGAAGGCTGGGAGCAAAGAATATCTTGTAATAGCCAGAAGTGGCTGGGTTCAAACAATACTTGTAAACCTGTTCAGGTTTGTAGTGAAAACTCAGTGGTTGCTGGGTAACTAGACGTAGTCTTATATAGACGAACCAGTATAAAAATAACTGTGTTTATTTGTTTCGTCTGATCAAATAACTGGGGATAATCATAATTTAACGTTTGTTCATTAAAATCAACCTTTCAACATAGACACTGTTTCGTCTGAACTGCTTTGAAACCCACAGACGAAAGGGATAAAATTTTCTAATTAGCACAATTCAACCCCCCTTCTTGTGTTTATCTTTTACAGTTTGGTATCAGAGCTCAGCCTCTAAGGGTTGAGCGCTTAACAGCTGCTAGAGGAAAAGATCCAGCATGGACTCACAAGGACCATCCTTCCTATCAGGAGGAGCTTCGATGAACAAACCTCCAGCGTTCTCTAGGGATGATTATCCATACTGGGCTGACAAAATGGAGATGTACATCAAGTCAACCCAATACAGATTATGGAACATAATCACCACAGGTGATGGAGGACCATCTCCAAAAGCCCAACCAAACTCTCCAACCTTACTTTTCAATTTTGGGGCTTCTAATAAAATTCGCTACTGATTTTTGCATCTGACATGTTTCAGTATTTTGATAATAACTCGAGCTACACAAGTCCAATTGAGGCGTTCTTGGTGGAAAATTAAAGAAGACTTCAAGGGCTACAAAAGCTATGAAGACACCAAAGCCCAGTTCGGACTGGATCTAGTAGGAAAATAAGCTTGAAGTTTGCGTTGGGATACTTCCAGAAATTTACAGCGAATGCTTATGTGTATTAGGCCTTATTAGTAGTTTCCTTCCAATTTGTGTAATTGTTTTAAGGATTTAATTTGGCCTTAGCTTTGTAATAATCTTAGGATCATTTGAACTTGTAATTAGATTAGGCACATTTTAATTTTGGGCCTTTGCGTGATGAATAAGTGCGCGGCCTTTATGTAGGAGTGTTTGTGAGAAATTAGCGTACAGACGATACCTACAGACGACAGGGTCACAGACGATACCACGGACGATAGCGTACAGACGATAGCATAGAAATGCTTCCAGGATGGTACACACTTGAATACTACAGACGATAGTATCGGAGTGCTTCCAGGAGAGTAATCAATCAAACATCACAGACGATAGCCTTGGAATGTGTCCAGGATAGTAGTCAGACGATTGACATAGTCAAGTATCATAAGCGCTCCACAGAAGATACCCAAGCGCTCCTTCGTCTGATACTTCATGATGAAGATTGTTCCGTCTATGCCTTCACATGAGGAACTATTCCGTCTGATGCTCCTTAGTCTGATGCCTCAAGCTGAGTCTTCGTCTGAGGTTTGTTTCGTCTGGACTCTCACAAGCTGAGTTCTTCGTCTGAAGCTTGCTTCGTCTGAACTTTCACAAACTGAGTTCTTTCGTCTGAAACTGGTTTGCTTCGTCTGGACTTTCACAAACTGAGTTCTTTCGTCTGAAGCTGGTTTGTTTCGTCTGGACTTTCACAAGCTGAGTTCTTCGTCTGAAGCTGGGTTGTTTCGTCTGGACTTCACAAGCTGAGTTCTTCGTCTGAAGCTTGTTTCGTCTGGACTTCCACAAGATGAGTTTCTTTCGTCTGAGCCATCCCAAGCTGAGCTCTTCCATCTGAAGCTTGCATCGTCTGATCCTTCACACGCTATCCCAACTCCACTAGTATAAATACATCACACTTTGAATTGTAAAAGGATCTTTGAATCAATTTTGAATTAATTGAATTTAGCAAGAGCTAATTCTTTGAGAGTGGATTTCTCTCTAAGGTTTCTTCTAGAACCTTGAATCTTATCATGGAAACTCTTCCTTGTGGCGATTCTCCCTTAGGCTTATTGCTTTTGCATGGCGCCATCATCTTCTAAATCTACTCCGCTTTCATTCTTTCTTCTAAGTCCTTGAGTCGTAACTCTATTCTTCGAGCTTCCGCCATCGTTGATTCCATTTCGCACTTCCGCCATTGACGCATTCGTGGAGTTTCCAATCGAATCAAGACGAACGGTCCCAAATACGAGCCTCGTTCACAGCGAGCTTGTATCAAGTGGTTATCAGAGCTTGTTTCTCTTGAATACCGTATCAAGTGGTATTCAGAGCTTATCTCTTGATTATCATTTTAAGTGATAATCAGAGCGTGTTTTGATTTTCTTCAAGATTGGATCTCTACTCCATAAGTCTAGTAAGTTTCTTCGATCATTTTTGAATTTTCTCGAGTTCTTCATTTAATTCTTTTAGTGTGCTTAGGATTCATCTTTAAGTGTCCTTAACTGTCTAGTAGTTTTGTCAATTTCTTGTTTAAGTCGTTTTGTTCGGTGAAGATCATGCAAATCATATTATTCATAACTTGATCCGTATCGTTATGCATAGATCTGTGTTCGATGTTTGCGTCTGAGTCAAGATCTGAAAAATTATCATATGTTTCTTTCGTCTGTTCGGTCAAATTGAGTTAATTCGTAGTAATTTCCAATTCCTTGAATTACTTATCCATTAGAAATTGTTTTTTCCCATGTGTTAGTATCAATTTTTGCTTCTAATTTTGTGAAATTCGGTGTACTGTGAATTATCTGTCATTGTATGCCCTGTTTCCTCTGTTTTGATACTGCACTTGTTCCTATAAATCTGTACATTCAAGTTCATACATGCAAAATTGAGAAATCAACATCATTACATGCTAGTAGAGTGCTTACTATAGATCTAAATCCCTATTACACCTTGTAGTAGCATTAGCACTAGTAGTTGAACTTGGAGTGCTTGTTTTAGGCAAGATATATATCAGTACAGTAGCTTAAACAAAAGTGTTAGAAAAAGAAATCAAGTGAAAAGAAATCAAAACAAGAAGAAAACAAGTGAGAAAATTCAAAAGAAAGCTGAAAAGAGCATTGAAAAGTACTAGAAATTTTGAGTACTTGAAGTGAATTTTAGTGGACTTGTAAATTCTGTCCAGCAAGCTATCAAAGTGTTTAAGAAGTGCAAAAAGAAAATTGAGTAAGTAAATTGGACTTAGAGCTAAGACATAGCACACTCATTCACCTAGTAAAATTACTAATAGCTTGGAAATTAGTCTAGTAGTGTGTACTTGTGACTAGCTTGTTTTGACTCAAATTTTTGCATAAGTTAAACTTGCTGTATTGGATACTTGTCCAACCATTTTTTACTGCATAAAGAAGTCTTGAAAGTTGATTGCTATGCTACATTGAGTTTGGATGCTTTATTCAATTTGTTTGGCTTAGTAATCAAACCAAGTAAAATTGACTCTTTCTTGTCAGTTTGTACCATTGTCACATTTCATTCCATTCCTTGATGTTTGAGTAGCTTATTCCTTCATTTTAACTTTTATTGCTTGTCCTTTGACATTCCCTGTTTTGTCTTAGAAGTTTTGTTTCCTTGAAATTCTTGAGCTTACCCGAGAATTGTGCCTCTTTCACAAGGAAAATTCTGTATAATTGATTAGAGGTTTAATTAGAAACTTTGGTAGGGAATTGAGGGGAAAAAGGCAAGAGTGATACATCATAGAAAGAGCCTTCTAAGAGAGAAACACGAGTGATATTGGAGTGACACACTTAGTGAGTTGTAAGGTCCTTGATTATTATCTTCTTTGTGTACTAACCCTTTCATTGCAGCTATGGATAGTCCACTTAGTGTTGGAAATGATTTGTCTCCCAAAACTAAGAGAATGATGGACTTCATGACAACAAAATTCAACCATTTGCAAAATGAGATGAATGAGTTAAGAAAAGAAAGTGAAAGGAGGTATAAGGATGAAGGTAGTAGGAAAGGCCGAGAGGGAAAAGGGAAGGAAGGATATGATGGAAGTAATAAACATCATGAGAGAAAGAAAAAAGAGGAGTATGAAAGGAGAAGAGAAGTTCATAGAAGAAGTGGAAGTGAAAAAGTGAGCCATAGATTTGAATATGAGACTAAAAAGAAAGAGTATGATAGAAAAGAAACAAAGCATGAGAGAAGGGAAAGAAAAGAAAGAAAGTTGATAGAACAAAATGAAAGGATTTATACCGAGCTTGTGAGAAAGAAAAATGAGTTGAGAGAAAAAGAATTAAGAGAAAAAGAAGCTAAGGAAATAGAGTTGATGGAAAAACAAATGAAGGAGAAAAATGATTTTTTACTTGTTAATACTAACCCTTCATTTGACATTTTTGATTCTTATCTTGAGGAAGTTGTAGGTGTTGTTCCAAAAGAGGATTTCAAAGAGCAAATTGATCATCTCTTGTGTGAAGATGTTGAAAGGAATGAACTTAATGTTTTAAATAAAGATGCTTGGGATCATCTTTACAAAATTCCTTTTGATTTGATTCCTAATAAAGAGATGTGCACGAGAGAGCCTTTGAACATTTATGATCAAGAAAAGGAAACACCTTTAGAATTTGAACTACCTTTTGAGAAACTTTCTTTATCATCTCCTACTCCTTTTACTCCAAACAAAGATGAGATTGCACTAGAGTCTTATGGCTTTAAGCCTTGGACAACCCTTGAGATTGGGAATTTACAATTTTTGGTTGTGCCTAATGACCATTGTTTTCATGATGTTGAAATTTGTTCTAGGTTATTGGAAGAATCTAAGAAGGAGAGCACACCCCAAATTTCCAAACCTAGTGAAGTAATATGGATCAAGGAACAAATGTCAACACAAGTTGAAAAAGGAGAAGAAACTCTTAAGAATTTTGGTTACACCATAAATGAACATTTCAATTCTTTCTTTCCTTCTTTAAATTGTGTTGTTGATATGAATAGGCTACACACTTTGTTATTAAGTATAAAATTTGATAGGGTGTGCTTGATCTTTGATCCGGGAGGAATTTTATTGTAGGTGGAGCTCAAGTCAACTTGGGGACAAGTTGACCATAAGAAGGAGGGTTTGACGGAGGACCATCTCCAAAAGCCCAACCAAACTCTCCAACCTTACTTTTCAATTTTGGGGCTTCTAATAAAATTCGCTGCTGATTTTTGCATCTGACATGTTTCAGTATTTTGATCATAACTCGAGCTACATAAGTCCAATTGAGGCGTTCTTGGTGGCAAATTAAAGAAGACTTCAAGGGCTACAAAAGCTATGAAGACACCAAAGCCCAATTAGGACTGGATCTAGTAGGAAAATAAGCTTGAAGTTTGCATTGGGATACTTCCAGAAATTTACAGCGAATGCTTATGTGTATTAGGCCTTATTAGTAGTTTCCTTCCAATTTGTGTAATTGTTTTAAGGATTTAATTTGGCCTTAGCTTTGTAATAATCTTAGGATCATTTGAACTTGTAATTAGATTAGGCACATTTTAATTTTGGGCCTTTGCGTGATGAATAAGTGCGCGGCCTTTATGTAGGAGTGTTTGTGAGAAATTAGCGTACAGACGATACCTACAGACGACAGGGTCACAGACGATACCACGGACGATAGCGTACAGACGATAGCATAGAAATGCTTCCAGGATGGTACACACTTGAATACTACAGACGATAGTATCGGAGTGCTTCCAGGAGAGTAATCAATCAAACATCACAGACGATAGCCTTGGAATGTGTCCAGGATAGTAGTCAGACGATTGACATAGTCAAGTATCATAAGCGCTCCACAGAAGATACCCAAGCGCTCCTTCGTCTGATACTTCATGATGAAGATTGTTCCGTCTGTGCCTTCACATGAGGAACTATTCCGTCTGATGCTCCTTAGTCTGATGCCTCAAGCTGAGTCTTCGTCTGAGGTTTGTTTCGTCTGGACTCTCACAAGCTGAGTTCTTCGTCTGAAGCTTGCTTCGTCTGAACTTTCACAAACTGAGTTCTTTTGTCTGAAACTGGTTTGTTTCGTCTGGACTTTCACAAACTGAGTTCTTTCGTCTGAAGCTGGTTTGTTTCGTCTGGACTTTCACAAGCTGAGTTCTTCGTCTGAAGCTGGGTTGTTTCGTCTGGACTTCACAAGCTGAGTTCTTCGTCTGAAGCTTGTTTCGTCTGGACTTCCACAAGATGAGTTTCTTTCGTCTGAGCCATCCCAAGCTGAGCTCTTCCGTCTGAAGCTTGCATCGTCTGATCCTTCACACGCTATCCCAACTCCACTAGTATAAATACATCACACTTTGAATTGTAAAAGGATCTTTGAATCAATTTTGAATTAATTGAATTTAGCAAGAGCTAATTCTTTGAGAGTGGATTTCTCTCTAAGGTTTCTTCTAGAACCTTGAATCTTATCATGGAAACTCTTCCTTGTGGCGATTCTCCCTTAGGCTTATTGCTTTTGCATGGCGCCATCATCTTCTAAATCTACTCCGCTTTCATTCTTTCTTCTAAGTCCTTGAGTCGTAACTCTATTCTTCGAGCTTCCGCCATCGTTGATTCCATTTCGCACTTCCGCCATTGACGCATTCGTGGAGTTTCCAATCGAATCAAGACGAACGGTCCCAAATACGAGCCTCGTTCACAGCGAGCTTGTATCAACAGGAGATATCTCCATTGTAAAGCCTGAAGGAGAATGGGGAAACGAAGAATATTCTATGATGGAGCTGAACAACAAAGCAAGATATGCTCTTATGTGTGCTCTCTCCAGAACTGAGTACAACAGATTCTGTGCCTACAAAATCGCTAAAGAACTATGGGATGCTCTCAAAATCTCATATGAAGGCACTGAAGATGTCAGAATGAGGAAGACCGCTACTCTTCAAAGAGAATATGAAATGTTCTCTATGAAGAAAGGAGAGTCAATTGATATGATGTTTGGAAGATTCCAAACCATATTAAATGGACTCACTGCTCTGGGAATCACCTTCACAAAAGCCCAGAACAACATGAAGATCTTGGACAGTCTCCCACCTCCTTGGGAAGCCATGTCCACAGCTATCTCCGTTGGAAGAGATATGAAGACATTAACTCTAGACGAGTTAATTAGAGCTCTAAGGGTACATGAGGTACTCTTATGTAAAAGGGAGAAGATCAAGGTTCAAGAACCTATAACTCTTCCATCCGTCAACAACACCTCTAAAGAAGATTCTGTCAAGAAGGACAGTAAAAAGAAAGCAAAGATTTTGAAGGCTGATTCAACTGAATCAGAATCGTCTGATGGTTCCTCTGAAGACGAAGTCTCTCTCATGGCCAGACGATTCAAAAGAATGATGATGAAGAAAGGCAGAGGCCAACGCTTCTTCAAGAAAAAGGATAAGAAGTTCCCTGAGAAATCATCAACCAAAGAAGATAGCACAGAGATTGTGTGCGATGAATGCAGAAAGCCGGGACACATGAGATCAGAATGTCCCAGACTGAAAAAGAGGTGGAGCTCTAGAAGAGATAAAGGAAAGAAGAGCTTACTGACTTGGGAAGACCTTGACAGTGAAAGCTCAGAGGAATCCTCTGAAGAAGAAGAAACAACAAACATATGCCTCATGGCTGGAGACCATGTCTCAACAGAGGTAAATTATAATGAAACTTCTTCATCCTCTTCTTCTGAGTCTGAGTCAGAATCAGAAGAAATGTCATATGATACTCTTCTAGCTCACTAACATTTTATTGCTCAGCAATACAAAACTTGCAAAACCAAGCTGAGACAAGCTTTGGAAGAAAATGCAGTTTTGAAATCTGAAATTGAGTTACTAGACAAGAAAGTATCAAGTGATGTTTCGTCTGAGTCTAAAAAGGACATTTTCATTCTTGAAATCGAAAGATTAAAGAAAGAAAATGAGTCCTTACTCAATGACTTAACCAAGTTTACAAAGGGATCCTCCATTCTTGAAAATATTTTAAAATATGGGAGATCACCAAATGATAAAAGTGGACTTGGTTATGTTGAGAAGACAGACGAAAGGAAAAACAAACCTGTTTCATCTAACCAAAAGAAGAGAAATCACAACAAGGTTCCTAATATCTAAAAAAAGGCTAAAAACAAAAAGAAGCCTTTTGTAACTAACAAGAAAGGACCCAAAAAGATTTGGGTACCAAAGTCACTTATTGTTCCTGTTGCAGATATCCTTAATAGGAAGAGACAAGACTTCAAGCTGGTACCTGGACAGTGGTTGCTCACGACACATGACGGGAGACCTGTCTATGTTCCAAGACCTCAGACCAAGTAAAGGGTCTGTCTCCTACGGTTCTGGAAAATGTAAAATTCTTGGCATTGGGACTGTTGGTAAGACACCCAATACACTTATCCAGAACGTATCATATGTTAAAGGCCTTAACTTCAATCTACTTAGCATAAGTCAATTTTGTGATAGTGGATATGAAGTAGCTTTTAACTCTGATGAGTGTATAGTCAAAAACAAAGATAAATCCATTCTTTTTATTGGGAAAAGAAAGAATAACCTTTATGAGGTTTGTCTTTCTGACCTGAGTGATCAGAATGTAACATGTTTGATTTCAGCAGACGATGAACGAGATATTTGGCATAAAAAGCTTGGACATTTAAGTCTCAAGTATATTTCAAAGATTTCTTAAAAGGATCTCGTAAAAGGTTTACCAAAGATATCTTGGAAAACCAATCGTCCGTGTGAATCTTGTCAGCATCGGAAACAACTCAAAGCTTCTTTTAAATCAAAAAATGTTGTTTCCACGACAAGATCCTTAGAACTGTTACATATTGATCTCTTTGGACCCACTCAGACTGAAAGTCTTGGAGGGAAGAGATATGGATTTGTCATTGTAGATGACTATACTAGATTTACATGGGTATACTTCCTAGCCCATAAACATGAGTCATTCAAGGTCTTTGAAATATTCTGCAAACGTGTTCAAAAAGAAAAAGGAATATGTATTGCGTCTGTAAGGAGCGATCATGGAACAGAATTTGAAAATTCTGAGTTAAAAGCCTTTTGTTTTGAAAATGGTATATTTCACAATTTTTCGTCTCCAAGAACTCCTCAACAAAATGGAGTTGTGGAAAGGAAAAATCGTACTTTACAAGAAATGGCTAGAACTATGTTACATGAAAGCTCTCTCCCTAAATATTATTGGGCAGAAGCAGTTAATACTTCCTGTTATATTCAAAACAGAATATTGATAAGACCAATATTGAATAAGACTCCATATGAACTATGGAAAGGAAGAAGACCCAACATTTCTTATTTCCATCCTTTTGGATACGAATGCTTTATCTTAAACACCAAAGATCAACTTGGCAAGTTTGATTCAAAGGTGGTAAAAGGAATCTTTCTTGGATATTCCAACACATCTAAGGCATATAGAGTTTTTAACTCTAAGACGCAAGTTGTAGAGGAATCAATTCATGTAAAGTTTCAAGATAACTCAAAGGCTGATAAAGAAATATCAGACCTAGAAAACTTGTTTGAAAATTTGCAGGTTAACCCTTCTGGTCAGAATGATAAACATGGGTCAGACGAAACAAGAGCAGACGATACGGGCATAGACGAACCCTCTTCGTCTGATACTCATCAACAGGGAGATCAAGCTCCTACTAAAGCATGGAAGTTTGCATCCAACCATACAGAAGATCTCATCATTGGAGATAGATCCCAAGGTGTTCAAACAAGATCAAAAGTGAAGTATATCTCAAGCTATGCTCTTGTATCAGATATGGAGCCAAAGAACATTGAAGATGCTCTTCAAGACAATGATTGGATTTTGGCTATGGAAGATGAACTTAATCAGTTCATAAGAAATGATGTATGGACCCTAGTTGAAAGACCAAAGAACAAAAGCATCATTGGAACCAGATGGGTGTTCAGAAATAAGCTTGATGAAGCTGGAAAAGTGGTAAGGAACAAAGCAAGGTTAGTAGCACAAGGGTATAATCAACAAGAAGGTATTGATTTTACCGAAACCTTTGCACCTGTAGTTAGATTAGAAGCAATTAGAATATTACTTGCTTTTGCTGCTCACAAGAATATAGTTTTATATCAAATGGATGTAAAAAGTGCTTTTCTAAATGGTTTTATTGAAGAAGAAGTATATGTAAAACAACCTTCTGGTTTTGAAAGTGTGTCTCAACCTAACCATGTTTTCAAACTTAAGAAAGTACTGTATGGTCTTAAACAATGATGCAAACCCATGTAGCTATGGTGTGCTCCACGGATCTAACACCTTTGATTGCCCAATCTTCAATTCACCAAGTGATCTTCACTCAAGATCAAGAGAGGCTTGCGGGTTATAGGCTAAGAAGGGTGATAGTTTCGGTATGTGACCAAGAAGAAGAAAATCAAAATGGAATGAGATTTAGAAGCATGGAAGCGCCATGATCCAAGGGATCAATAAGCTTAGTGATGAATCGCCACTTGAGTCATGGATCAAGATAAGATTCAAGGTCCTTAGAAGAAACCCTAGGAGAGAACTCCCTTTTCTCAAGACACAAGTCTTAGAAATTTCTATTTCATTCAATTCAAAAGTGCTTACAAAATGTAAATTGCCTAAGTTATAAGACCCTTTGTGTGTGGTTGGCCTTGAGTCATCCTAGCCACTTGATCCTTGATGGATTGATCATGTGATGCTAAGCACCCCTCACTTGATCAATTCAAGAAGGATCTAGAGTTAATAAGATCAAGAGGCTCATAACTCATCTAAGTTTGTGAAGATCATGGATTAATTAAGATGGAATTCTATGCCTTGGATTAGAGGTAAATCCTAAGGCTAAAATCCCTTCTTAGATGAGAGTCAACAATTTAGAACTTGACTTAAATTTACACCTTTGATTATGAGATAATCAAGTGGTGGAAATTTAAATGAAGTTAGTGGCAATTCCACTAATTCTCTCTCCTAATCCATCCACTCTCTTTTAAGAGAGTGTATTACACTTGCTTAGTTGGTCATAAGACACTTAAGCCCATCTTAAGAGGCTTTGACCACCACAAATAGAAGTCAACATGTTCATAAAAGGAGCTTGGCCGAAATTCACAAACAAACATAGGTCCAAGCTTTACACAAATTAAAGCTAAACTAATTACAAAATACTTAGAAAATTACAAGGCTTCATTTGCCCAATTTGTTGACTTCCAAGAGTTGACCTTTGACTTTGACTTTGACTTGTTGACTTTGACTTGGTCAACTCTTCTTTAACTTGAGCTTCTATTTAACTTTGCATTTCTCTTGTAATTCTCATGCTTGGGAGATGGTCCTCCATCAAACAAGCTCCTCGAGCTTGGTATGACAGACTCAGTTCTTTTCTTCTTAAAAATGGTTTCTCAAGAGGAAAGGTTGATACAACTCTCTTCAAGAAAAGCGTTTCAAAAGACTTTATTATAGTCCAAATTTATGTAGACGATATAGTCTTTGGAGCCACTAATGATTTTTTGTGCAAGGATTTTTCAAAGCTTATGCAGGATGAATTTGAAATGAGCATGATGGGAGAATTAAAGTTCTTTCTAGGACTTCAAATCAAGTAGACGAAAGAAGGAATCTTCATCCATCAACAAAAATACACAAAGGAACTCATCAAGAAGTTCAAGATGGAAAATGCTAAGCCCATGAAGACTCCAATGCATTCGTCTGGAGCAAATCTCAACAAGGATGAGTCAGGTATGTCTGTTGATCAGATGGTATACAGAGGTACGATTGGCTCACTTCTTTATCTAACTGCAAGCAGACCTGACATTATGTTTAGCGTCTGTCTCTGTGCACGTTTTCAATCTGATCCCAAAGAATCTCATTTAAAAGCTGTAAAGAGAATTCTTAGATATCTTATTGGATAACAACTGATCTCTCTTTGTTTTATAAGAAAACTAGTGATTTCAGTTTAAGAGGCTTTTGTGATGCTGATTATGCTGGAGATAAAATGGAGAGAAAAAGCACAAGTGGTGGATGCTAATTCCTTGGATCATCACTAATATCTTGGTCAAGCAAGAAACAAAACTCCATTGCACTCTCAACAACTGAAGCAGAGTATATTGCTGCGGTAGGGTGTTGCTCACAATTACTATGGATTAAACATCAACTTGAAGATTACTCCAGGTTTGAGAATAATATACCAGTATTTTGTGATAATACAAGTGCAATCAATCTCAGCAAAAATCCTATTCAACATTCTAAAGCCAAACATATTGAAATTCGTTTTCATTTTATAAGAGATTATGTTCAAAAAGGTATTTTCGATATACAGTTTGTGCAAACTGATTTTCAATGGGCAGATATATTTACTAAAGCATTAGACGAAACACGTTTCAATTTCATTAAAGAAAATCTTGGGATTATTTCTTTGAATGATTGAAAATTGTTCCATCTGTACATTATTTCGTGTTAAGACGAAACATTGCGTCTGATCAAGTTGAATAGTTACTGTGGTAAAATTCAACAGACGCAATTGTTACTGTTTAATGAGTTTATCTTAAGTGTGAAGGGACAAATTAAAAGTAGCAATAAATGTGTCTGTCATTTATTGCACTATTCTAGGACATTGAAAGGCACGCACTATGAATAGCAGAGGTCAAATCAATCATTGAAAAGGCAATGATGTGGACACGTCAAATCAGGGGCAGTTTTCAAAATTTCATTCGTCTGAAGAATCACAACCGTTTCATTCTTTGCCTATAAATATTTTTGAAAGTTTACTCTTTTACTCTTTACTGCAATTTGCAATCTTTTGAACTTTCCAAACCTAATACTCACTAAGCTTTTATTCTCTCTCTGTTTTTCAAAAATTTCAACAATGGCCGCCAAGAACACTAAAGCTACCAAAACCGCTGAAGCCACTTTCTTTGCTCAAGACTTGTTCTTGCCGAGCAAGTGGATCTCAAGAGAGACCCTGGATAGTGTCTCTGAAAGGGTTGTCAAGATGTTAGACCACACTGGGTGGATGGGTTTCGCTGAGATGAGAGGCCCATGGCTGATGGAGGCGTATGCCGAATTCTGGAGCGACGCGAAGGAGTTCGATGATGGTATCGTAGGTACCATTGATGACAAAGAGTACATCATCACGGTGGACTCTATTGCTGAGGCTAGCAACTGCAAAGCCGAGGGGCGCTTCTATAGCCCCAACTGGATGAAGAATGAGTCAGAGGAGCATGTAGACAAGATTATGTATATGAAGAAACGCGACCCTGAAGACCCCAAGTTCTATAGGTCAGGGAACCTCTCTCCAACCGCCAGAATCATCCACAACCTCCTCTTCAACATCTTCACGCCAAGAACTGGTTCAAGGGACAATGTGAGTGCTCGAGACAAATTCTGCATTTTCTACTGTTTGAGAAAAGCAAGGATGAGTCTCCAACACATTATCCTTGACCACTGGATAAGCGCGTTGAAGAACCGCAACATCCGTAGGAAGAGCAGCATTCCCTACGCCACCACCCTCTTCACAAAGATCATTATCAACCAAGGGTTTGATACTGCTGGTGTGGTATATCACCAAGAAGGAAAGGAAGTGAAGGCAAGCACTTTTGCCAAGATGCATCTGACGCCAAGCCTTCTTCTTCACTCACAAAAGGAAGATGTACCCCTCTCACCTATCACCAAAGACCCTACACACAGAGCTCGCATCAAGCGTGCTAAGCCTCAAACACAAGCCCAACCTTCAACCCAAACACCGTCCGAAACACAACCCCAAACACTAACCAAAACTCAAACTCAAACACTTCCACCTCCTCCTCTTCCATCTGTGACTGTCTCTGAGGTCCCCTTCGAGGACGTTCTTGAGGAACCCCTCAAGAAAAAGAAAAGGACCATCAGAATCAAGCACATTGGTGCCAAGCCAAGAGGATAGATGGTATCCCCAAGTGAAGATGAAGGGGCTACAATATCGTCTGAGAAAGTTCCGTCTGTGAAGATACTTACAGACGAAGAAAAGCAGAGGACAGCAGCTGAGGAAAAGGCAAGAGCTAGAAAACTTGCTCTTGAGAAGGCTGCTAAAGGCAAGGAGAAGATGAAGCAAAAGCTTGCGTCTGTCGTTGTTGGTGAGACAGAAGAAGAAAAGATGCTGAAAGAGGCCAAAAGAGTCTCTATTTTGCTTCACGCTGAGAGAGAAAGAATCTTTCTTGAGAGCGTTCGCGGCATTGGATCGTCTGAGGGAGCGTCTGCTCAAGCAACCTCAGAGGGCATGAACAGTGAAGATACAACCCAGATCCAGAAAGACAATGCCCAGCTTGCGGAGGAGTTGGAAACTATGCTGAATGAGGAAGTCTCCACAATGGAGGTCTCTCCATCAAGATCACTTCAAGACGAACATAGGGCAACCCCTATTGTTGCGTCTCCACTGAACACATTCTTTGCACTGACGTTACCTACTACGTCTGAGGAAGCATCCCACCAACAGGAAGTTTCGTCTGAAGATTTTATGCTGATTGAAGAAGTTGATTCTTCGTCTGATGAAGAACAACTTGAAGTTATCAAGGTGGATGCTACATGGGGGAGATCACATGCTGAAGTGATTAATCCAGAGGACTTATCCCCAAAGCACAAGGTGGACTATTCATTTCTGAACGAATTAGTCATGAGGCGCTTTGCTGAGAGCACCTGTGCTGAGAAACCGGTCAAACCTGACTGGATCATTGGAGAGAAGATTGAAGAATTCTCCAATGAAGCTGTTTCGTCTGAGTCTGCAACAGAGAACTTGGCAGACGATGAAGACTTGTACATAAGGGATACTCCCTACATAGAGTTGAAGAACCCCTATCAGTATAGATGGAAGAAGGGTTTTCAACTGGGGAGATTTGTGAATCCCATTTTATACAATAAACCCTTGAAGCCAGTGGATTTCAATGAAGACCTCATCTACACCCCAGAGGAGCAACGCTATTGGCTGAAGCGTCTGCCCTGGGACACACTAGCCAACCTAGACATCAAGGGGCTTGAAGATATTCAAGCATACAAGGATCATCTTGCTGCATCTATGATTGAAGGACCAGCACTTGGCTATGAACCTCACATCCCACACAGAGAAAATCCAAAGTGGAAGGTTCGGTATGAGATTAATGCGCCTGTATTCCATCACTGTAACATTGGCATCTTGACGCCATAGACCGCCATGATCCTATGCCCTTCACAATTTCACTCAACAAAACAAAGAATGTCGGTCTAGGACATTCTCTCGGAATTGTGCTCCCATGGACGAGGCCCCATTGCTCCGGCATCAACCCTCGCTACTCAATCCTCCTCGACGAGTATGAAGACCCAGAGGAATTCGCTCATGCCCTACCGGAAGACTACAACTTGACCTTCAAGTTGATAGCTGGTGCTTATAGAAGGGAAGTAAGGGAAAGAGAAGTTTCCCTCTCTCACGTTGATCGCAATGCTAAGAAGGATAAGAGATACTGCCCCTTCATGGTGGGTTCACAGTTCTCTTCGCTGGTATCAGACGAAACAAAGTACATAATCGTCTTAGATCGAAAACGACCATGTTTGGTCAAGTTTTTGGCTAAGGGCAAGGAGAAGAAAGTATCGTCTGTACCCAAAACCTTCAAAGTTGCAAGGCATATCCCCAAGCTTCTTCCGTCTGAGGTTTATGCGCACCTCAAGGCAATCCAAGCTCAAGCCTCAAGCCCTATCAATCCGAAGATACAAAGGATGATAGAAGATCATGAAGCCACATCCAGATTCTGTTCTGGTACTTCTTTTGATGAATTCGACAAGGATTCTCAAGTCTGTGGCAGGGTGTTTCCTGGTGAAGCTTATGCTTATACACATCCGTCTGAGGAACATCCGGATCTTGAAGTCTCTGTGCCAACAAACTTCTACACATGGCAATGGGAATAGAACTTCACGGCTTATCTCAATCTTCCATACTTCACTCTGCGTCTGAAGAAGACTCCATCAGTGCTCATCATTGATGACACTGTACCTTTTGTGGAAGAGCCTCAAACACCACAAGTGCAAATTGATGATGTGGTGGAGGTCACTAAGGCAATTGAGGTTGCTGAGGCTAAAATTTAAGAAGCTGAGGAGTATAAGACTCTGAAGCAAAAATATGATGTTTTGGAAGAAGATTGCGAGCACTTGAAATCAAAGAACAGAGAACTTGAAGAAAATCAAGCTTCTCTATCATCTGAAGTGCAGCAATTAAAAGACATTGTGATGACCCTGCTCAACAAGAAGCCAAGACCTTCTTCGTGATCATATTTTGATGATTCACAGCCCAAGGGGGAGAAAACGAGAAAAATCAGCCCAAGGGAAAGAAGAAAGGTACAAGGGGAAAGCATTCGTCTAAGGGGGAGCCAACCAAGAGCAAACAAGAGACCTTCGTCTGAGGGGGAGCGATCAAGAGAAGCAAGGAGCATCGTCTGAGGGGGAGTATACAATAAGGAGCAATGTATTGTACTTGTATTTTTTTTATTTATTATTCTTTAGTATAGAAAATACATTGTAATTCTTTTTGATTATTTTTTATTGGTTTTCTGTCTATACCAATGTAATAATGTACAAAGATTACATCGCATTGATGTAACAATCTTATAAAAAGGTATTTTTTTCAGAAAACATCGTCTTGATGTAAATCTGGCTTTTTGAAAACTGTTTATTTCTGTCTAACCATGTCTTGTGCAGATTTTCGTGGTATGGTCTGTAATCATCAAAAATGGGGAGATTGTTAGAACAAGGATGATTAACGTCTCAAGATTTTGATTAATTACAAGACAGACGAAATCAAGCTACCCAAGACTTGCTAAGACGAAACGAGCACAGACAAAACATGGCTCTTCAAAATTGAAGATCTGCGTCTGTCCAAAAGCCAAGCCATCAGACGATACTTGCACAGACGGAAGAAGACCATTCAAGCTAAAGTCTTCGTCTGTCCAAGAGTGAAGTCCTAAGACAAAAGGATAAGACGAAACAACAACTTTTGAAGATTTACATCGTCTATCCAAAAGTGAAGTCAAGTTGAGTCTTTCGCGCCAAGATTTCAAATCTGAAGAAGTACTCAAGAGAAGCATCCAAGATCAGTATAGGGATTCGAGCTTACACTCCAAAGTCAAAAAGGTCTTCACCTTTTGTCACATCTCTGTACAAGTCAAAAAAGTACTGCGCGCACAATCTAGTCCGCTATATCCGCTGCGACTCTACATCAATCAATCAAGTACAACTGACAACCTTTTTGGAAAACTCTCAAGAGAACTCTCAACGACTCTCAACGACATTCTAATGAGTCTAACGGCTATTTGAAGAAGATGCCTATAAAAGGACTTCATAGCTTCAAGAATCAGTTGGCGAATACGCTTATCTCATTCTATCTTCTGAGAATTCGCTCAAGTTCTGATTGCGCTATACTGTAAAAACCTCTCTGCGTAGAGGAAAACTTTGTTTTCAAACAACCTCTTTTCAAAGTCCACTTGTGTGGCAGTTTAGCCTGAGGAGGCTGTGTTTCAAAGAATACCTTTGTATTAGCCTGTGGAGGCTGGGTTCAAAGAATACCTGAGTGTTTAGCCTGAGAAGGCTGGGAGCAAAGAATATCTTGTAATAGCCAGAAGTGGCTGGGTTCAAACAATACTTGTAAACCTGTTCACGGTTTGTAGTGAAAACTCAGTGGTTGCTGGGTAACTGGACGTAGTCTTATATAGACGAACCAGTATAAAAATAACTGTGTTTATTTGTTTCGTCTGCTCAACTAACTGGGGAAAATCATAATTTAACGTTTGTTCATTAAAATCAACCTTTCAACATAGACACTGTTTCGTCTGAACTGATTTGAAACCCACAGACAAAAGGGATAAAATTTTCTAATTAACACAATTCAACCCCCCTTCTTGTGTTTATCTTTTACAAGGGGTTTTGCACAGATCTCTATACTGTCTTTGGAAGCTTCTACGAGTAACGGTTAGATTTGAATTGGGGCGCGAGTTACTCCGTCTGAACTTCATTAAACGAGGTAGACGAATGAATAAATAAAAGAGTTGTGTGTTGAATTCATTCGTTTGTCTCATTCCGTCTGTTCCTTTGGTCTCAGTGCTCTTGATCGAGGCTCTTGATCGATGCTTCGATCGAGGCTCTTCCGTCTCGATGCTTCGGGGGCGATCGAGGCTCTTCCGTCCGATGCTTGATGCCCGAGGCTCTTCGTCTCGATGCTTGATCGAGGCTCTTCCGTCTGATGCTTCAGTCTGAGCTCTTCAGTCTGTTCCTTCAGTTTGTGCTCTTCCGTCTGATGCTTCAGTCTGAGGCTATTCCGTCTGATGCTTCAGTCTGAGCTCTTTAGTCTGATGCTTCAGTCTGAGCTCTTTCTTCCATCTACAAGCACAACAGACTGTTCTATAATTATCAAAACTAAGATACTAAATCATCTTGACTTAACAATCTCCTCCTTTTTGATGATTACAGACCATACTAGCAGATCCTTGATCTTCTACTTGAGACATAGCAAAAGGATGTATCAGAGTTAGAGAGATGATCTTTATCAGACTGAACTTGAAAGAGTAACAGATCAAAATCTTCCCTCAACTTGTTCTTCATCCTCTTTTCTTCTTCTGCATCTGAACTTCCTTTCAGATTGAGCACTTGTATTTTGCTCCCCCTCAGCTTCTGATCTTTTTTTTTTTTTTTTTTTTTTTTTTTTTATATTGCTCCCCCTCAGCTTTTGCATCTTTCTTTTTCTTCTTCCCCTTGAGCTGTACATATATTTTTTTTTATTTCTTCAATCCTTTTCTCTTCCATTCTTATTTCTCTCTCATCCTTATTTCTCATTTCTCTCCCCCTTGGGCTGCAATCATCAAAAACATCTTTTCTTAAATCTTTTGCATCCTCTAGGTTTTCCACGGAGGCTTCCAAGGCCTTCTTATCTCTCATTACCTTCTTTGTCTGATGAGGTGCATCTAAGGATAGCGTGCCTCTTGCTTTAAAAAGCTAGACATATGTAAAGCATTAAAGAGCTTTGTCCTGTACACTCAACAAAGATGTTAGAAGATAACATGACGTTGCGTCTGTTGAAGAGTCAGATAGACTATTTCAACTAATGATCAGATGCAGCGTTTTGTCTATAGACGATAAGGATAGACAAAACAAATTTAAACAGATAAGAAAACTTATTCAGATGAGACAGTTATTTCTAAGTTTTCAAAAAAGATTTGTTTAAATTCTTTGTAAGAGAGTTTGAATCATTGAAAAGCATTTTGAATAAATTAATATCAAAGGTCTTTTTTTTTTATTGGATGTACACATGAGCAACTCACCTTGCTTAAAACATTATTTCAAGCTCCATTCAATTGATATTTGAATGCACTTCTTCAATGCACTTGGGTTCAATTTTTCTTGACACCAAAGCACGTTCAGAAAGGTCTCTAAAATTCGACCTGTTTGCATTCTTTGAAAATTTTGCTTCTTCCATCTGAATTGGTGAATCTGTCTTCTCAAGACCCATAGATGGTAGATCTTTTACATGATCTGTTGATTTGGAACAAGGACATGTTGATGATCACATGTTGCATGTATCTATTGTCCAGATTGTACCATCTTCATATATTCTCTCTTTCTATCTGCAACAAAAATTATTTTTGATCTTGGTACCCAAATTTTCTTGGGTCCAATTTTGTTAGTTGTAAGGTTCCGTCTGTCATAGGTTCTTACATGACCTTCAGACTGTTTCGGAGACCTCAAATGAAAAATATGCATGTATCTACATACAGACGAATTAATTTGTGATTTTCTTTCGTCTGTCACATGATTATAACCAAGTTCACTCTTGTTAAGAGGAGATCTTCCATAGTTTAAAGTATTTTTGAGCTTGGAAGAACTCAAGATGAACTTGTTTAAATCTTTCTTTAAGAGTTCATTTTCTTCTTTTAAATATTCAAGACGAAGAAGAAGATGACTCTTTTCAGTATCAGACGAAAAGGATGATTCATCTGATATGTTTTTCTCAGATAACTGGACATTTATAGCTTTCAGATTTTCAATTTCTTCTAAAGCCTTTTTGAGCTTAGATTTGCAATTTATATATTCTTGAGCTATAAAATGTGAGTTAGCAAGAAGAACATCATATGACATGTCCTCATAGTCTGACCCTGAATCTGAAGAACATGATGATGAACTAGATATATTTAAAAGATTTACCTCAGATGATAGAATGTCTCTTGCCATGAGACAAATATTTGCATTCTGTTCTTCAGATGATTCGTCTGAGCTTTCATCATCGAGATCATCCCAAGATGTTTGTTTCTTCTTTCTTCTAATCTTTTTGGGATCCCTCTTCTTCATCAATCTTTTTAATCTTCTTGCCATCAAGGAGATTTCTTCTTCAGAGGAATCTTCCGAGTCTGTTGATTCTGCTTTCTTCATACTAGACTCTTCTCCATCAAGCTCATTAATGTTGGATAGAGCAATAAGCTCTTGAATTTTCAGCATCCCCCTTTTACACAAATGAACTTCATGCACTCTCAGCGCTCCAATGAGTTCATCCAGAGTAAGGGTCTTCATATTTCTCCCAACAGATATAGCAGTGGACATAGCTTCCCATGGTGCAGGTAAGCTGTCCAAAATCTTCATGTTATTTTGGGCTCTTGAAAAAGTAATTTCCAATGCAGCTAGTCCATTCAGAATAGTTTGGAATCTTCCAAACATTCCATATATAGATTCTTCTCTTTCCATAGAGAACATTTCGTACTCTCTTTGAAGGGTGGCAGCTTTCCTAAGTCTGACATCTTCAGTTCCTTCATAAGAGATCTTCAACGCATCCCAAAGCTCTTTGGCTGTTTTGTAGGCACAAAATCTGTTATATTCTGTCCTAGAAAGAGCACACGTTATGGCATAACGTGCCTTGTTGTTGAGCTCGCGATTGTATATTCTTCATTTCCCCACTCGATTCAGGCTTGGTTGGGAATGTTTCCTTGTTATGATCTTCCAAAGTCTATATTTTGTAGACTTGATATACATCTCCATCGGTCTCTTGATAAAGTAAGGGTAATCATTTCCAAAGAAATTTGGAGGAGTGTTCATGGAGGAGCTTCGCAATGAGCATCGTCCGGGAGTTCGCCATCCCGGATCTTTTCCTCTAGCACAGTTAAGCGCTCAACCCTTAGAGGTTGAGCTCGATACCAAATCAGTAAAGTACAAAAACACACAAGAAGGGGGTTGAATTGTGTAGACTGTTTTTAAAACTTTTCTCTAAGACGATGCGTTTGCGTCTCGTTGTTTTCAAAGCTTGATCGACACAAGATTGTTTTCTTCTTTAAGATTGATTTTATTATCAAACTATTCAAGTTATTATCCCCTGTTAGTTAATAGATAAAACAATAGAGAAGACAACAATATTTTTATACTGGTTCGTCTGATCAAGACTACATCCAGTTCCCAGCAACACGCTAAGGTTCCACTATGAGTATTCTTTGAACCCAGCCACTCCTGGCTAAATACAGATATTATTTGGACACAGCCTTCTCAGGCTAAACAGGTATTCTTTGAACCCAGCCTCCATAGGCTAAACAGGGTATTCTTTGAACACATCCTCCACAGGCTAAAACAGAGGTATTCTTTGAAACACAGCCTCATCAGGCTAAAACAGAGGTATTCTTTGAAACACAACCTCCGCAGGCTAAGAGAACCACAACAGTGGATTTAGGAAGATGAAAGAATAAGTTTATCCTCTACGCAGAGAGGGGTTTTATAATGAGATCTATTCTAAGTTCAGGGCGAGTGAACTTTGCTTGAGAGCTTGAAGTTTGAATATGATTTCTTTGTTCTGCAATTCGCCAGCCTTCTCTAGAAGTAATGAAGTCCTTTTATAGAGAACTTCTTGAAGTATCCGTTAGACTAAAGATTTGAATGTTAGTCCTTTGTCTTGGGGTCTTCAAACATGTGACAGAGATCAATCAGAATAATTAATGTTTGCACAGACTTTTTCTGACTTGATTAGAGACATCAACAAAAAGTATGTTTGCTTTTTGTGTTGCAGGGGTTTTGCACAGATCTCTACACTGTCTTTGGAAGCTTCTACGAGTAACGGTTATATTTGAATTGGGGCGCGAGTTACTCCGTCTGAACTTCATTAAACGAGGTAGACGAATGAATAAATAAAAGAGTTGTGTATTGAATTCATTCGTCTGTCTCATTCCGTCTGTTCCTTGATCGTGCTCTTGATCGAGGCTCTTGTCCGATGCTTGATCGAGGCTCTTTCGTCGATGCTTCATCGAGGCTCTTCCGTCTGATGCTTGATCTCGAGGCTCTTTCATCGATGCTTGCCCGAGGCTCTTCCGTCGATGCTCTTCCGTCCGATGCTTGATCGAGGCTTTTCCGTCGATGCTTGATCCCGAGCTCTTCGATCGATGCTTGATCCCGAGCTCTTGATCTGTTCCTTGATCGTGCTCTTCCGATCGATGCTTCATCCGAGGCTATTCCGTCGATGCTTGATTCGAGCTCTTCGATCTCCGAGCTCTTTCTTCCATCTACAGGCACAACAAACTGTTATGTAATTATCAAAACTAAGATGCTAAATCATCTTAACTTAACAAATTTTGAGTTAAATTAACTTAAAGTAATTTTTATATCTATAAAATTTTATATGTAATTATTTAATTTTGTATCATTCACATAATTATTGGATTCACCCCTCTACTACTCTCAACCAAATAAAGAAATAATTATAAGATAATAATCATCTTATGCATATATATCCAAAATCTCAATCCAGGTTCCATCAATCTTTCTCGTACATACACTAGACTTACAAGTATTTGGAGGTATTTTCAAACTTCTTGGATAAGCTTAGAAAGAAGACACACAATTGACATTCTTATTTGTGATCCAGGTATGATAAAGTTCTTTTAAGAATAAAAATTTCTAAATATAGATTCCTTTATTTAATCAATTTTACAAATGTTTATCCCAACGCATTAGTTGAAAATAAAATGAAAAAAAAAGAGAAAATTTGACTTTTTAAAACTTAAAATAAAATTATATTATTTTTCAACTCCTCTACTTTGTTTTCTCTCAACCAAACAGAATGAATCTACTACACCTATCCAATGACCCCCATCAAGAATTGAATTGTAGCTCTGTCTCACTGAAAAAAATGTCAACTTGAATCATGAAAAACATTGTAGCAATCATCTCAAACTGTTTGGATTCTAAACTCACTTGTGAATCTTCTAACAGCCAAAATATGCTCCATTTAATTAAGCATAATCGTGTCAAATAAATTGACACATACTGTTCAAATGTCACGAAGTTCATTTATAGATATAACAGAGGACTTAGTCACAAAAAAAAAAAAAAAAAAATAGAATCAAATACCTCCATGGTTCCATTTCAACTAAAAGCTAAGTTGCAACTGGGGTGGATATAATTCGATACTGTCAATACCCATAAAGAAAAATGCTAGAAATATAATACATTCTGTATAACATACTTGTATGAAACAAAATCATGAATGAAATTTATTAAATAAGAAGTGAGACCTATAATATTTTGTAATTTCCAACAAACTAATACCATCCAATGATAAACAATGTGTTGATAGCATATACTCAGAGCATATATTACCATTTGCATCTTAAATTAAAAACCGACGTTACGATTTGTTCTTGATTGAAATCTATGATGGAACTTAGAACTAACCCAATTTTAGAAATACATAATTCCATTTCTGCATCAGTTTTATTTCTCTTAAAGGATTAATTTGAGAATCTATTGGAAAAATTCCAACCTTGGTGGCTTTTCTTTTTTGTCTGCCTAAAAAATTTGAGGTGCAGCCATCAACTGTAAGAGTTTTTGGTAAAGTTTCTATTCAGATACAAGATGTACTATTTTTTCAAACTTTAGAATGCAATGTCAAATTATGCCCAAAACTATAGAAAATCGAGGACCTTTTTCTATGTATTTCCATAAGAAACAAATAGTTGATTAGATATATTACTTGTCCTAATGCACTGATCATGAATGCCATCAAACATAAAAATATATAAGATAATATCATATACCATCTAGAGTAAGGATATATCATAACTTTGCAAACTGAAATTACTTGAGTTTCCAGAAATGAGTCCTGTTTGATATATGTATATTATAATATTAGTTACACACTTATTTTACTAAGCCATACACAATTATTAGGGCACAGCACCATGAACATTGCATTAGTCAGTTGCGGGCAACATCAATATACAGATATAGTCGGGATCCATGTTCCAGTCTAGCCAAATTCATTTATGTTATTATGATAAACCACCAGTATATCTGAAGTTTAATTTTAACAAGAAATCACGAACAAATGTGATTAGTTTTGGTAACAGCGTGCTTTATCTGTTATGTTAGTTGTTAAGAATTAATTATGCATTTTCTTTATGAAGATGTGATGCATATAGGATATGATATATACTCTTGTGCTTAATAAAATTATTGAATTTTCCTCTCGTAAGTGTAATTTAATTTCAAACTATTGGATGTAATTTAGGCAGTTTGAAACTTTTAATCTCCTTTTATACTTCCTTACATACTTTAGTTCTTTTCTTTTGAACGACTACATTGTAACACCTGACTTTTCTATAATTTGGGTTGCATCAAAATAAATCTTGTCTTGCAACCATTCGTACATAAAAGATAACCAATTTATTTATGAAACCTAATGAACTAATATAAAATTAAAAACCACTGACATCCACAATTAAGATCAACAAACAGCAAAACAAAGAGTCTTTGATAGATTTGATAGAATATGACCGCTCTAGCCTGAAAGCTCCATAAGTTTTTCTACCATCAACCTGCTGATTATTTACTCACCCTTTTGTAGGATATTACCACATGTCAAACAACATACACAATCAAAGGGTTAACTCACAAATTCATGATAATATGAAAATGACAACAACTTCATACAAGACAGTCAACCATAATATGCAATACAGGATGAATCGTGCATTTCACAACTCACCATGGAAAGTGGTATCATTAAAAACATGCTGAGCGATGCCTAAAAATATATGTTACCTCTAACACTCTCACTAGAAATACTAGATAGTTACAGTTAGAATAATCAGTGTTGCAACGGGAGTCACTTTTCACTTCCTACCTTGATAACCCTTAAGTCTTAGGTCATTATCTTGACCCGTCAAGGACCAACTGTCCTAGTTTTTTTATTCTCACTTTTCGAAAACATTCTCACCCACTAAGTAATTATGATAATCCAGACTATTTCCAAAATGCACATCTATGCTTCGTAGACATATCCAAATTTGGGAAACCTAACTACCTCACCATAATAGGCCTACACCCCATCCATTTCTAAAACACGATTACCATGATCCTTAGTGACTTATTTTATGCAGATATGTCTCTCTTAACATAAGCAATCCCTCAACCCACTCATTATACTTTTCTCATTCAAAACTACATGACATAGTCATGATAATATGAAAAGGAAGCGTAACAACAACTATAAACAAGGCACACTACCATTCAGAAGAAGAAAGTTCAAAACATGTATATTAAGGAAATCAATTATGACAGAACTAGAACTCATATTATCTATATTTTTCTGTATAATTCCTTGTCCAAACCATAATTTTTTACCACAGTCCCTCCTTAGCACTCTAACATGATTAAAACATATCTTAAGATTGATCAAATGTTCATTAGTGTTTTAAATGACCAAGATGTCTTGAATTTTGTCTGTTACTTTTTATGTCCACTACTATTCCTATACTTAGTTGGATTGTAATGGAGTATTAAGAGACTAAGGTGTTTATATTTTATCCTTTTATAAGACTAAAAACATCTGTACCAAAAATATATATCATCATACTCAATTTTTTTACATGTACCTGTCATTAACAATACAATTTAATTTGTAGAGAGGATTCTAAAATATAGCACACTTATTAATTTTAAATTTGTGAAGTTAACTTAACTTTTTCCTTCTATTCTTAATAAAAGTGATATATTCTCCGTCATCATGTTTCTTTTCAATCAACCCTACCACATTATATTTAGCATATTTACTCCAATGACAGGAATATATTAACGGTTCTATGCCCCTAAATTAACTACGTCAGTCAAACAATTAACTGCAACAACATATCAATTACATAATTATTGATAGATTAGCACAATAAGAGTTTTTCGGGAATTAGACAAAATAAAAAATTATACCTCAAAACAAAACTGTTTGTAACAATAAATGATTCCCTCAACCATAATCATGAAAAGAGAAACTATATCCATTAGTAAAATTATTCTTATTAGAACAATCCTAACTTGAGTTGAGACAATATGGTTGAAAAGAGAAACTATATCCATTACTAACATTATTCTTAGAACAATCCTAACTTGACTTGAGACAATCACACGTAATAGAAAATTTAAGAGGAGCAGGATCATGATTTCCACCTCTATCCAAGAAGCTTCAATCTCCCTATTGTAAATATTAAAAAAGACGAGAGAGATACAAGAGTGAAAAGGAATGGGAGAATTGAGAAAGAAAGAGTGTTGGGAAGACAACCTTCTCACTCCCACGAAAAATAACCATTTTAAATAAAAATTATACATATTATTATAATTTTATTTAATTATTTTTTTAATTTAAAAATCAGCTCTAGTTAACTTAACAATTTTTAAATTTAACATTCATGCCTATTCAACATAAATTAATTAGAACAATTATCGAAGTATTACATGTACAATAATCATCTTTGTAATTGAACGGAGAATGATCTAGAGTTGGCACAAGATATTTTAGGGAAAGATCCAAATAGATTGAAAGAAATTTTACAATAGCGTCATAGTTGTTTTGTATCATTTGTCACGTACTGAGATCAACATGTATCATGATAAGATGCCTTGTTTTTAATCCTTTGGAGTTTTTTTTCCTCGTGCTTTATCATAACTCTAGTGTGATACATAGCATACTTTGCTCCAAAATTTATTTGACCTTTTTTGTTTCTCTCTTGAAGTAGAAGGGGACTCCATTGTACTGAAGGTACTCCCCTTAAACCCAGTAATGATCACCTTTTTTTTGCTACTCTCTTCTTTATGCTGATCCTTTTGATGTTGAAGCACAAAACAACATTGAAGCTGCCATCCAGTTTCTCTTGGGGAAGAGCTAGTGGAAAATCTTTCTATTCTCTCATTTTTCAAGTCTCATCTTAATTTGAACTACTACGGTCAAAAGCATATATAAGAAATGTACAGTTGATATTTTCAGAAGATTTTGGAACGAAAGGACTTGGCCGATAACCTTTCTTCCTTCACATCTTATCAATTTTCATATTTTTACCATGTGTATGGTACTGTGACTCTAGTCAGGCTTTGACAATCATGCACTAATGCAAAATGACACCAATTCAACAGTGGATATTAATAGATATGTATTTTTCTTGTCATTTATTTAAATAACCACCGTAGATTCTCTTATTATTTGCTATTGCGGAACCCTCCTTCCTCATTTTTCCTTTTCCCTCTTCTCATTCTCTCTCTATCCACTATACCCTCCACGATCCTTTTCTTTCTCTTCACCCCTTCTTCTGTCTCCCCACAACACCCCCCTCCACGACCCTCTTGTTTCTCTTTCCCACAACACCCTTTTCTTCTTTCTCTCTCTCGAACCCACTCTCTCTCTTCCCGCTGTTGCCCCAAAAGGCGTAAAGTTCCTCCTCCCACCACCATATCCCAGAGAAAGGCAAAGTGATAAAAGCGAATCTCGCTATTGTGGAGTTTCCACGCCACTCAGAGTGATACACAAGCATGTGATCTAAAATTGATATGATTTACTTCACTTTGGCACCATCTATTCTTAGAATTGTATTCACTTTGAATCACTATTCTTAGAATTGTATTCACTTTGAATCAATTAATGAAGATCATCTAAGGATCCTTAGAATTGTATTCACTTTGAGTCAATTAATGAAGATAAACATTTTGCTTAGAAAGAATTCTCTTATTACATGCTGCTGCATTTTGTTAATACTGCATTATTTCAAGCATGTCAAACGATTCGGATTCCTGGTATTTATGTTACTCGACCGGCACCTTTACCAAATAGTGAAATTTATCATTTGTTCTGTTAGAAATAGAACCCCTGAAATATCTGATGTTTTATCTTTTCTCAATTTGATAATTCGGTATGCAGTTATTCGTTGGAACAACAATAACCAATTGTCTTGCGCTGTTCTGATGTTAATGAAATTGACATGGAATTACATTGGGTGTTTAATCGATATAAAACGAAGTGGTGAGATTCAAACCAGACCTTTTATTATAAAAGTAAATGATTTTATTACTGCACCATTTAATTTTTAATGTTTATATTGTTTTTATAAATATATTATATTAAAATTTTAATATAAGTTGGACTAAAATAATTTTAATTAAAATGAGAGTAAATTCAACCCATAATTTAGAATCTTCTACTATTAAATTAAATAAATTTATAATATATAATTGTTTTAAAAAATTAAAAAAATATTATAATTCAATATTAATTATATTATATTTTATATAATTATAATCATAATACGTTTATTTTTACGTAATGTTTATTATTTTTTACGTATTACTTATTATTTAAATTTAAATATATTTTAGTTACAATAAAATTAGGTAATACGTAAAGTTTTTTATTTTTAATTAATGTTTATTTTTTTATCATAATTAATTTAGTTGTAAAAGGTCTTAGATTCTGGGTTTGATTTACTCTCATTATAATTAAAATTATTTTGGTCTTAATTGATGTTAAAATTTTAATATAATATATTTATGAAGAGAATATAAATATTAAAAATTGTATGATTCAGTGGTAAAATTGTTAGACTTATGAAGAGAATATAAATATTAAAAATTGTATGGTGCAGTGATAAAATTGTTAGACTTTATAATAAAAGGGGTAAAAATTAGAGAAGAAAGAAGGAGAGAAATTAAAAAACCTTAGTCAAGAGGAGAATTATAAAGATTGAAGAGAGAGGGAAAAAAACAGGACATTGGTGACGTAGTAAATTATTTATGCATTAGTGGAAGAATTGAAATTCGGTGTTGGACTGACTTTGGTTCTTAGAGAAAGAATGTTTAGAATGATTAAGCATCTTCTTTGCATTGGCACGCCACTTAATCGAGTTAATGAGCATCAAGAAATAATAAGGTTTTAAGAAACTGCAATGCAGAGAGCGCGCAGCTGTTTTTTCGTAGAATAAGATGATCTCTTGTTGGCTTGATAATAAGAAAATGATTTTACAATGTTATGGTTTTTTTCTTTCTGTTACTGCACTTCTTTTGTACAGTTATGATGTAAATACTTTGTCTATTTTATTATAATTTAAACTTGAAAAAAAAAAAGTTTCACCAGGAAAATTCCATTTTCTTCAATTCATCCAACCAAATTTTCCTTCACATAAAAACTAGACATTCTACATTATCATTGCAAATTGAATAAAAACTGTAAAATACACAACACAAGAAGGGGGGTTGAATTGTGTTTTCTTAAAAAAAATTCTTTTCGTTTGTGAGTTTAAAAGAGGTTCAGACGAAACAATGTTTTACTTCAAATGTTGATTTTAATAAACCAATGTTATAGTTTGATTATCCCCGTTAGTCAAAAGCTTAAGACGATATAAACACAAGTATTTTTATACTGGTTCGTCTATTCAAGACTACGTCCAGTTACTCAGCAACCACTGAGTTTTCACTACAAACCGTGAAAAGGTTACAAGTATTCTTTGCACCCAGCCACTTCTGGCTATTACAAGATATTCTTTGATCCCAGCCTTCTCAGACTATACAACAAAGGTATTCTTTGAGCCCACCTCCCACAGGCTAATACAAAGGTATTCTTTGGAACACAGCCTCCTCAGGCTAAAACACCACACAAGTGGATTTTAAAAAGATATTTAGAAAACAAGAGTTTTCCTCTACGCAGAGAGGGTTTTTACAATAAGCACAATCAGAGTATTGAGCGAAATCTTCAGAAGATAGAATGAGAGAAGCGTTTTCGCCAACTGAATTCTGATGCAGTGAAGTCCTTATATAGGCATCCTCTTCAAATAACCGTTAGACTCATTTGAATGTCGTTGAGTAGTTGTTAGAGAGCTTTCCAAAAGTTGTCAGTTGTACTTGACTGATTGATGTAGAGTTCAGCGGATGCAGCGGATATATATTGCGTGTGCAGTACCTTTTCTGACTTACAGAGACTTTTGACAAAAGGTGAAGACCTTTTTGACTTGTATGTGAAAGCGCGAATCTCTATACTGATCTTGGATGCTTCTAATGAGTACTTCCTTAGATTTGAAATCTTGGCGCGAGACTCAACTTTTGCTTCACTTTTGGACAGACGATATGTGTCTTCAGTTTCGAACATGTTTCGTCTTATCCTATCGTCTGATGTCTTCAGCTTGAGACAGACGAATGACTTCCGTCTGGGGAGTCATCTTCCGTCTGTGCCGGTTCCGTCTGACTTGCTTGCATATCTTCCGTCTGAGAGAGTTCCGTCTGAGAGAGTTCCGTCTGTTTCTTGTAAGAATCAAAATCTTGGATGAGTTAATCATCTTGATCTAACAATCTCCCCTTTTTGATGAATTACAGACCACACCGATAACCTTTCTCAAGAAGATATCTGCATAAGACAATGTTAGTGCTCACAGATAAAATGCAAGTCAGATTTACATCAAGACGATGTTTTCTGAAAAAAATACCTCTTTATAAAGAATTGTTACATCAATGCGATGTAAGCCTTATACATTGTTACAAGGGTATACAGAAAACAAAAAAATGCATGTATATTCTTTACAAAAGAATCAATACAACAATAAGAGAAAAAAAAACTTAAAACAATACAAAATTTTTCTCCCCCTTAGACGATAGCTCCCCCTCAGACGAAGCTTTGTTTTTTCTTACTCTTGCTCCCCCTCAGACTATGCTTGCTCACTCTTACTCCCCCTTATCATAGCCACTTTTTCTTACTCTTGCTCCCCCTCAGACTATGCTTGCTCACTCTTACTCCCCCTTATCATAGCCACTTCTTTATTCTCCCCCTTGGGCTGATAATCATCAAAATAAGATCAAGAAGAAGGCTTGGGCTTCTTTTGCAGAAGGGTCATGACTATATCCTTCAGCTGCTGTACTTCAGACGATAGAGAGACTTGATTGTCCTCAAGCTCTTTATTCTTTAGCTTCAAGTGCTCGCAATCCTCTTCTAAAGCATCATATTTCCGCTTTAGAGTTTTATACTCCTCAGCTTCTTTAACATCAGCCTCAGCAACCTCAATGTTGTCATTGATCTCCACCATATCATCAAATTGTACCAGCGGTGTTTGAGGTTCTTCCACTATAGGAGTAGTGTCATCTATGATGAGCACTGTTGGTGTCATCTTCAGACGCAAAGTGAAGAGTGGAAGAGTGAGGTATGCTGTGAAGTCTCTTTCCCATTGCCAAGTGTACCACTTCAAGGGAACAGAGAGTTCAAGATCCAAATGCTCCTGAGATGGATGAGTGTAAGCGAAAGCTTCACCAGGAAACACCCTGCCACAGATTGTGGAATCTTCATCAAATGAAGTTCCAGAACAGAACGCAGATGTGGCTTCATGATCTTCTATCATCCTCTGAATCTTCGGATTGATAGGGCTTGAGGCATGTGATTGAACAGCTTTGAGGTGCGAGTAGGCAGCAGACGGAAGACGCCGGGGGATGTGCCTTGCAAATTTGAAGGTTCTGGAGACAGACGGAGTCTTCTTTTCTTTTCCCTTAGCCAAAAACTTGACCAAGCAAGGTCGTTTTCGGTCTAAGACTGTATAATATTTTGTTTCGTCTGAAACCAGATAAGAGAACTGTGAACCCATCATGAATGGACAGTCTCTTTTCTCCTTCTTTGCTTCTCTTTCAACATGGTAGAAGGAAGTGGATCTAGCTTTAGCTTCCCTTCTATAGGCACCGACCATCAACTTGAAGGATAGGTTGTAGTCTTCTGGAAGAGCGTGAGCGAACTCTTCAGGATCTTCAAACTCGTCGAGGAGGATGGAGTAGGGGGGTTGATCCCTGAACAATGGGGTCTTGTCCAAGGGAGAACAATTCCCAGAGCATGTCCTAGACCTACATACTCCGTCTAATTCATGAGAATCGTGAATGGTACTGGATCATGGCGGTCTATGGCGTCGAGATGCCAATGTGAGCAATCCCTTGGCTCATAGATGGCGGAGCTGGAATCTCCATGTCTGCAGTGGTGAAATGCAGGTGTGTTGATTTCGTGTTGAACCTTCCACTTTATGTTTTCTCTAAAGGGGATGTGGGGTTCATTGCCTAGAGCTGGTCCTTCAATCATCGACTCAGCTAAGTGATCCTTGTACCTCTGTATGTCTTCTAAACCCTTGATGTCTAGAGTGGCCAGTATGTCCCAAGGCAGACGCTTCAGCCATTCGCGTTGCTTTTCGGGGGTGTAGATAGTGTCTTCTTTGTAATCCACTGGCTTCAGGGGTTTATTGTAGATGATGGGATTGACAAACCTCCCAATTGAAAACCCTTTTTTGCCTCTGTACTGATATGGATTTTTCAATTCAATGTAGGGAGTGTCCCTTATATACCAATCTTCATCGTCTGCCAAGTGACCAACTTCAACAGACTCAGACGGTTCACCATCAATGGAGATTTCTTCATTCTTCTCTCCAATAACCCAGTCAGGCTTGACTGGTTTCTCAGCACAAGTGCTTTCAGCGAAGCGCCTCATGACTAATTCTTTAAGGAACGAATAGTCCATCTTGTGCTTGGGAGGTAGATCTTCAGGGTTGACAACTTCAGCGTGTGATCTCCTCCATGATGCATCCACCTTTATCAATTCAAGATGTTCTTCATCAGACAAAGAATTTATGTCTTCAATCACAATGACATCTTCAGACGGAATCTCCTTCGTCTGTTGGTGGGATGCTTCCTCAGACCCAGCAGGTAATGTCTGTGCAAGGGCAGCGTTCAGAGGAGACACAACAATAGGATCAGACGCAGTTGTCCTTTGTTGGTCTTGGAGCGTTGATGGAGAAACCTCCATAGTGGAGACTTCTTCGTTGAGCATAGTCTCCAACTCCTCTGCTAACTGGACATTGTCCTTTTGGATCTGGGCAGTTTCCTCACTATTCATGCCCTCTGAAGTTGCTGGAGCAAACGCAACCTCAGACGATCCAATGCCCCTAACGCTTTCGAGAAAGATCCTTTCTCATTCAGCATGAAGCAGCATCGAGACCCTCCTAGCCTCTTTCAACTGTTTTTCTTCGTCTGTCTCGCCAACAACGACAGACGCTAGCTTCTGCTTCATCTTCTCCTTGCCTTTAGCAGCATTTTGAAGAGCAATTTGCCTTGCTTTTGCTTTCTCTTCAGCTGCTTTCCTTTGCTTTTCTTCGTCTGTTAGTATCTTAACAGACGGAACACCCTCAGACGATATCTTGGCCCCTTCATCTTCACTAGGGGATCTCGTCTTATCTTTTGTCTTTGCAGCAACGTGCTTAATTATGATAGTTCTCTTCTTTTTCTTGAGAGGTTCTTCAAGAACGTCTTCAAAAGGAACCTCAGAAATAACCACGGGTGGAAGAGGTCTTGTTTGGGTTTATGTTTGTGTTACGTCTGATGTTTGGGGTTGTGTTTCGGCTTGTGTTTTGGTTTGTGTTTGGGCTTGTGTTTGGGTTTTTGCGCGTTTGATGCGGGCTCTGTGTGGGGGATCTTTGGTTATTGGTGAAAGAGGGACTTCTTCTCTTGGAGAATGTAGAAGGAAGCCAGGTGTTAGATGCATCTTCGCAAAGGTGCTTCCTTTAACTTCCTTCCCCTCTTTGTGCCACACTACACCAGAGGTATCAAAACCTTGGTTCATAATTATTTTGGTGAAGAGGGTGGCACAGGGAATCTTCTTCTTCCTACGGATGTTCCTATTCTTCAACGCACTCACCCAATGGTCAAGAATAATGTGAGGCAGACTCATCCTTGCTTTCCTCAGACAGTAGAAGATGCAGAATCTGTCTCGAGTACTCACGTTGTCTCGTGAGCCTGTTCGTGGAGTGAAGATGTTGTAGAGGAGGTTGTGGATGATTCTGGTAGTGGGACAGAGGTTCCCTGATCTGAAGAGCTTGGGGTCTTCAGTGTCACGATTCTTCCCGTAGATGATCTTGTCCACATGTTCTTCGGACTCAATCTTCATCCAATCAGGGCTATAGAAGCGCCCTTCAGCCTTGCAGTTGCCAGCTTCAGCAATGGAGTCTGTGGTGATAATGTACTCCTTGTTGTCGATGGTTCCAACAATGCCATCATCGAACTCTCTTGCATCACTCCAGAACTCCGCGTAGGCCTCCATCAGCCATGGACCTCTCATCTCAGCGAAGTCCTTCCATCCGGTGTGGGTCAACATCTTAGCAACTCTATCAGAGATGCTTTCCACTGTTTCTTTCGAGATCCACTTGCTGGGCAAGAACAAATCTTGAGCAAAGAAAGTTGCTTCGGTTGCTTTGGTGTTCTTGGCGGCCATTGTTAAGTTTTGAAAAAATGAGAGATAAGTTTTGTGAGTAATAAGTTCAGAGAGAATGTGAATGCAATAAAGAGTAAAAATGTGAACTTTAAGAGTATTTATAGGCAAAAATGAAACGGTTGTAATTCATCAGAAGAAAGAATTTTGAAAACCGTCCCTGATTTGACGTGTCCCCATCATTGCCTTTTTAATGATTGATTTGACTTCTGCAATTCACAGCGCGTGCCTTTCAATGTCCTAGAATAGTGCAATAAATGACAGACACATTTATTGCTACCTTTAATTTGTCCCTGCACACTTAACTTTAAAATAATTAAATAATATCCTTGCGTCTGTTGAATTTCCTCAGACTGATTCAACTTGATCAGACGCAAAGTTTCGTCTTAACACGAAAACATAAATAAATGTACAGACGAAATGAAATGCTCAGACGAAAGGGAAACTTTAGTTAATTAAAGGAATAATTCCTAAATTTTCTTTAATGAAATTAAAGCGAGTTTTGTCTAAAGCTTTTGTAAATATATCTGCCCATTGAAAATCAGTTTGCACAAACTGTATATCGAAAATACCTTTTTGAACATAATCTCTTATGAAATGAAATCGGATTTCAATATGCTTGGCTTTTGAATGTTGAATAGGATTTTTGCTGAGATTTATTGCACTTGTGTTATCACAAAATACTGGTATTTAATTTTCAAACTTGGAGTAATCCTCAAGTTGATGTTTTATCCATAGTAATTGTGAGCAACACCTTGCCGCAGCAATATACTCTGCTATAGTGGTTGAGAGTGCAATGGAGTTTTGCTTCTTGCTTGACCAAGAGATTAGTGATGAACCAAGGAATTGGCATCCACCACTTGTGCTTTTTCTCTCCACTTTATCTCCAGCATAATCAGCATCACAATAGCCACTTAAATTGAAATCACTATTTTTCTTATAAAACAGAGAAAGATTAGTGGTTCCAATAAGATATCTTAAAATACGTTTAACAGCTTGCAAATGTGATTCTTTAGGATCAGATTGAAAGCGTGCACATAGACAGACATTAAACATAATGTCAGGTCTACTAGCAGTGAGATAGAGAAGAGATCCAATCATACCTCTATATACCGTCTGATCAACGGTCTTACCTGATTCGTCTGTGTTGAGACTGGCTCTAGACGAATGCATGGGAGTTTTCATTGGTTTGACATTTTCCATTTTGAATTTCTTTAGAAGTTCCTTTGTATATTTCTGTTGATGGATGTATATGCCTTGTGTAGTCTGTTTGATCTGAAGTCCTAAGAAAAACTTCAGTTCTCCCATCATGCTCATCTCGAATTCTTCCTGCATTAACTTAGAGAAATCCTTGCACAAGGATTCGTTAGTTGCTCCAAAGACTATATCATCTACATATATTTGAACAATAATAAAGTCTTTTAAAACGCTTTTCTTGAAGAGTGTAGTATCCACTTTCCCTCTTGAAAAACTATTTTGAAGAAGAAAGAAACTTAGTCTCTCATACCAAGCTCGAGGAGCTTGTTTAAGACCATATAGTGCCTTTTTCAGTTTGAAAACATGATCTGGTTGAGATGAACTCTCAAATCTAGGGGGTTGTCTTACATATACTTCCTCTTCAATAAAATCGTTTAGAAAAGCACTTTTCACATCCATTTGATATAAGATGATATTCTTATGAGAAGCAAAGGCAAGTAAAATTCTAATAGCTTCCAATCTAGCTACAGGAGCAAAAGTTTCAGTGAAATCTATACCTTCTTGTTGATTATAGCCTTGAGCTACTAGCCTTGCTTTGTTTCTTACCACTTTTCCATCTTCATCAAGTTTGTTTCTGAAAACCCATTTGGTTCTAATAATAATTTTGCTTCTTGGTTTCTCTACCAAGGTCCAAACATCATTTCTGGTAAACTGGTTTAGCTCTTCTTCCATAGCTAAAATCCAGTCGTTATCTTGTAGAGCTTCCTCAATATTCTTCGGCTCTATATTTGATACAAGAGCATAGCTTGAGATATTCTTCACTTTTGATCTTGTTTGAACACCTTGAGATCTATCTCCAATGATAAGATCTTCTGTGTGGTTTGACGCAAACTTCCATGTTTTCACAGGTGCTTGATCTTCATGTTGATGAGTTTCAGACGAAGAGGATTCGTCTGTGCTTCTATCGTCTGCTCTTGTGTCTGTGAGAGGCTGTTCAGATGGAACATTTCCTTGAGCCGAGGGAGTAATCTGCAAATTATCAAATAAATTTTCTAGGTCTGATATTTCCTTATCAGCCTTTGAGTTATCTTGGAATTTTACATGAATTGATTCCTCTACAACTTGCGTCTTAGAGTTAAATACTCTATAGGCCTTAGACGTATTGGAATATCCAAGTAAGAATCCTTTCACTACCTTTGAATCAAACTTTCCAAGTTGATCTTTGGTGTTTAAGATAAAACATTCACATCCAAAAGGATGGAAGTAAGAGATGTTGGGTCTTCTTCCTTTCCATAGTTCATATGGAGTCTTATTCAATATCGGTCTTATCAATATTCTATTTTGAATATAACAGGAAGTATTAATTGCTTCTGCCCAATAATATTTAGGGAGAGAGCTTTCATGCAACATAGTTCTAGCCATTTCTTATAAAGTACGATTTTTCCTTTCCACAACTCCATTTTGTTGGGGAGTTCTTGGAGACGAAAAATTGTGAAATATACCATTTTCAAAACAAAAGGCTTTGAACTCAGAATTTTCAAATTCTGTTCCATGATCGCTCCTACTGATCGCCAATACATATTTCTTTTTCTTTTTGAACACGTTTGCAGAATATTTCAAAGACACTGAACGACTCATGTTTATGTGCTAGGAAGTATACCCATGTGAATCTAGTATAGTCATCTACAATCACAAATCCATATCTCTTTCCTCCAAGACTTTCAGTCTGAGTAGGTCCAAAAAGATCATTGTGTAACAGTTCTAGCGGTCTTGTCGTGGAAACAACATTTTTTGATTTAAAAGAAGCTTTGAGTTGTTTCCCATGCTGACAAGATTCACACAGACGATTGGATTTCCAAGATATTTTTGGCAAACCTTTTACAAGATCCTTTTTAGAAATTTTTGAAATATACTTGAGACTTAAATGTCCAAGCTTTTTGTGCCAAATATCTCGTTCATCGTCTGCTGAAATTAAACATGTTACATTCTGATCACTAAGGTCAGAAAGGCAAACCTCATAAAGATTATTCTTTCTTTTCCCAATAAAAAGAATGGATTTGTCTTTGTTTTTGACTATACATTCATCTGAGTTAAAAGCTACTTCATATCCACTGTCACAAAATTGACTTATGCTAAGTAGATTGAACTTAAGACCTTTAACAAAAGACGCATTATGGATAAGTGGATTGAGTGTCTTACCAACAGTCCCAATACTAAGGATTTTACCTTTTCCTGAACCATATGATACAGACCCTTTACTTGGTCTGAGATCTTGAAACATAGACAGGTCTCCCGTCATGTGTCGTGAGCACCCACTGTCCAGGTATTCACCAAGTCCTCTCTTCCTATTAAGGATATCTGCAACAGGAATTATGAGTGACTTTGGTACCCAAATCTTTTTGGGTCCTTTTTTGTTAGTTACAAAAGGTTTCTTTTTGTTTGTAACTTTAGCTTTCTTATAATTGTTAGGAACCTTGTTATAGTTCCTCTTCTTTTTGTGATCAGACGGAACAAAGTTGTTTTTCACTTCGTCTGACTCTTCAACATAACCAAGTCCACTTTTGTCAGACAGTGATCTCCCATATTTTAAAATATTTTCTAGCATGGAGGATCCCTTAGTGAACTTTGTTAAGTCTTTGAGTAAGGATTCATTTTCTTTCTTCAATCTTTCAATTTCAGAAATAAAATTATCCTTTTCAGACTCAGATGATTTTTCGTCTGATACTTCTTTTTGAAGCAACTCATTTTTAAATCTCAAAGTAGTATTTTCTTCCAAAGTTTGTTTTAACTTGGCTTTGCATACTTTGTATTACTTAGCAATAAAATGTGAGTTGGCCAAAAGTGTATCATATGAAATTTCTTCTGATTCTGACTCAGACTCAGATGAGGAGGATGAAGAAGTTTCAGATTCAGTTACCTCAGATGAGATATGGTCTCCAGCCATGAGGCAGATGTTTGCAGTTTCTTCTTCTTCAGTAGATTCCTCTGAGCTTTCACTGTCAAGGTCTTCCCAAGTCATTAAGCTCTTCTTTCCTTTATCTTTTCGAGGGTTCCACCTCTTTTTCAGCCTGGGACATTCTGACCTCATAAGCCCCGGTCTTCTGCATTCATAGCACACAATCTCTGTGCTTTCCTCCTTGTTTGATGATTTTTCTGGGAACTTCTTCTCCTTCTTCTTGAAGAAGCGTTGACCTCTCCCTTTCTTTATCATCATCTTTTTGAACCGTCTTGCCATAAGAGAAATTTCGTCTTCAGACGATTCAAATTTTGTAGAGTCAGCCTTCAGAATCTGCATTTTCTTCTTTCTGTCCTTCTTGACAGAGTCTTCTTTAGGAGAGATGTTAACAGACGGAAGAGCTATCGGCTCTTGAACCTTGATCTTGTCTCTTTTACATAAGAGTACCTCATGTACCCTTAGAGCTCCAATTAACTCATCTTGTCTTCATATCCCTTCCCACAGAGATGGCCGTGGACATAGCTTCCCAAGGAGGTGGGAGACTATCCAAAAGCTTCATATTGTTCTGGGCCTTAGTGAAGGTGATTCCTAAAGCAGTGAGTCCATTCAATATTGTTTGGAATCTTCCAAACATCATATCGATTGACTCTCCTTTCTTCATAGAGAACATTTCATATTCTCTTTGAAGAGTGACAGCCTTTCTCATTCTGACGTCTTCAGTGCCTTCATATGAGATTTTGAGAGCATCCCATAGTTCTTTAGCAGTTTTGTAGGCACAAAATCTGTTGTATTCAGTTATGGAGAGAACGCACATGAGAGCGTATCTAGCTTTATTATTCAGCTCCATGATTGAGTATTCTTCACTTCCCCATTCTCCTTTTGGCTTTATGATCGGAATATCTCCTGTAGTGATTATGTTCCATAATCTGTATTGGGTTGACTTGATGTACATCTCCATCCTGTCAGCCTAGTATGGATAATCATCTCCAGAGAACGCTGGAGGTTTGTTCATCGAAGCTCCTCCGGATAAGAACGAAGGTCCTTGTGAGTCCATGTTGGATCTTTTCCTCTAGCAGCTGTTAAGCGCTCAACCTTTAGAGGCTGAGCTCTGATACCAAACTGTAAAATACACAACACAAGATGGGGGGTTGAATTGTGTTTTCTTAAAAAAAATTCTTTTCGTCTGTGAGTTTAAAAGAGGTTCAGACGAAACAATGTTTACTTCAAATGTTGATTTTAATAAACCAATGTTATAGTTTGATTATCCCCGTTAGTCAAAAGCTTAAGATGATATGAACACAAGTATTTTTATACTGGTTCGTCTATTCAAGACTACGTCCAGTTACTCAGCAACCAATAAGTTTTCACTACAAACCGTGAAAAGGTTACAAGTATTCTTTGCACCCAGCCACTTCTGGCTATTACAAGATATTCTTTGATCACAGCCTTCTCAGGCTAAACAGCAAAGGTATTCTTTGAGCTCAGCCTCCACAGGCTAATACAAAGGTATTCTTTGGAACACAGCCTCCTCAGGCTAAAACACCACACAAGTGGATTTTAAAAAGATGTTTAGAAAACAAGAGTTTTCCTCTACGCAGAGAGGGTTTTTACAATAAGCACAATCAGAGTATTGAGCGAAATCTTCAGAAGATAGAATGAGAGAAGCATTTTCGCCAACTGAATTCAGATGCAGTGAAGTCCTTATATAGGCATCCTCTTCAAATAACCGTAGACTCATTTGAATGTCGTTGAGTAGTTGTTAGAGAGCTTTCTAAAAGTTGTCAGTTGTACTTGACTGATTGATGTAGAGTTCAGCGGATGCAGCGGATATAGATTGCGTGTGCAGTACCTTTTCTGACTTACAGACTCTTTTGACAAAAGGTGAAGACCTTTTTGACTTGCATGTGAAAGCGCGAATCTCTATACTGATCTTGGATGCTTCTAATGAGTACTTCCTTAGATTTGAAATCTTGGCGCGAGACTCAACTTTTGCTTCACTTTTGGACAGACGATATGTGTCTTCAGTTTCGAACATGTTTCGTCTTATCCTATCGTCTGATGTCTTGACTTGAGCAGCACGAATGACTTAAAATGCAGGGAGTCATCTTCCGTCTGTCTTAGGTTCGTCGACTTGCTTGCATATCTTAAATCGAGAGAGTTAAATCGTGTCTTGTAAGAATCAAAATCTTGGATGAGTTAATCATCTTGATCTAACAAAAACCATAGCACAAGACAATTTTATTACAGGGATTACAATTGAATAACTAACTTTTGCATTAGAAATATAAAGACATTGACGCTGTGTTTCGTTTGAACTAGTTTTAAATTGTTTCATTGTATATTAAAGGGTTATTTAAGCTTTGGGGAGTATTGTTTTAATTTAAAGTCATACAATTGTGGTGAATATTAAAAAAAAAAGACCTATATAAGATAGAGTGATAGTTTTTTTTTTTTTTTTTAATTTACATCACATCTTTAAATCTAGTCAATGAGTGTATTAGATTTTAGGTAGCGTGTGTCAAACACTGTTAGAGGGTTTGTAATTTTTTTCGTGTGAAAATAATATTAGGGGTGGTTTGTAAGAGTTTGTAATTTTTTCGTGCAAAAATTACATATGCGATAATTTGTAATTTTTCGGTGCAAAAATTATGTGGGAGGGTTTGTAATTCTTCCGTGCAAAAATTATAAGTAATGAATATTGTCTCGGTGAGACTTAGGATTAGATTTGAGGCATCGAACCACGTTAAATTTTTCTTGTGTGTTAATTTTTTCTCTCCTATACTATTTTTTGGTTGAGGTCACAACAGTGGTACCAGAGCAAAAATTATCGATGCCTCAAGACCTACTTGGCGGTTGCTATGGGACAAATTTACTAATTACAATATTTGCACGAAAAAATTACAAACCCTCCCACATATAATTTTTACACAGAAAAATTATAAACCATCCTATAATATTTGATACATACTATATAAAATCTAAATGTAAGGATACGATACAAGTGAAGAAAACCTATCATTCTATCTTATAGGTCTTTCACTCCTCTATCTTTCTAATACTCACCAACGTGAGACTTTGAATTAACATAATATACAATACACAACAAATCTTCCTTTAATGTCTCACATTCCTATAGCTATCCTTCCTTATCATAGAATCTTTTGACAGACGAAACTCTTTTAAAACGATCCCCTTTGCAACAGAATCTTCTGACTAACAAAATTCTCATACTCTTTCACCTTCAAGCTATGTTCTCCCTTGTTCTTTTGTTATAGGACTTTGATTGTACCTAAACATGTGAACAAACTTTAAATTTTTTTTTAATGATTTCAAGCATTAATTTTCTATATTTTACTTGTATTAGCGTTTTTCTAAAACACTGGATTTTAACTTCTAATTTTTCATATTTATTCTCTCATGGTTTTTAAAATATTTATTAAATTTTTCTATTAAAATATTTATTAAATTTTTCTTTACCCTTTCTAAATAAAATAAAGTTCTATAATGAAAAAGAAAGATTCGAATAAATTTCTTTCGTTTTATATTTATTATCTATTTTAATAGACCACTTTACAAAACACATATAATATTTAATAAACTAATCTTTTTAAACTTCTAGCTACCGGCTAAATTTTATTTTTATTTAAAATCAATTATCTTACCAAAATTTACTTTAGGCCTCACTTAGCATTGGACAGTCTTGGAGTACTCTTCGTCAGAACACTTGAGTAAAACAAAAAATGAATAATAAAAGCATTCTCCTCTCCCAGTTATATATATAATTCTTCTTTTTCTTTTAAGCTTTTGAAAAAATTATTTCAGGAACTTTATAGTGTTATGGGTATACATCAATTGTCCCATGATGGAGGCCGGGTTAGGCCAAGTCATAGTCGACTCGTGGCGTTTGGGCTATTACGCTCTTAAGTAGAAAGAGTTGCGCCCTAACTAATAGCTATAGCTTTTGGTCTAGTGGTAAGCGCTTGATCCAAAGGTTACGAGCTTGATTCCAAGCCGGTGCAAGAAATTGTATGTAATTAACAATTTTTTTACATGTTTTAAGTCGACTTTTATTTATTTGTTATTGTAAATGAAACAGATATAGAAAGTTGCCTATGCTCAAATTTAAAATGAATTATCTTATCAAATAGAATTAAGGACGATCAATAAATATTTTCTCCCACATTACTTCATGTTTCATATTAATCGTTGAAATTTAAAAACTAATAGATTTCATCTTACGGTTAGATATATTTTTAGTCTTTCAAAATATATACTAAATTTGATTTTAGTAATTTGAAATCCATATTTTAAAAATGCATAATTTTAATTAAGAGTATTAGTCTACCTGTTAAAGTATATATACATAACAGGATTTTGGAATGAATTACCTTTTCATGTTATTTTTTAATATTAGTTTATTATTTGAATTAAATAATAAAAATTAAAATCTAGTAAAAAAATAAATTGAGTCTAAACTTGGATTGCCAGATGTGAATACCAAGGGATAGAGAAGGCCTATCGAGAAAGATTGAGATGTTCTACCAATTAGGGATAAAAAATTTAAAGGTTTAATGATTTACTTTTATTTAAAGAGTTAAAATCTAATTAGAATGATATTTACGTAACGTGATGGAGAGACTAACAATGTTTGTATTTAAATTAAAATCATTCATTTTTAAAAATTGAAGGATTAAATATAAAGAAAATTTTTCAAAGGAGTAAAATCAAATTTAACATGATTTTGAAGGATAATTTATGCTGTACAATTTTATCATGTACACAATAAAACGAAAAGGAAATAAAAATAAAACCAAAATATTTTTAAGGAAAAAAGTAGCTATAAAAAATGATAAAAATTATAGGATTAGCATGAATAATTAACATCTTATAACAATAATTAAAATAACAAATCAGATCATAATAAAGCAAAACTAAAATAAAAACACGGGAAGAACGTAACATAGCAACAAGTGATTATATCAATTTTGAAATAGAAATATGGATAATTAAGCTATCATGTGAAGCTAGATATTGAAAAATAGAAATGAAGGTCTTAAACTGCAGAAGCATTGATGTAGACAAAAGAAAAAAATTAATGAGTATTATAATTTGTTTAGAAAATTACTAAATTAATCATATTTTTTTAACAATTATTTCACCTCAATTTATCTTTTATAAGACTTATTATATATAAAATAATCCTTTCAAAAATGAAAATTATTTTGTTTCTAAACGTATTTAATATTACATAACTTTAAAATAAAATTTTATTTTTAAAGTATTGTTTTATTTAAGAGAAAAATGTTCATACAATAATCTTTCTATAATTAATTTATCACAGCTTATCCTTTGTGACGATTTTGTTCACCTTATAACAAAAATCTTAAAAATTAAATAAAATTTGATTTATAATTTTAAAATATTGTGTATATCCTTTAAATTTTATAAATGTTATTTTATTTATAATTTCTAGTTATTAATTTTATTTGTTGTAATTTTATAAATGTAACTTTTCTCTGTATCAATCTGTTAAGAATAGAAATGCATTAAATGTAACTCCTTTGTAACAACACATTAAAGTGTGATGATGATATTATTTTATGGAATTAGGATCCTCTTCATTAATAGGAAATTTCACTTGAAGAGAGAAAGACAAAAAAAGCTTTGTGAAACCTGTGTTCATGTTGGTACAGATCCTGTATCTTTTTCTCTAGAATTGGAAAATTTTACTCAAAGTAATTGAACTTTATTTTAAACAGTAGTAGTAACATACATCAAGTTAACAGATTGATACAGAGAAAAGTTAAATTTTATTTAGAATAAAGGGGTACTTAAAGTTTTTTTCTCCCTCGATTACTTCATACTTGAGTTTTACTCATTTTGATTATTTTTCAATTTTTCATCCCTTATTTTATAAGAACTTAAGATATATTTAATCTTAAATATAAATATAAATATAATACCAGGAATTGTCAAAGCAGTGAATCTCGACATTTATTAAAAGAGAATAATTTAGAAAATTTAGAAAATATTAATATATTAAATTATTAATTTAAATATAAATATAATACCAGGAATTGTCAAAGCAGTGAATCTCAAGCTTATATGAAACATATTATAAAATAGAAAATATTATGTTTATGTTAATATATTTTAAAATGATATTTAAAAAAGAAAAAATAAAATGTATTTTTTTTACCCAAAAAGAATATAGGGCAACCCTACTCGATATTAATTTCAAATATTAATTTAATAATCACTGAGTCAAATACTAATTTTTCAATTAATAATTTAAAGGAGAATAGTTAAGTCAAATATCAATTTAAAAATATTAATTCGGTCAATCGTGCCAATTTGAAAAGGATAATTTAGTCAAATATAGAAAATTTAGAAAATATTAATATATTCAATTCTTAATTTAAATATTAATTTGGTCAAACATTTATTAAAAGAGAATAATTTAGCCAAATATAGAAAATATTATTATATTAAATTATTAATTTAAATATTGATTTGGTCAAACATTTATTAAAAGAGAATAATTTAGTCAAATACAAATTTAAATACATTAACTTCATCAAATATCAACATTTAATAATTAATTTAGTCAAATATTAATTTTAAAAAGTTAATTTAGTCAAATATCAATTTTAAAAATAATATTAGTTTAGTTAAATATCAATTTTAAAAATTTAATGTAGTCAAATATCAATTTTTAAAATAATATTAAGTCAGTCAAATATCAATTCAAAAGATAATAATTTGGTCAAATATTAATTCATCTTAAACCTCCACTAGTCAGTGGTTATGCTGTAAAAGCTACCTCATGCTGAGTTGAATTCTCATCCAATACATTTTGCTAAATTACAATTTATAATGCATTTCTATTTTATTAATTTTATAAATGTAACTCCTTTGTAATTTTTCTAGTTATTACACTTTAATGCATTGGAATGAGAGCATAGCCAAACCTAACACAATTCTATTCTTAAAGTACGAGGATGTTAAAGAGGATACCATTTTTCAAGTCAAGAGAATTGCAGAATTCTTGGGATGTCCTTTCACTCAAGAAGATGAGAGCAATGGAGTGATTGAAAGCATAATCAAGTTGTGTAGCTTTGAGAAGATGAAGGATTTAGAAGTGAATAAATCTGGAAAAGTAGGCAAAGGAGACATTGAGAAAAAGAACTTCTTTAGGAAGGGAGAGACAGGAGATTGGGTCAATTACTTTTCTCCTTCTATGACAGAAAAACTATCCAAGATTGTTGAAGAAAAATTAAGTGGATCAAGTCTATCATTTAAAAAACGTTCTTAGAATTGTTTGCACATGTAGCTGTAATGTGTGGTATTGATGTTATTATCAATTTTACTTTTCCTAAATAAACTTGAGGTGCCATAAGTTGTAGAGACGTGTGGTTACCTTGATACCATCTAGAATAAGTTGCATGTAAAATGTGATTAAAAGAGTTGTTTATCCCTACAAGAGTCCGATGTGATTTACATGATTAAAGTAAGTTTATATTCATCTTTTTGCAAACTTGATTCACTGTGTACAGGTTTTTTTTTAGTATAAAATAAAGACAATAAAGCTTAAAGATCATATGCAAATTAGCAATTCCCATTATGCTAACCATAAGGATTAATGTTAATTTCTCCATATGGAAAGCAATATACTATTATGCACGTTATAATTTGTGTAGTTAAAATTGTAGCATTAAAATGGATAGTGTGTGGATTTGTAATCACTTGATATAATATAATTATCACTTTAAGCAAGCAATTTGAAATATTTGACAATTCCGACATATATTTAGTTAACATAGTATTTAACAGTGTAGTAAGAAAAAAAAGTTATAAATATATTTTGATAAGTTTTTTGTCAAAATTTATTTTGGACAAAATTCTGGTTTGTTCTTTAGAAACCATTCTGAGCAAAGTCTTTGAAACATATTTGACATAGACTTGATGTAGCTTTATTCTACTTCAATTATCAATTCTAGATTGCCATGATTCTTGCTAACAATTCACAAGGCTGTTTCGTGCAATAGATATGCTTCATATTCATTTTCTAAGTGTGTACATCTAATTATCATGATCATAGTCTATCCATTTTGAATTCATCATAATGGACTTATTCTGAACTAATTAAATGCTACACATTTTTTTACATGAGTGAAATCTAAAATACTTAACTAGCAGATTTATTAAATATTACAATAGACTTATATCCCATCATGATGTAGGAACATCTAGGATAAGAAGGATTACTAGAAGCAAGAGAAGGAAGCTTGAAGAGGAAATAGAAAAGCTTCAAGACAAGCACCCTAGTATAGGACTCAAGACTTGTAATATCATTGTAAACTTATATAAACAAGAGTAGGTCCTATTGTAATAGCCTTAGGGTATGACTAAAGGGTCCAAAGCCCATGGTTTTCTATAACTTTTAGGCAAACCATAAATCCCTAAGTAACAAGGGTTCACACAAGTTCTTTAGAAAAATCACAAATTTTCAAAATAACCATGTTTTCAAAAATCCCTTGTGAGGAATTGGAACACTTAGGTTTAAGGAAAAACTCTTAATCAAGTCAAGGATCCATGCCTTCACTTGATTAAGAAGATCTCACCCTTAATCACTAATTGGCAAGGATTGATGACTTGACTAATCACATGGACAAGGTTTGGAGACAAAATAACACTTCCTTTATGAGTTTACCTTCTTCCTTCACTAGTTTACCTTCTTCCTTCACTAACACTTCCTTTATGAGTTTACCTTCTTCCCTCCTCTCAGTTTGCCCCTTGATCAACCCCTCTCCCTTCATGATTCTCACGGTTGCCACTAGCTTCCCCAAGGATCCTCTTCTCAAGTTCCTTCCTTATCTTCCTTTCCTTCTTTGCTCTCTGACACACGCGCCGAACATGCGTCAAATAATACCTAAGTCTAGCTACTACTCTACAGTAATAGTGGACTCAGATCGTTTCCCTACGGATCACCTTGTTATTTCTCTATAGCCTAAAATTAAACAAAAGTTTTGGGGTTTTTATGCAAAGGGAAATTAAAACCACAATAAGTAGCAAAACATTTATGCAATGACAATAATTAAACAAGGATTGAAACACAAAAACAAATGAATAAAAGGCACCAATCCCATCTCTTTCGGATCCTAATTTCCCTCATTGGTTCAACAAAATAAAAGCACGTATCTATGCAATGTGTTGGAACCGAGATATCTGCATTCCAACACCAAACTAACGTTTTAATATCCTAGAGAATTTTCATCGAACACTCGGTGACCTTTAAACTCACGCAATCGCATGAGAGCACACAACTTGATTTCGAATCCTAAAATTAGTACTGCATTCGTTGTTGATCAACAACGCCAACAATCAATAATCAAAACATTAATCAACAAAATGAATTTGAAATTATGTAATCTGAAACGAGTGCTCATTCAATTAGAAATGGAGAACCTAAGGAAATTAGAGATCCTATTGAGATCGAATTGGTCAATGAAATAAGCTACGCATAATTAAAATTAAACCTATTATTAAACGAAATTTCATAACAGTAACAAAAAAACGCCAAGAGAAGGATCAAAAACGAAATCAAATTACTAAATGAGAATAAGAACAATTGCTGGAAAATTAGGTATGGTAGAATAGAAATTGCAGAGAACTAGAATTAACTACGAAATTAAAGATGTAATTACAACAGAAATGAATTGAATTGAAAGGCAATTGAATCAAAATGCAAGAATTGAAAGGAAGTAAAAGGGGCAAGTGGAACCCTAGCAGAGCAAAACATGAGAAGAAAACCCAACTACTGGAAAATCTCAATTAAAATGCAAAGTGAAGTATTAAGTGTTCAGAATTTGAGTTTGAGGCATTATATAGAGGTCAGGCATGTGCAAGACACATGACTTTTAATGAGATGAACACCCCAATTCGAAACCCACCTACAACATTTACAAAATGGACCAATTTACATTGATTTAAAAAGGCCTACACTAATTCTTCACGCTGGAATTCTGCAACAGGTTTCGTGCTTCACTTCCGAGCCTCATTTCACCCAAGATGAAATTTGAATTATCCTTTTATGTCTACATAGCTTTTGTAGCTCTTTGAGTCCTATTTAATTTGACATATAATGGAGGTCAAACAGAGTTCTGTGGTGATAGTTGTGCTCGTTTTAGTGAACCTTGTCAAATCTGGAATTTTCAGCGAATTAGAACAAAAATAAGCACTTAATGCCCAATTGAGCCCAAACTCATAAATGCACTAAATCATGCTAATTGACCATTAATAATGTTGTAATGTGATGTATTAAATGCAGAGAAATTGATAAAAATAACAATGTATCACTCTCCTTTCTTGGTCAAATCTCTCATCCAAGCTAGCAAGAAGCATAGAATTCATCAAATCCATCATCTTCTTAGATTTAGGTTAGAGATCATTATCTACACTTGGAGAACTTTCCATGGTTGTAAAAAGAACGCTTAGATAACAAATACAAGTATATATAAGATCCTTGCCACTCGCTAAGTGTTTCACTCTAGTAGCACTCGTGTACCACTCTTTGGAAGGCTTTTTCTCTAATGTGTCTCTCTTGCCTTTTTCCTATCAAGTCTCTTCAAAGTTTGTAATAAAACCTCCAATCAATTACCTAGTATGATCCTTGTGAAAGAGGCACAATTATAAAGTTGACTTAAGAATTCCAAAGGAAAACACACTCAAGGACAAAACCAAGGATTCCAATCAATGTTGACAAGCAATAAAAGGCACCAAATAGAAGCGGATAAGCTACCCAAATCAAGGAACTAATGTGATATGACAAAGGCACCAAAATGGATAGTAAAGAACTCAAAACTTGTTGGATCAATCACAAACCAAAACAAGTTCAACAAGGCACACACACTCAAATTTGATTAGTGACCGAATTTAGAGACCGATATTAATAAGCAAGTTAACCAAGTAATTTGTGAAACAAACAAGTAACTCAATTGTAGTAAAATGGATGTTACAGCCACTCAAACACTTTTATAAAATTTCTAAACAAGTGCAGTTCACAAAATTGCCAAGTATAATGCACACCTTAAGTTCAACAATCAAAATTATTAGCACTTTAAACTCAATTCTATTGGGGAATGCTTAGTCCTAGGTAACTTGTAACACAATTTTGTGAGTGTTTCTAGTCCAATATGGCCATGATACTGCACCTCTAGATTTTATAGAAAATTCACTTGAGTCATTTTTTTCAAAAATTCTTCTATTCAAGTATTTTTCTATACTTCTTTCTTTTAAATTTTCTCTTTTGAATTTTCTTTCAACCTTTTGCTCTTGTCTTTCTTTTCTTGACTTTTTCTTTGTTCTTTTCTAATGTAAGTCTCCTACGGAAGACTTACTAATTTGCCCAATCTTCACTTCTCAAGATCCAAGCTCCACAGATTACACCAATTAGATTACAGAATTAATACTCAAAAAAGAAATAAAATCAAAAAATGGAAGAAGAAAGAAATGATTGGAGCGCCATGGTAGAAGCAATCAACTCAAGGAAGAATCGCCACATGGATTGTACCATGATAAGACCCAATAAGGTTCAATGAAGAAACCTAGAAGAGAATCCTCTCTTACAAGCAAATTCTTATCTCATTAATTGACTGAAAAGTGAATATAATTATGAAATTTCTAGAATATATACTAAGATAGGTGGTGCCAAGTAATTCCAAACCAGATTGCATAAGGACCATTGGATGGCAATTGGATCAAACGTGTGGCAAGCCTCAAGCACATCACACAGATCACAATTGCATCCTAAGGATCAAGATACAATCAAAGGCTACGATTTACTTGGGAGAGAAAGGCATGAAAAGTGTGACTTCAACAATGAACCTCCACCTTTGATTGAATTTAGATCACATGGCCATGAGTCACTCTTAAATGGCACGAAAAATGTGACTTAAGTTTGAATCTCTATCTTGTGATTAAATCTAGATCAAGAGTTCTTAATTCACTCTTAAAGTGGTGCCTTAAGCATGCATGCCATGAAGAAATCTCCTCCCTTTGATGGAGAATCAATCAAAAGGCTAGAGTTGGAAAAGAGTTTGTGGAATTTACACTCATTTTTCTCTCAAAATCTCTCCACTCTCTCTAGGGAGAGCGTGCACCACTCTCTCACAAATTAATCTAGAAAATATTCCTAAGTTATTACATTTTGGCCATGACATATACTTGTCTAGACAAGGCACAAAATAAATTTCAATTCCTGTTTACAAATGCTCATAAAATACTAAGACTATTACAAGGTTTGTTGACAAAGAACAGGTCTTCAAAGGTTGACTGTTGACTTTGGCGTTGACTTTGACTTAGGGTCAACCTTTTCTTTTTCTCTTCTTGAATTCTTTTAAGCATTGACCTTGTAATTCTTTTAGCATTGTTGACTTCTTGTGTTGGAGTAGATGGACCTCCATCAAACCCTCTTTCTTGAACACAACTTGTCTTCAAGTTGGTCTCCTCTTCAAAACCTACACACGGTGAAAGGTCACATACATTAAAAGAATTACTTCCACCAAAATTTAAAGGAAGGTCTAATCTATAAGCATTAGATCCTAATTTCTCAATTATTTTAAATGGTCTATCTCTTCTTGGAAGCAACTTAGACTTCTTCAAGTTGACTTGACCTTCACCTACAACAAAACTCCACCCGGATCAAAATCAAACATGGTTCATTAGCTTGGTTGTTAGATGATGCAAAATATAAGCAAACCCATTTCTTATAGTTGTGGAATAGGTGTAAAAGGAAATAGCCTTGTTAATCAAGTGTTCCTTTAATTTTATCAAGTGTTTCTTAATTAATTTTTTCATGTTGGTTGTTTAGTTAACTAACATGGTATTCTTTAAATCTACGTGTGTAACCGACGTGGAAACAGATTTGTGATCTCAGGAAAAGTTTTACCAAGGTCCCACGGTGGGCACCAAATGTTCTTTCCAAATTTGATAACAATTCGAATGCTGACCTGGTTGATGACCTGGGTGCTGACCTAGGTGTCGTGGAGTCAAGCTAGGCAAAATTGTGCTCGGGATGGTAGGAACTAAGGAGGGGGAATACCTACTTCAATGCCTAAATCAGTAAGATGTGAGAGTAATGGATAGTAAGGGTAAAGTTCAATATACTTTTTGTAGAAGAACGAATAAGGAGGAGTAATGATATCTTTTTAACTGTGCAGCGGTGTCAGATAATAATGATAAAATATATGATAATTCTGATTAGATAATAAAATATTAAAATATTTTATGCCATTAATTAATGAGATATCACAATCTTTATGATTTTCAATGTAAGTAGTGGAATGAGAGCAGATAAATGATAAGATCAAAACATTTATCTTGAACGTTTAATTTATTCATCAATAATTGTTTTCCAAATAAAAGTTTGATTTGGTGTGAATTTGACAAAAGCGAGACAAGCTTTTCACATTGATCCTTATCTCTCCCGGTTTACGCCAAGCTTTTCACAGCAATGTCTCCACGTGCACACACCCTTCTCTAAACACCCTGCCATGTGCGCACTTTGTCATTTACTATCTCTTCAATCAAACCATTCTCAGCCACTGTAAATAGAATTATGAAATTTCAACACCTTAAAATTTTATATACCTCATTAATATTAATAATTACTTTTTTCTATCATATTATACTCCTCATTAATGTTTATCATATCTTTTTCTACTGTCTTGTTCACATTCGTTTCAAATAGGTATTAAATTACTTTAGCATTTAATATATATATAAAATTAATTATTTATATATCTCATTTTATACACCTCATTAATATTTTTTCTATCTTATAATATAGGGTAAAATATACTCACATCTCTCTTATTTTTATAACATTACAGCTGACATCATTTCATTTTTCAAGAATATTTTTATATCTTTTTATATTTTTAAAAAAATTAAAATTTTCATTTAAATATGAAATATAGAAAATGTAAACTATGATATACAAGAAAATAGACACCGATGATAGTACAAAATAATTTTATATTCTATTTTTAATTTTACCTTCTTTACAAAAAGATGTGAGTGTACCATCCCTTAAAATTAGAGAGGGATAATGTAATGTATAAAAATGTATTAATTTAATATTTTCAAATAACTAATAAGTTTCATGTAAAAGTGAAAGATATAAAAGTGAAAGGAAAAAGAATATTAATATAATTTAATTACACTGTAATATAATATATAAGAAAATAGACTATACTAAATAAAATAAATATGTATATTTTTATGATAATTGTTTAAAATTCATTTATTCAATAATATATATTGTTTTTATAATTTTCTTTTCCTCTCATTAATTATCAAACAGGTGTTAAATAATTTTTGTTATATATATATATAGAGACACACTCCACAATCTCAATCCACAGCACACCAACCCCAACATTGACCAAAATGGAATCATTCCTAGACCCTGTTACAATTTCACTCCTTTCTCTAATCCCTATTTTTCTGTTCCTCTTTCACCTCTCTAGAGCCAAAGGTGTGAAAGAACCACCGACGGTCCCTGGTGCATGGCCCATTCTCGGCCACCTCCCTCTCCTGGCCCGTTCCCGAGCCACCCACCATGTCCTCGGCGCCATCGCCGACGAGCTCGGTCCCCTCTTCACCATAAATTTAGGCACCAAGAAAACCCTAGTAATCAACAACTGGGAGACCGCCAAAGAATGCTTCACCACAAATGACGTGGCTGTCTCTTATCGGCCCCACATCGTTGCCTGCGAACATATGACCTACAACCTCTCCATGCTAGGGTTTGCTCCTTACGGCCCCTTTTGGCGTGACATGCGCAAGAACCTCTCCTCTTTGCTCTTCTCCGACCACCGCCTCGACTTGCTCTCTCACGTACGAATCTCTGAAGTCAGAACCTCCGCTAAAGAGCTTTTTAATAGGTTATCACACTTTCTTTCTTTCAATTTACACCTGTGATTCTATGCTGTGTACGTGTTGGTTGTCTACAAATATAACTTTTATATACATATAAGATATGATTTTTTATATGCATATAAGATAGGTTCAGGATTGTTTGTTATGATTGAGTTTATGGTGACATATCGGACCGTGTTTGTCTATTTATATGTATATAAGTGGGACCTTTCTAACAGCGTCTTTGCACCTTGTTTTTGGTTCTCAATTTTAGAAAAATTATTACATCGTCTCCGTCTACGAATTGTAAATGATTCTGATTTATTTCTTTGTGAAGATAAGATATACTGAATGGTGAATGATGTAATAATTATTTATTTAGCGGAAATTTCTCACACCCCTGTACTAAATCTGGTTTCTCTAGAATGAATAAAATTTCACGTTGCCTATGAAAAACAGGTGGACACGTGGCAGTGACGGGAGGAAGACGGAGTTTATGCTGGTGGACATGAAGCAATGGCTTAAGGAGTTATCATTGAACGTAATCCTAAGGAAGGTGGCGGGGAAGAGGTACTTCGGAGAGACTGCGGTGGTTGACGAGGCGGAGGCGCAGAGGTGTCTGAAGGCGTTGAGAGATTACATGCGGTTGTTCGGGGCATTTGCGGTGGCGGACGCGGTTCCATGGTTGCGGTGGTTCGATTTTGGAGGGTATGAGAAGGCTATGAAGGAGAACTTCAAGGAGTTGGATGGTGTGGTTAGTGAGTGGTTGGAAGAACACAAGAAGAAAAGGGATTTGAACAAGGGTCGTGGGAGTGAGGCGGATTTCATGGATGTCATGCTGTCAATGTTCGATGGAACCACCATTCATGGGTTTGATTCAGATACCGTCATCAAAGCCACAACTATGGTAGCTTCTTTCTTCATACAATTACCTTTATATTTATTTATTAAAAATATTTTTTGGTGAAAAAAATGTATTATTTTCTATTTTTTATGTTTTAACTGATTACTACTATAAAATATTTATATTGATAATACAGAGTTTGTTAAATTACTTTAAAATTAATTTTTCATCTAATCATAATTTATTATATATAATAAATTTATTAATTTATAGCGTAATTTGAAACTTCAGATCAGGTTATGGTTGCCTCATGAGTCGTCATGATCCTTAATATTTATGATTAATATTGTGACAAATGTTAGTATAGACAATAAAATTGGGAACACAAGTGTGACTTACACTACAATTTAAATCTTATACTCTTATAAAATCATATTTTTATTTGTTCTTGGGCTTGTCTCTGCCTTTTACGAAAATTTGAGTATATGATTTGTAATATTTATATATTGTACTGAAACATGTATATGCTCTATATATTCTGTCTCTCAATTTTAAATTGCACCAAACATTCTTCACAAATAATTTCAACTAAATTGCAGGCAACGATTCTTGGAGGAACAGACACTAGCTCAGCTAGCCATATATGGACATTATGTTTGCTATTGAACAATCCTCACACGTTGGAAAAAGTGAAGGAAGAAATTGATATCCATATTGGTAAAGAGAAACTAGTAACCGAGTCAGATATAAGTAAGTTAGCATATCTTCAAGCTGTTCTTAAGGAATCACTAAGATTATATCCACCTTCACCTCTTTCCGGACCTCGTGAATTTAGAGAAGATTGCAAGTTGGGTGAGTACCATGTGAAAAAAGGAACTCGTCTAATCACAAACTTGTGGAAAATCCAAACCGACCCTACCATTTGGACTGATCCATTAGAGTTCAAACCAGAAAGGTTCCTCACTACTCACAAAGATTTTGATGTTAAGGGTCGACATTTTGAGCTATTACCCTTTGGAAGTGGAAGGAGGGTATGTCCCGGAATATCCTTTGGCCTTAGAACTGCTCATTTGATTTTGGCAAACTTTCTTCACTCCTTTGAAGTCTCAAAGACATCAAGTGAACCTATTGATATGACTGCAGCTGTGGAAATCACCAATGTCAAAGTTACTCCGTTTGAAGTCCTCATCAAACCCCGATTGTCTCCAGGTCTTTATGAAAGCATGTGATCACATAGGGTCCATGCATCATCTTATATATATGTGCTAGTATATGTATGTGTATCCTAGAATAATTGTTTGCTACACAAATTTGGATGCCCTTCATTATTACTGCCCTTATAAGCCGTTTATTATTATTGCTTGCGAATTCCTTAGAACATATGGGTGATATTGTGTAATGTTATAAGTTTATAATCATAATGTCTAGCTATTATCTTTTTATGATTTCTCCTTAGAAATATATACATTTGGGAAGTTTGCGAGGGTGAATTGATAAATTTGATGATTTTAAGAGCACATTTTTTTTTTTTAAGTTTAATGTATTTTTATATTAAAAGAATTTTGCATGGTAAGTGGCAAGGATATAATGTATAAGCACACAGTAATAAGATTAATACGGCATGAGGGTCTGACCAACAGACATGTATCACTTGTCTTCGAGGAGTGGTCTTCATTCTTGGGAAGATAGCTGCTAGCCTTTGGATCCACCTGGGATTGAGTTATTTAACTTAATCTTATTTAACCTATTTTTAATGAATTAAGGAGTTATATGTCTTAATTATTATTTATTGTGTTATTTTTTAAAATTTATATAAAAGTAAAATCTTACTACTTGTTTTACCATTTTACATGTTATAATTTTGTATTCCCCTCCCGATTTCAAGTATAATCTTGATTTTACCAACCTTGACCATTGCAGTGTCTAACTTGTCTTATACGAAAACTCTTTCAACAAAAACTCCAAAACTTCTTAAAAGAACTAGGTTTTAATGAAAAATGAAAAGCAGTGTCCAGTTCATATGGGTCAATATAATACTTGACATAAGTATTGCCATTATATAACACTAGGTTTAGAAAGAGAATAAGAAAGAGATAAGAGGGAATCTAAATTGATATTAACGAAAATGTATTACACTTGGGATTGTTCATCACAATGCAAAATATACTTTTAACATTGATTAACTAATATGATGCACTAATAATATTTTTGACGTCAATTTCATTAATAACCGGCATTAAATATTTATGTTTTTTAATTTTTTTTTATTTATATAAGAATTAAACACTTAATGCAATTTATAAATCCTTCACAATAGTCGATGATGATACATACCCAATAACTTAGATATGGAGAGTTATAGTATACTATCATAAATCAATGAAGTACATATACTAGCTTTGCCAAAATACATTATCATAAATCAATGAAGTTTATTGAACTTCATAAATCAATTGCATCCTGAAACTCACATATATGGTTCTTCTATGAAAACACAAAGTTACTAAATAGACCCCACAGCTCCACGGTCCCCTCATCATGCAAGGTCACGAACTTGACACTAGCAAGATTGAGATTCTATGTTGTAGGCAATAAACTTTGTTAGAATTCATATACAAAACTACGACCGAAGCTTGAACATAAATATCATGAACATAAAAAAACACAACATATAACTAAAAGTAAAATTACAAATTACAGATTAAATAATCTCTAAATTAATTAGTTTGGTTTACAAATGACAAATCAATAACATAATTTAAGAGTAAAGATCTTATAAAACTGAATTCAATCAACTGGTAATTAATTACCACAACTATGAATGAATTATCCTCACGTTTTCTTTTCGTGCTTATGCCTAACTAGAAGAGCAGAACCAAATGCACATTTACTGAATATATATATTGTCAAATGAAAAGGCACAAAAAATGAGGACATAATGCAAAATCTGAAAAAACATATATTCAACACTATGTATCAAATATGTTAAACAAATCAATCTATAATCCTTTTATAAAGTTTGAAACTCTCTAAACTATCAATCATTTTCATCTTTAATTACCTCCTTTTAAAGGATGTCAATATTATCAAACTTTCGATATTTGAAGCAGATGTGCTCCACATTCTTTTCAGATATTTTGAATGTCATCATCATGTAATGGGTCAACACTTTAAAACATCTAAAACAATTAATAAAAATGTATTAGTTAATAATTTTCTTATAGAAACATGTTTTGAATATTTATATGAATATATTATTATATATATTACCTCATGCCAAGAATTTATGATAGGGACAGTCAAAATGACCTTCATCCAACACATGACATAATAGCCACTTTCAAATTACCCAACTTGTTTATTACATTACATTGATAAGATTCAATTAGATAACATTATTAACAATCCAATTGAGTATAATGTATAAATATAAATTGTATACATTGGGAATAATAAATTCAGTATGCTTTCCTCCTCGATTTATCATTCCACTCAAAACATTTGTACTAGCAATGACCCTAACAAGATTAAAAGTTATTATACAGTACTCATGATAATTTTTTAAAAAAATATTTGTATGCATTTTAAAGTTACCCATGTAATAGTGTCTTCATCTCAATAGAAGGTTTATGGTGTAAAGAGCAAAACCAAACTACAATATAGTCCTTAGGAATTATGACTATAAGCTACCAATAGGACCTATAATGTAAGAAATAATTAGTAACAATATTATATTTAATATATTAAAAGTATGACATAGGAATATCAACTAACCTAGAAATGTATGGAGCTAAACATATTTGCTTTCCTGATTCACTCAGTCATGTCTACATGTATTGGTGAATTGAGGTATTATGATTGCCAACTTTTTGTATGGACTGAGGATCAAGAAATTCATATATCTCTGGCGTGTCATGGTTTTGGCTCAACGAGTGTAGGTAACTATAATGAAATAAAATATATACATAAATAATCAGCTTTAACTATATCCATTTAATTAATAAAATTACCAACATTTGCCATAGTTGTATAACCGAGATGTTTAGCATCATTTTTCTTGAAATAATCTCTATTACATCTGGCAGTGCTTTGTACATGGGGACTTTTTCATTTTCAACACCAAAAATCTCTTTTCTGAAAGGGAGCTGTATTGGGTTTCACTTAAGGGATGATAATAAGGTATAAAGGACATCCATGGGATCCTTCTATGCATCATCATGAAGTGAAGGACTCCCACTACCCACAACTGGTTTGTTTTTATTTAAGTTATCCTGCTAAATAATACTCATATTATAACATTTATTATTAAAGTTAATTATGCATAGAAGATATTAAGTAAATTACATACCTTTTTTATTTTTGGAATAATCTTGAGCAAATGCAATGGCCATGCAATAAAGGTGTCAACTGCATCCTTCACGAACTTAACCTTTCGAATGCACACAGGTAGATGGGCATCGGGGTTAATAACTTCCTCAATCTTCAATCTAACCAAATCTGCCTTCATAGGAACCCCGTGGATGGTTGTGCCTCTGTCGCACACAATAGCAACAACTACTAGTTTCTCACGATCTTCATCCGCACACAACTCACACCTATAATTAAAATGGAGCAAATGATAATCATGTTCACGAGTCTGTGTAGGCTAAATACAAGTATGTATACCTTTCATTAATTGATGGTTTAGGTTCAGGACAACTTCCTTTTGTGCTAATTCTAATACAGAGTTCAACAACATCATTTGTTGGACATCCTTGTTCCATAGTTAGCATTAAGGGCTGAAGCTCCAAAAACATTTGTTGCTTAATTTTGTCCACTTGTTCCATAAGTGTGTCATGCATTTGTTGTCTCATTTCCTCGAAGCTCTCCTAGGTGACAATGTTGCGATGTGATGATGCACCAAAATATTCCCAGATGCCAACCCCTGTACCATCAGCACGGACTTGTCCAGGATGTTCTGGTTTCCCTATGGCTCTGGTCAAAATATCTTCACGACCATAAGGAACAAATGAACCTTGGGTAGTCTGTTCAACTAAGGAATCCTTTGATAGTGATAAACATTAAATTTAATAATTCATTTTTACTAGAATTTAAGTCAAAGGATTACTAAAAGCATGAAGAGGAAGATAGAGGAAGAAGTGGGGAAGCTCCAAGACATGGCACAACCTCAATCAAGCTATAGTTTAGGACTTACTTTTTGTAATATGCTTGTAAACTTGTTTGGGTAATTCTTCTAAGTGTGTACATGTGTTAGGCCTTGTTAGTGAGCTAAAGAGAGCTCACGACCAAGCTTATTTTTTTAGTTTAGATGCTTTAAATTTTGGGTTTAAGATGCCTAGCTTAAGGATGCAAGTAAAGGATTAATGAGGCACTAAAATTCACCTAAGAATTTCAAGTTAAATTTGAGTTTAATTAGAAATTCTTTTGTGAATCCAATAACTTTGGTTTAAGTAGAATTCTTTCTTAAATGTTGATCCATGTCTCCATTTAAGAAAAAATCTCCACCATAGATCTCTCAAAGCCCTTCAAGGGTTTAGATCAAAGATGGGTGACATGTCACTTGAAAGTGACATGTAACTTAAACTAGTTACTCATTAATTAGTTAGTTGCTTACCTTAAACCTAGGTTAGTTTTCGGTTAGGTTAGTCTAGTTTAGGTTAGGTTAGTTTGGCTTGTTTTCCAAGTAGCCTAAACCTATAAATACATGTAAAAACGAATTTGCAAGGACTTTTGATAATTTTGATGAATGAATAAGCTTTGAGCTTTTCTTGAGAGAGGTTTCTCTTATCTTGCTTAGGAAATTTTCTTGGATCTTATCAATGGATTCTCACCTCCATTGTGGCGGTTCCTCCTAGGCTTATTGGCTTGCCATGGCGCCTTTCTTCCCCATTTCTCACCCCCTTCCATTTTTCCTTTTCGGTTTCTCTTACATCTATTGTGTTTGGAGATAGTTAAAGAAGCTAGATTGGGAACTTTCAAGGCCTCTATCAAAATGTAAAGAGCATATTAGAGGGTGAAGGAAGGAAATTCAATAGAAAAAGGTTGAGGAAGAGGCTTTCAAGGAGAAGACCGTAAGGAGAAGGTTGAGGAAGAGGATGCTAATGTAGCTCAGAAAGAAGACTCTTGGGATGAAGTTTTATTAATGGTGAATACTACCATGAAGAACTTTTGGTGAATCTTGGTACTTAAACATAGCATGTTCCAACCGCATATCATTTCATAAAAGTTGTTCAGTGAATTGAATTAGAGGTTCAAGACTAAAGTAAAGTTTGCTTACAACTCCACTGTGCAATGTGAAGGAAAAGGGAAAATTTTGATGGATAGGAAAGATGGTAAAGCTATAATCATTTAAGAAGTCTTATACATACCTGCCGTGAGATACAATTTGTTGAGTATTGGTTAGTTCTATGAAAAAGGTTACAAGATTGATTGAAAGGATCCAATGTTGATAATTCTTGATAAACACATCATGCCAATTTTGAAGGCTCCTATCAACAATAACAGAACCTTCAGAGTTGATACCTCAGTGCCTAATCACATTTGTTATGCAGTTGTAGTTTTAGATGTCAACTGGCTATGACATCTGATATTTGGTCATCTAAACTTTGGGGCTCGAGCCAATTAGCAATTAAGAAAATGGTGTCGGGAGTGCCTAAAATTCAAAAAGGTGTAGAAACTTGTGAGAGTTGCATGCTTGGGAAAAAAGTAAAAAAATTCAACCTACACTTAATGACCAGAAGCAATGATACATTAGAGGTGATCTATACAGATGTTTGTGGACCATTTGAAGAAGTTTCACTTGGAGGCAACAAGTACTTCCTCACCTTTATTGATGATTTCAGTAAAAGAACATGACTTTATCTGATTAGTAAATGTCAGAAGTGTTTAAAAGCTTTGTTGAAGTTAAGAAACTGGTAGAAAAACAAAGTGGCAAAGTCAATAATATTCTAAGATCAGATGGTGGTGGAGAATATAATAACGGTGAATTTATAAATTTTTGTAAAAGAAAAGGTATTATACATGAAAGTTTGGCTCCTTATACACCACAACATAATGGTGTTGATGAAAGAAGGAATTGAACCATACTTAACATGACCAAGAGCATGATAAAGAGCAATGGGTTGCCAGTTTCTTTTTAGGGAGAAGTTGTTGCCACTACAACTTACATTCTAAACATGTGTCCAACCAAAAGAATGAAAGGTAAAACACTTGAAGACGTGTTTTTAGGAAAGAAGCCTAGTGTGAGGCATCTAAGATATGTATTTTTGTAAATGTATTTTTCTTGTCATCTAAGATACATGAAAGTTTGGCTCCTTATACACCACAACATAATGGTGTTGCTGAAAGAAGGAATTGAACCATACTTAACATGACCAAGAGCATGATAAAGAGCAATGGGTTGCCAGTTTCTTTTTAGGGAGAAGTTGTTGCCACTACAACTTACATTCTAAACATGTGTCCAACCAAAAGAATGAAAGGTAAAACACTTGAAGACGTGTTTTTAGGAAAGAAGCCTAGTGTGAGGCATCTAAGATATGTATTTTTCTTGTCATTTATTTAAATAACCACCGTAGATTCTCTTATTATTTGCTATTGCGGAACCCTCCTTCCTCATTTTTCCTTTTCCCTCTTATCATTTCTCTCTATCCATGATACCCTCCACGATCCTTTTCTTTCTCTTCACCCCTGCTTCTCTCTCCCCACAACACCCCTCCACGACCCTCTTGTTTCTCTTTCCCACAACACCTTTTTCTTCTTTCTCTCTCTCGAACCCACTCTCTCTCTTCCCGCTGTTGCCCAAAAGGCGTAAAGTTCCTCCTCCCACCACCATATCCCATGTCAGAGAAAGGCAAAGTGATAAGAGCGTGTCTCGCTATTATGGAGTCGAGATTACTTCTCAACATGCACGCTCAAGGCACCACCTTCAAGAATAAATTAAGACCTCTTGATCAAGATTTAATCACAAGGTAGAGATTCAAATTTGAGTTACATTTTCATCGCCACTCTTGAGTGATACACAACCATGTGATCTAAAATTGATCAAGAGGTGAAAGTATCTCTTATTGCTTCTAATATACATAATCACAAGGTAGAGATTCAAATTTAAATTACATTTTCCACGTCACTCTTGAGTGATACACAACCATTGATCAAGAGGTGGAGGTATTCTCTTATTGCTTCTAATATACATGCCGCTGCCACTTCTTCATTGAACTTATTGTTTTCAATATACATGCCGCTTCATTTGTTAATACTGCATTATTTTGAGTTTATTGCTTCTAATATGCCGCTCCATTTGTTAATACTGCATTATTTCAAGCATGTCAAAGGATTCCTGGTATTTATGTTACTCGACCGGCACCTTTACCAAATAGTGAAATTTATCATTTGTTCTGTTAGAAATAGAACCCCTGAAATATCTGATGTTTTATCTTTTCTCAATTTGATAATTCGGTATGCAGTTATTCTTTGGAACAACAATAACCAATTGTCTTGCGCTGTTCTGATGTTAATGTAATTGACATGGAATTACATTGGGTGTTTAATCGATATAAAATGAAGTGGTGAGTTTCAAATCAGGACCTTTTATTATAAAAATAAATGATTTTATTACTGCACCATTTAATTTTTAGTGTTTATATTACTTTTATAAATATATTATATTAAAATATAAGTTGGACTAAAATAATTTTAATTAAAATGAGAGTAAATTCAACTCATAATTTAAAATTTTCTACTATTAAATTAAATAAATTAATAATACATGATTGTTTTAAGAAATTAAAAAAATATCATAATGCAATATTAATTATATTATATTTTATATAATAATAATCATAATATGTTTACTTTTACATAATGTTTATTATTTTTTACGTAATACTTATTATTTAAATTTAAATATATTTTAGTTACAATAAAGTTAGGTAATACGTAAAGTTTTTTATTTTTAATTAATGTTTATTTTTTTATCGTAATTAATTTAATTGTAAAAGGTCCTAGATTCTGGGTTCGATTTACTCTCATTATAATTAAAATTATTTTGATCTTAACTGATGTTAAAATTTTAATATAATATATTTATGAAGAGAATATAAATATTAAAAATTGTATGGTGCAGTGGTAAAATTGTTAGATTTTATAATAAAAGGGGTAAAAATTAGAGAAAAAGAAGGAGAGAAATTAAAAAACAGGACATTGGTGACGTAGTAAATTATTTATGCATTAGTGGAAGAATTGAAATTCGGTGTTGGACTGACTTTGGTTCTTAGAGAAAGAATGTTTAGAATGATTAAGCATCTTCTTTGCATTGGCACGCCACTTAATCGAGTTAATGAGCATCAAGAAATAATAAGGTTTTAAGAAACTGCAATGCAGAGAGCGCGCAGCTGTTTTTTCGTAGAATAAGATGATCTCTTGTTGGCTTGATAATAAGAAAATGATTTTACAATGTTATGGTTTTTTTCTTTCTGTTACTGCACTTCTTTTGTACAGTTATGATGTAAATACTTTGTCTATTTTATTATAATTTAAACTTGAAAAAAAAAAAGTTTCACCAGGAAAATTCCATTTTCTTCAATTCATCCAACCAAATTTTCCTTCACATAAAAACTAGACATTCTACATTATCATTGCAAATTGAATAAAAACCATAGCACAAGACAATTTTATTACAGGGATTACAATTGAATAACTAACTTTTGCATGAGAAATATAAAGACATTGACGCTGTGTTTCGTTTGAACTAGTTTTAAATTGTTTCATTGTATATTAAAGGGTTATTTAAGCTTTGGGGAGTATTGTTTTAATTTAAAGTCACACATTCGTGGTGAATATTAAAAAAAAAAGACCTATATAAGATAGAGAGATAGTTTTTTTTTTTTTTTTTTTTTTTAATTTACATCACATCTTTAAATCTAGTCAATGAGTGTATTAGATTTTAGGTAGCGTGTGTCAAACACTGTTAGAGGGTTTGTAATTTTTTCGTGCGAAAATAATATTAGGGGTGGTTTGTAAGAGTTTGTAATTTTTTCGTGCAAAAATTACATATGCGATAATTTGTAATTTTTCGGTGCAAAAATTATGTGGAAGGGTTTGTAATTCTTCCGTGCAAATATTATAAGTAATGAATATTGTCTTGGTGAGACTTAGGATTAGATTTGAGGCATCGAACCACGTTAAATTTTTCTTGTGTGTTAATTTTTTCTCTCCTATACTATTTTTTGGTTGAGGTCACAACAGTGGTACCAGAGCAAAAATTATCGATGCCTCAAGACCTATTTGACGGTTGCTATGGGACAAATTTACTAATTACAATATTTGCACGAAAAAATTACAAACCCTCTCACATATAATTTTTACACAGAAAAATTATAAACCATCCTACATATAATTTTTGCACGAAAAAATTATAAACCATCCTATAATATTTGATACATACTATATAAAATCTAAATGTAAGGATACGATACAAGTGAAGAAAACCTATCATTCTATATTATAGGTCTTTCACTCCTCTATCTTTCTAATACTCACCAACGTGAGACTTTGAATTAACATAATATACAATACACAACAAATCTCCCTTTAATGTCTCACACTCATATAGCTATCCTTCCTTGTCATAGAATCTTTTGACAGACGAAACTCTTTTTAAACGATCCCCTTTTCAACAGAATCTTTTGACTAACAAAATTCTCATACTCTTTCTCCTTCAAGCTATGTTCTCCCTTGTTCTTTTGTTATAGGACTTTGATTGTACCTAAACATGTGAACAAACTTTAATTTTTTTTTTTAATGATTTCAAGCATTAATTTTCTATATTTTACTTGTATTAGCGTTTTTCTAAAACACTGGATTTTAACTTCTAATTTTTCATATTTATTCTCTCATGGTTTTTAAAATATTTATTAAATTTTTGACTCGTGGCGCTTGGGCTGTTACGCTCTTAAGTAGAAAGAGTTGCACCCTTACTAATAGCTATAGCTTTTGGTCTAGTAGTAAGCGCTCGATCCAACAATTGGTATCAGAGCCAAGGTCACGAGGTCGAAAATTACAAACATTTGATATTGTGAAAATTATAACATATATTAGAATTATTTAATTAACATATCATTGAAATTATAACATACAATTAGTCATGAAAAAAAAACAATTAACAATTTTTTTACATGTTTTAAGTCGACTTTTATTTATTTGTTATTGTAAATGAAACAGATATAGAAAGTTGCATATGCTCAAATTTAAAATGAATTATCTTATCAAATAAAATTAAGGACTATCAATAAATATTTTTTCTCCCACATTACTTCATGTTTTATATTAATCGTTGAAATTTAAAAACTAATAGATTTCATCTTACGGTTAGATATATTTTTAGTCTTTCAAAATATATACTAAATTTGATTTTAGTAATTTGAAATCCATATTTTAAAAATGCATAATTTTAATTAAGAGTATTAGTCTACCTGTTAAAGTATATATACATAACAGGATTTTGGAATGAATTACCTTTTCATGTTATTTTTTAATATTAGTTTATTATTTGAATTAAATAATAAAAATTAAAATCTAGTAAAAAAATAAATTGAGTCTAAACTTGGATTGACAGATGTGAATACCAAGGGATAGAGAAGGCCTATCGAGAAAGATTGAGATGTTCTACCAATTAGGGATAAAAAATTTAAAGGTTTAATGATTTACTTTTATTTAAAGAGTTAAAATCTAATTAGAATGATATTTACGTAACGTGATGGAGAGACTAACAATGTTTGTATTTAAATTAAAATCATTCATTTTTAAAAATTGAAGGATTAAATATAAAGAAAATTTTTCAAAGGAGTAAAATCAAATTTAACTTAATTTTGAAGGATAATTTATGCTGTACAATTTTATCATGTACACAATAAAACGAAAAGGAAATAAAAATAAAACCAAAATATTTTTAAGGAAAAAAGTAGCTATAAAAAATGATAAAAATTATAGGATTAGCATGAATAATTAACATCTTATAACAATAATTAAAATAACAAATCAGATTATAATAAAGCAAAACTAAAATAAAAACACGGGAAGAACGTAACATAGCAACAAGTGATTATATCAATTTTGAAATAGAAATATGGATAATTAAGCTATCATGTGAAGCTAGATATTGAAAAATAGAAATGAAGGTCTTAAACTGCAGAAGCATTGATGTAGACAAAAGAAAAAAATTAATGAGTATTATAATTTGTTTAGAAAATTACTAAATTAATCATATTTTTTTAACAATTATTTCACCTCAATTTATCTTTTATAAGACTTATTATATATAAAATAATCCTTTCAAAAATGAAAATTATTTTGTTTCTAAATGTATTTAATATTACATAACTTTAAAATAAAATTTTATTTTTAAAGTATTGTTTTATTTAAGAGAAAAATGTTCATACAATAATCTTTCTATAATTAATTTATCACAGCTTATCCTTTGTGACGATTTTGTTCACCTTATAACAAAAATCTTAAAAATTAAATAAAATTTGATTTATAATTTTAAAATATTGTGTATATCCTTTAAATTTTATAAATGTTATTTTATTTATAATTTCTAGTTATTAATTTTATTTGTTGTAATTTTATAAATGTAACTCCTTTATAATTTTTAAATTTTTTAAAGATATTTAACTATTTTTTATTTTTAAAAGTATATTCACAACTTATTTTTATGTAAATATTCATAGTTAATTTAATATTAGTGTCTTTCTATTTTAACTACTTTCTATTTAATTGGTTAAAATTGATTAAAAATCACAGATTTTAATGACTCTCACATCAAATCGGGAGAGGAAATTATTAAATGGTAAGTAAAATCTTTCAAAATTTGTAATATTTAATAATTTTTTATCAATAAAGGAAAGTGATGAAAGGAATGTAGAAGAGAATCACACTAGCATTTCATGTGTAATATTTCCTTATTATTTTAACCATAATCTAACATTATTACTTTTGTTTAATGTTTTTATTTATTATACAGTGTAAAAGTGATGTGACTAAAAGTTAAGACTATCCCAAATAGCACGATGTGTGAGAACTAATGTAAAACGAAAGTTAAGAATGTGATAATATTATTTTGTCATATTAACAATAGTATCTTATTTTCTTCCACTATTAATTTTAACAACACATTAAAGTGTGATGATAATATTATTTTATGGAATTAGGATCCTCTTCATTAATAGGAAATTTCACTTGAAGAGAGAAAGACAAGAAAAGCTTTGTGAAACCTGTGTTCATGTTGGTACAGATCCTGTATCTTTTTCTCTAGAATTGGAAAATTTTACTCAAAGTAATTGAACTTTATTTTAAACAGTAGTAGTAACATACATCAAGTTAACAGATTGATACAGAGAAAAGTTAAATTTTATTTAGAATAAAGGGGTACTTAAAGTTTTTTTCTCCCTCGATTACTTCATACTTGAGTTTTATTCATTTTGATTATTTTTCAATTTTTCATCCCTTATTTTATAAGAACTTAAGATATATTTAATCTTAAATATGAATATAAATATAATACCAGGAATTGTCAAAGCAGTGAATCTCGACATTTATTAAAAAAGAATAATTTAGAAAATTTAGAAAATATGAATATATTAAATTATTAATTTAAATATAAATATAATACCAGGAATTGTCAAAGCAGTGAATCTCAAGCTTATATGAAACATATTATAAAATAGAAAATATTATGTTTATGTTAATATATTTTAAAATGATATTTAAAAAAGAAAAAATAAAATGTATTTTTTTTACCAAAAAAGAATATAGGGCAACCCTACTCGATATTAATTTCAAATATTAATTTAATAATCACTGAGTCAAATACTAATTTTTCAATTAATAATTTAAAGGAGAATAGTTAAGTCAAATATCAATTTAAAAATATTAATTCGGTCAATCGTGCCAATTTGAAAAGGATAATTTAGTCAAATATAGAAAATTTAGAAAATATTAATATATTAAATTCTTAATTTAAATATTAATTTGGTCAAACATTTATTAAAAGAGAATAATTTAGTCAAATATAGAAAATATTATTATATTAAATTATTAATTTAAATATTGATTTGGTCAAACACTTATTAAAAGAGAATAATTTAGTCAAATACAAATTTAAATACATTAACTTCATCAAATATCAACATTTAATAATTAATTTAGTCAAATATTAATTTTAAAAAGTTAATTTAGTCAAATATCAATTTTAAAAATAATATTAGTTTAGTTAAATATCAATTTTAAAAATTTAATGTAGTCAAATATCAATTTTTAAAATAATATTAAGTCAGTCAAATATCAATTCAAAAGATATTAATTTGGTCAAATATTAATTCATCTTAAACCTCCACTAGTCAGTGGTTATGCTATAAAAGCTACCTCATGCTGAGTTGAATTCTCATCCAATACATTTTGCTAAATTACAATTTATATTAGGCTACTCCAATGACTTCAACAGGTGGGCAACAAGAAAAACAAGTCAAGCAAGTCCTCTCCCTCCCTAAAGAGAAGTCTTGGTCACAACCCTATGATCTCCATCAATTTCAAAACTTTTGGTGTCCAGGAATTCATATTCAAGCAGTTTACAATTTTCAAAATTACTCTCAAGCAAGAGAGAGTGATGTTGTTGTTGCTAGCTTTCCAAAATAGGCACTATTTGGATAAAAGCTCTCACTTTTGCCATTGCCAACCACAAAAGTTTCCCCTCTTTTGAAAACAATCCATTAGTCAATACTAATCCTCATGAACTGGTGCCTTTCTTTGAATTTATATTTGGTGGTGATATTCATGACCAAGTTCTATCTAACATGACTCATCCAAGAATTCTTGGTTGTCACACTCCATTCCCTTCATTACCTAAGTCAATCAAAGAGTCTAATTGCAAGATAATTTATATGTGTAGGGACCCTTTTGACAATTTTGTTTCTGCATGGAACTACTTTAATAAAGTTAAGCCAGAGTCTTTAGCTCCTACTCCTCTAGAGGAAGCTTTTGAAATGTATTGCAATGGGATAATTGATTATGGTCCATGGTGGAGTCATATGTTAGGTTATTGGAATGAGAGCATAGCCAAACCTAACACAATTCTATTCTTAAAGTACGAGGATGTTAAAGAGGATACCATTTTTCAAGTCAAGAGAATTGCAGAATTCTTGGGATGTCCTTTCACTCAAGAAGATGAGAGCAATGGAGTGATTGAAAGCATAATCAAGTTGTGTAGCTTTGAGAAGATGAAGGATTTAGAAGTGAATAAATCTGGAAAAGTAGGCAAAGGAGACATTGAGAAAAAGAACTTCTTTAGGAAGGGAGAGACAGGAGATTGGGTCAATTACTTTTCTCCTTCTATGACAGAAAAACTATCCAAGATTGTTGAAGAAAAATTAAGTGGATCAGGTCTATCATTTAAAAAACGTTCTTAGAATTGTTTGCACATGTAGCTGTAATGTGTGGTATTGATGTTATTATCAATTTTACTTTTCCTAAATAAACTTGAGGTGCCATAAGTTGTAGAGACGTGTGGTTACCTTGATACCATCTAGAATAAGTTGCATGTAAAATGTGATTAAAAGAGTTGTTTATCACTACAAGACTCCGATGTGATTTACATGATTAAAGTAAGTTTATATTCATCTTTTTGCAAACTCGATTCTCTGTGTACAGGTTTTGTTTTAGTATAAAATAAAGACAATAAAGCTTGAAGATCATATGCAAATTAGCAATTCCCATTATGCTAACCATAAGGATTAATGTTAATTTCTCCATATGGAAAGCAATATACAATTATGCACGTTATAATTTGTGTAGTTAAAATTGTAGCATTAAAATGGATAGTGTGTGGATTTGTAATCACTTGATATAATATAATTATCACTTTAAACAAGCAATTTGAAATATTTGACAATTCCGACATATATTTAGTTAACATAGTATTTAATAGTGTAGTAAGAAAAAAAAGTTATAAATATATTTTGATAAGTTTTTTGTCAAAATTTATTTTGGACAAAATTCTGGTTTGTTCTTTAGAAACCATTCTGAGCAAAGTCTTTGAAACATATTTGACATAGACTTGATGTAGCTTTATTCTACTTCAATTATCAATTCTAGATTGCCATGATTCTTGCTAACAATTCACAAGGCTGTATCGTGCAATAGATATGCTTCATATTCATTTTCTAAGTGTGTACATCTAATTATCATGATCATAGTCTATCCATTTTGAATTCATCATAATGGACTTATTCTGAACTAATTAAATGCTACACATTTTTTTACATGAGTGAAATCTAAAATACTTAACTAGCAGATTTATTAGATATTACAATAGACTTATATCCCATCATGATGTAGGAACAGATAAGAAGGATTACTATAAGCAAGAGAAGGAAGCTTGAAGAGGAAATGGAAAAGCTTCAAGACAAGCACCCTAGTATAGGACTCAAGACTTGTAATATCATTGTAAACTTATATAAACAAGAATAGGTCCTATTGTAATAGCCTTAGGGTATGACTAAAGGGTCCAAAGCCCATGGTTTTCTATAACTTTTAGGCAAACCATAAATCCCTAAGTAACAAGGGTTCACACAAGTTCTTTAGAAAAATCACAAATTTTCAAAATAACCATGTTTTCAAAAATCCCTTGTGAGGAATTGGAACACTTAGGTTTAAGGAAAAACTCTTAATCAAGTCAAGGATCCATGCCTTCACTTGATTAAGAAGATCTCACCCTTAATCACTAATTGGCAAGGATTGATGACTTGACTAATCACATGGACAAGGTTTGGAGACAAAATAACACTTCCTTTATGAGTTTACCTTCTTCCTTCACTAACACTTCCTTTATGAGTTTACCTTCTTCCCTCCTCTCAGTTTGCCCCTTGATCAACCCCTCTCTCTTCATGATTCTCACGGTTGCCACTAGCTTCCCCAAGGATCCTCTTCTCAAGTTCCTTCCTTATCTTCCTTTCCTCCTTTGCTCTCTGACACACGCACCGAACATGCGTCAAATAATACCAAAGTCTAGCTACTACTCTATAGTAATAGTGGACTCGGATCGTTTCCCTACGGATCACCTTGTTATTTCTCTATAGCTTAAAATTAAACAAAAGTTTTGGGGGTTTTTACGCAAAGGGAAATTAAAACCACAATAAGCAGCAAAACATTTATGCAATGACAATAATTAAACAAGGATTGAAACACAAATAACAAATTAATAAAAGGCACCAATCCCATCTCTTTCGGATCCTAATTTCGGATCAACCCCTCTCCCTTCATGATTCTCATGGTTGCCACTAGCTTCCCCAAGGATCCCCTTCTCAAGTTCCTTCCTTATCTTCCTTTCCTCCTTTATTTTCTGACACACGCGCCGAACATGCGTCAAATAATACCCAAGTCTAGCTACTACTCTACAGTAATAGTGGACTCAGATCGTTTCCCTACGGATCACCTTGTTATTTCTCTATAGCCTAAAATTAAACAAAAGTTTTTGGGTTTTCATGCAAAGGGAAATTAAAACCACAATAAGTAGCAAAACATTTATGCAATGACAATAATTAAACAAGGATTGAAACACAAATAACAAATGAATAAAAGGCACCAATCTCATCTCTTTCGGATCCTAATTTCCCTCATTGGTTCAACAAAATAAAATCACGTATCTATACAGTGTGTTGGAACCGAGATATCTGCATTCCAACACCAAACTAACATTTTAATATCCTAGAGAATTTTCATCGAACACTCTGTGACCTTTAAACTCACGTAATTGCATGAGATCACACAACTTGATTTCGAATTCTAAAATTAGTACTACATTCGTTGTTGATCAACAACGCCAACAATCAATAATCGAAACATTAATCAACAAAATGAATTTGAAATTATATAATCCGAAACGAGTGCTCATTCAATTAGAAATGGAGAACCTAAGGAAATTAGAGATCCTATTGAGATCAAATTGGTCAATGAAATAAGCTACGCATAATTAAAATTAAACCTATTATTAAACGAAATTTCATAGCAGTAACAAAAAAAGCCAAGAGAAGGATCAAAAACGAAATCAAATTACTAAATGAGAATAAGAACAATTGCTGGAAAATTAGGTATGGTAGAATAGAAATTGCAGAGAACTAGAATTAACTACGAAATTAAAGATGTAATTGCAACAGAAACGAATTGAATTGAAAGGCAATTGAATCAAAATGCAAGAATTGAAAGGAAGTAAAAGGGGCAAGTGGAACTCTAGCAGAGCAAAACATGAGAAGAAAACCCAACTACTGGAAAATCTCAATTAAAATGCAAAGTGAAGTATTAAGTGTTCAGAATTTGAGTTTGAGGCATTATATAGAGGTCAGGCATGTGCAAGACACATGACTTTTAATGAGCTGAACACCCCAATTCGAAACCCACCTACAACATTTACAAAATGGACCAATTTACATTGATTTAAAAAGGCCTACACTAATTCTTCACGCTGGAATTCTGCAACAGGTTTCATGCTTCACTTCCGAGCCTCATTTCACCCAAGATGAAATCCGAATTATCCTTTTATGTCTACATAGCCTTTGTAGCTCTTTGAGTCCTCTTTAATTTGACTTATAATGGAGGTCAAACAGAGTTTTGTGGTGATAGTTGTGCTCGTTTTAGTGAACCTTGTCAAATCTGGAATTTTCAGCGAATTAGAACAAAAATAAGCACTTAATGCCCAATTGAGCCCAAACTCATAAATGCACTAAATCATGCTAATTGACCATTAATAATGTTGTAATGTGATGTATTAAATGCAAAGAAATTGATAAAAATAACAATGTATCACTCTCCTTTCTTTGTCAAATCTCTCATCCAAGCTAGCAAGAAGCATAGAATTCATCAAATCCATCATCTTCTTAGATTTAGGTTGGAGATCAGTATCTACACTTAGAGAACTTTCCATGGTTGTAAAAAGAACGCTTAGATAACAAATACAAGTATATATAAGATCCCTTAAAATTTTACCTTCTTTACAAAAAGATGTGAGTGTACCATCCCTTAAAATTAGAGAGGGATAATGTAATGTATAAAAATGTATTAATTTAATATTTTCAAATAACTAATAAGTTTCATGTAAAAGTGAAAGATATAAAAGTGAAAGGAAAAAGAATATTAATATAATTTAATTACACTGTAATATAATATATAAGAAAATAGACTATACTAAATAAAATAAATATGTATATTTTTATGATAATTGTTTAAAATTCATTTATTCAATAATATATATTGTTTTTATAATTTTCTTTTCCTCTCATTAATTATCAAACAGGTGTTAAATAATTTTTGTTATATATATATATAGAGACACACTCCACAATCTCAATCCACAGCACACCAACCCCAACATTGACCAAAATGGAATCATTCCTAGACCCTGTTACAATTTCACTCCTTTCTCTAATCCCTATTTTTCTGTTCCTCTTTCACCTCTCTAGAGCCAAAGGTGTGAAAGAACCACCGACGGTCCCTGGTGCATGGCCCATTCTCGGCCACCTCCCCTCTCCTGGCCCGTTCCCGAGCCACCCACCATGTCCTCGGCGCCATCGCCGACGAGCTCGGTCCCCTCTTCACCATAAATTTAGGCACCAAGAAAACCCTAGTAATCAACAACTGGGAGACCGCCAAAGAATGCTTCACCACAAATGACGTGGCTGTCTCTTATCGGCCCCACATCGTTGCCTGCGAACATATGACCTACAACCTCTCCATGCTAGGGTTTGCTCCTTACGGCCCCTTTTGGCGTGACATGCGCAAGAACCTCTCCTCTTTGCTCTTCTCCGACCACCGCCTCGACTTGCTCTCTCACGTACGAATCTCTGAAGTCAGAACCTCCGCTAAAGAGCTTTTTAATAGGTTATCACACTTTCTTTCTTTCAATTTACACCTGTGATTCTATGCTGTGTACGTGTTGGTTGTCTACAAATATAACTTTTATATACATATAAGATATGATTTTTTATATGCATATAAGATAGGTTCAGGATTGTTTGTTATGATTGAGTTTATGGTGACATATCGGACCGTGTTTGTCTATTTATATGTATATAAGTGGGACCTTTCTAACAGCGTCTTTGCACCTTGTTTTTGGTTCTCAATTTTAGAAAAATTATTACATCGTCTCCGTCTACGAATTGTAAATGATTCTGATTTATTTCTTTGTGAAGATAAGATATACTGAATGGTGAATGATGTAATAATTATTTATTTAGCGGAAATTTCTCACACCCCTGTACTAAATCTGGTTTCTCTAGAATGAATAAAATTTCACGTTGCCTATGAAAAACAGGTGGACACGTGGCAGTGACGGGAGGAAGACGGAGTTTATGCTGGTGGACATGAAGCAATGGCTTAAGGAGTTATCATTGAACGTAATCCTAAGGAAGGTGGCGGGGAAGAGGTACTTCGGAGAGACTGCGGTGGTTGACGAGGCGGAGGCGCAGAGGTGTCTGAAGGCGTTGAGAGATTACATGCGGTTGTTCGGGGCATTTGCGGTGGCGGACGCGGTTCCATGGTTGCGGTGGTTCGATTTTGGAGGGTATGAGAAGGCTATGAAGGAGAACTTCAAGGAGTTGGATGGTGTGGTTAGTGAGTGGTTGGAAGAACACAAGAAGAAAAGGGATTTGAACAAGGGTCGTGGGAGTGAGGCGGATTTCATGGATGTCATGCTGTCAATGTTCGATGGAACCACCATTCATGGGTTTGATTCAGATACCGTCATCAAAGCCACAACTATGGTAGCTTCTTTCTTCATACAATTACCTTTATATTTATTTATTAAAAATATTTTTTTGGTGAAAAAAATGTATTATTTTCTATTTTTTATGTTTTAACTGATTACTACTATAAAATATTTATATTGATAATACAGAGTTTGTTAAATTACTTTAAAATTAATTTTTCATCTAATCATAATTTATTATATATAATAAATTTATTAATTTATAGCGTAATTTGAAACTTCAGATCAGGTTATGGTTGCCTCATGAGTCGTCATGATCCTTAATATTTATGATTAATATTGTGACAAATGTTAGTATAGACAATAAAATTGGGAACACAAGTGTGACTTACACTACAATTTAAATCTTATACTCTTATAAAATCATATTTTTATTTGTTCTTGGGCTTGTCTCTGCCTTTTACGAAAATTTGAGTATATGATTTGTAATATTTATATATTGTACTGAAACATGTATATGCTCTATATATTCTGTCTCTCAATTTTAAATTGCACCAAACATTCTTCACAAATAATTTCAACTAAATTGCAGGCAACGATTCTTGGAGGAACAGACACTAGCTCAGCTAGCCATATATGGACATTATGTTTGCTATTGAACAATCCTCACACGTTGGAAAAAGTGAAGGAAGAAATTGATATCCATATTGGTAAAGAGAAACTAGTAACCGAGTCAGATATAAGTAAGTTAGCATATCTTCAAGCTGTTCTTAAGGAATCACTAAGATTATATCCACCTTCACCTCTTTCCGGACCTCGTGAATTTAGAGAAGATTGCAAGTTGGGTGAGTACCATGTGAAAAAAGGAACTCGTCTAATCACAAACTTGTGGAAAATCCAAACCGACCCTACCATTTGGACTGATCCATTAGAGTTCAAACCAGAAAGGTTCCTCACTACTCACAAAGATTTTGATGTTAAGGGTCGACATTTTGAGCTATTACCCTTTGGAAGTGGAAGGAGGGTATGTCCCGGAATATCCTTTGGCCTTAGAACTGCTCATTTGATTTTGGCAAACTTTCTTCACTCCTTTGAAGTCTCAAAGACATCAAGTGAACCTATTGATATGACTGCAGCTGTGGAAATCACCAATGTCAAAGTTACTCCGTTTGAAGTCCTCATCAAACCCCGATTGTCTCCAGGTCTTTATGAAAGCATGTGATCACATAGGGTCCATGCATCATCTTATATATATGTGCTAGTATATGTATGTGTATCCTAGAATAATTGTTTGCTACACAAATTTGGATGCCCTTCATTATTACTGCCCTTATAAGCCGTTTATTATTATTGCTTGCGAATTCCTTAGAACATATGGGTGATATTGTGTAATGTTATAAGTTTATAATCATAATGTCTAGCTATTATCTTTTTATGATTTCTCCTTAGAAATATATACATTTGGGAAGTTTGCGAGGGTGAATTGATAAATTTGATGATTTTAAGAGCACATTTTTTTTTTTTTAAGTTTAATGTATTTTTATATTAAAAGAATTTTGCATGGTAAGTGGCAAGGATATAATGTATAAGCACACAAGTAATAAGATTAATACGGCATGAGGGTCGACCAACGAGACATGTATCACTTGTCTTCGAGGAGTGGTCTTCATTCTTGGGAAGATAGCTGCTAGCCTTTGGATCCACCTGGGATTGAGTTATTTAACTTAATCTTATTTAACCTATTTTTAATGAATTAAGGAGTTATATGTCTTAATTATTTTTTATTGTGTTATTTTTTAAAATTTATATAAAAGCAAAATCTTACTACTTGTTTTACCATTTTACATGTTATAATTTTGTATTCCCCTCCCGATTTCAAGTATAATCTTGATTTTACCAACCTTGACTATTGCAGTGTCTAACTTGTCTTATACGAAAACTCTTTCAACAAAAACTCCAAAACTTCTTAAAAGAACTAGGTTTTAATGAAAAATGAAAAGCAAGTGTCAGTTCATATGGGTCAATATAATACTTGACATAAGTATTGCCATTATATAACACTAGGTTTAGAAAGAGAATAAGAAAGAGATAAGAGGGAATCTAAATTGATATTAACGAAAATGTATTACACTTGGGATTGTTCATCACAATGCAAAATATACTTTTAACATTGATTAACTAATATGATGCACTAATAATATTTTTGACATCAATTTCATTAATAACCGGCATTAAATATTTATGTTTTTTAATTTTTTTTTATTTATATAAGAATTAAACACTTAATGCAATTTATAAATCCTTCACAATAGTCGATGATGATACATACCCACTAACTTAGATCTGGAGAGTTATAGTATACTATCATAAATCAATGAAGTACATATACTAGCTTTGCCAAAATACATTATCATAAATCAATGAAGTTTATTGAACTTCATAAATCAATTGCATCCTGAAACTCACATATATGGTTCTTCTATGAAAACACAAAGTTACTAAATAGACCCCACAGCTCCACGGTCCCCTCATCATGCAAGGTCACGAACTTGACACTAGCAAGATTGAGATTCTATGTTGTAGGCAATAAACTTTGTTAGAATTCATATACAAAACTACGACCGAAGCTTGAACATAAATATCATGAACATAAAAAAACACAACATATAACTAAAAGTAAAATTACAAATTACAGATTAAATAATCTCTAAATTAATTAGTTTGGTTTACAGATGACAAATCAATAACATAATTTAAGAGTAAAGATCTTATAAAACTGAATTCAATCAACTGGTAATTAATTACCACAACTATGAATGAATTATCCTCACGTTTTCTTTTCGTGCTTATGCCTAACTAGAAGAGCAGAACCAAATGCACATTTACTGAATATATATACTGTCAAATGAAAAGGCACAAAAAATGAGGACATAATGCAAAATCTGAAAAAACATATATTCAACACTATGTATCAAATATGTTAAACAAATCAATCTATAATCCTTCTATAAAGTTTGAAACTCTCTAAACTATCAATCATTTTCATCTTTAATTACCTCCTTTTAAAGGATGTCAATATTATCAAACTTTCGATATTTGAAGCAGATGTGCTCCACATTCTTTTCAGATATTTTGAATGTCATCATCATGTAATGGGTCAACACTTTGAAACATCTAAAACAATTAATAAAAATGTATTAGTTAATAATTTTCTTATAGAAACATGTTTTGAATATTTATATGAATATATTATTATATATATTACCTCATGCCAAGAATTTATGATAGGGACAGTCAAAATGACCTTCATCCAACACATGACATAATAGCCACTTTCAAATTACCCAACTTGTTTATTACATTACATTGATAAGATTCAATTAGATAACATTATTAACAATCCAATTGAGTATAATGTATAAATATAAATTGTATACATTGGGAATAATAAATTCAGTATGCTTTCCTCCTCGATTTATCATTCCACTCAAAACATTTGTACTAGCAATGACCCTAACAAGATTAAAAGTTATTATACAGTACTCATGATAATTTTTTTAAAAAATATTTGTATGCATTTTAAAGTTACCCATGTAATAGTGTCTTCATCTCAATAGAAGGTTTATGGTGTAAAGAGCAAAACCAAACTACAATATAGTCCTTAGGAATTAGGACTATAAGCTACCAATAGGACCTATAATGTAAGAAATAATTAGTAACAATATTATATTTAATATATTAAAAGTATGACATAGGAATATCAACTAACCTAGAAATGTATGGAGCTAAAAATATTTGCTTTCCTGATTCACTCAGTCATGTCTACATGTATTGCTGAATTGAGGTATTATGATTGCCAACTTTTTGTATGGACTGAGGATCAAGAAATTCATATATCTCTGGCGTGTCATGGTTTTGGCTCAACGAGTGTAGGTAACTACAATGAAATAAAATATATACATAAATAATCAGCTTTAACTATATCCATTTAATTAATAAAATTACTAACATTTGCCATAGTTGTATAACCGAGATGTTTAGCATCATTTTTCTTGAAATAATCTCTATTACATCTGGCAGTGCTTTATACATGGGGACTTTTTCATTTTCAACACTAAAAATCTCTTTTCTGAAAGGGAGCTGTATTGGGTTTCACTTAAGGGATGATAATAAGGTATAAAGGACATCCACGGGATCCTTCTATATGCATCATCATGAAGTGAAGGACTCCCACTACCCACAACTGGTTTATTTTATTTAAGTTATCCTGCTGAATAATACTCATATTATAACATTTATTATTATTAAAGTTAATTATGTATAGAGGAAATTAAGTAAATTACATACCTTTTTTATTTTTGGAATAATCTTGAGCAAATGCAATGGTCATGCAATAAAGGTGTCAACTACATCCTTCACGAACTCAACCTTTCGAATGGACACAGGTAGACGGGCATCGGGGTCAATAACTTCCTCAATCTCCAATCTAACCAAATCTGCCTTCATAGGAACCCCGTGGATGGTTGTGCCTCTGTCGCACACAATAGCAACAACTACTAGTTTCTCATGATCTTCATCCGCACATAACTCACACCTATAATTAAAATGGAGCAAATGATAATCATGCAATGTTCACGAGTCTGCGTAGGCTAAATACAAGTATGTATACCTTTCATTAATTGATGGTTTAGGTTCTGGAAAACTTCCTTTTGTGCTAATTCTAATACAGTTTTCAACAACATCATTTGTTGGACATCCTTGTTGCATAGCTAGCATTAAGGATTGAAGCTCCAAAAACATTTGTTGCTTAATTTTGTCCACTTGTTCCATAAGTGTGTCATGCATTTGTTGTCTCATCTCCTCGAAGCTCTCCTAGGTGACAATGTTGCGACGTGATGATGCACCAAAATATTCCTAGATGTACCATCAACACGGACTTGTCCAAGATGTTCTGGTTTCCCTATCACGGACTTGTCCAGGATGTTCTGGTTTCCCTATGGCTCTGGTCAAAATATCTTCACGACCATAAGGAACAAATGAACCTTGGGTAGTCTGCTCAACTAAGGAATCCTTTGATAGTGATAAACATTAAATTTAATAATTCATTTTTACTAGAATTTAAGTCAACATTAACGTGAACATATCAAATATGTTAAAATTTATCATATAATTTCACTTACAATTTTATCCAAAATTGCCTTTGATGAAGCAGAACTCATGTCCCCATATGGCTTTGTGCGTGCAGCCTTCCCACAGTCATAATGTGGTGAAAGAGATGGAGGATCAATGACACCTTTTGATGTCCCTGTATCAGTTTGCCTCTGCTTTATCACATCGTCCATGATCCTTTGTCACAAATTGGCATAGCCACCTCGAGATAGTAGGTAGGGTGCATCATTCAATTTCTGACGTTCCTAGCTTGTCGTGTAACCTGTTTTGAATAGGAAATAGTATAGAATCACATTTTAATATGACATATTGATATATGATATTAATATTTATTATTATACTAACTTGTCACGTAGAATCCAAGTGACTCTGACAAAATGTGGCCTAGTTTACCTCATATATTCCATACCAGTGACATGGTGATTGTTCAAATTTTGCTCCAAAAACATAATCCTTAGTCAACTTGGCCTTGAAGTCCCTCCACCGGATCCCAACAATAGATAAAATCTTCCTTTTCATAACTTCAGTATCTTGAAATTCAAAATTTGCCTGCAAAAAAAACATTGTTAGTAAATAATTAATCATTAATATTAATATGGTAAAATATTTACAATGATAATGTAATTAGGAATAATACCTTGATATCTTGCCAAATCAAGTCTTTTTCAACCAAACCAACTTTATCCCTGGTAGGAATGGTAATGGAGACATGGCTCCTAGCAATAACTCCTAGATAACTGTGAAATTTAACAGCAATTACTCCACTTTCCTTGCCTGAACGTGGATCTATCTGTACAGTTGACTTCTCTTTACCAATGTTGTGTGACTGATCTACCAGATGACTTTGATGAATCAGTCATATCTGTTCAAATTACATAGATAAAAAAAGTTAAAATCAATAATAAAAACATAAACAAAATGCCAGATAGATATTAAATCAAACAATCATAGTAAGTAAAAACAAACAAAATGTCATATAGATATTTAATTAGGTGTATATATACAATGAGTAAATTAGGTTGCATGTTTTCCCAAATCCATTCCTCGTGATCATTTCTAGTGGCATGTACATCATCTACTTGACTTTCTACTAAGCTTGACATTGAGTGTGTTGTGAATGGAAGCACTTCACAGATATCATCATATGGCTCCTCATGTGTCCCACACATGCTTTTTCCTTGGAGAACCACAGACTAGTGCTCATTACAAGGGTTAGTCACATAGAATATTTTTCTTGCTTGATATGCCATGATGAACAGTTCATCCTTATACCCCACCTTATTCAAATCAACTAAAGTAAATCCTAAAGCATTTATTTTACTCCAGTATTACCTTCAACCCATTTATTTTACTCTAAACGCGTCATAATCTTCAATGACTTCAAAGTAACTCATAGATTCCTTAATTGGATTTTTGTATTTGGACCCTGCTTTTGTCATCTTCTGTTTTTGTTAAGAAACAACACTTGTTGATATCACATGTATGATAACCGATAACATCTGTATTAGGCCCACGAGCTAGTCTCAGCAGTGTTTATGAAGGTGAATCTACACTATAAACTTGATCTTTAAACCATGACAAAAAGTTATTGTTATGCTCATTCAAAACTGGCCACAAAAGGATTCATCCTATCAGTAGCAAGCCCAAATCTCAAGTTTCTTGGCTGACTTGCAAAATCCGGAAACAACTCATTTTCTATTATGTAGATGCCATGTAAGGTTCTTTGCATCATCTTCATTGGCAAGCAGTCGCTTTAACCTTAGAATTATTGGCAGGTACCATAACACCTTAGTAGGAGGCCCATCTTTAGAGTCTTCTTCCCCAATACCTCCACCATCTTTCTTTTTGAAGTGAGATACCCCACACTTAGGACACACACTCAATGTTGCAAACTCCTTCCTATATAGAATACAATCATTAGGACAAGCATGTATCTTCTTATAATCAAGACCAATGGGACATAAAATCTATTTTGCCTCATAATTACGATTAGGCAAAGTGTTTCCTCCAAGAAACATCTCCTTCAACAACTCCAGTAATTTAGTGAAACTTTTTTATGTCCATCCATTTCTCGCCTTTACATTAAGCAATCTTAACACCGCTGACAATCGAGTAAACTTGGTGCATCCAGGATATAATGGTTCTTCTGAATCACTCTTCAAAGAATTAAAAACATGTGGTCTTAGAGATTCTTGTTCAACGTGACCAAGCATTTCTGATGGAGGACCATCTCTAAAAGCTCAACAAACTCTTCAACCTTACTTTTTAATAAATTGAGCTTCAAATAAAATTCGCTATATTTTTTGACTGTCTGACCAGGTTTAGTATTCGGAGCATAACTTGGGCTACACAACTCCAATTTATCTGTTCTTGATGTCTTTGTAAAGCTAACTTACAGGGCTACAAAATCTATGAAGACACAAAAGCCCAGTTCTAGATGAATCTAGAAGGAAATTGGGCTTCAAAGTAATGTTTGGATACTGCCAGGATGTTCCAGTGGGCTGCTGACCAGGTTCAGTATTTTGAGCATAATGTGGGATACAAAACTCCAATCAATTTCGTCTTTGTGACATTTGAAAGCTGACTTAAAGGGCTACAAAATCTATGAAGACACCAAAGCCCATTTCAGATTGAATCTAGGAGGAAATGGAGCTTGAAGTTAACATTGGAATGCTACCAGGATTTTCCAGCGAGTTGTTTAATTGTTTAGGCCTATTAGTTTCTTTCAATTATGTATTTATTTTAAGACTTGGATTTGGGCCTTGTAATTGTGAAGTGTGCTCAGCCAAGGGTGTCTCTCATCTCACCATTGATCACTCATTTCATCCTAGGGTGGAGAACATTTCAGATTTCTAACCTTAGGCCCATTGCACTTTCATTTAAGTTGGTCAACATTTCTATTGTACTCACTTTGGTCATTAATGAAAAGAGAATTTCTAAGACTAAAGTCTTGAGAAAAGGAGAAAGCTCTCCTAGGGTTTCTTCTAAGAACCTTAAATCTTATTATGGATCCATGATCCAAGTGGCGATTCTTCTACCAAGCTTATTGAACTCCATGTTCATGGCGCTTTCCATCTCCTAAACTTCTTCCATTTTTTATTTCTTTCTTCCCCCTTTTGTGTTGACCATGAGCTATCATTGCTATATATTGAGTTATTACGCTGTTTAAGAGTGATTGAACATTGGTGAATGAAGATTGGGGCACCCCTTTGCTTATTCATGAAGATCTCTTACAAGTTCCTCATGGGTTTGCATCAATTTCCTTTAATCGATCTTCCATGTCTTCATCCTCATTATGTTACATACTTGGTTGATTGTGTAATAGTTCCTGATGCCATGTCCATACTTTGTAATTGATACAAATCACGTACATAATCAACTGCTCACGTATATCTTTAAGTTGTTGTCAAAGTCGATTCAAACAACGAACACAAGGGCAAAAATATTTGCCATTGTTGTCAATTCCATTTGACTCAATGAATCTTAACAATTCATCAATCCCATTATTATATTCTTCACTAAGACGATTTTTACTCATCTAGCTTCAATCCATGAATTCCTATTATAATTCAAAAAAAGAAACTAGATGAAACGTTTTAGATCACTTCGGTATCATATAACAACTGTTATTCATAGAACAATTCCCATGTTATATATTTATAACGAAATTTGAGCAGAGTTTCCCATATAATTAGGATAGTTTTCAAAAAAAAAAAAAAAATCCTCTCAATATCAAACAAATACAATAAACAATCATTCAATCATGACAAATAGTTGAAAGGGAGGGAAGGTATGAAGAGATAATTAGTGAAGTATAAGTTGACATTCATGCTTTAGAATTGACATTGAAAGATGGCAATGCAATAACTGATTCCATACGGGTTAAATAGTACCTTTTAGTTGATGATTTGTCAATGTCTCTAACTAATGTTGTTTAAACTAAAAGTATATATAGAGCTTCTTCCAACTTGGCTATTAACAATAGGATGGGGGTTAAGAACTGCATAATGAGATAGGTGAATGGCATTGGGGATAATTAAAGTAACAAAGAAAAAAAAAACAATAAAAGGTTCTTATTAGGAATAAAACCCTATTCTGGCATGATAATTGGTTAGGATAATTAAGGTCAATGGCATTAACAGCAAGTTGAAGAAAAGACAATCATATAAATGACATTAACAGCGGGTTGAAGAAAAGAAAATCATATAAATGCTAAGTTCAAAGAAAGGCATCCTGTGAAAGTAAGATATTGTAAAATGTTCCTCTCCGCTCAACAATCAAGAATCTCTCACGCTTATACCCATGATTTATATATCATAATATGTATCTATGCAATTTAAACATTTTAAAATGACATTAAATCGATCTATCACATCAATTAAACTCTCTAACTTCTAAATCATTTTTATGTTAACACATTTTCGTTGGACTCTAGTTAAAATAATTTTAAAAAAAAGACTAACCAAAAACTAGGTAGCTAGCGTACTGGTTTCCACTTAATTACCAGCTCGGACGCGGGGTATGTATATAGTATACCAGTTTTTGAGCATTTAATGAGTTTCTAAATACTAAAATATATAACTTTTAATCACCGATAGTTGTGAAAATTTTATAATAATTTATTTCATTTGTGAAATCAACGTTTCTGTTCTTGAAGAAGAGAAAAAGAAATTCTATTTAATTTAGTGTGTTCGGGACTATAATCGTTTCTGACATAATAATTTATAAGATTACGATAATATTCTAATGGATCAATTTAGTATCTATGGACTTATTAAATTATATCAGTCAAATAATTCAATAATTTATAATTATTCTATAGCCCAACCCCAAAATCAGCCCAAAAATATGGACACAAGATTCAAGTTTGTCTCATTGCTTACTATTGGAGGTATGAAAGACTCTGGTCTCAGTCCAGGTCAAGGACACAAGTAAATCAACAACAATTTGTCATGAAGTGCCAATTCTTTACATTTATTTGCATTAGACTACCAATGTTATTCATACTTTAACTTGTAAAATAGTTTCAGAAGTATTGTTACTAGGAGATGGCATAATGCATGGGAAATTATACCATAATCTGAATTACTTGCTACCTAGGTGCATGTAACAATTCCGCTAAACTTAAATACTGTGTTATGCATTATAACGTGGGTTTGATTTGACCCTTGTAGATTATTTTGTTTTATGATTGATGATACTATTGCAAAAATATTCAGAATTAATTTCAAAATATTTAATTTTTTATCATATGCATCAAATTAATGTGACAATACCTTTATTCTCATTATTGTTTAATTTTTCATACAATTTGACATGAATGATTATGATAGTTATAAGTTAAATATTAAATTGATGAAGTTATGATAGTTATAAGTTAAATATTAAATTCCGCAAAGAATTTGGAATATTCTGTTATATATAAAAAACAAGAGAATTTCGAAAATTCTAAAAAGGTCATCAACATGTGATAGAACAAATGTCACAACTTGAGTAATGAGTTAAGGGAGTATTATTCTCATGATCCACACCTAATGGAGTAATTGGCATGACCCAATATTTAATGGGTCAGGGTCTTGATCCAATTGTTAGAAGCTAGCATAATTATTTTTTTAATTTCTTTTCCAAGAGGGCAACATATATTAAATTTATACATATGAATTTAATCGGCTTCTGCAAAAAAAAAATACTTATAATATATGAAAATAAGATTTGTTAGGTTTCTGTAATGGTGGATTGCCAATTTATATTACTGTTTCCATCACTAACTGGCCAGTCTAGCATTAGTAATAAAAAATTTGCACCAATGGGAAAGGAATCATTCCAAGGATAGAAACCCAACAAAAACTAGTAGAGAAGAAAGACATTCAATAAAAGAAACACGGGAGGGATGGAGAAACCAAAGGTAAATCCAATAACTCAAAGCAAAATTTTATAACCATCATCCTAAAAAATGCTAGAATGAGCTGCAATATAGTCCTTTCAGAATTTAAGAGAGACTTCTCCCTCTGAAGAAATAAGAAAGTTAAACTCCAAAAAATAAACCAACAAGAACATCATAACTTCTAAGAACCATACAAGTAGCTTTTGTACTGTATAAATTCCAATGCATAAATAAAATTTATGGCAAAAGGTGTGTGGTCTTTTTGAACAAATGGCATCTCTGGAAAGTCTAAACAAATCCCTTGTTCGAAGAGGGATGCTTAAATAATAGAGATGGAAGAAACTAGAAGAAAGAGCTAAGCCATGCATAAATCACATTAACTGGGTTGGATCAAATCCAAAGAAAACCACATAAGTCTGTAGCATAAATCACAACCACAAAAAAGCCCAACCACCACTTCACCTACCTATAAACTAACGAGAGAAGAGAAAAATTCTGAATGAAAAGTATGTACCTTATGAAGATGGAAAGTGACACTCTCAATGGAAACAATAATACCAATATCACTTGGCAATCCACCATTACAGAACCTACCAAACCAAAAAATTTAACAGAAAAATCACATAAAAAACTTATAATATATAAATCTTTCTTTTTTCTTGGTTAATTAAGCTTCCAGGTTTGGATTTTTAATCTACATTAAATCTAAAAACTTGTGTATCTATCAGCAAAATTTTTTTTATGTGTATCTAACAGAAGAAAATTATATGAACAAGCCAATTCTTAAGCATGGTTAACCATATCAATTAAGTCATGTTTGAAAATCTTAAATAATACCTTTAACTTGGTGATTTGTCTAAGCCTCTGAAAATCGAATGTCATATACAGCTTCTTACAACCTAGGTATCAGCTCCAGCTGGGGGTGGAGAACTGTAGAGAGATAGATGATTAAGTTTGAGTTCAATTTTTAACGGTTAGACACAAGTACTATATAATGCATATATAGAACATATGTATTGATACTTAATACAACTTGCTAGCTGGTTGGAAACAATTTAGTTTTCACTTGAATATGCCAGTTGAAATGCTTATTTTATGCCTCAAAAATAAAGATTTTACTCTTAATTAATTGAGCCTTAGAATAACCCATATCAATAAAACGTACTTTAACTCTTGATTGAACTACCATATTCACATTAATCTATGCCTATGTCTGCTGTTTGTTGCACATGTTTAGATTGCAAGAGAATGCTATGTATAGTCAGGACATCACAATTTCATTTTGTTACAAGACTTTTCCACCAAATCTAATAAGCAAGAGCTCTTCATAAATAATATTTGTACACAAAAATGTTATTAACTTATTTTTCTATAACAGAAAAAGCAACATCAAGAGAGTATGTAAACTAAATTAAGTGCCCTATCATTATGTATAATATGATTGTTAGGAAGATTACCTTGAATGCTCTGTTTCTTCAACTTTCAAGTTTGGTGTTCCGGCGTTGAGAAGCTAGGTTATGCTAAACACTACTCTTTATTATTTGCGAAGGAAAGTGAATTCGTTCATTTCATTAACATAACCATGATTATCTTACAATTATATAAACTCAAATGAAAAAATAAAAAAAGAAACTAAACTAACTGGGCTACAGAGAGGGAAAATCCCCTTTAGGGAAACAAAAACTAACTTGGTAAACTTTGTTCGATTCTTATCAAATACATTTTTAGTTTGGTTTCCACGAGAATAGAGAATAATTTCTCAAATAATATACTCTTAATATATTATTAAGAATTAATTCTCACATGTTATATTCTTAAAACATTCACGGAGATGTTGAGGTATAAAGACGAAGAATTAATTCGAAGAACGAAGAATTGATAACAAAATTTTAGCATTCAAGCATATACATTAAGAGACCATTAATTCGAACCTACCTAAACATTACAACCATTACCAATTACCCAACCCTAATCTACACCATTACAACAAAAACCAGAAATTGAAGACATTACATGTTAAGCAGGTGGAAGAACACCAAGAAGAGGAGCTATGGTGGCATCAATGATGAATCATGAACAGTGAACAACGAACAGAAGAGTGAAAGGTTAGAGAAGTGAGTGAAGAGGGAAGTGAGTAAAGAGAACAACGAGAAGGAGAACGAAGTGAAGAGAGAAGTGAGAACGAAGGTAACAAAGAGGAGAAAAGTGTGTGTATAGGAAAATTAAGGATTAAAAATAATGAATTAACGGCGGTGATACCAAAACACGACGTTGATTCATAATAGGATGGTGGTTTAATATGGAACCGATGTTAAAGATTAACAATGTCAGTTAACCTGTTAACCGACACAAAAAGGGAGACGTTATACTAATTATAATCATAACTAAATTGGATCCATGTGGAGGTGTAAACCTTCCTAAAGAACAACACATTTCAACTGGAATCTCTTTCATTAGATTGCATACACTAATCATATGTGATATTCTTCTTCTTACCATGACCAAATCACTTGAGTAGTGATTTTGTCATTATTACAACATTAAGATCATCACAAAAAAAAGTCTTTTCATTGCTTGGAATCAGTATCTGAAATGGAGTATTGCATACCGAAATATCATGAAAAATTCGAAGAAACATGTAACATTTGTTGAACCGCTTAGTATTAAGAATAACTATTAAGTAAATACAGAATCACATAACAACATCTTGTGACACGAAATCCCACACCTTCCTTCATTTTTCAACAAAGCTCAAGTATTTTGCCGATAACTTCAAAGACAAATATTTTTGAAATTTCTTCTCAAGATAATTCCTTATGTTTTCATATGCTGAAAAATTAGGTTTAAGACCTTTGTCCATCATCTCAAAAATAACCCTTCCGACAAGCAGCACATTTCCATTCTTCAAATGTAGGGTAGCTAGCAAGGTATAGTTTGAAATGTAGGGTAGCTAGCAAGGTGTAGTTTGCATTGCTGGAATAGCTCTTCCTATTAACATAATCAATAAAAATTGTGGCATTGTTTCTATTTTTAATTCCATTTTTAGAGACATGCAGAAAAAATAAATAAACTGAAATATGTACTATTGCCTAATAAAAAATAATAAAATAATTAAAGTGTATATATATAATATTTTAAGGATTTATTATATGTAAAACAATGAAAATAGAGAAAACACCTTTTTTTAGTGATGTTTCAATTATAAATATTTGAAAATAAAAAAAAAATCAAGTTAATGTTACAACTTTTACTATTTCTGTATAAATATTTAAAAATAGAAAAATTAAAATTAAAAATTAATAACAATATTTATTTTGAGATTGAATTTTAAACCTTTCCCTTGTTTAATAAGGATATTTTTAAAACAAATTTAACAAATTATATCATCAAATCATTTTATATCGGTGATTATAAACATCAAATTGTAAATAAATTTAACTATTGTTTACCCGATAGTTTCAATTTTGCAAGTCTTTTGTTTATTTAAAATTAGGCGAAATTCGTAAACTTAATTTTTAAATAAGAAATTCCAGCTCCACAGTTATATTAATGAAATATATTAATGAAATGTGACGTACATTAAAAGTTATTAAATGTTGTATGTGTAAAGAAATTTTCATCCATTGTTAACTTTAGGTAATTTTATCCCTCAAATAATTTGACCTACTAAAGTTTTAAGTATTGTCACTTTCATAGAAAATAACAGAATTTCCAAAAAAAAAAATCATCTTTCAAAATACAATTAATTAATTACTTATTTACATCTCTTGTACCTAAATGTCTTCATTACTTGGACTCTTGTCATTTTAATTTTTGAATTTAACTATTTATTATAATTTAATCCATTTATTAAAGAGAGTTAGGTTACTTTCACTATGCGCAGCCAAGTGATTATCAAAGTAGATTTCACTTCTAGTAGAATGGAGTGTGGTAAAGAATTGAGTGAGAATGGTTGTAGTTGTGCGTGCAAGTCGTACCCTCTTATCATAATCATAATCATCACTTTCTCTCAAGTGAATACTAGAAGGGTCCCATATAAATTCATTCATAATCATCACTTTCTCTCAAGTGAATACTAAAAACATTCAATAATAATATAATTGTCAATTATTCAATTTCATTCTGAAACTCCAATTTTTATAATTACGTCGTTTCTGTTATGTTTATTGTGAACATATCATATTCCACCTATATGAACAAATTATGAAGCAAACAGAACTGAAATGGGGTAATCCATTAGTCCTCTTTCTTTCTCTATATCATCCTTATTTTGTTAAGACTCTCTCCTTCATCTTTTAGTCTTATGAATCATATACACCCCGGATAAAGAATTGATCATATGAATCATACAGCGTCAAACATAGAACATAAATTCATCATAGTTAATAGACAAAGCATTAATGCATCAACATTGTCAAGACAAGTGTCAGCGTCTCAACATTACACGTATATGCACATTTATGATGTTTTTTTGTTTATTTTTGGGCAAAGTATTGTGCAGGGTTTGAATTCAGGTATTGAGCTTATAGGGACTATGAGATGACATTGAACTACAAAAATGAAGGAAACTTATGGTCGTTTGGCACTGGGAAGTAAGGATTTAGATTTTGAGTGAAACAGTAAAACCAATATTTTGTAAATTATTTCCTTCGGATTATCTCATGTTTTTTTTTTGAGAATTCTTTGTTTTAACCGCAAACAATTTGTATTTTGTGACATGGATCTAAATTTGATTATTCTTTTTCAATTTGTTAGTTTACACAATTTCTCTCAATAAACTTTAAGATTGGTGTCTTATTTACTTCTTCCTCTTTTTATTCCATAAATAAAGTTTCTTCATACTAATATTTTTTTTCCAAATTCTCCGGTGAATTCTTATTAACAAAGTCATGCTGGTAAATTCGGTAGAAAATAAAAATGTCAAAGAATTAATTGCATAATTATAATTATAATATTTAAACATGAAAATTAAATGAATGTACTAATATATTAGGAAGTAATTATGTAAAAGATAAAATAAATTATTTGTTTGAGTATGTTTTTTCATCAAAGTAATTTGATTTGAAATGTATTAGTGGATAGTTGTGTGTTAAATATAGAAAAAAACCATATCTTTGATAAAGAATCCATTAGGGATATTGTTATATGTACATAGCATCTTCCTTAGCTAATTTAGGAGTTGATTCTGATAGCTGCATATTTGCCTCTGATTAGAAACAATATTAGGTTGGATATCTTAGGAAGGAGTTGGTAATTTTGTCATATCAGGTTGTATATATGTATGATGTTGTCTAAGAGAAGAAGTTAGAACTATAAAATCAATTTCTACATGGTATTAGGGTAAGCCAAACTCTGATGCACGACAGACACAAACAGACACAAACCATAGGCTAAGTTACACGACCATGGTAGCCGCACAACAGAAAACAAATGGAGATAAACCATAGACTTCCTAGAAAATGAATGGAGATAAACTATAGACCTCCTAGAAAATGAATGGAGATAAACCAAAGACCTCAGAAGGAGGTGCTAAGAAGACTCACTTACGACCTCAACGTGAGTGATGAGTGACAATCCAGGAAACGTGATTACGCAAGTGTAGCTTCGTGTCAAGATTTACAATGAATGTGCAAGGGCTATCAAATAAATTTCATAGTTATCCAAGACTTGTTGCTAGGAGCCATGTCTCCATTACCATTCTTACCTGGGATAAAGTTGGGTTGGTTGAAAAGGACTTGATTTGGCAGGATATCAATGTATTATTTTTAATTATATTATCAATGTAAATATTTTACCAAATTAATAGTAATGATCAATTATTCACTCACAATGTGCTTTTTCCAGGCAAATTTTGAATTTCAAGATACTGAAGTTATGAAATAGAAGATTTTATCTACTTTTGTGATCTGGTGGAGGGACTTCAAGGCCAAGTTGACTAAGGATTATGTCCTTAGAGTAAAATCTGAATAATCACCATGTCATAAGTATAGAATATCTGAGGAAGACTGGGCCACATTTTGTCAGAGTCGCTTGGACTTTACATGGCAAGTTAGTATAATAATAATTATTATTATCATATATCAATTTTTGTCATATTAAAATGTGATTTTTTACTATTTCATATTCAAAATAGGTTAAACGACAAGCTACACAAGAACGTTAGAAATTGAATGATGCACCCCACCTACTACCTTGAGATGGCTATGCTAAGTTGAGGTAGAGGATCATGGATGAGCAAATGAAGGAGAGGCATGCTGATGCAGGGGCATCAGAAGGTGTCCTTGATCCTCCATCTCTTCTACCACGTTATGACCTATGGAAGGCTGCACGCACAAAGTCATCTTGGAACATGAGTTCTACTTCGGCAAAGGAAATTTCGGATAACTTTATAAGTGAAATTATATCATAAATTTTAATATATTTGATATGTTCACATTAATATTGACTTAAATTATAATAAAAATGAATTATTAACTTTATTGTTTATCACTATCACATGATTCCTTAGCTGAGCAGACTAGCCAAGGTTTATTTGTTCCTTATGGTTGTGAAGATATTTTGACCAGAGCTAGAGGGAAACCAAAACATCCTGGACGGGTCTATGCTGCTGGTACATGGATTGACATTTGTGATTATTTTGGTGCATCATCACGAAGCAACAATGTCACCCAGGAGAGCTTTGAAGAGATTAGACAACAAATGCATGACACAATTATGGAACAAGTGGATAAAATTAAGCAACAAATGTTTATGGAGCTTCGATCCTTAATGCCAACCACACAACAAGGATCTCCAGCAAATGATGTTGTTGAAAACTGTATTCGAATTAGCACAACCATCTATAGGGTTCCTATGCAGGCAGATTGGGTTAGATTGATGATTGAAGAAGTTATTGACCCCAATACTTGTTTACCTGTGTCCATTTAGGAGGTTAAGTTCGTAAAGGAAGCAATTTGCATGACCATTACATTTACTCACGATTATTCTAAAAATAAACAAAATATACATGAGTAGAGATGTAACGTGTGCTTTGACATAATAGAGTCATGGTTGTGACTAACACTAGTGCATATTATACAGACTACGACGGTTAAAAAATACAGACTACGACGGTTCAAGAACCGTAGTAGCAACAGGTGTCGTAGTCTGTTTTCGCAGACTACGACGGTTCAACTAAAACCGTCGTAGTCTGATATATCTAAAATAAAAAAAAACTAACAGACTACGACAGTTTAAAACCGTCGTGGTCTGCTAGTTAAAACCAAATGCGCCGCCGCGAGTCCATCTCCGCCACCACCCACACGCGCTCCTCCTCTCGTAGCGGAGCCAGCAGGTTTCGAGAAAGGGAACGATTTTTACCCTTTGGAAACAAATAAAACGCGGAGACGATGAATCCAAACATTGCAAAGAAACCAAAGTACAAAAGAAAACATCAAAAAATGGGTTTTTAAAGAATCAATCTATTCAATCCGAAGAAATAAAAAAAAAAAAAAGCTCGGAGAGAGGTCCGTGACCATTAGACAAAAAGTGAACAAAAAATTAAAACTTACGGTTGAAAAATAGAGTTGAAAATCTCCAGAATTGCAAGGCTCCACCGTTCACGTTTCCAGCATAGTCGCCGGGTTCCAGTATATTCAGCGGATTCCGCCAGAGTGGTTGGGTTGGAGCACAGGAAATATAAGAATGGGGGAAGTGTAGTTGGGGTGGTGTGAGAGACAATGAAGAAGAGATAGAAGAGAACGGAAATGGGGAAATGGGAGAAGATGGGTTTCGCAAAGAATTCAAATGAAGGAGCGCGCAGCTGGGAAAATGAGGATTTACCCGAAGAAGACAATTTATATTACAGACTACGACGGTTGAAATTAGAACCGTCGTAGTCTGTAATCTAATTATTACAAAATTGTCACTGTTTTACATACTACGACGGTTTTAATTAGAACCGTCGTAGTCTGTAATATACTGTTTTACAGACTACGACGATTCTAATTAGAACCGTCGTAGTCTGTAAAATAGTGGCAATTTTGTAATAATTATATTACAGACTACGACGGTTCTAAATAGAACCGTCATAGTCTGTAACTTACATATTACAAAAATGTCACCGTGTACACACTACGACGGTTACTAATGAACCGTAGTAATGTGCGCGTCTTAAGATATTATTTTTCTACTAGTGTAAGTGGCGAGTTGAAACCTAGTGTTACTGCTTGCACCACATCCATCTATTATTATAATAATCAATATTACAACTTTATTGTTATTTCATTTTATTGTCTCCGAATAAAATTAGTAAAGAAAACAAAAATTAATAATAATAATAATAATAATAATAATAATAATAATAATAATAATAATAGTGATAATAATAATAGTGATAATAGTGATAACATAACTAAACATATTATATTAGAAATAACCGTGAAAGTTGTGATTAAAAAAAAGAAATTATTGTAAATAATGAAATATATTATATTAAGATTTCAAAATTCTCATCCAAAATCACAACAATGTTTTGTTATTTATATGTTTGATTCTCAAAATTCGCAAACTTATTTCAATTTCAAATTTATAATTATTTCAACCAATTGTGTTAGTTAAGAAGCTAACTATGCATGTCTTTTTAATTATATTAATGTTAAATACAATACCCGAAAGAACTGAATTGGCACAATTTTATTTTTTTTAATTTACCTGATCGAAAGCGGTATCTATTTTAGTTTTCAATTATCTAATTTGCCAATTTTTTTTAAAAAAATAACAATTCTTCATATGCTCTCTACCAAATTATATTTAAATTAAAAATATGTTAATTAAATTGTTTCAAATATTTATATCTTTTTAGTGCAATTAAATGAGTGTAGTGGTAAAGGTTTCCAGTTATGTTGATAAAAAAATAAGTAGTGGCAGCACTTGTTATAATAATTATAACAATAATGACAATAATAATATAAAGTTGTGAAATATAACCATAATAATAAATAATAATAAGTAATAATATATTATTATAAATTGTATTTTAGAGGAAGATAATTTGGTAAGAATATTTTAACATATAGTTGGCACGTATCACAATGATTTATGTTCTTAAGGATTAAATTTTGATTAATTTTTAAATATGAAATGATGTATGTTAAAAGGAGGAAATTTATATTATATGCAATCATATTCTTGATGAAGTCAATTATTGTGATTAATGATAAATACTTTGTATCAATATAATGATTATTAAAAAAAACTTTAAAAATTTTAATAACTCATGAATTAGTCACCAAATATTTTTTTGTCTATAAAACAAATCTGTAGTGTTTTTTTTTTTTTTGCACTAATAAAAATTTAAGCTAAATTAATATTAGTTTTTCAGAATCCATTTTCTTCTACTTTTTGGGGGGAGGGGGAAAACATTCTCAAGTTATTTTTCTATCAATGTCAAAATGTCATGTTGCTTTTATTAAGTCATCTAACGATATTTATAGAGAAACTTTAATGAAACTAAAACATTAAAATATTTTATTCATAAAAGTATATATGATTTTCAAACAAATTTTATTTGTTCTTCGAAATCATGATTCATATATGTTCATATTATCAAAAAATTATAATTTTCGAGTATAAAAATATCTTACATAACAAAACACCCCCTTTAATAGTTAGTTAATTAGTACGTTGAAATGTAAGTGCAGTTACTCAGAAATACAACAATTGAATTTGTTGTTTTTTTCTATTATGAACGCAAGCTTGATTAAATAAGGGAACCTTCTCATTATATAACAAATTCAATTTTATTAATTATTGTACGAAAGACTTCGAAGACTTGTGAAAAGATAGCTAACTAATTAATACCGACTGATACTTTTGTGTAAACTAATCTTATATTGAAATTTTACAAAATTGTATAGATAATTTTTACTTTTAAATTTTTTATACTTAATTTGTTTAATTTTTTAAAATGTATATGATATTATCACTGTCTTATACATCACAATAACTAGCTTCTTTTTTTCGTAATTATTTTAAAGAGGATAAAATAATACTAAAAAATAAAATAAAAATTCTTATAAATACTCATTTTAAAAAACTAAAAATATTCACGTTGAAAAATGATTTTTAAATTCCCCTACATAGTAATATTCTTTAAGTGCATCCAGTTCCTGGGATTGACTTTTACCGATAGCATGCTTCTGAAAATACATCGCAAAGAAATGTTTTAGTAATAATTATCAAATTACTTTCGACCTTAATCTTCTCACTTTTTTTCAATTGCTACAACCTTTGATGTGTCACTTCTTTCTAAACAAAAATTATCAGAAATATATCAGATGAGAATACATAATCTCTAAACTAAAAAATTGTGAAAGTTTAAGAAATAAATACATAATTTTTTACGAAGTTTATATACTGAATTATTATAGTGATGCTTAACAAGCTCTCAAGGTATTAGCAAAGTAGTAGCAAAAGAAGAAAACCTTAAGTTTCTTAACATAATTCCTGCTAGGAACAGTGGTAGGATTCTTATTCGAAACAATTGAGGATTCTGCTTCGCTCATGATTTCAAATAGTGACTTATATCAGAACAGACCTTCCATCACCCTCAACCTTAGAGAAATCGAATATAGGCTCAGATTTATCAAGTTAAGTTTCATCATGTTTAGCAGGTGAAGTTTTATATTTATTTCATTGTACCCTTATTTTATCTGCGTCTCCCCATTCTTGTTGTTTGATAATCACTTTAATTATATAATAAAAATTAGGTAGCAGTTTTAAGTTTTGTAATGTTTATTATAAACCTTACATGGAAGGGAGGAATATCTTATCTTTACGAAATACAAGATTATAATTCTTTTTTGGAATCATTTTGGTCAACATTGTTTTTGTTAGAAAATAACTTAGCAACCTACTGGGTCAAATCCAATGTACATAGGCCCATATTCAATGTTGTGATTAGTTTGTATATATAAAAAAGTTTTGAGTTTCATGATAATACAATCTAAATACACAGTTTATATCTCCTCTTTGTCCTTGCACACTCTTGTATTATTCTAACAGTGGTATCAAAAGCTTCAAGACCAAGGCGATAATCAAAAATGACAAATGACAATAACAGAACCTTGCTCGGAAACATGTTAATATTGGATAGCAAGAATTAGAATAGTTATGATCCTTGGTGTGTTAAGATAAAGGCAATCTTTGATTTTTAGAAGGTTCTTGACATTGTCCTGACTGGTTACACTGAACTTCCGAAAAATTCGACTGAAACACAGCAAGCCGCACATCGCGATACAAAACATCATGATTGCAAAGCCCTTTTTTACATTCATCAATGTGTTGATGAAGGGAATTTTGAGAAGATTTCTTCAGCAACAAGAGTGATGGAGGCCTAAGATATTTTGGCACAAAATTACGTTGTAGCGGAGTAACTGAAGATGGTTGTTGCCACATTCTTTTTAGGGAGAAGTTGTTGCCACTACAACTTACATTCTAAACATGTGTCCAGCCAAAAGAATTAAAGGTAAAACACTTAAAAGGTTTGGTTAGGAAAGAACCCTACTATGAAGCATCTAAGAGTGTTTGGATCAGTTTGTTGGAAACATATTCCTGATGAAAGAAGAAAAAAGCTTGATGACAAGAGCATGAAGTTGATTCTGGTTGGATATCATCCAACAGAAGAATATAAGTTGTATGACCATACCTCAAAGAATATTACTATAAGCAGGGATGTGGTAATTGATTAGAAGACATCCTAGACTTGAAACTTTAGTGAAAGAAATGTAAAGAGCATATTTGAGGGCTAAGGAGGGAAATTCAATAAAAAAAGTTCGAGAAAGAGGCTTTCGAGAATTAGACCTTAATGGAGGTCGTGGTAAAAAATTTTGTAAAAGGTGGCCAATATGACAATAACGCGTAGTGGAAAGGAGGTGGTGGAAATAATTTTTAGTGGAAAGAAGGAAGAAAAGCTGGAAATTCTCAATGGAGAAATAGCAAAACAAGATCAAATTCTATAGATGATAAGAGTCATGTATCATGATCTAATTGCAACAAATATGGCCACTATGCAGTTGATTGTTGGCATAAAGCATGTGGTAAAGAAGAGGAAGCTAATGTAGCTCAGAAAGAAGACTCTGGGAATGAGGTTTTAATAATGGTGACTACTAACAAGAAGAATTTTCGATGAATCTTGTTACTTAGACATAGCATGTTCCAACCACATATCTTTTCAAAAAAGTTGTTCACTTAATTGAGTGAGAGGTTCAAGACTAAAGTAAAGTTTGCTTACAACAACACTATGCAATGTGAAGGAAAAGGGAAAATTTTGATGGATAGGAAAGATGGTAAAGCTACAATCATTTTAGAAGTCTTATACATTCCTGTCATGAGACACAATATGTTGAGTATTGGTCAGCCTTTAGGAAAACGTTACAAGATTGATAGAAAGGATCCAATGTTGATAATTCTTGATAAAAACATCATGCCAATTTTGAAGGCTCCTATAAGCAACAACAGAACCTTCTGAGTTGATATCTTAATGCCCGATGACATTTGTTATGCAGTTGTAGTTTTAGATGTCAACTGGCTATGGCATCTGATATTTGGTCATCTAAACTTTGGGAGCTCAAGCCAATTACAAATTAAGAAAATGGTGTCAGGAGTGCCTAAAATTCAAAAAGGGTGTAAAAACTTATGAGAGTTGCATGCTTGGAAAAAAAGTAAGAAATCTATTCAACCTACACTTGATGACAAGAAGGAAGGATACATCAGAGGTAATCTATACAGATGTTTGTGAACCATTTGAAGAAGTTTCACTTGGAGGCAACAAGTACTTCCTCACCTTTATTAATGATTTCAATTAATGAACATGACTTTATCTGATTAGTAGAGAGTCAGAAGTGTTTAATAGCTTTGTTGAATTTAAGAAACTGGTACAAAAACAAAGTGCCAAAGTCAATAAGATTCTAAGATCAGATGGTAGTGGAGAATATAATAATGGTGAATTTCTAAATTTTTGTAAAAGAGAAGGTATTATACATGAAATTGTGGCTCCTTATATACCACAACATAATGGTGTTGCTGAAAGAAGGAATAAAACCATACTTAACATGACCAAGAGCATGATAAAGAGCAAAGGCTTGCCACATTCTTTTTAGGGAGAAGTTGTTGCCACTGCAACTTACATTCTAAACATGTGTCCAACCAAAAGAATTAAAGGTAAAACACGTGAAGACATGTGGTTAGGAAAGAAGCCTAGTGTGAAGCATCTAAGAGTGTTTGGATCAGTTTGTTGGAAACATATTCCTGATGAAAGAAGAAAAAAGCTTGATGACAAGAGCATGAAGTTGATTCTGGTTGGATATCATCCAACAGAAGAATATAAGTTGTATGACCATACCTCAAAGAATATAACTATAAGCAGGGATGTGGTAATTGATTAGAAGACATCCTAGATTTGGAACTTTATTGAAAGAAATGTAAAGAGCATATTAGATGGCGAAGGAGGGAAATTCAATAGAAAAAGGTTGAGGAAGAGGCTTTCAAGGAGAAGACCGTAATGGAGGTCGTGGTGAAAATTCCGGAAAAGGTGGCCAATATAACAATAATTTGTATTCGAATGGAGGTGATGGCAATAATTCTTTGTGGAAAGAAGGAACAAAAGCTGAAAATTCTCAATGGAGAGGTAGAAAATGAGGATCAAGTTCTATCTATGATAAGAGTCATGTACAATACTATAATTGCAACAAATATGGACACTATGCAGTTGATTATTGGCATAAAGCAAATGGTAAAGAAGAGGATGCTAATGTAGCTCAGAAAGAAAACTCTTGGGATGAAGTTTTATTAATGGTGAATATTACCATTCAAAACATTTGGTGAATCTTGTTACTTAGACATAGCTTGTTCCAACCACATATCTTTTCAAAAAAGTTGTTCACTGAATTGAATGAGAGGTTCAAGACTAAAGTAAAGTTTGCTTACAACTCCACTGTGCAACGTGAAGGAAAAGGGAAAATTTTGATGGATAGGAAAGATGGTAAAGCTATAATCATTTAAGATGTCTTATACATACCTGCCATAAGATACAATTTGTTGAGTATTGGTCAGCTCTATGTAAAAGGTTACAAGATTGATTGAAAAGATCCAATGTTGATAATTCTTGATAAAAACATAATGCCAATTTTGAAAGCTCCTATCAACAACAACAAAACCTTCAGAGTTGACACCTCAGTGCCCAATCACATTTGTTATGCAGTTGTAGTTTTAGATGTCAACTCGCTATTACATCTAATATATGTTCACCTAGTTTTTGGGAGCTTGAGCCAATTAGTAAATAAGAAAATGGTGTCGGGAGTGCCTAAAATTCAAAAGGGTGTAGAAACTTGTGAGAGTTGCATGCTTGGAAAAAAAGCAAGAAATCTATTCAACGTACATTTAATGACCAAAAGCAATGATACATTAAAGGTGATCTACGCAGATGTATGTGGACCATTTGAAGAAGTTTCGCTTGGAGGCAACAAGTACTTCCTCACCTTTATTGATGACTTTAGTAAAAGAACATGACTTTTTCTGATTAGTAGAAAGTCAGAAGTGTTTAAAAGCTTTGTTGAAGTTAAGAAACTGGTAGAAAAACAAAGTAGCAAAGTCAATAATATTCTAAGATCAGATGGTGGTGAAGAATATAATAACAGTGAATTTCTAAATTTTTGTAAAAGAAAAGGTATTATACATGAAAGTGTGGCTCGTTATACACCACAACATAATGGTGTTGCTGAAAGTAGGAATAGAACCATACTTAACATGACCACTTTCTTTTTAGGGAGAAGTTGTTGTCACTGCAACTTACATCTTAAACATGTGTCCAACCAAAAGAATTAAAGGTAAAACACTTGAAGACGTGTTGTTTGGAAAGAAGCCTAGTGTGAGGCATCTAAGAGTGTTTGGATTAGTTTGTTAGAAACATATTCCTGATGAAAGAAGAAAAAAGCTTGCTGACAAGAGCATGAAGTTGATTCTGGTTAGAAATCATCCAACAGGAGCATATAAGTTGTATGACCATACTTCAAAGAACATAACTATAAGCATGGATGTGGTAATTGATTAGAAGATATCCTAGATTTGGAACTTTAGTGAAAGAAATGTAAAGAGCATATTAGAGGGTGAAGGACGAAAATTCAATAAAAAAAGGTTGAGGAAGAGGCTTTCAAGGAGAAGATCATAATGGAGGTCGTGGTGAAAATTCCGGAAAAGGTGGCCAATATAACAATAACTCGTAGTGGTATGGAGGTCGTGAAAATAATTCTTTGTGGAAAGAAGGAACAAAAGCTGGATATTTTTAATGGAGAGGTAGAAAATTAGGATTAAGTTCTATCTATGATAAGAGAGATGTACAATGCTATAATTGCAACAAATATGGCCACTATGCAGTTGATTGTTGGCATAAAGCAAGTGGTAAAGAAGAGGATGCTAATTTAGCTCGGAAAGAAGAATCTTGGGATGAGATTTTGTTAATGGTGAATACTACCATGAAGAACTTTTGGTGAATCTTGGTACTTAGACATATCTTGTTCCAACCACATATCTTTTCAAAAAAGTTGTTCACTCAATTGAATGAGAGGTTCAAGACTAAAGTAAAGTTTGCTTACAACTCCACTATGCAATGTGAAGGAAAAGGTAGAATTTTGATGGATAGGAAAGATGGTAAAGCAACAATCATTTAAGAAGTCTTATACATTCCTGCCATGAGATACAATTTGTTGAGTATTGGTCAGCTCCTTGAAAAAGGTTACAAGATTGATTGAAAGGATCCAATGTTGATAATTCTTGATAAAAGCATCATGGCAATTTTGAAGGCTCCTATCAATAACAACAGAACCTTTAGAGTTGATATCTTAATGCCCAATCACATTTGTTATGCAGTTGTAGTTTTAGATGTCAACTGGCTATGACATCTGATATTTGGTCATCTAATTTTTGGGAACTTGAGCCAATTAGCAGTGAAGAAAATGGTGTCGGGAGTGCCTAAAATTCAAAAGGGTGTAGAAACTTGTGAGAGTTGCATGCTTAGAAAAAAAGCAAGAAATCTATTCAACGTACATTTAATGACTAGAAGCAAGGATAAATTAGAGGTGATTTGTACAGATGTATGTGGACCATTTGAAGAAGTTTCACTTGGAGGCAACTAGTACTTCTTCACTTTTATTGATGATTTCAGTAAAAGAACATGACTTTATTTGATTAGTAGAGAGTCAGAAGTGTTTAATAGCTTTGTTGAATTTAAGAAACTGGCTGAAAAACAAAGTGCCAAAGTCAATAATATTCTAAGATGAGATGGTGGTGGAGAATATAATAATGGTGAATTTCTAATTTTTGTAAAGGAGAAGATGTTATACATGAAATTGTGGCTCCTTATACACTTGATGCAAACCTATGAGGAACTTAAGATGATCATCACGGATTCAACATAAGGAGTGCCCCATCTTCATTCACCAAGTGATCCTCCACCCAATAATATGAATAAACTTGCGGAATAGGATAGGTAACTCACGGTTTTGAACAAAAGAAGAAGAAAGCAAAAATGGATGGTGATTAAAGGATTGGTAGTGCCATCAACATGGAGTTCAATAAGCTAAGTAGAAGAATCGCCACTTGGATCATGGATCTATGATAAGATTCAAGGTTCTTGGAAGAAACCGTAGGAGAGCTCTCTCCTTTTCTCAAGACACTAGTCTTAGAAATATACCAATTTCATTCAATTCAAAAGTGACTACAATATGGAATTTTCCTAAGTTATAATACCCCTTGTGTGTGTTTGGCCATGAGACATTCTAGCAACTTGATCCTTGATTGGTTGATCAAGTGATGCTAAACACCCCTCACTTGATCAATTCAAGAAGGATCTAGAGTTAATGAGATCAAGAGGCTCATAACTCACTTAAGCTTGTGATGATCATGGATTAATTAGGATAGAATTCTATGCCTTGGATTAGAAGTAAATCTTAAGGCTAGAATCCCTTCTTAGATGAGAGTCAACAATTTAGGAACTTGACTTAAATTTGCACCCTTGATTATGGTATGATCAAGTGGTGGAAATTTAAATCAAGTTAGTAGAAATTTCACTCATTCTCTCTCCTAATCCATCCAGTCTCTTTTAAGAGAGTGTAATACAATTGCTTAGTTGGGTCATAAGACACTTAGCCCATCTTAAGAGGCTTTGACCAACTAAATAAGAAGTCAACATGTCCAAATGGAATGCTTGGCCGAAAATCCTAATCCAAGCTTTACACAAAAATAAACTAAAACTAATTACATAATACTTAGAAAATTACAAGGCTTTAATAGCCCACTTTGTTAACTTTCAAGAGTTGACCAATGACTTTGACTTTGACTTATTGACTTTGACTTAATGACTTTGACTTGGTCAACTCGTCTTCAACTTGGGCTTCAAATCTTCTTTGCATTGCCCTTGTAACTCTCATGGTTGGAGATGGTCCTCCATCAACACCACAACATAATGGTGTTGCAGACAGAAGGAATAGAACCATACTTAACATGACCAAGAGCATGATAAAGAGCAAAGGGTTGCCACATTCTTTTTAGGGAGAAGTTGTTGCCACTGCAACTTACATTATGATGGAGGACCATCTCCAAAAGCCCAAAAAACTCACCAAGTCAACAAAGAAGGAGGAGATCAATGCTCAAGTCAAAGTCAAGAAGAATGGGGACCATACTCTTTCATTTGGGTTTGTAATAAATTTGCTACTGTTTTGAGTGTCTGAATAGGTTCAGTATTTTGAGCATAACTTCGGTTACACATCTTCTATTAATCGACTCTTGGTGTCTGTTTAAAGAAGACTTAAATGGATACAAAAGCTATGAAGATACTAAAGCCCAGTTCGGACTGCATCGCAGAGGAAATAGAGCTTGAAGTTTACGTTTGGATGCTGCCAGAATTTTTCAGCGAGTTGCTTAATTGTTTAGGCCCTATTAGTTTTATTTCAATTATGTAATTGTTTCAAAGACTTAAATTTGGGTCTTTTCTTTGTTTAGGTGCTCAACATATTTAGCATTAAGTGGACCTAATTTTAGATGTCTCAAATTAGAGAGAGTGGAAGCACTACTGTAAAAATGGTCTTAATGGCGGTTAAAATATAAAATTTCATCTCAGTTTCAGAACTGTCGTTATATATGGGAGACGTTAAAAATAGGTCATTTTTAACGGCGGTTGAATTAACTACCGTTAAAATGATTTTTCACAGCAGTTTTATATAATCGTCGTCATATATCCTTTTTTTATATATTTAATATTTTTTAATTTTTTGTCATCTTTAAAGGCGGTTGTAGTGAATAAGTTTTTTTTAAAAAATTTTATTTTATTTATTCTTTTATTTCATTATTATAACCTGTTTAATATGCATTTCATATGAAACGACTTCATATTTCCAACAAAAATTATAAATTCATATAATAAAAATCAAGGACATTGTGTCCTCATTGCAGGACTTTTCACCAAAATATGGAACATAGTCAAAACTATCAACAATATTGTTCAATCATTTTCCTAATAAGTGTAGATAATAAACACTTTTCATAGATTACATGAAAAATATTTAAAAGCAAAGCATATGCATCTAATGAGTACCATCAACTCCTAGTGTATCAATGTTACCTGAAAATTGAACAAAAAATTTAAGTAAGATGGTATCATATATTAGTTAAAATAATTCAAAGATAAACTAACTTAAAACAAAAATTTTATGAAAATTTGGGCAAAATGAATCTCCCTTGTAATTTAGATTATTACCAAAATCAAATCAGTCAACAATCAATTCAATTCAGCCCAAAATCACATTCAATCAACCTAAAACCTTAACTATGCCATAACAATACAATATTTATATTAAACCTTTTGAGTACCTCTTTATATAGAGGTGTCTGACTATGAGCCTTTCTTCATGCCAACAACATATGTTGCACATTCTTTCCGAATAATGTCATTGTGTTTAGTAAGTAATAAGTAAGTACTTGGAACGTCTGAAACATGTATAAACTATTAATTGATATTGATTGTGTTTTAAACATCTGAAAATAATATAAATTGAATCTGAAGTTACCTGAAGTGATGGAGGACCATCTCCAAAAGCTCCACAAACTCTTCAACCTTACTTTTTAGTAAATTGAGCTTCTAATGAAATTTGCTATGTTTTTGACTGTCTACCAAGGTTTAGTATTCGGATCATAACTTGGGCTACACAACTCCAATTTATCTTTTCTTGTTGTCTTTTTAAAGCTGACTTGAAGGGATACAAAAGCTATGAAGACACAAAAGCCCATTTCTAACTGCATCTAGGATGAAATTAGGCTTGAAAGTAACGTTTGGATACTGCCAGGATGTTCCAGCGGGGCTGTGACCAGGTTCAGTATTTCGAGCATAATGTGAGCTACAAAACTCCAATTAATTTTGTCTTGGTGGGATTTGAAAGCTGACTTAAAGGGCTACAAAATCTATGAGACACCAAAGCCCAGTTCAGATTGAATCTAGGAGGAAATGGAGCTTGAAGTTAACGTTGGAATGCTACCAGGATTTTCCAGCGAGTTGTTTAATTGTTTAGGCCTATTAGTTTCTTTCAATTATTTATTTGTTTTAAGACTTGGATTTGGGCCTTGTAATTGTGAAGTGTGCTCAGCCTAGGGTGTCTCTCATCTCACCATTGATCACTCATTTCATCCTAGGGTGGAGAACATTTCAGATTTCTAACCTTAGTCCCATTGCACTTTCATTTAAGTTGGTCAACATTTCTATTGTACTCACTTTGGTCATTTATGAAAAGAGAATTTCTAAGACTAAAGTCTTGAGAAAAGGAGAGAGCTCTCCTAGAGTTTCTTCCAATAACCTTGAATCTTATCATGGATCCATGATCCAAGTGGCGATTCTCCAACCAAGCTTATTGGGTGCTTCATCCATGGCGCTTGCCACACTTCTTCCTTCTTCCATTTTTGATTTCTTTCTTCCCCCTTTTGTGTTGAACATGAGCTATCATTGCTATATATTGAGTTATTCCGCTGTTTGAGAGTGATTGAACATTGATGAATGAAGATTGGGGCACCCCTTTGCTTATTCATGAAGATCCCTTACAAGTTCCTCATGGGTTTGCATCATGAAGCCAAGAATCCTTAATTTTTGTTGTAATAATGACTTTCATCCAATACATACATAATAACCACATTCAAAGGTGCCAAGTTGTTTGAAACTCTACATTAATAAGATTCATAGTTAGATTACAATATTAACTAAGAAAGTTAAATCTGATACATTATACCTTAGGGATGATAATGCCAATATTTCTTCCTCGATTAGCAAATCCAGACAACACATTTGTACCTCGACTGACCCTAATCAAATTAAATATTATTATAGCATTAAAACATATGTACAAGTAATATCAAATAAATCTAAAAACATTATAAAGTTACTCGTTCAATAAATGTTTCATTTTCATGGTAGGTTTATAGTGCAACGAGCAAAACCAAACTACTGTATAGTCCTTAGAAATAAGGACTATCAGCTGCCAATGAGACCTGATGATGTATGCCTTCCATGGAAGTCTCACTTGCTTTTCCCAATATTCACTTCCCAAGCATAAGCTCCACAGACTCAAGGAGGTTAATGGCAGAATCAAAATCTCAAAAAGAAGAAAAGGTATAAAATGGTGAAGGTAAGAAGATGAGAAACGCATGCCTAAGCAATAAGCTCTAGGTAGAATCGCCATATGGAGAATGCACCATGATAAGACTCGATTAAGGTTCACTCAAGAAACCTAGAAGTGAACTTTCTCCCTCAAATCAATTAGCTTCTTTCTAAATTCATCAAAAGTGTGCTACATTCAGAATTTTTAGTATATATTGTGAGATAGGTGGTGCCAAACACATGGATCCTTGTTTGAATTCCGGATTAGATAGTAGACCTTGGATTAGAAGTAGATCAACATGTAGGACGCTTTGTTTAAGAAAGCACACGGATCAAGACTCTTAAACATAGGATTTGGCTCTAATCTAATGGCCTAAATTTGAATTAGGAAGCAAGGAACTTGTGACTCAAGTTTGAATTCTCACCACTTGATGGGATCTAGATCATAAGGCTAAAATTCACTCTTGAGTAGCATGATACATATGACTCATGTTTGAATCTCTACAACTTGATAAGATCTCATCAAGAGCATGTATTTCACTCTTAAGTGGTGCTTTAAGCATGCCTAATTTCGGATTCAAACTTAACCCTTGGATGGAGATCCAATCCTAAGGCTAGAATTTGAATTGAGTTAGTGGAATTTCCACTAACTTCCCTCCAAAACTCTCTCCACTCTCTCTAGGGAGAGTGTGCGCCACTCTCTCAAAATGCACATGAAATCTGTTCCTAAACTATTACAAAGATAAGACACAAATTAAATCCTTAATACAATTACACAACTTGAAAGAAAACTACTAATAAGCCTAATACACATAAGCATTCGCTAGAAATTCCTGGAAGCATTCCAACGCAAACTTCAAGCTTATTTTCCTACTAGATCCAGTCCGAACTGGGCTTTGGTGTCTTCATAGCTTTTGTAGCCCTTGAAGTCTTCTTTAATTTGCCTTCAAGAATGCCTCAACTGGAGTTGTTTAGCTCGAGTTATGATCGACATACTGAAACAGGTCAGATACAAAAATCAGCAGTGAATTCTTATTAAAAATAATTAAAAGCCCAATTTAACAAATAAGGTACTTGGAGAGTTTTATTGGGCATTTGGAGATGGTCCTCCATCACTTGAATCAATAATAAATGAATGAATTACTACCATATGTTTCAACGTAAATGAAGTTAAAAAAAACCATAAATTCATTAATCAACAAACCTAGAGATGAATGGAGCAAAATATATTTCTTTTCTTGATTCAGTCATCAATGTTTGCATGTACTCCTGAACTGAAGCTTGGTTATTACCAACTTTCTGTAGTGGCTGAGGATCAAAAAATCCATATACATGCTACGTGTCTTGGTTCTTGTTCAACCAATACAAATAATTATTTCAAACCGAAAACATATTTAGTAAAAGTCATTAGGTTTTATTAAATGAAAATAATTATTAATTTTACTGACCTTTGCTAAGCTTGTATGGTAGTCATAGTCTTTAGTCTTAAGTTGATTCCTCAGGTAGTCATACTCTTTAGCTAGTTTTTGATTCCTCAAGTTGTCATACTCTTTAGTCTTAAGTTGGAGCATGCTTCTTTTCTTTTGGTTATAGCCTTAGGCCGTGACTCACCATTGGTATGTTCTACTTGTTCTTTTTCAATGCATGACTTACTAGCTTGCAATTTTGATTCCATGATCATCTAGATTTTCTTCTTGCAAGTTATGATTCATGAATGTCGTTAGGATTTTCTTCTTGCAAGTTTTGATTACTGCACTATATGGTATGCTTGCTGGTTGGTACTGTAATTGAACTTTGAATCCATGTATCACATGATTTCTAAGTGTTAAAAGCATTTACTAGTGTATGCTTGCATGATCTTGAGTTTTAGTAATTTTTAGAGTACCCTTTGATTTGTAATTTTGAGTAATTCTTGTAATTGCTATGATAAGCTAAGATTTGAACTTAGAAGTGAATCTTAGTTTCCTTTAAGGTTTCGGTCCAGCAATAGTAAATCAAAAGAAAAGGATCAAAATCAAAAGAAAGAAAAGAGAAGAGAAAGAAAAACAAGTGAAAAGAAAAATTAGTAGTGAAAAGTAGTGATTCTAAAATCAATGTGAAAAAAAAAAATTAGAGAACCATAGAAAGTGATAAGAAAAGAAGTTTACAGCAAGATAAGAGCAAAAGAAAGTGAAAAAAGAAAAGGGTTGCACAAAAGAAACACCATTGGACCTAGGCTAGGGAAGAGCCTATACCATTGTAGTTGAAATTCTAGTTTTGAACTTCCTAGAGATTTGTGTATCTATTGATGCTTCTTTGTAAATTTTTCATTTCTTCACTGTACTGCACCTTGCTGGACATGTAATGCACTCAAAATATTGTTTTGGTATTGATTTTAGCATGAGAAGCATGATAGTTAGCCAATAGTAGAAACTAGTGAAAATTGGTCGTTAATAATTTGCTTATTTTTGGATCGGTCGCTAATTTCGGTTTCTAATAGCATGGTTGGCTTGTTGTCCAGTTTTGTATACCATACTATATGCCTCTGTTTTGATGTGTTTCCTTAGGCAAATTTATGATATTTTTCTTTCATATTATATGCCATTGTCTCTTTAAAATTTCTCCACAATTTGAGTAGCCTATCATTTCATTTTTAAGTTTTTATTACTTGTCTCCTTTGGAATCCTTGGTTTTGTCTTAGAGTCTTTGTCTTTTTAGCCCTCTTAAGCCTAGCTTGGTTGCTGTTCCTCTTTCATAATGGATTGATAAGACCTTGATAATTGATTAGAGGAAAATTTCTAAATGAGCATAAGAGAAAAGAGTGGTAAAAGGCAAGAGAGAACATTAGAGAAAAAGCCTGATTTTTTTGTGATACACGAGTTGATTGAGTGGATACACTTAGTGAGCTTGTGAGGTTTATTTCCTCTATATTTTTCTGTGTACTAACCTTTCTTTGTAGCTATGGCAAGTTCTCCAAGTGTGGGTAAAGAGTACTCACCAAGAACCCAAGCTTTCATGGATAAAATGATGGAAAGAAAGAATAAGATTCAAATAAGCTTAAGAGAAAGTGTATAGGAGGGCGTGAGGGAGATAAAAGAGACACATGAGAGGGAGAGACCAAATAATAACAAAGGAGAAAGGAGAGGAAAAAGAGAAAATGAGAGGGGAAGTGGGAGAGAAAGTGAGAAAAGAGGTAGTAGAAGAAGATAACACATGCTTTCCATTGGTAGTGATGGTGGGAACATCTTTGGACATCGAACACATGGAGGGAACCCTTTTGTGAATGATAGGAGGGGTGGAAGAGGGGTGGAAGAGGTGCTGGACATGTTGGAGGGAGAGGAACCCGTGGCTATAGGAGGAAGATGGTAGATTTGATGAAAGAAGTCTCAAGTTTTTCATTCCCAAGTTCAATGGAAACGGTGGTGCGGATGCCTACTTGGAATGGGCTACAAAAGTGGACCAAATTCTTGGAAGTTACCCTATGCTAAGTGAGGAAAGGAAGCTGCACTTGGTTACCTTGGAATTTTAAGAGTATGCACTAATTTGGTGGCATCAACAAGAGAGAGGTAATGGGTACTTGAGGCCTAGAATCACCACATGGGAAGAGTTGAAACAAGCACTTAAGGAGAGGTTTGTGCCTCTAACTTACATAAGAGATTTTCATCACAAACTACAAAGACTTGTACAAGGTAGTACGAGTGTACAATACTACTACAAAGATCTTGAGGTTACCACGCTTAGAGCCCAAATTGAAGAGAACTTGGAAGCTACAATGGCAAGATTTGTCCATGGTCTCAATAGGGAGATCCAAGATGTCCTTGAATTGCAAAGGTACTCCAACCTTGAGGAAGCAATACACTTGGCCGAAAGGATTAAGTCCCAATTGAGAAGGAGATCTAGCTTCAAAAGAGTCTCCAATATTAGTACTTCAACTTGGAAGGGCAAAAGCAAAAGAGATCATTCACCTAATCCTTTAACTAAGCATGACCGAGAGCTCACCAAAGGTAAAAAGGTAGTTCCTTCATCTTAATCTTTTAAGTCTAGTAACATCAAATGCTTTAAGTGTTTAGGGAAGGGCCACATTGCATCTCAAGAAGATGATGGTGTTAAGACAAGATGGGTAAATTACAAGTGAAGATTCAAGTGATTCTTCAAGTGAGAAAGAAGACCAAGGTGAAGCTCACTCCACATTTAGTGAAGAGGCCGAGGAAGGGGATTTACTAATGGTAAGAAGAATACTTAAATTGAACCATGATTTGGATGAGAGCCATAGGGAAAATATTTTCCGTACAAGGTTAAAGGTAAAGGACAATGTTTGCTCCCTTATAATTGATGGTGGTTCATGTGCAAATGTAGTTAGTGAAAGACTTGTATCTAAACTTAACTTGCCAACTTTAATTCATGCTAAACCATATAAGTTGCAATGGTTAAGTTAAAGTGGAGAAGTAAAGGTAGATAGGCAATGCATGATAAGCTTTTCTATTGGAAAATATTGTGATAGTATTTTATGTGATGTGGTTCCCATGGAAGCTACACATATGCGTTTAGATAGACCATGACAATATGATAGAAATGTTCACTAGTACAAAAATGGGTTTTAACGTCGGTCTTATAACGTCGGTTATTGACCTGACGTTAAAAAGGGATGACGTTAAAAGTTTACTAGAAGCAAGAAAAGGAAGCTTGAAGAGGAAGTAGAAAAGCTCCAAGATTTGTACTCTAGCTTAGGACTAAAACTTGTAATATCATTGTAATTTGTATGAACAAGAGTAGGTCCTATTGTAATAGCTCTATGTTGGACTTGGAGCTTGATGATGCTTGAACATGCTCAACCTTTAGTGTTTTTCTTTTGATGTTTATGTAATCTTTTGTTTTCCTTAGATTAATTGTAATAAGGTTTTCATTGTATTGAGTGTTTAGTATAAGCTTGTGCTTGTGATTGTTCTTGTGTGACAAGTCTTGGTAAGTAAAGGCATTACTTGTGTTAAAATCCTTGATTTTGCTCAGTAATCAATTACCGTGGATTGGAAATAGATTACCAAGCTTATCAAGATTCAAATCACTCATTTCCCTCTTTGTTTTCAAGCAAAAAGTTTTCTGGTAACTGACTGAGGTAATAAATTACCAGAAATGGTAATAGATTACCCCAGATTGGTAATTTAGTGGAAATTTGTGATCTGTCTCTGTGGTAATTGATTACCACTTGGGTTAATCGATTACCAGAGCTTAAAAACACTTGAAATGAAGTTTGCTTACTAAGATAATTGATTACCAACATCTGTAATCAATTACCACCATCAGAAATCAATTAGATTACTCAAAATGGGTTTTTGTCTTGAATTATAAATAACCGCTCTTTCATAATCTTTCATAACATCTTTGGAAACACAAAAATGATTAATCTTACACTTTCATATCCTCTCTGAAATTGAGTTTATATTTTCTCCAAGAAATCCTTCAAAGAACTTCAAAGATTTTCAAGAAAAGTTTTCAAAGGGAAATCTTTATTGAAGTATTGATTGGTTGGATTTGTCTTGTGCCTCATATGTGATTAGAATCTACACTTCCAGGTGTTATCTTGACTGATCTTTATTGATTGTTTTGTTTTGGGTTGATTACTCTAGGAGAGAGGTCTCTCTAGATAGAGTAAGGTTCTTTGAGAAGGGTTTTCTCAAAGGTTTGATCTTGGGGGTGCCATGATCAAGGAGATTTGGTTCTTGGAGGTGCCAAGACCAAAGGGGACTGTTCTTTGGGTTAAATAACAGGTGTTTGGTGTGTTTGATTTCGTTTTGTGTTGCTTGTTTCAGAGTGAATGTAAAAGAACACAAAGGGATCATTATAGTGGAAAACCAATTGCAACAATTGTTGGGTTGGGACTGGATGTAGGCAGTGGGCCGAACCAGTATAAATCACCGTGCAATCTTCTTCTCCCGTATACTCTATCTTTTACCTTACGTTGATCTTTAACATTGATTAATCTCTGTTTTACGTTCGGTAATTGACTCGATAATCAACTAAAACTGAAACAATTAGATACTGGAATTGATTATACATGCCTATTGACTACTAACGTGTTTCTTGATCTTTCTTTTGTGCTTTCCGCTGTGCATCTTTGATCTATCGTGTTTTTCTGTCTTAAGGGTAGATAGTTAATCAAGAATAGTTTTCGATTGAATTTAAAAGAGAGTAGAAAACACACGAAATTGGGCTAATAGGAACTAGAATCTATTCACCCTCCTCGAGATTCACCCATAGGGACCATCAATTGGAACCAGAGATTTATCAAGTAGATTATTCTAGATTTTGATCCATAGTTCCTCAGAATGGCCGGTAATCAATTACCATTCGCTGAAGATGCCTCTATTAACAGACCTCTTGATGCAAATCCATGTAGCTAGAAGATGCTCCATGGATCTAACACCCTTTGTTTGCCCAATCTTCAATTCACCAAGTGATCTTCACTCAAGACCAAGAAAAGCTTGCGGAATATAGGCTAAAGTATGTAATGGTTTCGGTTTGTGACCAAAAAGAAGAAGAAGCAAAATGGAATGAGACTAGGAAGGAGATAGCGCCATGATCCAAAGAGATCAATCAGCTAGGTGATGAATCGCCACTTGAGTCATGGATCAAGATAAGATTTAAGGTTTTATGAAGAAACCCTAGGAGAGCACTCTCCCTTTCTCAAGACACAAGTCTTAGAAAAATTCTATTTCATTCAATTCAAAGTGACTACAATAGAAATGCTGACCAACTTAAATGAAAGTGCAATGGGTCTAAGGTTAGAAATATGAAATGTTCTCCACCCTAGGATGAAATGAGTGATCAATGGTGAGATGATAGGCTCCCTAGGCTGAGCACACTTTACAATTACAAGGCCCACATTCAAGTCTTAAAACAAATACATAATTGAAAGAAACTAATAGGCCTAAACAATTAAACAACTCGCTGGAAAATCCTGGTAGCATTCCAACGTTAACTTCAAGCTCCATTTACTCCTTGATTCAGTCCGAACTGGGCTTTGGTTTCTTCATAGCTTTTGTATCCCTTTAAGTTAGCTTTAAAATGCCACCAAGACGAACTTAATTGGAGTTTTGTAGCCCACATTATGCTCGAAATACCGAACCTAGTCAGCACCCCGCTGGAACATCCTGACAGTATTCAAACTTTACTTTCAAGCCCAATTTCCTCCTAGATGCAGTTAGAACTGGGCTTTTATGTATTCATATCTTTTGTAGCCCTTTAAGTCAGCTTTAAAAAGACACCAAGAACAGATAAATTGGAGTTGTGTAGCCCAAGTTATGCTCTGAATACTAAACCTTGTCAGACACCAAAAATAACAGCGAATTTTATTCAAGCCCAATTTAAAAGAGTAAGGTCCTCTTTCTTCTTTGACTTTAATTTGACCATTGACCTTCTCCTCTAGCTTTTACTTGGAGAGTTTGTTGGGCTTTTGGAGATGGTCCTCCATCAAACCCTCCTTCTTGTGGCCAACTTGTCCTCAAGTTGCCTTAGCTTCTTTCCTACAAAACAATTTTACCCGGATCAAAGATCAAGCAAACTCTCTCAAGTTTAGCATTTAATATCAAGATGGTTTTCCCACTAATATCAATATGACAATGTAGAGAAGTAAAGAAAGAATGCAAGTGATTTTCTATGATAAAACCCAAACTCCAAGGAGTCTCTAATTCCTCCTTTAGATGTGTAGACACTAGTTCTTTAATCCATGTGTACTCCACTTTGTTGAAACTCTTCTTTAAGATACTTCTTTTAGGTGTGGAAGTTAGTGATGTTCCCTCCTTCTTAAACTCAATCTTTCACCTAAAAGGGTATTCAACATCCAAGAGATAATCATTAGTTGAATCAAGAAAGAATTTCAACTTAACATCTTTAAACATTTTACAAAACCTAATGCCTTGAGGCTCTATTGTGTTACACAAAGTGTTTTGCAAGTGAGAAGTGGTATGATGAGTAAGAGTTAAAGAAGTCTCCCTCTTTGATAGTACACCATTCCCAAGTACTTCCTTTCCTCTACCTTTGTCACTCCATGGTTCCTCTATGTACAACTTCTCACTTGGGCCTAAAACACAAAATTTACTAGGAGTGAATCCTCTAGCTATCACACAAGGCTCCTTTGGTGTTTCAATAGATGTGGTAAACACATCCTTGAACTCTTCCATGAGTGCATCCAAATCTTGTTGCTTACCTACAATGTTAGTGCTCAACACAAAAGGATTAGGTAAACAAAGAAATATGCTTTTCCTAGCTAGGAATTCTCTCCTCAACTCACCTCTCCCAATAAGCAAACTCTCCTTAGGATCTACCTTACATGAACTCTCGGTTTGCCTATGCTTAAGGGAGGTTTCTCTTTTCTTTTTCTTGGTGGAGCTCTCGGTCTCACCATGTTTAGACCCCAAACTCTCACCATTTTCAAGTTTTTTTTCACTTTGTCTCTTTAGTTTCATCTTTATTTGGTCCTCACAAACTTCCTTAGGTGTTAGTGGTTTCAAGGTGACCTTCTTGCCTAAATGGGAGAAAATATAAATTTTAGAAACACCGTCATGAATAGCATGCTTGTCAAATTGCCAAGGTCTACCTAACAAAAGATGAGTGGCCTCCATAGGAACTACATCACACAACACATCATCTTTATACCTTCCTATGGAGAAATTAATAAGAACTTGTTTATTCACAACCAACTCACCCTTATCACTCAACCATTGTAACTTATAAGGTTTAGGATGTGAAGACAATTTAAGACCTAATTTATCTACTAACCTAGTGCTAACTACATTAGTAAAACTACCACTATCTATTATAAGAGAACATACCTTCCCTTCCACTAGGCATCTAGAATGGAAGATGTTTTCTCTTTGTGAGTCATCCAATTCCTTGAGGGCACTTCCAAGCATCTTCCTTACCATGAGGAGATCTCCATCCTCCGGTTGCTCCATGCTTGAGTGTTCACTAGCACTAGCTTTCTCTTCTTCACTTGAAGAGTGAGTGGACTCTTCACTAGTGATCCCTCCATCTACTCTCATGATCATGGCCTTCTTGTTGGGACATTGGGAAGCTATATGACCATGTCCTAAACACTTGAAACACTTGATGTTAGAAGGCTTAGAAATGGTTTTAGAAACTTCCTTACCTTTAGGCTCATCTCGGTTAGACTTGTAGAAAGTCTTGGATGATCCCTCCTTCTTTTGCTTGTCCTTCCAACTTGAATATCCATGTGTGAAAGACTTCTTGAAGGAGCTCTTCCTCTTTAGTTGGCCCTCAATCCTCTCGGCCTTGTGAATGGCATCCTCCAAGGTTCTATAATGTTGGAGTTCCAAGACATCTTGGATCTCCCTATTCAAACCATTAGTGAACCTAGCAATTGTGGCTTCCTTCTCCTCTTCATAGCCGGCCCTCATCAAGGTCAATTCTAGATCCTTGTAATACTCTTGTACACTCCTTCCACCTTGAGTTAATCTTTGGAGCTTCACATGGAGGTCCCTTGTATAAGATTTAGGCACAAATCTCCCCCTCATGGCATCCTTCAATTGGGTCCAAGAAGTGATGTGTGGCCTTCTCCTCTTTTCGGCATCTACAAGGACTTGGTTCCACCAAACCAAGGCATAACCTTCAAACTCCAAGATGGCTAAGTTAAGCCTCTTCTCTTCACTCAAGTGTGGATAGCAAGAATAAACTTGATCAACCTTCATCACCCAATCTAGATAACTCTCGGCCTCACTATCTCCAAGGAACTTGGGTAGCTTGATCTTGTTGCTTCTTTCCCACTCTCTAGGCTCATCTTCCTCCACATGTCTTCTAGGGGTGTGATTTGGCCTTCTAGGTTGAGGATCTCTCCTTCCCCCCCTTGCATTCCTATGGCCTCTAAAGGGTTCATCCTCATCATAGTTGTTTCCCCAATCACTCTCCCTAGGTGTGCTATAGTCCCTTCTAGGAATTGCTTCCTCACTCCCACTACTTCTATAACTATGTCTCCTACTCCTAGGTACTTCATTGCTTAAGCTTCCACGGCCCTCCCTAGGTACAGCCCTTCCTCCTTTGTGACCACCTTGATTGCCACTAGTCTCCCCAAGGATCCTCTTCTCCAATTCCTTCTTAATCTTCCTTTCCTCCTTCAACCTCCTCTCTTGGTCAAATCTCTCTTCCAAGCTAGTATTAAGCATGGACTTCACCATATCAATCATCCTTTTAGACCTTGGTGAGAGATCATTTCCCACACTAGGAGAGGTATCCATGGCTGCACAAGAAAAGGTTAGATAACAAATACAATTATATAAGAGGTCCTTTCCACTCTCTAAGTGTTTCCCTCTAGTAGCACTCGTGTATCACTCTTAAGATGGCTTTTTCTATGATGTGCACACTTGCCTTTTTTTCTCTCAATCTCCTTAAAGTTTCTTGAGGAACCTCTATCAATTATCAATGTCCAATGTACTCAAATGAAAAAGGAACAATTCACTACAAGCTTAAGGAAATTTAAAGGAGACAAATACTCAAGACAAAACTAGTAGGAAGCCAAAGAAGACAAGCAAGAAACAAAACTCAATGACAAAATTAGCTACTCAAAAATGGAAATTAATGATTAAGACAAAGGCTAATATATTTACTGCACTAAAATGAAGGAAAACTATTATTTAACAACTGCAAAAATTTTGAAACAAAAACTCAAAGAAGGGAAGAAATCAAATGCAATTTTGCTGGAAAATTTGACAGCAACCGTCACCAAAATTGGCCCAACTTGTGAAATTTTTTTAGCATAGCAAATGAGCTTCAAAAATTATGAAACCTTCCAGTTGAGCTTATATATATGTATAGTGAATGACCATATGCCCAGAATTCAATAATTCAATGTTTAACCCCTTGAACCAACTACAAACCCGAAACTGCCAAAGCAACAGCTAAACCGTCACTAAGCTGGAAGTTAGGCTTGAAAATGGGCTCAAAAAGACTTGAAATTTTGGGGAATGGTTTGGGTGATGTTTAGGCACAAAATAAGCTCAAATTAAGGTGCAGGGCAGCCACAAATATGGGTCCAAAAATAGGGCAAATATGTTTAGGCACATGCAAAGCACACTACAAGTTCAAATATCATGCTATTAGCAATTTTGATACAATTTGTGATATGATGCTTGAGCCAAATGAGTAATGTTGCCTAATTAAGCTTGGACACTAAATTTGTGGGTCTTTATTGACTCAATTTTACTAAGGTACTGCACTCAATTTTTCCCAAAAATTTTCTACTACAAGAGCTACTCAATTTACACTCTAATTTTTCTTCAATCTTCTTTTCTTGTATTTTCTTTTCTTGAATTTTTCTTTGACTCTTTTCTTTGAATATTTTCTCTTGCTCTTTTCTTTTCTTTTGTTTTTCTATATTTTTCTTTTGGCTATTCTTTGCTGGACAGTCCAAGTATAGGCTCAAATACTCAAGCAAGTCAAGTCAAACATTGCTAACAAGCAAGATAATGCATGGTAGTGGTAACTTGAACTTATAATGAGCAATGCACATAGTAATAACACATATAAGCACTAATCAAGCCATATAAGATGCAGGGGATTAAAATTCCAGCAAGGAGACTCAAAATACATATTGAGAAAATTCGTCAAACACATGGGGGCTATCAACTAGAATGTGTCTAGCATGTAAAATAGGCCATGTATGATCAACCATGAGTGTCAGAACATCTCTTCTATGTATTGGATAGCCAAGACACACAACAAAACTCAAATAAAAATTCAATTGAATCAAAAATTGAAAGCAAAAAGATAGGAGCTAGACTCAATACCACAAGCGAAGAACAACTAGGTGAAGAACAAGCTCTTGATACCAAATTTGATGCAAATCCATGTAGCTAGAAGATGCTCCATGGATCTAACACCCTTTGTTTGCCCAATATTCAATTCACCAAGTGATCTTCACTCAAGACCAAGAAAAGCTTGCGGAATATAGGCTAAAGTATGTAATGGTTTCGGTTTGTGACCAAGAAGAAGAAGAAGCAAAATGAAATGAGACTAGGAAGAAGATAGCGCCATGATCCAAGGAGATCAATAAGCTAGGTGATGAATCGCCACTTGAGTCATGGATCAAGATAAGATTCAAGGTTCTATGAAGAAACCCTAGGAGAGCACTCTCCCTTTCTCAAGGCACAAGTCTTAGAAAAATTCTATTTTATTCAATTCAAAGTGACTACAATAGAAATGTTGACCAACTTAAATGAAAGTGCAATGGGCCTAAGGTTAGAAATCTGAAATGTTCTCCACCCTAGGATGAAATGAGTGATCAATGGTGAGATGATAGGCTCCCTAGGCTGAGCACAATTTACAATTACAAGGCCCACATTCAAGTCTTAAAACAAATACATAATTGAAAGAAACTAATAGGCCTAAACAATTAAATAACTCGCTGGAAAATCCTGGTAGCATTCCAACGTTAACTTCAAGCTCCATTTACTCCTTGATTCAGTCTGAACTGGGCTTTGGTTTCTTCATAGCTTTTATAGCCCTTTAAGTTAGCTTTAAAATGCCAACAAGACGAACTTAATTGGAGTTTTGTAGCCCACATTATGCTCGAAATACCGAACCTAGTCAGCACCCCGCTGGAACATCCTGGCAGTATTCAAACTTTACTCTCAAGCCCAATTTCCTCCTAGATGCAGTTAGAACTGGGCTTTTGTGTCATCATATATTTTGTAGCCCTTTAAGTCAGCTTTAAAAAGACACCAAGAACAGATAAATTGGAGTTGTGTACCCCAATTTATGCTCTGAATACTAAACCTTGTCAGACACCAAAAATAACAGTGAATTTTATTCAAGCCCAATTTAAAAGAGTAAGGTCCTCCTTCTTCTATGACTTTAATTTGACCATTGACCTTCTCCTCTAGATTTTACTTGGAGAGTTTATTGGGCTTTTGGAGATGGTCCTCCATCACCTCTACTATTTTGTGGTGACAACTATCCTTTCTGGAAAGTCAAGATGAAAATCTTTATGGAGTCTGTGCATAGAAGCATTTGGCAAGCGGTTGTGACTGATTTCAAGGTCCCCACATACATAGAGAATGGGAGTGAGGTAGAAAAACCATTTGAGAGGTGGGAACAAGATGAAATTAGGTGGGCTGAAAACGATGCAAAATCTTTAAATATTACACATTCTGCTTTGAATTCCGATGAATTTTTCAGGATATCAGCCTGCACCACAGCTAAAGAAGCTTAGGAATTAATAAAGGTCACACACGAAGGAACCGCTGAAGTACGAAGGGTAAGGAAGAACACCTTGATCCAAGAATACGAAACTTTTCGGATGATACAAGGAGAGTCCGTGATGGAAATGCAGAAACGTTTTACACACATTGTGAACCATCTCAAGGGACTAGGTAAGGTCTTCATTGAAGAAGAGGTAAATGTCAAAGTGCTGAAATCCTTTAGTAGGAAGTGGCAACCGACAGTCACAACAATCACTGAATCAAAGAACTTGGCTTTGATCACAAGTGCAGAGTTGTTTGGTAAGTTAAGGGAGTATGAGATGGATATGTCCCGGATTGCTGATGAGGAGTTAAAAGACAAGAAAGCCAAAGGTATAACACTGAAGATGGAAGACACAACAAGTGAGAGTGATACATCTAGCTGTACAAGTGAGTCTGAAGAAGAAAACATGAACCATATGGTGAGAAATTGCAAGAAGTTCATAAGAAAGAACATTGACAATAAAAGGTTCAACAATTCTAAGAAGGTCTTCAAAAGAAGTGAGGGTTCGTCTTCAAAGGTGACTTGTTATGAGTAAGGCAAGGTTGGTCACTACAAGTTTGAGTGCCCCAACATTAGGAAAACAAACTGCAATGAGCCTAGAAGATCTGAACATAAGGAAAGGTCCAAGAAGGACACATTCAGAAAGAAGAAAGTTTGCATTTCTTGGGAAGAGAATGACTCCTCTACTTCTAGTGAAAGTGATTCAAAGGAAGCAAATCTCTACCTCATGGTCAGAACAACAATAAATGAAGAGGTAAGTGATTCTGATTCATCTACTTATGATTATAATAAGTTACATACTGGCTTTCGTGATCTTTACAAAGAAGACAAAAGATTAAGCAAACTGAACAAGGTTTTGAGAAGCAATGTTTTTGATTTAGAAAATAATATATGTGCTTTAAAAACTAATGTTCAAAGATTGAAAGATGAAAATGAAGCTTTGAAACAACCATGTTCTAAGTGTGCTTCAATTGTTGTTTCTTTGAGAAAGAAAAATATGAAGTTCTTTGCATTTGAACAACCATATAAAAACAGAACCTTCACATGTAGTTATTGCATGAAACCTGGCCATAATACTTATAATTGCATGATTAGAAAGGAAGGTATATCTTGTGGTTTGTTTAAGTGGGTTAAGAAAGTTAAACTTGATGATGCTAACATGGCTGGACCCAAGAGATGTTGGGTACCAAAAGCAAAGTAAACTTTCTTGTGTAGGTATGCTTGAGAGCCAAATGATCAACAATTGGTATTTTGGAGAATGGCTGCTCAAGACACGTGATTGATGAAGAGATCAAACTTATCTCCTTCTGATGGAGGACCATCTCCCAAGCATGAGAATTACAAGAGAAATGCAAAGTTAAATAGAAGCTCAAGTTGAAGAAGAGTTTACCAAGTCAAAGTCAAGAATTCAAAGTCAAAGTCAAAGGTCAACTCTTGGAAGTCAACAAATTGGGCAAATGAAGCCTTGTAATTTTCTTATAAGTTTGTAATTAGTTTAGGATTAATTTTGTGTAAAGCTTAGACCAAGAATGGTGTGTGAATTTGGGCCAAGCTTCCCATTGGACATGTTGAATTTAATTGTGTTGGTCAAAGACTCTTAAGATGAGCTTAAGAGTCTTTTAACCCAACTAAGAAAGTGTATTACACTCTCTTAAAAGAGAGTGGATGGATTAGGAGAGAGAATTAGTGGAATTGCCACTAACTTCATTTAAATTTCCACTACTTGATTATACCATAATCAAAGGTGCAAATTTAAGTCAAGTTTATAAATGTTGACTCTCATCTAAGAAGACATTCTAGCCTTTGGATTAGCTTCTAATCCAAGGCATAGAATTCCATCTTAATTAATTCATGATCATCTCTACTTAGATGTTTCTTGGACCTTATGATCTCATTTAAGTCTAGATCCTTCTTGAATTGATCAAGTGAGGGGTTCCTAGAATCACTTGACCAATCCATCAAGGATCATGTGGCTAGAGCAGCTCACGGCTAGCACATTATAACTTAGGCAAAATTCCAATTGTAATTCACTTTGGTCAATATATGAAAAGAGAATTTCTAAGACTAAAGTCTTGAGAAAAGGAGAGAGCTCTTCTAAGGTTTCTTACAAGAACCTTGAATCTTATCATGGATCCATGATCTAAGTGGCGATTCTTCTACACAAGCTTATTGAATGCAAATTCATGGCGCTTTCCATTTCCTAAAACACCTTTCCATTTTCATTTTCTTCTTCCTTTGGTCCTAACCGAGTTACCATAGTTGAACCGTGAGTTTGAGCTGAATTTTCACAAGCCAATTCATGATTATTGAGTGTTGAATGATGGGTGAATGAAGATTGGGCAATCCTTATGCATAATCGTGGAGATCACATCAAGTTCCTCATGGGTTTGCATCACCTTCCAATCAAAAGAATTTGGATCTGCAGTTTGTGGAGATAACATAGAGGGAAGATACTATACCTATATCTTTGATCATTCATATTGCTTAACATGTATAAAATCATATCATTGCATTATATTAAGAAAAGCATAACACAATTTGCATTATTTTAGAAAAATCTGATGCAGATAATCGATTATCACCATGGGATAATCGATTACCATGCATGATTTTTGAAAATTCCATGGCATATGCTCTCTGGAGTAATCGATTACCACCAAGGGTTAATCGATTACCTGATATGTTTAGACCCCTTGTGTATTGTATGCTTTCTGGAGTAATCGATTACCACACAAGTTAATCGATTACCTCTTTTCACTACTATATTTGTGAGTATTTGATAGGCACGGGTTAATCGATTAAGACTTTAAGTCAATCGATTACCCATGTTTTATAACTAATGTCTTTTCAACTCATGTCATAAGAGCAGTAATAGGATTCATGGGTCATCTTTTCATACCTTCTCCAAAGGATGGATGAAATGGAAGCAACAACGACTTGATATTTTTGTTTGTTTGTCCATTCTTATCTCTATTCTCTATATTTGATTATAATTCTCTTTGATTTTACTTTTGATATACCAAATAGGGGTGATTTTGCTCAGTAATCTATTACCATGGATTGGAAATAGATTACCAAGCTTATCAAGATTCAAATCACTCATTTCCCTCTTTGTTTTCAAGCAAAAATTTTTCTGGGAAATGACTGAGGTAATAGATTACCAGAAATGGTAATAGATTACCCGAGATTGGTAATTAAGTGGAAATTTGTGATCTGTCTCTGTGGTAATCGATTACCACTTGGGTTAATCGATTACCAGAGGTTAAAAACACTTAAAATGAAGTTTGCTTGCTGGGATAAGCGATTACCAACATCTGTAATTGATTACCACCACCAGATTTCAATTAGATTGCTCAAAATGGGTTTTTGTCTTGAATTATAAATACCCCTCTTTCAAAATCTTTCATAACATCTTTGGAACCACGAATATGATTAGTCTTACACTTTCATATCCTCTCTGAAACTGATTTTATATTTTCTCCAAGAAATCCTTCAAAGAACTTCAAAGATTTTCAAAGGGCAATCTTTTTGAAGTATTGATTGGTTGGGTTTGTCTTGTGCCTCATATGTGATCATATTCTACATTTTCAGGTGTTATCTTGACTAATCTTTATTGATAGTTTTGTTTTGGTTTGATTACTCTAGGAGAGAGGTCTCTCTAGATAGAGTAAGTGATGGAGGACCATCTCCAAACATGAGAATTACAAGGTCAATGCAAAGAAGAATTGAAGTCCAAGTTGAAGAAGAGTTGACCAAGTCAAAGTCAACAAGTTAAAGTCAATGGTCAACTCTTGATAGTTAACACAATAGGCTTATGAAGCCTTGTAATTTTCTATGCATTTTGTAATTATATTAGCTTTAGTTTTATTGAAGCTTGGACCTTATTCTTAGACATGTAATTTTGGCCAAGCTAACTAATAGAGGCCTCCTTAGAGATTCTCCAAAGAGTCCTTGTAACTAGGCATATTCTTCAAACTCTAAGGTCACAAGGTGCAGCTTCCTTTCCTCACTCAACATAGGATAACTACTAAGAATTTGATCCACCTTCATGAACCAATCCAAGTAAGCATCGACTCCACCACTTCCATTGAACTTAGGATTTGTAACTTTCAACATTCTTTTATCAAATCTATCATTCTCCTCATGGTAATGCCTTCTATAGTTATGGTTGCCCCTTTCTCCCTCATGGCCAGCCCCTCTACCACCTCTTCTCTCACGGTTATATTGGTCATGGGCATAGGGATCATCATTTCTAAGGTTCCCACCATCACTACCAATAGAGGATTCATTCTCTCTCCTTGATGACCCTCTCCTACTACCACCTCCTCTCTCATTTTCTTCTCTATCACTTCTTTCACTCCCTCTTCTACTCCTCCTATCACCCTCATTCCTACTATGTCTCTCCCTCTCATATGTTTCCCATATTTGATTGATCCCCTCTTGCACACTCTCCCTCAAGGTAACTTGCATTTGGTTCATTTTCTCCACCATTCTTTCCATGAACATTTGAGTTCTAGGTGAGTACTCATTTCCTAAACTTGGAGAACTTGCCATTGCTGCAAAAAGGGGTTAGTACACAAGAAATACAAAGAAAATGAAAGAACCTCACCACTCTCTAAGTGTTTCCACTCACTCTCGTGTTTCACACTTAGTGGCTTTTTCTCTAAGGATACTCTCTTGCCTTTTCCTCTCTATCTCTTGGTTCTCACTTAGAAATTATTCTCAAATCAATTATCAAGTTCTTACCAAGCCAATGTGAAAGAGGAACAGCACCCTAGCTAGGCTTAAGAAGTCCAAAGAGATAAATACTCAAAGACAAAACTTGGAATCCAAGGAAGACAAGCAATAAAAGCTCAAAATTGAAAGAAAGGGCTACTTAAATGTGGAAGAATTTTTTATGAGACAAAGGCACATATAAGGGTAGCAAAAGAACATATATTTGCTATAGAAATCAAGTCTAAATCGAGAGCAACACCATGAGCACCAAAACTGGACAGCAACCAAGCAAATCAATTTAGCCACCGAAACTCACCAAAATTTAGCAACGGATTTGCTAGAAATCCGATTAGTGACCGAATAGAATGTTGTTCTATAATTTTTCTAACCTTCAAAATTTAATCCAATTGCAATACAAGGATCATATAGGCATAGTATTCTCAAATTTCAGCAAGTGCAGTACAAGCACAAAGTTAAAATTACACCCAAACCAAAACTACACACTCAAGTCCAAAACAAAGGTACTAGAAATTCAACTTGGGTGATGTGTGCTCAAAACAAGGTCCAAGGGTGTGTTTATTGTCCAATTCTTTTCACTTTTCAAATCTTCTCTTGATGTTTTTGTTCTTTTGATTTTGTTTTTGTATGGTCCTTACTCAATTGATACTCTTTTGGAACCCATACATTTTTCTTTTCACTAGTACTTCTTTTTATTTTGTTTTTTCTTTTCTCACTTGTTTCTTTTCTTTGTTTTGTTTTTTGTAATTTTTCACACACTAAGTATGGCTGGACCGAAACAAATAAGATGAAGAAGAGCAACCTCCAAGTTCAATTTCCACAACCTAAAATGAAATTCACAAGGTTATACACAAATTAGACCTAAAGAGTGCTCTAGAAGCAATTACAAGCATGTACCATGGATTGGAAATAGATTACCAAGCTTATCAAGATTCAAATCACTCATTTCCCTCTTTGTTTTCAAGCAAAAAGTTTTCTGGTAAACGACTGAGGTAATAGATTACCAGAAATGGTAATAGATTACCCGAGATTGGTAATTGAGTGGAAATTTGTGATTTGTCTCTGTGGTAATCGATTACCACTCGGGTTAATCAATTACCAGAGATTAAAAACACTTGAAATGAAGTTTTCTTGCTGGGATAACCGATTACCAACATCTGTAATCGATTATCACCACCAGATATCAATTAGATTGCGCAAAATGGGTTTTTGTCTTGAATTATAAATACCCCTCTTTCAAAATCTTTCATAACATCTTTGGAAACACGAATATGATTAGTCTTATACTTTCATATCCTCTCTGAAACTGATTTTATATTTTCTCCAAGAAATCCTTCAAAGAACTTCAAAGATTTTCAAAGGGCAATCTTTTTGAAGTATTGATTGGTTGGGTTTGTCTTATGCCTCATATGTGATCATAATCTACACTTCCAGGTGTTATCTTTACTAATCTTTATTGATTGTTTTGTTTTGGTTTGATTACTCTAGGAGAGAGGTCTCTCTAGATAGAGTAAGTGATGGAGGACCATCTCCGAACATGAGAATTAAAAGTGCAATGCAAAGAAGAATTGAAGCCCAAGTTGAAGAAGAGTTGACCAAGTCAAAGTCAACAAGTCAAAGTCAATGGTCAACTCTTGATAGTCAACACAATAGGCTTATGAAGCCTTGTAATTTTCTATGCATTTTGTAATTAGATTAGCTTTAGTTTTATTGAAGCTTGGACCTTATTCTTGGACATGTAATTTTGGCCAAGCTAACTGATAGAGGCCTCCTTAGAGATTCTCCAAAGAGTCCTTGTAAGTTCCCAATCTAGCTTTTTCAACTATCTCCAAACCCAAACTTTAAGTGAAGCTTTCGGTCAAGTCAACAATGGATGCAAGTGAAACCGAAAAGGGAAAATGGAAGGGGGTGAGAAATGGGGAAGAAGGGCGCCATGGCAAGCCAATAAGCCTAGGAGGAACCGCCACAATGGAGGTAAGAATCCATTGATAAGATCCAAGAAACCTTGTTAAGCAAGACAAGAGAAAACCTCTTTCAAGAAAAGCTCAAAGCTTATTCATTCATCAAAATTATCAAAAGTCCCTACAATTTCGTTTTCACATGTATTTATAGACCCTAGGCTACTTGGAAAACAAGCTAAACTAATCCTAACCATACCTAAACTAACTAACCAAAACTAACCTAGGCTTAAGGTAAACAACTAACTAATTAATGAGTAACTAGTTTAAGTTACATGTCACTTTCAAGTGACATGTCACCCATCTTTGATTTAAACCCTTGAAGGGCTTTGGGAGATCTAGGGTGGAGATTCTTTCTTAAGTGGAGACATGGATCAACACTTGAGTAAGAACTCTACTTAAACCAAAGCTTTTGGATTCACAAAAGAATTTCTAATTAAACTCAAATTTAACTTGAAATTCTTAGGTGAATTTTAGTGTCTCATTAATTCCTTACTTACATCCTTAAGCTAGGCATTAGCAAACAAAAATTAAAAGCATCCACACCTAAACATAAGCTTGGCCGTGAGCTCTCTTTGGACTCACTTACAAGGCCTTACACAAGTACACACTTAGAAAAATTATTCAACAAGTTTACAAGCATATTACAAAAAAAAACAAGTCCTAAACTAAGGCTTGATTGAGGTTGTGTCATGTCTTGGACCTTTCCCACTTCTTCCTTTCAATGCTTCTAGTAATCCTTTGAGATGTTCCTACATCACTAACATTTGGGTATGTTGACCTTATTTGTGTTGGTCAAAGCCTCTTAAGATGGGCTTAAGAGTCTTATGACCCAACTAAGCAAATGTATTACACTCTCTTAAAAGAGAGTAAATGGATTAGGAGAGATAATTAGTAGAATTGCCACTAATTTCATTTAAATTTCCACCACTTGATTATGCCATAATCAAAGGTGCAAATTTAAGTCAAGTTTATAAATGTTGACTCTCATCTAAGAAGGTATTCTAGCCTTTGGATTTGCTTCTAATCCAAGGTATAGAATTCCATCTTAATTAATCCATGATCATCACTACTTAGATGAGTTATGAGCCTCTTGATTTTATTAACTCTAGATCCTTCTTGAATTGATCAAGTGAGGGGTGCCTAGCATCACTTGATCAATCCATTAAGGATGAAGTGGCCTAGAAGGCTCACGATCAACACATAATTCCCATATAACTAAGGAAAATTTGATTGTAAGACTCACTTTGGTCATTTATGAAAAGAGAATTTCTAAGACTAAAGCCTTGAGAAAAGGAGATAGCTCTCCTAGGGTTTCTTCTAATAACCTTGAATCTTATCATGGATCAATGATCCAAGTGGTGACTCTTCTACCTAGCTTATTGAACCTTGTTCATGGCGCTACCACCCTTCTAATTCCCTTCCATTTTTGCTTTCTTCTCCATTTAGTTCCCAACCGAGAGATACCATCACTTTCTTAGTCATTTCCGCAAGCTTAATCATCATCTTGAGTGAGGATCACTTGGTGAATGAAGATGGGGCACTCCTTATATTGAATCTGTGAAGATTATTCCAATTCCTTCATGGGTTTGCATCAAATTTGGTATCAAAAGCTTGTTCTTCACTTGTGGTATTGAGTCTAGCTCCTATCTTTTTTATTTCAATTTTTGATTCAATTGAATTTTTGTTGAGTTTATTTTGTGTGTCTTGGCTGTCCAATACATTGAAGAGATGTTCTGACACTCATGGTAGATCATACATGGCTTATTTTCCATGCTAGATACATTATAGTTCATAACCCCTATGTGTTTGATGAATTTTCTCAATATGTATTTTGAGTCCTTTTTGCTGGAATTTGAATCCCCTGCATTATATTTGGCTTAATTAGTGCTTATATGTATTGTTACTATGTGCATTGCTCATTATAAGTTCAAGTTACCACTACCATGCATTATCTTGCTTGTTAGTAAAGTTTGACTTGACTTGCTTGAGTATTTGAGTCTATACTTGGACTGTCCAGCAGAGAATAGTCAAAGGAAATAATAGAAAAAAAAAAGAAAAGAAAAGATCAAGGAGATTTGGTTCTTGGAGGTGCCAAGACCAAAGGAGACTATTATTTGGGTTAAATAACAGGTGTTTGGTGTGTTTAATTTCGTTTTGTGTTGCTTGTTGCAGAGTGAATGTAAAAGAACACAACGGGATCATTATAGTGGAAAACCAATTGCAACAGTTGTTGGGTTGGGACTGGATGTAGACAGTGGGCTGAACCAATATAAATCACCATGCAATCTTCTTCTCCCTTATACTTTTTATCTTTTGCCTTACGTTGATCTTTAATATCGATTAATCTCTGTTTTTCGTTCGGTAATTGACTCGGTAATCAACTAAAACTGGAATAGTTAGATACTGGAATTGATTACGCATGCCTATTGATTACTCACATGTTTCTTGATCTTTTTTTTTTTGTGTTTTTCGCTGTGCATCTTTGATCTATCTTATTTTTCTTTCTTAAGGGTAGATAGTTAATCAAGAATAGTTTTCGATTGAATTTAAAAGAAAGTAGAAACACACGAAATTGGGCAAATAGGAACTATAATCTATTCATCCCGCTCTAGATTCACCCATAGGGACCATCACTCTAGGGTATGACTAAAGGGTCCAAAGTCCACGGTTTTCATATGGTAGGCAAGCAATAAATTCCTAAGCAACAAGGGTTCACACAAGGTCTTCAGAAAAATCACAAGTTTTCAAAACAACTAAGTTTTCAAAAATCCCTTGTGAAGACTTGGACACTTAGGGTTATGGAAGAGCTCTTAATCATTTAGAATTGACACGGATTGATGACTTGGCTAATCACATGGGCAATATTAGGAGATAAACTGATGTAGGCACATCTAAGGAAAATCACTCAACTAGAAGAATTACTAGAAGCTCCAAGTTACCTTAGCTTAGGATTTGATTTTTGTAATTGAAGTGTAAATAATTTTGATGGCCTTGTACGTTTTCGGCCAAAAGTGTATTTTTCTTTTAAGTGTTTGCTTAACGTTGTGCTTACAAGGCTAGTTAACTTAAAGAGTGAAGCATAATAGGAGAGAATGAATTTAAGTTCAAGTTCATATTAAATTCACATTTGAAATTTAAATTTAATTTGATTTAAATTTGAATTTCAAATTATGAATCAAAGTGGATTTGGTTCAAATAGATTTTCACTTGGATTAGGATCTATGCCTAATCCAAGAGCAAATTTTAACCCTTGATTAGACGCACTCATCCAATGGGTGAGAATCAAGTGGAAAGTGACATGTAACCTTTGAGAGTGACATGTAACCTTTGGAAGTGACATGAAACCCTCTTGAAAGTGACATGTACTTGAACCTTTGAACTTATGGCTCTTATTCATTGACTTGTAGAGTACTCTAATGTTGTCTAGCTTCCTCTTCAAGTCTTCCTAAGTCTATAAAAGCCCAAAAACGAAATTTGTAAAGAACTTTTGACCAAATTGAATAAAACTTTGAGTTTTTGTGGGAGATAAGACTCTTGTCTTCCTTAGGATGGTTTCTTGAATCTTATCAATGGATCCTCATCTCCATTGTGGTGGTTCCTCCTAGGCTTATTGGCCATGCCATGGCGCCTTTCTAAACCATTTCTCTTCCCCCCTTCCACTTTCTTTATTGGTTCATTCTTTGAGTTCCATGGAAGCATGACCAAAAGCTTCCTTTGAAGCTTTGTATGGAGATAGTTGAAGAACCTAGATTGGGAACTTTCAATGGCTCTTTGGAATCTCTCTAAGGAGGCCTCTATCAGGAAACCATTATTCACCTAGGAAAAGTGGTGGGGAAAATAAATATGATGAGGAGGATATCTTTGGAGCCTTTGATGAAGAGAGGAGAGGGAAGGAAAGGCATGGCCAAAACACATACCATAGGAGAAACCCACACACACCTAGAAGGGTTTTTGGTGATGATAAACTAAGAGTTAGAAAGGAAAATAAGAGATTTGAATGTGAGTTTAAAGAGAGAAAAACTAGAGTGGAAATAGAAAATCAAATATCTTAATCTAGTTTAAATGATAAATTTGATGGGTTAGAAGGAGAAGAACATGAGAGGAGTAGGAGAAAAGAATTAAGAGAGAAAGAGTTAAGAGAAAAAGAGTTGAGAGGAAAGGAGATTAAAGAAATAGAATTGATGGGAAAACAAATGAAGGAAAAATGTGACTCTTTACTTGTTTGTACTAACTCTTCATTTGATTGTTTTGATTCTTATTTGGAGAATATTGTAGGTTTGGTTCCAAAGGACAATTGTCAAGAGGAAATTGATCATCTCTTATGTGAAGATGTAGAGAGCAAGGAATTTCAAGACCTGAGTGAAGTTTCTTATGACCATCTTGATAAAAATTCTTTTGTTTTGGTGCCTTGTGAAGAGTTGTGCATAAATGAACCTTGGAACAAACACTTTGAAGAGAAGGAAATACCTATATAGTTTGAGTTACCATTTGAGAATATTTCTTTATCACTTAATATTACTTTCTCTTGTAATAAAAATAATATCTCATACCTTACACTAGAATCTTATGGCATTGAACCTTGGAAAATTCTTGAATTTCAAAATGTGGAATTTTTAATTGTGCCTACTAACTTTAGCTCTCATTATATTAATGGTTCATATAGGTTGATGCAAGAATTAAAGAAGGAGGACACATTACAAACTTCCACATCTATTGAAAGACCAAATGCACCTTGTGGGAAGTATTGTGCATTATCAAAGAGGGAGACTTCTTTAACTCTAACTTATCGTAGTATTTCTAATTTGCACAACACTATTTGTGACACAATAGATTATCAAGGCATTAAGTATTGGACCATGTTTGATAATTCTAAGTTGGAATTCTTTCTTGAACCTACCAATGGTAATCTTTTTCATGTTGAATGCTCTTTTAGGTGGAAGAATGAATTTAGGAAGGAGGGAACATCATAAACTTCTACACCTAAAAGATGTATCTTAAAGAAGAGTTTAACCAAAGTGGATTCCACATGGAGTAAAGGACTAGTATCTACATATCTAAAGGAGGATCCCTAATGATTCCTAATTTCTCTTTAAGTTGTGTCAATATTTGTCCTTCATTAAGTGTGTAATCAACATGGTTGAAACTCTTGTTTAAAAAACTTCTTTTAGGTGTAGAACTTTGTGATGTTCCCTCCTTCTTAGACTCATCCTTCCACAAAAAAAAAATAAAAATTAGTCAATAGTATAATCAAACAAAGTTCCCAAATTAATATTTCCTAACACTTTCCAAGACCTAATGTCTTGAGAACCTATTGTGTCACACATATCGTTGTGCAAATTAGGAAAAGTAGAAGGAGTAAGAGTTAAGGAAATTTCTCTTTTTGATAATACACACTTTCCAAATGCTTCCTTTCCTCTACCTATATTGCTCCAAGGTTCCTTTGTACACCACTCTTTATTAGGAATCAAATAAAAAGGAAGTTTGTAAAGATGATCACAAGCATATTTAATTGAAGCGTTAAGTTCATTCCTTTCAACATCTTCACACAAGAGATGATCAATTTGCTCTTTGGAATCCTCTTTTGGAACAACACCTACAACTTCCTCAAAATATGAATAAAAAAATGTCAAATGAAGGGTTAGTATAAACAAGTTGTGAATCATTTTTCTCCTTCATTTGTTTTTCCAACAATTCTATTTCCATAATTTCTTTTTCTCTCAATTCTTTCTCTTTTAACTTCTTTTCTCTCAACTCTTTTTCTTTCAACTCTTTTTCTCTTCTCTTATACTTAGTTTCTTTTCTCTCATACTCTTCTCTAATCCTTCTCTCTTTTCTATGTTTATATTCCTTCCTAGATTCATAGTAATCTTTATCACTTCTTTGATATGAATTATGATACCTCTCTTGTTTTCCTCTTCTCTCATTTTTTTCTCTCACGCTCTTCCCTTAGTCTCCTCTCATGATCCTCCATCTTACTTTCCTTTTCCCTCAAGCGCCTATCATTTTCCCTTCTCAACTCATCCAAATCTTTTTTTTATAATTGTTTCAAATTTGTCCATTGTCTCCATAAAACATTTCATAAATCTAACATCACTAGGATGTATTTGGTCTTCAATATTTGGGGAAATTTCTCCCATGGCTGCAAAGAAAAAAGAGGTTAGTACACAAGAAAATTTATAAGAAAGGATCTCACCACTCACTAAGTGTTTCACTCAAATAAGCACTCATGTATGACACTTTTAGATGACTTTTTCTCTAGTGTTCACACTTGCCTTTTTCCGCTCAATTCTCTCCTTTAGCTTTTTAAATGAACCTCTACTAAAGCACAAATATGGTTTTACTCCAAGTGAAATAGGAACAATTCTACAATCAAGCTTAAGAAATCCAAGAAAAGGCACAACTCTAGACAAAACCAAGGAGTTCAAAGAGACAAGCAATAAAAGCACAAAAATGAACGAAATGGGCTACTCCAATCAAGGAATAGTGTATAGCAAGACAATGATTAAAACTGGATATCAAGGATACAATAAAATGCTGGAATGATCACTATCCAAGACAAACAAATTAAGGAGCACAAACTCAAATTATGGTAGTGATCTATTTTAGAGACCGAAATTTAGGGTTATTGGCACAACAAATGATCCAAGCTATTAATGCACAAGATTGATGTAATAAAATGATATAAGTGCATTCATAGATGGCTGGACAAGTATGGCAAACATCAAGATAAGAGTATGCAAAAGAATTTAGTCAACACAAGCTAGTCACAAGTACACACTCTAGGTCATTTTCCAAGTTACTCGTAATTTTACTATGCTTATGTGTGTGCTATGTCTTAGCTCTAAGTCCAATTTTTCGTCTCAAAATTTATTTTGCACTTCTTTTACTATTTCTTATCTTGCTGGACAGTTTTCCAACTCAACCAAATTTCACTTTCAAGTACTCAATTTTCTAGTATTTTCTCAAGGCTCTTTTCTAGCTTTTCTTTTGAATTTTCTCACTTTGCCTCTTCTTGTTTTGATTTCTTTTCACTTGTTTTCTTTTCTTTTCTTTTGATTTCACTACTGGAATGAATTGTATCTTGCCTAAAACAAGCACTCCAAGTTCAATTACTAGCAACAAGGTTCTCTACAAGGCACAATATGAATTATGACCTATAGTGAGCACGCTACTAGCATGTAATGATGTGTAAATCTCAATTTTGCATATATGAACTTTCACGTACAAAATTCTAGGCACAATTGCAGTACCAAAACATATGAAACAAGGCATACATGTCATATAATTCACGCATACCACATTTCACAAGGAATTAGAAACAAAATTGATACTAGCACATAAAAATAATTATTAATTGACAAGTAATTCAAGGAATTGATAATTTCTACTAATTAAACTCAATTTGACCGAACAAAACAATGAACACATGAAATATTTTCCAAATTTCAAATCAAAACACAAGATAACATATAGATCTACAAATTTCACCGAACAAAATTTGAAGACAAAACTTAAAACAAGGCTAACAACTAATTAAGCATGGATTTGATTGATTTTCATGAAAAAAACTTCAAAAAAACTCAAGGAACTCAAAAAAACCAAGGATACCAAATCAAATAAAAAGAAAAATCAAAAGGAAAATCAAGATCTAAAGAATAAGACTCAAGGATGTGAAGCTCTACTTGAAGAAGGAACAAGCTCTTGATACCACTTGATGTAAGTCTTCCATGGAATCCTTACTAAATTTGCCCAATCTTCACTTCTAAAGGCTAAGCTCCACGGATTAAATGATATGTTACAGAATTAAGAACTCAAATTAAGAAGAAATTTAGAAAATGGAGAAGAATATGAATGGAAGGAGCGTCATGCTTAAATCAATAAGCTTAAGAAAGAATCGTCACATGCATTGCACCATGATAAGACTCAGCGATAGGGGCCTCGTACTTTGCCTGGTTGTTGGAGGTGGGGAAGGCAAAGTGAATTTCTTGTTCAATGGTAAGTTCATCCGGTCCTTCCAAGATAACGCCGAAACCACTACCTTTTTTATTTGAGGACCCATCCACTCGCAGGATCCAGGGGGTTTGGTGTTCCCTGGAGTGTGGTAGCTCGGCTAAGAAGTCTGCGAGGAATTTGGCCTTCATCGGACCTTAAGACTCATACAGAAGGCTGAATTCTGAAATTTCGACCGACCACGCGATCATGCGTCTCGTGAGGTTGAGCATTGAAGGACTTGTCGAATAGGGAAGGCAGTCCAAACCACGACAGGTTGGTTGCAAATATAGTGTCGCAGACGCCGACTGGTGAAGACGAGGGCGAGGACCAGTTTTTCAATAGTTTGGTACCTTTGTGGAGAAATTCTTTCTCTGAGTTCGTGGCTGGGTTTTGATGAAGACAAAAGGACATCAACAAAAAGAAACAAAAAGTGAAGAAAATAAAAAAAAAACAACAAGATTTTATCTAAAATAGCTTAAATTTACAAAGGTTTAAGTCTTCACCTAGAAAAAGTAAGTGTTCTCTATGATATGGTAGCTTCAGGTTCTTAAGTATACAATCAAATTAAGTAAAATCCGTTTCAAGGATTAAAACAAGCAAAAGTAATTAACTACATTTTTTTAACTTAGAATCAATATTCAAGAGTTAGTAATCGGTTACAGAAAGTCAGTAATCGATTACGAAGTTCACAGATTTTCAAATTTTGAAAAACAACTTCCTGTAATCGATTACCAAGAGTTAGTAATCGATTACATGATTCAAATTTTGAATTAGGGTAACGTTTACTTGTTATAATCGATTACCACAGTTGTGTAACCGATTACCAAGTTTGAATTTTTGAAAATTCGTAACGACTCTTTTTTTAAACGTTTTTGAAAGGTTACAATTACCTATTTAAACAAGTTTTCAAATTTGGAAAAGGTTACACACACTTTTGACTTTCATAGTCTTATTTATTCTTTGAAACAAACTTTCAATGCTTTTCAAATTCTAAAAGTGAGAAAAGCTTTTGAGCCTTAATTGTCATATCATAAGAAAGTCTTTCTTGTAGGATTCAACCTACCATTGAAACAACAATTGTACATTGTTCTCCAATATTGAACATTTGTTGGTGTGAATTCACCGTAGTGTTCGGTGAAAGATTTATGTTCACCGTAGTGTTCGGTGAAAGGGTATTTGATTACCGTAGTGTTCGGTAAGAAGTTGTAATCAAGAAAGGGGTGCTTTTCTTGAGTATTGGTGTAGGGATCTTGGGGTGAGATTGTAACTCTATGCCGTTTGGTTAGTGAAGAAAATCTCTGACATGGGTCAGGGGACTGGACATAGCCTTCAGTGATGGAAGGAGAACCGGTATAAAATCTTTATGTGATTTTCACTATCCCTTCACTATTTATATTGCGTTATTTATTATCCGCTGCATTAATTAATTGGTCAGTATTGGGGTTATAATTATCTAGTTCAATATCTTCTAAGCCTTCAAGAAAATTGTGAGAAACCTAATTCACTCCCTCTTAAGTTGCTATCTGTTCCTAGAACCTCGCCTCGGGAGGTTGGAGAGTGCAACTATTTTATCGTAGATTAAGATGATCTCTTCTTGGCTTAATATTGAGAAAATGATTTTACAATATTATGGTTTTTTTTCTTTCTGTTACTGCACTTCTTTTATACAGTTGTGATGTAAATACTTTGTCCATTTTATTATAATTTAAACTTGAAAAAAAAAAGTTTTACCAGGGAAATTTCATTTTCTTCAATTCATCCAACCAAATCCTCCTTCATATAAAAACTAGACATTCTTCATTATCACTGCAAATTGAATAAAAACCATAGCCCAAGACAATTTTACCATAGGGATTACAATTGAATAACGAACTTGTGCATGGGAAGTAAAAAGACATTGACGTTGTGTTTCATTTAAACTAGTTTTTAATTGTTTCATTATATATTAAAGGGTTATTTAAGTTGTTGGGGTGTATTATTTTAATTTAAAGTCGCACATTCGTGGTGAGTATTAAAAAGAAAGACGAGTGAAAGACTTATATAAGATAAAGTGATAAGTTTTCTTCACTTGCATCACATCTTTAAATCTAGTCAATGAGTGTATTAGATTTTCTGTAGCGTGTGTCAAACACTGTAAAAAGGTGATGCAAACCTATGAAGCTATGATGGTGTACTCCACGGATTCAACACCTTGAATGCCCAATCTTCAATTCACCAAGTGATCCTCACCCAAAAAATAAGACAAGCTTGCGGAAAGACTATGTTTTAAGCTAGTGTTTCGGTTTGGAACCAAAGGAAGAAGAAATAAAAAATGGAAGAAGAACTAGAAGGGTGGTAGCGCCATGATTCATGGAATCAATAAGCTATGTAGAGGAATCGCCACTTGAGTCATGGACCAAGATAAGATTCAAGGTTCCTTGAAGAAACCCTAGGAGAGCACTCCCTTTTCTCAAGATACAAGTCTTAGAAATTCTATTTCATTCAATTTTCAAAAGTGAGTCTTACAATGAGAATTCGCCTAAGTTATATAGCCTAGTGTGATGACCATGAGGCTCCCTAGCCATTTGATCCTTGATGGATTGATCAAGTGATGCTAGGCACCCCTCACTTGATCAATTCAAGAAGGATCTAGACTAAATAAGATCAAGAGGCTCAAAACTCATCTAAGCTTGTGATGATCATGGATTAATTAAGATTGAATTCTATGCCTTGGATTATAAGCAAATCCAAAGGCTAGAATACCTTCTTAGATGAGAGTCAACATTTATAAACTTGACTTAAATTTACACCTTTGATTATAGCATAATCAAGTGGTGGAAATTTAAATGAAGTTAGTGGCAATTCCACTAATTCTCTCTCCTAATCCATCCACTCTCTTTTAAGAGAGTGTAACAAACTTGCTTAGTTGGGTCATAAAACTCTTAAGCCCATCTTAAGAGGCTTTGACCAACACAAATAAGGTCAACATGTCCAAAAGGGGAAGCTTGGCCGAAAATTACAAGTCAAACATAAGGTCCAAGCTTCACAAAAACTAAGCTAAACTAATTACAAAATGCATAGAAAATTACAAGGCTTCATAAGCCCATTATGTTGACTATTAAGAGTTGATCATTGACTTTGACTTTGACTTGTTGACTTTGACTTGGTCAACTCTTCTTCAACTCGGGCTTCAATTCTTCTTTGCATTGCCCTTGTAATCCTCATGCTTGTAGATGGTCCTCCATCAATCCCTCCTTCTTGAGGCAAACTTGTCCCCAAGTTGCTTCCATCACCACCTACATCACAAATAGATAAGTCACTTACATTAAATGAATTACTACCTATATAAGAAGTAGGAAGATCAAGAGAGTAAGCATTAGGTCCAAGTCTCTTTAAGACTTTGAAGGGTCCATCCCCTCTTGGCAAAAGCTTAGATTTCCTAAGGCTAGGAAATCTCTCCTTCTTGAGATGAAGCCACACCAAATCTCCTTCTTTGAACTCCACATTTTTCTTATGCTTGTTCACTTGGGCCGCCACCTTGGAGTACCTCCTCTCAAGGTGCTCTTTGATTTTGGCATGAAGGGATTTCACAAGATTGGCCTTGGCAACTCCATCTACATTTAAAGCAAACTTAAGTGGCAAAGGCACAAGGTCAAGAGGTGTTAGAGGGTTAAAACCATACATAACTTCAAATAGGGAATGGGAAGTAGAAGCATTCACAACTCTATTATATGCAAATTCAACAAAAGGTAAATGTTCCTCCCATGTCCTAGTATTCCCTTTAACAAAGCATCTCAACAATTGGCCTAATGTTCTATTAACCACTTTTGGCCATCCGTTTGTGGGTGCCTAACTTACCCCATAAGGTTCTCCAAAAGTGACTCAAAAATTTTGAGTCCCTATCACTAACAATTGTTTTAGGCAAACCATGTAATCTAACCATTTCTTTAAAGAACAAATTTGCAATGTGTGTAGCATCATCAACCTTATGACAAGGAATAAAATGAGCCATTTTAGAAAACCTACACACAACTATAAAAATGGAATCCATTCCTCTCTTGGTTCTCGGCAATCCAAGAACAAAATCCATGGAGATATCAATCCAAGGAGAAATGGGGATAAGTAAAGGAGTATATAATCCATGATTCATGCTCCTAGATTTAGCCTTATGACATGTTATGCACTTATGCACAAATCGGTCCACATCCTTCTTCATGTGTGGCCAATGAAAATGTTCATGTAATATGGCTAATGTCTTATCAATTCCAAAGTGTCACATGATGCCTCCTTCATGTGCTTCACAAACTAAAAGTTCTCTTAAGGATGTCTTAGGAATGCACAAACATTTTCCTTTGAAAAGATAACCATCCATCCTAAAGAAATCCTTATGAGCACTTTGAGCACATATCATGAACACTTGGCCGAAATCACGATCATGTTCATACAATTCTTTAATGTGATCAAAACCTAGCATCTTAGTTTCTAGCATACATGTCAATGAAAATCTCCTACTAAGAGCATCGGCTACCACATTAGTGCTACCTTTCTTATATTTAATCATGTATGGAAAGGTTTCAAGGAATTCTACCCATCTTGCATGCCTCTTGCTTAGGTTGCCTTGGCCCTTGATATGCTTGAGTGCCTCATGATCGGTGTGCACCACAAATTCCTTGGGAAGAAGGTAGTGTTGCCACACTTGGAAGGCACTCACAAGTGCATACATCTCCTTATCATAGGTGGAGTAGTTGAGTTGAGCACCCTTGAGCTTCTCACTAAAGTAGGCAATGGGGTGCCCCTCTTGCATCAACACGGCTCCAACACCTAGGTTAGAAGCATCACACTCTACTTCAAAAGAACAAGCAAAGTTAGGTAAAGCAAGAATAGGTGCATGTGTAAGCTTTTCTTTAAGTAGATTGAAAGCATGCTCTTGAGCTTGACCCTAAATAAAAGTAGAATCCTTTTTAACTAGTTCATTAAGAGGTGAAGCAATAGTACTAAAGTCCTTAACAAACCTCCTATAAAAACTAGCTAAGCCATGAAAGGATCTTACTTCCCTTGCATTGGTGGGCCTCGGCCACTCTTGGATGGCCTTGATCTTACTTTCATCCACTTGCACACCTTGCTCACTCACCACAAAACTGAGGAATATAACTTGATTGGTGGCAAATATGCACTTCTCTTTGTTGGCATACAATTGTTGTTCGCTAAGCACTTTCAAAACAAACTTCAAGTGTGTTAGATGTTCTAAGAAAGATTTGCTATAAATCAAAATATCATCAAAATATACCACAACAAATTTTCCTAGAAACTCTCTTAGCACATGATTCATTAACCTCATAAAAGTGCTAGGTGCATTTGATAAGCCAAAATGCATGACAAGCCACTCATATAGTCCAAACTTGGTCTTAAAAGTGGTTTTCCACTCATCACCTTCTTTCATTCTAATTTGGTGATAGCCACTTTTAAGATCAACCTTGGAGAATATCTTAGCTCCATGTAGCTCATCAAGCAAGTCATCTAGCCTAGGAATTGGATGTCTATACCTTATAGTTATATTGTTAATGGCTCTACAATCGGTACACATCCTCCAAGTCCCCTCCTTCTTAGGCACTAAGATAACCGGTGAAGCACAAGGAGACAAACTCTCCTTGACCCAACCCTTACTCATCAACTCCTCTACTTGCCTTTGCATTTCATGAGTCTCTTGAGGAGAACTCCTATATGTAGGCCGGTTGGGTAAGGGTGCATCGGGTACTAGATCTATTTGATGCTCGATTCCTCTAAGTGGGGGAAGGCCTTGGGGAATCTCCTTAGGAAAGACATCATCAAACTCCATTAACAATAACTCAAGGTCCTCTTGCTTGCCTACCAAGTTAGTGCTCAAAACTAATGGTGTTGGCAAACATAGGAACATGCTTTTCCTAGCTAGGTACTCCCTTTTTAGCTCACCTCTCTCCATAAGCAAACTCTCACTAAGTTTTCCCTTATCTATAGCCTCGGTTTGCCTTTCATCATGGGTGGCTACACACTTTCCTTTCAACCTAGAATCACTAGTGGCATGTTTGGTAATTTTCTTGCAACTCTCGGCCAAGACTAGCTTTCTAGGGTGTTTGGTTTCTTTTTGGCTTTTCTTGGAGGAGCTCTCGGCCATACTAGGTTTGGCACTTGAACCCTCACTTTTCTTCTCATTTTCCCTCATTAATTTCATTTTTATTTGATCCTCACACACTTCCTTAGGTGACAAAGGCTTAAGGGTGACCTTCTTGCTCATATGACAGAAGACATAGGTGTTGGAAACACCATCATGAATGGCATGTTTGTCATATTGCCAAGGTTTCCCAAGTAATAGGTGAGTGGCTTCCATAGGTGCTACATCACATAACACATCATCTCTATACTTGCCTATGGAGAAGTTAATAAGAACTTGCTTACTAACTACCATTTCTCCCTTATCACTCAACCATTATAGCTTGTAAGGTTTAGGGTGTGGGGATGTCCTAAGTTCTAATTTATTTACTAATCTAGTACTAACAACATCTGTACAACTACCACTATCTATGATAAGAGAACATACCTTCCCTTCCACTAGGCATCTAGAATGGAAGATGTTTTCTCTTTGTGAGTCATCCAATTCCTTGAGGGCACTTCCAAGCATCTTCCTCACCATGAGGAGGTCTCCATCTTCCGGTTGCTCCATGCTTGAATGCTCACTAGCACTAGCTTCCTCTTCTTCACTAGAAGAGTGAGTGGAATCTTCACTAGTAATTCCTCCATCCACTCTCATGATCATGGCCTTCTTGTTGGGAAATTAGGAAGCTATATGACCATGTCCTAAACACTTGAAACACTTAATGTTAGAAGGCTTAGAAATGGGTTTTGAAACTTCCTTACCTTTAGGGTTATCTTGGTTAGACTTGTAGAAAGTCTTGGATGATCCCTCATTCTTTTGCTTGTCCTTCCAACTAGAAGATCCATGGGTGTAAGACTTATTGAAGGAGCTCTTCTCTTTAGTTGGCCCTCAATCCTTTCGGCCTTGTGAATGGAATCCTCCAAGATTCTATAATGTTGGAGTTCCAAGACATCTTGGATCTCCCTATTCAAACCATTAGTGAACCTAGCAATTGTAGCTTCCTTCTCCTCTTCATAGTCGGCCCTTATCAAGGTTAACTTTAGATCTTTGTAGTACTCTTGCACACTCCTTCCACCTTGAGTTAATCTTTGGAGCTTCACATGTAGGTCCCTTGTATAAGACTTAGGCACAAATCTTCCCTTCATGGCATCCTTCAATTGGGTCCATGAGGTGATGTGAGGCCTCCTCCTTTTCTCGGCATCTACAAGGACTTGGTTTCACCAAACCAAGGCATAACCTTCCAACTCTAAGATGGCTAAGTTAAGCCTCTTCTCTTCACTCAAGTGTGGGTAGCAAGAATAAACTTGATCAACCTTCATCACCCAATCTAGGTAACTCTCGGCCTCACTATCTCCAAGGAACTTGGGTAGCTTAATCTTGTTGCTTCTTCCCCACTCTCTAGGCTCATCCTCTTCGACATGTCTCTTAGGGGTGTGATTTGGCATCCTAGGTTGAGGATCTCTCCTCCCCCCCCCCTTTGCATTCCTATGGCCTCTAAAGGGTTCATTCTCATCATAGTTGTTTCCCTAATAACTCCCCCTAGGTGTGTCATAGTCTCCTCTAGGAATTCCTTCCTCACTACCACTACTTCTATAGCTATCTCTTCTACTCCTAGGTATTTCACTGCTTAAACTCCTTCGGCCCTCCCTAGGTACCGCCCCTCCTCCATGGTGACCTCCTTGATTGCCACTAGTGTCTCCAAGGATCTTCTTCTGTAATTCCTTCCTTATCTTCCTTTCCTCCTTTAACCTCCTCTCTTGATCAAACCTCTCATCCAAGCTAGCACTAAGCATGGACTTCATCATATCCATCATCCTTTTAGACCTTGGTAGGAGATCGTTTCCCACACTAGGAGAGGTATCCATTGCTGCACAAGAAAAGGTTAGATAACAAATACAATTATATAAGAGATTCTTGCCACTCTCTAAGTGTTTCACTCTAGTAGCACTCTTGTATCACTCTTTAGAAGACTTTTTCTATAATGTTCACACTTGCCTTTTTCCTCTCAATCTCCTTAGAGTTTCTTTAGAAACCTCTATCAATTATCAATGTCCAAATAATCCAAGTGAAAGAGGAACAATTCAACTACAAGCTTAAGGAAATTCAAAGGAGACAAATACTCAAGACAAAACTACTAGGAAGCCAAGAAAACAAGCAACAAAATAAGACTCAATGAACAATTAGCTACTCAAAAATGGAAATTAATTGTCAAGACAATGGCTAGTATACCTATTGTACTAATAATGAAGGAAAACTAGTATTTTAAAAACTGTAAAAATTTTGAAACGAAAATCAAAAATGGAAGAAATCAAATGCAAGTATTTTGCTGGAAAATGACAGAACCGTTACCAAATCTGCCCAAACTTGTGAAATTTTTTAGCATACCAGTTGAGCTTGGAAAATTATGAAACCTTCCAGTTGAGCTTGTATATATGTATATTGAATGACCAAATGCCCAGAATTCAATAAATCAACGTTTAACCCCTTGAACCAACTACAAACCCGAAACTGTCACAGTAACAACAGAACCGTCACTAAGCTAGAACTTAGGCTTGAAAATTGGCTCAAAATGACTTGAAATTTTGGGGATTGGTTTGGGTGATCTTTATGCACGAAATAATTGGTTTGGCAGCCACAATTATGGGTCCAAAAACAGGGCAAAATGTCTAGGCACATGCAAAGCACACTACAAGTTCAAATATCATGTTATTAGCAATTTTGACATAATTTGTAATATGATGCTTGAGCCTAATGAGTAATGATGCCTAAATTGAGCTTGGACACTAAATTTGTGGTTGTTTAATGACCCAATTCACCAAGGTACTACACTCAATTTTTCCCAAAATTTTTCTACTACAAGTGCTACTCAATTTTCACTCTAATTTTCTTCAAACTCTCTTTTCTTGAATTTTTCTTTGACTCTTTTCTTTGAATATTTTCTCTTCCTCTTTTATTTTCTTTTGCTTTTCTATATTTTCTTTTGGCTATTCTTTGTTGGACAGTCCAAGTATAGGCTCAAATACTCAAGCAAGTCAAGTCAAACTTTGCTAACAAGCAAGATAATGCATGGTAGTGGTAACTTGAACTTATAATGAGCAATGCACATAGTAATCAAACATATAAGCACTAATTAAGCCAAATATAATGTAGGGAATACAAATTCCAGCAAAGGGACTCAAAATACATATTGAGAAAATTCATCAAACACATGGGGGCTATTAACTAGAATGTGTCTAGCATGTAAAATAAGCCATGTATGATCTACCATGAGTGTTAGAACATCTCTTCTATGTATTGGACAGCCAAGACACACAACAAAACTCAAATAAAAATTTAATTGAATAAAAAATTGAAATAAAAAATATAGGAGCTAGACTCAATACCACAAGTGAAGAACAACTAGGTGAAGAACAACTAGGTGAAGAACAAGCTCTTGATACCAAATTTGATGCAAACCCATGAAGCTATGATGGTGTACTCCATGGATTCAACACCTTGAATGCCCAATCTTCAATTCACCAAGTGATCCTCCCCCAAAAAAATAAGACAAGCTTGCGGAAAGACTATGTTTTAAGCTAGTGTTTCAGTTTGGAACCAAAGGAAGAAGAAATAAAAAAATGGAAGGAGAACTAGAAGGGTGGTAGCGCCATGATTCATGGAATCAATAAGCTATGTAGAGGAATCGCCACTTGAGTCATGGACCAAGATAAGATTCAAGGTTCTTTGAAGAAACCCTAGGAGAGCACTCTCTATTCTCAAGACACAAGTCTTAGAAATTCTATTTCATTCAATATTCAAAAGTGAGTCTTACAATGAGAATTTGCCTAAGTTATATGGCCTAGTGTGATGATTGTGAGGCTCCCTAGCCATTTGATCCTTGATGGATTGATCAAGTGATGCTAGGCACCCCTCACTTGATCAATTCAAGCAGGATCTAGACTAAATGAGATCAAGAGGCTCAAAACTCATCTAAGCTTGTGATGATCATGGATTAATTAAGATTGAATTCTATGCCTTGGATTAGAAGCAAATCCAAAGGCTAGAATACCTTCTTAGATGAGAGTCAACATTTATAAACTTGACTTAAATTTACACCTTTGATTATAGCATAATCAAGTGGTGGAAATTTAAATGAAGTTAGTGGCAATTCCACTAATTCTCTCTCCTAATCCATCTACTCTCTTTTAAGAGAGTGTAACACACTTGCTTTTTTGGGTCATAAGACTCTTAAGCCCATCTTATAAGGCTTTGACCAACACAAATAAGGTCAACATATCCAAAAGGGGAAGCTTGGCCGAAAATTACAAGTCAAAGATAAGGTCCAAGCTTCACAAAAACTAAGCTAAACTAATTACAAAATACATAGAAAATTACAAGGCTTCATAAGCCCATTATGTTGACTATTAAGAGTTGATCATTGACTTTGACTTTGACTTGTTGACTTTGACTTGGTCAACTCTTCTTCAACTCGGGCTTCAATTCTTCTTTGCATTGCCCTTGTAATCCTCATGCTTGTAGATGGTCCTCCATCAAAAGGTTTGTAATATTTTTGTACGAAAATTATATGAAGGGTGGTTTGTAAGAGTTTGTAATTTTTTCGTGCAAAAATTACATATGCGATAGTTTGTAATTTTTCGGTACAAAAATTATGTGGGAGGTTTTGTAATTTTTCCATACAAAAATTATAAGTAATGAATTTTGTCTCGGTGAAACTTAAGATTTGTTTTGAGGCATCGAACCATGTTAAATTTTTCCTTTGTGCTATTTTTTTCTTTTCTATACTATTTTTTGGTTAAGTTCACAACAGTGGTACCAAAGCAAATATTAACGTGGTTCGATGCCTTAATACCTACTTGACGGTCGCTATGGGACAAATTTACTCCTTATAATTTTTACACGGAAACTCTTCTTATAATTTTTACACAGAATATTCTGACTAACAAAACTCTTCTATTCTTTCTCCTTCAAGCTATGTCCTCCCTTGTTCTTTTATTATGGGACTTTAATTGTACTTGAACAAGTGAACAAACTTTAAACAACTTTTTTCAATGATTTCAAGCATTAATTTTCTAAAACACTGGATTTTAACTTCTAATTTTTTATATTTATTCTCTCATGGTTTTTAAAATAGTTATTAAATTTTTCTATTAAAATATTTATTAAATTTTTTATTAAAATATTTATTAAATTTTTCTTTACCTTTTTAAATAAAATAAAGTTCTATAATGAAAAAGAAAGATTCGAATAAATTTCTTTATTTTATATATATTATCTATTTTAATAGATCACTTTACAAAACACATATAATATTTAATAAACTAATCTTTTTAAATTTCTAGCTACCGGCTAAATTTTCATCTTCCGACTAGTTTTTAGCTGATTTTTCCAAATAGAGTGTTAGTCTTTTTCAACGTACATGATAAACACATAAATATCTTCAATAAACACACATCGAGACAAACACATATAATTAATGATAATTATTAAATTTACACATAAAATTTTACATGACCGAAAAAAATACTAATTAGTAAACAGTCATATCCAAATAAAAACTAAACAACTTCGATCCTTAATTAAGTGGGTGGTTTATCAAAGTCCTCCAATTTTTGTTGATCCTCTTAAAATGAATCACAAACTTTATAGAATTAATGTTCGCGCAGCACAATTGCACACACTAGTTGTGTTTGTCTAATGAATGTAAATTAATAGACAACTATCTCTTGTTCCATTTCTAAAAATTTGTCCTTAGGACAGCTTAATCTTCTAAGGTTTATTTAAGTTATTTTTCACAAGTTTTATAAAGTAAAAAGGCATTACTTATTGGAAAAAAAAAAAGCCCATACAAAATTTAGGATTAATTTCAATTCTACCTCAAAACTTTCACAATATTGAGATTTATGTTTCAAAATTGTTTTAGCAAATTTTGTCACCAAAATTTCATAATTTTACAAATTTTACTTCAACATAACAAAAAAAATCCCAAATAATAGAAAAATTACTACAAAGTTATCATTACTATGACCGTTTAACAGAAAAATGGTCATAAAATGTCTTAAATGTGACGATTATACTTTATTTAAAAGTCAAAACATTGTGAAATTTTTAATTTATTTAACATCAATTATTTTACCAGAATTCAATTTAGACCTCACTTCACATTCGACAGTCTTGGAGTACCAGAACACTTGAGTAAAAAAAAAACAATAATAAAAGCATTCCCCTCACCTATATATATATATATATAATTCTTCTTTTTTGAAAAAATTATTTCAGGAACTTCATAGATTTTGGATTAGCTACTTAGATTAAACCGTAGAAAACTTTATTACAAACATTTAATATTATGAAAATTATAACATATATTAGAATTCTTAAATTGACATATCATTGAAATTATAACATACAATTGGTCATGAAAAAGAAAACTAATTAACAATTTTTTTACCTGTTTTAAGTTGACTTTTATTTATTTGTCATTGCAAATGAAACAGATATAGAAAGTTGGCTATGTTTAAATTTAAAATGAATTATTTCACTAGTGTAAAAAGGGGTTTTTACGTCAGTTCTTAAGGGCCTTTTACGTCAGTTATAGAACCGATGTGTTATATAGGTGACGTTAAAAATGTAGACTTTTTACGACGGTTCAATGATCAACGTAATAAAAGGTTTTCACGTCGATTGTTTACAAAGAACCGACGTGATAAATAGGATTTTTCACTTCGGTTGTTAGTCGTATATTTTATTTTAAAAAAAATTTGATGTTTTATAATCTATCTATTTTATTTCTTCTCATCATTTTTTTTTAATATATCCCATGTCCTCTTGTATTATATTTTTCTATTGCACAATTTACATGCTCATTTATGTGGATTTTTAATTAAAATAAAGTAAATTTAATCCATAATTTAGGACCTTCTATTACTAAATTAAATAAATTAATAATACATAATTATTTTAGGAAACTAAAAACATGTTATAATTTAATATTAATTATATTATATTTTATGTAATAATAATCATAATATGTAAAGTTTATTTACTTTTACGTAATGTTTATTATTTTTAAGGTAATACTTAATTTTTAAATTTAAATATATTTTTAGTTATAATAAAATTACACGTAAAGTTTTTTTTTTTTTAGTAATGTTTATTTTTTTATCGTAATTAATTTAATTGTAAAAGGTCCTAGATTCTGGATTGGATTTACTCTCATTATAATTAAAATTATTTTGGTCCAACTGATGTCAAAATTTTAATATAATATATTTATGAAGAGAATATAAACACTAAAAATTGTATGGTGCAGTGGTAAAATTGTTAGACTTTATAGTGAGGGGTGAAAATTGGAGAAAAAAGAATAAGGGAAATTAAAAACTAATAGATTTCATTTTAGGGTTAGATATACTTTTAGTCTTTCAAAATATATACTAAATTTGATTTTCGTAATTTGAAAATTTGAAATTCATATTTTAAAAATGCATAATTTTAATTAAGAGTATTAGTCTACCTGTTAAAGTATATATACATAACATGTTTTTGGAATGAATTACCTTTTCATGTTATTTTTTAATATTAGTTTATTATTTGAATTAAATAATAAAAATTAAAATCTTGTAAAAAATAAATTGAGTCTGAACTTGGATTGACAGATGTGAATACCAAGGGATATAGAAGATATATCGAGAAAGATTGAGATGTTCTACCAATTAAGGATAAAACTTTAAAGGTTTAAAAAATTACGTTATTTAAAGAGTTAAAATCTAATTAGAATGATATTTACCCAACGTGATGGAGAGACTTACAATGTTTGTATTTAAATTAAAATCATTCATTTTTAAAAATTGAAGGATTAAATATAAAGAAAATTTTTCAAAGGAGTAAAATCAAATTTAACATAATTTTGAAGGATAATTTATGCTGTACAATTTTATCATGTACACCAATAAAACGAAAAGGAAATAAAAATAAAACCAACATTTTTTTAAGGAAAAAAGTAGCTATAAAAAATGTTAAAAATTATAGGATTAGCATGAATAATTAACATCTTATAACAATAATTAAAATAACAAATCAGATAATAATAAAGCAAAACTAAAATAAAAACACGGGAAGAACGTAATATAGCAACAAGTGATTATATAAATTTTGAAATAGAAATATGAATAATTAAGCTATCATGTGAAGCTAGATATTGAAAAGTAGAAATGAAGGTCTTAAACAGCGGAAGCATTAATGTAGACAAAGAAAAAAATTACTGAGTATTATAATTTGTTTAGAAAATTACTAAATTAATCATATTTTTTTTAACAATTATTTCACCTCAATTCATCTTTTATAAGACTTACTATATATAATATAATCCTTTCAAAAATGAAAATTATTTTGTTTATGAACGTATTTAATATTACATAACTTTAAAATAAAATGTTATTTTTAAAGTATTGTTTTATTTAAGAGAAAAATGTTCATACAATAATATTTCTATAATTAATTTATCACAGCTTATTTGTTCACCTTATAACAAAAATCTTAAAAATTAAATAAAATTTTATTTATAATTTTAAAATATTAGTGTATATCCTTTAAGTTTTATAAATGCTATTTTATTTATAATTTCTAGTTATTAATTTTATTTGTTGTAATTTTATAAATGTAACTCCTTTATAATTTTGAAAAATTTTAAAGATATTTAACTATTTTTTATTTTTAAAAGTATATTCACAACTTATTTATATGTAAATATTCATAGTTAATTTAATATTAGTTTCTTTCTATTTTAACCGCTCTTTATTTAATTGGTTAAAATTGGTTAGAAATCACAGATTTTAATGACTCTCACATCTAATTCGGGAGAGGAAGTTATTAAATGGTAAGTAAAATCTTTCAAAATCTGTAATATTTAATAATTTTTCGTCAACAAAGAAAAGTGATGAAAGCAATGTAGAAGAGAATCACACTAGCATTTCATGTGTAATATTTCCTTATTATTTTAACCATAATCTAACATTATTACTTTTGTTTAATGTTTTTATTTATTATAGAGTGTAAAAGTGATGTGACTAAAAGTTAAGACTATCCCGAATAGCACGATGTGTGAGCACTTATGCAAAACGAAAATTAAGAATGTGATAATATTATTTTGTCATATTAACAATAGTATCTTATTTTCTTCCACTATTAATTTTAACAACACATTAAAGTGTGATGATGATATTATTTTATGGAATTAGGATCCTCTTCATTAATAGGAAATTTCACTTGAAGAGAGAAAAACGAAAAAAGCTTTGTGGAACCTGTTTCTTTTTCTCTAGAATTGGAAAATTTTACTCAAAGTAATTGAACTTTATTTTAAACAGTAGTAGTAACATACATCAAGTTAACAGATTGATACAGAGAAAAATAAAATTTATTTAGAATAAAGGAGTACTTAAAGTTTTTTTCTCCCTCGACTACTTCATACTTGAGTTTTTCATTTTGATTATTTTTCAATTTTTCATCCCTTATTTTATAAGAACTTAAGATATATTTAATCTTAAATATAAATATAAATATAATACCAGGAATTGTCAAAGCGTGAATCTCGACATTTATTAAAAGAGAATAATTTAGAAAATTTAGAAAATATTTATATATTAAATTATTAATTTAAATATTAATTTGGTCAAACATTTATTAAAAGAGAATAATTTAGTCAAATGCCAATTTAAATACATTAACTTAGTCAAATATCAACATTTAATAATTAATTTAGTCAAATATTAATTTTAAAAAGTTAATTTAGTCAAATATCAGTTTTAAAAATAATATTACTTTAATCAAATATCAATTTCAAAAAGTTGATGTAGTTAAATATCAATTTTAAAAAGTTAATATAGTCAAATATCAATTTTTAAAATAATATTAAGTCAGTCAAATATCAATTCAAAAGATACTAATTTGGTCAAATATTAATTCATCTAGAACCTCCCCTAGATAGTGGTTATGCTATAAAAGCTACCTCATGGTGAGTTGAATTCTCATCCAATACATTTTGCTAAATTACAATTCATATTAGGCTACTCCAATGAGTTCAACAGGTGGGCAACAAGAAAAAGAAGTACTCAAGCAAGTCCTCTCCCTCCCCAGAGAGAAGTCTTGGTCACAACCTTATGATCTCCATCAATTTCAAAACTTTTGGTGTCCAGGAATTCATATTCAAGCAGTTTACAATTTTCAAAATTACTCTCAAGCAAGAGAGAGTGATGTTGTTGTTGCTAGCTTTCCAAAATCAGGCACTATTTGGATAAAAGCTCTTACTTTTGCCATTGCCAACCACAAAAGTTTCCCCTCTTTTGAAAACAATCCATTAGTCATTACTAATCCTCATGAACTAGTGCCTTTCTTTGAATTTATCTTTGGTCGTGATACTTATGACCAAGTTCTATCCAACATGACTGAGCCAAGAATTCTTGGTTGTCACACTCCATTCCCTTCATTACCTAAGTCAATCAAAGAGTCCAATTGCAAGATAATTTATATGTGTAGGGACCCTTTTGACAATTTTGTTTCTGCATGGAACTACTTTAATAAAGTTAAGCCAGAGTCTTTAGCTCCTACTCCTCTAGAGGAAGCTTTTGAAATGTATTGCAATGGGATAATTGATTATGGTCCATGGTGGAGTCATATGTTAGGTTATTGGAATGAGAGCATAGCCAAACCTAACACAATTCTATTCTTAAAGTATGAGGATGTTAAAGAGGATACCAATTTTCAAGTCAAGAGAATTGCAGAATTCTTGGGATGTCCTTTCACTCAAGAAGATGAGAGCAATGGAGTGATTGAAAGCATAATTAAGTTGTGTAGCTTTGAGAAGATGAAAGATTTAGAAGTGAATAAATCTGGAAAAGTAGGCAAAGGAGGCATTGAGAAAAAGAAATTCTTTAGGAAGGGAGAGACAGGAGATTGGGTCAATTACTTTTCTCCTTCTATGACAGAAAAACTATCCAAGATTGTTGAAGACAAATTAAGTGGATCAGGTCTATCATTTAAAAAACGTTCTTAGAATTGTTTTAGCTGTAATGTGTGGTATTGATGTTATTATCAATTTTACTTTTCCTAAATAAACTTGAGGTGCGATAAGTTGTAGAGACGTGTGGTTACCTTGATATTATCTAGAATAAGTTGCATGTAAAATGTGATTAAAAAAGTTGTTTATCCCTACAAGACTCGAATGTGACTTACATGATTAAGGTAAGCTTATATTCATCTTTTTGCAAACTCGATTTTCTATGAAGAGGTTTTGTTTTAGTATAAAATAAAGACAATAAAGCTTGAAGATCATATGCAAATTAGCAATTCCCATTATGATAACCATAAGGATTAATGTTAATTTCTCCATATGGAAAGCAATATACAATTATGCATGTTATAATTTGTGTAGTTAAAATTGTAGCATTAAAATGGATAGTGTGTGGATTTGTGATCACTTTATAATTACCACTTTAAACAAGCAATTTGAAATATTTTCCAATTCCAACATATATTTAGTTAACATAGTATTTGATAGTGTAATAAGAAAAAAAAGGTATAAATATATTTTTTATCCTCTACTAATGTTTTTAATTTTTCATTCAGATAAATGTCCCAGGTCTATGATTTAAACTCAACAATAATATAAATTGGAAAGGAAATATCGACAAGGTCTATGTTTACGATTCGTATTCTTTAAACAAATTATTTGAAATATCCAAAGTTATACATTCTTAAAAGTCCTATATTCTCCTGATTAACGATTATTGCAATATCACGTAACCTCATTATTTAATAATATTTAGATAGTTTTTTAAATGAGCTAATTATCTCTTTAATATATAGGACAATCATTATTTAGAAAAATATTGAATCTCCTTATATTTTTTTTTTTTGAAAAGTCCTTGATTTTTTGGTTTGTGTTTAATATAATCTTAAATCACGTATTTTTAGTTGATATATGTTTTTCTTTTCGTCCTTCCTAAAAAATAAATATTTTTTCTTACTTTTAAGTGTTTACAAAAAAATTACATTTAATACAGTGATCACATGACATCGTCACTTACATGATGAAATTATTACGAACTATTTTATATATAATAATTTAAGGGGACAAAACTAAAATGTTTAGAAAGGGTCAAGAGTATTATAAAAGAATAACTTAAAAGAATTAAAAAGGAAAAATAGAAGTATTGAAGTATAATAGCTAAAAGTATAATTAAAAACATTATATCATAACTTCCCTTAAAAGATGATTTTATTTTTACTTTATTTTACTTTAATAAAAAAAATCACATTTTTTAAAATAAATATATAAAAGGTTATGTTTAAGCAATGTAAAATATTTTCTACGGGAACTAATCACAACTAACCGTTTATGGTAGGTTAATTGACATTAATAACAAAATCTCCGAAAATTTTAGAAGCCATTTACAATAGATTAGTTGATTATATATATATATATATATATATATATATATATATATATATATATATATATATATATATATATAAACTTGCACCATAACCAAATTGTAAGCTACTCTTACCTTAATGAAGAGAAGAATCAACCAAAGGAGAGTAAGAGCTTGGAGGAAGAAGAGGTTTCAAAACCTTAACAACAAACTCCAAGGTTTGGATCACTTGGAAGAAGAGGAGGAGGAGGTAATTAAGGCCTCACTTTGCAACTTGGACATGCTTTAACTCAGAAGAAGGGGAAGCTATGTTTTCACTATAAGGAAAAACAAGCAACACAAATAGAGGTTTCAAGAAAGAAGAAGTTTCAACCAAAGGAGAGTAAGAGCTTCGAGGAAGAAGAGGTTTCAAAACCTTAACAACTGTTGACTGTTTGACTCATGAAACAGATATTTAGAGTTGTTGCTATTTTTTAGGCCCATGACTATGTTTATGCTGTATGTGCAGTAGTTTGTTTTCTGCACCTTTATTTTCTATCTGTCTAGGAGTTTTATATATTTATGTAAACTGCAGTATGCATTATTAAAAAAACAAAAACATATCCTTCTGCTTGTTACAAACTCGTTTATGCTCTTCATACATTCTTTAAAAATAATAAATTGGCATCAGAGCTCTTATCTTTAAGGGATCTGTGAGTTAAGTTGAGAGAAACAATAATGGAGGGAGAAATATCATACACAACGAGTCCACCAACAATTTTTGATGGTGAGGAGTACGAATTATGGGCTGCAAGGATGACCACTCATCTTAAAGCTTTGTGTAACGGTCCATTTTTTTGAATAATAATAAATTGTCTAACGTCTCATTTTAATAATAATAATTGAATTATAATGTCTCAATTTAATAATATTGAAGAATATATTTATGTATCTTATTCAAAAAATGAATCCAGTATGAATTATAGACCAGGTACAACTTAATCAAGGAAATAGGGAATAAAGCAATTAAGGTAATACAAATCAAATCACCACAAAATCTGTTCCAAATCACCACCAAATCAATCTGCGTTAATTAAGGAAATAATTACCTTCAGCAAAATAATGGAAATTGATTATGTGACGTTATAATTTTAATGGGTAATAAATGTCCATGGGTGGTTGGGCAGCTATAAAAGGGCGAGTCTGCTACACTTTCTGATCACACATTCTTCCTTTCTTTCCTTCTTTCCCTCACGTTTCTAGTGTTGTCTTTTTCTCTGAAAGGAGATTGAAGTTCCCGACGAGAGGGTGGAGATCAGAACTCTACCAATTTCCTTTTCTCCTTCACATAGAGTTGTGTCGAATTCAGGTTAGGGTAGTTCTAAATTAAATGATGATGATGAGATGTTTCTCTTTTCCTTGCTTTTGTTTATTTGGACTGAATATGTATCCTTTGACTGAATGTTAATTCTTCCTTTCTCACTTTTGTGGATGATTATTATTATTTGGGATTGTTTAGGTGTTATCACTATTTTATTTGTGATATTGAAATGAATATATGTTGCGATCCTATCACTATTCGTTAACGTAATTGAGAGATAAAAACCTATTTTTATATTGATTTAATGTTATGCCTTGAATAATATATTTGGATATACGTTGTTTTGAAAATGTAATATTTTATTTATATGATACGGTGACAATGAATGGATTCAAGTAATTTTTAAATAATTATTTTGTGTACTTATGCATATTTAGAAAATATTTATAGAATAATTATCGAAAAATAAAGGGGTGAATATTTAAAAAGAAAGTCTTAGAATATTAGTGAATATCCTTGCTGATTACTTTTTTAGAATTTGTTCTTTTCTTTTTTTTTTATTAGGTTATGCTGCTTAGTTCGATTTTAATATTTATTACTCTATTGATATCTTTCTCGTATTTTGTCCATCTTAATTGGTTATTTATTTGGTTTATGATTCATTATTATATTGTGATAATTATTATTTAATTAGTAATTATTCCTTTTATTGTATTATGTTTTCCAATAAAATTTTAAGGAGGTTAATTATTTTCGTCAATTACTATTTTACTAGTTTCTTAATATCTACATCCTTTCTTGTATCGTTTTGTCTTTTGTTTGGTAATTCTCTTGTAATGACTATTTATTTGGGTTTATAAGTTAATTGGATTGTGATAATTGTCATTTAATATGTGCTTAGTCTTTCTAGCTATGCGATGTTACTCATGTTTAATTAATCGTATGTTGATCTTAATGTTTTGTTAAATAAAATACTTTGTTACGGGAAAATGATTGATATGGATTAAGAGATTAATTATACGGGTCATATTGCATTGACGAGAAGTTTAGGTTCATGATAATCTATTTTAAAAAAATGATTTTTTTTGAGAGGGATGGATGCCTACCGTTAGAATGAGCGGTGAGGTTGTCCCTGGGGAATATTCTTTTAAAACATTGCGTTTTAAGAATGAGAGATTATCGTGAATGCTAAACGAAGTGAAAATGTTTTCGAAAGGTGAGGATGAAGGGAACTAGTACAGTTGGTCCCTGACGGGGTCGTTGTAATGGCCTAGGACTTTGAGGGTATTCGCGGTGGGGAAAGCTTCCACTATGGCCGATCACCATGAGTGGAAGTGACTCTGTTGCAAACTGCTTGGTTGCCCCTAATCAGAATCGTCTAGTATTTCTAGTGAGAGTGTCAGAGGTGACATGTACTCCTAGCATCGCTCAATGGTTTTGATGGTACCACATGGCATAAGAGTGAAATGTGAGTGGCATGCATCATATTGGGTTGCATAGTTAATTGTGATGAATTGTTAATTGAAATTTCATGTTTTTCTTGATATCTGTTGTTGTTTGTGTGTATTGTTCCTATGATTTTATTATTATCATTAAATTATGAGCTAACCCTATGGTTGTGTACGTGGTTGACACTGTGATGACCCCACAGGCGAGCAGATGAGCGGTTGCTTGGAGACACTATTTGTAGGATAGAGGAGAACGACTTCGTGAAGACATTATGATGTCATTACTTTCCTTTTTGTGTTTTTAGACATTTCTATTTTATAGGAATGTTAAATGTTTAAGACCTTTTATTTTATGATAAAGTTACAATTGTAGTTTAAGAAACTTTATTACTCTATGAAATAAGATTTGGTTTATTTACCGAATGAGTATTCAATTACCATAGAGAAATTATAGTATTTAGATGTAGAAATTGAGGGTGTTACAATTGTGGTATCAGAGCTTAGGTTTAACTCCCTCGGCTTGTGGATTATGAGGATTTGCTTCGATTCACGAAGAGTACTCTGATTAAGAATTGATTTACTTACTTTAAATGATATGATAGAACAATATTAAATTCTTAATATGATGCTTAAGCCGTTCTTTTTACTTGAACAAGTGAAAGATGGTGGTAGGGGTATTAGGAGTGATCGCGGTGGTAGGAATGACCAAGCCATAGGCTGATGCCCTACAAGCCTTAGCCCCGCAGTTGGGGGCAAAACCATAACCACCAGCGGGTTAATGGACTGCTCAATATCAAGGTTTGGACGACTTCCGACGAGAATGATCCTCCGGCTTTCCATGGAGGCTACAATCCGGATGGCGCCCGGGATGGTTGAGAGAGATAGAGAAGATATTTGAAGTCATGATGTGCCGGAGAGGAGCGAAAAGTTGCCTTTGCCACCTTTATCTTTGAAAGAGGAGGCCGAGCGTTGGTGGAGCAACGCCGTAGATACATGGAAGTTGCGGGACATGCGGTAGAGTGGGAGGCTTTCAAGGCGGTGTTTTTGGAGAAATACTTTCCGAAGACGTGAAAAGTCGGAAGGAGATGGAGTTCCTAGAATTAAAACAAGGCAACATGTCAGTGGTAGAGTATGCAACTAAGTTTGATGATTTGGTGAGGTATTTTCCACATTATCAGGGGCCAGATGGGGAGAGGTCTAAGTGTGTTAAGTTTACCAATGGTTTGCGTGCTGATGTGAAGAGGATGGTGAATTGTCATGGTATCCACCGGTTTTCAAGGTTTGGTGAATATGTGTAGAATTTATGATGAGGACCTCCGAGAAGAAAGAGCACGACACAAAAATGTGGACCAAGCGAGACACCGAAACCCAACAACACTCACGGGTATCAACCTTACAAGCGCCGGGGGAGCTTCTTCGGGCGGTTCTAACCGCTCACTACAACAGAGTGTTGGAAATGGTAACCACTCATCCCTCTTCCTACTATCAAGTGTTTCGGATGTGGTCAACGGGGTCATACACGGCGAAGTGCCTCAACAATGGAAACCATAATTCCAACCCCAATTTCACTTGCTTTGGATGTGGTCAGAAGGGCCATATGCGAAGGGATTGTCCCAACCAAAGGAGCAACAGTAGCGGAAGTCATAATGCTTCAACCAGTAAGCCCAAAGCCACTGGGAGAGTCTTTGCTCTTAACACTGCTGAAGCCTCTACTTCTCCGGATTTGATCCAAGGTAAGGGTCTCATATCCAATACTCTTGTAGATGTACTCTTTGATTCGGGTGCTACAAGTTCCTTTGTGTCTCTTACTTGTGTTAAAAAGTTGAATTTACCTGTTTCTCCTTAAATATTGATTTGACTGTGTCTACTCCTACTGGTACGTCTCCGTGTTGACTTCGACGTATGTTTAAAGTGTCCTTTGCAAATAGTTGGTAGGTCTTTTTTTGTTGATTTAATTTGTCTGCCTCTAAGTGATATTGATGTAATTTGGTATGGATGGACTGGTTATCGTCCAACCGAGTCGTCCTTAATTGTTCTGATAAAACTGTCGAGTTTGAATCCATGGGAGTGAGTAAGGATAAGACTTATTTATCTGCCAACCAAGTGATGGCATCCGTGAAGGAGGAAGCTCAAGTGTACGTGATTTTAGCCAACCTTGAAACAGATAGTCAAGTAACTCTTGAGAATACGCCTGTTGTTTGTGAGTTCACGGATGTCTTCCCTGAAGACATATCCTCATTACCTCCTCGAAGGGAGATAGACTTTGGTATAGACTTAGTGCCGGTCTTTGGACTGTAGCTATAGCTCCTTATAGGATGTCCCTGTAGAATTAGTGAAGTTAAAAGCCAGGTAGAGGAGTCAGTTTGTTGAGCAAGCAATTTATTAGGCCTAGTGTGTCTCCTTGTGGAGCTCCAGTGTTATTAGTCAAGAAGAAAGATGGTTCAATGCGGATGTGTGTAGACTATAGACAACTTAATAAAGTTACAATTAAGAATAAATACCCTTTGCCTAGGATAAATGACCTTATGGATCAATTAAGAGGAGCTTGTGTGTTTAGCAAGATTGACCTTAGGTCAGGTTACCATCAGATTCGAGTAAAGCCCGAGGACATCCCAAAGACTGCTTTCAGTACCCGTTATGGTCACTATGAGTATCTTGTGATGCCGTTTGGTGTGACCAATGCTCCTGGTGTGTTCATGGATTACATGAACCGCATCTTCCATCCCTACCTTGACAGATTTGTAGTAGTCTTTATCGATGATATTTTAGTGTATTCTAAGACTAGAGATGAGCACTCTGAGCATTTAAGGATAGTACTTGAGACTCTTAAGAATCATCATCTTTATGCGAAGTGGTCGAAGTGCGAGTTTTGGCTCAGTGAGGTTAGTTTTCTAGGACATGTGATCTCTAAGGGAGGGATAGCTGTAGATCCTTCTAAGGTTAGAGCGGTGCTCGAGTGGGAAAGCCCGAAGAATATTTCTGAGATTAGGAGTTTCTTAGGTTTAGCCGGATATTACCGCAAGTTTATTGATGGTTTCTCTAGGATAGCTTTACCCTTGACTACCCTAACTTGTAAAGGTCAAATGTTCGTCTACAGGCCCAGGAACAGAGAAGAATGATGAGACAAGAGGAGGTGGTACAAGGTGCTTTTCGTATGAAAACACAAAATTGAAGAGGTGGCAAAGACAAGAAGAACAACAAATGGAGGAAGAAAAAACCAGAAGGCCCAAACAAGCAGCAAGGTATGACCTTTCCTCCTTGTACGCATTGCAAGAAGACAAACCATGATAAAAGAAAATGTTGGTGGAGGCCAGATGTCAAGTGCAGAAAGTGTGGGAATATGGGACATGTAGAGCGGATATGCAAGTCTAAATCGGAGGAAGCAAGGCTGGCTGTGGAGGAGCAAGAAGATGAACAACTCTTTGTCGCAACATGCTTTGCCACAAGCAATAGTTCTAGTGATTCATGGTTAATAGACAGCGGCTGCACAAACCATATGACTAATGACCTGAAACTCTTTAAAGAACTTGACAAAACCGTTGTTTCCCAAGTAAAATTGGAAATGGTGATTTCATTTCAGTCAAGGGAAAATGGACTATTGCTATTGAAAGTTTAACAGGTTTGAAATATATCTGTGATGTCTTATATGTGCCTGACATTGATCAAAATTTGCTCAGTGTTGCTCAGCTTGTAGAGAAGGGCTTTAAAGTTATATTTGAAGACAGTTGGTGCTTGATTAAATATGCAAAGGGCAAAGACATATTCAGGGTGAAAATGAGGGCTAAAAGCTATGCCTTAAATCTGATGGAGGAGAAGCAAATAGTTTTTCCAAGCATGACCACCAATGTTGAACTATGGCACAAAAGGCTCAGATACTTCCATCTAGCAGGACTTTTATTCATGCAAAAACATGCCTTGGTGAAAGGTGTGTCAATGCTTAAAGATAAGTAAGTCGATTGCGTAGCTTGCTAATATGGCAAGCTAGTAAGAAAACCATTTCCTCAATCTGCGTGGAGAGCAACTCAAAAGCTACAATTGGTTCACACAGATGTTGGGGACCTCAGAGAGTATCATCTTTAAATGGTAATAAGTAATATATTACATTTATTGATGATTATACCAGATTTTGTTGGATTTATTTCTTTAAATCCAAGACTGAGGTTGCTAATATTTTTTGGAAATTTAAAGCATTGGTGGAGAATCAAAGTGGTTGCAGGGTGCAAACAATAAGTTCTAATAATGGGAAGGAATACAAAAATGATGTTTTTGATAAATTTTGTGAAGAAGTTGGCATTGAGCATCAACTCACCGTACCTTACACTCCACAACAAAATGGTGTGAGTGAGAGAAAAAATATAAGCATCATGGAAATGACAAGGTGTATGCTACATGAAAAGGAGTTACCAAAGAAGTTATGGGCGGAGGCTGCAAACACTGCAGTATTTTTGCTGAATAGACTACCTACAAGAGTTTTGCACAGAAAAACTCCATTTGAAGGCTGGTTTGGTTACAAACCAGATTTACAAAATCTAAAAATTTTTTGTTGTGTTTGTTTCTCTTATGTTCCACAGGTTAAAAGGGACAAACTTGATAAGAAGGCAGAACCCGAAGTCTTCATTGGATACAACAATACTTCCAAAGCTTACAGAATTTTCCAACCTCAAAATGGAAAAATTCTTGTAAGTAGAGATGTCAAATTTATAGAAGATCAACAATGGAGTTGGAATGAGTCAATAAGGAAGCAACTGCCAGAAATTCCACAGTTTCTTGATGATGATGTAGATGACATTCCTGTTAGAGGTACAAGATCTTTATTGGAGATTTATCAAAGGAGCAATGTAGCTGTCTTAGAACCTGCAAAATTTGAAGAAGTTAAAAAGGATGACAAATGGATAAATGCTATGAAGGAGGAGCTGAAGATGATCGAAAAATATGACACGTGGGAGCTAATGGACAAGCCTCAACACAAATATCCTATAGGAGTCAAATGGGTTTATAGAACCAAACTCAATCCAGATGGTTCTATAAATAAATTCAAGGCTAGGTTGGTGGTGAAAGGCTATGCTCAGGTGTTTGGAGTAGATTTTTCAAAAACTTTTGCTCCAGTTGCACGTCTTGATACAATTAGAATGCTACTTGCCTTGATTGTTCATAAAAGGAGGAAAGTTTATCATTTAGATGTAAAATCTGCTTTTCTAAATGGTTACTTGCAGGAGGAGATTTATGTTGAGCAACTTGAGGGGTTTCAAATCAAAGGAGAGGAGCAGAAAGTTTACAAGTTGAAAAAGGCATTATGTGGTCTTAAACAGGCTCCTAAGGCTTGGTACAGCAGGATAGATGATCATCTTCAAGGTCTTGGATTTGTCAAAAGTCCAAGTGAGGCTGTATTATACGTGAAAATGGTAGATGCAAGTCTAATCATTATTGCTGTCTGTGTTGATGATTTGCTTGTGACAGGAAATGATGAGAAACTTATAAAGGAGTTTAAAATTGATATGCTTAAAGCATTTGAAATGACAAACCTTGGCTTGATGAGTTTCTTTGTGGGAATGGAGGTGGAACAAGATCATGGTGGAATCTTCATTTGCCAAAAGAAGTATGCCAGGGAAATACTCAAGAAGTTTCATATGGAGGACTGCAAAAGCACCACATCTCCAATGAATCAAAAGGAGAAATTTAGCAAGGATGATGGAGCTGATAAAGTTGACGAAATGCACTACAGAAGCTTGATTGGTTGCTTAATGTATCTTACTACAACTAGACCTGACATTTTGTTTGCAGTAAGCATACTTACAAGGTTCATGCATTGTGCTAGTGAAGTTCATTTTCAAGCTACCAAACGAGTTGTGAGATATGTTAAAGGCACTTTAGACTATGGTATAATGTACTCTCATTCTCACAATTTTAAGCTTCATGGATATTCTGACAGTGACTGGGCAGGTTGTATTGGTGACATAAGAAGCACCTCTGGTTACTGTTTTTCTTTTGGTTCTGGAGTTTATTTTTGGTGTTCTAAAAAACAAGAAGTTATAGCTCAATCAACTGCTGAAGCAGAATATGTAGCTGTTGTTGCTGCAGTGAATCAGGCTCTTTGGATTAGGAAAATCATGACAGATTTGCATATGAAACAAGAAGAAAGCACACAGATTTTTGTGGATAACCAGGTTGTTATCTCAATTGCTAATGATCCAGTGTTTCATGGCAAAACAAAACACTTCAAGATAAAGCTCTATTTTATCACGGAGGTACAAAAGGAAGGAGAAGTGAAATTAATTTACTGCACTACAGAAGAACAAAGTGTTGATATCTTAACAAAGGCGCTTCCTAAAACTAGATATGAATTCTTGAGGGAGAGGCTTGGTGTATGTAGTTCCAGAGTCAAGGAGGAGTGTTGACTGTTTGACTCATGAAATAGATATTTAGAGTTATTGCTATTTTTTTAGGCCCATGACTATGTTTATGTTGTATGTGTAGCAGTTTGTTTTGCCCATGACTATGTTTATGTTGTATGTACAGCAGTTTGTTTTCTGCACCTTTATTTTCTATCTGTCTAGGAGTTTTATATATTTATGTAACCTGCAGTATGCATTATTAAAAAAAAAAATACAAAAACATATCCTTCTGCTATTACAAACTCTGTTTATGCTCTTCATACATTCTTTAAAAACAACAACAACAAACTCCAAGGTTTGGATCACATGGAAGAAGAGGAAGAGGATGACATTAAGGCCTCTCTTTGCAACTTGGACATGCTTTAACTCAGAAGAAGGGGAAGCTATGTTTTCACTACAAGGAAAAACAAGCAACACGAATAGAGGTTTCAAGAAAGAAGAAGTTGTAAGTGAAGGAGACAAAGAATAAGAAGAAATTAGGATTGAAATGGGGTAAGAGGTCGGGGAAGAGTGTTAGGCACGAAAGAAAGTGAGGGATGGGTTGTGGGTTGGTGAGTTAAAACCAATAAGTTGCTGACAGAGAGAAAAAAGAAAGAAAGAAAAGAAGAAATTGAACATTTAGGAGTATTTTTAGCATTTTCAAATAAAATTACGAAGATTACCATCCCACTCCAATTTTTATTTAGAATCCAAATACATACATCAGGTCAACAAGTAACTCTAAACTAACTCACTCATGTTAGTTATATTAAAAATATTGTTAATTTGATGAAAAAAGGAAATAGCTTTATTAGAGCTAATTTTTAAATCCTAAAATTGCTAGAATTGTAAAATTTAAAACTTTGAATTAAATTAACAACTTTTCTATCTTAAGAGAATTTTAAATTAGATACCCAATAATTAGATGAATACTAAAACTAAGTCATTCATTTGATTTCTAGAAAAGGATAGTTAATTGAAAACTTTCTCTAACTCTTATACTTAAGTACATAAACATACTTAACAACTTAATTTATAGGTAAATCATACTAAACTCTCTAATAAAGAAGAGAAGAAATTCTAGGGTGTTACATGAATCTTCTTTGGTAGCTCTTAAAGTTGGGAGTTCACTATTGTATCTTTATCTTCATCCTTATCATCAAGGTCAGCTTGAAGAATGAGTTTTTCACGCTTGGGAGTTGGAGGCTTAGACACTATAGTCTTGCATTTGAGGGTCAACTTTGGTGCACAAATAAGTTTGTCCTTTTCAGTGGTCTCCCTATTCAGTGGTCTCCCTAGTAACAATCTAAGGCACTTCAAAAAGTGCAATAGGTTGAGGATCCATCAACACAAAGCCAACCTTCATCTTTGAGATGTTGGCTTTCCTAAATGGAATTATAGTGATAGCCATTCCATCAATTAAACGAATGATTTCATCTCTTTCACCCTTAGGTAGATCAAAGAATGCCTTATAGATAGCTTAATCATACATTATTTTGTCGATCATGATAGTGTACTTAATATGCCCTAACTTTTCACTTACTGTCATATTCTTTAGCATGCTGCTTACGATCAACTGAGGAAGATTGAATACAAACCCAATCATCATATGCTAGAAAACAAACTTGTTGTATTCAAATATGTTAAAATTTGATCCAATCTTATTCCATTGTTCAGAAACTATTGGTAAAGCTTCGCCTCCTTCGGAAAGTTGTTATATACTAAGAAATCGGGTCCATCTTGCCTCACTATAGTATTGAGAATATGCTAGTTTTTTACATAAACTTCTTCACCAATGATGCCATTTAAGAATGTGTTTTTTATGTCCATTTGATACAAATTTATAGTCAAACGAGAAGCAAATGAAAGTACAATGTGTATTGCTTAAGTTTTAGTAAAGTATATTCCTTCTTGTTCAAAGAAACCTTGAATTACAAGTCTAGCTTTGTTTCTAACAACTTTACATATTTCGTCTAGCTTGTTTTTGTAAATCCATCTCGTTCCCAATAATTGACTTGTCTTTAGGTATCTAAACAAGATGCCAAACTTCATTTTTCTGAAAAATGGTTAAGTTTTTTTTTGCGTTGTCTGGATGTAACTTTCACCTTCTAAGGCTTTATTGACATTATTAGGTTCCATCTTTGATGTGAGAGCCACTTGTCCTGTTTGAATTGATGCTTTTGTTTTTATTTTGTCTTGGATGTTATTAATAACTTAGTCATCTAGATTATGCTTGCTCATCAATTAGTTGTATCCAACATGTTCGTTGATTTCTTTATCAAGTTGGTATTTGTTGAAACTTTGTCTTCTTCTTTAGCTTGATTACTAAGATTTAGATCCGCAAAAGACTCTTCTTTATCAAGTTTATTATCATTAAAATTTTATGTGGATGACTCCATCCATAACTAAAGGTCTAAAGTTGAACACTCTACAAGCCTTGGATGTTTTAGAGTATCCTAAATATATTCCATTGTTATACTTAGAATCAAACTTGTCAAGATTATCGTTAGTGTTTAAAATGAAACACTAACATCCAAAAAGATATAGATAGGGTATATTGGGTTTTCATTCTTTTAATAGTTCATATAGTCTTATTTAATAAAAGTCTTAAATATATTCTATTTTGAATAGAACATTAAGGATTCATTACTTCAACTTCGAAGCGCTTTGGGGTTCAATTTTCATTTAACATGGTTCTAGCCATTTCTTAGAATGGTATATTCTTTCTTTCAACCATACCATTATCTCATGGTGTTCTTGGTGTAGAGAAATTGTGAAAAATTCTATTGATTCGCATCGGGCGCGCAATATTTTAAGTCGCAACCCAACGCTTGGCTATGACAAGTATACCACAATCGTCAAGTAATAAGTATTTGTAGATCAAGGTTGTCGTACCCACGAGGATAAGCAATTTGAAATTATATTTTTATTTAATGATTATATTTTCCAAAAGAGAGAAAAAAAGGGTTTGGTTGTTGAAACAACAATTATAACAAAAGAGTAAAGTAATAATAATTTTGTTAAAGAAAGGGGTTGAGATGATAAGCGATTGGGATCCTGAATTCACCACTGATTCCCCCTTATACTCCCCTCTTTTGTTATTCATGTATAATCATGGTTGGATTGGATTCCTACCCTTGTGACCGTCCCTCTCAGGATCACTCACGCCGCCTAATTGGTTAGATTATGTTTAGCATCCCAAATCATTACTTAGGTCGATTAGGGAATTAAATCTGTGAATCTAGGGGAAAACTAGGTGCGTCCATATTACTACCTACTCCTATCTCTAAGACTCTAGCGTAATAATGGTTTACTTCTTTAGTATTACTTAGGCATACTTTGTCAGATTTACCTTAAATTTACCTATCAATTTATTAGTCATCAATTAATAAATAACATTAAGCGTAAAGAATAAACACACAAACATATACTGAATAACATCAAGAATTATATAAAGGGATAAATTAGGGTTACACTGTTTTCCCAATCAAGAAGGGAATTAGTTCATAATGGAATATAAAACAACATAAGAATAAATTGAAAGAGAATACATAAATTCTCCTTGCGTCTCCTTCTCTTTGGCTTGTGGTTGACTTTTGTTGTCGTCTATGAACCGGAATGCTTTCGGCCAAGGTGCGGCTGCCGTCTAGGTCAAGCTGACGAGTGACAGAAAACTAGGTCTAAAATTAGTATCTGATTGTGTCTCCTGCTGAATGTGAAACAAGTTGTATTTATAGACTTCAGATCTTGGACTTGGGACTGCTACAAGTCCAACTCGCGCGAGATATTAGTAACTCGCACGAGTTCATGTTTCAGAGATCAAACGTGTGATACAAGTCAAGTAACTTCGCGCAAGATGTGGTAGATGGGCTCGAGATAGACGCAAGATGAGGTTCCAAATAGTTAAGTTGCTCTTTAAGTTACTTCACTGATGATTCAGGTGAACGCGAGATGAGTGCGAGATGAGGTGATGTAGGAACATCAAGGAGGATTACTAGAAGCATGCAAAGGAGGCTAGAAGAGGAGGTGGGAAGACTCCAAGAGCAAGAGACTAGTATAGGGCTTATTTCTTGTAACCTATTTGTAAACTTGTTTAAGCAAGATTAGGTCCTATAATGTAATAGCTCTAAGGTAAGACAAGGGTCCAAAGCCCAAAGGTTTTCATAAGGCTTAGGCAAGCCATAAATTCCTAAGATCACGGATCACACAAAGCTTTCAAAAATCGGCTAAGTACTTTCGTCCAAGACTAGTGTGAACCTTGAAACACTTGAAAATTAGGGAGAAGACCTTGATTAAGCTTAGATCCATGCCAACACTTAATCAAGTATATCCACCTTTAATTAGCAAGTGTTTAGGATTGATGACTTGGATAATCACATGGGTACCAAGGGGAGATAAACCCATGTGAAGGCCATGTGAAGACATGAGCTTCCTTAACCACTAAGTAACTCACATGGTTACTTGGTGATCAAGGCAAGCCCACAGATTGGCTAGGGCCTAACTAGGATTAGATTAGCCTAACCATAGTTTAGGATTACTTGTAGCCCAAGCCAAGGCCATTATGTAAGCCTAGGCCATGGCACCTTGATGGAACTTTTGGATCAATTTTGAATGCATAACTTTGAGCTTTTGTGAGAGATTCTTCTCTTATTTCTTAGGGAATTTTCTTTGAATCTTATCAATGAAATTCTTACTACCATTGTCGCGGTTCCTCCTAGGTTTATAGGTTCTACATCTTGGTGCCACCATCATTTCTTCCTTATCCATTTTCTTCTTTGATTTCTTAACTCCTAAAATACCTAAACACCTCACGGTCGAGACCTTTCCCTTGGCTTCCTTGGTGAACCTTTGTGAAGACTAGATTTGGGCAACGTTTGGAGCTTCATTTGATCAACCATCCAAGGAGCACCGTATCAAGTGGTATCAAGAGTTGATGTAGGAACATCCCAAAGGATTACTAGGACATGAAGAGGAAGATAGAGGAAGAAGTAGGGAAGCTCCAAGACATGAAACAACCTCAATCAAGCCATAGTTTAGGACTTACATTTTGTAATATGCTTGTAAACTTGTTTGAATAATTCTTCTAAGTGTGTACTTATGTAAGACCTTGTAAGTGAGCCCTTGTTATTTTAAAGAGAACTCTTAAGGACAAGTAAAGGATTAATGAGCCAAGCAGAAAGAATCTCTAGATCTCCTAAAACCCTTCTGTCTAGATTTATCGGGATTTGGACAAACAAGAATGGTTGGGACAATAAACATCCATCTCGTTGGTATTTTGGATACCCGTATAACCATCGAAGATTATTGAAGTGACTAATTCCTGGAAATTAAGCAGCGTTGAGGACAAAGATATTGTTGAAGTTACTATTTTTATTCAATATGAACACACTTAATGTTAATAAAATTTTTTTTACAGGAAGGTTGGCTAGAGATTTTTTGTAAAAACACTAGCCCTGCTCAGTTCATAATGATAATACTGCAATCTTTTTTGATTCTATGTATTTTTATCATTACTTTGGTTAGGTTAGTCTAGCTTAGGTTAGGTTAGTTTACCTTGTTTTCCAAGTAGTCTCTAGCCTATAAATAATTGTAAAATCCAAGTGTTAAGGACTTTTTGATGAAATTGAATGAATAAGCTTTGAGCTTTTTGAGAGAGGATTCTCTTGTCTTCCTTAGGAAGGTTTCTTGAATCTTATCAATGGATTCTCACCACCATTGTGGTGGTTCCTCCCAGGCTTATTAGCCATTCCATGACGCCTTTCTAAACCATTTCTCTTCTCCCTTCTGTTGGTCCCTATGTGTGAATCTAGAGGGGGGGTGAATAGATTCTAGTTCCACTATAGCCCAATTTTCGCGAGTTTCTAATTCCTTTTAATTCAAACAAAACTATTCTTGATTACCTATCAATAGTTAAGACAGATAAGCGAGAAATATCAAAGATACACAGCGGAAAAACCAAAAGGAATAATCAGAAACACGTTAGTAATCAATATACAATGTAATCAATATCAGTATCTAACTGTTCCAGTTTTAGTTGATTACCGAGTCAGTTACCGAGTTAATTACCGAGTCAATTGCAGAAATTGAACAATTATAACAGCAATGAATGGTAAACGGTAAAGAGAAGAAGGAAGAAGAAGAGTGCACAGTGATTTATACTGGTTCGGCCCACTGCCTACATCCAGTCCCAACCCAACAACTGTTGCGATCAGTATTCCACTATCAAATGATCCCTTTTGTGTTCTTTTACATTCACTCTGCAACAAGCAACACAAAAACGAAATCAAAACACCCAAAAAAACCTGTCCTTTAACCCAAAGAACAGTTCTTCCCTGACCTTGGAACACCCAAGATCAAACCTTTGAGAAAACCCTTCTCAAAGACCTTTACTCTATCCAGAGAGACCTCTCTCCTAGAGTAACAACCCAGAAACCAAAAGGTAAACAAAAGATCAGTTTAGAAAACACCTAGAGTGTAGATCTGATCACAAAAGAAAACAATGAATACCACCCAGTCAGAGAAAAGATCAAGTTTTGCCCTTTCTTTTTGAAATCTTGATGAACTCTTGAAGTTCTTTATGTGTTTCTTGGAAAAGATGATGAACTCAGTTTTGAGAGAATTTGAAAGTGTATGAACTTATCTAAAACTTATGTTCCAAGATCTTATGTTAATTTTCTGAGAAAAGAGTATTTATAGATTCAATTAAAAACTCAATTTGGGCAACTTAAAGTTTTTCTGATAGGGGTAATCGACTGCCAGAAGCTGGTAATCGATTAAACCAGTGAGCAAAGGTTTCCAGGGTGATTTTTAGTCATGGTAATCGATTAACCCGAGGGGGTAATCGATTACTCCAGTGACAAATGAATTCCCACACTCTACCTATGTTGGTAGTTGATTACCATTGTTGGTAGTTAACTACCTACTGTTGGTAATCTATTACCTCAGTTGGTTACCAAAGACATTTTCAAAGCAATTTTGAGAGGGAAATCAAACATTTGACACATGAGAAATCACACTAGATTGTCAAGCTCTCCAGCGCATTCAAACAAAGAACAACCACATACATGCCTAAACTAAACAATCAATACATAGGAAACTCCTAATTACATTTCATCTAAGAAAACCAAAATTACATGAACATCAAAAGCAAAACACCAAGAGAGACTCCAAAGCATCTTCAAGCTTTAAGTCCAACAATCTCCCCCTTTTTGGTTTTGATGTACCAAATCTCAACCAAGGTTTTCCTAGAGGTTTAGGATGTGTGTTGATCTTCTAAGAATCCTGCAACTGTTAGAGATATCCAAATATGCAGTATATACATTGCAGATTCACTGTACAATCTATCTTAAACAGAGCATTATACTATCAATCATCAATTAAAATCATCCATTAAAAGATATAGGACATGATTCAATTCACAGTCATAGATCAAGACCAGAAGAATTAAAAACAAAATCGGAATATCAACCGTAACGTGAAAAAGAAATATTACAACCATATCGAATTGTTCAAGATCAAATATCCAAAAATTAAATTGTTCAGAGCAAAAGAAAACAAATTCAAACCAAAGTTCAACCATTTAGCACAAAACAGATGCTACCAAAACTACTCAATATATGTTACTCTACTCCTACTCCCCCTATCTAGGATAACCTATACATTCATTCATTCATTCTCCCCCTATTTGGTATATCAATAAGCAAGAGAGAGAGAGAGAAGTGATAAGAAGGGAATACTAGAGTGCATCAAAGCGAGTATGAAGAGACTCCAGCAGCTCCTTGAGATCCAAGAAGCGAGCATTGCTTGCAGCCTCCATATCATCCAATCTTTTGGCAGTGGTAGCTTCCAGCTCATCCATCCGATCAATGACAATTGATTCAAAACGGGATTTAGGGATGTACTCCCCAGCCGCCGAATCATCATCATCAGAAGGTGGATCGGTTGCAGCTTCTGTTTGTTGTTGTTGTTGTTGTGGGGCTTCTTCCCTTGGCACCCATCCAGCATCGGTTTTTGTCAATCGCATCACTTTCAACGCTTTGTCTCCAATAATGTGAATGTCCTTCACCAAGTGTCGGTTCTCATTTGTAGTATCAACCTGAAAATGTTCAAGCAAACGTGAAATAAACAGAGAATAGGGGCATTTGTTGTCAAATAGCCTTCTCGTCTTGAGCATGTTGTCCATCACAACATGTGCCTAGTCGATTTGAATGCCATTTTTCAACGCTGCCATCATCACCATATCCTCCTCATTGATCTGAGCGTGATTGGCTCCTCTTGCAGCTAGGATCCAGCAAATTGTGTAGTGAAGAAGACGATCGTCGGCGTTCAGCCCGCCGGTGTTGTAGGTTATCTTCTTCCCACGCTCCTTTCTTGCAGCCTTTTCCGCTTCCCATGCCTCGGGATTTTTGAGTAGGCTCATAAAGAACGAATCTTTGTGAAGCTCGATTCCTTGTGATTGCAAGTGCTCAATCGTAGGACGTATACCTTCATTCTTAAATCCAGCAAAACGGAAAAATATATCATGAGTCAAAATCATAGGTTTGCCCTTTACCTCGGAGATTACCATTCCGGTGGCTTGGTGTGGTCGGAGGTTGGAGTAGAAAACTCTCACTAGATCGGGGTATATGTGACCCTTCAGACCAACAAACTTCTCAAGATTCTGATCTCGGAGCAAAGAGTGAAATGTAAACCATTGTGCATCCAGCCATCGGAGGTCCAAAATCTTCGCCGGAACGAGTTCCTTGTTTGCGAAATCTCCATAGAAACGTGATTCTTGTGCAGTAAAGGTGAACCACGGATTGATTGGGCGTGCCACGGTTTCTCCGGGAGATGTGGGTTCTTTCCTCTTGGAGGAGGATTCACCCTTCTTTGATCGGGGCGAAACTCTTGGCTTAGGCTTGTGACCTACGTGCTTGATTCGCTTGCCTCGTCCTTGTTCTTCCATTGATGGTGGTGGTGGAGAAGATGAAGAAGATGAAAGGGGGTTTTAGGGTTAGAGAGAGAAAGAGATTTTTAGGGTTTGTGAGATGTGTAGAATGAAACCCAAAACCTGAAAATCACTTATAAAAACTCCACAATTAAGGTTAGTTTCAATGAACAAAGTATTGGACTCTAAGAAATTGTAATCGATTAGGCCCAAAACCATGAAAAACACTTGAAAAACCCTTTCAGCAGCGAAGGTAATCAATTACCCTTACGTGGTAATCGATTACTCCAGTGAGTAACCAAAAGCATTGAAAACAGAGGCCAAGGTAATCGATTAACCAGCCAAGGTAATCGATTACTCCAAATGGCTCACAAACCGGAAAACCCATTTTTGAAATCGTGGTAATCGATTAGAGGTAATCGATTACTCCGAGAGTAATTCACCAAAAAAACTTTGAAATCAAGCTAGGTAATCGATTGAAATGCAATGGTAATCGATTATCTATATCAGAAACATTGAAAACACTTGATTTTACATGTTTTGAAATAGAATTGGTCATGACTATGTAAAGTAATGAACTCATACCTTGTTTGAGCACCATGAATGATCCTACTTACCATACTTAGAGAATTCATGAGAGGTGTTCCTCACTTAGTATACCAAGATTGGTTCTAAGTTTGAAGAATCTCTCCTTCGATAGGGGCTTTGTGAAGATATCCGCGAGTTGGTTCTCCATTTCAATGAACTCCACTTCACAGTCACCTTTCTCAACATGATCCCTTATGAAATGATGGCGCACCTCAATATGCTTTGTTCTTGAGTGCAAAACCGGGTTCTTCGTGATACTGATTGCACTTGTATTGTCACACTTGATAGGAATGTGATCAAGCTTTAGTCCAAAATCCTCAAGTTGTTGCTTCAACCAAATGGTTTGAGCACAACAGCTACCCGCAGCAACATACTCTGCTTCTGCTGTTGATAGAGCAACACATGCTTGTTTCTTGCTGTACCATGAGACTAAGCTTTCTCCAAACAAGAGACATACACCACTCATGCTATTTCTATCTGTTTTGCAACCTGCAAAATCTGAATCACTAAAACCGACTAGTGTAGGGGACGTACCTTTGGGATACCACAAACCGCAGTTCGTTGTTCCTTTAAGATACTTGTAATTTTCTTCACAAATGATCATGTGTGATTGTTTTGGTGCAGATTGAAATCGCGGGCAAACGCAAACACCGAACATTATATCCGGCTCGCTGTTGCGTGAGATACAAGAGTGATCCAATGATCCCTCTGTACTTTGTTTGGTCTACTCCTAGTCCTGTAGCATCATTATCTAAAAAGAGATTAGTTGACATAAGTATATTAGAGATCTTACAACTTTCCATGTCGAATTTCTTCAACAACTCTTTAGTGTACTTTGCTTGATGTATAAAGGTTCCTTCTTTCAGTTGCTTGACTTGCAGTCCTAGGAAGAATTTGAGTTCTCCCATCATAGACATGTCAAACTCTCCCTGCATGCTTTCCACAAATTCTTCACACAGAGATTGATTAGTTGATCCAAAAATGATATCATCAACATACACTTGGACCAATAAAATACTATTAGACTTTCTCCTAATGAAGAAAGTTTTGTCAACATTACCTCTGTTGAACCCTTTTGACAAAAGAAACTTACTTAACCTTTCATACCATTGTCTAGGGGCTTGCTTCAGACCATAGAGGGCCTTCTTTAGCTTGTACACATGCTCAGGGTAACTGAAGTCAGTGAAACCAGGAGGTTGTGAAACAAAGACTTCCTCGTTGATGTAGCCATTTAAGAACGCACTTTTAACATCCATCTCAAACTTGACTTAAAATCATGAATGCGAGGCAAAAGCAAGTAAGACTCTTACAGACTTCTAATCTAGCAACAAAGGGCATATGTTTCATCAAAGTCTATTCCTTCTTGTTGATTATATCCCTTAGCTACTAATATTGCCTTATTCCTAACCACTATTCCATTTTCATCTAGCTTATTCTTAAACACCCATTTTGTTCCAATTAGATTCATATCTCGATTAAAAGGTACTAACTCCCAAACGTCATTCCTTTTAAATTGATTTAACTCCTCATGCATAGCATTCATCCAAAATTCATCATTTATAGCATCATCAACACAAGAGGGTTCAAATTGAGATACAAACGCATAATCATCACAGAACATATTATGAGAGGATCTTGTGGATACTCCCTTATGGATGTCACCAATGATGTTGTCAAGAGATAAGTCTCTTGGTTTCCTCCATTCTCTTGGCAGGTCATGAGAATTGGTTGGTGTATCTTCTTTGTAATTGTGGTTTCTTTGTTCTTTGTCTTCACCGTAGTCTCATCATCATCAACAAAAACACTTCCCTTTTGGGGATTATTAGATTCATCAAACTTTACATGCACAGATTCTTCAATGCACATTCTCCTTTTATTGAAAACTCTGTATGCTTTACTTGTTGATGAATACCCAATAAACACACCTTCATCCGCCTTGGCGTCAAATTTTCCAAGTGGCTCTTTGCCATTATTCAGAACAAAACATTTGCACCCGAATACTCTAAAATGAGAAATATTGGGTTTCTTGTCCTTATAGAGTTCATAGGGGGTTTTCTTTAAAATGGGACGAATCACAATTTTGTTTAGAACATAGCAAGCAGTGGAAACTGCATCAGCCCAAAAGTGTTTAGGCAGTGCTCTCTCACTTAACATAGCTCTAGCTAGTTCTATTAAGGATCTGTTTTTCCTCTCAACAACCCCGTTTTGTTGCGGAGTTCTTGGAGCAGAAAAGTTGTGATCGATTCCATATTTTTCACAAAAATTTTCAAAAGGTTCATTTTCAAATTCCCCTCCATGATCACTCCTAAGATACTTGATTTTCAAATCTTTTTCGTTTTGTATCCTTTTGGCAAGAATTTTAAAAACTTTGAAGGTCTTGTCTTTATTTGGTATAAATGCAACCCAAGCAAAACGAGAGTAATCATCTACTACAACCAGTCCATATAGGTTTCCACCCAAACTAGTAGTTTTTGTTCATCGAAGTCAAAGACTTAATATAAGAAAGATTTCCATTTTATTTTTTATAAAGTAGCTATAGTATTCAAAGAGATAGTTGAAAGAGGAAAACAACTTTAAATTAATCATTCAAAGGATAAAGAGAATATAAACTTAAAGAATTAAAAGGAGTGTAAGAAAGATGAAGAAAAGAAACGCCAAGAAACCAAAGAAAGATAATGGAAAAACCAAAGAAAGAGAGTGGAAGTAATAAGAAACAAAGAATAGAAAAAGAAGGATAAGAAAAGATCCCCTTACAGGTTTCTCCTAGCTTCTTATATTCTTCCTTTACCTACTTGCTCCTACTTTGGTTGGAGAGATTTCTTTCTAATGTGGAGAAAGTATAGAAAGGTTTTTTGTAGTAAATACAGTGTGAGAGAATATGGGAGTATTCTTTATGTTATGTCTTCATTTGACACCCCTAAGCCCTATTTATAGGCTTCCAAAGAAATTTCTGGAGTATTGGAGAATGTTTCTTAAAGAAAAATCTTAGTTTTTATAAAATATCTTGGTTTTCATCAAAATATCTTGGTTTCCATTAAAATATCTTGGTTTCCATCAAAATATCTTGGTTTCCATCAAAATATCTTAGTTTCTATCAAAATATCTTGGTTTCCATCAAAATATCTTAGTTTTTTATCAAAATATCTTAAAAGGTAAAAGATTTGGAGTGCAAGCCATCTAGAAGAAGAGAAATGGAAGCTCAAGTTAAGGAAACAGCAGTATTTGCGCCTGGGCGCAACACAGGACAGGCAAGGGGCGCAAATCAATCACCTTTACTGGAATTTTGCGTCAAGGCGCAAGTTGAGGCGCAAAAATCACTATTCCACTCCAGCAATTTGCGCCTGGGCGCAATTCTTAACCATCCAGGGCGTAAATCTTGCGCCTGGGCTGAAATCTTGACCATCCAAGGCGCAAATCTTGCCCTTCCCTGCCAAGATGCGCCTGGGCGCAAATCTCTTAGTTAGGAGGTGCAAACCAGTTTCGGTAAATCAGGCATAACTTCTTCTACAAATCTCCAATTGAGCTCCGGTTTATTTCTAATTAAATAAGATTAAAAGATCTAGAAATGTTATGAAGACATCAAGAGCCAGTTTGGATCGCGTCTGGGTTGAATATTGCCTTGAAGTGGACACATGCAACCAGTGAAGTGAATTCTAGCGAATTGAATATTTTAAATCATGTAATTGCCATTTTATACAAATGTGGGGTATGGGATTCGAAATGCAAACCCTTGGGACTTATTTTGGCATCTGCAATACTCATGTGGGACTACCCAATTATAATTGAAAATTGTAATATGGGAGACAGCCAGCAAGAAAGCCAGAAAATACTCCACAATTGCACATAATGGAGGCTAATCAAGAAGTATCAAGAAGTTTCTAAAATCAACAAGAATTCTCTAGAGAAAGGTAGAATAAGTAAGAAATGTCTAGAAAGAGTAGAGTAATCATGAATTTTCTAGAAATAAGTAGAATAGACAAGATATTTCTAGAAATAGATAGAATAATCAAGAATTTTCTAGAGAATTAGGATAAGTGGACTAAATATGATATTTTCTAGAATAGATAGGAAGAAGATTTTTCTAAAAGATTTTAGAAGTATTTAGGATCTATAAGTCAAAGATAAGGGAAACATTCCAACAAAGTCATGCAAGCCCAATCAAGAAATCAATCAAGTCAACATAATCTAATCACCAATATTTCCAATAGGTCTTGATTTATTTATTTATTTATTTATTATATTTTCTTTATTTTTTATTCTCATTCATACGTAACCTTCTTCAAATCATATTTAAATTTCTTGAATGTTATACTCCCTCCCTTTTTAAAAATTTCGTCCTCGAAATTTACCTTCATTGAAATAACTCAGGGTAGCTGCTTTTCACTTGATCTTCCAATTCCCATGTAACCTCTTCACTTGTTCCGTTTTTCCAAATAACCTTGACCAAGGGAATTTCTCTTCCTCTCAGGAACTTGATCCTCTTATCCTCGATCCTCACAGGTAGTGTTTCAAACGTGAGGTTTTCCTTTACTTGAACATCGTCAAGTTCCACCACATGTGAAGGATCATGGATATACTTTTTCAATTGGGATACATGAAAGACATTATGAAGGTTTGACAGAGTAGGTGGTAATGAAATTTGATAGGCTACGGGTCCAACCTTTTTGAGAATTTGGAAAGGTCCTATGAAACGAGGTGTGAGCTTGCGGGATTTGAGAGCCCTGCCAACTCCAGTCCAAGGTGTTACTTTTACGAATACATGATCCCCCTCCTCGAACTCAAGGTCCTTCCTTCGATTATCATAGTAGCCTTTTTGCCTATTTTGTGCTGCTCTCATCTTCTCTTGGATTAGTTTGATCTTTTCAGTAGTTTGTTGTATTATTTCAAGTCCTAAGGTTATGTGATCTTCTGGCTCTACCCAACATAGAGGTGTCCTACATCTTTTTCCATATAATGCCTCATATGGGGCCATTCCAATTGAAGAATGGTAACTATTATTATATGTGAATTCTATTAACGGTAGATAGCTATCCCAATTTCCTTTATATTCCAAAATACATGTCCTTAATAAGTCTTCTAGGGATTGAATAGTTCTTTCAGTCTGTCCATCTGTTTGAGGGTGATAGGCAGAGCTTAGTTTTAGCCTTGTTCCTAATGCTTCCTGCAAACTTTCCCAAAATCTTGAAGTGAATCTAGGGTCTCTATCTGAAACTATGCTTGTGGGTACACCATGTAATCGTACTATTTCACTTATATATAAATTGGCTAGCTTTTCTAATGAATACCTTACGTTAACTGGGATAAAATGGGCGGATTTGGTTAACCTATCTATTATTACCCAAATAGAATCTGTTCCTTTTGAAGTTCTTGGTAATCCTACTATGAAATCCATAGAGATACTATCCCACTTCCATTGGGGTATTTCTAAGAGTTGCAGCATTCCTGAAGGTTTCTGGTGTTCGATTTTAGCCTTTTAGCATACCAAGCATGCATATACAAATTCATTCACTTCTTTCTTCATTTTAGGCCACCAAAACAGGGTCTTCAGGTCTTTATACATTTTGGTGGCACCAGGATGAATACTAAGCTTACTTTTATGTACTTCCTCTAAGATTACCTTCTTAAGTTCCAATATATTGGTTATGCATATTCTATTTTGAAATCTTAAAATTCCATCAGCTCCAATATTGAAGTTACTATTTTCTCCTTTTCTTATGGCTTCAATCTGATTCTTAAGAAAAGGATCCATTTCTTATTTCTGTCTTATTTCATTCATAAATTCATTAGTTATTCTCAAGGCTCCTAACTTCATACTAACAGGAGTAAACTCACATGCAAGGTTGAAGTTCCTAAATTGCTCTATTAAATCCATCTCTTTGACCATTAAACTTGACATTGCTATGGTCTTCCTACTTAATGCATCAGCTACTACATTTGCTTTGCCTGGGTGGTACTTAAGATCAAAATCATAATCTTTTAGAAATTCCATCCACCTTCTTTGTCTCATATTTAACTCCTTTTGGTTAAATAAATACTTAAGGCTTTTGTGATCACTAAATACCTCAAATCTTGTTCCAAAAAGATAGTGTTGCCATATTTTAAGCGCAAATACTACTGCAGCTAGTTCTAGGTCATGGGTTAGGTAGTTCCTTTCATGGTTTTTCAATTGTCTTGATGCATAGTCTACCACTTTTCCTCCTTGCATTAGCACCCCTCCTAAACCTAGTTTAGAGGCATCACAATAAACCTCAAACGATTCAGTTGGGGTTGGTAGGGTCAAAACAGGAGCAGTAGTTAGTTTTTTCTTAAGGGTTTGGAAACTTTGTTCACAGTCGTTATTCCATATAAAAGCTTGACCTTTTCTAGTTAAGGTTGTGAGAGGTAAGGCTATTTTGGAGAAATATTTTATAAATCTTCTATAATATCCAGCTAATCCTAGAAAACTCTTTATTTCTGTCACATTTTTTGGTCTTTCCCATTTTAGAACAGCGTCTACTTTATGTGGATCTGCTGCAATCCCTCCTTGTGATATTACGTGTCCTAGGAAACCGACTTCTTCTAACCAAAATTCACATTTGGACCATTTCGCATATAACTGTTGATCTTTCAAGATCTGTAATACCACCCTAAGATGTTTAGCATGTTCCTCTTTGGTTCTCGAGTATACCAAAATGTCATCTATAAATACTACCACAAATTTATCCAAATATGGTTGAAATATCCTATTCATGTAATCCATAAATACTGCGGGTGCATTAGTTACACCAAAAGGCATAACCATGTACTCATAGTGTCCATATCGGGTGCTAAAGGCCGTTTTGGGGATATCTTCAGCTTTTACCCTTATTTGGTGGTATCCAGACCTTAGATCAATCTTGCTAAATACACAAGCTCCTACTAGTTGGTCCATAAGATCATCTATCCTTAGTAAGGGGTACTTATTCTTAATGGTTACCTTATTTAGTTGTCTATAATCTACACATAGTCTCATAGTTCCATCTTTCTTCTTTACTAGGAGTACGGGTGCTCCCCAAGGTGATACACTAGGTCTAATAAACTGTTTCTTCAATAGTTCTTCTATTTGTTTCTTTAGCTCCGTTGGTTCTAAGGGTGACATCCTATAGGGCACAATAGAAATTGGTCCAGTCCCAGGTATCAGGTCTATAGAAAATTCAACTTCCCTTTCAGGCGGTAGTTGGTTTACTTCTTCAGAGAATACTTCAGAGAATTCCTGTACTACAGGTATATTATCGAATGTGACCTTTCGTTCCACTTCTAGGTTAGAAAGGATCATGTACACGTCATTATTTTTCTTTAAGTCCCTTTTTACTTGGTTGGCAGAAATTATCTCCATATCCCTACTTGTTTCAGGATCAGAAAAGATTAAGGTTTTATCGAAGCAGTTTATAAGGACATGGTTGGAAGATAACCAGTCCATTCCAAGAATAATATCAATTTGTTTTAGTGGTAGACAAACCAAGTTGACTAGGAAGGTTTTGTTATTTAGTTCTATTTGACAATCTGAACAGATGTAAGTAGTTGTAACTGACTCATTGGTAGGGGTAGTTATTATTAAATCAATGTTTAGAAGGGATAGTGGAAGTTGTAACCTTTTAGCACAATCTGAAGATATAAAGGAATAAGTGGCACCAGAGTCAAATAGTACAAGTAAAGGAATTCCACGTATGGAACACGTACCTTGTACTAGATCATTGGCGTTCGAGGTCTCGGCTCCATTGAGGGTGAATACTCTTCCCACAGCCTTTGGTTTCCCTTGTTGAATGTTATTGGTGCCTTTAGCGCTTCCATTGGTTTCTTCTTTTAGTTGTGGGCAGTTCCTTTGGATGTGTCCTTTTTGGTTGCACTTGTAGCAGGTAATGTCCGATTTGGGACATTGAGGGGAGATATGCCCAGGCTCCCAACATTTGAAACATTTGGTTGGGGCTAGAAAGTTGCCACTACCTCTTACTTTGTTGCCCATTTTCGCTTTAGGATGGGTATACGGCTTTCTCTTCTGTCCTTGTTCCTTGTTTCTTATGGGTCCCCCATTATTCTTGCCTTTATAATAAGCTGCTTTAGCTCTAGAGTCTTCATCATATATTCTACACATATTTACTAAAATAGGGTATTGTCTAATACCCTAGTAGTTGATAGCTTGCTTGATCTCAGGTCGAAGTCCATTAAGAAATTTGACACATTTGGAGCTTTCCCCGTCCCTTCCTTGGTAATGTGGGAAATATCGTACCAATTCCTCAAACTTGACTGCGTATTCAGCCACAGTCATATTCCCTTGTTTAAATTCCAAGAACTCCATCTCTTTTTTATTCTTTATGTCTTCAGGGAAGTATTTTTCCAGGAACACTTTCTTGAAGATTTCCCAGGTTATGACTTGTCCATTAATTTCTAAATACTGACGAGTGTTTTCCCACCAATATTCAGCTTCTTCTGTTAGCATATAAGTTCCAAATGCTAGTTTTTGTTCTTCTGGACAAGTCATAACTTGAAATATCTTTTCTATTTCCCTTATCCAATTTTGAGCACCATCTGGATTGTAACCCCCATTAAAAGATGGTGAGTTGTTCTTCAGGAAGTGATTCAACCCTTGGTACTCTTTCCTCCCTCCGTTATTTCCTCGATTCTGGTTTTCTATAGCTTGATCCAGAGCTTGTAAAGCTTCTGCTATAACTCTATCATTTCTTACCGCCATAACTTTTCTAATAAAAGTAGGGCATAGAATATTATAGGGTTAGTCTACCTCCTATTCTAAATTAGGTGACTATTCTAAGGTTTAACAATAGCAATTGTTTTGGGCTAATCAAACAATTAGGCAAAAATTAATCAATTCAATCAATCAAAGCACACCGAATAATCAAACAAACACTCAAGCAAACAAACAAACAATCATTCACACACAGCAAAAACAGAGCAAGCACATAACTCACAAGTCGAACTAGTTCGACCTGCTCTGATACCACTATTGTAACACCCCCCCTTTTATCTACTTACTTTACTTATATTTTAATTAGTAATTTAAAGTGGTTAATGATGTAGTAAAGAGAGATTTAGGAAACACACTTTTATTACATAAGATTTAAAGTTCATTACAACTAGATTACAAAACTTTGTCATATTATTATTTTACATAACTACCTTTTTACTACCTTAGAACATCTACCCAACACTTTTACACGCAAAACATAGTAAGCACCTTCACAATAAGATAACCAGTGCAAAACAGTGACAACTTTTCAATCCTGCAAATCTGCTCCCTCGAACGTTATCCGAGATCATCACAGGTGTTAAAAACACAAAATGCAAGGGTGAGCTTTCCTTAAACCATGATCAAATAATTTTAACTATAGGAAAACTTTTGAAACTAAATGAAAATATTCATAAAAACCCAGATTCTTTAAACAATCTACAATATTCTTCAAGATTTCTTTGAAAATATTAATTTATTGTTTTAAAACCTATGTAAAGACAAACCTTTAGTTCTAATCACAAAGTAAGACAACCAATAACAATAAAACGAATAAGTCATTTATCACAATAATTAATTTAGGCATGAATTTCAATGACTCATGTATTCAATCAAAACACACAACCACTATTGTATGCTCTTAGTTCTATATGATGCATGTACCTTCACCCTGCATTTTCCTATTCACTCAAAATGCAATGTGGCGCCCTCTACTAAAATAGCCCGGGGCATCTGATTCTCATACTAAACAGACCCACCAGAGGTAGACGCTCCGTAATTTGTCGAGTTCCCTCAGTGTCTGGCAGGACCTCCCCCGCAACATGTGATCATCATGAGCAGAGCAATTTCCCCACCAAGAGAACCCCCAAGTCCACGGCATTCCACTCACTCAGGCGAGAACCCGTTCAAAGACTTACGGACTTGGTCTACTACTATCCAGTCACCAATGCAACATGTCCTAGGACCTTGAATTATATAATGACCTTCATCATATTTTAGGTATTGACCTTTCCACCAGGTCATCTTTATCTCACCCCATTCTAAGTATTACCCTTTCACCAAGCAATCTTAGAATATTGCCTCTCCACTAGGCATTTCAAATCGGTCATTAAACAATTCAAGTCCATTCTCATTTCAATGCAACCATGCATGTCACCACTTACTCTCATCCAATTCACCAAGTAATTGCATATCAAGCACAAAACCAGTCATCAAACAACAATATTATTACCATCAATATGTGTTCATGACATATATTTAATTATTTAGTATGTTAGTTTTCAAGAGGAGTTTGATCAAAGAAGGAAAGATTGAAGCTGTTCATCAAAGTCAAAGACTTAATATAAGAAAGATTTCCATTTTACTTTTTATAAAGTAGCTATAGTATTCAAAGAGATAGTTGAAAGAGGAAAACAACTTTAAATTAATCATTCAAAGGATAAAGAGAATATAAACTTAAAGAATTAAAAGGAGTGTAAGAAAGATGAAGAAAAGAAACGCCAAGAAACCAAAGAAAGATAATGGAAAAACCAAAGAAAGAGAGTGGAAGTAATAAGAAATAAAGAATAGAAAAAGAAGGATAAGAAAAGATCCCCTTACAGGTTTCTCCTAGCTTCTTATATTCTTCCTTTACCTACTTGCTCCTACTTTGGTTGGAGAGATTTCTTCCTAATGTGGAGAAAGTATAGAAAGGTTTTTTGTAGTAAATATAGTGTGAGAGAATATGGGAGTATTCTTTGTGTTATGTCTTCATTTGACACCCCTAAGCCCTATTTATAGGCTTCCAAAGAAATTTCTAGAGTATTGGAGATTGTTTCTTAAAGAAAAATCTTAGTTTTTATAAAATATCTTGGTTTTCATCAAAATATCTTGGTTTCCATTAAAATATCTTGGTTTCCATCAAAATATCTTGGTTTCCATCAAAATATCTTAGTTTCTATCAAAATATCTTGGTTTCCATCAAAATATCTTAGTTTTTTATCAAAATATCTTAAAAGGTAAAAGATTTGGAGTGCAAGCCATCTAGAAGAAGAGAAATGGAAGCTCAAGTTAAGGAAACAACAGTATTTGCACCTGAGCGCAACACAGGACAGGCAAGGGGCGCAAATCAATCACCTTTACTGGAATTTTGCGTCAAGGCGCAAGTTTGAGGAGCAAAAATCACTATTCCACTCCAGCAATTTGCGCCTGGGCGCAATTCTTAACCATCCAGGGCGCAAATCTTGCGCCTGGGCGCAAATCTTGACCATCCAGGGCGCAAATCTTGCCCTTCTCTGCCAAGATGCGCCTGGGCGCAAATCTCTTAGTTAGGAGGCGCAAACCAGTTTCGGTAAATCAGGCATAACTTCTTCTACAGATCTCCAATTGAGCTCCAGTTTATTTCTAATTAAAGAAGATTAAAAGATCTAGAAATGTTATGAAGACATCAAGAGCCAGTTTGGACCTCGTCTGGGTTGAATATTGCCTTGAAGTGGACACATGCAACCAGTGAAGTGAATTCTAGCGAAATGAATATTTTAAATCATGTAATTGTCATTTTATACAAATGTGGGGTATGGGATTCGAAATGCAAACCCTTGGGACTTATTTTGGCATCTGCAATACTCATGTGGGACTACCCAATTATAATTGAAAATTGTAATATGGGAGACAACCAGCAAGAAAGCCAGAAAATACTCCACAATTGCACATAATGGAGGCTAATCAAGAAGTATCAAGAAGTTTCTAAAATCAACAAGAATTCTCTAGAGAAAGGTAGAATAAGTAAGAAATGTCTAGAAAGAGTAGAGTAATCATGAATTTTCTAGAAATAAGTAGAATAGACAAGATATTTATAGAAATAGATAGAATAATCAAGAATTTTCTAGAGAATTAGGATAAGTGGACTAAATATGATATTTTCTAGAATAGATAGGAAGAAGATTTTTCTAAAAGATTTTAGAAGTATTTAGGATCTATAAGTCAAAGATTAGGGAAACATTCCAACAAAGTCATGCAAGCCCAATCAAGAAATCAATCAAGTCAACATAATCTAATCACCAATATTTTCGATAGGTTTTGATTTATTTATTTATTATATTTTCTTTATTTTTTATTCTCATTCATACGTAACCTTCTTCAAATCATATTTAAATTTCTTGAATATTATAATAGTAAAATGAAAATGCAAAATTTCTTGCATTACATGAGTTTGGAATCCCTTCCAACTCGCCAAATCCCATCACAATTCACACCTAAGCATATTAACACGTCTACAAACCTATTCTAAGGGTGTTTGAAGGGTCATAATCAATCCATAATGCCTAATTCAAAAATATGACTCTCTAAACCTCAAAATTCACTAAAAAGTTAAGCTAATGGGTTCTAAATGGTCAAAATTCCATTTAAAGCACTGATGATTCAACTCAAAATGCTATTGAGTCTAAAGTCTCAACTAAGCTATCTAAACAAGTTTTTTGGGTTTAATTAAGCCTAAAGCTAAAAGTCAACTTCTCAAACCTTAAAAGTCGAACTATTTATCCATATTTCCAATTCACTCCACTTCCTAAACCACCTCACAACTCAACCAAACATGTACAACACATATCACATCATTCTCCTTCCATAAATAAGCCATTACAATCATTTCTAACCACAACATAGCCAATATACACATACAGTACATGAGCAACAACAATGGAAATCTTCAAAGAACACTTAAATACATACACAACTCAAAATGAAATAGCAACCATTATAATGAAAATAGAATTATAAAAACAAAACATATCATTATTATTGTATCAAATGGACTACCTATTACTTGGAATAAGGAAGAAAGCTTGCTAAAGGAAGGAAAACGAGAAAATGTAGAAGGCAAAGTTCTAAAATCTCAATTGGAACTCAAGGATTGCAAAACGAGCTTGAAGAAACTTAGAACGAGAAGAAGAAAGTGACTTTTCTAGCTGCCTTGGGGCGCTCCTAAACTAGCAAAGAAGAAGAAGATGATGGGTTATAATAGAAAAGGAGGAGAATAATTTAGAACAATGCATTTATTGTGGTTGTGAGAGGAAAAAGCTTGCACAAGAAGCAAGAAGAGAATGGCGCCTCTTGTTCTTTTTGGGAAACTTAACACGGAAGGAGGAAGAAAATGATAGTCGCAAGAGAAGGAAGAGAATATTAAAGAAGAAAGCCAAGACCTTTAGGTATGGTAGATGAAAAATACATAGGAAAAAAGGAAGTGAAGGGTGTAGTGAAAAGAGTAACTATTATAGCAAGGAATGAAGGACCGAGGTAAACGATTTTTAAAAGAAAAACCTAGATTGTCGTGCTCATTAAGTGCAAAAGAGGGAATATTAAGTGCAAAAGAGGGAAAAGAAGGAAAAATGAGCACTTAAGTGTATTTTCAACGATTCTAAATAAAATTTCAGAGATTACTATTTTTCTCTAAATTTTATTCTAAATAAAAATATATATACTGATCATGTAAAAAACAACTCTAACACACTCAACCAACATTAGTCAAACAAGAAACTCATTAATTTACTTAAAGAGGAATATAACTTAAATTATGCTAATTTTAAATTCTAAAACTTTTAAAATTATAAAATTCAAAAGTAGAATTAAATTAATAATTTTTTGAGTTTAAACCATCTTAAAACAGTTTATTAAAGCATCTAACATGTATAATTGCAATTAGTTAATTTAAATATCTCAAACACACAATAAATACAAAAGAAAAAAAAATTAATAATCATAATTGTTTCTTTAAGCAACAAACTATCTATGTTCAACTGACTTTCATTTTTTTCATTTTCCTCTAGTAGTGTTAGATATTTAACTTATATATTGAACTTTGATAAGAATAAACATTAATATAAGAATGAAAAGTTTGAATTGTGTTAAGTATGAAAAATTTTTTGCAAACAGTTTTCATAGATATATATATATTTTTAAAACACACTGAAATATATAACTTGGTTTGGAAAACAAATTCAAAAGCGAGCATTCAAAGGTAAACAAAAGAAGAAAAAAAAAACATAATAATATATATTGGTTCACTCAAATTAAATTATATTTCCTATTTTTAAAATACTTAAAGACTTTTTATTAACTAAGATGTGGAATCGTTGTATACAAGTTAAACGTTTGAGACAAATGTATTAAGTTAAATAAGGTTGTAATGTATAATGTTGATGTTGATCAAAATAACTTCGTAGCCATCTATTTTACATATATTGTCCTTTTTTCCATAACTTTAAATCATTGTTATATTGTCTGCCTTTTCATGTAATCGTGCAAAATATAAATTATTAGAGTATTAGTGTTTAATTTTTACAAATAAAAAATTATTATTAAAATTTCTCATAGTAAAAGTACTAGTTTTTTTTTCTCTATTCTTTATATAAATTCTTGAAAGTAAAAAAGAAAATAAATTTTATAATATAAAAAGGTGAAAGTAGGAAATAAAACGAGAGAATGAAATTGCAGTCAAACGAAAGTGAAAACAGATGATCAAAGTGTGAGGGTAACACTTGATTTGAGTGAAACGGCGTCGTTCTCAGTTTCATTACTTCTTCTCTCTTTCTCTTTCCCGCTCCACACAGCACACACTCTCCTCTTCGTTCTTCCCTAATCCCAACCACAATTTTGGGGTTTAGGGTTTTTCTCTCTCCGCCATTACAACCCAATTTCTCTCATTGCTCCCACACTTTTCTCTTTCTCTCCACAATCCAGTGACAATGATGTACAATGATCCACAGCACCAGTACCAGCAACAACAACAACAGCAGCAGCAGCAGCATTTTCACCACCCTCCGCCGGGACCGGAGTTCCACCGCGGACCTCCGCCGCCGTCCCAGACTCCGCCGGTGATGCGTCAGGGCTCCGCCTCGTCGACGAACCTCGCCCCCGAGTTTCACCACCCTGGCCCTGGTGTACCTCCTCTCCCTCATTACGATGGTTCGGTTTTACTCCCTCTTCCTCCAATTGCTTCTTATTCTTATGATTATGATTGTTGATGAACGAAGGGAGTTTAATTGAACGCGAACGCGTGTTTGATGTTGTTGTGATTTCTTGTAATGATGGATAAACCCTATTATATGGTGCTATTGTGCTTGTATGTGTCATAGAGGGATAGAGAGAGAGGGAGCTTTTCGAAAGAGAGTTTTGATAGTGAGAGAGAGAATTGAGAAAGAGAGAAAGTTTTTAGAAAGAGAGTTTTTAGGGTGCGAGAATTGAGAAAGATAGAGTTGTTTGAGAGAGAGTTTTTAGAGAGAGAGAGAGAGGGAGTTCTGAGAAAGAGAATTTTGAGAGAGCAAGAGTTTCTAGAGAGAGAGAGAGAGATATTTTTTTTTTTTTTTGTTTCTATTTGATTAAAAAGTGTTTGATTGGTTAAATAATGCATGCATTGGGTGCATAGAAGAGCTAGTGTGTCAGTGTTTATTTTTTATATTATTTATTTTCTGGATGATGTTGTGTTAGTGGAAGGAAGGAGGGAATTTTGAACATAAGTTGTGTACAGAAACTTTGGGATTGGGATTAAAGGGTTTTGTGGGTTAACTAGAACAGTAGGAGTAAGTAAGATGGGGTGTGTGGGATGGGAGCCCTGTATGATTTGAGTTAGCAATGTTTTGGAGGTGGTGATTCAGGGGGTGAGTAAGGGGATCCGGGGGGGGTGGTGCATATGATTCAAGCTGGATGAATGAATTGATGAATTCTTTAGGTGTAATCTTTGATAAATAAATTGTAACAGACAAATTATCAAATTATATGATTATTATGCTTGATAGTGGGAGGGAAATGTTTGGCATGAAAGTAGGGACAATAGTAGAAGACAAGTGTAGTAGTAAAGAGTGCTGATTGCTGAGGTGGATGATTCATTGGGGAGAGAGATTGGATTAAGAACAGATGTGTTAGGGAGGAAGTTGGGGTGGCACTTGCTAAGGAGAAAATGATATAAATTTGCCTAAGGTGGTATGGTCGTGTGAGATGACCAACTAAGGCTTGAGTTTTAACTTTGAAAGTTTGTTGGAATCTTCCGAAGATGAGGCTTGTGGAATGTTTCCCATAATTTGATTTACATTATTTGATAAAAATAATTCTTTGTAACCTCATTTTCTTCTCTTGGAATGAATAATTGGTTTAACTGTGGTTCTCGCCATATATCCATACATCAGTTGAGTAATTGAATGGATTATATTCTTTCCCCTTGAATAATTTTTCTTTTATTTTTTTTTCTTTCTGGATGAAAACTGTGTTCTCTAGTGTATGTAGGAGATGATTTTTGAGGTGCTAGAAAAATGTCTATCCTTGTCTTGCTTTAGTTCAAGGCATTAAATTTATATATCTTCTTCAATGCCTTTAAGCTTTAAACTTTTAGAAATTTTTTCGGATTTGGATATTTGGTGACTATTCCAATTTAACAGGGAATGGTTTTTGCAGTTCACAGTGATAGCCATGGTGCAAAAAGAATACGAAAACTTACTCAAAGGAAAGCAGTGGATTATACAAGCACAGTTGTGCGGTATCTGCAGGTAATGATTTTTGCTTAGTGATATGCTCATAGCATATTTTGTAGAACTTGTTGACTTGTTTGTTTCCATCTGTGGCTATTTCTATTGGAAAGTTAATGGTAATCTGATTATGCCTTCAGATTCGTATGTCGCAGCGGGATGCAAGGGATAGGACAGTACTGCAACCCACACCAGCAGCAGCAATCGATGTCAGTGAGCTTTGTTTTGATTTTTGTACTCTTTTATTTGTTTTAAATTTGTTTATTGTATATTCTTACCCTTTATTTAAATAAATTAACTTGCTAGATTTTGAGGATTTTTTATTGTAATGATCAAATTGTTTCCTTAGATCATAACCTCATACTTCTTTTTTTATGCAGATGTTGCCAGCGGTTGGCTATCCAGACAATCCATCCACAAGCTTTGCTGCTAAATTTGTGCATACATCACTAAATAAAAATCGCTGCCCCATTAATCGCGTTCTTGTAAGTTAGATTGAAATTTTGTAATTGACATTATGTAATGTGGATTACCAGATACAGAAATACCAGATGCATGTTTTTGTGCTACATTCAAACATTTCTGAACGGAAGCTGCTTCTCATTTAATTGATTTTGTTATTTTGGGGTTCTAGAGTAGTATATGATTTAGAATGTTTTCAATTATGCATATCAACTGTAAAATTTGCTGTCAATTTGGTTATAACATATATGTAACAGAAATAGGTACTGAATTAACTTATACTCTACATTGTATTAAAAAGAATGATTTTGTTTGGTCAATGTCACTTGATTAGTAAAGCTAGTCAATGATATGTTAAATAATTCCATAGTTGCCATTGACCTGTTGCCTTCTGGTTCTTTGACTGTCTGGTTATATAAAAATGGTTTACCTTTACAATTGCGTGATTGAAGTTGTTATTAGAGGTCGCCTGGTTCTTTTAGCAAATTGTTTGACTCCTTTGTACACTAAATAATCTGACATATCGTTGTGTTATTTTTTTGGATTCCTTTATTGTGAAATTTTGTACTCAATGCTGTATGATATTGAGTTACAGCTGGACATATTTGTTTTTATAAGGTCTTTCAATTAGTTTAGGAAGATATTACTTATCCATTTTCATTTTTTTGAATGTGCTACTGGATTATATTTGACTTTGTGATGCTGCATCACTATTTGCTTTTCAAAAATAGTGGACTCCTACAGGAAGACGACTTATTACTGGCTCACAAACCGGGGAATTCACTCTTTGGAATGGACAATCTTTCAATTTTGAAATGATTCTTCAGGTACATAACTTCAATTATAGTTTTAACATTATTATTGTTGTAGTCATCAGTATTTTTAAAATACAAGTTGAAGGTGGATTTTTGAAACACATGCAGGCTCATGATCAAGCCATCAGATCCATGGTCTGGAGTCACAATGACAACTGGATGGTCTCTGGTGATGATGGAGGCGCAATAAAGTAGATACATATTTTAATATATTGTGTGGTTTCTTATAAGATTTATATTTCATATATTTATTTTTGCAGATTTTGGTGGTGAAAGGTTCATATATCTAATCAGATGTATTTGTATGTGTGACATTTTTCTAGGTATTGGCAGAACAACATGAACAATGTTAAAGCCAACAAATCTGCTCATAAAGAATCAGTCCGTGACTTAAGGTAGATGTTTTATTTGAAACAAAAGAAATCATACCATGCTGAAGGGGAAAGGTTCTCTAACTCTTTTATAAACAGTTTCTGTAGGACTGATTTGAAGTTCTGTTCGTGCTCTGATGATACCACAGTTAAAGTTTGGGATTTTGCACGCTGTCAAGAAGAGTGTTCATTAACTGGTAATGTGTTTTGGATGGAGCGTATCTGAAAATTTGTTTCCTCTCGCTAATCTTATTTGTGCCCTGAAAACTGAATTAAGTAGTATTGTTTTTAATATATTTGTTGGGGTCTTAATCAATAATATTTGTTAATCTGTACTATATCTTCAGTGTCTTATTTTTCATCTTGCAAGGAGCTCTGCGCCATACATTGTTGGAGGTTTTCTTTTCCTATATTTTAGGTTGTGTTAGAAATGTGGGTTATGGGCCTAACTCAACCCTACAAAACCGGCTTGTAAGGTGAGGATTGTTCTCTACTTATATACATGTAACAGCCCATATCTCTAGGCGATATGGGATCTCCAACACACCTCCCTCAAACTAGACATCTCAAGCTCGAGCGTGGAGACTAAACAAACGGGTGACATGATAAACCCAACAATAACAAACAATCCTAGGATAGACTCTGATACTATGTTAGAAATGTGGGTTATGTGCCTAACTAAACCCTACAAAACCGGCTTATAAGGTGAGGATAGCTCCCCATTTATATACATGTAACAGGCCATATCTCTAGGCGATGTGAGATCTCCAACACGTTGTATTGGAGGTTACCTCTTTGATTTAGCTATAATTCAGTATCAATAACACTTCAGGTTTATCATTCCAATTCTGGTGCCTATCACATTGTAATGGAGGTTATCCCTCTGACATTGGTGCTTTATCTTTAGCATTATGGCCCCTATGTCTGTTATAAACTGTTATTCTAATGTTTAAAATTAAAAAAAGAGTGATTGTGCGTATCTTTTCTGTGTCAGAAGGGTCGATACATGACAGATTTTTATTTTTAAATTTGAAAAAAAGTTGTATGTAACTGGAACATGATAAATTTAAATAAATACAATGACTGAATTTCTATTATTTTAAATACCACACCATACAACAGGTTGGATTGCTGAAAAAGAACACCTTGTTGTGTAATCTGTTAGAAAAACTTTTTCAGATGTAAAATACCACTGGTCATTATTGTGCAACACTAACTGCATAGGGAAACTTTTAAAGTTCCAAATGAAAAGGGGTCCATCTATACTTGTTCTTATGTCTGTTCTAAATACTGGGATTATCATGCAATGGTTGGTTTTGCATCATTTGAATTTTCCTAGACACTGAGTTATTCTCTAGAATTTTGTATTTCCATTGCTATATTTTAAGATTGATCAATTTGATATGATCACCTGGTTAGTTCCTGAATTTAGATTTTCGAATCTTAGAGTCTGTATTGTGTTTATACTTTACACATTATTTTTCGTCTGTTTATGAGACCTAACCTTAGATTTATCATTGTGGCATTTGAACTCAGCCAGGCCATGGTTGGGATGTGAAGAGTGTTGACTGGCATCCTACAAAATCCCTATTAGTATCAGGCAGGTGTTTTAAATATCTTCTATGAAATTTCTTTAGATTGCTAAATTCAATAACGTGATTACATATCCTATTTGATTTTCACAATACAGGTGGGAAGGACAATCTTGTGAAACTTTGGGATGCTAAAACAGGGAGAGAGCTTTGCTCATTGTGAGTGTAAATATAAGTGCTGATTTCTTTTGTTTCTTGTGTTTGTTTGTGTTTATAGATTCATACTTTTGTTGTGCAGTCACGGCCACAAAAATACCGTGCTATGTGTCAAATGGAATCAAAATGGAAACTGGGTTTTAACAGCTTCAAAGGATCAAATAATAAAGGTTGGTAAACATTCAATTCTTCATTATGCAAATTGATGGGTCCTCAATAGGCATTTGCCTGTCTTTTCTATTTTGGATTATTATCTTATCCTTTGAGGATTCAGAGTTGTATTTTATCTCCCAATCAATATTTCTGACATTTTCCCCTGTTGCACTGCCCTTTGATTTATTTCTTCTGTGTCACTTTCTGTTTTTTGCTCATCATTTCCCATTTTTTTTCTTTTATGTTATCCTGCTTTGTTATTTTGTTTCCTTTTCAGTTTCTTGTACAGTTGAAAACGGAAATATGAAAAGAGTGATTTTGATGGAATATTGTTGAGTACACAATTCACATTAGTTAAATGATAAATATACCCAGATGTATTTTACTTATTAATATTAATACAGAATACACTTCACAAGAAGGATAATTATACCGTTAAACTGTTAACCCTAACCCAGAATACACCAATAACCAGAAGAGTTGATTCTTGATGGTGAAACAGCTAGATAGAAAGAACCAGAGAGAGAGAGAGCAACAAGGAAAGAGATGAAAGACACAGAGAGAGAGAAAACTGAGAAAAGAGAGAGAGAGATGAATTAAAACGCTTGCCAAGGAGGCAATGACCCAGGTATTTATAAACATACCTAGGTAATACAATCAGTCCTAATTACAAACAATAGGACCTAAACAAAGCCTTCATAAATGTAGTCTTTACCAGAAAAATACACAAACAGAAAGCTAATACACTGTAACAGAATTAGTATTATTCCTAACATAAACTATTTCAATTTCCCAAGATACAATGAAGTAAAGCTAATCACAAAGTAGCATGGTAATTAATTTGTTTATAACTCCAACATATACATTTCTCTTTCCCAGAGTGCTAATATTCATATATACCTTGTATTTGCAGCTTTATGACATAAGGTCAATGAAGGAGCTTGAATCCTTCCGTGGACATCGGAAGGATGTTACGAGTAAGTGACATGTCTTTCTCTAGGAGTAGAAATGGAAGAATAGTTCAGTGAAATTAGTGTAGTTATTAATGTACCCCTGTGTTAACCTCGTGTAAATATGATTAACTTTGTCTCATAAATGGTTAAGAGTAAAGTAAATTAATGTGATTGTATACAATTATCAATCTGAAATGTTGATATATTACTTGGTAATGGAATCCTATTAGGTTATGGTAAAGTTTATGTTGAGTCTGAAATCTGAATGATGTGACATACAATTTACTTGATGCCGCATTAAGTTTTAACACTTTTGGAATATAATTTTTCTGACTTTTGACACTTTTTTTAGCTTTGGCATGGCATCCATTCCATGAGGAGTACTTTGTCAGTGGGAGTTATGATGGTTCCATCTTCCATTGGCTTGTTGGGTAAATTTGTTTTCTCACTTTCTGTCTTCCTTCTCTCTTTGCATTTCTTACATATTCATTATTTTATTCAATGTTCTTTTTCTCATTGTGCCTATTTTTATCAGTTTCTTGTGAAGTTTCTTTTATTTGGTTGTGATTTTTTGTTATTTTCAAGTCGATTGTATTTGTGGGTTTGTTTGGGCGAACAACTTAATTAAGCACTTATTAAATAAGTACTTATTACGCAATTACTTTTGTATAAGTTTTATAATTGAAGAGAAAATAAGATTAAATTATTTTCATAAGTTATAAACTATTTTCACAAGCTATTCTGTAGAGCTTATTGAAATTGAAATAAGTAAAAAAGAATTTATGGACGCATCATAAGCTATTTTTGTAAGCTCTCCCAACTGTCAAACACTAACAGAAGTGCTTCTGTTATAAGATATGTCCAAATGTATATGCTATTCTAGACAGACACCTCAATCTTAGTCCAAATACCAGTTTTTGAATTAATTTTTATACCTTTCCAAATTTAATGCAACTAGGGACAAACTATCAATAACTGAGTCATGGGATTAAAGTATGTTGCGAAATGCAGTTGAGCCATTAAAAACCTCTGTTAAATGCGTTGACATATCGAGATTAGGTGAAATCTAACAGCTTATTTTATTTGTTGTTGTAGTTCCAGTGTTGACTTTCACAACTTTGATACTAGTTTCTGAAATAGTATTTTTGTTTTATTTTTTGTCTTTCTGTATGTATATAAAGAAAATGCTTAAATAGAAAAGTCCAAAACAGTTCATCTAGGTAAAACAGATGTTTCTTACTTGTATGTTCACTGTATTTTTTAAACATTATCTGCACAATTAATTACTTAGTGATTTTATGTGTAATGCATTATCTAATCAAGACTTTTCCTCAGAAATTTGAATAGTAGGTTTTGGTTATTCTGATTATAACCTTTAATGTATATACAGGCATGATACTCCACAAATTGAAATTCCCAATGCTCATGATAATAATGTGTGGGATCTTGCATGGCATCCTATTGGATACCTTCTGTGCAGGTAAACTTTATGTTTCTCTGTCTCTTAGCATTTTGGATGCCCAATGTTCTAAAGCTTCTATTCCATTTCCACAGTCCTGTCTTTATGTTAATACTAAATCATGCAATTTCTGTTTTTCAAATGTTTTCCAAATTCCAAAATACTATATTCTGAAGAAATTTGGGAAGAAACTCTGATGGACATCATAAGTTGTTTCTAGATCTTTTTGAAGCTTTTAATTTTATACAATTTCTGTACTGATGCACAAAATAGTGGCATCTTATTTCTTAGTTCTTACAATAACATATTTTACAGCTACATAAAAATTTCTGAAATCTTTTTTGGTAGGCATTTTGTAATCCTCTAATTGATCTGTTGACATAAAAAAAGTAATTACTAATAGCTAAAAGTTAATGTACTATCATATTTTCTTGTGCAGTGGCAGCAGTGATCATACAACAAAGTTTTGGTGCAGAAATAGGCCAGGAGACACTGCTCGTGATAGATTTAACACTGGCATGCAAGGTTTTTCATTTCCTTAAACTCAAATCAAGCTACATATTATCGCTTGTCTTCTTCAGAATATTAAATAATAAAACCTTCCAACGTCAATTTTCACCAAATTGTTGGATTATATAGTTTGATGAGCTCAAATTGTTTTTCTCTTAAAAATTTCATTAAAATATATACCTTATAAATGCATTCTGCTAGTATTGAACATTTACTTCAAACTTGAGGTAGAGTTTGCAATATTTGAAGGCTCTTTGTTGTAGGATGATAAGAATTATGGATGGTAATTCTTATAGTTAGAAATACTCCTTGTCATCCAAAACAAGTGATGAAACATCTGATATTAGTTTGAATATGTTCATATGTCAGGATATCCTGACCAAAATCTTGTAGCTGGTCGTGTGGCTGGTAATTTTCCAATAGCTGAAGGCCCAACAACGCCAGGACCATTTCCCCCGGGCTTGACTCGAAATGAGGGTACCATTCCAGGTGTTGGAGTTGCAATGCCCTTGTCTATTCCTTCTCTTGACATGCCTCAAGGGGAGCAGAAGCAGCCCCATCCTGTTTCAATGGGTGCTCCTCCACTTCCCCCAGGTCCACATCCCTCTCTTCTTACTGGCAATCAACAGCAACCATACCAACAGAATCCTCAGCAGATCCCACAACACCAACACCAGGGTCTACCACCACAGATGGGTCCTTTGCCTATGCCTCCAAATATGCCTCAACTACAGCACCCTTCCCATTCACCCATGGTCCCTCACCAGCATTTGCCTCGCCCTCCACCTCAACTGCCTATTGGCATGCCAGGATCTTTACCAGGGATTTCATCAGTGCCTACGTCACATCCAATGCCAATGCCAGGTCCAATGGTATGAGTTCCTTTGAGCTTTTCTCTTATTCTGTTAGAAGAAATCTAACTATTGAAGTAATTGTACACTAATTTAATAGAAGATTAGGATGGGTGGATAACATCTCACTAATTAAGTTCAATGCATATTTAACAAAACCATTTTGATTTTTTTTCCCTTCAGGGGATGCAGGGGGCAATGAATCAGATGGGTAATCCAATGCCACAAGGTCCTTATGTAGGCATGAATCAAATGCATTCAGGATCCTTGCCTACAAGTGGAGGGCCACCTCTTGGTGGTTTTCCAAACAACTTGCCTAATATGCAAGGGCCATCAAATGCCAATTATCCTCAAGGTGCTTCATTTAACAGACCTCAGGGTGGCCAAATGCCTATGATGCAAGGGTATAATCCATACCAGGTAGGATAGTATGCTGCTTCTTGAACTAATTGTTACATCATGCTAGTAAGTTTTTTGAAAGTTGAAACATATTTTGTTTTTGATCCTCTTATAAATTATGTGGTTACTTATAATTATGTTTTGCTAGCTATTGAGTAGCGCATTTGTCTTGGTAAAAATAATTTCTATGCATCTCAACACTATGTTTTGGTACAATATGGATTTGTTTTTGTTGAAAATCAAAATATAATATTCTGACTTATTAATAATAATGATTTATAAGCACTTTATCCTTGATTTAAAGGAAATAGAATATCCTCTATGTATATATAATTAATGTAATTAGCTTATAGAAACATGTATCCACTGTGTACTTTGATTCATGGTTTTCACTCAATCGTCCCTTTGTTTCGTCTAAATTAACATGGTATCTAGAACCTAACAGAGGGGTTATGAAAACTGAGCCTCACTGGGGACACCCACTCTCCCAGATGAGCCTCTCCTTTTGCTGCACCGTTTTTGGCAATATTAACTTTTCTGGAAGCTTTTCCCAATCACCATTGCTGGAGCTCTAGCAATCTTTCTGCCGACTTTTTTGCATCTTTTTAGCGACTTTCCAACAGCCTTCTGACATCTTTTCGGCATGTCCGACAACTTCTGACTTCTTTCCCACCAACTATTTTATGAGTTTAAAGCTTCCAAATGTGTTTCATGAATAATGGACCTTACTATAGCCATCAATTTTCTTTCTCACTGATGGTGGTTCCAGCTATCCGAATATATGTTTTCCTGCAATTTTCTCTAGCTTCTCTAACATCCCTGATTTGTTTTTCAAACTATTGATTTTTTGATGGAGTGCAATTTTTTATGTTTATTATTTATTAGTTGGGAATAAATTATTTTCTTGTAACAAGCTAAAGTTTGATAAGTTTCTACTTGATGTGGAGTGTTGAAAATCAGAATATAATAGTCTGATTTATTAATCGTAATTATTAATTATTTATACGTACATTATCTTTGATTCAGAGGAAATAGAATATCTTCTGTGTATGTATAATTAATGTAGTAAGCCTATGTAAAGCATGGTTTTTACTCAATTATCCATCTATTTCTCCTATTTTAATACAACTCCACTCCACTTGCTCAGAATTTATTCAAAAAACTAGTATTTTCTTTTACGAAGACATGGATTGGAACCGGGAAGAAGTTTCATTCACAAAGAAAAAGAGCAATTTCAGCTTTTCTTCTTATTTTCTTCTATAAATCATAGACAGAAGTTTACTCAAACAAATCCATTATATAGTTATCCTAACTGGTGACATGCCATTGTATGGTTCTTAAATTAGATGAATTAGTTGGATGTGTGATGTCAACTCTTCTAAATACTTGGATGATCATATTCCTATTTCTCTTGATTAATTAATTTGTTTTGGAATTAGACTGTCCAATTCTGTGGGGGAACTAACACTGATGTTTTATTTATTGCAGTCTGGTAATCAATCTGGGATGCCTCCAAATGCACCAGGAGGTTCACATTCTTAAATGCCTCCACAGAATAGGAAATCGTTTTCTTCCTTTTTAGCTGTAATTTTTTCTCGTGATTTTGGTCGTTTTCTGTGTAATTCATCTTTTTTGACACTCAAGTTTCACAGAAAATTGTATTCTCCTCTTGGTGTTAAATATTTCTACTTTCCTCTCTCTTAATTTGAATTATTTCATATTTTAGTTAAGGTTTCCAGTTAGGTTAGCAATATGAATTATTAAGAACTCAATGACATCCACTCTCTCTTTGATGAATTCGAGTGGATCCCTTTGAAGTACGTAATTTAATTTTTAAATGTTTGACTATTTGATATTATATTAGCTAAATGAGGATGAGCAATAAATTTTCTTCGAAACACCATATTCTAATTAAGACATGACTCATCTAAAATGAATTTATTATTTCTAAAATGATAAAGGGTATCTCCATTTTTTTTTTCTTTTGGTGAATCTCCATTTGATTCAAGTATACCGTGGTGTCAATCTAAAATTTAAAAGTAGATGTATATTTGGCTACTTAATGTTGTTTTTGAGACCTGAAAGAAACAACTATATGCGTATTTTAACAAATTTTATTTACATCAAATTTAAGATGATATTAATATTCTAATTTTCTTAAGATTCACGAATGCTATATTTTTTTTTATTATCCTTGTGGAATAAAATATTTTAACGCATATCTTTTAAAAACTTATTTTATCCCCAAATCTTATTAGATATATGCATGAGAATATTTTATAGTAAATATAAGATTAAAAGTTAAAAGAAATTCCACTTGTATTATGTTCAGTAAAAGTTTTTGTGAATTTATCCCTCATTTTACTAGTGTAAATTTTCGTGGCAAGTTTTATCTTAATATTCTTTTCATATATTATATTATATTATATTCATATTCAAAATATCACACGATTGAAAAAAAAAATTATCTGAAGCTGCTTAAATAATTTTTTCATTAATAAAGAATTTGTGTGTTATTAGCTAGAATTTCTCACATTAATACTTCTTGCAATTTTGTTTTTCCCCAATTCCTCGTTGGGTAGAAAAATTATTAGAGCCAACAGATTTTGATCTTGTATCTTTGATTTTAGCTTGAACAAGTTTAACCACACTTATTGCTTGAGTAATGCTAGCCGGCCTTATAATATCATGTTAATTTTATAAGTCACAGCTTCAGTAATAAGTCTACTGTATAGAAATTACAGTTTCAAAATTCATTCATACATGTTTTCTTACTCATCTTCAATAACATTATAATGGTGCAGCAAAACATCCTGTAATAATAAATTGGCTAAATTCTTTTGAAAAATATTTTTGACTCTATTGTTTAATTTCGTATTGCTGCCACAAAAGGAACCGCCGAAAATGTCACAAAATAATAATGAAAAAATTGTCATATTATCACTAGACAGTGATATTTAACAGTAAAAGACTAAAAAAGTAATGGTTTGAAAGATTAGGGACCAACAATACATTGCCCTTTTCATACTCATCTACTCAAATGAGTTTAAACACAAGAAACTTTGAGCCTAAAATCACGGTGCCAAGAATTTTGGAACACTTCATGCACATTTACCTAACAAATAGGTACTTCTTAATGTTCTCCTCAAGTGAGCAATCATAAAGAGAGCAGTGAGCCTGCCTCAGAGCCACCAAATGGTTAGGAGTTGATGCACATGCTATTTCAAACCGAACCTATAGAGTTGTTATAATTATTACCTTGAGTTCAAATGATTAATTTCAAATTTGATGAAATTTTAATTGCATTTATGGAATCTAATTTGTGTATTTCTTTTTCTTCTGTTTCGTTAACAATTATTTGTATTTAATTCTGGCTTGACAGTTCCTTTTTTACCTAAACTATTTTAATGATACACATGCAATAAGATTATTCTCCAATCCTTTTCACCATTTCATTACAATTGAACATGCATAATTACATGATTTCATTCGTTAGCCTATCCTCAGCTAAATCACAGCCACTATTCATTCATGGAATACAGCTGTCACAGTTTGAATTGTCCGAAAAGACTCAAAATATTAGTTGACTGACCATAAAAAAAGATGTTCTCTCTTTACACTTTTGAAGAAAAGCAATCATTCATAAAACAGGTTGTCGGCAACAGTGCACTGAGACATTGGCATAAGTTATACTTTACATTAGTCGTTTCCATTCATCCACTCCCTTACCTTTCCGGCCATGGCTTTAGAATTTGTTGGTGGTGCTCTTCTCTCTGCTTCACTTCAGGTAGCATTTGAGAAGCTAGCTTCTCCCGAAGTCCTAGACTTCTTTCGTGGAAGCAAGTTTGATCACAAGTTGCTGACCAACTTAAATATCAAACTGCAGTCAATTCAAGCTCTTGCTGATAATGCTGAACAAAAGCAATTCAGAGATCAGCATGTGAGGAACTGGCTTCTTGAGGTCAAAGACGTTGTGCTTGATGCAGAGGATCTCTTGGATGAAATACAACATGAATTCTCCAAAGGCGAAGACGAAGCTGAATCAGAATCTCAAACCTGTACTTGCAAGGTACCAAATTTCTTCAAATCTTCTCCTCTTAGTTCCTTTAATAAGGAAATTAAATCAAGGACGGAACAAGTCCTTGACAATCTTGAATTTCTCTCAAGCCAACAAAGTGCTCTAGGTTTGAGAAATTCAAGTGGTGTTGGTGTTGGATCAGGATTCAGTAATGAATTGTCATCAAAATTGCCATCAACTTCTTCTGTGGTTGAAAGTGTTTTTTATGGCAGAGATGATGACAAAGAAATTATTTTAAATTGGCTCACATCTAACACTGACAATGGCAACAAGCTATCAATACTTTCTATTGTGGGCATGGGCGGGGTCGGTAAGACAACACTTGCCCAACATGTATACAATGATCCACTGATAGAGGGTAAGTTTGATAGCAAAGCTTGGGTCTGTGTTTCAGATGACTTTGATGTATTTAAGTTAACAAGAACAATTCTTGAGAGGATCACTGGATCAACTGATGATAGTAGAGACCTAGAGATGGTTCACGGAAGGTTGAAAGAAAAATTGAAAGGGAAGAAACTTCTTCTCGTTTTGGATGATGTCTGGAACATAAAACAAACGGAATGGGAAGCTGTGGTGACACTCACTAATTTTGGGACTCAAGGAAGTAGGATCCTTGTCACAACACGCAGCAAGGATGTTGCTTCTACCATGGGGTCAAAACAACACCACTTGGAGCTATTACAAGAAGATTTTTGCTGGCAGTTGTTTGCGGAACATGCATTCCAAAATGCTAATCCTGAACAAAATCCAGACTTCAAGGAGATTAGTGTGAAGATAGTTAAAAAATGTAAAGGACTTCCACTAGCTTTGAAAACAGTAGGAAGTCTATTACACAACAAATCTATTCGGGAATGGAAAAACATATGCCAAAACGAGATATGGGAATGGGAGAACAGTGATATTGTTCCTGCTTTAGCACTGAGCTATCACCACCTTCCTTCTCATCTCAAAAGATGCTTTGCTTATTGTTCCTTATTCCCAAAAGATTATGTTTTTGACAAGGAATGTTTAATTCTGTTGTGGATGGCTCAAAAATTTCTACAATGCTCTCAACAGAGTAATGTAAGTCTAGAATACGTCGGTGAACAATACTTCAACGGGCTATTATCAAGATGTTTCTTTCAGCAATCAAGCATTATGGGCAAAAGATGTTTTGTCATGCATGACCTTCTTCATGATTTGGCAAGATATGTTTGTGGGGACAACTGTTTTAGGTTGGAAGTTGATGAAGCAAAAAATATACCAAAGACAACCCGTCATTTTTCTGTTGCAACCAATCACATTGAACATTTTGATGGGTTTGGAACTTATGATACTACAAGGCTACGCACATTTTTGCCAACAAGTGAGAGGATGGATTCTCTTGATGATAGTTGGCATTGCGAGAAGTCAATTTCTGAATTGTTCTCAAAGTGCAAGTTCTTACGTGTATTATCTCTGTCTTGTTGTTCACAGCTAATGAAGGTGCCCGAGTTTATAGGCAATCTTATACATCTCCATTCTTTAGACCTCTCCTATACTGACATAATAAAGGTGCCTGAATCATCATGTTCTCTCTACAACTTACAAATATTGAAGCTGAATTCTTGTAGAAATTTGAAGGAGCTGCCTTCAAATTTATTTAAACTCACCAATTTGCGTAGGCTTGAATTAATAAAAACTGAACTGAGAAAGATGCCACCGCATTTGGGAAAACTGAAGAACCTTCAAGTATTGATGAATTTGTTTGATGTTGACAAGAGCAGGGAGTTTAGTTTTCAGGAGCTAGGAGAACTCAATATTCATGGAAGCCTAACAATTAAGAACCTGCAGAATATTGAGATTCCCTCGGATGCACTAGCGATGGATTTGAAAAATAAAACACAGCTTGTGCAGCTAAAGTTGAAATGGGATGATTCTGTAATGGATGATTCTGCCAGAGAAAGGGATGAATCTGTAATTGAGAATCTACAACCTTCCAAGCACTTGGAGAAGTTGAAAATCAGGAAGTATGGTGGTAAACAATTTCCACGTTGGTTATCTGATAAATTGTTATGGAATATGGTGTCCTTAACATTGGAGGACTGTCAATTCTGCCAACAATTGCCTTCCCTTGGAGTTTTGCCATTTCTGAAGGACCTCAAGATTTCAGGGCTTGATGGGATAGTGAGTATTGACACTGATTTTTATGGGAGCATCTCTTGTTCATTTACATCTTTGGAAACACTGCAGTTCTACTCCATGAAAGAATTGGAAAGATGGGAATGTGAAGCTGTGAATGGTGCTTTTCCACGTCTTCAACATCTTTCCGTGAAGGGATGTCCAAAGCTGAAAGGGCACTTGCCTGACCAACTTATTCATTTAAAGTATCTAGGAATTAGGAACTGCGAACAACTTGTGGCTTCCTTTCCCATGGCTCCAGAAATTCATGAATTAATTCTAATAGACTGTGGAAAGCTACAATTTAATTATCATCCGACTACTCTGAAAGAGGTTACGGTCCGCGGAGACAACATGGATGCATTGTTGCAGGAAATGATTGGGCACCTGATATCTGTTAACAATTCTCTTGAATTCTTGGATGTTGATTCTTGCCCAAATAATAATACCCCAATGAGTGATTGTCATAATTTCCATGATATGTTGTGCATCACTGATGCTTGTGACTCTCTGATAACATTCCCGCTAGATCTTTTCCCAGCACTCCGGCAGTTGCAACTGGTCGGGTGTTGTAATCTACAGATGATTTCACTGGGTCATGTTCATAATCAACTGGAGGAGTTAACAATCAGAGTGTGTCTTGAATTAGAATCACTTCCTGAACACATGGATATCCTCCTTCCATCACTTGATCGGCTTGAGATAAGGGATTGCCCAAAAGTTGAGCTATCACCTGACGGAGGTTTGCCATCAAATTTAGAAAGGATGTATCTAGTAGATGTCTCAAAAATTTTTTCCTCCTTGAAAAGGGTTTCGGGAACCAATTCCTCTGTAAAAAGCTTGGCTATTGAAGGAATGGATGATGTGGAGTGTCTCCCTGAGGAAGGTTTGCTGCCACTCTCTCTCACTCATCTAACGATCGGTAATTGTAGAAATCTTAAAAAACTGGATTACAAGGGTCTCTGCCACCTCTCATCTCTCAAGTATCTGAGTCTTGAAAGCTGCCCCAGCCTCGAAAGCTTACCAGAGGAGGGTTTGCCCAAATCCATTTCAAGATTTGGCATTATCAATTGTCCATTGCTCCAAAAGCGATGCCAGGAACCAGACGGAGAAGACTGGCCAAAGATTGCTCACATTGAATACCTTTCTGTTTTTGACTAAAGACGGTATGCATTATGTATTGATCACTCTAAACAATTGTTTTCTAAACTTTATTTTTGTTTGCGTTATTTATTTTTGGTCAAAATATTTTGCATTTTATTCTTTTTACGAGGTATGTATATTTGGTAAAATGGAATTTATTCAATCCATTCTATTCCATTTCCTCTTTTTACATCAATAAATTCTTCACACTAAATAATTGTTTTTCTAAACTTTTATTTGCTTTGCGACGGTAACCGCCGAGTTCTTATTGGTGGTCAATTTTTTTTTTTTTTTTTACTCTTGTATCGAATTTTCAGGAGAAAAATAATTGCTAATTAGTTTTTAATTCATTATGTATTAATTCCGGCAGTGTACTTTTAAAGAGATATTTGTTGCTTTATTCAGCTTATATTTTTTTTCCTATGAATCTTCATATATTGCCAATAGAGTTTTGCATTATATATTTTAAATATAAAATATTTTTTTTTCTCTTAACAATCTTCTTATATTGTCTCCAGAACAAATGATTTTTACTAGATAAACTAATTTCTATGGAAGAATAAATAAGTTTTACACAATGTGATAACAAAAGGAGTTAATGAATGTAATTACAAGTTTTAAATTCAGAGGGACTAAATTAATTAAAAAAAACACTTTTTATAGGAACTATTTTCAAATTTTAGTAATTTTAGAGTAACATGTTTGACACTTATTTTAACATATATACTTAAATTGTGATTATAATTCCTAAATTTTACTTCTAATTAAAGAGCCACACATATTGGATAACATGAAATTTGATTTAGCATTTAATTTGTATGCATCATGTCATTTGTGTGAAGATTTAAGTCAAAGAACTCTTATAACTATTTATTTATTTTAAAAGAATTCATATAACTAATTTGGTTTAAATAGTTTTCATCTTTAGATGAATTATATATTTCATGTATATAATCTTTCATCACGTGAAATTTTTGATATTTTATTTAGTCACATTTATTTTCAAATATTAATATTATTGATTGTAATCTTTAGAATTCTGAATTTTTTTCTTACAAATCATGGTCAGATATAAAATGATCACACGTCTCTGAGTCTTGCTGAGTGCTCAATTGTTCTGGCAAAAATATGATGAATAGTTCATTGCATTAAGAGAGTCTGCATTCCTTAATTGTCATTTCAACTGCTCAAGAAAATACCTTCTCACCTGTGTGCTTCTCTTGGATTCAAATCTACAACTCGTATTCTAACTTGTGTAATCTTAAATAGCAAATTCAATAATCACCGAACCTAGTTAGCTTATTTCCCTTTGCTTTTATTATTATTAAGGCCATGCCCGTCACCAATATATGTACATTCTAAGCTTCTAACAATGTAACTGGCATATAAATTTTTACAAGTTAAAAGTGTAATTATTTTATTATCAATGGATTATGTCATGTCCTTTGTTTTAAACTTAACGTTACTATATTCTAAGAACATTTTCTATCATTGATAATGTAAATGTTGATGGAGGCATGTTTCATTACCTTAAAAGTTAAAACTTTTTAGAGAAATAATATTAGTAATACATGACACAAAAAAAAGTATCAAATGTGTAAAATTTATCTTAACAAACATACTAACTCATTCCATATTTGTTGATAAAAATAAAGCTAGTCCAGCTATCTTTAATAAAGTTACTTAATCTCATTTTTACTTAAGGTAAATTAAACAACTCTTAAAATTGATAATTGGTAGGAAAAATGAATCTTTTATATATATATATATATATATATATATATATATAAAAGGACTTTTATACTATTATGATTGATGTAAAAATTAACTAAACTAATAAATACAATGCGTAAGATACGTAACTAAGAGGACACCCGTTACGGTGCCAAAACTTGATGCATATATCTTGCTTGCGTGAGTGCGAGAAATATTCTTGTTCGAGTGCTATAGTAAGTATATTATAATTGATAAATAAAAAATATTTATAAAATAGAATTATTAATCTCACAAGAATAAACAATAAAATTATATTGATTATATTGTTAATTGTAAGTTTAAAGAGTTTATGTGTATTTCAAGTAACCGAAATTTAAAAGGTTGATTTTTTATTTAATTAAGAGACCCTGATTTCAGTACTAATTCCCCTAATATCCTTTCCTTGTTATTCAAATTATATTATTTGTTGAATTAGATTCCTATCCTTGTAACCGTCCCTATCAAGATCGATTATGTTACCTAGATTGACCCTATTAATTAATACCTTAAGTTAAACTAAGGCAATTAGGGTTTATGATATGTGAATATAAGATAACTTTGAGATTATGTGTTCACACTACCGTCTACTCTGATCTCTAAGACTCTATGTAAGAGATAAAACACAAGAATGGAGGTTGAATTGTGTTAATTAAAAAAAATGTCAGGCAATGAAAGTTTTCAATATAAAGATTAATTTTAAGAAAATATTGCATAAGGTAATTCTCCTCAGTTAGTCAATAATGAAAACAGATAAGACGAAATGATTTTTATATTAGTTTGTCTTGAGAGACTACGTCCAATTACATAACAAATTGCTAAGTTTTCACTATCTTCAGTGAAACACCCTTTTATAAGTATTATTTGCACCCAACCACTTCTGGCTATACAAATGTATTCTTTGGACCTAGTCTCTTTAGGCTAATACAATGGTATTCTTTGGACACAACCTCCACAGGCTAAAATAAGGTATTCTTCGAACACAACATTTACAGCCTCCACAGGCTAAACACCACAACATTGGATTTTGAAAAAGGGTTTGTAAGAATAAAGATTTATCCCTACACAGAGAGGGATTTATAAATGAAGAACAGAAGACTTTCAGATTCAGAGCAAAAATTGAGATAATATCTTGAATAATGTAGTTTCGCCAACTCTAAAATGTTGAAGATGTAGTCCTTGTATAGAGAGCTTCTTGAAGTACCCGTTAGACAGAGATGATTAGAATGTTGTCCTTTTTTTTGGTACTTCAGAAAAGGCAGACTTGAGTAATCAGAATGATTAATGCAATGACAGTGGAAGTCAACATGAATCAGGGCTTTGACTGATTTGCTCAGAGATTTCAACGAAAAGTACCTTTTACTTTTCGTGTTATAGAGGCTTGAGTTAGAATCTCTTTCTACCTTTAGAAGTTTCTGAGTAACAACTTCATTTTGATTTTGGTGGGAATTACTTTATGTATGAAAGCACTTACTGAAACTTTAGTAGATGAAAAACTTAAACTTATTTAATTGATATCTTCGTCTGTTCTTTTATTCTTCATCTTTAACTTTAGCCTCTTAGCTTTATCTCTTCAAAATTAAAGTTTGCATTTGTTCTTGATTACTTCAAGTTGAGTCTTAACTTTATTGCTTCATCTGATAACGTGCGTCTCATTTTGATGACTTGTAGGAGCTCTTCGTCTTAATATTCTGAGTCTTGTGCATCTTATGTTGATGTATATTCGTCTTAAATAGTTCTTGTTTAATCCTTTGTTTGATCAACTTTCCATTTGTACTATGATCATCAATTTTTTTTTTAGATGCTTAATCATCTTGACTTAACACTCTAGCTCAGTAATGATTATTTCTCCAAGTACCACCTAAGTTTCGTTTCTCAAAGTTCTTCTAGGTTTACATCAATTCGTTAGTGACCAATTAATGAAGAGCAATAAATTTAGAAGAAAGAACTTGCAATCATATAACTGAATAACATTTTTGGTCCCTATATGAATCTAGAGGGGGGGGGGTGAATAGATTCAAGTTCCCTAATTCAATTTTACTTTTTCTCATTTTTTCCCGATTCAATTTTATCTTGGATTACAAGAATGTTGTCAGAGATGTACACAGCGGAAATCAAAGGAAAATTGTAAAGCAAGAAAACAATGAATTAAAGAGATAAGATAGAGAAGAGAGTTTCAGACAGAGATTTATACTGGTTCAGTTTTCGGCCTACATCCAGTCCCAACCCAACAATCTGTTGATTGGTTTTCCACTATAATGATTCTGTGTTCAATACAATCACACTGCACAAACACAAAAATGAATCAAATACTCAAAACTATATGTTCTTCACCTAAGAACATATCTTGATCCTTGACCCCTTCAAGAATCAACCTTTGAGAGTACCTCTCTCAAAAACTCATCAACTCTTCCAAGAGAACACCTTTAGAGAGACTAAAGAAAGAAAATGAATCTTTACTCAAAGACTTAATAAAGTTCACTAAAGGATCCTCCATGCTTGAAAATATTTTAAAATAAGGGAGGTCTCCGTCTGATAAATTGGACTTGGTTATGTTGAAGAGACAGACGGAAAGAAAAATAAATTTGTTTCGTCTACTCATAAGAAGAAGAACAAAAGTTACAATAAGGTTCCTAATGATTATAGAAAGAACATAAGAACCTTAAATAAAAAGAAACCTTCTTCTACTAACAAAGGAGGATCCAAAAAGATTTGGGTACTAAAGTCACTCATTACCCCTGTTGCAGATATCCTTAATAGGAAGAGAGAAGACTTCAAACTGGTATCTGGACAGTGGATGTTCACGACGGGAGACCTGTCTATGTTCCAAGATCTCAGACCAAGTATTGGGATTGTTAGTAAGACACCCAATTCTCTTATCCAAAATGTGTCTTATGTTAACGGCCTCAATTTCAATCTACTAAGCATAAGTCAAGTTTGCGACAGTGGATATGAAGTAGCTTTTAACGCTGATGAGTGTATAGTAAAGAACAAGGATAAATCCATTCTGTTTGTTAGGAAAAGAAAGAATAATCTCTATGAGGTTTGCCTTTTTGACCTTAGTGATCAGAATGTAACATGTTTAATTTCAGCAGACGATGAACGAGATATTTGACATAAAAAGCTTGGACATTTAAGTCTCAAGTATATTTTAAAACTTTCTTAAAAGGATCTTGTAAAAGGTTTGCCAAAAATATCTTAGAAATCTAATCGTCTGTGTGAATCTTGTCAGCATGGGAAACAACTTAAAGCTTCTTTCAAATCTAAAAATGTTGTTTCCACAACAAGACCCTCAGAACTGTTACATATTGATCTCTTTGGACCTACTCAGACTGAAAGTCTTGGAGGGAAGAGATATGGATTTGTAATTGTGGATGATCATACTAGATTCACATGGGTATACTTCCTAGCCCATAAACATGAGTCATTCAGTGTCTTTGAAATATTCTGCAAACGTGTTCAAAAAGAAAAATGAATATGTATTGCATCTGTTAGGAGTGATCATGGAACAAAATTTGAAAATTCTGAGTTCAACGCCTATTGTTTTGAAAATGGTATCTTTAACAATTTTTCGTCTCCAAGAACTCCTCAACAAAATGGGGTTGTGGAAAGGAAAAATCGTACCTTACAAGAAATGGCTAGAACTTTGTTGCATGAAATCTCTTTTCCAAAATATTATTGGGCAGAAGCAATTAATACTTCCTGTTATATTCAAAACAGAATATTGATAAGACCAATATTGAATAAGACTCCATATGAACTATGGAAAGGAAGAAGACCCAACATTTCTTACTTCCATCCTTTTGGATGTGAGTGTTTTATTTTGAACACTAAGGATCAACTTTGCAAGTTTGATTCAAAGGTGGTGAAGGGATTCTTGCTTGGATAATCTAATACTTCTAAAGCCTATAGAGTTTTTAACTCTAAGACGCAAGTTGTAGAAGAATCTATTCATGTAAAATTCCAAGATAACTCAAAGGCTGATAAGGAAATATCATACTTGGAAAATTTGTTTGATAATTTGCAGATAACTCCCTCTAGTCAAGAAGTTGATCCGTCGTCCAACCCTTGCACAGACGCAAGAATAAACGCAAGGACATCTCCCAGAACAGACGAACCCTCTTCGTCTGCTCCTCAACACCAAGACGATCAAGCTCCTGTCAGAACTCGGAGGTTCGCCTCTAACCACACCGAGGATCTGATCATTGGGGATAGACAACAAGGAGTTCAAACAAGGTCAAGACTGAGAGATGTTTCTGGATATGCTCTTCTGTCTGATATAAAGTCCAAAGATATTGGAGAGGCTCTTCAAGAGAATGACTGGATTTTAGCTATGGAAGAAGAGTTAAACCAGTTTACAAGGAATGATGTTTGGACACTAGTGGAAAGACCAAGGAACAAAAACATCATTGGAACGAGATGGATGTTCAGAAACAAGCTTGACGAAGCTGGTAAAGTGGTAAGAAACAAGGCCAGGTTAGTAGCTCAAGGATATAACCAACAAGAAGGTATTGACTTCATTGAAACTTTTGCACCTGTAGCTAGATTAAAAGCAATTAGAATTTTACTTGCTTTTGTTGCTCATAAAAATATCGTCTTATATCAAATGGATGTGAAAAGTGCATCTCTAAATGGTTTTATTGAAGAAGAAGTGTATGTTAAACAACCTCCTGATTTTGAGAGTCAATCTCAACCATATCATGTTTTCAAATTGAAGAAAACACTTTATGGTCTTAAACAAGCTTCTAGAGCTTGGTTTGACAGACTGAGTTCTTTTCTTCTTAAAAATGGTTTTTCAAGAGGAAAGCTTCAAGTAGACCTGACATTATGTTTAGTGTTTGTCTATGCGTACGTTTTCAATCTTATCCTAGAGAATCTCATTTACAAGTTGTAAAACGTATTCTGAGATATCTTATTGGAACCATTAATCTCTCTTTGTTTTATAAGAAAAATAGTGATTTCAGTCTTAGTGGCTATTGTGATGCTGACTATGCTGGAGATAAAGTGGAGAGGAAAAGCATATGTGGTGGCTGTCAATTCCTTGGCACATCACTCATTTCTTGGTCAAGCAAGAAGCAAAACTCCATTGCACTATCAACCATTGAAGCAGAGTACATCGCTACAGCTGGGTGTTGTTCACAACTTCTTTGGGTAAAACATCAACTTGAGGATTGCTCCAGGTTTGAGACCTAAATACCAGTATTTTGTGATAATACAAGTGTAATTAATCTCAGCAAAAACCCTATTCAACATTCAAAATCCAAACATATTGAAATCAAATTTCATTTTATAAGAGATTATATTGAAAAAAGTATTTTTAATATACAGTTTGTTTAAACTGATTTTCAATGGACAGATATTTTCAGAAAGGCGTTAGACGAAACTCTCTTTAATTTTATTAAAGAAAATTTGGGAATTGTTTCTTTAATTGATTAAGTTGTTTCGTCTGTATCTTTCGTCTATTCATTTCTTTTGCTTATATTCGTGTTAAGACGAAACATTGTGTCTGATCAAGTTAAATCAGTCTGAGGAAATTCAAGAGACGCAAGATTATTATTTAATTAATTTAAAGTTAAGTGTGCAAGGACACAATAAATGTAGCATTAAATGAAGTGGAACCTATTGTGGTAGAAGTAGATTCAGACAAAGAAGTTGCAATGCCAACTTCTCAACGACCTCTTATGATTGAATCTGGGGTTCAATCGTCTGAACCACGATCACCTCAATAATCAGATGATTTTGCTGATAAGTATAACTCTTTGAAGCGAAAGTATGATGCTCTTGAGGATAATTGTGAGCACTTAAAGAAGAAGAACAAGGAACTAGAGGAGTGTCAACAGGCCACCAATGCCAAGTTGGAACATCTTCAAAGCCTTGTGCTTGCTTTGATGAAGCAACAACCTCCGCCTCAGTAGTCCTTTTGATGGATTTCAGCCCAAGGGGGAGAAGATTTGAGAGGAAGAAGCATCTGCTCAGGGCGAGCATCTGAAGATGAGTGTCTATAGTGAACTTAGGGGAGAGCTCTTGTACTTTGGTTATCAGACTCAGCGGGAGAGTCTTGTGAATTTTAAATTCTTTTATTCTTTTTAAGTTCTTTGTTGCTCTGATAAATACTATGTATCTATGAAATTGATTACATTTTATTGATGTAACAAATCTTATAAAGAAATATTTTCAGAAAACATCGTCTTGATGTAAATCTGGCATAACTGTTATCACTTTACTTACCTTTGTTTATGCAGATGACTTTGTCTATCCAAAGTAATGGTATGGTCTGGTAATCATCAAAAGGGGAGATTGTTAGATCAAGATCATTAACACTCTTGGTTTTGATAATTACAAGACAGACGATACTTACAGACGAAGTAAGAATAGACGATAGAAGACCTCAGACGAAAGATGACTCCTCAATCTGAAAAGTTCTTATTTCATCTTTCATCGAGAAGGGGTTTCATTTTGGGTTTTATCTTAGAATATCTATCGAAGACTATGTTTTCTGTCAAAACCCATCGTCTACAAGTAGAAGCTGAAGATAGACGACGTAGAAGCTGAAAACAAACGAACACTAATACAAAATCAAGATACAACGTCACTGAAATAACATCGGGTGTGTGGAAATCCGCCGTAATTTCCTTTTTAACGTCGGGTGAGTGAAAGAACCGACTTTAAAAGTCCAATTTTAAATCCCAACCCCATCCCATTTCTTTCTCCCTCACGTTGCCTCTGTTTCTTTCTCTCTCACGTTGCCTCTGATTCTTTCTCCCTTTCTTTCTTTCTCTCTTCTCCTTCTCGCTGCTCCCTTCTTGTGCCCCACTGTTGCTGCCATTGCTGTCATCGCCCACGCCGTCACGACACCGTCGTCTCTCTCTTTCTCCCGTTGACAAGAAGTCTCGCCGTGGTCTATCACTCTCGTTTTCTCTCACTCAGTTCTCACTGTCTTCTCTCGCTGTAGCCGTCCTCATTATCGGAAACCATTGCTGGGTTGTGGCCATTCCTCACCCAAGCCCTAAATTTGAGTACAGTTATCTTGATTTTTCCCCAAATTTGATCTTTTCCCTAAAGGTGATTTTCCCCTAAATGTGAGCCCTAAATATGTTGTTTCAATATCAATGTAGCAATCCCTAAAGGTGATGCATTTTAATGGGTTCTTCTGCTTTGTTTTGTGTGGCGCTGGTTGCGGCCTTGTTGGCTTTCACTGATTTTGTTTCTGTTGATGTGAACCATCGAGGATGGCTCTCTTTCGATGACAAAGATCGTGGCTTGGTGAATAAATGGGCTTTTGAAGGGGAGAAAATCATTCATGGAAAACCCTCTGGAATTGACAACACAATAAGCACATATGGTATGCCACATGCCACTTCTCTTTTGCTAAAAAGTTGTTTCTCTTGTTACTCATGATTACTATTTGAATCTTTTGTATGGTTTCATTGAATTGAAATAGAGTTGGCAGATTATTATCTTTTAGTATGATAAGAGTTAGTTGAGTTGAGGATGAATGAAATACTCTTTGTGAATATGAAAAGCTATGGAAACAAGCTGTGTTTCTCTTTTCCAGGTTAATAATCTCACATAGAATTAATTATAATTTATGTGGCACTGGTGGAAAAATTTAAGGTCATGAGCTATTGATTTTTGCAAGTGAATTGAGAAATATACAATAGTTTTAGCGCGGGGATATACTGTTTGAAAATTGAGATTTGTTTGGAATGTTTAATTAATAAATTATGCACTTTGCTTGCATATGCAATTTACTGCCATTGATTGTGCAGTTCACTCAATAGTTATTAACATTATCTGGTAACATTATCAGCTTTAAGTTGGGTAACTTGACGCATATTAAGTCAAGTTTGTCACTAAAAATGCTCATTACTAACACCAAAGTAGGGAGGAACACAAAAACATTAGTGGTTGGTGTTTCAGAAAGGATGCTAAGGCATTCAGATATAATGGCTTTTGTGTTTAGTGTTGTTGATTCTATTAGCAAGGAATTGACTGCCATTCTCAAGTCACCCACACCAGATGAGCTCTCTGTAACTGAGAAAGAACATAAGATAGAAGAACTAATGGAGATGAATCAAGGTCTGCTCCAGAGTATGGGGTCAGTCATGCCACAATAGAAACTGTTCTTCGAACAACATTGACGTATAAGTTAGCTTCCAAATTGACAGGATGGTGGTGGGGTTGCTGTGTTCTTACACTGCTTCCAACATGTATGCTCTTCACTTTTTGTTTTTTTCCTTGTGCTTCTAATGTTCTCTATTCCATCTCCTTTTATTTATTTTTTTATCTATGTTTAGTTGATAGCCTATGTTACTTGCATTAATCTGATTGGTTCAAAAGAGGGGAGATAAAAAAAGCATTTAGAGCATGTTTGAAAATTCAATCACGAAAGGTTACGCAGGAGGAAAGGATCATGCCGGTAGAGTTCAAAACTAGAAAAACACCACAGGCAAGTTCTGTTTTAGGATTGTTTTATATTGATATTTTGATATATTGTGATATATTGGTATTTTATTCCAGTTCTTTTACTGTTTTTCCATTTCACACTTCCCGAAGCATATTCCCACTTTCCCAAGCTTTAAACGTGATTGGAGCAAATTGTTGCTTTCATATTCGACAAAACTACAGGAAATCAAACAAAGCTTTTGTCTTGCGATATTTATGTTATTATTATTATTTTGTGTTTATTTTACAGTTAAAATACCCATCAACGCTTACATTTTATTTTGTTTTCAAAATTTACTAATTTTATTTGAATTACATAAATGCTTAATAAAAATGAATATTCTGTTTTTGCTTAATCTAATATATTATTATTATTATTATTATTATTATTATTATTCCTATTCCTGTGAAATTAGGATGAGTACGAGAGGAGCGTGTGACTATATGTTTTATCACATTCTAATAATAATATTCTAATCCAAATTTTAAATGGAAAAACATGTTCAGTGTGGTATATATCAATAATCATTTAGCTGAGTTGACTATGGTTTTTCTAATTCCTTTTAATATGTTGCAGGCCTGTCTGTTTCTTGTCCAAGGGAATTTCTTGTGCTAATAATGCTAGATGTGTGAATCAAATCTTCCAGGTCTCAAGTAATATGTAGGTGTCATCTTATGTTAAAATTTTATGTTTGTATTCTGTTTTTGTCTTTTCTTCATAAATGTCATTTTCTTACATCTTATATTTATTTTTTCTTTAATTTTGTAATACAGTTGTGGTGATCTAGGTTGTATTATATATGATCTCTAAGAACAATTGACTTTTAATCATTTTGTAAATGAAGGTATATATAATAAAAGGCATTTGAATATGCATGGTTTTGTATTTGGTGGGCATATAATTAGTAAGATGTTTGTGCTTTAGCAATGTTTGTTTGGTAGAAGAATGAGTAAATAAACTCATGATTTCTTTTTTTTTTTTTACATAATAGTTTTGTTATTTTTAGATTTAATTTGTAGAAGAAGAAAAGAAAATGAAATATACATAATAGGTTCATGATTATTATATGTGAATAAAAAAATAAAAAAAAATTATTTTTGACGTTGGTTGGTTAACGGTTAACCAATATCACATTTAACGTCGGTTATTAAAAATGACCGACGTTAAAAATCAAGACTTTTAACGTCAGTTATGGAACCGACGTTAAAAGTATTGACTTTTAACGTTACCCTTCTTTAATGTCGGTTTAAAACCCTATTTTCCACTAGTGGAAGTAACTCGTGTATAATTCAAATCTAGTCGTTACTCGTGGAAGTTTCCAAAAGTGGTTGGATACTGTGCAAAACCCTCGCAACACGAAAAGTAGATCACGCTTTTGTTATCCATACTGATCAAGTCAGAAAAAGGTATTGAATATGCGCTGACTCTGCTGCCCATACATTAATTATCCTGATTGATCTTTGCCACTGATTAGAAAACTTCAAGAAAAGGACAAAAGTCAAGATTTGAGTCTAACGGATCTTTCCAAGACTGTTGCCTATACAAAGGTTTTCTCTTCTCCATTTCAAGTTGGCGAAAACGCTACACAAGCTTATTCTTGTTATTCACTCTTGAATCAAAGAACTTATACTTCATTGTAAAAACCCTCTCTGCGAAGAGGAACTCTTAAGTTTTTCATAAAATTCTTTTAAATCCACTTGTATGGTACTTTAGCCTGAGGAGGCTGTGTGTGCAAAGAATACCTTGCTTTAGCCTGAAGAGACTGTGTTTCAAAGAATACTTGGTTGTCTAGCCTAGGAAGACTTTGATTAAAGAATATCATGTATTAGCCAGAAGTGGCTGGGTTCAAACAATACTTGTAACCTTTTCACGGTTGATAGTGAAAACTCAATATTTGCTGGGTAGCAGGACGTAGTCTTGAATAGACAAACCAATATAAAAATAACTGTGTTTAAGCTATTTAATCTTATGACTAACGGGGATAATTAAAGAATAACTTAATTTGTTAAAATCAATCTTTCAAGATAAATTTACATCGTCTGTATTGGTTTGAAAACATCAGACGATAGGAGAAAATTTTATTAATAACACAATTCAACCCTTCTTCTTGTGTTTTATTCTTTACAATTTGGTATTAGAGCTCAGCCCCTAAAGGTTGAGTGCTTTACAACTGCTAGAGGAAAAGGTCCAGATGGAGTCACAAGGGCCAACGTTCCTTTTAAGAGGTTCCTCCATGAACAAGCCGCAAGCCTTCTCAGGGGACGACTATCCCTACTGGGCTGATAGGATGGAGATGTATATAAAGTCTACTCAATATAGACTTTGGAGGATCATCACTCAGGGAGATATTCCCATTGTCAAACCAGAGACTGAATGGGGAAATGAGGAATATTCCCTCATGGAGCTCAACAACAAAGCGAGATATGCACTCTCCTTTGCTCTCTAAAGGACAAAATACAATAGATTATGTGCCTACAAGACTGCCAAGGAACTCTGGGACGCTTTAAGGATCTCCTACGAAGGAACCGAAGACGTCAGAATGAGAAAAGCTGCAACACTTCAAAGAGAATACGAGATGTTCTTTATGAAGAAGAGTGAATCCATTGATATGATGTTTGGAAGATTCCAAACAATATTAAATGGTCTTACTTCGCTGGGAATCACATTCACAAAGGCTCAAAATAACATGAAGATTTTAGACAACCTTCCTACTCGATGGGAAGCAATGTCTACTGCCATCTCTATGGGACATGACATGAAAACATTAACTCATGAAAACATGAGGTACTTCTCTGCAAAAGGGACAAGATAAAAGTTCAAGAGCCTATAGCTCTTCCATCTGTAGATGAGGTCCCAAAGGAAGAATCTGCCAAGAAAGAAAGGAAGAAGAAGAACAAGATTCTCAAAGCTGAGACGTCTGAATCAAATTCGTCTGATGGATCGTCTGAAGATGAGATATCTCTCATGGCCAGACGCTTCAAGAAGATAATGATGAAGAAAGGAAAAGGTCAACGCTTCTTCAAAAAGAAAGAGAAGAAGTTTCCTGAGAAATCCTCAAACAAGGAGGAAGGCTCAGAGACCGTCTGCTACGAGTGCATAAAGCCTGGACATATGAGATCTGAATGTCCAAAGCTTAAGAAGAAATGGAATCCTCGTAGAGACAAAGGGAAAAAGAGCTTGCTGACATGGGAAGACCTTGACAGCAATAGCTCAGACGATTACACAGAGGTAGAGGAAACTGCAAACATCTGTCTCATGGCTGGAGACAATCCTTCCTCTGAGGTAAATGACTCTTCTGTCTCATCCTCTTCATCTGAGTCTGAATCAGAATTAGAAGAAATATCATATGATACTCTTTTAGCAAACTCTCATTTTATTATTGAAGAATACAAAGTATGCAAAGCAAAGTTGAAACAAACTTTGGAAGAAAATGCTACTTTGAAATATGAAAAAGAGTTGCTTGAAAAGAAGGTATCAAATGAAATATCGTCTGACTCTGAAAAGAACATTTTAATTCTTGAAATAGAAAGATTAAAGAAAGAAAATGATTCTTTACTCAAAGACCTAACTAAGTTCACAAAAGGATCCTCAATGCTTGAAAATATTTTAAAATATGGGAGGGTTCCTTCTAATAAAAGTTGACTAGGTTATGTTGAGCAGACGAATGAGTAGAAGACAAAATTTGTTTCGTCTACTCATAAGGAGGACCCAAAAGAATTTGGGTACCAAAGACACTCATTATTCCTGCTGCAGATATCCTTAATAGGAAGAGAGAGGACTTCAAGTTGGTACCTAAACAGTGGGTGCTCACGACACATGACGGGAGACCTGTGTATGTTCCAAGACTCTAAGACCAAGTAAAGGGTTTGTGTCTTATGGTTTAGGGAAAGGTAAAATCCTAGGGATTGAGACTGTTGGTAAGACAGCCAACCCTCTCATCCAAAATGTGTCTTATGTTAAAGGTCTGAACTTTAATCTACTTAGCATAAGTCAATTTTGTGGCAGTGGATATGAAGTAGCCTTTAACGCTGATAAGTGTATAGTCAAGAATAAGGATAAATCTATTCTGTTTGTTGGGAAAAGAAAGAACAATCTCTATGAGGTTTGTCTTTCTGACCTTAGTGATCAGAATGTAACATGTTTAATTTCAGCAGACGATGAACGAGATATTTGGCACAAAAAGCTTGGACACTTAAGTCTCAAGTATATTTCAAAAATTTCTAAAAAGGATCTTGTAAAAGGTTTGCCAAAAATATCTTGGAAGTCCAATCGTCTGTGTGAATTTGTCAACATGGGAAACAACTTATAGCTTCTTTTAAATCAAAAAATGTTGTTTCCACGAAAAGACCTTTGGAACTGTTACATATTGATCTCTTTGGACTCACTCCAGATGAAAGTCTTGGAGGAAAGAGATATGGATTTGTCATTATACACGACTATACTAGACTTACTTGGGTATACTTCCTAGCCCATAAACACGAGTCTTTCAATGTCTTTGAGATATTCTGTAAACGTGTTCAAAAAGAAAAGGGAATATGTATTGCGTCTGTGAGAAGCGATCATGGAACAGAGTTTGAAAAATCTGAGTTCAAAGCCTTTTGTTTTGAAAATGGTATCTTTCACAATTTTTCATCTCCAAGAACTCCCCAACAAAAGGGAGTTGTGGAAAGGAAAAATCGTACTTTACAAGAAATGGCTAAACCAATGTTACATGAAAGCTCTCTTCCAAAATACTATTGGGCAAAAACAATAAGTACTTCTTGTTATATTCAAAATAGAATATTAATAAGACCTATATTGAACAAGACCCCTTATGAACTATGGAAAGGAAGAAGACCCAACATATCCTACTTTCATCCTTTTAGATGTGAGTGTTTTATTCTAAACACCAGAGATCAACTTGGAAAGTTTGATTCAAAGGTGATCAAAGGATTTCTACTTGGATACTCCAATACATCTAATGCCTATAGAGTATTTAACTCTAAGACGCAAGTTGTAAAGGAATCTATTCGTGTAAAATTTCAAGATAATTCAAAGGCTGATAAGCAAATATCAGACCTAGAAAATTTATTTGATAATTTGCATATTAACCCCTCTGGTCAAAACTCAAGTTCAAATGGTCAACCTGGTACAAGATGCAAGAACGACGATAGAAGAACAAACGAACCCTCTTCGTCTGATACTCATCAACCTGATGTTCAAGCTCCTATCAGAACTTGGAGGTTTGCCTCAAACTATATAGAAGATCTTATCAAGGAGTTCAAACAAGATCAAGGTTTAGAGAATCGTCTGGTTACGCTCTTGTGTAAAACATAGAGCCTAAGAATATTGAGGAAGCTCTACAAGAGAATGACTGGATTTTAGTTATGGAAGAAGAGCTAAACCAGTTTACCAGAAATGATGTTTGGACTTTAGTAGAAAGACCAAGGAACAAAAGCATCATTGGAACAAGATGGGTGTTTAGAAACAAACTTGATGAAGCTAGAAAAGTGGTAAGAAACAAAGAAGGTTGGTAGCCCAAGGTTATAACCAACAGAAAGGTATTGATTTCATTGAAACTTTTGCCCTTGTAGCTAGGTTAGAAGCTATTAGAATTTTACTTGCTTTTGCTGCTCATAAGAATATCGTCTTATATCAAATGGATGTAAAAAGTGCTTTTCTAAACGGTTTTATTGAAGAAGTATATGTAAAACAACCTCCTAGATTTGAGAGTTCATCTCAACCAGATCATGTTTTCAAATTGAAGAAAGCACTCTATGGTCTTAAACAAGCTCCTAGATCTTGGTATGATAGACTAAGTTCTTTTCTTCTTAAAAATGGTTTTTCTAGAGGAAAAGTTGATACTACTCTCTTCAAGAAAAGTTTTTCAAAAGACTTTATTATTGTCCAAATTTATGTAGACGATATAGTTTTTGGAGCCACTAATGAATCCTTGTGTAAGGATTTTTCCAAGTTAATGTAGGATGAGTTTGAAATAAGTATGATGGGAGAATTGAAATTCTTCCTAGGACTTCAAATCAAACAGACGAAAGAAGGAATCTATATCCATCAACAAAAGTACACAAAAGTACTTCTCAAGAAGTACAAGATGGACAACGCAAAGCCAATGAAGACGCTCATGCATTCGTCTGGTGTCAATCTCAACAAAGACGAATCAGGTAAGACCGTTGATCAGATGGTATACCGAGGTATGATTGATTCTATGCTTTATTTAATTGCAAGTAGACCAGACATTATGTTTAGCGTCTATTTATGTGCACGTTTTCAGTCTGACCCTAAAGAATCTCATTTACAAGCTATAAAACGTATTCTCAGATATCTTATTAGAACCACTAAACTCTCTTTATTTTATAAGAAAAATAGTGATTTCAGTTTGAATGACTATTGTGATGTTGACTATGCTGGAGACAAAGTAGAGAGAAAGAGCACAAGTGGTGGATGCCAATTTCTAGGCACATCACTCATCTCTTGGTCAAGCAAGAAGCAAAACTCCATAGCACTCTCTACCACAGAAGCAGAATATATTGCTGCTGCTGGATGTTGTTCATAACTTCATTGGGTAAAACATCATCTTGAAGATTACTCTAGGTTTGAAACCCAAATCCCAGTTTTGTGTGACAAAACAAGTGCAATTAATCTCAGTAAAAACCCTATTCAGCATTCAAAAGCTAAACACATTGAAATAAAATTTCATTTTATAAAGGATTATGTTCAAAAAGGTATTTTCGATATACAGTTTGTTCAAACTGATTTTCAATGGGCAGATATCTTTACAAAGGCTTTAGACGAAATACGATTTAATTTCATTAAAGAAAATTTAGGAATTATTTCTTTAAAAGATTAAGTTATGTCGTCTATGCTTATCGTCTGATTATTTCGCGTTAAGACGAAACCTTACGTCTGATCAAGTTTAATTAGTTAAAGACCATTCAACAGACACAATGTTATTATTTAATTAATTTAAAAGTTGAGTGTGCAGGAAGACACAATAAATGCATTAAATATGTCCAATTTCAATCCACTAATGAAGAAGATTGTGATTAGCAGAGATATTGTTTTCGATGAAGAAAACATTTGGGATTGGAATGAGCAGCAACCTAATCAAGTCCTCTGTGACAACGAAGTTGAAGAAGCAACTCCAACGTCTGAAATTCCAGCAAATACTACTCCAGCAGTCGCTGAAGTTTTACCGACAACAGAAGAAAACGCCAATGCAATGACTCGTGTTCGAAAAAGACCTGCATGGATGCAAGATTATGTGGTAACTGGAATTGATAATGATGCAATTACTCATTTTGCATTGTTTGCAGATTGTGACCCGACAAGCTTTGAAAGTGCTGTCAAAGAAGCAAAGTGGAAGAAGGCGATGGATACTGAAATTGAAGCCATTGAAAGGAATGACACTTGGGAGCTGACTGATCTTCCAGAAGGGCATAAAAATATTGGTGAAAAAATGGGTTTTCAAAACAAAACTCAAGGAAAATCGGGAGGTTGATAAGCACAAAGCGAGATTGGTGGCTAAGGGTTATAACACTAGTAGAAAAATAACATCTTAAGACGCGCACACTACTACGGTTCATTAGTAACCGTCGCAGTGTGTGCGCGGTGACATTTTTGTAATATGTAAGTTACAGACTATGACGGTTCTATTTAGAACCGTCGTAGTCTGTAATCTAATTATTACAAAATTGTCACTGTTTTACAGACTACGACGGTTCTAATTAGAACCGTCGTAGTCTGTAAAACAGTGACAATTTTGTAATAATTAGGTTACAGACTACGACGGTTCTAATTTCAACCGTCGTAGTCTGTAATATAAACTGTCTTCTTCGGGGTAAACCCTCATTTTCCCAGCTGCGCGCTCCTTCATTTGAATCTGCGAAACCCATCTTCTCCCATTTCCCCATTTCCGTTCTCTTCTATCTCTTCTTCATTGTCTCTCACACCACCCCAACTACACTTCCCCCATTCTTATATTTCCTGTGCTCCAACCCAACCACTCTGGCGGAATCCGCTGAATATACTGGAACCCGGCGACTATGCTGGAAACGTGAACGGTGGAACCTTGCGATTCTGGAGATTTTCAACTCTATTTTTCAACCGTAAGTTTTAATTTTTTGTTCATGTCTAATGGTCACGAACCTCTCTCCGACCTTTTTTTTTTTTTTTTTTTTTATTTCTTCAGATGGAATATATTGATTCTTTAAAGACCCATTTTTTGATTTTTTTTTTGTACTTTGGTTTCTTTGCAATGGTTGGATTCATCGTCTCCGCGTTTTATTTGTTTCCAAAGGGTAAAAATCGTTCCCTTTCTCGAAACCTGCTGGCTCCGCTACGAGAGGAGGAGCGCGTGTGGGTGGTGGCGGAGATGGACTCGCGGCGGCGCATTTGGTTTTAACTAGCAGACCACGACGGTTTTAAACCGTCGTAATCTGTTAGTTTTTTTTTTATTTTAGATATATCAGACTACGACGGTTTTAGTTGAACCGTCGTAGTCTGCAAAAACAGACTACGACACCTGTTGCTACTACGGTTCTTGAACCGTCGTAGTCTGTATTTTTTAACCGTTGTAGTCTGTATAATATGCACTAGTGTAAGCAAGAGTATGGAGTTGACTATACAGAAGTGTTTGCTCCAGTTGCAAGGCATGACACAATCAGATTGGTGGTTGCATTGGCTGCGCAAAATTCTTGGTCTATTTTCCAGCTAGATGTTAAATCGGCATTCTTGCATGGAAACTTGGAGGAAGAGGTATACGTTGAACAACCCCCTGGTTATATTAAGATCAGCAATGAGCTTAAAGTTTATAAATTGAAAAAGGCTCTTTATGGACTAAAACAAGCTCCAAGAGCTTGGTATAGTCATATTGAGGCTTATTTTTTGAAAATAGGTTTTCAAAAGTGTCCTTATGAGCATACACTCTTTGTTAAAATTAGAGATGGTGGGAAAATGCTCATTGTTTGTTTATATGTTGATGATCTTATATTTACTGGAAATGATAGTGACATGTTTGATGATTTTAAGAAGTCTATGATGGATGAGTTTGAAATGTCTGATCTTGGTAAGATGCATTATTTTCTTGGCCTTGAAGTAGTGCAATCTGATGGTGGGATTTTTGTTTCCCAAAAGAAGTATGCACAGAAGCTGTTGGATAGGTTCAAGATGCAGAATTGCAATCCTGCAAACACTCCATCTGAGTTTGGGTTGAAACTGTACAAAGATGAAGAAGGGGAGAAGGTAGACAACACACTTTACAAGCAAATTATTGGTAGTTTGATGTATCTAACTACTACAAGACCAAATATAATGTATTCAGCGAGTCTCATAAGTAGGTATATGGAGAATCCAACTGAAATGCATCTGCTAGCTGCTAAGAGAATCCTTCGTTATTTGCAAGGAACCAAAGATTTTGGGTTATTCTATAAGAGGGGTGAAAAGTCTAATTTGATTGGCTTTATTGATAGCGACTATGCAGGAGATCAAGATGACAGAAGAAGTACTTCAGGTTATGTTTTTATGCTAGGTATAGGGGCTATTTCATGGTCTTCTAAGAAGCAACCCATTGTCACTTTATCAAGCACAGAAGCTGAATTTGTTGCTGCTACAGCTTGTGCTTGTCAAGCTATTTGGCTGAGTAGAATTCTTGAAGAGTTGCAGTTTAAGCAAGCAGGAGCCACTACAGTTTATTGTGACAACAATTCTGCCATCAAGTTATCAAAGAATCCAGTGTTGCATGGAAGAAGCAAACACATTGATGTGAAGTGATATTTTCTAAGAGATCTCTGCAGTGATGGAGTAATCCAGCTAAAGTACTGTCCTAGTGAAGATAATCTCGGAGATATTTTTAATAAACCTCTTAGGTTGTTTCCCTTCCAAAATTTGAGAAAGTTGATGGGTGTTTCTGGCTATGAGATGAATGTAAACTGAAGCTTGGAAGCTGTCAGTTCAAGGGAGGGAATGTTAGCTGTAATTTTATTAAATATGTTTTATTGGTTAGGCAGTAGTTTTATTTAGTCAATAATGTTAATTGATGATTATTTAACTAGTGAGTTAATGAGTTACTGTTCAAGTAGTGGAACAATCTTTTGTAATGCCTATTTAATAGGCTATTTCTTATGAGTTTAATACAGAGAAAAATTTCTATTTTTCTGTCAACTCTGATTAACATTTGGATCCAGTCTCTGTAGGCTAAACAAGGTATTCTTTGAAAATAGTCTTCACAGGCTAATACAAAAGTATTCTTTGAAACATAGCCTCCTCAGGCTAAGAGCATCACAACAGTGGATTTTGAAAGATATTCTAAAGAAAGATTATCCTCTACACAAAGAGGGATTTTACAATGAGTTTTCATCTGATGTCTCTTGATCATTCGTTTGCATCCGATGCCTCTTGATCTATTTCGTTTGCATCGACACCTCTTGATCTTGATCTGCTCATTCTTTAGTCTTCAGCCTTCTCTTCAGTTTGCTCTTCAGTCTGCTCTTCAGTTTATTCTTTAGTCTGATCATTCTTTAGTCTGTTTGCATCTGATGCCTCTTTAGTCTGCTCATTCTTTAGTCTTCAGTCAGCTCTTCAATATCATCATGAGTCTGCTTTTCAATCTCATCATGAGTCTGATCATTCTTCTGTAATTATCAAAAAATTAAGATGCTAAGTCATTTTGACTTAACATAACATTTTAATTTAATAATATAAATTGAAAATACTAAACAAATAATTAAAAATTAAATATTATAAAAAAATTAGATTAAATGTCATAACTCTAATAATTAGTTACAAAACTTTAGTTATATCCTTCTAAATTAAAATATAATTAAAATATTATTACCAAATCTTATTAGATATATGCAAAATTGTATTTTACAGTATATAAGATTAAAAATATTTTACAGTACGTACAAGATTAAATTCTGCTTGCATACATTATTTTGTGTAAACTTTTTCTGAATATTTATCCCTTATTTGATTGGTATGAATGCAACTAGGAAAATAGAATTTAATATTTTGAAAATTATATTTAATCTTTTGTCTATATAAATAGAGTTTCATAATATTTTAAAGATTTAATATACATTTTGGTACAAGTTACGTAGCGCTTTTGAAATTTTAGGCCTTATAAGATTTTTATTTATTTTTTACTATTTTTATCTTTAATTTTTTATAACGTTTAATATTTTTATTTTACTTTTTTATCACTATAATTTATTATCTTTTAAATTCCATCCTTATAAAATAATTTCTTTTCCATATTTAATCTTTATAAATTATTGATTAGTTTTACAAATACTAAAATAGAAAAATAATATATAAGGATTAACTATAAGAAAAGGACAAATTATAACCAAAAAAATAAAATACATGCAATGAGTGACTATTTTAAGGGTGAAATATATATATATATATATATATATATATATATATATGTATGTATATATATGTATATATATATATATATATATATATATATATATATATATATAAATTTACCATGACTAAAACTAAAAAAATAAAAAACACTTAACTAAAATGATGAATATTGAGCCTATTTGAAAAAATATCATTATAAATATTTTATATAAATTTAATATTCGTGTAATTATTGAATAGAAATTAGCTTGTTGGCACCCATGTAGTTTATTGTTTGGTTCTCCTTTTACTCAACAATGGAGTCTCTATGTGTGTGTTACTAACCAGCATTTCTCACAATAATACTTCTTCCTAATTGCTTTTTTTCCCCTTTTCTCACATGATTAGTTCATTGAGAAGACTCGTATTTGTTTCCAATTGTCCTGTTTCACCTTGCAACACCCAATGCTAGGAACAGTCTACAATGAAACCATGACTAGTTTTCAAAAGATCTGAATGCATATCTTATATTTGATTCTACAAACATTTTCTATTCTTTATTTGTTTTTATTATGTCAGTCGGCACGTTGTAATGGCTCAATTATACATGCCATCATAGATTACTTTGGTTTATATATTGATTAGTTAGCCACCGGAATTGACTAAAAGCATTAAACGTTAATATTTCTTGAAGCATGCAAGGAAGGACATTAATAAATTGGAGTAATCTAAATGCACATCTTATATTTGATTCTGCATATATTTTAAACTGTATTTCACAGTACTCTTCCATTCACCCACTCCCTTACCATTTTATAATGGTATTAGAATTTGTTGGTGGTGATCTTCTGTTTTCTTCAGGGTAGCATTTGAGAAGCTAGCTTAAGTTCTAATTTTTTTTTTTTACAGTAAATATAAGATTACAAAGTTAAAAGAAATTCCATAAATTATAGAATTGAATCTTTTTCAAAAAAAAATATATTTAATTTTTTGTCCATGTAAATACATTTTCATAACATTTTAAAGGTTTGATATACATTTTGGCACATGTAATGGTTTGAAAGATTAGGGACCAACAAAACGTTGCCCTTTTCATACTCTATCTACTTAAATGAGTCAAACACAGGAAACTTTGAGCCTTAAATAACGGTGGTAAGAATTTTGGAACATTTCATGCACATTTACCTAACAAATAGGTACTTACTAATTACTTGATAGAAACTTGGTTCGGTTTAGACAAACTCTGCTAACTGTTCCTGATAAACTTTCAAGTGAGCAATCATAAAGAGAGCAGTAAGCCTGCCTCAGAGCCACCAAATGGTTAGGAGTTGATGCATATGCTATTTCAACCCAAACCTCGAGTTGTTATAATTATTTCCTTTGAGTTCAAAGGGTTAATTTAAAAAATTTGATGAAATTTTAATTGCATTCATAGAATCAAATTTGTGTATTTTTTTTCTTCTGTTTTGTTAACAATTATTTGTATTTAATTCTGGTTTGGCATTTTTTTTTCCTTCATTTTTACCTAAATTATCGTAATGATACACATGCAAGAAAAATATTCTCTGATCCTTTTCACCATTTCATTACTATTGAACATGCAGAATTACATGATTTCATTCGTTAGCCTATTACTATCGTAATACCACTATTTATTCACGGGAATACAGCTGTCAAAGTTTGTGTTGTCCAAAAAAACTTCAACAATTATAAGTTGACTGACCTTAAAAAAAAATGTTCACTATTTATACTTTGAATTAAAGCAATCATTCATAAACTAGAGCACCAGCAAAAGCTCCAGTGCACTGAGACATTGGCATAAGTTATACATTAGTCGTTTCCATTCATCCACCCCTTTACCTTTCCTGCCATGGCTCTAGAATTGGTTGGTGGTGCTCTTCTCTCTGCTTCACTCCAGGTGGCATTTGAGAAGCTAGCTTCTCCCGAAGTCCTAATTTTCTTCCGTGGAAGGAAGTTTGATCACAGGTTGCTGAGCAACTTGAAAATCAAACTGCAGTCAATTCAAGCTCTTGCTGATGATGCTGAACAAAAGCAATTCAGAGATCAGCATGTGAGGAACTGGCTTTTTGAGGTCAAAGACGTTGTGCTTGATGCAGAGGATCTCTTGGATGAAATACAAGATGAACTCTCCAAAGGCGAAGACGAAGCGGAATCAGAATCTCAAACTTGTACTTGCAAGGTACCAAATTTCTTCAAATCTTCTCCTCTTAGTTCCTTTAACAAGGGAATTAAATCAAGGATGGAACAAGTCCTTGATAATCTAGAATTTCTCTCAAATCAACAAAGTGCTCTAGGTTTGAAAAATGCTAGTGGTGTTGGTGTTGGATCAGGATTCGGTAATGAATTGTCATCAAAATTGCCATCAACTTCTTCTGTGGTTGAAAGTGTTTTCTATGGCAGAGATGATGACAAAGAAATTATTTTTAATTGGCTCACATCTAACACTGACAATAGCAACAAGCTATCAATACTTTCTATTGTGGGCATGGGCGGGATGGGTAAGACAACACTTGCTCAACATGTATACAATGATCCACGGATAGAGGGTAACTTTGATCGCAAAGCTTGGGTCTGTGTTTCAGATGACTTTGATGTATTTAAGTTAACAAGAACAGTTCTTGAGAGAATCACTGGATCAACTGATGATAGTAGAGACCTAGAGATGGTTCACGGAAGGTTGAAAGAAAATTTGAAAGGGAAGAAACTTCTTCTCGTTTTAGATGATGTCTGGAACGTAAAACAAAAGGAATGGGAAGCTGTGGTGACTCTCACTAATTTTGGGACTCGAGGAAGTAGGATCCTTGCCACAACACGCAGCAAGGATGTTGCTTCTACCATGGGGTCAAAACAACACCACTTGGAGCTATTACAAGAAGATTTTTGCTGGCAGTTGTTTGCGGAACATGCATTCAAAAATGCCAATCCTGAACCAAATCCAGACTTGAAGGAGATTAGTGTGAAGATAGTTCAAAGATGTAAAGGACTTCCACTAGCCTTGAAAACAATAGGAAGTCTATTACACAACAAATCTATTCGGGAATGGGAAAACATATGCCAAAACGAGATATGGGAATGGGAGAACAGTGATATTGTTCCTGCTTTAGCACTGAGCTATCACCACCTTCCTTCTCAACTCAAAAGATGCTTTGCATATTGTTCCTTGTTCCCAAAAGATTATATTTTCGACAAGGAATGTTTAATTCAGCTGTGGATGGCTCAAAAATATCTACAATGCTCTCGTAATGCAAGTCAAGAATACATCGGTGAACAATACTTCAATGGTCTATTATCAAGATGTTTCTTTCAACAATCAAGCATTATAGACAGAGGATGTTTTGTCATGCATGACCTTCTTCATGATTTGGCAAGATATGTTTGTGGGGACAACTGTTTTAGGTTGGAAGTTGAGGAAGCAAAAAATATACCAAATGCAACCCGTCATTTTGGTGTTGCAATCAATCACGTTAAACATTTTGATGGGTTTGGAACTCGATATGATACTTCAAGGTTACGCACATTTTTACCAACAAGTGAGAGGATGGATTCTCTTGATGATAGTTGGCATTGCGAGAGGTCAATTTCTGAATTGTTCTCAAAGTGCAAGTTCTTACGTGTATTATCTCTGTCTGGCTGTTACGAGCTAAAAAAGGTGCCCAAGTCTATAGGCAATATTATACATCTCCATTCTTTGGACCTCTCCAATACTGGCATACATAAGCTACCTGAATCAGCATGTTCTCTCTACAAATTACAAATATTGAAGCTGAATTCTTGTAGACATTTGAAGGAGCTGCCTTCAAATTTATTTAAACTCATCAATTTGCGTAGGCTAGAATTAATAGGAACTGAACTGAGAAAGGTGCCACCGCATTTGGGGAAACTGAAGAACCTTCAAGTATTGATAAATTTATTTGATGTTTGCAAGAGCAGGGACTTTAGTTTTCAGGAGCTAGGAGAACTCAATATTCATGGAAGCCTAAGAATTGAGAACCTGCAAAATATTGAGAATCCCTCAGATGCACTAGCGGTGGATTTGAAAAATAAAATACATCTGGTGCAGCTAGAGTTGAAATGGGATGATTCTGTAATTGATGATTCTGCTAGAGAAAGGTATGAAACTGTGATTGAGAATCTACAACCATCCAAACACTTGGAGAAGTTGTCAATCAGGGACTATGGTGGTAGACAATTTCCATGTTGGTTATCTGATCATTTGTTATGGAGTATGGTGTCCCTAACGTTGGAACATTGCCAATCTTGTCAACAATTGCCTTCCCTTGGAGTTTTGCCATCTCTGAAGGACCTCAGGATTTCAGGGCTTGATGGGATAGTGAGTATTACCACCAATTTTTATGGGAGCAGCTATTGTTCATTTACATCCTTGCAAACATTGAAGTTCTCCCGAATGAAAGAATTGGAAAATGGGGAATGTGAAGCAGTGACAGGTGCTTTTCCACGGCTTCAAGATCTTTCTATACATGAATGTCCAAAGCTGAAAGGGCACTTACCTGAGCAACTTGTTCATTTAAAGATTCTACGAATTCGAAACTGCAAACAACTTGTGGCTTCCGTTCCCGTGGCTCCAGAAATTGATCAATTATGTCTAATAAACTGTGGAAAGCTACAATTTAATTATCATCCAACTACTCTGAAAAGGCTTACTGTCCGCGGAGACAACATGGATACATTGTTGCAGGAAAGGATTGGGCACGTGATATCTGTTAACAATTCTCTTGCACACTTGGAGGTTAAATATTGCCCAAATATGAATATCCTCATGAGTGGTTGTCATAATTTCCTTGTAGAGTTGTACATCACTGATGGTTGTGACTCTTTGATAACATTTCCGGTAGATCTTTTCCCAGCACTCCAGAGGCTGAATCTCAGCAGGTGTCGTAATCTACAGATGATTTCACAGGATCACGCTCACGATTATCTCAAGTACCTGACTTTAAACGAGTTTCCTGAATTAGAATCATTGCCTGAACGCATGGATATTCTCCTTCCATCTCTTTATGAGCTTGAGATAAGTGATTGCCCAAAGGTTGAGTCATTCCCTGATGGAGGTTTGCCATCAAATTTAATAGAGATGCGTCTAATAAATGTCTCAAAACTTATTGCCTCCTTGAAAAGGGTTTCGGTGAGCAATAGCTCTAAAGAAATTTTGGATATCAAAGGAATGGATGATGTGGAGTGTCTACCTGAGGAAGGCTTGCTACCACTTTCTCTTACTTCTCTAACGATCAGGAATTGCGGAGATCTTAAAAAACTGGATTTCAAGGGTCTCTGCCACCTCTCATCTCTCAAGGAATTGTGCCTTGAGAACTGCCCCAGGCTCCAAAGCTTACCAGAGGAGGGCTTGCCCAAATCCATTTCAACATTGGGAATTAAGAATTGTCCATTGCTCAGAGAGCGATGCCAAGAACCAGAGGGAGAAGAATGGCCAAAGATTGCTCACATTAACCTGATTCTTTACTAGAGACGGTATGCATTATGTATTGATCACTCTAAATAATTGTCTTCTAAACTGTATTTGTTTTGCGGCTGTAGCAGCCGAGTTTTTATTGATGGTCAAAATATTTTCCACACTTGTATTCAGCTTTGATCGAATTTTCAGGAGAAAAATATTGTGTTATTGTTAATTAGTTTTTGATATACTGTGTATTTATTCCAGGAGTGTGCTTTTAAAGAGATATTGGTTGCTTTATTCTGCTTATATTATTATTCTGCTTGTATTGCTAATACTTGTCTTGTTTTATATATCTTAAATATAAAATATATTTTTCCCTTATTATTCTTCTTATATTGTAAATATTTCTATTTAAGAACAAATCATTTTTACTGAATAAACTAATTTCTATGGAAGATCGAATAAATAAGTTTTACATGATGGGATAATGAAGGAGTTAATGAATATAATTATAAATTTTAAATTCAGAGTTACTAAATTAATAATAATAATAATAAATTATAGGGATTATTTTTAAATTTGAGTAATTTTAGAGTAACAAGTTTTACACTTATTTTAACATATATACTTAAACTGTGATTATAATTCCTAAATTTCACTCCTTACTAAAGAGCTATTTATTGGATAACATGAAATTTAGCATTTGATTTGTAGGCAGGATGTCATTTGTGTGAAGATTCAAGACAAAGAACTCTTATAGCTTTTTATTTATTTATTCTTAATAGAATTAATATAACTAATTAGTTGTAAATATTTTTCATCTTTACATATTTAATCTTTCATCACGTGAAATACTTGATATTTCATTTGGTCACATTGATTTTCAAATATTAGTATGTTTAATTTTCAGATATTAATATGTTTGATTACAATCTTTAGAATTCAGAACTTTTTTTTACAAATCATCTTGGTCTGATATAAAATGATCTCACGTTTCTAAATGTAGGTGAGTGCTTAATTGATCTGGCAAAACTCTGAGGAATAGTTCATTGCATTAAGAGAGCCTGGATTCCGTGATTGACATCTGGACTGCTCAAGAAAATACCTTCTCTTGGATTTAAATCCTTAATTCATATTCTAACTTGTGTAAACTTGAATATTAGTCACCAAACCTTTTGCTAGTTAGCTTATTTACTTTTGCTTTTATTAATTATTAACGCCATATCAGTCACCAATATGTATATTCTAAGCTTCTAACAATGTAACTGGGTTATATTTTTACACGTTATATGTGTAATTATTTTATTGTCAATGGATTGTGTCATGTCCTTTGTTTTAAACTAAAAGTTACTATAACATTTACTGTATACTAAAAGTTACTGATAGTTTTTTTAAAAAATCAAATTACTAATAAAAGACACATAAAAAAAAGTTTCAAATGCATGAGTAAAATTCATCTTTAAGAAACATACTAACTCATTCAAATTTAGTTGATAAAAATTAAGGTTAAACAACTTTCCTGGAGATGGTGGGTACAATACATACATACATATATATATATATATATATATATATATATATATATATATATATAACGAAATATACATGAGAATTGGTCCAGTTATCTTTAATGTACCATGCTAAAATCAACTCATTATCCCTCGTGAAAACATTGTCAAAATGATATATATATGTACCACTTTATATATATATATATATATATATATAATTCTTTCTTTTGCTGATTAAAAATATATTAAAATGATATTCTCTTTATGTTGTTACATATTATTTAGGAAAAAGAATGGGTATGTTCCACCACATTGTAATTTAATAAGGCAAAGCAGATTAGTGTATTAATTAGTTGAATTTGATATTTCAATCGATATACGAAAATTTGTTATAAGAGTCGATATTTGCTACTATGGAAGGTTCAATTCAAATAGGAACTTCTATACTATTACCAACTGATGTAAAAATTGAATTAAACTGATAATACCAATTGAATAATTAAACCAACATTAATGAGATTTTATAGAAGCCGCTCACATTACTTCACGGACAAACTCACTAAACTTATATTAATGAAGTGCCAGTACTACTCAATCATTTTCTATTGGTGTCACTGTATGGTTGATGCGAAATAAGAGAAAAATGTTAAGTGTTTAGATTGGGTACATCAAAATTAGATTATAAGAAAAAAATAACAAGTGGAAATCCAACGATCAAACATCGTTCATATATTAGTAATATGCTGGCCATTTATAAATTAAGATATCCTTAGTCGGAGAACCTGCTTCCAAAGGAGAAAGTTTTCAATACGACGGTTCTGAATTGTGATAGCTAAATAGCTCACGAAAAACTCTCTCAGTCTTGATAATCTTATAAAGCAAAGATTACAATCAATTTTCATGATTTTAGAGATTTAAAATATCTCTTATTTATAACATATGATAAATCGGAAAACAATGTGTGTGTTTGGTATGTTCATGAAAGACAAAATTAGAATGCGTAAAACTGTTGAAGTTTGTTAATTCAAAATCTGTTAGTTTGTTAATTCTGTTAATTTGTTAGTTAGTTAGTGGTTAGTCTGTTAGAGGATACCACTATAAATAAGAAATCTTGTGTAAGCAAAGAAGAGTGAGAATACACAATATACAAAACATAAAGAGGTGAATTTTTCCAGTTTCGTCTGTCCCTTACTTTTAGTTCCGTCTGCAAGCGTATTTGTTTCGTCTGTGAGTATATTCGCTTCCGTCTGCTACGAGTTTGGTTTCGTTCTCCAACAAACTGGTATCAGAGCAAGGTCAGATTCAAGGGACGTTCTTCTTGATTGAATTACAATGGCACACACCAGCGCAACCTCACAATCGAATCTTCCTATTCTTGATGGTAAGAACTGGAATCGATGGAGAATTCAGATGAAAGCCGTTTTCGGTTTTCAAGAAGTGATGGAGATTGTTGAAGATGGCTACCCGAGCTTACTACGGGTGCAACAGATGCACGAGAGGGTGGCATACAGGGGAGAACAAGAAGAAAGATCGCAAAGCAATGTGTCTTATTCATCAAAGCGTTGATGATGCACATTTTGAGAAGATTGCGCAGAGGCAAACACGTCACAGAGGCAGGCATGGCAGATTCTGGAGAAATGTTATCAAGGAGCAGATCAACTGAAGAAGGTGCGTCTTCAAACGATGAGACGCCAAGATGAATTGATGCAAATGGAGTCAAACGAAAAGATTGCTCAATTCTTTAATCGATCCTCACTCTCACCAATGCAATGAAGGCATGTGGTGAAAAGATGACTGATCAAGCAATTGTTGAGAAGGTGTTACGCACCTTACCCTAACTTTGACCACATCGTGGTGGCCATTGAAGAATCAAGAAATCTTGAAGAACTCGAAGGTCAAGATCTTCGTGGTTCCTCGAGGCACATGAGCAGAGGCTCATTGAAAGATCCATTGAGAAACCTCGTAGAGCGGGTTCGCAAGCCAGAGACTACGAAGAAAGGAGGCTATGATGGAAGAGGTGGATATAGAAACCGAGGAAAGGGAAAGACTACAGAGGAAAGGCGAAGTTCTCATCAAGAACAAGAAAAGGCTGATCAAGAACAAACAAACCTCATCAAGGAGTGGAAGATCTAGTTGGAAAGGAGGAAAGAAGAAAGTAGACGAGAAAGAAGATCAAATGTTTCAATTGCAATAAAATTGGACATTTTTCATCCGAGTGTCAAAGCACCCCAAGCCGTATGATCATCGTAGGAAACAAACATGATGAAGCTCATATGGCAAAAGAAGAAAGGGAAGATAACGAGGGGATGAAAGCCCTGTTTCGCTAATGGTGACAACGGTGCAAGAAGATGTTGATTCGAGTCCGTGAAGTTACAGACGAATCGGAAGTTGCTGACGAATCAAGCATGATTCGTCTGAGAACTGTAAAGTTACGAGACGATACATACTAAGTTGGACCCGTTTGTTTAAATTCTGCGTCAGTAACGTCGTCAAGGCTGCCTCAGCAATGTTACAGACGACAAATACTCAAGAAATTTGCGGTGAAGAAGTTTGGTATGCAGACTGGGTCGTTCTAATCACATGATTGAGCCATAGAGATTGGCTCATAAATTTTGATCCAAGTAAGAAAAGAAAAGTGAAGTTTCTTTGATGATAGAATGATTCAAGTGAAGGCATTGGAGATGTGGTAATCAAGAGGAAGGATGGTGGGAATGCTTATTTGTTGAATGATGTGCTCTATGTGCCCACCATGAGTAGTAATCTAATCAGCCTGGGACAACTATTGGAGAAAGGTTTCTCAATAGCCATGAAACACGGATTCTTGGAGGTTCTGGATGCTGAAGAGAAGAAAATCATGAAGGCACCGCTTGCATCAAACGAGAACCTTCCAAACTACATCTTAATCTTTGTTGAGACTCAATGTCTTAACTCCGAAACTCTATCAGACGACACTTGGTTATGGCACATGAGGCTTGGTCATCTTAATTTCAAAGATCTTAGTCTCATGAAGTCCAGAGAAATGGTTCTTGGGCTTCCGTCTGTACATGTGCCTAAAAAAATTTGTGACAGTTGTTTAATCAGTAAACAACCCAGATCTTCATTCAGCAATTATACTGCTTCAAGGGCCAATAGCTTACTGCACATGGTCTATTCAGATGTGTGTGGTCCATTTGAGGTTCCATCTTTAGGAGGGAACAAGTATTTTGTGACATTTGTAGATGACTTCAGCAGAAAAATGTGGCTTTATCTGGTTAAGGCTAAAAATGAGGTGTTCTCTATTTTCAAATCCTTCAAGTGCTTAGTTGAGAAGCAGTCTGGAAAATCCATCAAAGTACTGAGAACAGACGGTGGTGGTGAATTTACTTCCAGAGAATTTGAAAATTTTTGCATGGAGAATGGGATTGTACATGAGATAACAGCACCCTACACTCCTCAACATAATGGGGTGGCTGAGAGAAGAAACAGAACCATCCTAAACATGGTTAGGAGTATGCTGAGGAGTAAAAGTCTGACACATGAATTCTGGGGAGAAGCAGCAGCAACTGCAGCTTATGTGTTGAATCATTGTCCTACAAAGAGGTTGGAATCTAAGGTTCCAGAGGAGGTATGGACAGGGAAGAAGCCTTCAATCAGGCATTTCAGAGTTTTTGGTTCACTGTGCTATAGGCATATTCCAGATCAAAGGAGAAGGAAGTTGGATGATAAAAGTGAACGTCTGATCTTCGTTGGTTACAACTCCACTGGTTCGTACAAGCTCTTCAATCCGAAGACACGACAAGTAGTATTCAGCAGAGACGTGTATTTCGTGGAGTCAAGCCTTCTTTCGTCTGATCATGTTCTTTCGTCTGATCACGTTCATTCGTCTGATCAAGTTCGTTCGTCTGTCATCCCGATTTCGTCTGTAGATCCTCTATCGTCTGATACACCAGACTCAGACGATACAAGGAACCTCACAGACGATACCAGCACTGAGCCTCAATGTGCTCAAACAAGACCCACTAGATCCAGAACTCTACCAGCAAGACTCAGAGATTGCGAAATTACTTTCGATGATGCTGTTACAGACGAAGGAGAACTGCTTCAGCATATTGCACTTCTCGCAAATGCAGAACCAGTTAGTATTGATGAAGCTTTACAAAGCAGAGTATGGAGGGAGGCTATGCATGAAGAGTTAAAGTCGATCAAGAAAAATGAAACTTGGGAGTTGGTGAAACTTCCAGCTGATAAGAGACCTATTGATGTGAAATGGGTATTCAAGACTGAAGCATTGCAGAACAGAGTTACAAGTTGCAGATATAATGACTAAGTCATTAAGAGCTGACAGATTCAGAGAGCTTAGAAGACTATTGAATGTTGTTTGTCTTTAAGCTTCGTCTGTAGATTTTGAATTAAGGGGAAGTGTTGAAGTTTGTTAATTCAAAATCTGTTAGTTTGTTAATTCTGTTAATTTGTTAGTTAGTTAGTGGTTAGTCTGTTAGAGGATACCACTATAAATAAGAAATCTTGTGTAAGCAAAGAAGAGTGAGAATACACAATATACAAAACATAAAGAGGTGAATTTTTCCAGTTTCGTCTGTCCCTTACTTTTAGTTCCGTCTGCAAGCGTATTTGTTTCGTCTGTGAGTATATTCGCTTCCGTCTGCTACGAGTTTGGTTTCGTTCTCCAACAAAAACTACGTAGTTATCACAAATCAATTACATAGGACCCATTTCACAAAATTTTTCTTTTGAAGCAGATGTTTTAACCATATAAGTTCACGGTAGTGAGAGTTACATAATTCGATATTATGCTTCTATACATGATCTTGCAACTACTGTTTGCTTCTTACTATTCTAAAAGATGAGATTACCTCCGATTAAAACAAAATATCTAGATGTTGACCTCTTGTCACTTGGAGTTCCCGCCCAATCTACACCGGTATAGGCAACGATGTTTGAATGACCTCAGTTCTCACATGCTATCCCTTTTCTAGGAGATCCTTTAATATATCTCAAAATACGAGTATTGTATCTAATGGCTATCACAAAGGGAGTTGAGAAATGTACTAAAAATGTTGACTACATATAGGCTATATTTGGTTTGATCATAGTAAGATAGTTCAACTTTCCCAACAACCTCCAATGTTTGCATGAGTCTGAATATGGCTCCCCTTGATTAAGCACAAGCTTAAACTCTAGGTCCACACGGGTATCCATTGGCTAACAATTCAGCATCCTAGTTTCTTCTAAAATATCAAGTATATACTTCCTTTGAAAAATAATACCTGCTTTTGAATGACCAACCTCAACACCAAGGAAATAATGCAACCTAGCCAAATCCTTAGTTTGGAAATGTTGAAACATATGTTGTTTAATTCTAATGATTTTTTCATGTCATAGCCAACAATTACAATATCATCCATATACATCACAAGACAAATGACCTTTTTAGATGGTGAATGTGTGTATAACTCAAAGTGGTCAACCTCACTCTTAATCATGAAAAACTACTATCTTTACTAAACCTCTGACAACAGGCTCGACAAGACTATTTCAACATGAGCATGAAACTAAGTGATTGCTCCATATAGATTTCCTCTTCTTAGTCACCATCTAAAAAAACATTCTTAATGTTTAGTTAATATAAGGTCAAACAAGAAGTAGCAGCCGTTATATAACAAGATCAACACCAACACAGGCCATTTTGACAACAACAGAAAATGTGTCACTATAGTTTAGACCATAAATTTGAGTAAACCCTTTAGCATCAAGGAGGGCCTTCAAGCGATCCATCATTCCATCAGGACCAACTTTGGCAATAAAATCCTAACTACAACCAATAGTTGACTTCTTGGGAGAAGAGGGAACAAGAGTCCAAGTATGGTTAGACTCTAAGTGATGTAGGAACATCTAGAACAAGAAGGATTACTAGAAACAAGAGAAGGAAGTTTGAAAAGGAAGTGGAAAAACTCCAAGTTTTGTACTCTAGCTTAGGACTTAAACCTTGTAATACTCTTGTAAACTTGTATGAACAAGAATAGGTCCTATTGTAATAACTCTAGGGTATGACTAAAGGGTCCAAAGCCCATGGTTTTCTATAGCTTTTAGGCAAGCCATAAATCCCTAAGCAACAAGGGTTCACACAAGTTCTTTAGAAAAAATCACAAGTTTTCAAAATAACTAAGTTTTCAAAAATCCCTTGTGTGAAGACTTGGAACACTTAGGATTAAAGAAGAGCTCTTAATCAAGTCAAGGATCCATGCCTTCACTTGATTAAGAAGATCTCACCCTTAATCACTAATTGGCAAGGATTGATGACTTGGCTAATCATATGGACAAGGTTTGAAGACAAACCCATGTGCACCCATGTGAAGGCCATGTGCACTCTTGTTTCCTATTGGTCCAAAGCTAACTAACTAAAACTAACTCTCCTAGGTAGTTAATTTCGGTTAGACTAGTACATGGGCTTGATTAGGATTAGCGTAGTTGATTAGGATTAGCTTAGTTAATTAGGATTAGTTTAGCTTAATTAGGATTAGTCTTACTTGCTACCCAAGCAAGGAATTGTGTATAAATAGGCCAAAGATGAAGTTGTAGATATCTTTGATGAAATTTTGAATGAATGAGCTTTAAGCTTTTGAGAGAATAGTCTCTTGTTCCCTTAGGGAAAATCCTTGAATCTTATCAATGACATCTTGCTTCCATTGTGGCAGTTCCTCCTAGGCTTATGGAAGTTTCTCCTTGGCGCCACCCTTCCATCTCTTACCTATTCCGCTTAACTTTGATTTCTCAAACACTAAAATACCTAAATAGCTTCATGGTCGAGCCACTTGCTTAGGCTTCCTCTTGGTGATGGTGGTTGAAGAATAGATTTGGGCAACATTGGAGCTTCTTTGGATCGACACCCAAGAAGCCCCTTATCAAGTTGTATCTAGAGCTTTGGTTGTCTTCACCATTGGTTCATCACCACCGGTTAGTAGTTTGAGTTTCCTTGAGTCTTAGTTTTTGTTTTGAGTCTTCCATCTCTAGAGACTTTCTTTTATAGAGTATCTAGTTTTGATTCTTTGAGTTATCATATTCTTTTGTCTTGAGTTGGAGCATGCTTTTCTTATTTTGGTTATAGCATTAGGTTGTGACTCACCATGGCATGTTCTACCTTATTTTCTTGAATGCATGATTTACTAGCTTGCAGTTTTGATTCCATGATCTTCTAGTATCTCTTCTTGCAAGTTTTGATTCATGCATGTCTTTAGGTCTTTGTTTAGCCTTGTTTGCTTACTGCACCGTGTGGCATGCTTGCTGGTTGGTACTACAGTTAAACCTTGAATCCATGAATCACATGATTTCTAAGTGTTAAAAGCATTTACTAGAGTATATTGCATGATCTTTAGTTTTAGTAATTTTTAGATTACAATTTGCTTTGTAATTTTGAGTAGACTTTGTAATTGCTATGATAAGCTATGATTTGATAAGCCATCCAATTTCAAAAAAAAAAAAAAGAATCAAAATCAAAAGAAAGAAAAGAGAAGAGAAAGAAAAACAAGTGAAAAGAAAAACTAGTAGTGAAACGTAGTGGTTCTTAAAAAAAAAGTGAAAATTATAGAACCATAGAAAAGTGATAAGAAAAGAAGTGAACAGCAAAATAAGAACAAAAGAAAGTGAAAAGGAATGAGTTATACAAAAGAAACACCCAAAGAGCCTACGCCATTCTAGTTAAAATTATAGTTTTGAGTTTCCTAGTGTTTTGTGTATCTTTTGATGCTTTGTATAAATTTTCCTTTTCTCCACTATATTGCACCTTGCTGGACATGTTATAGTGCTGCACATATTGGCATTGTGTTGATTTTTGCACGAGAAGCATGATAGTTAGCCATTAGCAGAAACTAGTTAAAATCGGTCGCTAATAAATTGCTGATTTTTGAATCCGTCGCTAAATTTGGTTGCTAGTGAATTTTTGGCTTGCTGTCCAGTTTTGAATGCCTTACTATATGCTTCTGTTTTGACATGTTTCCTTGGGAAATTTAATGATATTTTTCTGCCCTAGTGTGTGTCATGGTCTCATTAAATTTTCTCCATAATTTGAGTAGCCTATCATTTCATTTTTAGCTTTTATTGCTTGTCTCCTTTGGAATCCTTGGTTTTGTCTTAGAGTCTTAGTCTTTTTGGCCCTCTTAAGCCTAGCATGGTTGTTCTCCCTCTTTCATAGTGGACTGATGAGAGCATTGATAAATGATTAAAGGATAATTTCTAAGAGAGCATAAGAGAAAAGAGTGGTAAAAGACAAGAGAGAATCATTAGAGAAAAAGTCTAATTTTGTGTGATACACGAGTTGATTGAGTGGATACACTTAGTGAGCTTGTGAGGTTTATTTTCTTTATATTTTTTCTTGTATACTAACTTTTTTCCTTTGTAGCCATGTGAGAACTTTTCCCCAATATTGAAGATCAATTATGTCCTAGTGATGTGAAATTGATGAAATGCTTTATAGAGGCAACGAAAAAATTTGAAACAAGTATTTGCAAAGATTTGAATGAGATTTTCGATAACCATAGAGATAGTGATAGAAGGGAAAGGGAAAGAAGAAAGGAATATGAAATAAGAGCTACAAAAAAGAGAGATCAAAATGAGAGGAGAGAAAAACAAGAGAGACACCATCACTCACATAAAAGAAGTGATAGAGATTATTATGACTATAAGAGGGAAATAAGAGAAAGAAAATAAAGAAGGTTGATAGAAGAAAATGAAAGGATTAATGCCAAGAATGTGGGAAAGAAAAAAGAATTGAGAGAAAGAGTTGAAAGAAAAATAATTGAGAGAAAGAGTTGAAAGAAAAAGAATTGAGAAAAAAGAGTTAAGAGAAAAAGAAGTTAAGGAAATAGAGTTGATGGAAAAACAAATGAAGGATAAATGTGATTCTTTACTTGCTTATACTAACCCTTCATTTGATTTTTTTGATTCTTATTTGGAAAATATTGTAGGAATGGTTCCAAAAGATGACTACCAAGAGGAAATAGAAAATCTCTAGTGTAAAAATGTAGAAGGAAAGACAATTGAAGACCTTTATGAAGTTGCTTGTGACCAACTTTACAAATAACCTTTTATTTTGGTGTCAAGAGAAGAGTTATTCCTAATGGAACCTTGGAACAAACATTTTGAAGAAAAGGAATTACCCATAGAGTTTGAACTTCCCTTTGAGAAAGTTCCTTTACTACTTACTATTCCTTTTACTTTTAATAAATATGATTTTGCATGTTATACCCTTGAGTATTATGGCATTAGACCTTGGACAATTCTTGAATTTGGTAATTTGGAATTCTCAATTGAACCTAGTGATTTTTATCTTAACAATGTTGAATTTCCTTTTAGGTTGATGGAAGAATTTAAGAAGGAGGGTACTTTGGAAACTTGATACGCGCAAACAGTGGTTACACCGCTTACACTTCTTATGGCAAGTATACCATAGTCGTCAAGTAATAAGTATTTAGAAAGGGTTGTCGATCCCACGAGGATAAGAAAATGTAATTTTTTTTAATTTATTATTCCTTCAGTAACCAAAATTGTGAAAGTTTGACAAAAAATAATTATGAAATTGTGTAAATTATGCCAATGAATTATGATTAAAAGAGCGATTGGGTTCCTAATTTCACCACTAATTATTCTAACACTTTCCTCTCAGCTATTCAAATTATATTTTTGGTTGGATCGGATTTCTACTCTAGTGACCGTCCCTCTCAGGATCACTCATGCCTCCTAGGTTAATTGGATTAATTAATCTCTTAAGTTAATACCAAATTAATTAGGGAATTAGTTCTATGAATCCAAGTGCAAACTTAGGTGTTTAACATCGAGAATTCCATTAAAATGTACAAGGGTTACATTGGTTCCCTAATCTAGAGGGAGTTAGTTCATGATGGAAAAGGAAACAACACAAAGAATAATTGAAAGAGAATACATAGTAAAGTCTAGAATCTCCTTCTTTTCTTCCTTGAGATTGAGTTCTGCCACCGTCTATGAACTGGTGGAGCTCTCAACCGAAGTGTAGCCGTTGTCTAGGTTTAGTCGTCGGACGCCTAAGAATTAGGGTTTCCAATTTTATCTCCGGAATGAGTTTCCTACTGAATCTGAATTAAAGAGTATTTATAGCCTTTTAAAACATTGGACTTGGGCCTACTGCAAGCCCAACTCGCGCGAGATGAGTAAGTTAGGCGTGAGATGCACGCGAGATGAGGTGCTAGAGAGTTAACTTCTTCTTGAAGTTACACCACCTCGCGCAAGATGATTGTTGTTGAGCGCGAGGAGAGTGAGAGACGAGGTTCCAGAGAGTTAACTTCTCTTCAAGAAGGGTATCTTCGCACGAGATGTGAAGAGATGAGGTTCTAGAGAGCTTCTATTCTTCACTGGAGCTCCAAGTCGCGTAAGTTGTGTTCCAACTTGTGAGCGATGCCTTCTTAGACACATTTTCATCTGGTTTTGCCTATTTTTCTCCTTGAAACACTTAACACACCATCAACAAGCTCTAACAAGAATTATTATGAATTATGATCAACTTAGAGTTATTTTAGGTGGATTAAGAACATGAAAAGGACAATTTATAATATAGAAAGAGTATAAAAATAGCTCACTTTCGTGAGTTATTAGAGAGTTCCAACCAAAACATGTCGAAACTTGAGAAAGTGCTAGTATCAATACAACTTGAAGTACAAGATCCAAAGAGCTTCGGTTATGCTTTGAAAAATGGACTAATTCCTTCTTTTTCTTCCTTAGATTGTGTTAATGATATTAGAAAACAAATTATCTTGTTGTTATATGATTGGCATATAAATAATTTTGGTAAATCTAGCAAATTAAAAAGGTGTTTGAATAAGAAGTCTCCATTACTTTTACATCTATGCAATCACTATAAATTTTATCTATATGTTGCACCATATAATAACCAATTCGGAAAACCTTGTTTGGTATTCGATCTGGGTGGAATGTGAAGACCAATGTAACTTGGAGAATTAACATGTAAAACTTAAGATCTTGAATGCATCATTGATTTTCCATCGTTGTCGTGAAGTTAATGCATGATCACACACCTTTCCTCTGTAATTTGGCCTTGGAATTATTGTTTTGAATGCATGAACTATTTTGCCATTGCATTTTCATTTCTGAATTATATATGAGAATATCTTGCTGCCATGTATGTTTCTTGAGAGATACATATGAGTTTACTTGTTACATGCATCAAAGATGTTAGTCGTGAGAACTATATATCTTTCCTCCAAGACTTTCTGTCTAAGTGGGTCCAAAGAGATCAATATGTAACAGTTCAAGGGGTCTTGTCGTGGAAACAACATTTTTGGATTTAAAAGAAGCTTTGATTTGTTTCCCATGCTGACAAGATTCACACAAACGATTAGTTTTCCAAGAGATTTATTGCAGTCCTTTGGCAAGATTTTTCTTAGAGATTTTCGAAATATACTTGAGACTAAGATGTCTAAGCTTTTTGCTAAATATCTTTTTCATCGTCTGCTGAAAGTAAACATGTTACATTATGATCACTAAGGTCAGAAAGATAAACCTCATAGAGATTATTCTTTCTTTTCCCTTTAAACAGAATGGATTTATCTTGGTTCTTAACCATACATTCATCAGCGTCAAAAGCAACTTCATATCCACTACCACAAAATTGACTTATGCTAAGTAGATTGAAGTTCAACCCTTTAACGTAAGACACATTTTGAATGAGAGGGTTGGGTGCCTTACCAACAATCCTAATCCCTAGGATTTTATCTTTTCCTGATCTATAAGATACAAACCCTTTACTTGGTCTAAGATCTTGGAACATAGACAGGTTTCTCGTCATGTGTTGCGAGCACCCACTATCTAGGTACTTAGCTTGAAGTCCTCTCTTCTTCTGTTAAGGATATCTGCAACAAGAATAATGAGTGACTTTGGTACCCAAATTCTTTTGGGTCCTATTTTGTTAGTAGATGGTTTCTTTTTTGTTTAAAGTTTTTGGTTTTCCCTTGTAGGCATTTGGAACCCTATTGTAGCTAGCATGCTTCTTCTTGTGAACAGACGAAGAAAACTTTGTTTTCTTTTCGTCTGTTTTCTTAACATAACCCAGTCCACTTTTATCAAACGGAGATCTCTCATATTTTAAAATGTTTTCTAGCATGGAAGATCCTTTAGTGAACTTGGTTAAGTCTTTGAGTAAAGATTCATTTTCTTCTTTTAATCTTTTGATCTCTAGAAGAAAATGATTCTTTTCAGATTCAGACGATGTTTCATCTAATATGTTTTTCTTAGATAGATTCTCATTTTTTGTTTTCAAAATAACAATTTCTTCCAAAGCCTTTTTCAGCTTGATTTTGCATGTTTTGTATTGCTCAACAATAAAATGAGAATTAGCTAAGAGAGTTTCATACGAAATATCCTCTGGAGTCGATTTAGAGTCAGAAGATGAAAGTGAGGATGAGTCAGACGATTCGTTTACCTCATATGGATTAGCGTCTCCAGCCATGAGACAAATGTTGGTTATTTGTTCTTCCTCAGACTCTTTAAAGATTTCACTATCAAGGTCTTCCCAAGTCAGCAAGCTTTTCTTTTCTTTCTCTCTCCTGGGGCTCCATCTTTTCTTAAGCTTGGGACATTTTGATATCATGTACCCAGACTTTCTGCATTCGTATAAGACAATATCTCCTCCTTCTTCCTTGGTTGAAGATTTCTTGGGAAAACTTCTTTCTTTCTTTTTGAAGAAGCGTTGACCTCTTCCTTTTTTTATCATCATATTTTTTAATCTTCTCGCCATGAGGGAGATCTCATCATCAGATGATATGTAAGATTCGTCTGATTCTGAGGTTCCAGCCTTCAGAATCTTGCCTTTCTTTTTCTCCTTCTTATTTGATTCTTTTTTAGGGGCTTCGTCAATGGACAGTAGAGCTATGGGCTCTTGAACTTTTATTTTATCCATCTTGCACAGATGGACTTCATGCGCTCTCAGTGAACCTATCAACTCATCGAGAGTCAACGTCTTCATGTCACGTTCAACTGATATAGCTGTGGACATAGCTTCCCACGGAGCAGGCAAACTATCCAGAATCTTCATATAATTCTGAGCTTTAGTGAATGTAGTTCCCAAAGCTGCCAGACCATTGAGGATAGTTTGGATTCTTCCAAACATCATATCAACATATTCTCCTTTCTTCATAGAGAACATCTCATATTCTATTTGAAGTGTGGCAGCTTTTCGTAATCTCACGTCCTCAGTTCCTTCATACAAGATTTTAAGAGCATCCCAGAGCTCTTTTGCGGTTTCGTAGGCACAAAATCTGTTATATTCTGTCCTTGAGAGCGCGCAGGTGATAGCGTATCTAGATTTGCTGTTCAGCTCCATGGTGGTATACTCCTCATTTCCCCATTCAGGTTCAGGCTTGTCAATGGGAATGTCTCCTTGAGTAATGATCCTCAAAAGTCTGTACTGGGTCGATTTGATGTATATCTCCATGCTGTCAGCCTAGTATGGATAGTCATCTTCAGAGAAAGTTGGAGGTTTATTAATGGAAGATCCACCAAAGATGAACATAGGCCCTTATGACTTCATCTTGGATCTTTTCCTTTAACAGCTATTAAGCGCTCAGCCCTTAGAGGCTGAACTCTGATACTAAATTGTAACAGAAAAAAACAGAAGAAGGGGGGTTTAATCATGTTAATTATAATTTTTAACTTTTTGCGTCTATTGTTTTCAATGGGGCAGAAGCAACTTTGTCTTTCTTCAACTGTTGATTTTAATGTTTGAAATGTTCAAGTTGATTAATTCCACATTAGTCTTAAAAACAAAAGCGAATAAAGACACATATGTTTTTATATAGGTTCGTCTTAATCAGACTACGTCCAGTTACTTAGCAACTCGCTAAGTTTTCACTAAAAACTGTGAAAAGAGGTTACAAGTATTTTTTGCACCCAGCCACTTCTGGCTATACATATATTTTTTATCTCAACCTTCTCAGGCTAAACAAGTAGGTATTCTTTGGAACACAGCCTCCCCAGGCTAATACAAAAGGTATTCTTTGGAACACAACCTCCTTAGGCTAAGGGCACCACAAAAGTGGATTTCAAAGAGTTTCTAAGAAACAAAGATCCTTTATTCAGAGAGGTGTTTTACAATAAAGATTAGAACTTAAGAGTAAGAGAGCGAAACCTCAAATGATAGCTTTTCAAGCGTAAGTTTGCCAACTTGAACTGATAGAGGTGAAGTCTTTATATAGGCAAGGTCTTGAGAGATCCATTAGACTCATCTTGAGACCGTTGTCCTTTCCTTCTTGAAGTCTTCAAACGTGTGACAGAGATCAATAAGAATAATCAATGATTGCACAACGAAGTCAGTGCGTGTTCGAGCTTTTTTCTGACTTGATAAGAGAAATCATCAAAAAGTAGATTTACTTTTCGTGTTGCAGAGGTTTTGCACAGTTCTCAATCTACCTTTGGAAGCTTCTTTGAGTAACGACTAGATTTGAAATCTAGCGCGAGTTACTTCGTCTGAAAGTTTGGACTTCACTTGACTTCACAAGTCGAAAGCAACTACATGACTTCGTCTGTCTTTAATCTTGATTCTTCTTCTTGAGGCATGATCTAGGTCTATGAAGGGCAGACGATGACTTCATAAGATGCAAATTTTAAGGAGTCACTCTTCGTTTGTTCTTGCTTTGTCTGTCTTTGGCTTGCACTTCTTCAGTCTAGTGCAATTTCGTTTGTTCTGTAATTAATCAAAACTAAGGGTGTTAATCATCTTGATCTAACATATATAGCTTTCAATTTATTGGACTTGAGCATGCTACGAGTCCAACTCGCTCGAGATATGGAGTAACACGCCCAAAGTTCATATTACCGAGAGCAAACTTGTTGTGCAAGTCAAGTCAATTAATTCACTAGTTGTGCAAATTTTGAGGAGTCACTCTTCGTTTGTTCTTGATTTGAGCATTGATAAGGTCACAGAGAGCATTGATTCTTCACTAGTGCTCCAATTTGCGCGAGTTGAGTTCCAACTCGCGAGAGATGCATTCCTTAGTACGTTTTTCTCTTATTTTTGATAATTTTCAACCCGGAAACACTTAAACAAACCATCAACAAGTTCTAACATGAAATATAATGAAATAAACTCATTTAGTGGTTGTTTAAGTTGACTAAGAGTGTTTAAAATCATTGTCACTCTAAAAATCATTTTTCATATCAATCTGGACATTGTTCCGCATACACGTATATAATATCTTAGGAGATCTAGTTTTGGAGCAAAGTGGTAGAATAGAAAATCATGCACAACATTTTATATTAAACACTGAAAAGTATTCCAAATGCTTACCGCTAACCTAGTTTTCTAAAAGGCACACTATGAGCAAAACATGCCATTGAAAAGTCTAGGACAGATTACTGTGCATAAGTTGTAAAAGTAATTAATTATGAGATTATCGAGCCTGTTTCTCAAGCATTACATAATGAATTGAATGAGAAATTTTCAGAAATAAAGCATCTGCAGTTGGAGTTGACTAGACGAGAAAATGAAGCAGGGGAGTTGACTACTCTTAAGGTTGGTATATTTATGCATTACCAAATTTGACTGCATCATAAAAGGTTTCTATTGTTTTTTCACTAAAACAATGATAATAATGATTTTATATTACTTTGTTTCTAGAACGCACTCTCATATGATTCTATTCCCCTTGGTATTAGATGGAAAAGAATGAAATTGAGGCTGCTCTCGAAAATAGCAGGAAGTCTTTCACTGTTAGAATGAAGAGGTGACACGCATACCCATTCCATTCCAACTTGATGGAGAATTTGCAGTTTTATCAAATACATATCAAAGAAATCATCCAAGCATAATTAAGGTAATAAAATATAGCTGTAAAATATAAGTATACATGTATACAGAGAGCTTGTTATGCTTCTATTTATGTATAAGTATAACCAATTTAAATAACATAATGTATTCAGTTTATTCTCTGATCTAATTAATATTCTCACATAACCAATTTAACATAATGGTCGTTGAGTCCCCACTTAATGTCATAACCAACTTGCTAACAGGTTGAGGCCCTACTTAATGTCATAACCAACTTACTAAAAACTTAAGTTGTTAAATTGAAGCATGTGATTGTATTTTATTTTTCTACATATTTCAGTTCCAAATGTAAAACCTGCTATTAACTATTATTTTTTTAAATTAATTTGATATTATATTTAATGTGAGTTTGTTGTATTTCACATGTGTTTTAAACAATAAAAAATCACCATCTCGGTGAAGCCTGTAATGTGGAATTGATGGTTAAGGCTTCCCAGTTTCCAACAAAATGCCAATGTAATGATGTCAAAATCGTGCCAGTATTTTTCATTCTATCATAAGTTGCTGATTGAATATTGGAACTTGGAATTGATATCAAGTTTTTATTTAAAGGAAGAATTGACGATGCAAGGTGGTGAGCAGAGTACGTGTCCACCTCTATTTATTTTATATTATTCTATATTTTAATTTGTTGATCTATTATATTAATTTCTTTCTTTTATATATATCCATATATATTAAACTAAAATTTTGCAATTAATAATATATATATATTTTAAAATTCTGAATCATGTTTTACATCAGTTATAAAATAGAAAAAAATGTATGATGTATAAATGGCCAATCTTAAGTAGAATAAAAGGTTCCTTCGGAACACTTATTTATTTCTATTTCAATATACTAGATCAGGTCTCTTTTTTTTTTTATTTTAAAAAAAAAATTAGGAAATAAAATAAAAGTGGGAAATTAATATAAATGACAAAAAGATATTGGAACATAATTTTGGAAGAGATGATGGAAGCAGGAGTTCATTTTGGTCACGGTACTAGAAAATGGAATCCTAAAATATCACCTTATATATCTATAAAACGTAAGGGTATTCATATTACAAATCTTATTAGAACTGCTCGGTTTTTATGATGAAGCTTGTGATTTAGTTTTTGATGCAACAAGTATAGGAAAACAATTCTAAATTGTTGGTATAAAAAAAAAAACCAGCGGATTCAGTAGTGCAGGCCGCAATAAGAGCTCAGGGACTTGAGAACGCGACAAAAGATAGGGAGACTCAATTGTTTTCCAAAAAGGGATGCTGCTATATTGAAGAGACAATTAGCTCATTTGGAAACATATCTCGGGGGCATTAAATATATGACAGGGTTACCTGATATTGTAATAATCGTCGATCAACAAGAAGAATATACGACTCTTCGAGAATGTATAACTTTGGAAATTCCAACAATTTGTTTAATCGATACAAATTGTGATCCTGACCTCGCCGATATTTCGATTCCCGCTAATGATAATGCTATAGCCTCAATTCGATTAATTCTTCATAAATTAGTATTTGCAACTTGTGAGGGTCGTTCTAGCTATATACGAAATTCTTGATTAATAATAAGTAAGATAAATAAATTATTTGAGTTAGTTGGAGCAACTCATAGATTTATGAAATCGGTTACTATACTAGTACAAAATTGGACAAAAAAATATAAATATAAAAAGAACAAACAAAAATTATATGTGATTAGTCGTAATAGTCAAAATCAAAAAGGAAAGGAGATGTTTGAATTAAAATAATTCTCTTTCATGTTCTTATTTTTTTAGAGGGATAGATGCAGAAAATCTACTTATTTTTAAAAATTTTCTGAACCACTCTTTACCGGCGTAGAAAGTATACTTTTCACTTCAGTTTTTGAATCCACGTCGTAAACCCATACTTTTAACGTGTGACGTTATAAGGTTTTTCTAATCGACATTGTAGGTCTTTTTTGCAGTAGGATGTTGACTAAAAGTTTTTACAAAGTAAAATGTTGACCTATTTAATGAAAATGTGATTGGCTTAAGGTTAGTAATTTGAATTATTCTCCATCTTAGGATGAAATGAGTGATCAAAGGTATAATGAGAGGCACGATCATGTTCAAACACTCCACCATAGGATTTAGAAACAATCTAGAGACTAGGAATCAATTAGAGAATGTGTGACACATATGACTTAAGGTTGAATCTTATTCCTTGGATCAAATCCAATCCCAAGGCTAATATTCAATCTTAAGGTCATGCTTAAAATGTGATTTGGTTGATTCGAATCTAATCTATTTAATTTAAATTTAATTAAGTCGTGAAAATCAAATCAAGTTAGTAGAGAGAGTACTACTTATCTCAAAAATCTCTTCCAAGGTGCACGCGCTTTCTAATTTGAAGCATCTAAGATTAGTTCCACTTAATGCTAACTAAGATTAGAACATTTTACAAAGATAAGGCCCAAATTCAACTCTTAGAAACAATTACATAATTGAAAGAAAAGTACTAGGCCTAAACACTTAAGCAAAATTGCTGGAAAATCTTGGCAACACCTAAACACTAACTCCAAACGTAATTTCGTCCTAGATTTTGTAGCCCTTTAGGTTATCTTTAAAATGACACCATGAGCAGCTTAATCAGAGTTGTGCAGCACAAGTTGTGCTCAAAATACTGAACATGGTCAAGACCCAAAACAACAACGAATTTATTGAAAAATCAAATTGAAAGTATAAGCCCAATTTAAAGAATAAGGTTCTCATTCTTCTTTAACTTTTACTTGATCATTTGTTTCCTCCTCTAGCTTATAGTTTCCCTTGGAGAGTTTGTTGGGCTCTTGGAGATGGTCATCCATCGAACCCTCATTATTGTGGCCAACTGGCCCTCTAGTTGCAATAGCCTCTTACCTACAATACCAATTTCACCTGGATCAAAGACCAAGAAAAATTTGTCAAGTTTAACATTTAATAGGAAGATACTCTGTCTACTAATATCAATAACACAATGTAGAGAAGTAAAGGAAGAATTTGAGTGAATTGCTCTGGTATAACCAAAACTCAAGGAAGTCTCTAATTCCTTCTTTATATGTGTAGATATTATTCCTTCAATCCATGTGGAATCCACTTTGTTGAAACTCTTCTTTAAGATATTTTCTTTAGGTATAGAAGTTTGTGATGTTCCCTCCTTCTTAAACTCATTCTTCCATCTAAAAGGGCATTCAAAATAAAAAAGATATACATTAGTAGGGTAAAGCAAGAATTCCAACTCACCATTCTCAAACACTTTCCAAGGTGTAATGCCTTGAGGATCTATTATGTAACAAATGGTGTTGTGCAAGTTATAACTAGTTACATAAGTAAGAGTTAAAGAAGTCTTCCTTTTTAATAGTACATCGTTCTCAAGTACTTCCTTTCCTCTACCTTTGTCGCTCCATGGTTCCTCTATGCACGACTTCTCACTTGGTCCTAGAAAACAAAATTTCTTGACAGTGATTCCTTTAGATATCTCATAAGGTATCCTTGGCTTTGTATCCTTCATGACCTTGCACACAAACACACTCCTTTAGTTCGACCATGCTCCATTAAATAACATCTTAACATCGTTTTTAAGACAAAAGTTAGCATGAGCAAAAGCAAGGGCATCATATAAAGGACTAAGCTCAAACTTCTCTCTAATTAGTCTCCCAAACATTAAGTCCTCATTTGTCTTATGATTACCTATACATTGCAAGCTCAAAGAAATGGGGTTAGGTAAGCATAAAAATTGGATTTCCTAGTGAGGATTTCTCTCTTAATCTCATGGGTAGCTATACACAACTTAGCTCTCTTTCCTTTCAACTTTTCACACTTGTTTTTACATTTAGAATGTGTAGTGGCATTTCTTGTAAATATTTCACAACTCTCGGCCAAAGCATTTTTTCTACTTGGTTTTGAACTTTTAATGGTTCGCTTGGATAAGGCTTGTTGCCTTTCATTTTCTCTTTTGATTTTAATCTTCAATTGGTCTCCACAATCTAGTTGATGCTCAATCTTTTCGGCCTTGTGGATTTCATCTCCAAGAGTCATATAACTTTGGAGTTCAAGGATGTCTTGGATGTTTTGATTCAATCCATGGGTGAATCTAGCAATGGTTGCCTCCCTTGGCTCTTGATAGTCAGCCCTTAGCATGGTTAGTTCAAGTTCTTTGTAATATTTTTGAACACTCCTTGTACCTTAGGTTAGTCTTTGAAGTTTAACATGCAAATCTCTAGTGTAAGAATGAGGAACATACCTTTCTTTGAGAGCTTCTTTCAATTAAGTCCAATAGGTGATGTGTTATCTCCTCCTTCTCATAGCATCTCCTAAGACTTGGTTCCAGCATACTAGTGCATACCCTTCAAACTCTAGAATGACAAGGTTCAATCTCTCCTTTTCACTCAAATATGTGTGGCCTGAGAAAACTTTATCAACCTTCATCACCCAATCATAGTAAGATTCTCCTTGGTACCCTCTCTCAAGGTTACGGCCAAATCCCCTAGGGGTTCCCCTTCCTCTATTTCTCCTATTTTCTTCATAATCATCAAATGCATAGCCTCCTCATTGTAACTTCTACCATCACTTACTTTAGGTGAGACATAAGCTCTCCTACTACTTCCTATTCTTTCTTCACTTCTCCTCTCATAAGCCTCTCTTTCTTTTCTCCCATTCTCCTCTCTTATTGTTCTTTCAAACTCTCTTCTTTTATGATACCCCTCTCTCAACCTTCGGTTACTCACTCTTATTTCATTCACACTCTCATTGAGTTCATGTTGCATTCATGTGAATTTCTCCATCATGGTATCCATCAATCTTTTTGTTCTAGGAGACGTATGACTTCCAACACTTGGAGAGATGTCCATGAATGCAAGGAAACCATTAGAAACACAAGAGTAATATAAGAAAATTAGGTCATTTCCCCTCATTAAGTGTATACACTCTAAGTCACTTGAGTACCACACTTTCATGGCTTTTTCTATAATGTTCCCCCTTGCCTTTAACCACTCAAACTTTCTTAAGCTTTCTTAAGATACTTCTTATCAATTATCAAGGTCTATCTTCCAAAGTTAAAGGGAAAACAATTCTAGAATTAAGCTTAGGAATTCCATCCAGGAAACATTCTTCTTTTTGTTCTAGGAGACATATGACTTCCAACACTTGGAGAGCTGTCCATGAATGCAAGGAAACCATTAGAAACACAAGAGTAATATAAGAAAATTAGGTCATTTCCCCTTATTAAGTGTATACACTCTAAGTCACTTGTGTACCACACTTTCATGGCTTTTTCTATAATGTTCCCCTTTGCCTTTAACCACTCAAACTCTCTTAAGCTTTCTTAAGATACTTCTTATCAATTATCAAGGTCTATCTTCCAAAGTTAAAGGGAAAACAATTCTAGAATTAAGCTTAGGAATTTCAGGAAACATGCTCTAGACAAAACCAAGTAAGCCAATGAATGACAAACAATAAAAGGGTATTCAATAAAGAAAATTAAGCAACTCAAAAAGAAAATTATATGTGACAAAGTGTAAAGAATAAAACACAAGAAGGGGGGTTGAATTGTGTTATTAATAAAATTTTTCTTTATCGTATGTTGTTTTCAAACAGGTTTAGACGATGTAAAAATTATCTTGAAAGATTATTTTTAACAAATAAGGTTATGGTTTAATTATCTCCGTTAGTCACAAGATTAAATAACTTAAACACAGTTTTTTTTATACTGGTTCGTCAATTCAAGACTACGTCCAGTTACCCAGCAAATACTGAGTTTTCACTATCAACCGTGAAAAGGTTACAAGTATTGTTTGAACCCAGCCACTTCTGCCTAATACATGATATTTTTTAAACAGAGCCTTCCCAGGCTAATCAACCAAGTATTCTTTGTAACACAACCTCTTCAGGCTAAAATTAGGTATTCTTTGCACACAGCCTCCTCAGGCTAAAGTACCACACAAGTGGATTTAAGAGAGTTTTAAGAAAAACTTAAGGATTCCTCTACGCATAGAGGGTTTTTACAATGAAGAATAAATCCTTTTTGATTCAAGAGCGAAGACAAGAATAAGCTTATGTAGCGTTTTCGCCAACTTGAAACTTTGAAGAGAAGACCTTTATATAGGCAACAGTCTTGAAAAGATTCGTTAGACTTAAATATTGATCGTTGTCCTTTTCTTGAAGCTTTCCCATTAGTAGCAGAGATCAATCAGAATAATTAATGTTTGAGCAGCAGAGTCAGCGCACATCCAGTACCTTTTTCTGACTTGATCAGATTGGATAACAAAAGTGTGATATGTTTTTCGTGTTGCGGAAGTTTTATACATTATTCAACCACTTTTGGAAACTTCCATGAGTAACGACTAGATTTGAAATGTGCACAAGTTACTTCGTCTGTCTTCAGTTTCTACTTGAAGATGATGGGTTTTGACAGAAAACATAGTCTTCGAAAGATGTTCTTCAAGGAAAGTCCGAAGATAATGTCGTCTACCATCATACTTGTATCGTCTGAACTTTGTAACATAGCCTCAAAGATGAAAAAGAAACTTATCAGATTGAGTAGTCATTTTTTGTCTGAGGTCTTCTGTTGTCTAATCTTACTTCGTCTGAAAGTATCGTCTGTCTTGTAATTATCAAAATAAAGAGTGTTAATCATCTTGATCTAACAATCTCCCACTTTTTGATGATTACAGACCATACCAATACTTTGGATAGACAAAGCTCATCTGCATAAAACAGGGTTAGTAAATTGATAACAGTTATGCCAGATTCACAAGAAGGGGGGTTGAATTGTGATATTAATAAAATTTTATCCTATCGTCTGTTGTTTTGAAACTAGTACAGATGATTCAAATTTATCTTGAAAAATTTAATTTAAGAGATTAAGTTATTCTTTAATTATCCCCGTTAGTTATAGGATAAAATCCAGAAAACATAGTTTTTATACTGGTTCGTATATATCACACTACGTCCAAGTTACCCACAAAAACTGAGTTTTCACTATCAACCGTGAAAAGGTTACAAGTATTGTTTGAACCCAGCCACTTCTGGCTAATACAAGATATTCTTTGATCACAGCCTTCTCAGGCTAACACACCAATTATTGTTTGAAACACAGCCTCTTCAGGCTAAAGAAAGGGTATTCTTTGCAAGCACAACTTCCTCAGGATAAAGTACCACAGACGTGGATTTAGATAAGTTTAAAGAAACTAAATTTTCCTCTTCGCGGAGAGAGTTTATACAATGAAGAATAAGTTCAAGAGCAAATTCAAATAATCAGCTTATAGTAGCATTTTTCGCCAACTTGAAATGGTGAGGTGAAGACCTTTATATAGGCAACAGTCTAAAGAGATCCGTTAGACTCAAGAGATATGACCATTATCCTTTTTCTTGAAACATTCCATCAGTGGCAGAGATCAATCATAATAATTAATGATTCACAGCGGAGTCAGTGCATGTTCAGCACCTTTCTCTGACTTGATCAGTTTGGATAACGAAAGTGTGATCTACTTTTCGTGTAGCAGAAGTTTTGCATAATACTCAATAGCCTTTTTGGAAACTTCTAAGAGTAGCGGTTGAATATGACATTTTGCACTCGTTACTTCGTCTGTTTTCACTTTCTGTGACGTCTGTCTTCATTATGCTTTTAGTAGACGATGGGTCTTTGATAGAGCATAAGACGTTCAACTAATGCTCTAGATTAATGTCGTCTACACTCGTGATTGTATCGTCTGCTCTTTGTGATGAGACATCTTTGAGGAAACATGGAATAAGTCTTATCAGATTGAGGAGTCACCTTTCGTTTGTGGTCCTCACATCGTCTACACTTGCATCGTCTGTTCGTATCGTCTATCTTGTAATTATCAAAACTTAAGAGTGTTAATCCCCTTGATCTAACAATCTCCCCCTTTTTGATGATTACAGACTATACTAATACAGCGGAAGGACAAAGTCATCTGCATAAACAAAAGTTAGTGAAATGATACCAATTATGCTAGATTTATATCAAGATGATGTTTTCTGAAAAATACTTCTTTATAAGTTTGTTACATCATAAAGATGTAGTCAATTTCAGATATACAATCACAAAGTAAGATATAATAACAGTCACAAAAAAATTACTAAACTCTCCCCCTGAGTCTAATACCCATTGTACAAGAGCTCTCCCCAAAGCTCACTATAGACGCTCATCTTCATCTTCAAATGATCCCCCTAAGCAAATGCTTGCTTTACCTTCTCCCCCTTGGGCTGAAATCAACCAAAAAGAATTACTGAGGTGGCGGCTGTTGCTTCAACAAAGCAAATACAAGGCTTTGAAGATGTTCAACTTTGGCATTGGTGGCCTGTTGAGACTCTTCTAGCTCCTTGTTCTTTTTCTTTAAGTGCTCGCAGTTATCCTCAAGAGCATCATTCTTCCGCTTCAAAGCATTGTACTTATCAGCAGAATCGTCTGATGATTGAGGTGATCGCGGTTCAGATGATGGACCTCCAGCTTCAATCATAAGAGGTTAGCTAGAAGTAGGCATCACTACTTCTTCATCTGAAACAACCTCTATCACAATGGGTTCTACTTCAGTTGCCTTCAAAATTAAGGTGAACAGAGGAAAGTCCATCTTAGAATTGAAGTTTTCTTCCCATTGCCATTTGTAGATACTGTTGAAGGTTGTCAGTTGATAGTGCTGAGGCATATGAGGTGGAAGAGTGTACGCATAGGCTCTACCGGGGTAAACTCTGCCACAGGTGACAGACTCTTCATCAAATGAAGTACCTGAGCAGAATCTAGACGTGTTCTCATGTTCTTCTATCATCCTCTGAATCTTAGGATTGATAGGCCTTGTAGAGTACGTCTGAAAAGCTTTCAGATGATCATAAACAGCCTGGGGTAGACGCTTGACAATGTGTCTAGCATACTTGAACTCCTTTTCTCAGAGTATCATACTGACCTTGGGTCTTGATGTAAAGTGTAGGCTCACTCTTGCTCCTCCTAAATCCTCGATCAACGAAGTACTGATTAATTCTGCTATACCATGCTCGAGGAGCTTGCTTCAAGCCGTAGAGTGCTTTTCTCAGTCTTAATACTTTGTTTTCTTTGCCTTCGCACATAAACCCTTGTGGTTGCTCCACATATATCTTTTCTTCAAGCACACCATTAAGGAATCTTAATTTAACCTCTAGTTGATAAATGCTCCAACCTTTTTGTGTCGCAAGAGTTATTAGAGCTCTTATTGTATCTAGACGAGCAACTAGAGCAAATATCTCGTTGTAGTAAATCCCGGGTTGCTAGGAGTAACCCTTTGCTACTAGTCTTACCTTATGTTTTTGTATGGTTCCATCATGGTTGAGCTTTGTCTTATAGACCCACATAACCCTAATAATATCTTTTCCATGTGGAAGATCAACTAACTCCCATGTGTTGTTTTTCTCAATCATTTTTATCTCTTCTTCCATTGCCTTGACCCATACTTCCTACTTTAATGCTACTTCAAAGCTTTCAGGTTCAAGTATGGCTAAAATGCAAGACTCGTATATATCTGCCAATGATCTTTCTCGTCTCGGAGTAGTGTCTAGTGGAAGGCTCACCTGGGTCTTCTACTGCTTATTCTACTTCTCCTAGAGGTAGTTGCATTGATATATTGATCTTTTGCTCCACCTTTTCTTCTTCCCAATTCAAAGCAGCATTTTGATTAACTTCAACATCTCAGTTGATTGTCAACTTCTTAGTTTGTAAGTTATAGACACGATAACCTTTAAACTACGTGTTATATCCTAAGAAGATTCCACAAATTGTCTTGTCTTCTAATTTGTGTCTCTACATATCCGGAACATGGATGTATCAGATAGATCCAAATACCCTTAGGTGCTTTGCTGATGGCTTCTTCCCGCTCCATCCTTCAATTGGGGTTTTATCTGGGACTGCCTTCATTGGACATCTATTAAGTATGTAGACAACAATGTAGACTGCTTCTGCCGAAAAAATATTAGGCAACCCTTTCTCTTTCAGCATCAATCTAGCCATCTCTAAGACCGTGCAATTCTTTCTTTCGGACACGCCATTTTGTTGTGGAGAGTACGCAACTGTTAGTTGCCACTCGATGCCTTCATGCTCACAGAATTTGTCCAACGCATGGGATGTGTACTCCTTGCCATAATCACTTCTAAGTACTTTTATATGTTTTCCACTTTGTTTTTCAACAAGGTCCTTAAACTTCTTGAATATTTAAAAAACTTCTGATTTTGTTTTCAGGAAATAAACTCATGTCATTCTAGAGAAGTCGTCAATGAGAAAGATGAAATACATGTTGTTCTCGAGTGTTGGTGTCTTCATCGGTCCACAAATGTCAGTATGGATTAACTCCAACACGTCTTTTGCTCGCCACGCTTTGCCTGTCGAGAACGGTAATCTGCGTTGCTTTTCGAGGAGACATCCTTCACATGCTTCATTGTTCCCCTTTAAGCATGAGAGATCTCTCATCATATTTATCTGGTATAATAGCTTTAGGGCGTGTGTGTTGAAGTGGCCAAATCTTCGATGCCAAAGGCATGAATCATCAACTTGTACCTTATGGCCATGTTATTTGTATATCTCAACTTTAGCAGGAAGCTTCTATTACTTTTCTCCATCTTCACTTGGGATATCTCAACCATTTTGTTATGGTTGTCATAGATTTGGCATACATCTCCTTCAAAATGAAGAGCGTAGACTCTCTCAATCATTTGGCCAATGCTTAGAAAATTTTCTTCTAGGCTGGGAACTAGTAAAACGTCATGGATGAGTCTTGTCCCTTTCCTTGTCTCCACCATGATCGTGCCTTTGCCTTTTGACTCTACCACGATGCCATTTCCTAATCGAACTTTCACCTTAACAGGGTTGTCAATGTTTTATTAGATACTCTCATCCTTGGTCATGTGATTGTTGCAGCCGCTATCCAAGTACCAACTTCTTCCTCTTTCATCGGGTGAATATTGGGTAGTATAGAAAAGTTGATGTTCGTCATTATGCTCTTCGACAAAGTTTGCTTGATGTCTATTTTTGTTGCGACAATTTTTCTCTACATGCCCAAACTTCTTGCAATAGTTGCATTGTAGCCTTTCACGGAAACAACAATCTTTCTCCACTGAACCGTACTTTTTGCAAATGTTGCATGAAAGATTTTTATCTTGACTGTTCTTGAAGAAATTTCTAGAAAATTCTCTTGTTTTAGAATTTTATCCATAATTTTTCTTTCTTTTTTTTAAAATTCTCTTTTTTTTTTTTAGGTCAAAATTTGAACTTATATTGAAAGGCATTTTCAAGTGAATCTTCATCACGCCTGTACAATCTTTGTTCAAATGCCTCAAAAGAGCCCATTACTGTCATGGATAGAGTAGACAGGTCTTTGATTTGCTCAATCGTTATCACGATTGGGTCAAACTTTAGCTTAATAGTAATTAAAATTTTCTCGACAATTTTTTTTATCAAGAATAGTTTCCCCAAAGGCTCTCATTTGATTTACGATTTCTTTAACTCTAGAATAATAATCTTTGACAGTTTCAGATTCTTTCATCTTCAATATTTCGAATCTCGTCTTAGAGTTTGAAGTTTAATGACACATATCTTGTCGCTTCCTTGGAACTCCTCCTGTAGTGTAGCTCATGCTTCCTTTGCACTTGTTGTTCCTATTATTCTTGGAAAAATTGCGTCAAACACCGCTTGTTGTAGAGTAAATAATGCCTTTAAATCTTTCTGTTTATTCTCTTTCAATTCTTTTCTTTGAACTGCATTAAGAGTTGTGGTTTCTGCAGGAGTAATATATCCTTCTTCTACAATGTCCCATAAATCTAGGGAGCAAAAATATATCTTCATTTTTACGCTCCAAAAGTCATGGTTTTTGCCATTAAAATTAGGGACAATGATAGATGAGAGTTGTGAGGTGTTAGCCATAACTTAGAAATATATAGACGTGGGATAAAAAGAACAAGAGAAATGCTTAATTAGAAGTACTTGAGAAAATTTTAGAACAATAGGTGAATAATATAACTACGCCCAATGTATGATCAAACGTAGCTCTAATACCACTGTTAGTTTTCTTTAACATCGACGTGTTGTTTTTCAAACTATTGATATTATGATGGAGTGCAATTTTTTATGTTTTTTATTTACTAGTTGGGAATAAATTATTTTCTTGTAACAAGCTAAAGTTTGTTAGGTTTCTACTTGATGTGGAGTGTTGAAAATCAGAATATAATAGTCTGATTTATTAATCGTAATTATTTACAAGTACATTATCTTTGATTCAGAGGAATTAAAATATCTTCTCTGTATGTATAATTAAGTAGTAATCCTGTGTAAACATGTTCACACTGTGTACTCTAAAGCATGTTTTTTACTCTAATCCATCTGTTTCTCCTATTTTAATACAACTCCACTCCACTTGCTCAGAATTTATTCAAAAAACTAGTATTTTCTTTAACGAATACATGGATTTAAACCTGGAAAAAGTTTCATTCACAAAGAAAAGGAGCAATTTCAGATTTTTTTCTTATTTTCTTCTATAAATCATATACAGAAGTTTACTCAAACAAACCATTATATAGTTATCCTAACTGTTGACATGCCATTGTATGGTTCATAAGTTAGATGAATTAGTTGGATGTGAGACAAACTCTGTTAAATACTTGCATGATCAAATTCCTATTTCTCTTGATTATTTGATTGCAGTCTGGTAATCAATCTGGGATGCCTCCAAATGCACCGGGAGGTTCACATTCTTAAATGCCTCCATAGAATAGTAAATTGTTTTCTTCCTTTTTAGCTATAATTTTATCGCTTGTGATTTTGGTCGTTTTCTGTGTAATTCATCTTTTTTGACACTCAAGTTTCACAGAAAATTGTATTCTCCTCTTGGTGTCAAATATTTCTACTTTCCCCTCCCTTATTTTGAATTATTTCATATTTTAGTTAAGGTTTCCAGTTAGGTTAGAAAGACGTAATTTAATTTTTAAATGTTTGACTATTTGATATTATATTTGCTAAATGAGGACGAGCAATAAATTTTCTTCGAAACACCATATTCTAATTAAGACATGACTCATCTAAAATGAATTTATTATTTCTAAAATGATAAAGGGTATCTCCATTTTCTTTTTCTTTTGGTGAATCTCCATTTGATTCAAGTATACCGTGGTGTAAATCTAAAATTTAAAGGTAGATGTATATTTGGCTACTTAATGTTGTTTTTGAGACCTGAAAGAAACAACTATATGCGTATTTTAACAAATTTTATTTACATCAAATTTAAGATGATATTAATATTCTATTTTTCTTAAGATTCACGAATGCTATATTTTTTTATTATCCTTGTGGAATAAAATATTTTCACGCATATCTTTTAAAAACTTATTTTATCCCCAAATCTTATTAGATATATGCATGAGAATATTTTATAGTAAATATAAGATTAAAAGTTAAAAGAAATTCCACTTGTATTATGTTCAGTAAAAGTTTTTGTGAATTTATCCCTCATTTTACTAGTGTAAATTTCCGTGGCAAGTTTTATCTTAATATTCTTTTCATATATTATATTATATTTTATTCATATTCAAAATATCACACGATTGAAAAAAAAATTATCTGTAGCTGCTTAAATAATTTTTTCATTAATAAAGAATTTGTGCGTTATTAGCTTGAATTTCTCACATTAACACTTCTTGCTAATTGTTTTACCCCAATTAGAACCGTCGTAGTCTGTTGCCCCCTAATTACGAAAATGCCACCGCGTCACAAACCACGACGGTTAGCTAGAACCGTCGTGGTTTGTGTGATGTGGTTTGTGTTTTTTTTACTAGTGCTCGTTGGGTAGAAAAATTATTAGAGCCAACAGATTTTGATCTTGTATCTTTGATTTTAGCTCGAACAAGTTTAACCACACTTATTGCTTGAGTAATACTAGCCGGCCTTATAATATCATGTTAATTTTTTAAGTCACAGCTTCAGTAATAAGTCAACTGTATAGAAATTACAGTTTCAAAATTCATTCATACATGTTTTCTTACTCATCTTCAATAACATTATAATGGTGCAGCAAAATGCATGAGTTTTGGGTAAGAAACATCCTGTAATAATAAATTGGCTAAATTCTTTTGAAATATCTTTTTGACTCTATTGTTTAATTTCGTATTGCTGCCACAAAATGAACCGCCGCAAATGTCACAAAATAATAATGAAAAAATTGTCATATTATCACTAGACAGTGATATTTAACAGTAAAAGACTAAAAAAGTAATGGTTTGAAAGATTAGGGACCAACAAAACATTGCCCTTTCATACTCATCTACTTAAATGAGTTTAAACACAAGAAACTTAAATGGGTTTAAACACAAGAATTTTGGAAAACTTCATGCACATTTAGCTATCAAATAGGTACTTCTTAATGTTCTCCTCAAGTAAGCAATAGAGAAGCAAACGGTTAGGAGTTGATGCAGATGCTATTTCAACCCAAACCTAGAGTTGTTATAATTATTACCTTGAGTTCAAATGATTAATCTCAAATTTGATGAAATTTTTATTGCATTTATGGAATCTAATTTGTGTATTTTTTTTTTCTTCTGTTTTGTTAACAATTATTTGTATTTAATTCTGGCTTGACAGTTCCTTTTTTTTAGCTAAACTATCTTAATGATACACATGCAAGAAGATTATTGTCCAATCCTTTTCACAATTTCATTACTATTGAACATGCATAATTACAGGATTTCATTCGATAGCCTATCTTCAGTTAAATCACAGCCACTATTCATTCATGGAATACAGCTGTCAAAGTCTGTATTGTCCGAAAAGACTGACAACTATTAGTTGACTGACTTACAAAAAAAGATGTTCACTCTTTATACTTTGAAGTAAAGCAATCATTCATAAAACAGGGTGTCGGCAAAAGCTCCAGTGCACTGAGACATTGGCATAAGTTATACTTTACATTAGTCGTTTCCATTCATCCACTCCCTTTACTTTCCTGCCATGGCTTTAGAATTTGTTGGTGGTGCTCTTCTCTCTGCTTCACTCGAGGTGGCATTTGAGAAGCTAGCTTCTCCCGAAGTCCTAATCTTCTTCCGTGGAAGGAAGTTTGATCACAGGTTGCTGACAACTTGAAAATCAAACTGCATTCAATTCAAGCTCTTGCTGATGATGCTGAACAAAAGCAATTCAGAGATCAGCATGTGAGGAACTGGCTTCTTGAGGTCAAAGACGTTGTGCTTGATGCTGAGGATCTCTTGGATGAAATACAACATCAACTCTCCGAAGGCGAAGATGAAGCTGAATCAGAATCTCAAACCTGTACTTGCAAGGTACCAAATTTCTTCAAATCTTCTCCTCTTAGTTCCTTTAACAAGGGAATTAAATCAAGGATGGAACAAGTCCTTGACAATCTAGAATTTCTCTTAAGCCAACAAAGTGCTCTAGGTTTGAGAAATGCCAGTGGTGTCGGTGTTGGATCAGGATTCGGTAATGAATTGTTACCGAAATTGCCATCAACTTCTTCTGTGGTTGGAAGTGTTATTTATGGCAGAGATGATGACAAAGAAATTATTTTTAATTGGCTCACATCTGAAACTGATAATGGCAACAAGCTATCAATACTTTCTATTGTGGGTATGGGCGGGATTGGTAAGACAACACTTGCCCAACATGTATACAATGATCCACGGATAGAGGGTAAGTTTGATCGCAAAGCTTGGGTCTGTGTTTCAGATGACTTTGATGTATTTAAGATAACAAGAACAGTTCTTGAGAGAATCACTGGATCAACTGATGATAGTAGAGACCTAGAGATGGTTCACGGAAGGTTGAAAGAAAATTTGAAAGGGAAGAAACTTCTTCTCGTTTTGGATGATGTCTGGAACGTAAAACAAAATGAATGGGAAGCTGTGCTGACACTCACTAATTTTGGGGCTCAAGGAAGTAGGATCCTTACCACAACACGCAGCAAGGATGTTGCTTCTACCATGAGGTCAAAACAACACCACTTGCAGTTATTACAAGAAGATTTTTGCTGGCAGTTGTTTGCAGAACATGCATTCCAAAATGCTAATCCTGAACAAAATCCAGACTTTAAGGAGATTAGTGTGAAGATAGTTCAAAAATGTCAAGGACTTCCACTAGCCTTGAAAACAATAGGAAGTCTTTTACACAACAAATCTATTCAAGAATGGGAAAGCATATGCCAAAACGAGATATGGGAATGGGAGAACAGTGATATTGTTCCTGCTTTAGCACTGAGCTATCACCACCTTCCTTCTCATCTCAAAAGATGTTTTGCTTATTGTTCCTTGTTCCCGAAAGATTATGTTTTTGACAAGGAATGTTTAATTCAGTTGTGGATTGTAACGGTCCATTTTTTTGAATAATAATAAATTGTCTAACGTCTCATTTTAATAATAATAATTGAATTATAATGTCTCAATTTAATAATATTGAAGAATATATTTATGTATCTTATTCAAAAAATGAATCCAGTATGAATTATAGACCAGGTACAACTTAATCAAGGAAATAGGGAATAAAGCAATTAAGGTAATACAAATCAAATCACCACAAAATCTGTTCCAAATCACCACCAAATCAATCTGCGTTAATTAAGGAAATAATTACCTTCAGCAAAATAATGGAAATTGATTATGTGACGTTATAATTTTAATGGGTAATAAATGTCCATGGGTGGTTGGGCAGCTATAAAAGGGCGAGTCTGCTACACTTTCTGAACACACATTCTTCCTTTCTTTCCTTCTTTCCCTCACGTTTCTAGTGTTGTCTTTTTCTCTGAAAGGAGATTGAAGTGTCTGAAGAGAGGGTGGAGATCAGAGCTCTACCAAACTTCAATTTTTTTCAAACAAAGTATCTCGAGTCCAGGTTAGGGTAGTTCTAAATTAAATGATAATGATGAAATGTTTCTCTTTTTCCTTGCTTTTGTTTATTTGGACTGAATATTTATCCTTTGGTTGAATATTAATTCTTCCTTTCTCACTTTTGTGAATTATTATTATTACCGGGATTGTTTTCATTTGTTTTGTTTAGGGAGTAGAGGTTCACACTTTAATAATAATAATAATAATAATAGTAGACTTTTCTGAATTATCCGTTATTAGAACTATCATGGTGTCATTTCATTTATAATCAATGTAAATTTAAAATTGCAAGTTGGAATTGCGTTTGATGATTTGTTTGTTGTTCCATTTACTTGGTTCTGATTAATTATGTTTCATAAAATAAATAATACAAATTTTATTTGTGATATTGAAATGAATATATGTTGCGATCCTATCACTATTTGTTAACGTAATTGAAAGATAAAAACTTATTTTTATATTGATTTAATGTTATGCCTTGAATAATATATTTGGATATACTTTGTTTATGATATTGTAATATTTTATTTATATGTACGTTATTTAAAAGATATGGTGACAAGGGATGGATTCAAGTAATTTCTAAATAATTATTTTGTGTACTTATGCATAATTAGAAAATATTTATAAAATAATTATCGAAAAATAAAGGGGTGATTATTTTAAAAGGAAGTTTTAGAATATTAGTGAATATTCTTGATGATTACTGTTTTAATTTGTTCCTTTGTTTTTATTAGGTTATCTTTGTCAGTTCGATTTTAATATTTATTACTCGTTGATATCCTTATGGTATTATTTATTTATTTATTTTGTTAAGTCTTAATTGGCTATTTATTTGGTTTATGATTCATTATTATATTGTGATAATTAATATTTAATTAGTAATTATTCCTTTGTTATTGTATTATGTTTCCAATAAAATTTTAAGGATTTTAATTGTTTCCGCCAATTACTATTTTATTAGTTCCTTAATATCTATATCCTTCTTGTATCGTTTTGTTTTGTTTGGTTATTCTCTCGTAATGACTATTTATTTGGGGTTTATAAGTTATTTGGATTGTGATTTGGGTTTATAAGTTAATTGGATTGTGATAATTGTCATTTAATATGTGCTTAGTCCTTCTAGTTATATGATGTTACTCATGTTTAATTAATTGTATGATGATCTTAATGCTTTGTTGAATAAAATATTCTATTACGGGGAAATGATTGATATGGATCAAGAGACTAATTATGAGGGTCATATTGCATTGACGAGAAGTTTAGGTTCATGATAATCTGTTTTAAAAATGTTTTTAATGAGAGGGGAGGATGCCTACAAGTTAGATTGAGCGGTGAGGTTGTCCCCCGATGAATATTCTTTTAAAACGTTGTGTTTTAAGAATGAGAGATTATCGTGAATGCTAAACGAAGTGAAAATATTTTCGAAAGGTGAGGATGAAGGAACTAGTACAGTTGGTCACGACGGGTCGTTGTAATGGCCTAGGACTTGGAGGGTATTCGCGGTGGGAAAGCTTCCACTATGGCCGATCACCATGAGTGGAAGTGACTCTGTTGCAACACCGCTTGGTTGCCTAATCAGAATGTCTAGTATTTCTAGTGAGAGTGTCAGAGGTGACATGTACTCCTAGCATCGCTCAATGGTTTTGATGGTACCACATGGCATAAGAGTGAAATGTGAGTGGCATGCATCATATTGGGTTGCATAGTTAATTGTGATGAATTGTTAATTGAAATTTCATGTTTTCTTGATATCTGTTGTTTGTGTGTATTGTTCCTATGATTTTATTATTATCATTAAATTATGAGCTAACCCTATGGTTGTGTCTGTGGTTGACACCTGTGATGACCCCACGAACGGGCGAGCAGATGAGCAGTTGCTTAGAGACACTACGCTGTAGGATAGAGGAGAACCTGACTTCGTGAAGACATTATGATGTCATTACTTTCCTTTTTGTGTTTTTAGACATTTCTATTTTATAGGAATGTTAAATGTTTAAGACCTTTTATTTTATGATAAAGTTACAATTGTAGTTGAAGAAACTTTATTACTCTATGAAATAAGATTTGGTTTATTTACCGAATGAGTATTCAATTACCATAGAGAAATTATAGTATTTAGATGTAGAAATTGAGGGTGTTACAATTGTGGTATCAGAGCTTAGGTTTAACTCCCTCGGCTTGTGGATTATGAGGACTGCTTCAGTTACGAAGAGTACTCTGATTAAGAATTGATTTACTTACTTTAAATGATATGATAGAACAATATTAAATTCTTAATATGATGCTTAAGCCGTTCTTTTTACTTGAACAGTGAAAGATGGCTGGTAGGGGTATTAGGAGTGATCGCAGTGGTAGGAATGACCAAGCCATAGCTGATGCCCTACAAGCCTTAGCCCAGGCAGTTGGGGGGCAAAACCATAACCACCAGCAGGTTAATGGACCTGCTCAATATCAAGGTTTGGACAGCTTCCGACGGAATGATCCTCCAGCTTTCCATGGAGGCTACAATCCGGATGGTGCCCAGGATTGGTTGAAAGAGATAGAGAAGATATTTGAAGTCATGATGTGCCCAGAGGAGCGAAAAGTTGCCTTTGCCACCTTTATCTTTGAAAGAGGAGGCCGAGCGTTGGTGGAGCAACGCCCGTAGATACATGGAAGTTCGGGACATGCGGTAGAGTGGGAGGCTTTCAAGGCGGTGTTTTTGGAGAAATACTTTCCTGAAGACGTGAAAAATCGGAAGGAGATGGAGTTCCTAGAATTAAAACAAGGCAACATGTCAGTGGTAGAGTATGCAACTAAGTTTGATGATTTGGTGAGGTATTTTCCACATTATCAGGGGCCAGATGGGGAGAGGTCTAAGTGTGTTAAGTTTACCAATGGTTTGCGTGCTGATGTGAAGAGGATGGTGAATTGTCATGGTATCCACCAGTTTTCAAGGCTGGTGAATATGTGTAGAATTTATGATGAGGACCTCCGAGAAGAAAGAGCACGACACAAAAATGTGGACCCAGCGAGACACCAGAAACCCAACAACACTCACAGGTATCAACCTTACAAGCGCCAGGGAGCTTCTTCAGGCGGTTCTAACCGCTCACTACAACAGAGTGTTGGAAATGGTAACCACTCATCCCCTCTTCCTACTATCAAGTGTTTCAGATGTGGTCAACAGGGTCATACAGCAGCGAAGTGCCTCAACAATGGAAACCATAATTCCAACCCCAATTTCACTTGCTTTGGATGTGGTCAGAAGGGCCATATGCGAAGGGATTGTCCCAACCAAAGGAGCAACAGTAGCGGAAGTCATAATGCTTCAACCAGTAAGCCCAAAGCCACTGGGAGAGTCTTTGCTCTTAACACTGCTGAAGCCTCTACTTCTCCGGATTTGATCCAAGGTAAGGGTCTCATATCCAATACTCTTGTAGATGTACTCTTTGATTCGGGTGCTACAAGTTCCTTTGTGTCTCTTACTTGTGTTAAAAAGTTGAATTTACCTGTTTCTCCCTTAAATATTGATTTGACTGTGTCTACTCCTACTGGTACGTCTGTGTTGACTTCTGACGTATGTTTAAAGTGTCCTTTGCAAATAGTTGGTAGGTCTTTTTCTGTTGATTTAATTTGTCTGCCTCTAAGTGATATTGATGTAATTCTGGGTATGGACTGGTTATCGTCCAACCGAGTCGTCCTTAATTGTTCTGATAAAACTGTCGAGTTTGAATCCATGGGAGTGAGTAAGGATAAGACTTATTTATCTGCCAACCAAGTGATGGCATCCGTGAAGGAGGAAGCTCAAGTGTACGTGATTTTAGCCAACCTTGAAACAGATAGTCAAGTAACTCTTGAGAATACGCCTGTTGTTTGTGAGTTCACGGATGTCTTCCCTGAAGACATATCCTCATTACCTCCTCGAAGGGAGATAGACTTTGGTATAGACTTAGTGCCCGGTGCTGGACCTGTAGCTATAGCTCCTTATAGGATGTCCCCTGTAGAATTAGCTGAAGTTAAAAGCCAGGTAGAGGAGCTGTTGAGCAAGCAATTTATTAGGCCTAGTGTGTCTCCTTGGGGAGCTCCAGTGTTATTAGTCAAGAAGAAAGATGGTTCAATGCGGATGTGTGTAGACTATAGACAACTTAATAAAGTTACAATTAAGAATAAATACCCTTTGCCTAGGATAAATGACCTTATGGATCAATTAAGAGGAGCTTGTGTGTTTAGCAAGATTGACCTTAGGTCAGGTTACCATCAGATTCGAGTAAAGCCCGAGGACATCCCAAAGACTGCTTTCAGTACCCGTTATGGTCACTATGAGTATCTTGTGATGCCGTTTGGTGTGACCAATGCTCCTGGTGTGTTCATGGATTACATGAACCGCATATTCCATCCCTACCTTGACAGATTTGTAGTAGTCTTTATCGATGATATTTTAGTGTATTCTAAGACTAGAGATGAGCACTCTGAGCATTTAAGGATAGTACTTGAGACTCTTAAGAATCATCAGCTTTATGCGAAGTGGTCGAAGTGCGAGTTTTGGCTCAGTGAAGTTAGTTTTCTAGGACATGTGATCTCTGAGGGAGGAATAGCTGTAGATCCTTCTAAGGTTAGAGCGGTGCTCGAGTGGGAAAGTCCAAAGAATATTTCTGAGATTAGGAGTTTCTTAGGTTTAGCCGGATATTACCGCAGGTTTATTGATGGTTTCTCCAGGATAGCTTTACCCTTGACTACCCTAACTCGTAAAGGTCAAATGTTTGTTTGGAACGAGAAGTGTGAACATAGCTTTCAAACCCTTAAGGAGAAGTTAACCACAGCCCCTGTACTAGTTTTGCCTAACCCTAGTGAAAGGTTTGTAGTGTACTGTGACGCCTCTAAGTTAGGACTAGGCGGAGTGTTGATGCAAAAAGGACAAGTGGTAGCTTACGCCTCTAGACAACTCAAGGTGCATGAAAGAAATTATCCTACCCATGATTTGGAACTGGCAGCAGTGGTATTTGTACTCAAGATTTGGAGACATTACCTATTTGGCTCTCACTTTGAGGTTTTTAGTGATCATAAGAGTTTAAAATATTTGTTTGATCAAAAAGAGTTGAACATGAGACAGAGGAGATGGCTAGAATTTCTTAAGGACTATGATTTTGATCTTAGTTATCACCCTGGTAAGGCTAATGTAGTAGCTGACGCTCTTAGCAGGAAAGCGTTGAGTGTATCTGCTTTGATGGTTAGGGAAATGGATCTTTTAACCCAGTTTAGGGATCTTAGTTTAGCTTGTGAACTTACGTCTACCAGTGTTAAGTTAGGCGCTTTAAGGATAGCTAGTGAATTACTGTGCGAGATTAAAGAGAGTCAACATTCAGATCCTTTTCTAAAGGCGCAAAGAGAGGTTATAGAATCAGGTAAGGATAGTAGCTTTAGTATCGGTTCGGATGGCATCCTTAGGATGAAAGGCCGAGTATGTGTTCCTAGTGTACCTGAGATTAGGAAGGCGATCTTAGAGGAGGGTCATCGGAGTAGCTTGAGCATACACCCAGGTGCTACCAAGATGTATCAGGACTTGAAGTCCATGTTTTGGTGGCCTAATATGAAGAAAGAGGTTAGTGAGTTTGTCTATCGTTGCTTAGTGTGCCAGAAATCTAAGGTAGAACACCAGAAACCCTCTGGTCTTTTGCAGCCTCTAGAGATACCCCAATGGAAGTGGGATAGTATTTCTATGGACTTTGTAGTAGGATTACCTAGGACTCCTAAAAACCATGACTCCATATGGGTTATTGTCGATAGACTAACGAAATCTGCTCACTTTATACCCATTAACATTAGGTACCCTTTAGAGAGATTGACATCTTTATACATTAGTGAGATTGTGAGGTTGCATGGAGTGCTGCTAGCATAGTGTCGATAGGGATCCTAGATTCACCTCCGGGTTTTGGAATAGCTTACATAAGGCCATGGGAACAAGACTTAAGTTGAGTTCGGCCTATCACCCTCGACCGACGGGAGGACGAGAGGACCATCCAGATCCTTAGAGGACTTGTTGAGAGCTTGTGTTTTAGAACACAAAGGGAGCATGGGATAACTTTCGCCTTTAGTTGAGTTTACTTATAACAATAGTTACCATTCCTCTATCGGTATGGCACCTTATGAGGCATTGTATGGTAGAAGGTGTAGGACACCTCTATGTTGGGTTGAGGGAGAGAGTCTTACCTTAGGTCCAGATATAATTCAACAAACCACCGAGAAGATTAGGCTTATCGGGGAGAGGATGAAAGCGGCTCAAAGTAGGCAAAAGAGTTACCATGACAAGAGGAGAAAAGATATTGAATTTGAGGTGGCGATCATGTATTCTTGAAAGTAACTCCTTGGACAGCGTTGGTAGAGCGCTAAAGTCTAAGAAACTCACTTCCCGTTTCATTGGTCCTTTTCAAGTTCTTGAAAGAATTGGTCCTGTTGCTTACCAAATAGCCTTGCCTCCGAATCTTTCAAACCTCCACAATGTTTTTCATGTATCCCAACTTAGAAAATATGTCCACGATCCATCCCATGTCATTGAAATTGACGATGTATCTGTTAAAGACAACCTGTCGTATGAGACCTATCCATTAAGGATTGTTGATAGAGAGGTAAAGCAATTAAGAGGCAGAGAGATCCTCCTACGGTGAAGGTCGTCAGGGTGGAGCATCGATGAACAAGCTACATGGGAATTGGAGGACAAAGTGAAAGAAGATTATCCTGAAATGTTTACATCAGGTAAATTTCGGGGACGAAATTCTTTTTAGGAGGGTGGAGTTGTAACGGTCCATTTTTTTGAATAATAATAAATTGTCTAACGTCTCATTTTAATAATAATAATTGAATTATAATGTCTCAATTTAATAATATTGAAGAATATATTTATGTATCTTATTCAAAAAATGAATCCAGTATGAATTATAGACCAGGTACAACTTAATCAAGGAAATAGGGAATAAAGCAATTAAGGTAATACAAATCAAATCACCACAAAATCTGTTCCAAATCACCACCAAATCAATCTGCGTTAATTAAGGAAATAATTACCTTCAGCAAAATAATGGAAATTGATTATGTGACGTTATAATTTTAATGGGTAATAAATGTCCATGGGTGGTTGGGCAGCTATAAAAGGGCGAGTCTGCTACACTTTCTGAACACACATTCTTCCTTTCTTTCCTTCTTTCCCTCACGTTTCTAGTGTTGTCTTTTTCTCTGAAAGGAGATTGAAGTGTCTGAAGAGAGGGTGGAGATCAGAGCTCTACCAAACTTCAATTTTTTCAAACAAAGTATCTCGAGTCCAGGTTAGGGTAGTTCTAAATTAAATGATAATGATGAAATGTTTCTCTTTTTCCTTGCTTTTGTTTATTTGGACTGAATATTTATCCTTTGGTTGAATATTAATTCTTCCTTTCTCACTTTTGTGAATTATTATTATTACCTGGGATTGTTTTCATTTGTTTTGTTTAGGGAGTAGAGGGTTCACACTTTAATAATAATAATAATAATAGTAGACTTTTCTGAATTATCCGTTATTAGAACTATCATGGTGTCATTTCATTTATAATCAATGTAAATTTAAAATTGCAAGTTGGAATTGCGTTTGATGATTTGTTTGTTGTTCCATTTACTTGGTTCTGATTAATTATGTTTCATAAAATAAATAATACAAATTTTATTTGTGATATTGAAATGAATATATGTTGCGATCCTATCACTATTTGTTAACGTAATTGAAAGATAAAAACTTATTTTTATATTGATTTAATGTTATGCCTTGAATAATATATTTGGATATACTTTGTTTATGATATTGTAATATTTTATTTATATGTACGTTATTTAAAAGATATGGTGACAAGGGATGGATTCAAGTAATTTCTAAATAATTATTTTGTGTACTTATGCATAATTAGAAAATATTTATAAAATAATTATCGAAAAATAAAGGGGTGAATATTTTAAAAGGAAGTTTTAGAATATTAGTGAATATTCTTGATGATTCTTGTTTTAATTTGTTCCTTTGTTTTTATTAGGTTATCTTTGTCGATTCGATTTTAATATTTATTACTCTGTTGATATCCTTATGGTATTATTTATTTATTTATTTTGTTCCGTCTTAATTGGCTATTTATTTGGTTTATGATTCATTATTATATTGTGATAATTAATATTTAATTAGTAATTATTCCTTTGTTATTGTATTATGTTTCCAATAAAATTTTAAGGATTTTAATTGTTTCCGCCAATTACTATTTTATTAGTTCCTTAATATCTATATCCTTCTTGTATCGTTTTGTTTTGTTTGGTTATTCTCTCGTAATGACTATTTATTTGGGGTTTATAAGTTATTTGGATTGTGATTTGGGTTTATAAGTTAATTGGATTGTGATAATTGTCATTTAATATGTGCTTAGTCCTTCTAGTTATATGATGTTACTCATGTTTAATTAATTGTATGATGATCTTAATGCTTTGTTGAATAAAATATTCTATTACGGGGAAATGATTGATATGGATCAAGAGACTAATTATGAGGGTCATATTGCATTGACGAGAAGTTTAGGTTCATGATAATCTGTTTTAAAAATGTTTTTAATGAGAGGGATGGATGCCTACCGTTAGATTGAGCGGTGAGGTTGTCCCTGATGAATATTCTTTTAAAACGTTGTGTTTTAAGAATGAGAGATTATCGTGAATGCTAAACGAAGTGAAAATATTTTCGAAAGGTGAGGATGAAGGGAACTAGTACAGTTGGTCCCTGACGGGTCGTTGTAATGGCCTAGGACTTGGAGGGTATTCGCGGTGGGGAAAGCTTCCACTATGGCCGATCACCATGAGTGGAAGTGACTCTGTTGCAACACTTGGTTGCCTAATCAGAATCGTCTAGTATTTCTAGTGAGAGTGTCGGAGGTGACATGTACTCTAGCATCGCTCAATGGTTTTGATGGTACCACATGGCATAAGAGTGAAATGTGAGTGGCATGCATCATATTGGGTTGCATAGTTAAATGTGATGAATTGTTAATTGAAATTTCATGTTTTCTTGATATCTGTTGTTTGTGTGTATTGTTCCTATGATTTTATTATTATCATTAAATTATGAGCTAACCCTATGGTTGTGTCTGTGGTTGACACTGTGATGACCCATGACGAACATGGCGCGCAGATGAGCGAGTTGCTTGGAGACACTACTTGTAGGATAGAGGAGAACGACTTCGTGAAGACATTATGATGTCATTACTTTCCTTTTTGTGTTTTTAGACATTTCTATTTTATAGGAATGTTAAATGTTTAAGACCTTTTATTTTATGATAAAGTTACAATTGTAGTTGAAGAAACTTTATTACTCTATGAAATAAGATTTGGTTTATTTACCGAATGAGTATTCAATTACCATAGAGAAATTATAGTATTTAGATGTAGAAATTGAGGGTGTTACAATTGTGGTATCAGAGCTTAGGTTTAACTCCTCGGCTTGTGGATTATGAGGACTGCCGATTCTGAAGAGTACTACGATTAAGAATTGATTTACTTACTTTAAATGATATGATAGAACAATATTAAATTCTTAATATGATGCTTAAGCCGTTCTTTTTACTTGAACAACGGTGAAAGATGGTGGTAGGGGTATTAGGAGTGATCGCGAGTGGTAGGAATGACCAAGCCATAGCTGATGCCCTACAAGCCTTAGCCTTAGCCAGGCGGTTGGGGGCAAAACCATAACCACCACGGAGTTAATGGACCCGCTCAATATCAAGGTTTGGACAGCTTCCGACGGAATGATCCTCCAGCTTTCCATGGAGGCTACAATCCGGATGGTGCCCAGGATTGGTTGAAAGAGATAGAGAAGATATTTGAAGTCATGATGTGCCCAGAGGAGCGAAAAGTTGCCTTTGCCACCTTTATGCTGAAAGAGGAGGCTGAGCGTTGGTGGAGCAACGCCCGTAGATACATGGAAGTTGCGGGACATGCGGTAGAGTGGGAGGCTTTCAAGGCGGTGTTTTTGGAGAAATACTTTCCTGAAGACGTGAAAAATCGGAAGGAGATGGAGTTCCTAGAATTAAAACAAGGCAACATGTCAGTGGTAGAGTATGCAACTAAGTTTGATGATTTGGTGAGGTATTTTCCACATTATCAGGGGCCAGATGGGGAGAGGTCTAAGTGTGTTAAGTTTACCAATGGTTTGCGTGCCGATGTGAAGAGGATGGTGAATTGTCATGGTATCCACCAGTTTTCAAGGCTGGTGAATATGTGTAGAATTTATGATGAGGACCTCCGAGAAGAAAGAGCACGACACAAAAATGTGGACCCAGCGAGACACCAGAAACCCAACAACACTCACAGGTATCAACCTTACAAGCGCCAGGGAGCTTCTTCAGGCGGTTCTAACCGCTCACTACAACAGAGTGTTGGAAATGGTAACCACTCATCCCCTCTTCCTACTATCAAGTGTTTCAGATGTGGTCAACAGGGTCATACAGCAGCGAAGTGCCTCAACAATGGAAACCATAATTCCAACCCCAATTTCACTTGCTTTGGATGTGGTCAGAAGGGCCATATGCGAAGGGATTGTCCCAACCAAAGGAGCAACAGTAGCGGAAGTCATAATGCTTCAACCAGTAAGCCCAAAGCCACTGGGAGAGTCTTTGCTCTTAACACTGCTGAAGCCTCTACTTCTCCGGATTTGATCCAAGGTAAGGGTCTCATATCCAATACTCTTGTAGATGTACTCTTTGATTCGGGTGCTACAAGTTCCTTTGTGTCTCTTACTTGTGTTAAAAAGTTGAATTTATCTGTTTCTCCCTTAAATATTGATTTGACTGTGTCTACTCCTACTGGTACGTCTGTGTTGACTTCTGACGTATGTTTAAAGTGTCCTTTGCAAATAGTTGGTAGGTCTTTTTCTGTTGATTTAATTTGTCTGCCTCTAAGTGATATTGATGTAATTCTGGGTATGGACTGGTTATCGTCCAACCGAGTCGTCCTTAATTGTTCGATAAAGCGTCGAGTTTGAATCCATGGGAGTGAGTAAGGATAAGACTTATTTATCGCCAACCAAGTGATGGCATCCGTGAAGGAGGAAGCTCAAGTGTACGTGATTTTAGCCAACCTTGAAAAGATAGTCAAGTAACTCTTGAGAATACGCCGTTGTTTGTGAGTTCACGGATGTCTTCCCTGAAGACATATCCTCATTACCTCCTCGAAGGGAGATAGACTTTGGTATAGACTTAGTGCCCGGTGCTGGACCTGTAGCTATAGCTCCTTATAGGATGTCCCCTGTAGAATTAGCTGAAGTTAAAAGCCAGGTAGAGGAGCTGTTGAGCAAGCAATTTATTAGGCCTAGTGTGTCTCCTTGGGGAGCTCCAGTGTTATTAGTCAAGAAGAAAGATGGTTCAATGCGGATGTGTGTAGACTATAGACAACTTAATAAAGTTACAATTAAGAATAAATACCCTTTGCCTAGGATAAATGACCTTATGGATCAATTAAGAGGAGCTTGTGTGTTTAGCAAGATTGACCTTAGGTCGAGTTACCATCGATTCGAGTAAAGCCCGAGGACATCCCAAAGACTGCTTTGGTACCGTTATGGTCACTATGAGTATCTTGTGATGCCGTTTGGTGTGACCAATGCTCCTGGTGTGTTCATGGATTACATGAACCGCATATTCCATCCCTACCTTGACAGATTTGTAGTAGTCTTTATCGATGATATTTTAGTGTATTCTAAGACTAGAGATGAGCACTCTGAGCATTTAAGGATAGTACTTGAGACTCTTAAGAATCATCAGCTTTATGCGAAGTGGTCGAAGTGCGAGTTTTGGCTCAGTGAAGTTAGTTTTCTAGGACATGTGATCTCTGAGGGAGGAATAGCTGTAGATCCTTCTAAGGTTAGAGCGGTGCTCAGTGGGAAAGTCAAAGAATATTTCGAGATTAGGAGTTTCTTAGGTTTAGCCGGATATTACCGCAGGTTTATTGATGGTTTCTCCGGGATAGCTTTACCCTTGACTACCCTAACTCGTAAAGGTCAAATGTTCGTTTGGAACGAGAAGTGTGAACATAGCTTTCAAACCCTTAAGGAGAAGTTAACCACAGCCCCTGTACTAGTTTTGCCTAACCCTAGTGAAAGGTTTGTAGTGTACTGTGACGCCTCTAAGTTAGGACTAGGCGGAGTGTTGATGCAAAAAGGACAAGTGGTAGCTTACGCCTCTAGACAACTCAAGGTGCATGAAAGAAATTATCCTACCCATGATTTGAACGCGGCGAAGTGGTATTTGTACTCAAGATTTGGAGACATTACCTATTTGGCTCTCACTTTTGAGGTTTTTAGTGATCATAAGAGTTTAAAATATTTGTTTGATCAAAAAGAGTTGAACATGAGACAGAGGAGATGGCTAGAATTTCTTAAGGACTATGATTTTGATCTTAGTTATCACCCTGGTAAGGCTAATGTAGTAGCTGACGCTCTTAGCAGGAAAGCGTTGAGTGTATCTGCTTTGATGGTTAGGGAAATGGATCTTTTAACCCAGTTTAGGGATCTTAGTTTAGCTTGTGAACTTACGTCTACCAGTGTTAAGTTAGGCGCTTTAAGGATAGCTAGTGAATTACTGTGCGAGATTAAAGAGAGTCAACATTCAGATCCTTTTCTAAAGGCGCAAAGAGAGGTTATAGAATCAGGTAAGGATAGTAGCTTTAGTATCGGTTCGGATGGCATCCTTAGGATGAAAGGCCGAGTATGTGTTCCTAGTGTACCTGAGATTAGGAAGGCGATCTTAGAGGAGGGTCATCGGAGTAGCTTGAGCATACACCCAGGTGCTACCAAGATGTATCAGGACTTGAAGTCCATGTTTTGGTGGCCTAATATGAAGAAAGAGGTTAGTGAGTTTGTCTATCGTTGCTTAGTGTGCCGTAAATCTAAGGTAGAACACCGAAACCCTCCGGTCTTTTTGCAGCCTCTAGAGATACCCCAATGGAAGTGGGATAGTATTTCTATGGACTTTGTAGTAGGATTACCTAGGACTCCTAAAAACCATGACTCCATATGGGTTATTGTCGATAGACTAACGAAATCTGCTCACTTTATACCCATTAACATTAGGTACCCTTTAGAGAGATTGACATCTTTATACATTAGTGAGATTGTGAGGTTGCATGGAGTGCCTGCTAGCATAGTGTCTGATAGGGATCCTAGATTCACCTCCAGGTTTTGGAATAGCTTACATAAGGCCATGGGAACAAGACTTAAGTTGAGTTCAGCCTATCACCCTCAGACTGACGGACAGACTGAGAGGACCATCCAGTCCTTAGAGGACTTGTTGAGAGCTTGTGTTTTAGAACACAAGGGAGCATGGGATAACTTTCTGCCTTTAGTTGAGTTTACTTATAACAATAGTTACCATTCCTCTATCGGTATGGCACCTTATGAGGCATTGTATGGTAGAAGGTGTAGGACACCTCTATGTTGGGTTGAGCCGGGAGAGAGTCTTACCTTAGGTCCAGATATAATTCAACAAACCACTGAGAAGATTAGGCTTATCCAGGAGAGGATGAAAGCGGCTCAAAGTAGGCAAAAGAGTTACCATGACAAGAGGAGAAAAGATATTGAATTTGAGGTGGGCGATCATGTATTCTTGAAAGTAACTCCTTGGACAGGCGTTGGTAGAGCGCTAAAGTCTAAGAAACTCACTTCCCGTTTCATTGGTCCTTTTCAAGTTCTTGAAAGAATTGGTCCTGTTGCTTACCAAATAGCCTTGCCTCCGAATCTTTCAAACCTCCACAATGTTTTTCATGTATCCCAACTTAGAAAATATGTCCACGATCCATCCCATGTCATTGAAATTGACGATGTATCTGTTAAAGACAACCTGTCGTATGAGACCTATCCATTAAGGATTGTTGATAGAGAGGTAAAGCAATTAAGAGGCAGAGAGATCCCTCTGGTGAAGGTCGTCTGGGGTGGAGCATCTGATGAACAAGCTACATGGGAATTGGAGGACAAAGTGAAAGAAGATTATCCTGAAATGTTTACATCAGGTAAATTTCGGGGACGAAATTCTTTTTTAGGAGAAGGTGGAGTTGTAACGGTCCATTTTTTTTGAATAATAATAAATTGTCTAACGTCTCATTTTAATAATAATAATTGAATTATAATGTCTCAATTTAATAATATTGAAGAATATATTTATGTATCTTATTCAAAAAATGAATCCAGTATGAATTATAGACCAGGTACAACTTAATCAAGGAAATAGGGAATAAAGCAATTAAGGTAATACAAATCAAATCACCACAAAATCTGTTCCAAATCACCACCAAATCAATCTGCGTTAATTAAGGAAATAATTACCTTCAGCAAAATAATGGAAATTGATTATGTGACGTTATAATTTTAATGGGTAATAAATGTCCATGGGTGGTTGGTACTATAAAAGGGCGAAATCGCTACACTTTTGAACACACATTCTTCCTTTCTTTCCTTCTTTCCCTCACGTTTCTAGTGTTGTCTTTTTCTCTGAAAGGAGATTGAAGTGTCTGAAGAGAGGGTGGAGATCAGAGCTCTACCAAACTTCAATTTTTTTCAAACAAAGTATCTCGAGTCCAGGTTAGGGTAGTTCTAAATTAAATGATAATGATGAAATGTTTCTCTTTTTCCTTGCTTTTGTTTATTTGGACTGAATATTTATCCTTTGGTTGAATATTAATTCTTCCTTTCTCACTTTTGTGAATTATTATTATTACCTGGGATTGTTTTCATTTGTTTTGTTTAGGGAGTAGAGGGTTCACACTTTAATAATAATAATAATAATAATAGTAGACTTTTCTGAATTATCCGTTATTAGAACTATCATGGTGTCATTTCATTTATAATCAATGTAAATTTAAAATTGCAAGTTGGAATTGCGTTTGATGATTTGTTTGTTGTTCCATTTACTTGGTTCTGATTAATTATGTTTCATAAAATAAATAATACAAATTTTATTTGTGATATTGAAATGAATATATGTTGCGATCCTATCACTATTTGTTAACGTAATTGAAAGATAAAAACTTATTTTTATATTGATTTAATGTTATGCCTTGAATAATATATTTGGATATACTTTGTTTATGATATTGTAATATTTTATTTATATGTACGTTATTTAAAAGATATGGTGACAAGGGATGGATTCAAGTAATTTCTAAATAATTATTTTGTGTACTTATGCATAATTAGAAAATATTTATAAAATAATTATCGAAAAATAAAGGGGTGAATATTTTAAAAGGAAGTTTTAGAATATTAGTGAATATTCTTGATGATTACTGTTTTAATTTGTTCCTTTGTTTTTATTAGGTTATGCTGTCCAGTTCGATTTTAATATTTATTACTCTGTTGATATCCTTATGGTATTATTTATTTATTTATTTTGTTCCGTCTTAATTGGCTATTTATTTGGTTTATGATTCATTATTATATTGTGATAATTAATATTTAATTAGTAATTATTCCTTTGTTATTGTATTATGTTTCCAATAAAATTTTAAGGATTTTAATTGTTTCCGCCAATTACTATTTTATTAGTTCCTTAATATCTATATCCTTCTTGTATCGTTTTGTTTTGTTTGGTTATTCTCTCGTAATGACTATTTATTTGGGGTTTATAAGTTATTTGGATTGTGATTTGGGTTTATAAGTTAATTGGATTGTGATAATTGTCATTTAATATGTGCTTAGTCCTTCTAGTTATATGATGTTACTCATGTTTAATTAATTGTATGATGATCTTAATGCTTTGTTGAATAAAATATTCTATTACGGGGAAATGATTGATATGGATCAAGAGACTAATTATGAGGGTCATATTGCATTGACGAGAAGTTTAGGTTCATGATAACTGTTTTTAAAAATGTTTTTAATGAGAGGGATGGATGCCTACCGTTAGATTGAGCGGTGAGGTTGTCCCTGATGAATATTCTTTTAAAACGTTGTGTTTTAAGAATGAGAGATTATCGTGAATGCTAAACGAAGTGAAAATATTTTCGAAAGGTGAGGATGAAGGGAACTAGTACAGTTGGTCCCTGACGGGTCGTTGTAATGGCCTAGGACTTGGAGGGTATTCGCGGTGGGGAAAGCTTCCACTATGGCCGATCACCATGAGTGGAAGTGACTCCTGTTGCAACACTGGTTGCCCTAACTGTAACTGTCTAGTATTTCTAGTGAGAGTGTCAGAGGTGACATGTACTCCTAGCATCGCTCAATGGTTTTGATGGTACCACATGGCATAAGAGTGAAATGTGAGTGGCATGCATCATATTGGGTTGCATAGTTAATTGTGATGAATTGTTAATTGAAATTTCATGTTTTCTTGATATCTGTTGTTTGTGTGTATTGTTCCTATGATTTTATTATTATCATTAAATTATGAGCTAACCCTATGGTTGTGTCTGTGGTTGACACCTGTGATGACCCCACGAACGGGCGAGCAGATGAGCAGTTGCTTGGAGACACTACGCTGTAGGATAGAGGAGAACCTGACTTCGTGAAGACATTATGATGTCATTACTTTCCTTTTTGTGTTTTTAGACATTTCTATTTTATAGGAATGTTAAATGTTTAAGACCTTTTATTTTATGATAAAGTTACAATTGTAGTTGAAGAAACTTTATTACTCTATGAAATAAGATTTGGTTTATTTACCGAATGAGTATTCAATTACCATAGAGAAATTATAGTATTTAGATGTAGAAATTGAGGGTGTTACATGGATGGCTCAAAAATTTCTACAATGCTCTCAACAGAGTAATGCAGGTCTAGAATACGTCGGTGAACAAAACTTCAATGGTCTATTATCAAAATGTTTCTTTCAACAATCAAGCATTATGGGCAAGGGATGTTTTGTGATGCATGACCTTCTTCATGATTTGGCAAGATATGTTTGTGGGGACAACTGTTTTAGGTTGCAAGTTGATGAAGCAAAAAATATACCAAAGACAACCCGTCATTTTTCTGTTGCAATCAATCACATTGAACATTTTGATGGGTTTGGAACTCGATATGATACTACAAGGTTACGCACTTTTTTGCCAATAAGCGAGAGGATGAATTCTCTTTATTATAGTTGGCAATGCAAGAGGTCAATTTCTGAATTGTTCTCAAACTGCAAGTTCTTACGTGTATTATCTCTGTCTTGTTGTTCAGAGCTAATAAAGGTGCCCGAGTCTTTAGGCAATCTTATACTTCTCCATTCTTTAGACCTTTCCAATACTGAGATAGACAAGCTACCTGAATCAACATGTTCTCTCTACAACTTACAAATATTGAAGCTGAATTCTTGTAGACATTTGAAGGAACTGCCTTCAAATTTATCTAAACTCACCAATTTGCGCAGGCTTGAATAAATAGAAACTGAACTGAGAAAGGTGCCACCGCATTTGGGAAAACTGAAGAACCTTCAAGTATTGATGAATTTGTTTGATGTTGGTAACAGTGGGGAGTTTAGTTTTCAGGAGCTAGGAGAACTCAATATTCATGGAAGTCTAACAATTAAGAACCTGCAGAATATTGAAAACTCCTCAGATGCACTAGAGGTGGACTTAAAAAATAAAACACAGCTTGTGAAGCTAGAGTATGAATGGGATGATTCTGAAACTGATGATTCTGCTAGAGGAAGAGATGAAACTGTGATTGAGAATCTACAACCTTCCAAACACTTGGAGGAGTTGATAATCAGGAACTATGGTGGTAAACAATTTCCATGTTGGTTATCTGAAAATTTGTTATTGAATATGGTGTACCTAACGTTGGAAGACTGCCAATCTTGCCAACAATTGCCTTCCCTTGGAGTTTTGCCACTTCTGAAGGACCTCGAGATTTCAGGGCTTTACGGGATAGTGAGTATCGCCACCAATTTTTATGGGAGTAGCTCTTGTTCATTTAAATCTTTGGAAAAACTGGAGTTATCCCGAATGAAAGAATTGGAAAAATGGGAATGTGAAGCTGTGAGAGGTGCTTTTCCACGTCTTCAACATCTTTCGATACATGAATGTCCAAAGCTGAAAGGGCACCTGCCTGAGCAACTTATTCACCTGAAGATTCTACAAATTCAGAACTGCAAACAACTTGTGGCTTCCGTTCCCATGGCTCCAGACATTCATCAATTACGTCTAGAGAACTGTGGAAAGGTACAATTTAATTATCATCCTACTACTCTGAAAAGGCTTACTGTCCACGGAGACCACATGGATGCATTGCTGCAGAAAAGGATTGGGCACGTGATATCTGTTAACAATTCTCTTGAATACTTGGATGTTATGTGTTGCCCAGAGATGAATATACCCATGAGTGATTGTCATAATTTCCTTGTAGAGCTGTACATTATTGATGGTTGTGACTCTCTGACAACATTTTCACTAGATCTTTTTCCAGCACTCTATAAGCTGGATCTCAGCGGGTGCCGTAATCTACAGATGATTTCACAGGGTGACGCTCATAATCATCTCAAGTACCTGACTATCAGTGAGTGTCCTGAATTAGAATCATTGCCTGAACGCATGGATATTCTCCTTCCATCTCTTGTTGAGCTTGTCATGAGAAATTGCCCAAAAGTTGAGTCATTCCTTCACGGAGGTTTGCCATCAAATTTAAAGTGGATGACTCTCGTAGATGTCTCAAAACTTATTACCAACTTAAAAAGTGTTTTGGGAAGCAATAGCTCTATAGAATGGTTGAGTATTGGAGGAATGGATGATGTGGAGTGTTTCCCCGACGAAGGTTTTCTGCCACGCTCTCTTACTTTTTTAGAGATCAGTGGTTGCAGAGATCTTAAAAAACTGGATTACAAGGGTCTCTGTCACCTCTCGTCTCTCAAGAAGTTTTGTCTTATAAGCTGCTTCAGCCTCAAAAGCTTACCAGAGGAGGGTTTGCCCAAATCCATTTCTACATTGCAAATTATAAATTGTCCATTCCTTGTACGGCCAAAGATTGCTCACATTCAAGACCTGCAGATTTGGTAAAGACTATGTATTATATATTGATCACACTGAATAATTGTTTACTAAACTTATATTTCCCTCGTCTTATTTATTGTTAGTCAAAATATTTTGTACATGGAATTCATAGTATTCTTTTTACGAGGATCTACATATTTGGTAAACATGGTATGTATATTTGATTAAATGGAATTTATTAGTTCAATCCATTCTATTCCATTTCCTCTTTTTACATCAATAAATTCTTCGCACTAAATAATTGTTTTCTAAACTTTTATTTGCTTTGTGGCTGTAACAGCCTAGTTCTTATTGATGGTCAAAATATTTTCTACTTGTATTCAGCTTTGATCGAATTTTCAGGAGAAAAATATTATATTATTGATAATTGGTTTTTGATACATTGTGTATTAATTCCGGGAGTGTACTTTTAAAGAGATATTAGTTGCTTTATCCTGCTTATATTATTTCTTTTTCTTATGAATCTTCTTATATTGCTAATACTAGTTTTTTCTGATATATTACAAATATAAAATATACTTTTTTCCCTTAACAATCTTCTTAAATAGTCAATACTCAAGAACAAATAAGTTTCACAGGAAAAACTAATATGGAAGAATAGATAAGTTTTACACGATGAGTTAATGAATATAATTACAAGTTTTAAATTCAGAGGGACTAAATTAAATAAAGAAAAAAAAAACGTTTTACATGGACTGTTTTTAAATTTGAGTAATTTTAAAGTAACATATTTTACATTTATTTTACATTTTAGAGTAAAATGTAAATATTATTCTATTTAAATTGTTTATTATGTTTTCACCGGATTATATTTTATACATTAATGTTATTTATATAAAAAAAATTAAACCATTTCATATTTTTATGTATCAAGTAACACATTTGCGGTATGATCATAATTGCAATTATATATATATATATATATATATATAATTTTTCCATATATTTTACGATTCAATTTATAAAATATTGATTAAAAATAAAATAAGTGTCAGCATGTATTTTTATATAAATATAATATTTCCATTTTGAATTATTAATATCTATTAATTAATAGAAAATATATAAAATATATATAATAATAAAAATAGTAATTCTTAATCAAAAATTAATATTAATATAATATAAAATATTTAATTAATTAGAGAATATCTATAATATCTATTATACATATATTTCAACTTTATTTTGAATTACTTCTAGTCTGGTAATATATCAGTACAATAAAAAATGCGGATAAATAAAATAATAAAAACTAAAGCAAATAAAACTAAAAAAAAAAAGAAGCTAAAACTAAACTTTAGTATCCTATCATTTCAAATATTACAGTATAATTATACTATATATTCAATAATAAGGATTGCTCTTGATATAAATTTTAAGATAGTCACGACAAAGTTTCACAATTTATTTATTAATAAGATGGTTTATAACTGAATGAATGCTGATTGCTAATCTATTAATGTATTACTTTTTTGTTAAGATGAGTTTATTTCACAGAAGCAGTTTATATCCCTGGAACCGGAGATGTATTTGGGGAACACTGCAACCGGAAATGTAATTTTTTGGGCATGTTTAAAAAATGTTTGGTAATAACTAATATCATTAGAAATATATTTTAAAAATAAAAAATATTTTTCTATTACCTAATAACAGATACAGGAATAAATACTGTCACCTGCGTGTTCTCAAAAAAAAATAAAAAATCTAAAACAAACCACCTCAGTTTTTTATTGTGCATGGTTGCGGGGATCTATTTATTTTAGATTGTAAAATAAAAATTTCAATGATAATTAAAATTAAATAATTGGTTTTATACGTGACAGAAATAATAATAATAACAAATAAATTTTTTGGACGTGTGATATTAACTATGTTAATTACATATTCCTCCTATTTCTCTTGATTAATACTTAAATTAACGAACCAGTCCACTTTTAAATGCCTTCATAGAATAGGAAATTGCTTTCTTCTTTTTTAACTGTAATTTTATCTCTTGTAATTTTGGTTCTGTGTAATTACTCAAGTTTCACGTAAAATTGTATTGTCCTATTGTCGTCAATTATTTGTACTTTCTCGCTCTTGATGTGAATTGTTTCATATTTTAGTTTACAGTTAGGTTAGCAAGACGTAATTTACTTTTTGCGTATGTTTGACTATTTGACATTATATTTTGTTAGACGAGGATGAGTAATAATTTTTTTTCAAAACTTCATATTCTATAATTTTTTTCAAAACTTCATATTCTAAGAAGGAGAAGACTCTTCTAAAATATAAAGGGTTTATCTATTGACTACTTAATAATGTTTTTTTTGAGTAAGATTGAAAAATTATACCCGTATTTTAGCTATTATTTATATCAAATTTAACATGATATTAATATTATTTTTTTAAAGATTCATGATTAATATATTTTTTCACTTTTAATGTAATAAAATGCAGTATATTAGGAAGTGATTCTTAGGTCGTCTTTTAAGGACCATCATTTCGTTTATATCAAAGACAGGACACAAAAGGGGATTGTGATTATAAAAACAGAATTATAAAGACAGAAAAATTAACAATAACTAAAATGAGATTAACCTCTTGATTAGATTACAATTCACTTATCTTAGATTACACGATTAATTAACTAAGCGAGAAATTAATCACAACAAATACTCAATTTACTCAACTCTCAATCCAACCCGAATTAATTAACTAAGCGAAAATTAATACAAGTTTTCCTTATGCGAATTAAGCATCCACACACATCAATTACTCCAATTCCGTCAAATTATGAATCAACTCAACTCATTAAGCATGAACAGAGATGCAAATTTGCCTGTGAACTGAAACATTAAGCATAAACAGTTAAAAAACATTAAGTGCTGGAATAATTGATACGGAGTTAAGAACAATTAGAGCACAACTAATACATAATAGAAACCTCTAAACTACTATAATCCAATTCAAGAGGGTAACCCTATAATTATCCTTCCATTAAACGAAAATTAAAACAACCTTGCAGAACATAAAATGCGAATTAAAACGAGATTGCAGATGATAAACAAAATGGAAGAAGATTTCAATGACAGAAATGAAATTGCAAAAAGCTAAAACAACAACAACAAAGCTAAAACAGCAACAACAAGTCTAAAACAGCAACAATGAAGCTAAAACAGCAACAGCACAGCTAAAACAGCGAATGAAAATGGAAGTGCAGCAATGAAATGACAGTAATGAAATGGCAGCAATGAAAGTGTATAATTGAAATTGCAGAAAATGAATTGAAATTGAATAAAATGACAAACAAGAATCCAATAGAATTAATAATAGGAGAAGCGAAATTGCAAATGAGAAAAGGGAAGGAAACAAACTGCAATTAACTGATAGCTGGAATAAGTCCAAGTCTGGAAAATCAAAATGCAGAACCAGCAGCAATGAACAAGAAGAAGAAGAAACTAAGAAGAGAGAAAACCAAAACCTAAAACTAAAACATAAGACAAGAAGAAAAAAACGTAAAATATGAAGTGTGTTTACTCTGTCCAGCCGCCCCAAATCTGATTGCAAATGTATATGGCAGCCCTCATGTGCAAGACACATGCCATTTTAAGTGAGAAAGGTCCCCAATTCGAATCTCACATACAACATTTACATAAAATGACAATTACATAATTTAAATAGGCCCAAATTTGTTGGAATTTCTGTAACAAGTTCGTGCGCAACTTTCAAGGCCATTTTCACCCAGATGTAGTCCGAATTGACTCTTCTTGTCTTCATGACTTTTGTAGCTCTGTCAAACTTCTTTAAGACAAAAAAAAGTAGAGCTCAAACGAAGATCTGTGGAGGGAGATATAACTGTTTTAGTTAAAGTGGTCAAATCTAAAAAAATATATCGAATTGGAACAAATTAAACACTTAAAATCCAAGTGAGCCCAAACTCATAAATGTATTAAATCATACTAATTAACCATTAATCATATTTTATTATGATATAAAATATTGATCAAAATAATAACTCATCAACCTTTCTATCTTTTAAGATTCTATTTTTTTATATTTTTAAAAATTTTTAAAAACTTTTAAAAATTTTTAACAGTGATTTTAGTAAAAATTACTAACATCAAATTAACTACTAAACATTAATGTAGAATGTTACGTGATACCTTAGCACTTAACGTTTTAATTTAACAATATAAATTGAAAATACTAAAAAAATAAATAAAAATTAAATATTATTAAAAAATATTATTTTAAATGTCATAACTCTAACAATTAGTCACAAAAGTTTAGTTAATCCTTTTTTAATTATATCTTTCTAAATTAAAATATTATTACGAATATCTTATTAAAACTTATTTTATTCCCAAATCTTATTAGATATATGCAAAAATGTATTTTACAGTATATATATATATATATATATATATATATAAGATTAAAAATATTTTAAAGTATATACAAGATTAAATTATGCTTGCATGCATACATTATTTTGTGTAAACTTTTTCTGAATATTTATCCCTTATTTGATTTTTCTAAATGAAACTAGGCAAATTATCTCTTGAGAAAGAAGAAAAATTTCTTTTCATATATTAATTTTTGTTTTATTCAAATTTCAAACACGTTCTTGTATCCCAGGCTGATTACATAATTTTCTCTTTTTATAAACAAACTGCTTAAATAATATTAAACGTAATAAATTCATAGATTATAGAATTGATTTTTTTGAAAAATATACTTAATTTTTTGTGTATATAAATAGAGTTTCATAATCTATATTTTATTTTTTTTGTCATTGTAATTTATTTTCTTTTAAATTTAGTTTCCTTAGTTTATTTCTTTTCCATATTTAATGGAAAAACAATAGTTTATAAGGACTAAATATAAGAAAAAAATAATAAGAACAACAAATAAAACAAGGATCGGAAATGAAACGTTAAAAAATAAAAATTACCAAGGAAAAAAAATGACATATTACATTGATGATCATTTATATTAAGCCTATTTTAAAACATATACGATAAATATTTATATAAAAATTAATATTTATGTATTTATTGAATGAAAATGATTTCATAGGTTAGCCTATCCTCAGTTGAATCACAGCCACTGTTTATTCATGGAATACAGCTGTCAGAGTTTGTGTTGTCCAAAAAAGACTCAAAACAATTATAAGTTGACTGACCATTAAAAATAAGTTGAAAGCAATTATTCACAAAATAGAGTACCAGCGAAAGCTCCGGTGCACTGAACACATTGGCCTAATCTTCCACTCCCTTACCTTTCCAACCATGGCTTTAGAATTTGTTGGTGGTGCTCTTCTCAATGTTTTCCTTGATGTAGCACTTGAGAAGCTAGCTTCTCCCGAAGTCCTCAACTTCTTTCATGAAAGGAAGTTTGATCACAAGTTGCTGAGCAACTTGAAAATCAAACTGCAGTCAATTCAAGCTCTTGCTGATGATGCTGAACAAAAGCAATTCAGAGATCAGCATGTGAGGAACTGGCTTCTTGAGGTCAAAGACGTTGTGCTTGATGCTGAGGATCTCTTGGATGAAATACAACATCAACTCACCAACGGCCAAGACGAAGCTGAATCAGAATCTCAAACCTGTACTTGCAAGGTACCAAATTTCTTCAAATCTTCTCCTCTTAGTTCCTTTAACAAGGGAATTAAATCAAGGATGGAACAAGTCCTTGACAATCTTGAATTTCTCTCTAGCCAACAAAATGCTCTAGGTTTGAGAAATGCAAGTGGTGTTGGTGTTGGATCAGGATTCGGTAATGAATTGTCACCAAAATTGCCATCAACTTCTTCTGTGGTTGAAAGTGTTATTTATGGCAGAGATGATGACAAGGAAATTATTTTTAATTGGCTCACATCTAACACTGATAATGGCAACAAGCTATCAATACTTTCTATTGTGGGCATGGGCGGGATGGGTAAGACAACACTTGCCCAACATGTATACAATGATCCACGGATAGACGGTAAGTTTGATAGCAAAGCTTGGGTCTGTGTTTCAGATGACTTTGATGTATTTAAGTTAACAAGAACAGTTCTTGAGAGAATCACTGGATCAACTGATGATAGTAGAGACCTAGAGATGGTTCACGGACGGTTAAAAGAAAAATTGAAAGGGAAGAAACTTCTTCTCGTCTTGGATGATGTCTGGAACGTAAAACAAAAGGAATGGGAAGCTGTGGTGACACTCACTAATTTTGGGACTCAAGGAAGTAGGATCCTTGCCACAACACGCAGCAAGGATGTTGCTTCTACCATGGGGTCAAAACAACACCACTTGGAGCTATTACAAGAAGATTTTTGCTGGCAGTTGTTTGCGGAACATGCATTCCAAAATGCCAATCCTGAACCAAATCCAGACTTCAAAGAGATTAGTGTGAAGATAGTTCAAAAATGTAAAGGACTTCCACTAGCCTTGAAAACAATTGGAAGTCTATTACACAACAAATCTATTCGGGAATGGGAAAACATATGTCAAAATGAGATATGGGAATGGGAGAACAGTGATATTGTTCCTGCTTTAGCACTGAGCTATCACCACCTTCCTTCTCATCTCAAAAGATGCTTTGCTTATTGTTCCTTGTTCCCAAAAGATTATGTTTTTGACAAGGAATGTTTAATTCAGTTGTGGATGGCTCAAAAATTTCTACAATGCTCACAACAGAGTAATGCAAGTCTAGAATACATCGGTGAACAATACTTCAATGGTCTATTATCAAGATGCTTCTTTCAGCAATCAAGCAATATAAGCAAAAGATGTTTTGTCATGCATGACCTTCTTCATGATTTGGCAAGATATGTTTGTGGGGACAACTGTTTTAGGTTGGAAGTTGATGAAGCAAAAAATATACCAAAGACAACCCGTCACTTTTCTGTTGCAGTCAATCGCATTAAACATTTTGATGGGTTTGGAACTCGATATGATACTACAAGATTACGCACTTTTTTGCCAATAAGCCAGAGGATGAATTCTCTTTATTATAGTTGGCAATGCAAGAGGTCAATTTCTGAATTGTTCTCAAACTGCAAGTTCTTACGTGTATTATCTCTGTCTTGTTGTTCAGAGCTAATAAAGGTGCCCGAGTCTTTAGGCAATCTTATACTTCTCCATTCTTTAGACCTCTCCAATACTGACATAAACAAGCTACCTGAATCATCATGTTCTCTCTGCAACTTACAAATATTGAAGCTGAATTCTTGTAGAAATTTGAAGGAGCTACCTTCAAATATATTTAAACTCACCAATTTGCGTAGGCTTGAATTAATAGAAACTGAACTAAGAAAGGTGCCACCGCTTTTGGGAAGACTGAAGAACCTTCAAGTATTGATAAAGTTGTTTGATGTTGGCAAGAGCAGGGTGTTTAGTATTCAGGAGTTAGGAGAACTCAATATTCATGGAAGCCTAAGAATTAAAAACTTACAGAATATTGAGAATCCCTCGGATGCACTAGCTGTGGACTTAAAAAATAAAACACAGCTTGTGAAGCTAGAGTATGAATGGGATGATTCTGAAACTGATGATTCTGCCAGAGGAAGGGATGAAACTGTGATCGAGAATCTACAACCTTCCAAACACTTGGAGGAGTTGATAATCAGGAACTATGGTGGTAAACAATTTCCATGTTGGTTATCTGATAATTTGTTATGGAATATGGTGTCGTTAACATTGAAGGACTGTCAATTCTGCCAACAATTGCCGTCCCTTGGAGTCTTGCCATTACTCAAGGATCTCAAGATCTCAGGGCTTGATGGGATAGTGAGTATTGATACTGATTTTTATGGGAGCACCTCTTGTTCATTTACATCTTTGGAAACACTGAGATTCTACTCTATGAGTGAATTGGAAAATTGGGATTGTGAAGCTGTGAATGGTGCTTTTCCACGTCTTCAATATCTTTCATTAATAGGATGTCCAAAGCTGAAAGGGCACTTGCCTGAGCAACTTGTTCATTTAAAGATTCTACGAATTTGGAACTGCAAACAACTTGTGGCTTCCGTTCCCATGGCTCCAGAAATTCGTCAATTAAGTCTAGTAGACTGTGGAAAGCTACAATTTAATTATCATCCGACTACTCTTAAAAGGCTTACTGTCTGCGGTGACAACATGGATGCATTGTTGCTGGAAAGAATTGGGCACGTGATATCTGTTAGTAGTTCTCTTGAATTCTTATATGTTGACTCTTGAGGGTTGTTTCTTGCCCAAATATGAATACCCCAATGAGTGATTGTCATAATTTCCTTGTAGAGTTGTACATCACTGATGCTTGTGACGCTCTGACAACATTTCCGCTAGATCTTTTCCCAGTACTTGGGCGGTTGCAACTGGTTGGCTGTCGTAATCTACGGATGATTTCACAGGGTCACGCTCATCAATTGAAGCATTTGAAAATCAGAAAGTGTCCTGAATTAGAATCACTACCTGAACGCATGGATATCCTCATTCCATCACTTTATGAGCTTGAGATAAGAGATCGTCCAAAAGGTGAGTCATTCCCTGACGGAGGTTTGTCATCAAATTTAAAAGAGATGTGTCTCGTAAATGTCTCAAAACTTATTGCCTCCTTGAAAAGGGTTTTCGAAAGCAATAGCTCTATGGAAAGATTGGATATTGGAGGAATGAATGATCTGGAGTGTTTCCCTGAGGAAGGTTTGCTGCCACTCTTTCTTACTTCTCTAGACATCATAGATTGTGAAGATAAAAAAAGCTGGATTACGAGGGTCTCTGCCACCTCTCAGCTCTCTGGCAATTGTGGCTTGAAAACTGTCCCAGGCTGCAAAGCTTACCAGAAGAGGGTTTGCCCAAATTCATTTTAATATTGCGCATTATCAAATGTCCATTGCTCAAACAGCGATGCAGGGACCAGAAGGAGAACTGGAGAAGACTTGCCAGAGATTGCTCACATTAAATACAAATACCATTTTCTTGACTAAAAGACGGCATGCATTATATGTATAGATCACTCTAAATAATTGTTTTCTAGACTTTGTATTTCGTTTGTGTTATTTATTTTTGGTAAAAATATTTTACATCTTAATCTTTTTACGAGGTTCTATATTTGTTGAAGACTGTATGTATATTTGGTAAAATGGAATTTATTCAATCCATTCTATCCATTTTCTCTTTTTTCATCAATAAATTCTTCACACTAAATGATTCTTTTCTAAACAATAATTGTATTTGCTTTGTGGCTGTAACCGCCGAGTTTTTATTGATGGTCAAAATATTTTCCACACTTGTATTCTGCTATGATCGAATTTTCAGGAGAAAAATATTATGTTATTGATAATTAGTTTTTGATACATTGTGTATTAATTCCGGGAGTGTACTTTTAAGCAGATATTTATTTTGCTTATATTATTTTTTTCTTATGAATCTTCTTATATTGCTAATACTAGTTTTGTTTTATATATTTTAAATATAGAATATACTTTTTTCCCTTAACAATCTTCTTATATTGTCAATACTTTCTACTCAAGAACAAATAATTTTTACTGGATAAACTAATTTCTAAGAAAGATCGAATAAATTAGTTTTACATGATGTGAGAATAAAGGAGTTAATGAATATAATTACAAGTTTTAAATTCAGAGGGACTAAATTAATAGTAATATAAAAAACAAGTATTATATGGACTATTTTAAAATTTGAGTAATTTTAGAGTAACAAGTTTTACACTTATTTTAACATATATACTTAAACTGTGATTATAGTTCCTAAATTTTACTCCTAACTAAAGAGCTACATATTGGATAACATAGAATTTGATTTAGCATTTGATTTGTATGCATGATATCATTTGTGTGAAGATTCAAGTCAAAGAACTTTTATAGCTATTTATTTATTTATTTTTACAGAATTCATATAACTAATTAGTTGTAAATATTTTTCATCTTTATGTATTTAATCTTTCGTCATGTAATTCTTAATATTTCATTTAGTCACATTGATTTTCAAATACTAATTTGTTTGATTGCAATATTTAGAATTCAGAACTTTTTTTTTTTACAAATCATCTTGGTCTGATACAAAATGATCTTACGTTTTCTAATCTTGGTGAATGCTCAATTGATCTGCAAAAATCTGAGGAATAGTTCATTGCATTAGAAGAGCGATTGTCATCTGGACTGCTCAAGAAAATACCTTCTCACCCGATGCTCCTCTTAGATTCAAATCTTTAATTCTATTCTAACTTGTGTAACCTCTTGAATAGCATAATTAATAGTCACCGAACCTTCTACTAGTTAGCTTATTTCCTTTTGCTTTTATTAATTATTATGGCAATTTTAACTTATGGAAGACCTCCTTTTCATGAGAGTGGATTAGGTTAAAATTTTAGTATAGACAAAAAGAAGTCATCAACTATTCCATCTGTACGTAAAAACATGCATGGAAATTATAACAGGGTTCCAAATATATATAACAGTCATCCAAATATATATAAGGTTATGTTTTAATTATCCTCGTTAGTCACAAGATAAAATAACTTAAACACATATATTTTTATACTGGTTCGTCTACTCAAGACTACGTCCAGTTACCTAGAAATTACTGAGTTTTCACTATCAACCGTGAAAAAGGTTACAAGAATTGTTTGAACTCAGTCACTTCTGGCTAATCCAAGATATTCTTTAATCAAAGCCTTCCCAGGCTAAACAACCAAGTATTCTTTGTAACACAACCTCCTCAGGCTAAAACCGGTATTCTTTGCACACACAGCCTCCTCAGGCTAAAGTACCACACAAGTGGATTTAAGATAGTTTTTAAGAAAAACTAAAGAATTCCTCTACACAGAGAGGGTTTTTACAATGAAGAAAAAGTTCTTTTTGATTCAAGAGCGAAGACAGAGTATAAGCTTATGTAGCGTTTTCGCCAACTTGAAACTTTGAAGAGAAGACCTTTATATAGGCAACAGTCTTGGAAAGATCCGTTAGACTCAAATCTTGACCGTTGTCCTTTTCTTGAAGCTTTCCCATCAGTGGCAGAGATCAATCAGAATAATTAATGTTTGAGCAACGGAGTCAGCGAACATCTAGTACATTTTTCTGACTTGATCAGATTGGATAACAAAAGAGTGATCTGCTTTTCGTGTTGCAGATGTTTTGTACAGTATCCAACCACTTTTGGAAACTTCCATGAGTAACGACTAAATTTGAAATGCGCACAAGTTACTTCGTCTGTCTTCAGCTTCTACTTGTAGACGATGGGTCTTGACAGAAAACATAGTCTTCGAAAGATGTTCTTCAAGGAAAGTCTGAAGACAATGTCGTCTACCATCATATTTGTATCGTCTGAACTTTGTAGCGTAGCCTCGAAGATGAAAAGGAAACTTATCAGATTGAGTAGTCATCATTCATCTGAGGTCTTCTATCGTCTGATCATACTTCGTCTGAAAGTATCTTTTGTCTTGTAATTATCAAAATAAAGAGTGTTGATCATCTTGATCTAACAACATCCTTCTATTCTGTAATTATCAAAATTAATATGCTTAAGTCATTTTGACTTAACAATCTCCCCCTTTTTGATGATTACAAACTATCCTAGTATATTCTTGATCTTCTTCTTGATTCAGAGCTAAAGGATGTATCAGAGCTTGAGGGATGTAGACACATCTGTAAACTTGATCTTTATCAGACTTAACTTGTATCAGAGATCTTCATTTGAGCTTAAGTTCTTCAGACTGATAAAGGCAGACTTAAACATCTTGTATGAGCATCAGATCAAAATATGTATAAGATATATTAGTTTAAGTACGCACAAAATATATCAGAATATAATATTTTAATCACATTGAGAATATGTTCTTTGAAGTTCTTCTTTCATTGAGTTCATTACATCAATGTGATGTAATTATTACATAAGAACTTATATATGAATGTTCAGAGCATCAATGCCATAAATTACATATACGATTAGAAAAAAAATTTCTCTTAACAAAACAAGGAAAATAAATTACAGAGAATAAGATATAAGAGCTATTCTAATCTCCCCCTCAATTTGTTCTTCTTTTTCTCTTTATTGTTCTTCTTTTACGCATGACTCTCCCTCAGACTAATCATCTTTTGCTCCCCCCTCAACTTTTTCATTTTTCTACTCCCTCTCAGACTTTGTTCTTTTTTTTCCTTCTTCTTTTAACATCTCCTCCTCTTCTAACTTCTCCCCCTCGGGCTGCAATAAAAAAAATACATCTTAACTGATTGATCAATCAACTTTAAGATGTATACAATGCAACATGACCTCCCCTTTTTGAAGAATCATCTTTAGGCACTCAGGATAGCAATTCCTGCAACAGGGACTCGAGATAGTCAACTCTGTGGAGAAGAACAACCTGATCAGACTTGATGATGACATTTCCTTGTTCCAGTTCAAAGTATTTCCTCTTGAGTGATTTGTAAGCGTTTGCAGACGGGACTTCAGTCTCCAAAAAATGAATATAATATATGGGTGAATAGCTGTAACAACATAAGCTTTATCCCATTGCCAACTAAATTCACGCACAATTGGAGACAGCTGAAGGTGGTGACGCACTGAATCTAGATTGTATGCATGTGCTCCAGTAGGATCGATTCTACCACATACAACAAAATCTTTCATCCCTAACTCCTTACCAAATGAATAAGCCAATGTGGCTTCATGGTTGCGGATCTTGGTAAGAGTTCTGCTATCAAAGGGGCCTTCCTTCTTCAAACGTTCATATTCAGACGAAGAAAGCAAGTTAGAAATATTGCGTGCTCACCAAAATCTCCTTGGTTCATCATCATCTATCATTATCTCCTTGCCTTTGGCCAAGAACTTGATTCTACATGGACGAGGTCTATTTAGTTAAACAAAGAACTTGGTTTTTGTTGATGAGCTGGATGAGAATTGAGTGCCAAGACAATGAGGCAATGGTCTTCCCTCTTTTTCAGCATTGAATCTAATATGATGGAGAGAGTTAGCTTGCTCCTTTCGTTCCTATCTATACGTGTTTTCCATGTGATGAAAAACAATATCATGGTTAATAGGCAAAGCGTGGAACAGATCCTCGAGAGTCTCAGGATCGTTGAGTGTTAACTCCTGTGTGATGTGTACTCCTTTGCAGTGAGGTCTAATCCAAGGAAGAGTGAGACCAAAAGAGTAACCAAGACTGAGATACTCAGTCTTGTTCAGATGAATGTTGAAAGGAATAGGGTTGTGGTCATCAATTGCATCCAACACATATTTGCATTCCTTTGGTACATTGGGGTACCAAGCTCTGTTGTTGAGAAGAGAGTGATGGAAGAGAGTTGTTTCTTCCTTCTTAAATGACTTCCAGGGGCGAGCTTCATAAGTTCTTATGTGAGGTTCATAGCTCAATGCAGGAGTTACAACTTGAGATTCTTCTAGATATATTTTGTAATCGTTAATCTTCTCAAGTCCCTTGATTTTAAGCTTTTCCAGACCATCCCAATCTAGTAGAGGGAGCCATTTTCTTTTATCTTTTGGGGAGTGGTATTTGTCAAATTCCATCAATGTTGGCTTCAAGGGGTGATAAAATAAGAAAGGATTGGAGTCCTTTTGACTTTGAACCCCTTTGTTCCTCTAAAGTTATAAGGATTCTTCGTCTCATAGAATGGAGACGATGTTCCAGCAGCTTGATCTTCAAATTGTGGAATTTTATCTTCTATTAGCCAATCTCGCTTTATCAAATTTTTCTCTTCACATCCATGTACCGAAAACTTCTACATATACAAAAGGTCAAGAAACGAATAATCAATCTTCTTTGGAAGAGCAATTTCCTCTGGTGACACCATTTTTGAATAGAGAAGGGGTTTCTTTCTTGTATATACAGTAGAAGATGATGTGGAAGCAAAGATATATTTTGATGATGTGGATCAAGTGATTTTGAAGATAACAAAAGAAATTAATTGTGATTGAATTTGTTGTTTTGCGTGGACAAAACGATAGGCTTTTGTCCAATAAACACAATTGTGCAAAGAATATTGTTAGACTTAAAGCTTGATGATGCTTGAAGCTGCTCAACCTTTGGTGTGTTGCTTTTGATGTTCATGTACTTTTGTTTTCCTTAGATCAATTGTAATAAGCTTTTCATTGTATTGACTGTTTAGGATAGGCTTGTGCTTGTGATTGTTCTTGTGTGACAAGTCTTAGGTAAGTAAAGTCATTACTTGTGCTGAAGATACAAATCATTCATTTCCTCTTTGTTTTTGGAGAAAAAGTTTTTGGTAAATGACTTAGGTAATAGATTATCAGAAAATGGTAATAGATTACCAACTAAGGTAATAGATTACCATAGTTTGGTAACAAAGTGAAAATTTGTGATTTTCTTTGTGGTAATCGATTACTAATCGGGTTAATCGATTACCAGAAGTTCAAAACACTTGAAATGAAGTTTACTTGCTCGGATAATCGATTACCAACAGCTGTAATCGATTACCACCATCAGAAATCAATTAGATTGATCAAAATGGATTTTTATCTTGAACTATAAATAAACCCTTTTTCAAAATATATTAAAAAGAACTTTGAAAACACGAAAATGATTGATCTTACACTTTCATATCTTCTCTGAAACTGAGTTTATATTTTCTCCAAGAAATCCTTCAAAGAACTTCAAAAGGTTTTCAAGAAAATTTTTCAAAGAGCAATCTGGAATGAAATCTTGAATGGTTGGTTTTGTCTTATGCTTCATGTTGATTAGATTCTACACTTCCAGGTGTTTTCAAAACTGATCTTGTTTAGTTTCGTTTTGGGTTGATTACTCTAAGAGAGAGGTCTCTTTAGGAAAGAGTAAGGTGATTTGAGAAAGGTTTCTCAAAGGATTGGTTCTTGTAGGGGCGGAGCCACATTATGGCCCCGGAGTACCGCCCCCCCTTCCCCCAAATTTTTTTTTTTTTAATATATATATATATATATTAAAAATAATTATATATATTAGTAATAAATTTAATATTAATATATATATATATATTAATAATAAAATTTATAAATATATTAGTAATTATATATATATATATATATATTAGTAATAAATTTAATATTAATATATATAAATTTATATATATATATTAATAATAAATTTATATGTATATATATGTAATTTCTTAATAAATTTTTATATATATATATATATATATATATATTAATAATAATAAATTTATATATATATATATTAATAATAATAAATTTTATATATATATATATATTAATAATAATAAATTTATATATATATATATATATATATTAATAATAAATTTAATATTAAATATATTAATTTATATATAAAAATTTATTTATACTAATAATAAATTTATATATATTAATAATAAATTTTAATCTCTCCCAAATTTATTTTAATCTCCAAAAAAAAAATTGTTATATAATTAATAGGTTGTGTCCAACGAATTTTAAAAAAATAAAATAAAAATTAAAAAAAATTTAAAAAAAAATTAAAAAAATTTTGCTCCTCCCACTTTATTTTTCTGGCCCCGCCCTTGGGTTCTTGGATGTGCCAAGACCAAGGAGAATTGTTCTTTGGGTTAAAGAACAGATGTTTGAGTGTTTTGATTTCGTTTTTATGTTGCTTGTGCAGAGTGAATGTAAAGAACATAAAAGGGATCATTGGTTTAGTGGAATACCAATTGCAACAGGTTGTTGAATTGGGACTGGATATACGCCAAAAGTCGAACCAATATAAATCCTCTTGTACACTCTTCTTCTTCCTTTCACTTTTATCTTTATGCCAAAACATTTATCGGTTATCTTGAAATCAATTAATATTTGGCTGGTAATTGACTGCGTAATTGATTCATATCTTGAATAGTTGAATACTGATATTGATTCTCTAAGTATATTGATTCCTAATACGTTTCTCTAATCTTTCTTAAGTGTTTCCGTTGTGTATCTTTGATATATCTTGTTTTAACGCTTATTCATTTGAAGTTGATTAGTTAAACAAGATTAGATTTTATCTGAAATAAAAAGAAAGTAGAAACGACATTAATTTGGGCTAATCGGGAACTAGAATCTATTCACCCCCCTCTAAATTCAACATAGGGACTAACAAATATGCTTATTGCAAACTTAATAAGTAATTAATTAACTATCTTCTAGAAAGGAAAAATGAACTTACCTCGTCCAAGATAAAAGTAAACATGTTTTGTTCAAAGGAAAAATTTGACACATGTACTTTTATGTTAAAGTTCATCCATGCAATGTTACTTTCGTCTAGCGTCATAGCAAGAAAGTAAACTTTAATTTCAAATTTTATATTCAATTGTATGTTATCTCAAATTGTAGCACTAATTTCTAATGACTACTCTCAAATTTGTATTTTACCTTTTTAATCTAATGCAATTATTGCAATTGTACATCCAACTTTAACATTTGAAAAACTTAGACATTCCCCTCTAACATTCAAAGCAATAGTAGCAGTGGAATATCGTCCTTGTGCGAGAATGAACAGAATGAAAAGGCATCTAAAAAGTAAACATGATTTGACTTCTTATAGACTTTTGTTTGAGCTCATCACACTCACAGTACAACTCTCTCTTAACGGAAACTTCTAAAGCATCTAACATATATAATCAATTTATCATCTGATAGGGAAATAAGAGACTACATATAGACTTATGCAAAAAAAAAAATAACTATAATTGAACTATGAAAAAGAAAGTAAGAGAAACAAAAACTTTTTATAAACAAGAAACAATTTGTTTGGGTGTACTTAACATCACAACCTTTGTTTGGGAAAGTTATCACTCTATGATTTGATTATATATCATTTCTTATAACGTTATTTTTATCTTCAAATAATCTTCTGTTTGTTCAAGCTAAGATTGGTTTAGTGACAAAAAAATATTTGAGTAGTAAAGTTAAAGTTTAAGTTTACTAGTTGTAAACTAAGGATAACTTGGTAAGAAAGAATACTTGAGTTGAACAAAAAGAGATTTTATAAGTAAGAATACATATAACTATTTTGTTTAGAGGAAATCCTTTAAAACTCTCTTTAGGCTACCCATAAATTCTTTACAACATAACCTCTTCACGCTAACCAACCAAGTATTATTTGCACACCTATCACACTAGTATAGGATTTACAAAGAGATATTTTTATCCAATTGAATCAACCTTTTCCTAAAGAGGAATATATAATGAAGAATACTAAAAATATTTTACAAGAGAGAGGTTTGAGTTTTTAAACTACCGGAACTTCGGCTTATCTTAGAGTAATTTATGCTTTCAAATCGTCAATCTTTAATCATTATATATATGGAATACTTCCGGTAGTCATTAGATCCAACATCTTTAAAGTCTTCAATTCATTCATTGGAAGCATGTTGCATAACCAAGAACATTTAATTCTACTACATGAGATGTTGAATCAAAATTGACATCTTTCTGCAAAAGTAGAGAATAAATATTGTAAAAGGTATCTTCTTTTCTGCGTCAGATTTGTGTGTTAGATTACTTCCTTTTTATTCAAATATGATTCATCATTTTAGATGAGGACTATGTAATTTTTTTTTTTACTTTGACTTTCACTTGAGACGAAATTATCAAAATTAAGGGTTATGATTTGTCTTTAAACAAATTTAACTTAACATCATATTTTTGGACCCCTTTAATGAAAGTTCCTTCTAATGCTAGGGTAATGAGAGTTTGCATATAATATGTAGTGAACAAATAAAAAATAGAGGAAATTGGGAAATTTGATTAAAAAAATTAAATTTATTCAATTAATTTGTAAAAAAAAATAGAAATGGAATATTATCCTATTAGAAAAAAATATTTATTAGTAGTGGGTTACCTTTGTTGTGGACGATAAGTAAAGTTCTTTTAATCATCCTTGTATTTTTATTGTTTGTGTTTTGTCGATAACTTAATGAGAATTGAGTTTCAGGTAGAATATACTCGTTGAGGCCTGTACATTTTCATTAATAATATTGATATAAATTTTGGACAATGACGATAAAGTTTGATCAATTTATTTATTAATAAGATTGTTTATAATTGAATGCTAATAGCTAATCTATTAATGTACTCATTTTTATTGGGATGAGTTTATTTCACAGAAGCAGTTTATATTCCTAGAACAGGAAATGATATTTAGGGAACATTTCTGCAATTTTTTGGGTATATTTAAAAAATGTTCGGTAATAATTAATATTATTAGAAATATATTTTAAAATTTAAAAAATAAAAATACACACGGGAGTAACTCATGTAATGCACCATAAATTAATATATTCACAAGCAATGTAACTTTCACACTTTTTATTGTGAGACTAAAAAAACATATCAAAACTTAGTTATATTATTTGTGTTAATTAAGTTTTCAATCCCTACTTTTTTTTATTGAATTCTGTTTTTAATTCTTTAAATACATTTTTTTGTTTAATTCTCGAAAAAGATTTTTCCAGTGTTTTTGGTCTTTCTTTTCAACATTTTTGTTAAATAGTTAAATTAAAATCATTTTGTGTTAGCTACAATAATTTTTCTAGGAGTGAAAAACCGCTGAGAAATAATTCTTATGTAACCAGTTAATGAAGATGTTAACAGAAGGGGAAAAAAATTACAGAAAATTTTATAAGATTAAATCAGAAAAAAAATATTTAAAAGATAAAAAAAAAATCTATAAAGAATGATGGAGAAAAACATAATTAACCGTATATCTTTTTCACGAGAATAAAAGGTATTCAAACAATATTTTCTATTTTTCAAAAATATTTTTAAGTGAAATTTTATCTCTTGTGATTTTGGTCCTTTTTCTGTGTAATTCAATTTATCTTTTTAGATACTCAAGTTTCACATAAAATTGTATTGTCCTATTATCGTCAATTATTTGTATTTTCTCGCTCTTGATGTGAATTGTTTCATATTTTAGTTTAAAGTTAGGTTAGCAAGACGTAATTTACTTTATGCTCATGTTTGACTATTTGATATTATATTAAATGAGGAGAAGGAGAAGGCTCTTCTAAAATGAGAAAGGGTGTATCTCCAAATTTTTATTTTTATTTTCTTTTGGTGAATCTGCATTTGATTCAAGTATAACGTGATGTCGATTATTAAAATTTAAATGTAGATGTATATTTGACCACTTAAGGTTTTTTTGAATTACATGAAAACTATACGCTCGTATTTTAACAATATTATTATATCAAATTTAAGATGATATTAATATTCACTTTTACTTAAGATTCATAATCAATATATTTTCTAATGGGTTAATTCAGTTTTTCACCTTTCTATCTTTTAGAATTCGAATTTTTAATATTTTAAATTTTTTGATAATTTTTTTAGTAAAAAATTACTAACATCAAATTAACTACTAAACATTGACGTAGAAATATAACGTGATTTTTTTCATAACACTTAACATTTTAATTTAATAATATAAATTAAAAATACTAAAAAATAAATAAAAAATAAAACATTATCCAAAAAAGTTTCGATTAAATGTCATGACTCTAAAAATTAGTGACAAATGTTTAGTTAATCCTTTTTTAATTATATCCTTCTAGATTAAAATATTATTACGAATATCATATTAAAACTTATTTTATTCCCAAATCTTATTAGACATATGGAAAAAAGTAGTTTACAGTGTATATATATATGTGTGTCTATATATATTTATATATATATATATATATATATAAAAGATTAAAAATATTTTACAGTATATATAAGATTAAATTCTGCTTGCATACATTATTTTGTGTAAACCTTTTCTGAATTTATCCCTCATTTGATCGGTCTAAATGCAACTAGAGGCAAATTATCTCTTGAGAAAGAAGAATAATTTTCTTTTCATATATTATTTTTTGTTCTATTCATATTTCAAAGACGTTTGAATATCACAGGATGCAGATTAAATAATTTAATTGAATTTTTTGAAAAATGTATTTAATCTTTTGCCTATATAAATAGAATTTCATAATACTTTAAGGATTTCATATACATTTTGGTACAAGTAACTTGGCGCTTTTTAAATTTTAGTCCTTATAAGATTTTTATTTACTATTTTTATCTTTTATTTTTCAAGACGTTTAATATTTTTATTTTACTTTTTTATCACTGTAATTCATTATCTTTTATATTTATCCCTTATAAATTATTTCTTTTCCATATTTAATCTTTATAAATTATCAATCATTTTTACAAATACTAAAATATAAAAAATAATTTATAAGGATTAACAATATAGAAAAGGACAAATTATAATCAAAAAATAAAATACATGCAATGAGTGACTATTTTAAGGATGAAATAAACAAAAAAAAAAATCCGTACCATGACTAATACTAAAAAAATAAAAAACACTTAACTAAAATGATGTATATTGAGCCTATTTTAAAACACATCATTATAAATATTTATATAAAATTTAATATTTATATATTTATTGGATAGAAATTAGCTTCTTGGCACCCATGTAGTTTATTGTTTTGTTCTCCTTTTACTCAATAATGGAGTTTATGTGTTGTGTGTTACACTAGCATTCCTCACACACTAATACTTCTTCCTAATTTATTTTTCTTTTTCTTTTTCTCACATGATTAGTTCACTAAGAAGACTCGTATTTAGGCATACTTTACAATGAAACCATGATTAGTTTTCAATAAATCTGAATGCATATCTTATATTATACATCTACAAACATTTTTTATTCTTTATTTGTTTTTATTCCACATCATTATGTCACTCGGCACGTTGTCATAGCTCAATTATACATGCCATGATATTACTTTGGTTTTTTTATTGATTAGTTAGCCACCGGAATTGACTAAATGTGCTAAATGAGGAAATGCACAATGAATTTTCTTAGAAACACCATATTCTAATAAAGACATGAATCATCTAAAATAAATTTATAATTTCTAAAATGATGAAGGTTATCTCCATTTTTTTTTCTTTTGGTGAATTTCCATTTGATTCAAGTATACACTGATGTCAATCTAAAATTTAAAGTTAGATATTTATTTGGCCAAGAGAGCTGAAAGAAACAACTGTACGTGTATTTTAACAAATTCTATTTATACCAAATTTGAGATGATATTGATATTCTATTTTACTTAAGATTCACGAACGCTATATTTTTTTATTATATTTTCGTGGAAAAAATATTTTTAAGCATATCTTATAGAAACTTATTGTATCCCCAAATCTTATTAGATAAATGCATAAGAATATTTTACAGTAAATATAAGATTAAAAGTTAAAAGAAATTCCACTTGAATTATGTTCAGTAAAATTTTTTGTGAATTTATCCCTCATTTTACTAGTGTAAATGTCCGTGGCAAATTATGTCTTAATATTCTTTTCATATATTATATTTTATTTTATTTTATTCATATTTAAAATATCACACGTTTGAAAAAAAATGTTTATCTGTGGCTGCTTAAATAATTTTTTCTTTTTATAAATAAAATGTATAAATAGTATTAGACATAATAAGTTCATGTAATATAGAAAAATCACGTTTGAAAAAAAATGTTGCGTATCTGAGGTTGCTTAAATACTTTTTTATTTTTATAAATAAAATTTTTAAATAATATTAGACATAATAAGTTCATAATATATAAAATTGAATCTCTTCAAAAAAATATATTTAATCTTCTGTCTATGTAAATACATTTTCGTAATATTTTAAAAGTTTGATATACATTTTTGCACATGTAACTTTTTAATTTTTTGTTTTTATAATATTTTAAATTTTTTTATCTTTATATTTCGTGATGTTTCATATTTAACCTATATTTAATTTTTTTTTGTCATTGTAATTTATTTTCTTTTAAATTTAGTTTCCTTAGTTTATTTCTTTTCCATATTTAATGGAAAAACAATAGTTTATAAGGACTAAATATAAGAAAAAAATAATAAGAACAACAAATAAAACAAGGATCGGAAATGAAACGTTAAAAAATAAAAATTACGAAGGAAAAAAAATGTCATATTACATTGATGATCATTTATATTAAGCCTATTTTAAAGCATATACGATAAATATTTATATAAAAATTAATATTTATGTATTTATTGAATGAAAATGATTTCATAGGTTAGCCTATCCTCAGTTGAATCACAGCCACTGTTTATTCGTGAAATACAGCTGTCAGAGTGTGTGTTGTCCAAAAAAGACTCAAACAATTATAAGTTGACTGACCATTAAAAATAAGTTGAAAGCAATTATTCACAAAATAGAGTACCAGCAAAAGCTCCGGTGCACTCAACACATTGGCCTAATCTTCCACTCCCTTACCTTTCCAACCATGGCTTTAGAATTTGTTGGTGGTGCTCTTCTTACCTTGACAATCTAGAATTTCTCTCAAGCCAACAAAGTGCTCTAGGTTTGAGAAATGCAAATGGTGTTGGTGTTGGATCAGGATTCGGTAATGAATTGTCACCAAAATTGCCATCAACTTCTTCTGTGGTTGAAAGTGTTATTTATGGCAGAGATGATGACAAGGAAATTATTTTTAATTGGCTCACATCTAACACTGATAATGGCAACAAGCTATCAATACTTTCTATTGTGGGCATGGGCGGGATGGGTAAGACAACACTTGCCCAACATGTATACAATGATCCACGGATAGAGGGTAAGTTTGATAGAAAAGCTTGGGTCTGGGTTTCAGATGACTTTGATGTATTTAAGTTAACAAGAACAGTTCTTGAGAGAATCACTGGATCAACTGATGATAGTAGAGACCTAGAGATGGTTCACGGACGGTTGAAAGAAAAATTGAAAGGGAAGAAACTTCTTCTCGTCTTGGATGATGTCTGGAACGTAAAACAAAAGGAATGGGAAGCTGTGGTGACACTCACTAATTTTGGGACTCAAGGAAGTAGGATCCTTGCCACAACACGCAGCAAGGATGTTGCTTCTACCATGGGGTCAAAACAACACCACTTGGAGCTGTTACAAGAAGATTTTTGCTGGCAGTTGTTTGCGGAACATGCATTCCAAAATGCCAATCCTGAACCAAATCCGGACTTGAAGGAGATTAGTGTGAAGATAGTTCAAAGATGTAAAGGACTTCCACTAGCCTTGAAAACAATAGGAAGTCTATTACACAACAAATCTATTCGGGAATGGGAAAACATATGCCAAAACGAGATATGGGAATGGGAGAACAGTGATATTGTTCCTGCTTTAGCACTGAGCTATCACCACCTTCCTTCTCATCTCAAAAGATGCTTTGCTTATTGTTCCTTGTTCCCAAAAGATTATGTTTTTGACAAGGAATGTTTAATTCAGTTGTGGATGGCTCAAAAATTTCTACAATGCTCTCAACAGAGTAATGCAAGTCTAGAATACGTCGGTGAACAATACTTCAATGGTCTGTTATCAAGATGTTTCTTTCAACAATCAAGCGTTACTGACGAAGGATGTTTTGTCTTGCATGACCTTCTTCATGATTTGGCAAGATATGTTTGTGGGGACAACTGTTTTAGGTTGGAAGTTGATGAAGCAAAAAATATACCAAAGACAACCCGTCATTTTTCTGTTGCAATCAATCACATTGAACATTTTGATGGGTTTGGAACTCAGTATGATACTAGAAGGTTTCGGACATTTTTGCCAACAAGTGAGAGGATGGATTCTCTTGGTGATAGTTGGCATTGCAACAGGTCAATTTCTGAATTGTTCTCAAAGTGCAAGTTCTTACGTGTATTATCTCTGTCTTGTTGTTCAGAGCTAATAAAGGTGCCCGAGTCTATAGGCAATCTTATACATCTCCATTCTTTAGACCTCTCCAATACTGGCATAGATAAGCTACCTGAATCATCATGTTCTCTCTACAACTTACAAATATTGAAGCTGAATTCTTGTAGAAATTTGAAGGAGCTTCCTTCAAATTTATTTAAACTCACCAATTTGCGTAGGCTTGAATTAATAAAAACTGAACTGAGAAAAGTGCCACCGTATTTGGGAAGACTGAAGAACCTTCAAGTATTGATGAATTTGTTTGATGTTGGCAAGAGCAGGGAGTTTAGTTTTCAGGAGTTAGGAGAACTCAATATTCATGGAAGCCTAAGAATTAAGAACCTGCAGAATATTGAGAATCCCTCGGATGCACTAGCAGTGGATTTGAAAAATAAAACACAGCTTGTGCAGCTAAAGTTGAAATGGGATGATTCTGTAATTGATGATTCTGCTAGAGAAAGGGATGAATCTGTAATTGAGAATCTACAACCCTCCAAGCACTTGGAGAGGTTGAAAATTACGAACTATGGTGGTAAACAATCTCCAAGTTGGTTATCTGATAATTTGTTATGGAATATGGTGTCCTTAACATTGGAGGACTGTAAATTCTGCCGACAATTGCCTTCCCTTGGAGTTTTGCCATTTCTGAAGGACCTCAAGATTTCAAGGCTTGATGGGATAGTGAGTATTGACACTAATTTTTATGGGAGCAACTCTTGTTCATTTACATCTTTGGAGACACTGGAGTTCTCCCGAATGCAAGAATTGGTAAAATGGGGATGTGACGCAGTGACAGGTGCTTTTCTACGTCTTCAAAGTCTTTCCATAGATGAATGTCCAAAGCTGGTAGGGCAGTTGCCAGAGCATCTTGTTCATCTGAACAATCTACAAATTAAGAAGTGCAGGCAACTTGTGGCTTTCGTTCCCATGGCTCCAGAAATTCATGAATTAAGTCTAGAGGACTGTGGAAAGGTACAATTTAATTATCATCCGACTACTCTGAAAAGGCTTACTGTCTGCGGAGACAACATGGATGCATTGTTGCAGGAAAGGATTGGGCACGTGATATCTGTTAACAATTCTCTTGAATACTTGGAGATTGATTCTTGCCCAAATATGAATATCCCAATGAGTGATTGTCATAAATTCCTTGTAGAGTTGCACATCACTGATGGTTGTGACTCTCTGACAACATTTCCGCTGGATCTTTTCCCAGCACTCCATAGTCTGTGTCTCGGCGGGTGTCGTTATCTACAGATGATTTCACAGGGTCACGCTCATGATTATCTCAAGCACCTGATTATCAGAAAGTGTCCTGAATTAGAATCATTGCCTGAACGCATGGATATCATCCTTCCATGTCTTGATGTGCTTGAGATAAGAGATTGCCCAAAAGTTGAGTTATTCCCTGACGGAGGTTTGCCATCAAATTTAAAAGAAATGTATCTAGTAAATGTGTCAAAACTTATGGCCTCCTTGAAAAGCTTTTCGGGAAGCAATAGCCCTGTAGAATGGTTGAGTATAGGAGGAATGGATGATGTGGAGTGTGTCCCCGAGGAAGGTTTGCTGCCACGTTCTCTTCATTTTCTAGGCATCAGTAATTGCAGAGATCTTAAAAAAGTGGATTACAAGGGTCTCTGCCACCTCTCATCTCTCAAGGATTCGTGGCTTGAAAACTGCCCCAGCCTACAAAGCTTACCAGAGGAGGGTTTGCCCAAATCCATTTCAAGATTGTTCATTAGGAATTGTCCATTGCTCAAACAGCGATGCCAGTAACCAGACGGAGAAGACTGGCCAAAAATTGCTCACATTGACCTTTATGTTGACTATTTTTCATCAATAAATTCTTCACACTGAAGAATTTGTTTTCTAAACTTTTACTTGCTTTGTGGCTGTAACCGCCGAGTTCTGATTGATGGTCAAAATATTTTCATCTTGTATTCGGCTTTGATCAAATTTTCAGGAGAAAAATATTATGTTATTGATAATTAGTTTTTAATACATTGTGTATTAATTCCGGGAGTGTACTTTTAAAGAGATATTAGTTGCTTTATTCTGCTTATATTTTTTTTTTCTTATGAATCTTCTTCTATTGTTAATACTAGTTTTGTTTTATATATTTTAAATATAAAATATATTTTTTCTCATAACAATCTTCTTACATTGTCAATACTTTCTACTCAAGAACAAATAACTTTTTTCCTGGATAAACTAATTTCTATAAGAGAATAAATAAGTTTTACTCGATGAGATAATGAAGGAGTTCATAAATATAATTACAAGTTTTAAATTCAGAGGACTAAATTAACAACAAAAAAAAACACGTTTAACAGGGACTATTTTCAAATTTGAGTAATTTTTGAGTAACATGTTTATTTTACACTTATTTTAACATATATACTTAAATTGTGATTATAATTCCTAAATTTTACTTCTAACTAAATTGCTACATATTGGATAACGTAGAATTATTGAACATTTGATTTGTATGCATGATGTCATTTGTGCGAAGATTCAAGTCGAAGTCTTATAACTACTTATTTATTTATTTATTTATTTATTTTAACAGAATTCATATAACTAATTAGTTGTGAATAGTTTCCATCTTTCAATGAAAATATATTATATGTATTTAATCTTTCATCACGTGAAATTCTTGATATTTCATTTAGTTACATTGATTTTCAAATATTAATATGATTGATTGCAACTCTTTAGTATTCTAAACATGTTTTTACAAATCATCTTGATCAGATATAAAATGATCTCACGTCTCTAAATCTTGGTTAGTGCTCAATTGAAATATGAGGAATTGTTCATTGCATTGAGAGAGCCTGGATTCCTTGATTGTCATTTGGACCGCTCAAGAAAATATCTTCCCATTTGTATGCTTCTCTTTGATTCAAATCTTAAAAAAAAAAAAATTACTATAGTTAGACAGATCAAAAATAAGTTTCAAACGCATGGCTAAAATTCATCTTAAGAAACATACTATCTCATTCAATTTTTGTTAATAAAAATAAGGTTAAACAGCTTTCCTGGAGATGGTTGGTACAATTAATAGATATAACCAACATCTTATAGTACACAACAAAATAGGTCCAATTATCTTCAAAAAGGTTGCTTAGCATAGCATTTTTTTTTTTGTTAGTAATTGAGGGTAGATATAGATAGAAGTTGTGATAATGAAGGAAAATTTTAATAGATGTAGTAGGAAAAAGGTAGAATAGTAGTTGGTCGTGTAGCTCTTATCTTGAGAAATAGAACTTGATTCGATTTTTTCTACATTCATAATTGGTGATACAATTGCTTATTTATAGTCTTTCAAGTAGGTAATAGACTTTTCTCGATTTTTCTAGTCTAAGAATATTCTAGACTTTCCTAGATTTTAATATTCTAGATTTATCTACCAATGAATATTCTAGACTATCTTCTTTGTTTCTAGTTTTTCTAGATTTTTTTTTACAAGGCTCTAGTTGATTCCTTTTATTTCTAGAAATTTGTTAAACTTTCAACTTTTTTACTTAGGTTAGACTCTACAACAGTCATATCATCGATCATCACTGTTGCCATTTTAGGTGGGACAATGCTTCCTAAATAGTTTTAGGGATAGAAATTGATGACAAGACAAATACAAAGTGACTTCTTAGAACGACAATCTGTGTTGCTTTTCGAGGAGACATCCTTCACATGCTTCGTTATTCTTCTTTAAGCATGGAAGATCTCTCATCATATTCTTTTGGTATAATATCTTTAGGGCGTGTGTGTTGAAGTGGTCAAATCTTCAATGCCAAAGCCATGAATCATCAACTTCTACCTTCATGGCCATGTTATATGTATATTTCAAATTTAGCGGGAAGCTTCTATTACTTTTCTCCATCTTTACTTGGGCTATCTCAACCATTTTGTTATGGTTGTCATATATTTGGCATACATCTCCTTCAAAATGAAGAGTGTAGCTTCTTTCCATCATTTGGCCAATGCTTAGAAGATTTTCTTTTAGGCTGGGAACTAACAAAACGTCATGAATGAGTCTCATCCTTTTCTTTGTCTCCATTATGATAATACATTTCTCTTTTGACTCTACCATGGTGTCATTTCCCAATCGAACTTTCATCTTGACAGAGTTGTAAATGCTTTTGAAGATACTCTCATCTTTGGTTATGTGATTGTTGCAGTCGCTATCCAAGTACCAACTTCCTCCTCTTTCATCGGCTGAATATTGGGTAGCATAGAAAAGTTGATGTTCGTCAATATGCTCTTCGACAAAGTTTGCTTGATGTATATTTTTGTTGCGACAATTTTTCTCTACATGCCCAAACTTTTTGCAATAGTTGCATTGTGGCCTTTCATGGAACCAATAATCTTTCTCCGCGTGACCGGACTTTTTGCAAATGTTGCATGGAGGATTTCTATCTTGACGGTTCTTAAAGAAATTTCTAGAAAATTTTCTTGTTCTAGAATTTTCTCCATAACTTTTTTTTTCTCCGTCTCCTTTTTTTTTTTAGGTCAAAATTTGAGCTTAGACTGAAAGGCATTTTCAAGTTTATCTTCATCACAACCGTACAATCTTTGCTCAAATGCCTCAAGAAAACTCATTAATTCTGTCGTGGATAGAGTAGACAGGTCTTTGGTTTGCTCAATCGTTGTCACGATTGGGTCAAACTTTGGGGTAATAGTAATTAAAATTTTCTCGACAATTTTCTTATCAAGAATAGTTTCCCTAAATTCTCTCATTTGATTTACGATTTCTTTAACTCTAGAATAATAATCTTTGATAGTTTCAGACTCTTTCATCTTCAATAGTTCAAAATCTCGTTTTAGAGTCTGAAGTTTAATGACACGTACCTTGTCACTTCCTTGGAACTCCTCCGGTAGTGTAGCCCATGCTTCCTTTGCACTTGTAGCTCCTATTATTCTTGGAAAAATTGCATCAGACACCGCTTGTTGTAGAGTGAATAACGCCTTTGAATCTTTCTGTTTATTCTCTTTTAGCTCTTTTCTTTTAGCTACATTAAGAGTTATAGTTTCTGCAGGAGTAGTATATCCTTCTTCTACAATGTCTTATAAATCTAGGGAGTAAAAATATGTTTTCATTTTTATGCTCCACAAGTCATAGTTTTTGCCATTAAAAATAGGGACAGTGAAAGATGAGGGTTGTGAGGTGTTAGCCATAGCTTAGAAATATATAGAAGTGGGTTAAAAAAAACAAGGGAAATGTTTAGAAGTATTTGGGAAAATTTTGGAACAATAGGTGAATAATATAACTACGCCCAATGTAAGATCGAATGTAGCTCTGATACCACTGTTAGTAATTGAGGGTAGAGATAGATAGCAGTTGTGATGGTGAAGGAGAATTTTAATAGATGTAGTAGGAAAAAGGTAGAATAGTGGTTGACCGTGTAGCTCTGATATTGAGAAATAGAACTTGATTCGATTTTCTCTACATTCGCAATTGATGATACAATTGCCTATTTATAGTCTTTCAAGGTAGGTAATAGTCCTTTCTAGATTTTTCTAGTCTAGGAATATTCTAGAGTTTCCTGGATTTATCTACCTAGATTTTTCTAGTCTAGGAATACTCTAAACTTTCCTAGATTTTAATATTCTAGATTTATCTACCCAGGAATATTCTAGACTATCTTCTTTGTTTATAGTTTTTCTAGATTTTTTCTTTTACAAGGCTCTAGTTGATTCTTTTTATTTCTAGAAATTTGTTGAACTTTCAACTTTTTTACTTAGGTTAGACTCTACAACAGTCATATCATCGATCATCACTGTTGCCATTTTAGGTGGGACAATGCTTCCTAAATAGTTTTAGGGATAGAAATTGATGACAAGACAGATACAAAGTCATAATTGGCTTGAAGATAACTAATGATAACTAAAAAAAAATTATAAATGGGATGAGGATTAGCAGAAGAATGAGTACTTTTTTGCATATCAATGGGAAGATCAGTAGGAGATTTAGGAGGGGACGAAATTGGTGAAGATGAATAGCCAAGAAGTGAGTCATCGACATCCACATGGGGTGTAGCTTCCAGAGTCATAGTATGGGACAATAGTGGTAAGTGTGACAAAATAGCTCAATAAGCTACTTAGAAGCAGCAAGGATAGATGGTGATGTACACGAAATTGATGGATTGACGATGGGAGAATCAAACACTAGAATGGGCAAGACTTGAGAAACTGGACCAGTGAGGGAAAGTATGGTGTATCCATGTAAAAGGTGACATCATTAGATTTATAAATGTTATTTGTTGAAAGAGAATAACACTTGTACCTTTATTGAACTCGAGAATAACTGAGAAAGAAACTTAACGACACGTGCAACAAGTTTGTCGAGACCTAGAGCAATATTATGAACAAAACAAATGGAGCCAAAAATACGAGCGAGGGACAATATATAGAGGTGCTTAAGGATGCATAACAGAGTGAAGAACTTAGTTATTGAGAACAAAAGATGGCATACAATTAATTAAATAACTTGTTGTAAGAACAACCTCACTCCAAAATTTAATAGGAAATTTGAATGTAATAAGAGAGTACTAGTTGTTTCAATGATATGGCGATGTTTATGCTTAGCCACACCAATTTTTTGATGTGTGTAAGGACAACTCGATTGATGGAATATCCATGTTATGCCATAAAATCATTAAAACTAGCAGAAAAATACTCTTTGGCATTGCCATTGCAGAAGATACATATAGTTGTGCCAATTTTATGTGTATTTTAGCACAAATTTTTTTAAAATTGGTAAACAACTAAAATCGCTCTTTCATTAGAAATAACCAAGTATAATGGGAAAATTCATCAATGAAAGTAACAAAATATCTATATCCTAAGACTATTGAAATACAACTAGGACCTCAAATATTAAAATGAACAAGACTAAAAGGAGACTCTTCACGACATGTAACCTTGCTTAGAAAAGATGTTTGAACATGTTTTCCAAGAAAACATGGGTTACACTCCAATGGTTGTATATTAGATAGATGAGGGGACATCTACTTCAATTTATTCAAACTCAGTTGACCCAAAGAAGATAAAGAAGATTGGACGACTTTGTGGCAACACATATTGTGGAGGATGAAGGTTGTAAGTGGCAAAGACCTTGTGACTTAGATCCACTCTAATCACCTTCCCTCTACTCCGGTCTTGTATAGAAAAGGAATAGGAAGTGAAAGTTATGGAAAATTTGAGTTGACTAATAGAGATTAAATTAAAAAGATGTCTAAGTACAAACAAGATAGAATTTGAAGACAGAAAAGGAAGAGGTGAGGCTTGACCAATACCGATAACTTGTGTTTTGGAGCCATTAGCAAGGGCATTGTAATATGGTGTTTTGGTGGACAATAAAGAGGAAATGACAATGAAATTATCGGCTATTTGGTCGGAAGCACTAAAACCCAAAAACCAATAGGAGATGAATGAGAGAAACAAATTGTAGAAATACCAGTATGAGCTAAGTTGTTGAAGATGAAGCTTGTTGAGCTACCTTAAGTTGTAGATACTACTTATATTCATCAACTGAAAAAATGTTTTGACTACGACACATATTATCATGCCCAACCTCAAGCTTCTGATCATCAAACTGCGTGACATTAGATGATTCAGAAGTTATGTGGGAGTCATTCTCAACTGTCTCCATGATGGTATTGAGTCATTTGCTTAGTTTTGCATAGTCAAGTTCATTAGGAAGATTTTTGTTGTAATGTAATGATGAAGTTTAGAACATCATTACATAGATTGCTTGTTCAAGTAGTTTAACTTTTTTGGTTTCAAAACAGTGTGTTGTCATGATGAATTTGTATAAGTATGCATTTTATGAATGAAAAATATCATTTATTGTTATTCAGCCAAACAAATTGGTATCAAGAGCCTTTTGATCTTGAGGGAACTGTGAGTAAAAAAAAATGGCTTCCAACAGCTCTTCCTTGCCTTCACCTCTTGTATTTGCAGGAGAAAACTTTGATTTATGGGCTGTAAAAATGAGAACTTATTTGAGAGCACATAGTTTGTGGGAAGTGGTGGATAAATAAGGTTTCACATCCTCTATAGGCTTATTTGAGAGCACAAAGAATGGCAACAATCCAAACCCTTTACAGGAGAACCCAACAATGAATCAAATAAGGTTTCACAATGAAGAAATGGCTAAGGATGGCAGAGCACTTGCCATCATACATGCAACACTACATGATGAAGTGTTTATCAAGATTTTGAATCTTGTAACAGCAAAGGAGGCTTGGGACAAGCTAAAGGAAGAGTTCCAAGGCAGTGAAAAAATAAAAAGGATGCGGATTTCAAATTTTAGAAGGGAATTTGAAGCATGCAAAATGAAAGAATTTAAAACTGTGAAAGAGATTTCAGAAAGTCTTTCAAAGATTGTCACACAAATCAGTCTTTCAAAGATTGTCACACAAATCAGACTGCTTGAAGAAGAGTTGACTGATCAACATGTGGTGGAGAAAATTCTGGTGTGTGTTCCAGAGTGGTTTGAGGCAAAAATCTCCTCTCTTGAAGAAAATAAGGATTTTTCTCAAATATCAGTTGCAGGACTTGTAAATGCTTTGCAAGCCATTGATCAAAGAAGATTGTTGAGAATGGAAGATAATGCAAAAGCAGCCTTTGTAGCAAAAAACAAAGGTAAAACTAGCTCCTTGGGAACTAAAATAGTTGGTGAGAAGAATAGTAAGAAGAGGAAAGAATATGGAGGAGGCAAAGATGCTGAAAAAAGATGGAAGCAGTTTCCACCTTGCCCAAATTGTAAAAAGACAAATCATGTAGAAAAATTTTGTTGGTTTAAACTTGGAATACAATGCAGATTTTGCAATGAATTTGGCCACAAAGAAATAGTGTGCAAAGTGAAAAGAGAGCAGCAAGAACAACAAGGGAGGCAAGCACAAGTTGTTATTACACAACAACAAGAGGAGAAGCATCTATTTGTTGCAACTTCTTACATAATAAATAGCAGCATGGATTCTTGGCTGATTGATAGTGGATGCACAAACCACATGGCTCACAATGCTGAAATGTTTGTTGAGCTAGATGAAAGCTACATATCAAAGGTGATGATTGGAAATGGAGATTATGTAGATGTCAAAGGCAAAGGTATTGTGGTTGTAAATACACCAACATGTACTAAGTTAATTTATGATGTGTTACTTGTACCTGAAATAAATCAGAATCTAATAAGTGTTGATTAAATGCTTAAGAAGCAATATTCTCTGGTGTTTCAAGACATGGCATGCACTATACTTGAGCAAAATGGGTGTGACTTCATGGCTATTAAAATGGTGAACAAAAGCTTTCTTGGTTGTTTAAAAAGGACTGAAATGGTTGTATATGTGACTGCAAATGATGTTTCTGCATTATGGCATAAAAGATTTGGCCATGTTAATTATTTCTCTTTAAAATCCATGAGTTCAAAGCAATTAGTTCAGAACATGCCTTCTGATGTAAGCCTTCCATGGAAGTCTCATTTGCTTTGCCTAATCTTCACTTCTCAAGCATGAACCTCACGGACTTGATGGAAGAAGTTGCGGAAACACTACTCAAAGAAGAAGAAGAAATGGAAAATGGTGAAGGTAGAAGATGATGGAGCGCCATGCTAAGCAATAGCTCCAAGTAGAATCGCTATATGGAGAATGTACCATAATAAGACTCAAGAAGGTTTTTTCAAGAAACCTAGAAGAGAACTTTCTCTCTCAAGCAATATGCTTCTTTCTAAAATTCATCACAAGTGTTTACAATTCAGAAAAATTCCTACTTATACTAAGAGAATTGGCGCCACACTTGCTAATCAAGGATCACATGTTAACCCTTGGATTATGAGTTTGATCAATGCATGGAAAGCCTTGTGAGGCACCTCACACAGATCAAGACTCGTAACCTTTGGATCAATTAGTGATCACAAGGCCACAGTGAAGCTAAGGGAGGCATGGAACATATATTTTCAAGTTTGAATTTCCACCTCTTGATTGGATCTAGATCATGAGGCCGAAATTCAACCTTAAGTGGCATGTAAAATGTGACTCAAGTTTGAATATTAGCCTCTTGATTAGATCATGATCAAGTGGTGCTAATTCACTCTTGTAATGGTACCTTAAGCATGCTTTCCACACGGTTTCATCTCCTCCCTTGATGGAGATCTCATCACACGACCAAGTTTGAATGGAGTTAGTGAAATTGCCACTAACTTCCCTCCAAAAATCTCTCCACTCTCTCTAGGGAGAGTGTGCGCCACTCTCTCTCAAATTAACACTAAAATTAGTCCTCCTAGCTATTACATGGCCATGGCATTCACATACCAAAACCATGCCAATTATTAATCCTAAAATGCTAATTACAAGTTCAAATAATTCTAAGACTATTACAAGGCTTGTTGACCAAGAAGACACCTTGGAAAGTTGATTGTTGGCTTTCTTGTTGACCTTGACTTTGGTTCAACTTCCTCTCTTCTTCTTTTTGAATTCTTTTGAGCATAGACCTTGTAATTCTTCTAGAATCATTGACTTCTAAAGTTAGAGTAGATGGACCTCCATCACCTTCTATTTCGGACTGTGATGTTGTTTGTGAAGCATGTCAATATGGAAAACAAAGAAGAATGCCATTTCCTGTTGGACATACTTGGAGGGCTCATGAAAAATTGTAGCTAATACATACAGACATTTGTGGTCCTATGAGTATACCATCCCTCAATGGCAGCAAATACTTTTTATTGTTTATTGATGATTTTTCCAAGATGACTTGGGTGTTCTTTTTAAAGCAAAACTTTGAAGTGTTTGCTGTATTTCTAAAGTTCAAGTTAATGGTGGACAATCAAACAGGGAACCACATTAAGAAGCTACGGTCAAACAATGGTACTGAGTATACTTCCAAAGAATTCAACAAATTTTGTGAAGATTGTGGCATTTAACATCAATTGACAGCTCCTTATACTCCTCAACAAAATGGAGTGAGTGAAAGAAAAAACACAACTGTGATGAAGATGGTAAGGTGTTTATTGTGTGAGAAAGGTCTTCCAAAGAAATTTTGGGCTGAGGTAGTCAATATATCAGTATATGTTCATAATCGACTCCCATCCAAAGCTTGGTATGAAGTTAAGCCATCAATTGAGCACATAAAAGTCTTTGGTTGTATTTGTTATTCTCATGTGCCTGATGTGAAGATAGATATAAGCTTGATGCAAAGGTTATAGCTGGGATTTTTCTTGGCTATAGTGAAGATTCTAAAGCCTACAAATTTTACAATATGAAGACTCAAAAAGTTCTGGTGAGTAGAAATGTGAAGTTTGATGAATTTGCAAAATGAGATTGGGAGAAAGAAAAGATTGAAGTCCCTAAAAACAGTTCAGACTTGGGGGAATTTACCCAAGGTGAAGATGAAATTGAGGAAGATGATGAAAATCCAGTAAAAGGGACAAAAACAATAGAAGATATCTATGAAAGATGCAACATTGCAGTTTTGGAGCCTGCCAATTATGAAGATGCAAAAAAATCAAATGATTGGAAGGTTGCCACGGAAGAGGAGATTAAAATGATAAAAAAGAATAAAACTTGGAAACTGGTTGATAAACCAAGTAGCCACACTGTTCTTGGTGTCAAGTGGGTTTATAGAACCAAGCTTAATTCTGATGGTTCTGTGAACAAATTAAAAGCAAGGCTGGTAGTGAAGGGTTATGCTCAGCAATTCAATATTGATTATTCAGAAACATTTGCATCAGTTGCAAAGCATGATACAATAAGGCTTTTAATAGCCTTTGCAGCAAAAATGGGATGGAAAATCTTCCATCTGGATGTAAAATCAGCATTCCTCAATGGTGTGCTGGAAGAAGAGATTTTTGTTGAGCAACTAGAAGGTTTTAATGAGGCAGGTAATGAAAATAAAGTTCGCAAGCTAAAGAAAGCTTTATATGGTATAAAACAGGCGCCAAGGACCTGGTACAACAGAATTAACACTTACTTATTGAACCAAGGGCTCAAAAGAAGTGAAAGTGAAGATATTTTGTACATCAAATGCTTACAACATAAAGTTCACATTGTAGTTTCACTATATGTTGATGATTTGTTTGTTTAAGGTGATAATTTAAATGTTGTAAAACAATTCAAGCTGGATATGGAGGCAAAATTTGAAATGTCTGATCTTGGAGAAATGAAATACTTTCTTGGAATAGAGATATGTCAATCCGATAATGGGATATTTATCTCTCAAAGAAAGTATGATTTAGAAATGCTAAAAAAATTTCACATGGAGAGATGCAAACCAGTTCCTACACCACTTGTAGTAAATGAAAAGCTTTCTCACATTGAGAGTGATCCAAAGGTGGATGGTTATGTTTACAGAAGTTTGATTGGAAGCCTATTGTACTTAACCACTAGCAGACCAAATTTTATGTTTTCTACAAGTTTGTTTTCAAGGTTTATGCAATCTCCAAGACGATGCAAAACAAACTTGGAGTCTCTAAGGAAAACCTCAAGGAGGAGTGATGGTATTAAGTTATTTCCTTAGTTTTATGTAGTCAAGTCCATTAGAAAGCTTTTTGTCGTAATGTAATGATGAAGTTCAGAACATCATTACATAGATTGTTTGTTCAAGTAGTTTAACTTTTTGGTTTGGAAAACAGTGTGTTGTCATGATGAATCTGTATAAGTATGCATTTTATGAATGAAAAATATCATTTGTTGTTATTCAGCCTAACACTCCACCATTGGTGGGACTAGTAGAAACAATCAATGGGATCCTCCACCATGGGAGCGTTTAGATTGGTTAGAGCTTGATCTCGAACAAGTTTAAAGTCCTTTTGTAAACCATGAAAAACAAAGACCATATACATATTTAAAGTCCTTGTGTTACCATGAAGAACTCCATCAGTTTGATGTCAAGAATGCCATTTTATGTGGGGACTTGAAGGAAGAAGTTTACATGGAAGCACCATCAGGTTTCTCAAGAGGATTTCAAGAGATCGAATTGTGCAAACAACGAAAGGCTTTCCATGGGCTTAAACAATCTCCTCGTGCATGGTTTGGGAGGTTTTATAATGGTCATGAAAGGTTGCGGGTACAAGCAAAGTAACTCAGATCACACGTTATTTTTTAAGAAGAGAGGGAACTTGATCACATGCTTAGTAATACATGTAGATGATATGATCATAACAGGAAATGATACTAAAGAAATTACAAGGTTGAGGAAGAATTTATTCATTGAGTTTAAAATGAAGGATTTGAGAGGATTTAAATATTTCTTGGGGACAAAGGTTCTACCATCTCGCAAAGGAATCTTTATTTATGAAAGAAAGTATATTTTGGATTTACTTGCAGAAACAAGAATGATTGATTGCAAACCAGAAGATACTCCAATGCAAGTCAACCATAGATTAAAGTTTGTGGAAGGCACCACCTTGACGGATAGAGACAGATACCAACAACTAGTTGGAAAGCTAATTTAAATATCATATACCCAACCAAATATAGCTTATGCAATTGGCGGTAGTAAGTCGGTTTATGCACTAACCATAAGAAAATCACGTGGAACCTGTTATAAGAGTAGTTCGATACTTGAAGGGAACTCCAGGAAATGGTTTCATGTTTAAAAGGAATGGACATCTAAATATTGAAGCCTACACTAATGCAGATTGGGCTGGTAATCCAAATGATCAGAGATCAACATCGAGCTATTTTACACTCATAGGAGGAAACTTGGTGACATGGAGGAGTAAGAAGCAGAAAGTGGAAGCACTCTCAAGTGCTATAGCAGAATTTCGACGAATAGACAAAGGAATAACCGAGATTTTGTGGATCAAGAAATTAATGACTGAGGTTGGCTTTCCACCACATATAAGTTAGCTAAAATGTGACAATGAAGCAACAATAATCATTTTAGAGAATATTGTTCAACATGATAGAAAAAATATGTTGAAGCGGATTGACACTATAAAAGAGAAGATTGAAGATGAAACAATTGAGCTTCCATTTGTGAGGTCGGAGGATCAGCTGACAGATCCTTGCCAAAGCCGTTACAAGACAAATTTTTTGTGAAAGCCTTAAACAAGCTTAACGTTGGTGATCCCACTACTCAACTTGAGGGGAGTGTCAGAAGATTTGATGAGATCCCGTATTAGATTAGAACAATTTGTATAAGATTTAATAAAATTTTGTAATAAAATAGGAGAATAAATAGGAGAAGGATATGAGAAAAATTAAGATAAATGTTTCCCTTTTTAACTTTCTAATGCTTTGTATAAGAGCTACCTTTGCAATAGTTCGTATGAAAAGAATAAAGAATTGTTTCCTTCTTCTACCCAATAAACTCTTGATACCATCACAAGATAATGGGTTGGGAATTATTTAGATAGGAGGAGAGATCATGATCAGTCATATGAAGCATGGTTAATTTGTGAATAGATATATAAAGATGTCGTAAGTAATTAGAATAAACATTTTGAGCTTTCTTCCATGTCTTATAACAGGCTTTGTAGTGACGAAAGTGTAATATTAGCTTTAGATTAATACACTGTCATAAAAGAGAAGCTAACTGATGATATGCTCTTTCCCATTAACCAAATATTTCCTCATAGTTATCTACTTCCTTCATGGTGAGATGTTCATGATGCCCTTGCCCTTAAAACCAAACTTCAACCGCATTGTACTAATCCACAAATTCTTATCATTGAATTTTTTAAATGTGATTGTGGGACTTCCAAAGAAGGCAAAAAAGATGAGACCTTTCCTTGTAGACCTATGACTTAAGGCAGACATTGTGAGGATAAAAAAAAAATATGAAAACTAACTTTAATAGTGACAAAGGAGGTGATGCGCGGAATACATGTGATAGTTATACCTCCTGCATCCCTTACTATGGCAAGTATACTACAACCGTCAAGTAATAAATATGTTTAAGATCAAGGTTGTCGTACTGACGAAGATAGGCAATTTGGGAACTGTATTTTTATTTAATGATTTTATTAATTTCCCAAAGAGAAGAGAATAGTAATTAGTTGCAAGAGCAATTATTGTAAAAGAATAAATTAATAATAATTTTGTTAAAGAAAATGGGTTGAGATGAGAAGTGATTGGGATCCCGATTTCACCACTAATTCCCCCTTTATACTTTTCTTCTATGTTATTTATGTATAATCATGGTTGTATCGGATTCCTACCCTCGTGACCGTCCCTCTCAGGATCACCCATGCCGCCTAAGTTAACTAGAGTAATTAATCTCTTAAGTTAATACTAAGTTAATCAGGGTTTTAGTTTTATGAATCCAGTGGCAAACTTAGGTGTTGTCCACACTACTACCTACTCCCATCTCTAGGACCCTAGCATAATAATGGCTATTTCTACAGTACTGCCTAGATTTCTTTTCTCAAAGTTCCCCTAGGGTCGCGATCAATTTAGTCGTGATCAGTTAACAAACAACATTAAGAATAAAAGAAATAAACGCCCAAACATATACTGAATAACATCGAGAATCATATAAAGGGATAAATTAGGGTAACATCGTTCTCCCAATCAAAGTGGAATTTAGTTCATAGAAGCAAGAAATAACACACAAATAAATCGAAAGTACACAGGATGGTTGATTCCAATACAGGATCCTTTTCCTTTGCTTGGGGTTGAATTTCGTTGTCGTCTACGAATCGAGAGTGAAGATGATGCAAACCCATGTAGATTCGTATTGAACCTCCACGGAATTCACAAGATGTTTCCCAATCTTCATTCACCCATCATCCAACACTCAATTGATTATGAAGAAGCTTGCGGAATAAGAACAAAATCTCTCACTTATAGGTCATATGGGTGCCTTGGCCGTGGGACTATCTATGCCATTGGATCCTTGATGGATTGATCAAGTGATGCAAGACTCCCCTCACTTGATCAATTTAAGAAGGATCTAGAATATAGATGATCAAGAGGCTCATAATCCTTCTAAGCATGATGATCATGGAATTAGTAAGATGAAATTCTATGCCTTAGATTAGAAGTAATCTTAAGGCTAAAATTCCTTCTTAGATGAGAGTCAACTATTTAGAAACTTGACTTAAATTTACACCCTTGGTTATGGTATAACCAAGTGGTGGAAATTTAAATTAAGTTAGTGGAAATTCCACTCATTCTCTCTCCTAATCCATCCACTCTCTTTTAAAAGAGTGTAATACACTTGCTTAGTTGGGTCATAAGACACTTAAACCCATCATATGAAGCTTTGACCAACAAAATGAGAAGTCAACATATCCATACTAAGCTTGGCTGAAATTCACAAACAACCAAGGGTCCAAGCTTTACACAAAAATAAGCTAAAACTATTTACATAATACTTAGAAAATTACAAGGCTTCATTAGACCACTTTGTTAACTTTCAAGAGTTGACTATTGACTTTGACTTTGACTTGTTGAGTTTGACTTAGTCAACTCTTCTTCAACTTGGACTTCAATTCTTCTTTGCATTGCCCTTGTAATCCTCATGCTTGGAGATGGTCCTCCATCAATCCCTCCTTCTTAAGGCAAACTTGTCCCCAAGTTGCTCCATCACCACCTACATCACAAAGAGATAAATCACTCACATTAAATGAGTTACTACCTATATAAGAAATAGGAAGATCAAGAGAATAAGCATTAGGTCCAAGTCTCTTTAAGATCTTGACGGGTCCATCCCCTCTTGGCAAAAGCTTAGATTTCCTAAGATTAGGAAATCTTTCTTTCTTGAGATGAAGCCACACCAAGTCTCCTTCTTTGAATTCCACATTCTTCTTGTGTTTATTAGCTTGGGCCACCACCTTGGAGTATCTTTTCCCAAGTTGCTCAATGATTTTGGCATGAAGGGAGTTCACTAGTTCGGCCTTAGCAACTCCATCTACATTCAAGGCAAAATCAAGTGGCAATGGCACAAGGTCAAGAGGTGTTAGAGGGTTAAAACCATAAACAATTTCAAATGGAGAATGAGAAGTAGAAGCATTCACAACTCTATTATATGCAAATTCAACATAAGGCAAATGCTCTTCCCAAGACCTAGTATTCCCTTTAACAAAACATCTCAACAATTGGCCTAAAGTCCTATTGACCACTTAGGTTTGGCCATCCGTTTATGGATGACAAGTGGTTGAAAACAAAAGCTCGGTGCCTAACTTACCCCACAAGTTCTCCAAAAGTGACTCAAAAATTTAGAGTCCCTATCACTAACAATTATCTAAGGCAAACCATGCAATCTAACCACTTCCTTAAAGAACAAATTTTTTATGTGTGTAGCATCATCATCCTTATGACAAGGAAAAAAATGAGCCATTTTTGAAATTCTACACACAACTACAAAAATGGAATCCATTCCTCTCTTGGTTTTCGGCAATCAGAGAACAAAATCCATTGAAATATCAATACAAGGAGAAATGGGAATAGGTTAAGGGGTATATAATCCATGATTCATGCTTCTAGACTTAGCCCTATGACATGTAATACACTTATGCACAATTCGGTCCACATCCTTTTCATGTGAGGCCAATAAAAATGTTCATGCAATATGTCAAGAGTCTTGTCAATCCCAAAGAGTCCCATGATGCTCCCTTCATGTGCTTCACAAACCAAAAGTTCTCTTAAGGATGTCTTAGGGATACACAAACATTTTCCATTGAAAAGATAACCATCAACCCTAAAGAAATCCTTATGAGTAATTTAAGCACATATCACAAACAATTGGCCGAAATCATGGTCATTCACATACAATTCCTTAATGTGATCAAATCCTAGCATCTTAGTTTCTAGCATGCATATCAATGTAAATTTCCTTCTAAGAGCATCAACTACCACATTAGTATTACCTTTCTTATATTTAATCATGTAAGGAAAGGTTTCAAGGAATTCTACGCATCTTGCATGCCTCTTACTTAGCTTGCCTTGTCCCTTGATATGCTTGAGTGCCTCATGATCCATGTGCACCATAAACTCCTTGGGTGTTGCCACACTTGGAAGGCCCTCACAAGTGCATACATTCCTTATCATAGGTGGAATAGTTGAGTTGAGCACCCTTGAGCTTCTCACTAAAGTAGGTAATGGAATGCCCTCCTTGCATCAACACGACTCCAACATCTAAGTTAGAAGCATCACACTCTAATTCAAAAGAACAAGCAAAGTTAGGTAAAACAAGTATAGGTGCATGTGTAAGCTTCTCCTTAAGTAAATTGAAAGCATGCTCTTGAGTTTGACCCAAAATAAAAGAAAAATACTTTTTAACAAGTTCATTAAGAGGTGAAGCTATAGTGCTAAAATATTTAATAAACCTCGTATAGAAACTAACTAAACCATGAAAACTTCTTACTTCCCTTGCATTGGTGGGTTTCGACCACTCTTGGATGGCTTTGATCATGCTTTCATCTACTTGCACTCCTTGCTCACTCACCACAAAACCGAGGAATATCACTTGATTGGTGGCAAAGGTGCACTTCTCCTTGTTGGCATACAAATGTTGCTCCCTAAGTACTATCAAAACAAGTCTCAAATGTGTGAAATGTTCTAAGAAAGATTTGCTATAAATCAAGATATCATCAAAGTAAACAACAACAAACTTTCCTAAGAACTCTCTTAAAACATGGTTCATCAACCTCAGAAAAGTGCTAGGGCATTTGATAAGCCAAATGGCATGACAAGCCACTCATATAGTCCAAACTTGGTCTTAAAGGCAGTTTTCCATTCATCACCTTCTTTCATCCTAATTTGATGATACCCACTTTTAAGATCAACTTTGAAGAATACTTTAGATCCATGTAGCTCATCTAATAAGTCATCTAGCCTAGGGATAGAATTTCTATACCTTATAGTGATATTGTTGATGGCTCTATAATCCGTACACATTCTCCAAGTCCCCTCCTTCTTTGGCACCAATATAACCGGTGAAGCACAAGGAGATAAGCTCTCCTTCACCCACCCTTTACTCATCAACTCTTCCACCTGCCTTTGCATTTCATGGGTCTCTTGTGGAGAACTCTTATATGTGGGCAGATTTGGTAAGGGTGCTCCCGGGATGAGATCTATTTGGTTCTCAATCCCTCTAAGTAGGGGTAGACCCTGGGGAATCTCCTTTAGGAAGACATCTTGAAACTCCATCAACAATGACTCAAGGTCTTCTTGCTTGCCTACATGGTTAGTGCTTAAAACAAGAGGATTAGGCAAACATAAGAACATACTTTTCCTAGCTAGATATTCCCGCTTTAATTCACCTCTCTCCATAAGCAAACTCTCCTTAGGATCTACCTTAGTTGAGCTCTCGGTTTGCCTATGTTTCGTGGAGGTCCCTTCCTTGTTTTTCAACCTAGAATCACTAGTGGCATGTTTGGTAATTTCTTTGGAACTCTCGGCCAACACTAGGTTTCTAGGGTGTTTGGTTTCCTTTTTCTTCTTTTTGGAGGAGCTCTCGCCAAAGATGTTTTGGCACTTGAACTCTCAGTCTTTTTCTCATTTTTCCTTTTTAACTTCATCATTATTTGATTTTAACATACCTCCTTAGGTGACAAAGGTTTTAGGGTGACCTTCTTGCTCATATGAGAGAAAATATAGGTGTTAGAAACACCATCATGAATGGCATGTTTATCATATTACCAAGGTCTCCATAGTAAAAGATGAGTGGCTTCCATAGGCATTACATCACATAACACATCATCTCTATATTTTCCTATGGAAAAGCTAATAAGAACTTGCTTATTAACTACCATTTCACCCTTATCAATCAACCATTGCAGCTTATAAGGTTTAGGATGTGAAGATGTCCTAAATCCTAACTTATCTACTAATCTAGTGATAACTACATTAGTACAACTACCACTATCTATAATGAGAGAGCATATCTTCCCTTCTACCAAGCATCTAGAGTGGAAGATGTTCTCCCTTTACGAGTCAGCCAACTCCTTGACAACACTCCCAAGCATCTTCCTCACCATGAGGAGATCTCCATATTCGGGTTGTTCTTCTTCTCCACTTGCACTCTCCCTTGACTCTTCACTTTCACTAGATGAAGATTGGGAATCTTCACTAGTGATGACACCATCAACTCTCACAACCATAGCTTTCTTGTTAGGACATTGAGAGGTTATGTGACCATGCCCCAAACACTTAAAACACTTAATTGAACTAGGCTTGGAAGTAGAATATTTTACCTCCTTAACTTTGGGGTCATCTCAGCCTAGCTTCCCTTTTGGTGAAGAATAGTGTTCTCTCTTTCCTTTGTCCTTCCAAGATGCTTTGTAGGGTGTGTAGCTCTTCTTGTAGGTGTTCTTCCTCTTCAATTGGTTCTCCATCTTCTCGGCTCTTTGAAGAGCATCACCAAGGGTCACAAAATGTTGGAGCTCAAGTACATCTTGTATGTCATGGTTCAACCTATGGATGAATCTTGCAAGTGTAGCCTCCCTTTCTTCTTGATAATCCGCCCTAAGCATGGTTAATTCAAGGTACTTATAGTATTCTTGGACACTCTTTGACCCTTGTGTTAGTCTTTTCAATTTAATATGTAAATATCTAGTATAGGAATGAGGAACAAACTTTTGCCTCATGACATCTTTGAGTTGAGTCCATGAGGTGACTTGAGGCCTCCTCCTTGCAAAAGAGTCTACCAACACTTGGTTCCACCATACCAAGGCATATCCTTCAAATTGTAGGATGGCTAAGCTTAACTTCTCTTCTTCCTTCAAGTGAGTATGGCATGAGTAGACTTGGTCTACCTTCATCACCCAATCTAGGAATGATTCGGCCTCTACCTCTACTAAGAATGGTGAGAGCTTTATTTTTGTGTTCAAGCCACCTTGTCTTGCTCTACCTCTATATGGAAAGGCTTGGGGTTGTCGGCCATACCCTATAGGAGTCTCCCTTCCTCTAGTTCTCCTCTCATCTTCATAAGCATGGAAAGCATAATCATCATCAAAATTTCTTCCTCTCTCACTCCCTCTAGGAGATCCATATTCCCTCCTACTACTACTTCCTCTTCTCTCCCCACTTCTTCTATTAGAGGCCTCTATTTCTCTTCTATCAATTTCTTCTCTCAAATTTATTTCCATTTCCCTCCTTCTATTCTCTTCCTCCCTCATGTGCCTACTCTCCTCCCTCACCTCATTCACACTCTCTTGAAGCTCATTCTTGAGGTTGTGTTGTAGGTGAATGAACTTATCCATCATGGCATCCATAACCTTTTGGGTCCTAGGATATAAATCATTCCCAACACTTGGGGAGATTTTCATTGCGGCAAGGAAGATGTTAGAAGCAAAATAATAGAAAAGAAATTGGAAATCCTTACCACTCACTAAGTGTTTCTCTCAACACTCTTGTTTGCACACTTAAGAAGCTCTTTCTAGAATGTATTCTCTAGCCTTTTTCCTCTCACTCTCACTTAAGGTTTCTTGAGAAACCCTTATCAATTATCAATGTACAAATAATCCAAGTGAAAGAGGAACAATTCAGCCACAAAGCTCAGAAGATCAAAGAAGACAAAATTCTAGACAAAACTAGTAGGAAACAAGGAAGACAAGCAATAAAAAGGACAACTCAATGAACAAAATTTCTACTCAAAGGGGAAATTAATTAATAAGACAAAGGATAAAACATTTACTGCATCAAAAATGAAGTAAAACCAATATTTAAAACTGGAAAAATTTTAAAATAAGAACTCAAAGAATTGGAACAAACAAGTGTCAAAATGCTGGAAATTTCAACAGAACTGTCACCAAAATTTTCCTAACTTTTGAGGACTCAAAAGCATATGAAAGAGCTTGGAAAATTATGAAACCTTATATTTGAGCTTAAATATATATATAAACTAGTAAAACAAGTGCCCAGACGCCATCAAAATAGAGTTTAACACAAAGAACAAGTAGCCATCCGAAACTGACACCAAACTCGCTGGAACCGTCGCCAAACTGGAAATGAAGGCCTAAAATTTGTTCAAAATGTTACGAAAAATTGGGGAATGAATTTGATGATCTTAAGGCATGAATCAAGCTCAATTTAAGGTGCAGGTCAGACACAAATATGGGTCCAAAAACAAGGCATATATGTTTAGGTACATGCAAAGCACACCACAAGTTCAATTATCATGCTATTAGCAAATTTGATCCAATTTGTGATGATGATGCTTGAGCCTAATGATCAATAATGCCAAATTGAACTTGGAAACTAAATTCGTGGGTGTTTTAGAAGCTCAAAAAACCAAGGTACTGCACTTAATTTTTCCAAAATATTTCTTCCAACAAGAGCTACTATTTTTCACTCAATTTTCTTCAGACTCTATTTTCTTGTATTTTTCTTTTCTTGTATTTTCTTTTGACTCTTTCTTTTGAGTATTTTCTATTGCTCTTTTCCTTTCTTTTGTTTTTCTATATTTTTCTCATGGCTTTTCTTTGATGGACAGTCCAAGTACAAGGCTCAAAAACTCAAGTAATCAAGTCAAACTTTGCTAACAAGCAAGATAATGCATGATAGTGGTAACTTGAACTTATAGTGAGCTAAACATGTAGTGATGAAATATATAAGCACTAATTAAACCAAAAATATTACAAGGCAATCAAATTCTAGCAAAGAGGACACAAAATACACATTGAGAAAATTCATCAAACACATGGGGGCTATGAACTAGCATATGTTTAGCATGTGAATTAGGCCTTGTATGATCTACCACATGTAGTAAAACATATTATCAATGCTTTGGACAGCGAAGACATACAAAACAAACTCAACACAATTTCAATTGAATCAAAATTGAAATAAAAAAAAGATAGGAGTAAGACTCAATACCACAAGGGAAGAACAACTAGGTGAAGAACAAGCTCTGATACCAAATTTGATGCAAACCCACGTAGATTAGTATTGAACCTCCACGAAATTCACAAGATGTTGCCCAATCTTCATTCACCCATCATCCAACACTCAGTTGATTATGAAGAAGCTTGCGGAATAAGACCACAATCTCTCAATTTAGAACAAAGAAGAAGAATAATAAAAATGGAACAAGGTAAAGAGTGTGGGAAGCGCCATGGATGAAGCACCCAATAAGCTTTAATAGAGAATCGCCACTTGGATCACAGACCCATGATAAGATTCAAGGTTCTTGGAAGAAACTCTAAGAGAGCTCTCTCCTTTTCTCAAGACCCAAGTCTTAGAAATTCTCTAATTTCATTCAATTCAAAAGTGTGTAGAAAATGAAGTGTTGACTCACTTATAAGTCATATGGGTGCCTTGGTCGTGGGATTATCTATGCCATTGGATCCTTGATGGATTGATCAAGTGATGCAAGGCTCCCTTCACTTGATTAATTCAAGAAGGATCTAGAATATAGATGATTAAGAGGCTCATAATCCTTCTAAGCATGATGATCATGGAATTAGTAAGATGGAATTCTATGCCTTGGATTAGAAGTAATCTTAAAGCTAGAATTCCTTCTTAGATGAGAGTCAACTATTTAGAAACTTGACTTAAATTTACACCCTTGATTATGATATGATCAAGTTATGGAAATTTAAATTAAGTTAATGGAAATTCCACTCATTCTCTCTCCTAATCCATCCACTCTCTTTTAAGAGAGTGTAATACACTTGCTTAGTTGGGTCATAAGACACTTAAGCCCATAATAAGAGGCTTTGACCAATAAAATGAGAAGTCAACATATCCATACTAAGCTTGGCTGAAATTCACAAACAACCAAGGGTCCAAGCTTTACACAAAAACAAGCTAAAACTATTTACATAATACTTAGAAAATTACAAGGCTTCATTAGCCCACTTTGTTGACTTTCAAGAGTTGATCATTGACTTTGACTTTAACTTGTTGACATTGACTTGGTCAACTTTTCTAGAACTTGGGCTTCAATTCTTCTTTGCATTGTCCTTATAATCCTTATGCTTGAAGATGATCTTTAATCAGAAGAGGTTTGGAGGTTGTCAATCTCTAGAGCCTCGGCCAAATTAGGTCAAGAAAATGTGAGAGCGGTCGGCCCCTTTGCTGAACGTAACTTGTTATATTATAGCCTTCAGAATTGGACTTGGGTTTCCTTTAATAAGATCTTAAAAGATAATGTGAGATCTTTAGTTTAGAAATAAAATAATATCTTCGGCTTCCTTTGCATAAGATAAGATAAGATAGGATCTTGGAAGATAAGATAAAATCTTGGGCCTACTGCGAGTCTAACTTGCGCGAGATATTGAGTAACTCGTGCGAGATCATGTTCCAGAGAGCAAACATGTTGTGCAAGGTAATTTACTTCGCGCGAGATGAGGAAGCTAGGCGCGAGATGCACGTGAGATGAAGTGTTAGAGAGTTAACTTGCTCTTGAAGAATGGGGTTCTAACGCGAGATGAGGTTCCGGAGAGCTTTTCTTCTTCACTGGAGCTCTAATTCGCGTGAGTTGTGTTCTAACTCGTGAGAGATGCCTTTCTAGACACGTTTTTCCACATGTTTTTGGCTATTTTTAACCCTGAAACACTTAACACACCATCAGCAAGCTCTAACATGAATTATTATGAATTAAGAACAATTAGAGTCATTTTAGGTGGTTTAAGAGTATAAAAAGGACAATTTATTATATAAAAAGAGTACAAAAATAGCTCACTTTTGTGAGTTATCAAATACCCCCAACTTAATATTTTGTTTGTCCTCAAACAAAAAGGAAATTTTACTAAATCAGCAAAATATAACATAACCCAAATTTACAATGAAGCACTTAATTCTCAACAGTGAATTAAACTAAGCCTTACCCATGATGAACGAAAAAAATCAAACCGAATTTTATTTTTTTTTCTTCGTGATTAATCCTTGGATTGCTTAGCTCACTGCACAAGAGAGTTAGTCATGCATGCATATTCAGATTATGTTATCAGTGTGTGTGTGATTTTTGTTCCAAGTTCCTAATGAGATCAAGTGAGTTTAGATTTCAGAGAATGGTATTACCCCCTTCACCTCATATATTTCCTGCATTATCTTCCACACAAGTTAGCACTTACTAGGATCAATAGGGCTTTTATTAAGCTTGTGATGTTCGTCTTAGGTAAAGGTATGATGACAAGTCAATTTTAGGCTCATTACCATGTTCCCTAGCTTGAGAAACCATAGTCCCCAAACCTTTCTCCTAGATAATCTCTTAGCATTTAGAATTTATTTTTGTGTTCTATATTGGCTTTCAGGGAGTTCTATTGATACCTCTTTATTTTTAATATTTTTGGTTGCCACAAACTGGTGAATTTTTCAGCAATTTTCTAACTTTTGTTTTTGTGTGATCACAAACTGGTGATCTTTTATTGCCTTTTTGATTTTTTTGTATTTTTCTGGATTTTTCTAGAGGTGTAAATTCCTTCCTTGTTGAACACATAATATTTACCAAGAGAGTTCTCTAAAATAGGATTTGGGTTTTCAAGCCCGAGGTATGGTGGGTTTTTCAAGAGGGAAATCCACAGAATGGGAATTATTGGCTTAACGACTACTTATTATGAAAAATCCGCTTAGGCTCAAAGTGGTTGACTAAGGTCATTCATTTAAATTTAAGGTTGGCCGAGAAAGCTTTTTATGGGTTCCAAAGAAGGCCTAAATCCTTTCCTAGTTCATGTTTCACTTGGCTTAACTTATTTAGGATCAACTTGATTATTTGAGTTTTACCCTTTTCCTATTTTCTTAGACACAGACACATTATTAGTACTAGGAAAAAAAATAAAAAGTTCATTTAATTGATTCCCACAACATAAATCATCAATCATACATTACATTCCTAATCTTGCACAAGAGTGTTAGTATCTCAAGGTGGATCAATAAAATTATCATTAAAACCAAGGTAACTAGAAAAATTTCATTCATGTTAGTCCCTATATAAATCTAGAGGGGGGGTGAATAGATTCAAGTTCCCTAATTCAATTTTACTTTTTCTCACTTTTTCCCGATTCAATTTTATCTTGAATTACAAGAACGTATCAGAGATATAATCAGCGAAAAACAAGGGAAAATTGTAAAGCAAGAAAGCAATGAATTAAAAGAGATAAGATAGAGAAGAGAATCTTAGACAGAGATTTATACTGGTTCGCTTTCGGCCTACATCCAGTCCCAACCCAACAATCTGTTGATTGGTTTTCCACTATAATGATTCTGTGTTCAATACAACCACACTGCACAAACACAAAAATGAATCAAATACTCTAAACTATATGTTCTTCACCTAAGAACATATCTTGATTCTTGATCCCTTCAAGAATCAACCTTTGAGAGTACCTCTCTCAAAAACTCATCAACTCTTCCAAGAGAATACCTTTCTCTTTAGAGTTCAAACCAAAAAGATAACAAAAGATAAAGATCAGATAAGATTACACCTGTTGTGTATGCACTGATCAATGATATCATCCAAACAATTCAACCATTCACACAGCTTTCATCTCAAGAGAAATCTTTGAAACTTTGAAGAGAATTCTTGTAAAAACTAGTGTTTAGCTCTTCCTTTATTTCTTTGAAAACTCAAAAAGATCTCTCTCTGAAAACAATTCAAAGAGGTTTCAATTTAAAGCAGTTTCAAAAACATTTGAGATGAATTCTGGTGTGGTAATCGATTACTGGATTGTGGTAATCGATTACTCCAGAGAAATTTGTCTTCCCCTGTTTCTTCAAGCACGAAGTAATCGATTACTATGGAGTGGTAATCGATTACTCCAGAGCAGTTTGGGTTCCCCTGTTTTCTGAAACTGTTGTTAATCGATTATAGCCCTGTGGTAATCGATTACTTCAGCTTAAAACCTTTTTAAACCAAAGTTTTTTATTTCTTTCAAATGAAATGGGATTCCAAAACTTCTCTAGCTCAAATCACAAGAGTAAAACCAAATTCTCTATGAAATGATTGAATAAAAACCACACTCAAAGCCTACACTAAAACAATCAATACATTTTAAACTCCTATATACAATCTATCACAAAGATCAAATGTACAAGTATATCAAAACTAAAACTAGGGATGGCTTCTTCAGCTTCAAGTCCAACAATCTCCCCCTTTTTGGTTTTGATGTACCAAATTGTTGTGTAGTTGATCTTCAATGTAGATGATGGCTTTGATGTGTCCTGCAATGTTAGTGTTTTTCCTTTTCTATTCTTTCAATTTTCATCAATTTCATACAGCTATTTACATACAGCTTTATGAATCATCCAAAACATATCACAATATCAAATTACAGACATATAAAGACAATCATTTGCAAAGCAAATTAAGTCTAACTATTACAGTCATGCAATAACATGTTCAAGTGTGTTAATCTGCTCCCCCTAAGTAGAATACTTAAGTAAAACAGATTCAAAAAAAACTCCCAAAACAGATAATAGTTCAAAAACAATTCAAAAAACAGAGCAATTACATAGCAATCCAAATACTATGAAGCTATAAAGATGACAATTAATAACTACACTACTACTCCCCCTATTTGGTATATCAAATCAGAGAGTGAGAGGTAGAGATGAAGTTACTAATCTGAGTCGTCATCCTGGTTGAGTCTTTCCATGATAGTTTCCATCAAGTCCTTCATTTCCAGGAAATGCAGATCTTGTCGCTTTCCCAGGTCATCAAATCGCTTGTTGACGGTTGCTTCCAGTTCATCCATCCTATCAATCATAATGGATTCGAAGCGCGATCGTGGAATGTACTCTCCAGAATTGTCTTCATCCTCATCTTCATGCTCAGGTTGTGCTTCCTCTTGCTCTTCTAGTGCTTCCTCATGCTCAGGTTGTGGAATGGCCTGCTGTTCCTCTCTTGTTATCCATCCCGCATCGGTCTTGATAAGTCTCATTTTCTTCAAGGCTCCATCACCGATGACATGAACATCTTTGACTAGTTCTCTAGCTTCATCAGTGGTGTCAATCTGAAAAATTTCAATTAGTCTAGAGATAAAAAGAGAGTAAGGACACTTATTGTCTAGAAGTCTTCTAGTTTTCAACATGTTGTCCATGATGATATGCGTCTAGTCCACTTGAATCCCGTTCTTCAGAGTAGCAATGAGAATCATGTCATCCTCACTTAGTTGGGCATGGTTTGCTTCCCTTGCAGCCAAGATCCAGCAAACAGTATAATGGAGTAGCCTATCATCCGCTGTCAGGCCACCAATGTTATATGTTACTTTCTTGCCCTGTGCTCTCCTGGAATTCCTTTCGTCTTCCCAATTTTGGGGGTTTCTCAGAAGGCTCATGTAAAAAGAGTCTTTTTGTAAATCAAACCCTTTTTCTCTGAGTTTGTCTACATGTGCTATAATCCCTTCTTTCCTTATGCCAGCAATTTGCAAAAAGTGAGCAGGGGTTAGAGTCATTTTGATACCTTTAATCTCTGAACTCACTGTCATCCTTTCCATATTCGGTTTGAGGTTTGAGTAGAAAACCCGAACCAAGTCTGGATAGATGAAGCCTTTCATCCCTACGAACCTTTCTAGGTGTTGTTGCCTTAGGAAAGTCTGGAACGTGAAACTCTGATTATCCAGCCATTGTAGGTCAAGAATCTTGGGTGGAACAAGACCCTTGTTAGCAAAGTCGAGGTTGAACCTAGTCTCTTGTCCTTTGGAGGTGAACCACCGGTTGACCCCTGATTCTTGTGGTTGAGGAGGAGGAATTTCTGGTTGCTCTGAGGATGTAGGTTTCTTCCTCTTGGAAGATTCTCCTACCTTTTTCTTTCCCTTTACTTCTTCTTGGGTGAAACGGTTTGCCCTCATTTTGATTCTTTTACCTTTACCTTGTTCTTCCATTGTTAAGAGAGAGTGAAAATGAAGGTGAATGGTGAGTTGAAGAGTCACACCTGCACTTCTTATAAGAGAGAACAAAGCCCAAAAGATTAGCCCAAGAACGAGGTAATTGATTACTAGCAGTTGGAAATCGATTATCTCAGTTTCTTATATAGAGGGAAGAAGAAAAACAAAAAAAACAGTCGTGGTAATCGATTACTATAATCTGGTAATCGATTACTCCAGAGGATTTCTTCAAAAACATTTGAAAACATGTTCTGTGGTAATCGATTACAGCTCGTGGTAATCGATTACTCCAGGGGGGTTTTTCACAAATATTGAAAACTGGTGCAGTGGTAATCGATTACAGCTCGTGGTAATCGATTATCTTAGTACCAAAATCCTTCCCAGAGTGAATTTCACACGAAGTAATCGATTATCCTCCCTTGGTAATCGATTATTTCTATCAGAAGAAGGTTTTTCTTGAAAAATTTTCACAAAAACAAAGTTATGGATAAGTGTAATCAAGTAAAAAGGTTTAGTTTAGATGTTCCTCACTCAAAATGCTGAGGTTTGATCTAAGTTTGTAAAACCTTTCTTTTGGTAATGCCTTTGTGAATATATCCGCTAATTGATTTTCCGTGTCTATGAATTCGATGTCACAGTCTCCTTTTTCGATGTGATCTCGAATAAAGTGGTGTCTGAATTCAATGTGTTTTGTCCTTGAGTGCAGTACAGGATTTCTTGTGATACTTATAGCGCTTGTGTTGTCGCATTTCAAGGGAATGTGATCTATCTTTAGCCCAAAGTCTTCAAGTTAGTGTTTCAACCAGATTGCTTGAGCACAGCAACTTCCCGCAGCTACATATTCAGCTTCTGCAGTTGATAGTGCTACACAAGCTTGCTTTCTGCTATTCCACGATATCAAACATTCGCCAAAGATGTGACATGTTCCACTAGTGTTTTTCCTATCCGTTTTGCTACCTGCAAAATCAGAATCACTGAAACCAACAAGTAATGGTGAGATTCCTTTTGGATACCATAGTCCACAACTTATTGTTCCTTTTAGGTATTTAAGAATCTTCTTCACTGTTAGCCAATGAGATTGCTTAGGTGCCGATTGAAATCTAGCACATAAACATACAGAAAACATAATGTCGTCTACATGGCTGTAAAGATCTGATAAAGATCCTATAACACCTCTGTATAAGGTAGTATCAACTTCATCACCTGCTTCATCAATCTCAAGATAAGTGTTAGTAGAAATAGGTGTATTTGACACTTTGCAATTAGTCATTTCATATTTCTTAAGCAGTTCTTTAGTGTACTTAGCCTGATGTATGAATGTGCCACCTTCCATTTGTTTGATTTGGAGTCCTAAAAAGAAACTCAGTTCTCCAATCATGGACATGTCAAATTCTTCCTGCATATCCTTTACAAACTCTTCACAAAGTTGTTGGTTAGATGATCCAAAGATAATGTCATCAACATAAATTTGAACCAATAGTATGTAGTCAGATTTGTTCTTAATAAACAAAGTCTTATCTACTTTACCTCTATGGAATTCTTTTGATATGAGAAACTTACTTAGTCTGTCATACCATTGCCTAGGGGCTTGCTTCAACCCATACAAGGCTTTATGAAGTTTGTAGACATGTGTAGGCCAAGTAGTATCTGTGAAACCGAGTGGTTGTTCTACATAGATTTCTTCATTGATATAACCATTCAAGAATGCACTATTTACATCCATTTGGTATAATTTGAAATTGTTGATGCAAGCATAAGCCAGGAGTAGTCTAACAGCTTCAAGTCTTGCAACAGGGGCAAAGGTTTCTTCAAAGTCAATCCCTTCTTGTTGATTGTAGCCTTTTGCCACAAGTCTTGCTTTGTTTCTGACCACAACTCCTTCTTCACTCAGTTTGTTCTTGAACACCCATTTTGTACCAATAATGTTCATGTTGCCTTTGTTTGGAACAAGTTCCCAGACTCCATTCCTTTTAAACTGGTTAAGTTCTTCTTGCATAGCCATGATCCAAAATTCATTGTTCAAGGCTTCCTCTATGCTGGATGGTTCTACCTGTGATACAAAAGCAGTATTATAGCAAAACAAATTCTGTGAGGATCTAGTAGTTACCCCCTTTTGAATTTCACCAATGACATTGTCAAGTGATAGGTTCCTAGGTGTCCTCCACTCTTTTGCTTGTTCTGGCACTAGGTTTGGTTGAGTTTGCTGATGCCTGTGATCAATGTCTATGTTTCCTTCACCTGTTTCATCATCATTACACAACAGTCTTTCCTTTTGGAAAGTGTTAGTTTCATCAAATCTAATATGGACAGATTCTTCAATGCACATTGTTCTTTTATTAAAGATCCTATATGCTTTACTGGTGTTTGAATAACCAAGGAAAATGGCTTCATCAGCCTTTGCATCAAACTTTCCAATAGGGTCCTTGCCATTGTTTAAAACAAGGCATTTGCATCCAAAAACTTTAAAATAAGAAATGTTTGGTTTTCTACCATAGAAAAGCTCATAAGGGGTTTTCTTCAGAATGGGTCTTATAGAAACTCTATTGAGAACATAGCATGCAGTGTGTTCACAAAGATTCGCCCAAAAATGTTTAGGCATCATATGCTCATTCAGCATGGTTCTTCCAAGTTCTATAAGGGACCTGTTTTTCCTCTCCACCACTCCATTTTGCTGAGGAGTCCTAGGAGCTGAAAAGCAGTGTGATATCCCATGTTTTTCACAAAACCTTTCAAAAAAGCTATTCTTAAATTCAGTACCATTATCACTTCTTAAAGCTTTGATTTTCAAATCCTTTTTGTTTTGAATTTTCTTGGCAAGTACCTTGAAAACTTCAAAGGCTTGATCCTTTTTCTTGATAAACAAAACCCAAGTAAATCTTGAATAGTCATCTACTATGACTAGTCCATACAGATTTCCACCAATACTAGCTATCCTAGATGGACCAAATAAGTCTAAATGCAAGAGTTCAAGCGACTGAGTTGTAGAAACATGTTTAATATTTTTGAAAGATGTTTTTGCCTGCTTGGACTTTTGACAAGCCTCACATAGTCCTTCTTTGGAAAATCTTAGTTTGGGGAGACCAAAAACTAACTCTTTAGAAACAAGTTTATTCAAATGCAATATGTTAATGTGTGCTATTCTCCTATGTCATAGCCAAGACAGATTATCATTAGAAGTTAAACATGTAGAGTAAGGAGAAGAATGATCTACTTCCAATATGTAAATGTAAATGTTGTTCTCCTATGCCATAGCCTGCTTGGACTTTTGACAAGCCTCACATAGTCCTTCTTTGGAAAATCTTAGTTTGGGGAGACCAAAAACTAACTCTTTAGAAACAAGCTTATTCAAATGCAATATGTCAATGTGTGCTATTCTCCTATGCCATAGCCAAGACAGATTATCATTAGAAGTTAAACATGTAGAGTAAGGAGAAGAATGATCTACTTCCAATATGTAAATGTTGTTAGATCTCTTGCCAATCATGAGAAGTTCATCTGAGTCTTTGTTGCTGATGAGACAATGTTCTTCATCAAAAGCAATTCTGTAGTTCTTGTCACATAGTTGACTGATGCTCAGTAGATTGAACCTTAATCCATCGACCAGCAAAACATCTTCTATCACTGTGTTTGCCTTATATCCAACAGTACCGTAGCCTAGTATTTTCCCTTTGTTGTTGTCTCCGTATACAACTGATCCATTTTCTCTTGGTGTGAAGGTGCTCAGGTTCCTTCTATCACCCGTCATATGCCTTGAGCAGCCACTGTCTAAGTACCAAATTGAGCTTCTGCTGTTCAGGCTTTCCTGCAAGAGAAAAAGAACTTATTTTGCAGTTGGTACCCAATTCCTCTTGGGTCCATGCATGTTAGTGCTACAGGTTTCTTTCTTAATCCATTTGTATTTGCCACTGGAAATCCCTTTCTTTCTAATCATGCAGTTATATGATTTGTGTCCAGGTTTCATGCAATAAGTACAAGTGAATTTAGCATGCTTAGTGTTTCCAGATTTCATGTGAACATAGTTTGCAGAATTGTTGAGTTCCTTTAACTTTGAAATATCATTTTCTAACTCACATATTTTCTGTTTCAACATGGATACTTCCTTTTTCAATACTATGTTTTCTTTTTCAAAAGCTTCAGCTTGATTATAAAGCTCACAAAAGGCAGAATGCAGTTCATCATATTCATCCACAATTGAGTTCGTATCACTTACCTCACTGGATGTTTTGGCCATTAAGCACAGATTCGCCTCCTCATCTTCACTTTCAGATGTTGAGGATGTGTAGCTTTCATCCCAAGCTATGTATGCTTTCTTTTCCTTCTTTTTTTTCTGACATTTCTTTCATTCTCAGATTTTCTCACTTCAGTGTTGTTGCTTCTTTTCAAGGTTGGACAATCTGAACTGTAGTGCCCAATCTTTCCACATTCGTAGCATGTCACTTTGACTGAAGTGTTGTCTTGCTTCTTGACTCCTTTTCTTGGTTGACCGAATTTTTTTCTAGTGTTGTTCTTCATGAACTTTCTGAACTTCTTCACCATCAAGTTCACTTGGTCTTCTTGTGAATCATTTCCGTCTTCAGAGGATTCAGATTCTGTTTCAGTCCGGTCTACTTTGAGAGCAATTCCTTTGGCTCTTTTGTCTTTCTGCTCCTCATCTGCCATTCGAGTCATGTCCATTTCATATTCTCTAAGTTTCCCAAACAGTTCAGCACTTGTCATAGCAGCAAGGTTCTTGGATTCAGTTATGGCTGTCACTGTAGGTTGCCACTTTCTATTCAATGATTTCAGAATCTTGACATTCACTTCTTCTTCAATGAAGTTCTTGCCAAGTCCTTTGAGATGGTTGATGATGTGTGTGAATCTCTTTTGTGTTTCCATTATTGATTCTCCTTGGAACATTCTGAATGTCTCATACTCTTGAATGAGTGTGTTCTTCCTAGCTCTCCTCACCTCAGCAGTACCTTCATGGGTTACCATGATGAGCTCCCATGCTTCTTTTGCTGTTGTGCACGCTGATATCCTGAAAAACTCATCAAAATTCAAGGTAGAGTGTATGATATTCAAGGCCTTAGCATCATTTTCAGCCCTCCTAATCTCATTTATGTCCCAATCCTCAAAAGGTTTCTCTATCTCTTTTCCATTTTCTATTTTCATTGGAACTTTGTAACAGCCTGCCAGATACTTCTGTGAATGGATTCCATAAAGATCTTCATGCGAACTTTCCAGAATGGATAGTTATCACCGCAGAACAATTGAGGTCTATTTATCGAAGCTCCTTCAGCGAAGGGTAAAAGATTACTAGCCATTACAGGGAACTAAGAAGGATTACTAGAGTGATTTACTAGTTAAAGCTCTTGATACCAATTGTTGGTCCCTATATGAATCTAGAGGGGGGGTGAATAGATTCAAGTTCCCTAATTCAATTTTACTTTTTCTCACTTTTTCCCGATTCAATTTTATCTTGAATTACAAGAACGTATCAGAGATATAATCAGCGGAAAACAAGGGAAAATTGTAAAGCAAGAAAGCAATGAATTAAAAGAGATAAGATAGAGAAGAGAGTCTTAGACAGAGATTTATACTGGTTCGGCTTTCGGACTACATCTAGTCCCAACCCAACAACCTGTTGATTGGTTTTCCACTATAATGATTCTGTGTTCAATACAACCACACTGCACAAACACAAAAACGAATCAAATACTCTAAACTATATGTTCTTCACCTAAGAACATATCTTGATTCTTGATCCCTTCAAGAATCAACCTTTGAGAGTACCTCTCTCAAAAACTCATCAACTCTTCCAAGAGAATACCTTTCTCTTTAGAGTTCAAACCAAAAAGATAACAAAAGATAAAGATCAGATAAGATTACACCTGTTGTGTATGCACTGATCAATGATATCATCTAAACAATTCAACCATTCACACAGCTTTCATCTTAAGAGAAATCTTTGAAACTTTGAAGAGAATTCTTGTAAAAACTAATGTTTAGCTCTTCCTTTCTTTCTTTGAAAACTCAAAACGATCTCTCTCTGAAAACAATTCAAAGAGGTTTCAATTTAAAGCAGTTTCAAAAACATTTGAGATGAATTCTGGTGTGGTAATCGATTACTGGATTGTGGTAATCGATTACTCCAGAGAAATTTGCCTTCCCCTGTTTCTTCAAGCACCTAAGTAATCGATTACTATGGAGTGGTAATCGATTACTCAGAAAGCGATTTGGGTTCCCTGTTTTTGAATCGTTGGTAATCGACATGACCCTATAGTAATCGATTACTTCAGCTTAAAACCTTTTTAAACCAAAGTTTTTGATTTCTTTCAAATGAAATGGGGTTCCAAAACTTCTCTAGCTCAAATCACAAGAGTAAAACCAAATTCTCTATGAAATGATTGAATAAAAACCACACTCAAAGCCTAAACTAAAATAATCAATACATTTTAAACTCCTATATACAATCTATCACAAAGATCAAAAGTACAAGTATATCAAAACTAAAACTAGGGATGGCTTCTTCAGCTTCAAGTCCAACAATTCATGATAGAGAAGGTTAGTCTAATAATGCAGATGCCTCAATTTATTCAAAGAAAACAGAAAAGAAGAAAAAGAAGAGAGAAAAAAAATTATGCAATAAAATTTAAATAGGAGCAGGAAAATAAAAGGATAAATAAGAGTAGTCACCCCAACTTAGAATCGTGCCGTCTACGGCACTGAAAAAAGAAAGAGGTGAACTACTCCAACCTAGTGAAGAGGACTCGCTGGTGGAGAGCCCCACTGATGTAAGCTCGCCGGAGACGAAGCTCAAATTCGGACCGATCGTCGTCTTCGATTGGAAGCTCTACGAACGCATTAATGGCAGAAACTCAAAAATGGACTCAAGAATGGCGGAAGCTAAAAAAAAACGGATTAACGACTCAAGGATTTAGAAGAAAGAATGAAAGCGGAGGAGATTTAGAAGATGATGGCGCCATGCAAGAGCAATAAGCCTAAGGGAGAATCGCCACAAGGAAGAGTTTCCATGATAAGATTCAAGGTTCTAGAAGAAACCTTAGAGAGAAATCCACTCTCAAAGAATTAGCTCTTGCTAAATTCAATTCATTCAAAAATTGATTCAAAGATCCTTTACAATTCAAAGTGTTGTGTATTTATACTAGCGGGAGTTGGGGTAGCTTGTGAATGACCAGACGAAACAAGCTTCAGACGAAAGAACTCAGCTTGTGAAAGTCCAGACGAAACAAGCTTCAGACGAAAGAACTCAGCTTGTGAAAGTCCAGACGAAACAAGTCAGATTTAAAGAACTCACTTGTGAAAGTCCGACGAAACAAACTTGAGACGATTTAAAGAACTCGGCTTGTGAAAGTCCGATGAAACAAGCTTCAGACGAAAAGAACTCACTTGTGAAAGTCCAGACGAAACAAGCTTCAGACGAAAGAACTCAGCTTGTGAAAGTCCAGACGAAACAAGCTTCAGACGGAAGAATTCATCATGAAGCATCAGACGAAGGAGCGCCTTAGGTATCATCTGTGGTAGCGCCTATGATACTCGTCTATGTCAATCGTCTGTGGTATTCGATTGATTACTATCCTGGACACATTCCAAGGCTATCGTCTGTGATTGATTACCATCCTGGAAGTATTCCAATGCTATCGTCTGTGGTGTTTGATTGATTACTCTCCTGGAAGCATTCCAATACTATCGTCTGTGGTATTCAACTGATTACCATCCTGGACACATTCCAAGGCTATTGTCTGTACGCTATCGTCTGTGGTATCGTCTGTAACTCTATCGTCTGTAGGTATCGTCTGTAACGCTACTTTCTCACACACACTCCTACACTTTGGTTCAATTTACACATCTAAAGGCCGCACACTTATTCACCACGCAAAAGCCCAAAAATTAAATGTTCCTAATCTAATTACAAGTTCAAGTGATCCTAAGACTATTACAAGGCTTATTGACTAAGAAGACTTGTTGATCTTCATGTTGACTTTGGGTCAACTTCAACTTTTCTACTTCTTGTATTCTTTTGAGCATTGACCTTGTAATTCTTCTAGAATCATTGACTTCCATGTTTGTGGTAGATGGACCTCCATCAAACCCTCCTTCTTGAGCACAACTTGTCCTCAAGTTGTCATCCTCCTCAAGATCTACAAAAGGTGAAAGATCACAAACATTAAATGAGTTACTTCCACCAAAATCTAAAGGAAGGTCAAGTTTATAAGCATTAGGGCCTAATTTCTTAATGATTTTAAAAGGTCCATCTCCTCTAGGGAGCAACTTAGATTTCCTCAAGTTGGGAAACCTCTCTTTCCTAAGATGCAACCACACCAAGTCTCCCTCTTTAAATTCAATGGCCTTTCGGTTCTTGTTGTGAGCCTTGGCATATTGTGCATTTTTCTTCTCAATTCTTGCTTTAACCTTTGCATGAAGTTCTTGAATCTTCTCGGCATGCTTTACTCCTTGTCTATTATCAACAATCTCAAGAGGTAAACAAGCAAGATCAATGGGGGTTAGAGGATTAACACCATATACAACTTGAAAAGGGGATAAAGAAGTAGTAGAGTGAGCTACTCTATTGTAAGCAAACTCTATATGTGGTAAACATTCTTCCCAAGTTCTAATGTTATCTTTTACAAAACTCCTAAGCAATTGTCCTAGTGTTCTATTGACTACCTCCGTTTGGCCATCCGTTTGGGGGTGGCAAGTAGTAGAAAATAAGAGTTTTGTACCTAGCCTTCCCCATAATGATCTCCAAAAGTGGCTAAGGAATTTGGCATCCCTATCACTTACAATGCTTTGCGGCACACCATGGAGTCTTACCACTTCCTTGAAGAATAAGGTTGCAATGTGAGAAGCATCATCCGTTTTGTGGCAAGGTAAGAAATGAGCCATCTTGGAAAACCTACATACCACAACAAAGATGGAATCCGCACCCTTCTTGGTCTTAGGCAACCCTAGGACAAAGTCCATGGATATGTCTAGCCAAGGTGAAGTGGGCACGGGTAAAGGCATATAAAGACCATAGTTGGATAGCTTAGATTTTGCCTTATTACAAGTGATGCACCTTCTTACAAATTTCGAAACTTGTACTTTCATTTTAGGCCAAAAGAAGTGCTCATGCAATGTGGCAAAAGTCTTATCTATCCCAAAATGTCCCATGATCCCACCCTCATGTGATTCACTTATCAAAAGTTCTCTTAAGGAACAATTAGGTACACACAAACAATTTCCTTTAAAAAGATAATCTTTGTACCTAAAGAAATCCTTAAAAGCACTTTTGGCACACTCATGGTACATGAGGCCGAAATCATTGTCCATAGCATACAAGGTCTTCACATGTTCAAAACCAATTAATTTAGATTCAAGCAAAGAAAGAAGGGTATACCTCCTACTCAAAGCATCGGCTACAATATTCGTGGCCCCTTTCTTATGCTTGATGATGTAAGGAAAAGTCTCAATGAACTCCACCCACCTAGCATGCCTCTTGTTGAGTTTCCCTTGGCTCTTGAGGTATTTCAAGGCTTCATGATCCGAGTGCACAATGAAGTCCTTGGGAAGCAAATAATGTTGCCAAGTTTGGAATGATCTCACCAATGCATATAACTCCTTGTCATAGGTGGAGTAGTTCAATTGTGCTCCCTTCAATTTCTCACTAAAATAAGCGATTGGATGGCCTTCTTGAATCAAAACCGCACCAATACCTAAATTTGAGGCATCACATTCAAGCTCAAAAGTTAGTGAAAAATTAGGTAAAGACAAGATAGGAGCATTAGACAGCTTATCCTTAAGTAAATTAAATGCAAGTTCTTGAGGTTCTTCCCAAAGAAATGGTACTTCCCTCTTAACTAGCTCATTCAATGGTGAAGCAATGGTACTAAAATCCTTGACAAACCGTCTATAGAAACTTGCCAAGCCATGGAAGCTTCTCACTTCCTTCACATTTGTAGGGGTCGGCCAATCCTTTATAGCTTTCACCTTTGCTTAATCCACTTGTACACCTAGAGAACTCACAACAAAACCAAGGAACACAACACTATTCGTGGCAAATGTGCATTTATCTTTGTTAGCATACAAGGTTTGTGTCCTAAGAGCTATTAAGACATGTCTCAAATGATCTAGATGTTCATGAAAAGATTTGCTATATACAAGAATATCATCAAAATACACTACAACAAATTTCCCAATGAACTCTCTTAATACATGGTTCATCAACCTCATGAAGGTACTAGGCGCATTGGACAATCCAAAAGGCATCACAAGCCATTCATACAAACCAAACTTAGTTTTGAAGGCCGTTTTCCATTCATCCCCTTTTTTCATTCTAATTTGATGGTATCCACTCTTAAGATCTATTTTACTAAAAATAGTGGATCCATGCAACTCATCTAGAAGGTCATCAAGTCTAGGGATGGGATGGCGATACCTTATGGTGATGTTATTAATTGCCCTATAGTCCGTGCACATGCGCCATGTTCCCTCCTTCTTAGGAACAAGTATCACGGGTGAGGCACATGGAGACAAGCTCTCCTTCACCCAACCCTTGCTAAGTAGGTCTTGCACTTGCCTCTCTATCTCATGTGTCTCTTGAGGTGAGGTCCTATAGGTTGGCCTATTGGGAAGAGGTGCACCCGGAATAAGGTCAATTTGGTGCTCTATCCCTCTCAATGGTGGTAGGTCGTGAGGTATTTCTTTGGGGAATACATCTCCAAACTCTTCTAGCAAGTCATCTAAGGCACCTTGATCACCTATACAAGTAGCACTCAAAATTAAAGGTGAAGGTAAACATAAGTACATAGACTTCCTAGCTAGGAATTCCCTCTTAACCTCTCCTCTCTCAATCAAGAAACTCCCCTTAGTAGCTTCACTACTCTTGGCATTATTTTTCTTGCTTTTAGGCTTAGGGCTTGGAATAGCAAGCTTGGACGGTCTCTTGGAGCTCTCGGCCGAGCCCTTGGGTTTATGATTGGCCTTGGGACTCTCGGCCAAAGCTTTCTTCTCTTCATCTCTTTTCATTTTCATTTTTACTTGATCTTCAATAACATCCCTTGGTGACAATGGCTTGAGGTGTACCTTACGGCCAACATGAGAAAATACATAAGTGTTAGCTACACCATCATGTAAGGCATGTCTATCATATTGCCAAGGCCTACCTAGTAGCATATGAGTGGCCTCCATAGGAACTACATCACATAAAATTTCATCACTATATCTTCCTATGGTAAAAGCAACTAGAACTTTCCTATCAACTACTAATTCACCTTTCTCACTAAGCCATTGTAACTTATATGGTTTAGGGTGTGGAGATGTTTTCAAATCAAGTTTTTCTACTAATCTTGTGCTCACCACATTTGTGCAACTACCACTATCTATAATTAAAGAGCAAACCTTTCCTTGGATGTTACATCTTGTGTGGAAAATGTTTTCTCTTTGAGTGTCATCTAGTTCATGGTAGGCACTCCCTAGCATCCTTCTCACCATGAGGAGGTCACCTTCTTCGGCCAACTCTTCACTTGAGTGCTCACTTGCACCTTCCCCTTCATGCTCACTTGAAGAGTGGCTAGACTCCTCACTTGTGACTCCTCCATCCATCCTTGCTATCATAGTCTTCTTGTTTGGGCATTGAGAAGCAATATGTCCATGTCCTAAACATTTAAAACACTTGATGTTAGATGGTTTAGAATTAAGTTTAGGAACTTCCTTACCCTTGTCTTCTCGGCCAAACTTGGAAGAAGGCTTGAATGGACCTTCCTTCTTTTGCCTTTCTTTCCAACTTGAAGAACTAGTAGTGTAGGACTTCTTCATGGTGAATTTTCTCCTCAATTGAGCTTCTATCTTCTCAGCCTTATGGATAGCCTCTTCCAAGGTCCTATAGCTTTGAAGTTCCAAGACATCTTGGATCTCCCTATTCAATCCATGTGTGAACCTTGCTAAGGTAGCTTCCTTCTCTTCTTGGCAATCGGCCCTCATCATAGTAAGCTCAAGATCTTTGTAATATTCTTGCACACTTCTCCCCCCTTGTGTCAATCTTTGCAACTTAACATGCAAATCCCTCACATAAGATTTAGGAATGAACCTTCCTCTAAGAGCATCTTTCAATTGTGTCCAAGAGATGATGGAAGGTCTCCTCCTCTTTTCGGCATCTATAAGGATTTGGTTCCACCATACCAAAGCATATCCCTCAAACTCTAGTATGGCAAGGTTAAGTCTCTTCTCCTCACTCAAGGTAGGGTTGCAAGAAAATACTTGATCAACCTTCATGATCCAATCAAGTAAACCTTCGGCTCCTCCTTCTCCTAGATACTTTGGAAGAGTAATCTTAGTATTGGCTTCCCAACCTCTTTGCTCCTCCTTTCCAAAATACCTCCTATGCATGAAAGGTTGTCTTCTATAGGTGCCTCGGTCACCTCCTCTCCTATGCCCCCTCTCATCCTCATAGTCTCTATAAGCCTCACTCTCATCATGGTTACTACCCTCATCACTATCTCTAGGTGAGTAGTAGTGTCCTCCTTGGCTTCCTCTCTCACTTCTACTTCCTCTCAAGTGTTTATTACTTCCATCATATCCTTCCTTTCCCTTTCCCTCTCGGCCTTTCCTACTACCTTCATCCTTATACCTCCTTTCACTTTCTTCTCTTAACTCATTCATCTCATTTTGCAAATGGTTGAATTTTTCTGTCATGAAGTCCATCATTCTCTTAGTCTTGGGGGACAAATCGTTTCCAACACTAAGTGAACTGTCCATGGCTGCAATAAAAGGGTTAGTACACAAAGAAAATAATAATCAGGGACCTTACCACTCACTAAGTGTGTCACTCAAATATCAACTCGTGTATCTCTCTTAGAAGGCTCTTTCTATGATGTTTCACTCTTGCCTTTTTCCCCTCAATTCCCTACCAAAGTTTCTAATTAAACCTCTAATCAATTATACAGAATTTTCCTTGTGAAAGAGGTACAATTCTCGGGTAAGCTTAAGAATTTCAAGGAAACAAAACTTCTAAGACAAAACAGAGGATGTCAAAAGGACAAGCAATAAAAGCAAAAATGAAAGAATAAGCTACTCAAACTCAAGGAATGGAATGATATGTGACAATGGCACAAATTGGACAAGCAAAGAGTCAAATTTCTGGTTCGATTACTAAGCCAAACAAATTAAACAAAACATTCAAACTCAATGTAGCATAGTGATCAATTTCAAGACCTCTTTATGCAGTAAAATTGGTTGAACAGGTATCAAATACAGCAAGTTTCACTTATGCAGAAATTTGAGTCAAAACAAGCTAGTCACAAGTACACACTACTAGGCTAATTTCCAAGCTACTAGTAATTTTACTAGGTACATGAGTGTGCTATGTCTTAGCTCTAAGTCCAATTTTCTTGCTCAATTTTCTTTTGCACTTCTTAAACACTTTGATAGTTTGCTGGACAGAATTTACAAGTCCACTAAAATTCACTTCAAGTACTCAAAATTTCTAGTACTTTTTAAGGCTCTTTTTTTTTTTTTAGCTTTCTTTTGAATTTTCTCACTTGTTTTCTTCTTGTTTTGATTTCCTTCTCACTTGATTTCTTTTCTTTTCTTTTGTCTAAGCTACTGGACTGAGATATATCTTGCCTAAAACAAGCACTCCAAGCTCAACTACTAGTGCTAATGCTACTACAAGGTGTAATAGGGATTTAGATCTATAGTAAGCACTCTACTAGCATGTAATGATGTTGATTTCTCAATTTTGCATGTATGAACTTGAATGTACAGAATTATAGGCTCAAATGCAGTACCAAAACAGGGGAAACAGGGCATACAATGATAGATAACTCACGGTATACCGAATTTCACCAGAATTAGAAACAAAATTGATACTAACACATGAAAACAAATTACTACTGGACAAGTAATTCAAAGAATTGGAAATTATTACGAATTAACTCAATTTGACCGAACAAATGGAAGAAACATATGATAATTTTCTGGATCTGGACTCAAATGAAAACATCTAATACAGATCTATGCATAACGATACGGATCAAGTCATGAACAATATGAATTGCATGATTTTCACCGAAAAAAAAGACTTAAGCAAAAATTTGACAAAACTACTAGACAATTAAGGAAACCTAAAGATGAATCCTAAGCACACTAAAAGAATTAGACGAAGAACTCGAGAAAATTCAAAATAACCGAAGAACTTACTAAACTTATGGAGTAGAGATCCAATCTTCAAAACAAGCTCTGATTATCACTTGACCTGATAATCAAGAGAACAAGCTCTGAATACCACTTGATGTAAGCTCGCCAGAGACGAAGCTCAAATTCGGACCGATCGTCGTCTTCGATTGGAAGCTCTACGAACGCATTAATGGCAGAAACTCAAAAATGGACTCAAGAATGGCGGAAGCTCAAAAAAAAATGGATTAACGACTCAAGGATTTAGAAGAGAGAATGAAAGCGGAGGAGATTTAGAAGATGATGGCGCCATGCAAGAGCAATAAGCCTAAGGGAGAATCGCCACAAGGAAGAGTTTCCATGATAAGATTCAAGGTTCTAGAAGAAACCTTAGAGAGAAATCCACTCTCAAAGAATTAGCTCTTGCTAAATTCAATTCATTCAAAAATTGATTCAAAGATCCTTTACAATTCAAAGTGTTGTGTATTTATACTAGCGGGAGTTGGGGTAGCTTGTGAAGGACCAGACGAAACAAGCTTTAGACGAAAGAACTCAGCTTGTGAAAGTCCAGACGAAACAAGCTTCAGACGAAAGAACTCAGCCTGTGAAAGTCCAGACGAAACAAGCTTCAGACGAAAGAACTCAGCTTGTGAAAGTCCAGACGAAACAAACTTCAGACGAAAGAACTCAGCTTGTGAAAGTCCAGACGAAACAAGCTTCAGACGAAAGAACTCAGCTTGTGAAAGTCCAGACGAAACAAGCTTCAGACGAAAGAACTCAGCTTGTGAAAGTCCAGACGAAACAAGCTTCAGACGGAAGAATTCATCATGAAGCATCAGACGAAGGAGCGCCTTAGGTATCGTCTGTGGTAGCGCCTATGATACTCGTCTATGTCAATCGTCTGTGGTATTCGATTGATTACTATCCTGGACACATTCCAAGGCTATCGTCTGTGATTGATTACCATCCTGGAAGTATTCCAATGCTATCGTCTGTGGTGTTTGATTGATTACTCTCCTGGAAGCATTCCAATACTATCGTCTGTGGTATTCAACTGATTACCATCCTGGACACATTCCAAGGCTATTGTCTGTACGCTATCGTCTGTGGTATCGTCTGTAACTCTATCGTCTGTAGGTATCGTTTGTAATGCTACTTTCTCACACACACTCCTACACTTTGGTTCAATTTACACATCTAAAGGCCGCGCACTTATTCACCACGCAAAAGCCCAAAAATTAAATGTTCCTAATCTAATTACAAGTTCAAATGATCCTAAGACTATTACAAGGCTTATTGACCAAGAAGACTTGTTGATCTTCATGTTGACTTTGGGTCAACTTCAACTTTTCTACTTCTTGTATTCTTTTGAGCATTGACCTTGTAATTCTTCTAGAATCATTGACTTCCATGTTTGTGGTAGATGGACCTCCATCACCCACTGATGGGTGAAGAACTCCTCGAAGGTCTCGAGTGTGGAGGTGGAGGAAGAGGACTCTGCTCAGGTGAAGGTGGAGTGATGGAATCGAGCAGAGCCTGGTGCAAGTAAAGGGCCTCTCCAATATAATGGCATCAATTGGATGCTTGCTTGTCCTTGGTCTGTCCATCTCTAGTATGAACAATCAGATAAGCCGATTAAAAATAAGAGGAAAGAGGCAGTAAAAGCAAAATCAATAGCAGACATCATTTAATAAAAAAAATAAAAAATCCAAGAGTGCTCATGTTAATGATCTAATATGCAATTAGATGCAAATAGTCAAGAATGGACGCATAGAAGTTAATCATGTGCATGGAATAGTCAACATCAAATTATGGATGCATTATATAAAGTCAGAACAATCAAAATCAACATCCAATTTACTAATTTCTGAAAAATATGGCTAACTCGCGCGGAGATTACTGAGAGGGTTCTGCACCTCGCACGAGTTCATCTCTGTAGCTTGAAATATCACTCAAACTCCTAATGCAACATGGTATTTATTCATAAGTATTTCAATACAAACATGCAACATTTAATTTTAAATGCTCAAAACTATCCTAAGCAGTTATTTCATAAAATGTCTCTTCAATCCCTTAGAGAACTAAGAAAAACATGTCAAGGTAGTAAATAGAGATGCTAATCAAAATATTAGGTCAAAAGGGTTTCGTTACGTACCTTGTACAATCGAGTAATGAAGAGAAAAGTGAAGTTCGATGCTTAAGGAGTGAGATTGAATTCAGAGAGAATGAATGTAGGGAAGGGTGTTTGTGAGAATGAAAATTGAAATGTAATTATCCCTTCCCTTTACCACGTTTTTCTAATTCAAATTTTTCTCCCCTTCAGATGTTATGCTCAACTCGCGCGAGGACATTTTTGGTGTAACCCAACTCGCGCGAGATTAATGTACAGAAAATAAAGTTTTTTCTCTAGAAGTCCATCTTGCGAGAGATCTAGCGATATCAACGTGAGATGGAGTGGCAGAGAGCACTGGAAGGGTGATCTTGCGCGAATTAAATGGAACTTGCGCGAGATGGTCTCCTAGAGAGCAAATTTTTAAAAGTTTAAGTCCCAACTTGCACGAGGTGAGTGAAATCCTGCGCTAGTTTCTCTCTGTGAGTCTTAATTCAATAAGCTTTTTGAGGTTTTATGATGCGTACCTTTTGTTTTGCGTCTTCCTGATGTTTGCAGCTGTACAATGACTCTCTACACAACACTAAGACTCAAATAAAGGAAAGAAAAAACAAAAAAAAAACAAAATTAAAAGTAAAAAGGTTAGAAAATTCTGGTTGTCTCCCGATTAGCACTTTGCTTTCAAGTCCTTAAGTTGGACCGAGCTATGTTCAGATTGGACAGCTGATAAGTGCTAAATTATACATGTTTTCCAAGGTATTTTCAGTCCATTTCCACCCAATTTTCAGTATGTTTAGTCATAGTTTAGGCAAGAAAACAGTAAAAATATCATATTTGTCTAGTGTTAGTCTTTGATTTAGTGTTTTGCTAGTTTTATAGGATTTTATTATGTTTTTAAGTCATTTTATCCTTTGTTCTTTTAATTGTAGGTTGATTGAAGAGAAGATGGAAACTTGGAAGGAAAGCCCACGGACATAAGACGAAGAAACTTCATTGAAGCATGAAGGCCCGTCCAATTCGTGCAAATTCTCTCGAGGCTTGCATCAAATTAAATGCAAATGGTATCGTCTGTAAGAATCATCCGAGAATATCGTCTATAGCATCGTCTGTGAGAGTCATCTATGGTATCGTCTGAGGAAGCAACAGATGGAACAAGCAACCAGCACAGACGAAACCTCAGCAGACGAAGCAGAACAGCATCAGACGAAACCAAGCTCATCAGACGAAAGCGAGCTCATCATATCATATGTATCGTCTGTGGAGGAATCGTCTGTAAGAATCATCCAGGGGAATCGTCTGTATCATCTGTGAAAGGCACCCGTGAGTATCATCTGTTGCGTCAACAGACGAAACAAGCATCAAGCCTCGGACGCAACTGCATCAGACGAAACCGAGCTTCATCAGACGAAAGATCTCACAGACGGAAGAACACTTAGCATGAAAGATTGTTCAATTTGTGCACTTCTCGAGACTTGCAGCAAAGTAAATGAAAGTCGTAGTCATCTGTATCGTCTGAGGGTATTAACTGAAGTATTGTCTGAAGGAATCAATTGAAGGTTTCATCAGACGAAAGCGAGCTTCATCAGACGAAAGCAATAATTTGCAGTTGCAGTTGCCACGCTGCCAGAATCAAGCAAGTCAATGTATTCAAACTGTCACAATGCACCTGGACGTAATTCTAGTAAATGGGGGCACATGTCTTCACCTATAAAAGGATGTCTTGGGCGCGAAAACAGAGGGGATAGAATTTGATATATAGAATTTTAGATTCAGAATTGAATTAGAGTTACTCTGTTTTTCTTTCCTTTGCAAGTTCTTGCAATCTTCTCTTTTCCACTTTCATTCTCCATCTTCCTCCATCAAAACTTGAGATTCCTGAAGCTTGTGAGTTGCGAAAGCAAGAATCAAGCAATTATGGAGCTCTCTCGGTGTTTGATTTCGTTTTGCTTCTTTCTTTTCTCATTTCCATGTTAGGCTAAATTTTGCAGTTAGGAATGGGAATGTTGATTTCAGAATTCTTGTAATGAATCTCTTCTGTTAATTCAAGTATGATTCCACCGAATTGATTGATTTCTTCCCTGCTTAATGCTTATTCTTGAGAGTTAATTCATGAAATTCAAATAGAAATAGAGATATTAATGTTTGATTGAATTGAACTCTGTCTTGAGAATTTGTATCTCGTGTCAACTATGAGATCGAGAGATGAATAGTTGAAGAAGGAGAGGAAGTGTATCACTATAGTAGTGCATGAGTCTAGAGATAGAACTTGCATATTATGAGATGTTGTAACGAATTTATCTGTTTCGCTTCTTGAATGATTTGCTGTTTTTTACCCAAGAGATTAGGAATTATAGCAGGCATTCAAAGGGACTAAGACCTAGAGATAGGATTAGTCTACGGTATCACAAATTCTAGTCTCCAATTGAGTGAGATTTGTTGAATTGACATAAGAAGTAGTTATTTGAAGGAAGAATCAATTGAACCAATTCCCTAACTGTATTTCATCATCTTCGAAACTTAAACATTTACTTGTCTTTTCTAATTGTTTTCTAGTATTACTTTCATTACATAATTACGTAGTTTTACACAATGCTTCGATCATTGATTCGTCCTAATAGCAAAGCATGTTAAGCGTTCGGTAATTCACAATCAGTCTCTGTGGTTCGACAACCTGTTCTCATCTTTTCTAAACTTGTAACGACCGGTACACTTGCCGAAGGATTGACACATATACATATTTTTAAATAGTCAACAAGTTTATGGCGCCGTTGCCGGGGACTATTGATGAATATCGATAGTCTTAACGTGCTTGCTACTTAGGACATTTTTTTTCTTTCTTTGATTGTTGTTAATAATTATACTTGTTTCGTCTGTATCAGATTTGTTTCGTCTGTATCAGACTTGTTCTGTTTTGTTTTCTATAGTTGCTTCGTTTTCATTAATTTCTTTGTTTCATTGTTTTCACTGTTGTCATTCTGTTTCATACCGTTTTTTTTTATTTTGTTGTTTGTTCATATCTGTTTCGTCTGTTCTTACTTGTTGCGTCTGATTATACTATAGCTTACTTGTTTCGTCTATACCTATTTCCTTTTATACCCTTTTTGTTTCGTCTGTAACAAAATTTTGTTGTTTCGTCTGTCATTGAATTCCTATTTTTCTTTGTTATCATTGATCTCTTTGTTTTGTTTCTACTTTTGTTTTGTTTTTCTATAGTGCTTGTATTCATAATTAGTTTGTTCATAGTTGTTTCGTCTGTAGTATAGTGTTCCGTCTGTGAATACAGGTATTGTCTGTTCATTTTGTTTCGTCTGTTCGTGTTGTTTTGTTTTGTTTTACATAGTTGTTTGTTTTGTCTTGTTTTCATTAATTTCTCTCATTCTTTGAAGTTATTTTCAGTTTCCCCTGTCTCTTTTGATTTGCGGTTTATGCGAAGAGCTAAGGAAACTGATCTCTTGTTTGAACCAGAAATTGAGAGATTTTGTAGGAGAAATCGAAAAGCAAATAAAGAAAATAAAGAGCCTGTTCCAGAGACTATACCAGAAAATATGGATAACAACACAAGGCGCATGACATTGGAGGAGTTGTACACTCCTAATGCTATGGGCTGCGGATCCAGCATTGCACCACCTATTATTGCAGCCAACAACTTTGAGATAAAACCTGCTCTTACACAACTGATAAGGCAAGAGCAATTTGGAGGATTAGAGGAGGAAGACCCAAACCAACATGTACATAATTTCCTTCAGATTTGTGGTACAATAAAAATGAATGGAGTGCCAGACGATGCAATTAGGCTAAGACTGTTTGAGTTCTCATTGAAAGGAGAAGCTAAAATGTGGCTACAGAGTTTTCCTTACGGTTATTTTACCACTTGGGAGGACTTAGTAAACACATTTCTGACTCAATATTTTCCACCAGAGAAATACAACTATTTCAGAGCAGAGATTTCTTGCTTCAAACAAAAAGATGGAGAGTCTATCAGTGAGGCATGGAGGAGATTTAAGTCCTTATTAAGAAGATGCCCTCACCATGGATTTTCTGATTTGCAACAAGTCCATATCTTTTATAATGGACTACGGACGCATACAAGACTTCTAGTGGATGCGTCTGCTGGAGGTTCATTAAGAAAGAAGGATGCGCAAGAAGCAAGAATGATCATTGAGACCATGGCGTCAAACCGCTATGATGCTCCCAGTGATTTCTATGGTGAAAGAAGAGGTATGATCGAGCTTGGAGCTAATGATGCTTTGTTAGCTCAAAACAAGCTGATGAATCAAAAGATGGACCAAATAATGAAGCAACTTCAAGTGGTCCAGCTGAATGCAATTCAGGCACCTCCTATCGTCTGTGAGTATTGTGGTGGAGGACATCAAGTAGAGTTTTGTGAAAGTTTAGGAGCCACTGCTGAGGAACATGCTCAAGTGAACTATATGGGAAATCCTCAAGGTAACTCTTATGCTAATACAAACAACTTCAATCCCCACAATAGAAACCATCCAAATCTGTCATATAGGAACAATAATTATCTACAACCCACTCCTTCCTCTTATGACCAGAATCATAAACAATCCTTCAACCCGAGACCACCTTTCAATCCAAACATGCCATACAACCAAAACTTCAACCAGCATCAAAACCAATCATTTTCATCTAACCAGTATTATAACCATAATGCACCACAAAATCTACCTTTCAATACAAATCAATCTAAATTCCAACCTAACCAGCCTAAAAACGCTCCACCAAGCTCTAGCATGAATCCTGCTCCTAGAGAAAGTTCCTCAAACTTAGAGAACATGTTCATGTCCTTTATGCAAAGGACTGAATCAATGTTTTCAAATCAAGAAGCTTCTATAAAGAACTTGGAATCACAGATTGCATTTAGCGGCTCTCCCAAAGCAACTATCTGAAAGGACTCAAGGAAAGTTGCCAAGCGACACTGTGGTGAATCCAAAGGAGCAGTGTAAATCCATTACTACAAGGAGTGGCAAGGTACTTGGAAAGGAAATTGAAGAAGAAGAGAAAGGAGATTTGGTGGAAGAAGAAGAAGATAATACTGCGAAAAATGATAGGCAATCGTCTGTGCCTATAACTCTCACTGAAAAGAAAACATCACCTAGAAAAACAAAGAGACAGATCCTAGCAGAAGCTGGTCAGACGGAACATATTTCACCCTACTGTAAACTCCCCTATCCGCAAAGGTTAAAGAAGGCCAATGATGACAAGCAGTTTGCTAAGTTCTTCGACATCTTGAAGAGCTTGAGAATTAACATTCCATTTTCTGAAGCACTGCAAAAGATGCCCTCTTATGCTAAATTCATGAAGGAGATTCTGTCTAATAAGAGGATGCTGCTGGATGATGAGACGATAGCCATCACAGAGGAGTGTAGTGCCATCATCCAGAGGAAGTTACCTCAGAAATTGAGAGACAGAGGACCCTTCACCATTCCTTGCTCCATAGGAGAAGTTTCAGTAGGTAAAGCTTTAATAGATCTAGGAGCCAGTATAAATTTAATGCCTCTTTCTGTGCTGCAGCAATTGAATATACAGGACATGGACATCCAACCTACCATGATGACGCTGCAACTGGCAGACCGCTCCACCAAACGTCCATATGGAGTAGTGGAGGACCTTTTGGTAAAGGTGGACAAGTTCGTGTTCCCTGCTGACTTCGTGGTGCTAGAGATGGAAGCTGATAAAGAAGTTCCAATCATTTTAGGGAGACCATTTCTAGCCACTGGCAGAGTCTTAATCGATGTAGCACAAGGTGAACTTATCTTGAGAGTAGATGAAGAAAAGGTATCTTTCAACATATTTGATGCCATGAAATTTTCGTCTGATAAGTCACAGTGTATGAGTGTTGATGTGTTGGAACCAATAATAGAAAATGTTTATGAAAGTGAGGTTTTTAACTTCGCAATAGAGGAGGAAAATTTTGATTCCTCCAGTTTTGAAAATGAAAACCAAGAAGTTGAGAATTTCATGGCTGCACTAAAGACCAACACATCAACACCATCATGCATTGAGCCATCAGACGAAACATCAGACGGAACATCTACTATGGCGCATTTAAAACAACCGAACCCAAGAGTGAACTTAAGCAACTTCCTTCTCATCTTAGGTATGCTTTTCTTGAAAAGAATGACACCTTCCCGGTGATCATTAGCAATTCTTTGAATAAAAAGGAAGAGGAAAGTTTGCTTAAGGTTCTGAAGGAGCATAAATCTGCAATTGGGTGGCAGATTTCTGATTTGAAAGGTATAAGTCCCTCATTTTGCATGCACAAAATTTTGCTTGAGGACAATTTTAAACCTGTAATACAACCTCAAAGGCGTTTAAATCCTATTATGACTGAGGTTGTACACAAAGAAGTCCTCAAACTGCTTGATGCTGGCATTATTTATCCTATCTCGGATAGCTCATGGGTGAGTCCAGTACAAGTAGTTCCCAAGAAAGGGGGCATGACAGTAATTGCAAATGAGAGGAATGAATTAATCCCCACCAGAACAGTAACTGGGTGGAGGATGTGTATAGATTACAGACGGTTGAATGAATCAACAAGGAAAGATCATTTTCCTTTACCTTTTATGGACCAAATGTTAGAAAGGCTAGCTGGTCATGCTTATTATTGCTTTTCGGATGGATATTGGGTATAACCAGATTGTGGTAGACCCTAAGGACCAAGAAAAACTGCTTTCACTTGTCCTTATGGGGTCTTTGTACGTGACGAATGCCATTCGGATTATGTAATGCACCAGCTACCTTTCAAAGATGCATGATGGCCATATTTGGGGATATGGTTGAAAAGTTTATTGAAATTTTTATGGATGATTTTTCAGTCTTTGGGTCCACTTTCGAAAACTGTTTAGAAAATCTGACTTGTGTACTCAGACGATGCCAAGAAACTAATCTTGTTTTGAACTGGGAAAAATGCCATTTCATGGTGAAAGAAGGTATCGTCTTAGGACACAAAATATCTGTTAATGGTATAGAAGTGGACAAAGCAAAAATCGAAGTAATAGAGAAGCTGCCTCCTCCAGTGAATGTGAAAGGAGTGAGAAGTTTCTTGGGTCACGCCGGTTTTTACAGACGATTCATCCAGGATTTTTCAAAAATCTCGAAACCATTGTGTGAACTGTTGGTGAAGGAAGTGACCTTCAATTTTGATGAAAACTGTCTAAGAGCCTTTGAGACTTTAAAAGAAAAGTTGATAACAGCTCCTATCATCACTGCTCCAGACTGGAGTTTACCTTTTGAAATTATGTGTGATGCTAGTGATTATGCGATAGGAGCTGTACTAGGACAAAGGAAGGAAAAACTTGTAAGAGTTATTTACTATGCTAGCAGAGTGCTTGACAGTGCTCAAATTAATTACTCAACTACAGAAAAAGAACTACTAGCTATAGTATTTGCTCTTAACAAGTTCCGTCCGTACCTCATTGGCTCAAAAATAATAGTGTATACAGACCATGCAGCCTTGAAGTACCTTCTAATGAAGCATGAGAGTAAACCAAGATTAATTCGCTGGGTTCTCCTTCTACAAGAATTTGATATTGAAATTAGAGATAAAAAGGGAAGAGAGAACCTAGTGGCAGATCACCTCTCAAGGTTACCTCATGCTGAAATAGAAAGTACTGATATCCCTATTTCTGAAACCTTCCCAGACGAAACACTCTTTGCCATTTCTAATGCTCCTTGGTTCAGCGATATCGCGAACTTTAAGGTTTCCAATTATATTCCACCTGGCTTGTCTCATCAACAAAGAAAGAAACTGTTTTCTGATGCTAAATATTATGTTTGGGATGAGCCATTTCTGTTTAAATGGGGTATAGATGGACTCCTTAGGAGATGCATCCCTGAGGAAGAGGTCACTTCTGTCTTGTGGCACTGTCATAATTCCCCTAGTGGAGGTCATTTTAATGGGGAAAGGACAGCCAAAAAGGTTTTGCAGAGTGGATTGTATTGGCCATCTATTTTTAAAGATGCAAAAGCCTTTGTGCAGAGCTGTGATAGATGCCAAAGAACTGGAAATATTTCAAGAAGAGATGAGGGGCCACTAAACAACATCTTAGAGATAGAGGTCTTTGACGTATGGGGAATGGATTTCATGGGACCATTTCCTCCATCATTTTCCCACACATACATCCTAGTAGCTGTTGATTATGTGTCTAAGTGGGTGGAAGCTATTTCTGCTCAGACGAATGACTCTAGGATAGTAGACGCTTTTATCCATCGAAATATCTTTGCTAGATTTGGGGTCCCTAGAGCTTTCATTACTGATGGTGGAAGCCATTTCTGCAATAAACACTTAGAGAGAGTCCTGAAGAGGTTAGGGGTGAAGCACAAAATTGCTACACCATATCACCCCCAAACCAGTGGGCAAGCAGAGGTAGTGAATAAGGAGATCAAACGGATTCTAGAAAGAACTGTTAATCTGTCCAGAAAAGATTGGTCTAAAAGACTAAATGATGCTCTTTGGGCATATAGGACAGCGTATAAGACTCCCATTGGCATGACACCATTTCAAATGGTTTATGGAAAAGCATGCCACTTGCCTGTGGAACAAGAGCATAAGGCATACTGGGCCTTAAAATACCTCAATTCTGACTCTCATGCAGGCAGTGAGAACAGACGATACCAACTCCATGAGTTGGAAGAGCTTAGGCTTCAAGCATACGAAAATGCCAAGATTTACAAAGAGAGAACAAAGTTATGGCATGATCGTAAGCTCAGACGAAGAGAGTTTTACCCTGGACAACTAGTTTTACTTTATAACTCTAGATTAAGGTTGTTTCCGGGAAAACTTAAGTCTAGATGGTCTGGTCCATTTGCTGTAAAAGAAGTATTTCCACATGGTGCAATTACTTTAAAAAACCTCGAGAATTCCAGTGAATTCAAGGTAAACTGCCAAAGAGTTAAACCATATCTGGGAGATAACTGTGAAAAGGACAAGGTCTCTATAAAACTTCAAGACCCTCTGTGACAGGGCCAAGTCACATGTCAAGCTAATGACATCCAAAAGAAGCGCTTGGTGGGAGGCAACCCACCCAATCAAGAGAAGTTCGCTGTAACTTCTCATTGTGATATACTTGTGAATAGTTTAAAAGTTAGAAAAGCAAAAACAAAATAGAATTTGAATATTAGATTAGAAGTGTAAATACATAATACAGTATAATAAATTTGATTTTTGAGTTGTTAATAAACAGTAGTTATAGGAATAAACACTTGAAATTACAGTGTTCTTGAGTTGATAAGAAATAAGAGAAGAGGTGAGGTGTCATAACGTTAGTGGAAGATTTTGAGGTTTCGTCTGATACCCTGTTCACAGACGATACTAAGGTTGCGTCTGATGGCTATTGTGTTCACAATACTGGCACAGACGATACTGAGGTTTCGTCTGATGCTTGCTCACAGACGGAAGCCTAATACTTTTACATTCTAAAGAGAGCAATCCCACTTTCTATCAATTCCCACCTTCACCACCTCACATTGCAAATAATTTTGAGTTGATTTCTCCATTTCCTTCATTTTTGTTTCACTGATATTTCACTGTTTTAGTTCATTTTGACCATTGTTGATATTTTTAGCATCTGACCACTGTTGGAAAGAACATGGAAAGATAGCACTTGCTGCAAACTTTGTGAATATTGTGGCTGGTCTTCAACAGGGAGTGTTCTTATACTCTACTATTATAATTGTTGATTGATGATTGTTTAGAGTACACTCCTTCTTTGTTGAACCATCTTATAGAAGTTTATTTCATTGGTATAACATTGACTCTGTAGTTCAGTAGAATGAGTTATACAAATTCTGGCACTTAGGATCAGCTTGAGGTTCTATGACAAAGTTGCATGCTTCTCAAATGTTTGAAGAGATATTGTATGAGAAGTCTAGCATGACAATTTTCAAGATTGACATGATTGATGAATTTAGCAATGTTAAAGCATGATTAATCCTGGATAAGAATTTGGGCCTCCAACATGTTCTATTCTTGAGTGTTATACCATCTGAAGTGTTCTGTTCTAGAACTTGCTTTAGCTCTTGGTCAAAATTGCATACAATTAGAATTGGACACAAATGATAAAGGCAATTTTCTTTCTTGTAGCCTCGAGCCAAATAAGCCTTAACCTTCAAATTATCCATTGCTAGCCCCTTTGAGCCTGAATTAACCCTTTCTTTCTTGGATACTTAAGCTCATTACAAGCCTAAACAAGTGAAAAACCAATGGTCCCATCACTGGAACTTAAAGAGTATTGGTTTCTGTGCTTAGATAATAGGTTTCAAGATTAAGTTTGGGGTTGAATTCTGGGGTGCATGTGTTGTTGACTTGAGGACAAGTCAAATTTCTAAGTTTGGGGTTGAATGTATCGTCTGCTATGACTACAGACGGAAGCATTGTTTGGTCTGGATATTGGTGAAATTTTATAGTATAGTGCATTCTATGTTTTTCATGCATACCATACAAAGTTTTTATCTTTCTTCATGTGCTGGCAATTGGTGAGACCACTGAAGAAAAGCGAAGTGCAAAAATAAAGTGGAAAATCAGAAACTGGAAAGAGAGAAAAAGGAAAAAGAAAAGAAAAAAAAAAAAAAGAAAAGAAAATAGCGAAAGCTATCAGAAAATAAAAGAAAGAAAAAGAAGCAAAAGAAAATGCAAATTAAGAGCAAAAGAAATAAAGGAAGAAAAGAAAACAAAGTGGTTTCATGAGTTGTTAGTCTTTCGTCTGACCATCATTAAATCATCCATAATTAATTTCGTCTGACCATATTAACTCATGCATATCATATAGGTTGTAACTTTTACTCTTTAAGTTCCTTTGATCTTTAACTAGTACCTTTTTCTTTCAACCCACCTTTACCTAAGCCCCATTACAACCCCGAAAAGACCTTTTGATTGTCCAATGTCTTTTTGAAGGCAGTGGAGATTTTGAGAGTCATTGCAAGCCTATGGTAACTGACCTTCTAATTGGTAATATTGAGAGAAACACAAACCCAAAACACTTGAGAGCTTGAGGGCAAACACTTAACTGGAGAGGGATTGTTTGATGTTGACTAAATTACATATTTTCATGCCAATCTACGGTTGATTGCTTATGTGTGATGAACTGTACAATTCTTGAGGATGTTGAGTTCATGTTCAACTTTCATAGATAAATTGAGATGACTTAGGGAGTCAAGAATTGCATAATGAATTTTCAGTGACTGTTGAGTTCAGTGTTATACTATGCTTATTAACCTCTGTAATGATGGAATCTATATTTGCTTGAGGACAAGCAAAGCTTTAAGTTTGGGGTTGTGATAAGTGCTAAATTATACATGTTTTCCAAGGTGTTTTCAGTCCATTTCCACCCAATTTTCAGTATGTTTAGTCATAGTTTAGGCAAGAAAACAGTAAAAATATCATATTTGTCTAGTGTTAGTCTTTGATTTAGTGTTTTGCTAGTTTTATAGGATTTTATTATGTTTTTAAGTCATTTTATCCTTTGTTCTTTTAATTGTAGGTTGATTGAAGAGAAGATGGAAACTTGGAAGGAAAGCCCACGGACATAAGACGAAGAAACTTCATTGAAGCATGAAGGCCCGTCCAATTCGTGCAAATTCTCTCGAGGCTTGCATCAAATTAAATGCAAATGGTATCGTCTGTAAGAATCATCCGAGAATATCGTCTATAGCATCGTCTGTGAGAGTTATCTATGGTATCGTCTGAGGAAGCAACAGATGGAACAAGCAACCAGCACAGATTTAAACCTCGAGAGACGGACGAACAAAGATCGACGAAACCAAGCTCATCAGACGAAAGCGAGCTCATCATATCATATGTATCGTCTGTGGAGGAATCGTCTGTAAGAATCATCCAGGGGAATCGTCTGTATCATCTGTGAAAGGCACCCGTGAGTATCATCTCGTTGCGTCAACGACGAAACAAGCATCAAGCCTCGGACGCAATCGCATCGATTTAAACCGAGCTTCATCAGACGAAAGATCTCACAGACGGAAGAACACTTAGCATGAAAGATTGTTCAATTTGTGCACTTCTCGAGACTTGCAGCAAAGTAAATGAAAGTCGTAGTCATCTGTATCGTCTGAGGGTATTAACTGAAGTATTGTCTGAAGGAATCAATTGAAGGTTTCATCAGACGAAAGCGAGCTTCATCAGACGAAAGCAATAATTTGCAGTTGCAGTTGCCACGCTGCCAGAATCAAGCAAGTCAATGTATTCAAACTGTCACAATGCACCTGGACGTAATTCTAGTAAATGGGGGCACATGTCTTCACCTATAAAAGGATGTCTTGGCGCGAAAACAGAGAGGGGATAGAATTTGATATATAGAATTTTAGATTCGAATTGAATTAGAGTTACTGTTTTTTCTTTCCTTTGCAAGTTCTTGCAATCTTCTCTTTTCCACTTTCATTCTCCATCTTCCTCCATCAAAACTTGAGATTCCTGAAGCTTGTGAGTTGCGAAAGCAAGAATCAAGCAATTATGGAGCTTCTCTGGTGTTTGATTTCTGTTTTGCTTCTTTCTTTTCTCATTTCCATGTTAGGCTAAATTTTGCAGTTAGGAATGGGAATGTTGATTTCAGAATTCTTGTAATGAATCTCTTCTGTTAATTCAAGTATGATTCCACCGAATTGATTGATTTCTTCCCTGCTTAATGCTTATTCTTGAGAGTTAATTCATGAAATTCAAATAGAAATAGAGATATTAATGTTTGATTGAATTGAACTCTGTCTTGAGAATTTGTATCTCGTGTCAACTATGAGATCGAGAGATGAATAGTTGAAGAAGGAGAGGAAGTGTATCACTATAGTAGTGCATGAGTCTAGAGATAGAACTTGCATATTATGAGATGTTGTAACGAATTTATCTGTTTCGCTTCTTGAATGATTTGCTGTTTTTTACCCAAGAGATTAGGAATTATAGCAGGCATTCAAAGGGACTAAGACCTAGAGATAGGATTAGTCTACGGTATCACAAATTCTAGTCTCCAATTGAGTGAGATTTGTTGAATTGACATAAGAAGTAGTTATTTGAAGGAAGAATCAATTGAACCAATTCCCTAACTGTATTTCATCATCTTCGAAACTTAAACATTTACTTGTCTTTTCTAATTGTTTTCTAGTATTACTTTCATTACATAATTACGTAGTTTTACACAATGCTTCGATCATTGATTCGTCCTAATAGCAAAGCATGTTAAGCGTTCGGTAATTCACAATCAGTCTCTGTGGTTCGACAACCTGTTCTCATCTTTTCTAAACTTGTAACGACCGGTACACTTGCCGAAGGATTGACACATATACATATTTTTAAATAGTCAACAACAGCATAATGGAATGGAGATCTTGAGCTCAATAGGGTTTCCATCATCGGTCAAGTATAGATGTTGTCCAATTGTAGTGGCTTTCTCCAACTTTGGAGTTGCTCTTGTGTATGGCTGCACTTGTAATTCAAAGTCATCCGTAAAAAAATTTATAGAATTTAGAGAGGAAGGATGCATACCTTTTCGATCACAAAGGTGCAGTTCTTGTATGGACTCTTTTTACCATAAGGGGCACATAAGCTGGAGGTTCATCCATTGGTGTCTCCTCTTGGCTGGCTTAATCTTTCTCCTCACAGTTTTGGGGAATTGTGCATGTACCGATCTTTTCAGCAGCAGTTTCTTCCTGTTCTTCTTCCTGGATAGGTGCTAGAATTTCTGCAGGAAGGGTTAGGAAGTTCTTTACTAGTTCTGAAGTTTATAGAATTTACCTGTTCCTTGGGGTTTTAAGTAGTATTCCCGGGGAGGGTTTCTTGATAGCGGCTTGAGAGCTGCTAGATTATTTGGCCCATTTGATGCTCCAATCTACATATTGTATCAAGGCTTCTTCGTGCAACTTCTTGGTTCCTTTGGAGAGCATCATGTTTGCTGAGTATACCTCTCATCTCTTCAGCGAATGCACGATCAGAGTTAAGTAGGGTTTTGTTTGTGTCCATGATCATATTGTGGTTTTGCTTAGACAACGCCTGTGATTCAGATTGAAAGTCGACTATAAGCTTATGTGAGTCCATGATCATCTTATGGCTTTTTGTGAGTTGTCTAGTCATTTCCTCCCATTCACTTTCCTTTTTATATTGAGTTTGGAATGAAGGCCTTTGGGTTTTTGGGTTATTTATGTTGAGATTGGAATTCCCAAAGTTGTTGTCGCCACAATTTTTACTTTCCCATACATCGTTAGCAGATCTAATAACATTAAAACAAGCACAATTCAGATTGTTACCTCCACAAGTAGAACAAAATTCTGGATAGGGTTATGGTGGAGGTGCAGTGGTTGTAGGTGTTGTTCGGGCTGCATTTTTTGCTATTAGTTTCTCCAGGCGTTGTTAAAGGTTGACTATGGTTTCCAACTTAGCTAGAAGAGTTGGGTTAGTGGATGTTCTATGTACTCATCTTTATGTGGATGCTTCCCTAAGGTATGACGAAGGGCCATCACCTCAAACATCTTAACACATTGTTATGGTGTTTTGAGTTCTACCAAATTCCTTCCAGCTGCTAAGTTAAGGTCCTTAAGATCTTCATGTCGTAATCCTTGGAGAAATAAGTCTACCAGCAAGTGAGTGCTTATAGTTCTCATTATTTTCCATCTTGAAGGTGTATAAGGCACGTGCTTGGCTGTTTCTCCTATCTACGTTCACAAACCTGCATAAAAAATCGGTCTCTAAATCTTTCCAGTTTGTGAATTTACCCGTAGGCTGTGAATGTAACCAGATTTTGGCTTCTCTTTGTAATGTGTATGGGAAAAATTGCAATCTAGATATTTCCTTATCTGTTGTACCTTCAACGACACTGCACTCGAGGAGGAAGGCCCTCACGTGTTTTATTGCATCTTCATGAGAAAGGCCATGGAATTGAACATTCTCATTCTCGCTGAAGTATGATATTAGGTGTATAGTGTCGCCAAAGTTGATACCCGGTGGTAGTGCTATAGGTGAGCCTAACATCAGATCATTCCTCCATCGTTGTGCAAGAGTCATCCCTAATGAAGTCGCCATTTTTATATATATATATATATATATATATATTACTTTATTTATTTATTTATTTATTTATATTTTTCTTTAGATCTCAAGATCAAGGCCAAACTCGGGTTCTCCGTGTTTTCTTACTTTTTTGCAAAACAAAATTTCCCGAATCAAGTGAGAGTATAAAAAAAAATTGGGATCAAGAAATATTGGGATCAAGAAAATTTGTATGCAAGGGGTTAAATGTGAGCAGTTTAAGAGAAATATGGGAAGAAGAAGAAAACAAATTTTTAAAATAAAAATTAAATGGTAAAGAAGAAGAGAGAAGTTTGATTAAAATATTAAAAATTAAAAGAGAAAAATAAAATCAAAACAAAAATAAGCCAAATTGGCTTATCTGCGGCAACGGCGCCAAAAACTTGATGCGCGGAATATAGGTGTGTTAAATCAAGATGATTAACACTCTTTGTGTTGATAATTACAAGACAAACGATACTTTCAGATGAAGGAAGATCAGACGATAGAAGACTTCAGACGAAGTGAGATCAGACAATAAAAGACCTCAGACGAAAGATGACTACTCAAACTGATAAATTTCTTTTTTCATCCTCGAGGCCATGCTACAAAGATCAGACGATACAAGTATGATGGTAGATGACATTATCTTCAGACTTTCCTTGAAGAACATCTTTCGAAGACTATGTTTTCTGTCAAGACCCATCGTCTACAAGTAGAAGCTGAAGACAGACGAAGTAACATGTGCACATTTCAAATCTAGTCGTTACTCATGAAAGTTTCCAAAAGTGGTTGGATACTGTACAAAACCTCTGCAACACGAAAAGCAGATAATCTTTTTGTTATTCAGTCTGATCAAGTTAGAAAAAGGTACTGGATGTGCGCTAACTCCGCTGCTCAAACATTAATTATTCTGATTGATCTCTGCCACTGATAGGAAAGCTTCAAGAAAAGGACTACAGTCAAGATTTGAGTCTAACAGATCTTTCCAAGATTGTTGCCTATATAAAGGTCTTCTGTTCAAATTTTAAGTTGGCGAAAACACTACAGAATCTTATACTTGTGTTCGCTCTTGAATCAAAAAGAACTTATTCTTCATTGTAAAAACCCTCTTTGCGTAGAGGAATTCTTTAGTTTTTCTTAAAACTATCTTAAATCCACTTGTGTGGTACTTTAGACCGAGGAGACTGTGTGTGCAAAGAATACCTGGTTTTAGCCTGAAAAGGCTGTGTTACAAAGAATACTTGGTTGATTAGCCTAGGAAGGCTTTGTTTAAAGAATATCTTGTATTAGCCAGAAGTGGCTGGGTTCAAACAATACTTGTAACCTTTTTCACGGTTGATAGTGAAAACTCAGTAATTGCTGGGTAACTGGACGTAGTCTTGAGTAGACGAACCAGTATAAAAATAACTGTGTTTAAGTTATTTAATCTTGTGACTAACTGGGATAATTAAAACATAACCTTATTTGTTAAAATCAATCCTTGAAGATAATTTTTACATCGTCTGAACCTGTTTGAAAACAACAGACGATAAAAGAAAATTTTATTAAAAACACAATTCAACCCTCCTTCTTTTGTTTTATTCTTTGCAGTTTGGTATCATAGCTCAGCCTCTAAGGGTTGAGCGCTTTACAACTGCTAGAGGAAAAGATCTAGATGAACAAGCCGCCAGCCTTCTAAGGGGATGACTATCCCTATTGGGCCGACATGATGAAAATGTATATAAAGTCTACTTAATATAGACTTTGGAAGATCATCATGCAGGGAGATATTCCCATTGTCAAACCTGAGATTAAATGGGGAAATAAGGAATATTCTCTCATAGATCTTAAGAACAAAGCCAGATATGCACTCACGTGTGCTCTCTCAAGGACAGAATACAATAGATTCTGTGCCTACAAGACTGCCAAGAAACTCTGGGACGCTCTAAATATTTCCTATGAAGGAACTGAGGACGTCAGAATGAGAAAAACTGCTACACTTCAAAGAGAATATAAGATGTTCTCTATGAAGAAAGGTGAATCCATTGAGACAATGTTTGGAAGATTTCAGACTATATTGAATGGTCTCACCTCACTAGGTATCACATTCACAAAGGCTCAGAATAACATGAAGATTCTAGATAGCTTTCCTACTCCATGGGAAGTTATGTCTACAACCATCTCTGTGGGACGTGATATGAAAACATTAACTCTTGATGAGTTAATAGGAGCTTTGAGAGTACATGAGGTACTTCTCTGCAAAAGAGACAAAATAAAAGTTCAAGAGCCCATAGTTCTTCCATCTGTAGATGAAGTCCCGAAAGAAGAATCTCTCAAGAAAGAAAGGAAGAAGAAGACCAAGATTCTTAAAGCTGAGACGTCTGAATCAGATTCATCTGATGGATCGTCTGAAGATGAGATATCTCTCATGGCCAGACGTTTCAAGAAGATGATGAAGAAAGGAAGAAGTCAACGCTTCTTTAAGAAGAAAGAGAAGAAGTTTCCTGAGAAAACTTCAAACAAGGAGGAAGGATAAGAGATCGTCTATTACAAGTGTAGAAAGCCTGGACATATGAGATCTGAATGTCCAAAGCTTAAAAGAATATGGAATCCTCGTAGGGACAAGGGCAAGAAAAGCCTGCTGGCATGGGAAGACCTTGACAGCAATAGTTTAGATGATTCCGCAGAGGTAGAGGAAATTGCAAATATCTGTCTCTTGGCCGGATACAATTCTTCCTCTGAGGTAAATGACTCTTCTATCTCATCCTCTTCATCTGAGTATGAATCAGAACCAGAAGAAATATCATATGATACTCTTTTAGCAAACTCTCATTTTATTGCTAAGCAATACAAAGTGTGCAAAACCAAGTTAAAACAAACTTTGGAAGAAAATGCTACTTTGAAATTTGAAAAAAAGTTGTTTAAAAAGAAAGTATCAGATGAAATATCGTCTGACTCTGAAAAGAACATTTTACTTCTTGAAATCAAAAGATTAAAGAAAGAAAATGATTCTTTACTCAAAGACTTAATTAAGTTCACAAAAGGATCCTCAATGCTTGACTAGGTTATGTCGAGCAGACGAATGAAAAGAAGATAAAATTTGCTTTGTCTACTCAAAAAAAGAAGAACAAAAATTACAACAAGGTTCCAAATGATTATAAGAAAAATACTAAAACCTTGAACAGAAAGAAATCTTCTTCTACTAACAAAGGAGGACCCAAAATAATTTGGGTACCAAAGTTACTCATTATTCCTGTTGCAGATATCCTTAATAGGAAGAGAGAAGACTTCAAGCTGGTACCTGGACAGTGGGTGCTCACGACACATGACGGGAGACCTGTCTATGTTCCAAGACCTAAGACCAAGTAAAGGGTCTGTGTCTTATGGTGGTTCCGGGAAAAGTAAAATAATAGGGATTGGGACTGTTGGTAAGACACCCAACCCTCTCATCCAAAATGTGTCTTATGTTAAAGGTCTGAACTTTAATCTACTTAGCATAAGTTAATTTTGTGACAGTGGATATGAAGTAGCCTTTAACGCTGGTGAATGTATAGTAAAAAATAAGGATAAATATATTCTGTTTGTTGGGAAAAGAAAGAATAATCTTTATGAGGTTTGTCTTTGAGATATTATGTAAACGTGTTCAAAAAGAAAAGGGAATATATATTGCATCTGTAAGAAGCGATCATGGAACAGAGTTTTTGAGTTCAAAGCCTTTTGTTTTGAAAATGGTATCTTTCACAATTTTTCATCTCTAAGAACTCCCCAACAAAATGGAGTTGTGGAAAGGAAAAATCGTTCTTTAAAAGAAATGGCTAGAACAATGTTACATGAAAGCTCTCTTCCAAAATATTATTGGGCAGAAGCAATAAATACCTCTTGTTATATTCAAAACAAAATATTAATAAGACCTATATTGAACAAGACTCCTTATGAACTATGGAGAGGAAGAAGACCCAACATATCCTACTTTCATCCTTTTGGATGTGAGTGTTTTATCCTTAACACCAGAGATCAACTTGGAAAGTTTGACTCAAAGGAAATAAAAGGTTTTTTACTTGGATACTCCAACACATCTAAGGCTTATAAAGTATTTAACTCTAAGACGCAAGTTGTAGAGGAATCTATTCATGTAAAATTTCAAGATAACTCAAAGGCTGATAAAGAATTATCAGACCTAGAAAATTTGTTTGATAATTTGCAGATCAATCCTCCTAGTCAAAACTCGAGTTCAAATGGTCAACCTGGTACAGACACAAGAACAGAAGAAAGAAGAACAGACGAACCCTCTTTGTCTGATACACATCAACATGATGTTCAAGCTCCTACCAGAACTTGGAAGTTTGCCTCAAACCATACAGAAGATCTTATCATCGGTGATAGACTTCAAGGAGTTCAAACTAGATCAAAAGTTAGATAATCGTCTGGGTACGCTTTTATGTCAAATATAGAGCCCAAGAATATTGAGGAAGCTCTATAAGAGAATGATTGGATTTTAGCTATGGAAGAAGAGCTAAACCAATTTACCAGAAATGACGTCTAGACTTTAGTAGAGAGACCAAGGAACAAAAGCATCATTGCAACAAGATGGGTGTTCAGAAATAAACTTGATGAAGCTGGAAAAGTGGTAAGAAACAAAGCAAGGTTAGTAGCCCAGGGTTATAATCAACAGGAAGGTATTGATTTCACTGAAACTTTTGCTCCTGTAGCTAGGTTAGAAGCTATTAGAATTTTACTTGCTTTTGCTGCTCATAAGAATATCTTCTTATATCAAATGGATGTAAAAAGTGTTTTTTTAAACGGCTTTATTGAAGAAGAAGTATATGTAAAACAACCTCCTGGCTTTGAGAGCTCATCTCAACCAAATCATGTTTTCAAATTGAAGAAAACACTCTATGGTCTTAAACAAGCTTCTATGATAGACTAAGTTCTTTTCTTCTTAAAAATGGTTTTTCTAGAGGAAAAGTTGATACTACTCTCTTCAAGAAAAGTGTTTGAAAAGACTTTATTATTGTCCAAATATATGTAGACGATATAGTCTTTGGAGCCACTAACGAATCCTTGTGTAAGGATTTTTCTAAGTTAATGCAGGATGAGTTTGAAATGAGTATGATGGGAGAATTAAATTTCTTCCTAGGACTTCAAATCAAATAGACGAAAGAAGGTAACTATATCCATCAACAAAAGTATACAAAAGAACTTCTTAAGAAATTCAAGATGGATAGCGCAAAGCCAATGAAAACACCCATGCATTCGTCTGGGGCCAGTCTCAGTAAAGACGAATCAGATAAGATAGTTGATCAGACAGTATATCGAGGTATGATTGGCTCATTGCTTTATTTAACTGCAAGTAGACCAGACATTATGTTTAGCGCCTGTCTATGTGCACGCTTTCAGTCTGACCCTAGAGAATCTTATTTACAAGATGTAAAACGTATTCTTAGATATCTTATTGGAACCACTAATCTCTCTTTATTTTATAAGAAAAATAGTGATTTTAGTTTGAATGGCTATTGTGATGCTGACTATGCTGGAGACAAAGTGGAGAGAAAAATCACAAGTGGTGGATGTCAATTTCTAGGCACTTCACTCATCTCTTGGTCAAGCAAGAAGCAAAAATCAATAACACTCTCTAACACAGAAGCAGAATATATTGCTGCTGCTGGATGTTGTTCACAACTTCTTTGGGTAAAACATCAACTTGAAGATTACTCCAGGTTTGAAACCCAAATCCCAATTTTCTGTGACAACACAAGTGCAATCAATCTCAGCAAGAACCCTATTCAGCATTCAAAGGCTAAACATATTGAAATAAAATTCCATTTTATAAAAGATTATGTTTAAAAGGGTATTTTCGATATACAGTTTGTTCAAACTGATTTTCAATGGGCAGATATCTTTACAAAGGCCTTAGACGAAACACGATTTAATTTCATTAAAGAAAATTTGGGAATTATTTCTTTAAAAAATTAAGTTATTTCGTCTATATTTATCGTCTATACTTATCGTTTGTATTTATCATTTGATTATTTTGTTTTAAGACGAAACCTTGCATCTGATCAAGTTGAATTAGTATAAAGTCATTTAACAGATGCAATGTTATTATTTAATTAATTTAAAATTGTGTGTGCAGGAAGACAATAAATGCAGCATTAAATATATCTGGCATTTATTACTCTATTCTAGGAAGTTCAAAGCATGTGTCGCAACTGACAGAAGTCAAATCAATCATTGAAAGGGCAATTATGGGAGAAAACATCTAATTAGGGACAGTTTCTATTCTATCGTCTGATAAAATATAACCGTTTCATTTATTTGACTATAAAAGTGTCAAAGTTACCTCTTTTACAATTTACATTGCTAAGTAATCAAAAGTTATTCTTTCTCTCTAAGCACACTTACTCTCTAACTCTCTTATTTTTCAATCTCAGAAAATGGCCGCCAAGAACACACAACAATCATCTTTTGAAGAAGAAGAAAGCTTCTTTGCGCAAGATATGTTCTTGCCAAGCAAGTGGGTGAGGAGGATCACTCTCGCAAACCTCTTAGGGCATACATGCGACTTTCTTGAGAAAGCGGGATGGAAGAAGTTTGCTTCATAGGAAGGTCCATGGATGATGGAGCCTTATGCTGAATTTGGTCTGAGGCTACGATTGTTAATGAAAACATAGTTGGAACCATTGGTGATAAGGAATACCTTATCAATGCTGAAGCTGTTGCCGCTATTGGGAAGTGCAAGATTAAAGGTGTCATCTACAACCCTAAGTGGTATGAGAGTATCGATGAAGCTCTCATTGATTAAACGCTCTACGACAAACCAAAAACGTCTGACTTGGTGAAGTTCCTAAGGGCTAGGAACTTGACTAGTGAAGGAAGAGTTCTACACAACCTTCTCTTCAATATCTTCACTCCTAGAATCGGGTCTCGCGATAATGTGAGCAACCAAGAACTATTTTGTCTCTTCTATCTTCTTCAGAAGGAGAAGATAAGTCTTCCCCATGTGATTATGGATCATTGGATGGATACCTTGAGAAGAAGGGACTTGCGAAAGAAATCAAGTGTTCCTTATCCTGTTGTCTTTGCAAACATCGTCCAGAATCAAGAATTTGATATCAAAGGATGTCAATGGTTTGCCAGTGGACATGAGATCAAGCAAGGAACTTTCTCAAGAATGCGTCTGGATCTTGCTCCATGGACGCTGAATGAAATGCATGAGAAGTATCTTAATCCTAAATCTTCTCAATCTTCTTCATCTCAATCTCAACCCCCTCAACCATAAACACAAACACATACACAAACCTCACAACCACAACCAGCACCTCAACAAACTCACCCAAGACATAAAACCCTCATCAAAAGACCAAGAAATGCACCCATTCCATCACAAACACAATCTCAAACACCAAACCCTTCTCCATCTCAACCAAGAACATCATCTAAACCACCTGTACAAGTTACAGAGGTTCCTTTTGAGACGACAGAAGATGTGCCTCTTGTTAGACAAAAGTCAAGGTCTATCAAGTTAAAAATGCCAAGAGTGGATTCGTCTACTCAAGACAATCCATTTTCAAAGAAGCATCTGAGGATGTTGAGTTTGCTAGTAGGTAAGCAGATGTTCGCAAGAAGGCAAAGATAGATGAAACTCAAGTCTTAAACTAGGCTATGAGACAGGCATATATAAAGGGAACAAGAAAAGGTATAGTTGAGGCTTCGTCTATTCTTAGTGAGAAGGAAGAATTGGAAAAGGCTAAGAAAGCCTCCATTCTTTCTGAAGCTGAAAGGGAACATAGATTCCAAGAAAGCATCAAGGGAATTGGATCTTCTGGAGCCTCTCATGCTCATACTGTTTCAGAAGGCATAGACAACGAAAAGACTGCCCATATCCAAAAAGACAACGCGAGCAGTTGTCTACAACGCTTAGTGAAGATTTTCCACATATGGAGTTTGGTTCATCCACTCCAATAGACGAATCAAGGGAAGATGATGTTACCTTGCATTCGTCTCCTCTTCGTGCCATACCTCTTCAGACGGTAAATGTTGAATATGAGGAGAGATGTTGCTTACAGACAATGCAGCCTTCGTGTATCGTGCATGATATAGAATCTAATTCATCAGACGACGAAGAATGTCTTGTCACAAGACATGTGGCACCTTCTGCAAAGATTCCAGCTGAGGTCTTAAATGAAGAAGACCTTCCACCCAAGCGCAAAATGGACTACACTTTTCTCAACGATCTTCTTATACAAAGGTATATTATTATTGGGTGTGTTGAGAGGCCTAAGAGGCCTGATTGAATAATCTCAGATCATGCTGTGGAAGCCTCTGATCTTTCTGACTCTGATATATCTGAGTCTGTCAATGACAGTTATTGCACAGACAATGAAGATTCTTCTGTTGAAGAGATAGAATCTTCCTACATTGAAGTAGACAACCCTTACAGGTATAGAGGTAAGAAAGGGTTTCAAGTGGGAAGATGTGTCATTCCAATAAACTTCTACCAACCATTGAAGCCTGCTGACTTTGATATGTCAAGAAAATACGATAGTAAAGAGCAGAAGGAATGGTTAAAGAGTCTGCCTTGGGATGCCCTTGCTGAATTGAAGATTAAAGGCTTAGAAGGCATAGACTATTACAAGTGCCATCTTAATGGTCTGATGATTGAAAGACCAGCACTGGGGTATGAACCAAACATCATCTCTAGAGTCACCTCTAGAAGATTCATTCACTATCATCCTGAGAGAGCACAAGTTCATCATCACTGTGTATTTGGTGAATTTATGTCCCAAATCTCTATCCCTGCATGCTTCTCTCATTGGCACCTAGATGCAATGGATAAACATGATCCCCAACCCTTCACCATCCCAATGAATAAGATGAAGTTCATTGGATTAGGCTACACTCTTGGCCTAACTCTACCTTGGCTCAGACCTCATTGCTCTGGCGTTCAACCAACTTACTTCCTTAACTTCCACGAGTATGAGACGCTTGAAGAATGTTATCATTGTTTGCCTGTTGATTATGATGCGGCATACACTTTGATGACAAGAGCTTATAGAAATGAGATCAAGGATAGACTTCAATCCTTCCGTCTGATCCAACACAGAGCTGAGAAAGAGGGACGTTCTCTACCTTTTCTCATGGGCTCTCAGTTCTCTGCACTTGTGTATAATGAAACAGTGTTCTTTTTAAGGATGGATCGTCCAAGACCATGTCTTATAAGGATGCTTGAAAAAGGCAAAGAGAAGAAGGAATACCCTTCCCCCAAGGAATTCAAATTCGCAAGACATATTGTCAAGCGTCTACCCCTAGCTGCCCATGCTCATCTGAAGGCTTTTCAGAATCAATCTACAAGACCTATCAATCCTAAGATTCAAAGGATGATAGAGGAACATGAAGCCACATCAAGGTTCTTCTCTGGCACTTCGTTTGATGAAGAGTCAATCACCTGTGGCAAAGTCTACCCTAGTGGAGCTTATGCATATACTCTTCCACCACATATGCCTCAATACTACCAGCTCACAACCTTCAACAGATCTTACTCTTGGCAGTGGGAAGAAAACTTCAACTCTCGAATGGACTTTCCTCTGTTCACTCTGCATCTGAAGGCGACTGAAGTACCACCTATTGTGGTAGAGGTAGACTCAAAGGAAGAGGTTGTTCTACCTTCGTCTATCCCTTAACCTTCTGAACCTCAATCATCAGACGATTCTGCTGATAAGTATACTGCTTTGAAGCGAAAGTATGATGCTCTTTAGGATAACTGTGAGCACTTAAAGAAGAAGAACAAAGAACTAGAAGTGTCTCAACAGGCTACTAATGCCAAGCTGGAGCATCTTCAGAATCTTGTATTCTCTCTATTGAAGCAGCCACCTCCGCCTCAGTAAACTTTTTGATGGATTTCAGTCCAAGGGGGAGAAGTTTTGGAAGAAGAGAAGAAGAGTCTTAGCTCAGGGGGAGCATCTGAAGAAGAGCATCTATAGTAAGCTTAGGGGAGAATGTTTTGGAAGAAGAGAAGAAGAGTCTTAGCTCAGGGGGAGCATCTAAAGAAGAGCATCTATAGTAACCTTAGGGGAGAGGGTCATGTATTCTGGGTATTAGACTTAGGGGGAGAGTCTTGTAATTTTTTTTTAAGCTCTGACAAACCTTGTAACTCTGAACTCGATTACATCTCTTCGATGTAACAAACTCTATGAAGAAGTTTTTTTCAGAAAACATCGTCTTGATGTGAATCTGGCATAACTGTTATCAATTTACTAACCTTATTTTATGCAGATGAGCCTTGTCTATATAAAGTATTGGTATGGTTTGTAATCATCAAAAAGGTGGAGATTGTTAGATCAAGATGATTAACACTCTTTGTTTTGATAATTACAAGACAGACGATACTTTCAGACGAAGGAAGATCAGACGATAGAAAACTTCAGACGAAATGAGATTAGACAATAGAAGACCTTAGACGAAAGATGACTACTCAAACTGATAAGTTTCTTTTTTCATCCTCGAGGCCATGCTACAAAGATCAGACGATACAAGTATGATGGTAGACGACATTATCTTCAGACTTTCCTTGAAGAACATCATTCGAAGACTATGTTTTCTGTCAAGACCCATCGTCTACAAGTAGATGCTGAAGACAGACGAAGTAATGTGTGCACATTTCAAATCTAGTCGTTACTCATGGAAGTTTCCAAAAGTGGTTGGATACTGTACAAAACCTCTGCAACACGAAAAGCAGATCATCTTTTTGTTATTCAATCTGATCAAGTCAGAAAAAGGTACTGGATGTGCGTTGACTCCACTGCTCAAACATTAATTATTCTGATTGATCTCTGTCACTAATGGGAAAGCTTCAAGAAAAGGACAACAGTCAAGATTTGAGTCTAACAAATCTTTCCAAGATTGTTGCCTATATAAAGGTCTTCTGTTCAAAGTTTTAAGTTGGCGAAAACACTACAGAAGCTTATACTTGTCTTCGCTCTTGAATCAAAAAGAACTTATTCTTCATTGTAAAAACCCTCTCTGCGTAGATGAATTCTTTAGTTTTTCTTAAAACAATCTTAAATTCACTTGTGTGGTACTTTAGCCTGAGGAGGTTGTGTGTGCAAAGAATGCCTGGTTTTAGCCTGAAGAGGCTGTGTTACAAAGAATACTTGGTTGATTAGCCTGGGAAGGCTTTGTTTAAAGAATATCTTGTATTAGCCAGAAGTGGCTGGGTTCAAACAATACTTGTAACCTTTTTCACGGTTGATAGTGAAAACTCAATAATTGCTGGGTAACTAGACGTAGTCTTGAGTAGACGAACTAGTATAAAAATAATTGTGTTTAAGTAATTTAATCTTGTGACTAACGGGTATAATTAAAACATAACCTTATTTGTTAAAATCAATCCTTCAAGATAATTTTAACATCGTCTGAACCTGTTTGAAAACAATAGACGATAAAAGAAAATTTTATTAAAAACACAATTCAACCCCCCTTCTTGTGTTTTATTCTTTACAAGGTGGTAGTTATACCTCCTGCATCCCTTGCTGTGGCAAGTACACCACAACCGTCAAGTAATAAGTATTTTTAAGATCAGGTTGTCGTACCCACGAGGATAAGCGATTTGAGAACTGTATTTTTATTTAATGATTTTATTAATTTCCCAAAAAGAAGAGAAGAGTAATGATTTGTAAGAGCAACTATTGTAAAAGAATAAAGTAATAAAAATTTTGTTAAAGAAAAGGGGGTTGAGATGAGAAGTGATTGGGATCCCGATTTCACCACTAATTTCTCCCTTATACTTTTCTCCTATTTTATTTATGTATAATCTTGGTTGGATCGGATTCGTACCCTCGTGACCGTCCCTCTCAGGATCACTCACACCGCCTAGATTAACTAGATTAATTAATCTCTTAAGTTATAACTAAGTTAATTAGGGTTTTAGTTCTATGAATCCAGGGGCAAACTTAGGTGATGTCCACACTATTACCTACTCCTATCTCTAGGACCCTAGTGTAATAATGATTATTTCTCCAATAACACCTAGGTTTCTTTTCTCAAAGTTTTCTTAGGGTCGCGATCAATTTATTAATGATCAGTTAACAAATAGCATTAAGCGTAGAAGAAATAAATGCCCAAACATATACTGAATAACATCGAGAATCATAGAAAGGGATAAATTAGGGTAACATTGTTCTCCCAATTAAAGAGGAATTTAGTTCATAGAAGCAAGAAAAATACCACACAAGTAATTCGAAAGATAATACACAGGATGATTGATTCCAATGGAGGTCAAGTGCTCCTAGTGTCTCCTTCTCCTTTGCTTGGGGTTAATTTTGTTGTCGTCTACAAACCGAGAGTGAAGAGGTCTGGAGGTTGTCAATCTCTAGAGCCTCAACCGAATTAGGTCACGAAAATATGAAAGTGATTGGCCCCTTTGCTGAGCGTAACTTATTATATCTATATCCTTCAGAATTAGACTTGTGCTTCTTTTGATAAGATCTTAAAAGATAATATAAGATTTTTATTTTTGAAGTAAGATAATATCTTCGGCTTCCTTTGCATAAGATAAGATAAGATAGGATCTTGGAAGATAAGATAAAATCTTGGGTCTGCTGCGAGTCTAAATCGCACGAGATATTGAGTAACTCGCACGAGATCATGTTCCAGAGAGCAAACGCGATATGAGGAAGCTAGGCGTGAGATGAAGTGCCAGAGAGTTAACTTGCTCTTGCAGAAAGGGGTTCTCGCACGAGATGAGGTTCAAGAGAGCTTTTCTTCTTCACTGGAGCTCCAATTTGCGCGAATTGTGTTCTAACTCGTGAGAGATGCCTTTCTAGACACGTTTTTTCACTTATGTGAGATATCAAGAGGTAAGAGTATAGAAATTGTGTATTGGGACTAACTCAACCCCATAAAACCAGCTTATAGGATGAGGTTTGCACCTCACTTATATACATGTAACAGGTCCTATTTCTAGGTGATGTGGGACTTCACACCCTCGGGATTTCATCCAATATTGGATTTCAAACACACCCCTCCCACGCCGAAGGACTGGACTTCTTGAGCGTGGAAACTATTCAACGGGTGGTCCAATATTGGTCCTACAACGGGTGACCCAACATCTTCATCGATCCTAGGATAGGCTCTGATACCATCTAGAAATTGTGGGTTGGGCCTAACTCAACCCCGCAAAACCGGCTTATAGGGTGAGGTTTGCACATCACTTATATACATGCAACAGATCATATTTCTAGGTGATGTGCGACAAAGACGACTTGCAATCAATACGGTGTGTGGACAATGGTGCATGGAGCTCACGCACGAGAAACAGGGGGACAACAGCGATGCGTGATAGATCGTTAAGGAAGAATGAAGATATGTCTCCTTAGAAATGAATTTCCAATGTTTTCTCTCTTGTCTTGTCACCCTACTTTGGTGATCCGAGATAGTGGCTGATGATGGTGGCCGGAAAGAAAGAAAAAAAAAACGGAAAGGATTTCTTGACCAGATCAAATCTTTGTTGTAGATTTCAAGTGATGATAATTGAATAGCTTATGGGAAACTCTCTTGGTTGCCTTGAGAATTTTATAGAGCAAATATTACTATCAAATCCCTTTAGGGATTTAAAATATCCTTATTTACAACAAACATATGAGAAACTAGTAAATTAGAAAACTAAGAAACTAAATAAAAAACAATCAATCAATTTCAACAAGGACTACACAAATTCTTCCATCAAAGAATGTGCACAAACAATGAAAATTTTGTGTAGGCTTCTAGAACATAATGATTTAATTTCTAAAAGATAAACATCCATTATAAGTAATTGAAAACAAGAAGAGCAATTGAAATGGAAGGTGAGAAAAATAGATAAGTGATATATTATTATTTTGATCAATTTCTCTGCATTTATTACATTATATTAGAGCATTACTAATGATCAATTAGCATGTTTGAGTGCATTTATGAGTATGGACTAATTGGGCCTAAAGTGCAGATTTTTGAATTAATTTGCTACAATTTTCGTTTTAACTAGGGTTCAGTAAACCAAGCATAACATTCGCTACAGAACTCCATTTGAGCTCCATTTTATGTCATTTTAAAGAAGACTCAGAGAACTACAAAAGTTATAACAATATTAATAGCTAATTTGGACCACACCAGTGGTGAAACTAATCTTGAAATGACACTTGGTTGCTGCAAGGAAATTCCAGCTAGAAGGCATTGAACCATTTAGTATGTCTTGAGTGGGATTCGAAGTGTGCGTTCAAATTCATTAAAAGTCATGTGACTAGCACATGACTTGGCCCTCTTCAAATACCCACAAACACAAGTTTGAAGATAGTTTTTACACTTGCAATTCAATTCGTTTTTCTATTTTCCGGTGCTTGCACTCTTCTCTCTTTATGGTTCCAATAGTTCTTCACGTTTTTCATCTTCTTCTTGCGTTTTTTATTTCAATTATGTAATTCTGATTCATGCTTTGTTTAATTTCAACCATGTGTGACTAATTTCATCAATCAACTCGATCATCTTTAATTTCCTTACATTCTCCGTTTTTAATTGCATGAGTACTCGTTTTGGATTCTGTAATTTCGATTTCATTATGTTGATTGATGTTTTAGATTGAGATTGTTGATTTCTAGCATTGTTGATTAACAACAAATGTAGATAATTAATTTTATGATTCGAAACCGAGTTTAAAGGTCACCAAGTGTTTGATGAAAATCCTCTAAGATTTTAGAGCATTAGTTCGGTGTTGGAATGCAGAGATTTCGGTTCCAATACACTGCATATATGAGTGTTCTTATTCTGTTGAACCAGTGAGAGAAATTAGGATTCAACAGAGATCGGATTAATGTCTTTTAATCAACTATTCTTATGTTTTAATTGTTGTTTCATTGTTATTGTTGCATCAGTTGTTTGCTATTTAATTTGCTTTTTATTTTCTCTAAGCATGAAAATCTCCCGAACTGCATTTATATTTTTGGCTATAGATAAGTAATAAAGTAACCCGTAGGAAATATCTAAGTTCATTACTACTACAAGTAGTAGCCGATTTTGGTTATATTTGACTGCGTGTGCGAATAAGTTTAAAGAATAAACTCCTAATCACATAGAAGATTGAACATAATCCTAATAGGCATTATTTTACCTCTCAAATTAAACATAAAGGAGTTATGTTACAAAGAAGTAAATTAGTTAGCTTACACGATAATATTGAATGCTTTACTCTAGATCATTTATTTCAAAAAGGTTCAAAATCTTTTATGGGCAATATCTACATCCAAAACAACAAAATATCAGGAGAAGGTGACAGAGCAAAAAGAAAAAAAAAAAACAAAAGGAAAAGAATGCACTTAGCCTCGATAGGGTCACAAGGAACTAAGACAGTATTTTCGTGAATCATTGCTCTTATACTAGTTATCTTCCACCCAAACTCTACCTTAATTTGACAATGAAATCTCCAAAACACATTTAGCAAATGGGGCTGTTACCGGTATCAAACCCATTCTTAATATCAAATATGAAACCCATTCTTAATCTGAAGAAGCAAGGATGTCACATTATGGTCATGTAAGAAAATATAGTAACTTCAACATATTAGCAAAGCAAAACCCATGTTAAAAATGATCTAAAAAAATGTGAATTTATTTTATAACAAATTGTCGTACCACAATCGTCTCAAGCTTATCATTGTTCACGAGATTGGAAATATATGTATACTATCACCTTCTAAATCCAACCCATAGGTCTCAGGATTGGTAATGTATGTAACACTGTTGCCCTCCAATTCAACAACACGTTTGGTGATGTGATACCTAGGATTTTGAGTATGACTCAAGACTATAATATCTCTTGTATCAATTTTACCAACCTAATTCTCAGAGCACGTTTGTTGCTGATTACATAAGCATTAGAAGTTGTTACTTAATAAAGAATTTAAGATAAGTAGACGAAGAAGTCGTGCTTACAAACTAATACGATATAAATTCATATGATATTAAATAATACTAGTTTAATATAAGTTTTATAAATAAAAAAAATTAATGACTTACTTTTAGAAACTAATTATTTATTGAATAAATTTACTTTGATTAATTTATTAAATTATGTATAAATTAGTATTTTAAAAAAATATTAAAGACTCATTAAAATTTTACTGTAATAATGTGGTTATCTTATTCAAATTCAATTAGAAGATTATATTTTACTTTATTAGCTATAGTTTATTTAAAGAAAAGTTAATATATATATATATGGTGATTTATTAAAAAAAATAAGTAATATTAAATTTTTTTATTGATTTATAGTCATGGTAAAAGTTAATTAAAATAATTTAATGTTTTATATTTATTATAAAGTTAATTGTTTAAGTTAATGATTTTTAATAAGTGAATGACTATACAATTTATATTATAAAAAATTTTCTAAATATAAAAATGGCATAAATTAAGATAAAAAAATATAAATTGTAAGAATGGAAATAAATAAAAAAGAAAATAAATTAAATTTGAAAATATATAAAGAGAAAAGTATATAAATAAAATTATATATATATGAAATAATTGTTTTATATTTTTAAGAATAGTAAATTGATCCCATGGAGAAAGGATATATGTTAGGTATGAGTTTAAATCCTTTAGTAATTTTTTTTTATTTTACATATTTTATTACTAAAAGTTTGTTTTTAAATAAATATTAATAAAAATATATGACAAACAGATAAACGTTTACTTTTAACTAATATTCCTTCACTTCTTTTTAACATTTTCCATTAAAAAAGTCATCCTTGTTTTCTCAACGTAGTAAGTTCACCCTACGCTGATATTTTATTAATAATTTTGTAAGGGTTCAAAATAAATTTAAGGGCAGAGATTCATGTTTTCCTCTGTTTCTTTGTTCACTCTGACTCAATGAAATAAACTGCTCACACTTGACTTGATATAGTTGGAATATTCCTTGACTCAATGATAGCACCGGTTGCCAGTGCTGAAGAAGAGGTTCAACCTCATGCTGCTGTGGCTGATGATGCAGATCAGAAGCTCAAATATTAAAGCATGCATGCCTTGATGCTATTGCATAGGCTGTGCCAGATCTGAAACCGGTGCTATCAAGGTACGAAATTTTTTCAGTTCTTGTGTCAGTTCATTTGACATGGAAATTGAATCAAGGATGAATCAAGTCCTTGACAACATAGGATATCTTGTTGCTAGCAAAAAGGGTATACTAGTTTTGAAAGAAGCTAGTGGTTTTGGTGTTTGATCAGTATCACAAAAGTTGTCAAAAATCATCTTTGGTTGGTGTAACAGTTGTATGTGAGAGAGACTGACAAAGAAATCATCTTTAGTTGGCTCATAAGTGAGATTTACTTGGTGGGTGTGGGTGGGATGGGTGTTGAGACCTCTCTTGCCCAATATTTATACAATGAGCCAAGGCTTGGGTCTGTGTTTCATGTAAATTTGATGTTTTAAGGATGATAAGCATGATTCTTGAGGAAATTAGTAGATCAAGTGATAATACCAAAGAGGTTGATCTTCAAGAAGATTTGACACGGGAGAAGTTTCTTCCAATTTTGGATGATGTTTGGAATGAGAATCATACGTTACCTTTGCAAATTCTTATTAATTATGAGGTTAAGGAAACAAATCTACCATTATTCTGCACACATAGAAAGTTGCTTGGACAATGAAAATGTTCCTAATTGTTTTTTTAAAAAGCATTCTAAATTGAAAATGTTCATTATATGAAAAATCTATTTTGGTCTGCCTCTAAACTTGAAAACAATTGAAAGCCTCTCGATCACAAATCCTTCAGTTTTGAAATGGAAAAGTGTATTGAAAAGTGAGATAAAAGAATTTTTTTTTGAAGATGATAGTGATATTATCCTTACTCTAAAATTGAGATAATACTATCTTCCTTCTCTTCTCAAGAGATGCCTCCTCGCTTACCTACATTTTTCCTAAAAACGATTTGTGTGTATTTGTGAATGAGCTTTTAATTTTGTTGTGGATGGTTGAAAATTTTCTATAATATTTTCACAGTAGTATTTAGATGATTTATTGTCTCGATCTATTATTAAACAATGAGTGTAAACAAAATGTATAGTGTCATGTATGACCTTCTCAATAATTATGGAGACATTTGTTTATAATCATCTATTATGGGATGAAAGAAATTTATTAAGACAACAATGTGTAGAAAAAAGGTGTTCAGTCATGCTTGACCTTCTCAACAATTTAACAAATTATGTTGGTGAAAATATTTGATTATAATCATCTATTTTGAAAGAGAAAAGTGTATAGAAAAGAGAGATGTAGGGATTTTCTATAGCAGATATCTTCTTTTGCATCTCAAGAGATGTTTTGTTTGTTGTATTACGAATGGATTAAAATTTTCTAAGAAGCCTCCGTCTCTTCTTAGATAACAAGCACAGATAAAATGTGTTCAATCACATGATCTTCTCAACAATTTAGAAGAATACGTAACAATTCAAATCTAATCTAAATCCAAATTAATAGATTGGATTTAAAATATAAATTCATATTTTTTTAATAAAATTAATTTAGAATTTTCTAAAACTAGTTTTATATATGGTTTTTATTCTCAGACATGTTTTAAATATGAATTTTGGTTTCAATCCAAATTTAAACTAAAAACCAATTTTAACTAGATTTATTCTAAAATCAATTTTAATATGAAGTAATTAATTATAATTAAGAATCAATTTATTGTTGGAAAGATGCTGCTCTATCCTTGACATGGAATGGAAGTTAAAAGTTGAAAAATATGTGATGTCTATATTAATTAGAAGTTCTATGTGAAATTTCAAAGAGAACATGCACTAAAAGTGAAGAGGAAGAGAATCAAGTTGTTAAAATTTGGAAGGAGCTGAGGGTGAACTCAGATTATATTTTTGAAAATCCATTTCATATCTTATCTAAATCCAATTAAATAGATTAAATTTTAGATCTAAACCTATTTTATATAAAAACCTAATTTGGATATTTTAAAAACTGGTTTAGAAAAAGTTTTAAAATTAGTTTTTGGTATAAAACCAATTCTAAATTAAAAATTATTTTTGGTTTAAAATTATTTTTTAGTTTAGAACTAATTTCATACTTATTTTAAAATTAATTTTAAATAAAAATATAACTTATTTTTTTAAAAAAAATTGATTTTGGAATTAATTTTTTAACTTTCATGTTCCTGACTAATAATAAATTTTAAAATTGATTCATAATTTATTTTTTTTCATTTATCTTTTTTTTAAAAGAAAATCATGGAATTTGTTATCATTTTTTTATTTATTCTTACTAACTTAATATTGAGAATATATATTAAAGTATTATTTTTCATTTATGAGTAAAAATAAGTAAAAGTATTATTTAAGAAAAATAAAAATACTATATCAATTCATATTATAATTCTTATATTTGTTTATTTAATTCAAACTAATCTCCTAATAATAGAAAATCTAATTTAATCTTTTGATTTTAAAATCAAGTCCAATTTTTTTAATGATAAAATAGATTATTTTTTAATTGAAGAGAGAAATATTTTATGTTATTTTAAATATAAAACATGACTTATAGTTATCATAAAAAAATAAAGATGTAAAAATATGAAGGCAAGAAAAAATTCTGGATTTGGATATATATTTTTCAATTTAGAAACTACTTATATTTAAAATTGGATATCCAAATCTAGTTTAAATACAAAGAAATGATGGTAAATGTAACATAGTCCAAACCACCATGGTTCACAACACAAGTCCTCAAAATGCAAAATATAACAATTAATTACCTTCTCAAACATCATCCAAATCCATAGAATAGATCATCCAAATTCAAAACAAAGATATTCAAACATAATCTAAATCGTCATCCAAGTTCACAACACAAAACATTCAAATTCAAAACATAAGAAAATTAATTGTTATAAACTTAGAATTGTAACGTTTTTAATTATTGGATCGCCTTTTTAATTTCTTTTAGTTGCTGCCCATTTCATTTTGGTTATTAATACACCTTGGCGGCTGAATGATTTTAAGGTTCAAAACACCTTGAAACCATGTTAAACATTCTTTATAAGCAAGTTTTCCAATTACTCTTAAAAACCGTTAGAAATCTTCATAAAATTGGAGAATTTTAGTGATAGCTCTTGATGTTTTTAATACTTCAAGACTTCCACAAGACTTGTGAATTTCCAGAATTTAGTTTCATATAAAGATTAAAACAACAAAGTGTTTAGAAGCTTGAGAACACACAATTTCATAAAGTTTAGTAATTTTAAACTTTTAGAAACTTGAAAACTTATGAATTTTGAAAACTTTCCTTACCTTGATTTTTTTTCGCTATTCTTTAGAAAACTTTGAGTAAGCTTTTGAAGGTTGAAAGGGTTTGATATCACTCTCCTCTCAGACTCACGTGAAGAAGGTTAGAGTGAAAGGTGATGAAAAGTTGAAAATTTTTTGAAATTGTGCCAAAAGTGCTTACGGTTTTGCAAAGTGAAAACAAAGAGATTTTGGACAAGGAACTCACAGTTTTGGATGTGCAAAAACTGTCCACTCCATGAATGTATTTATAGGTGGTGAAAATTAATAAAATAAGTCATATAACCAAATAGTTAGGCTAGTTTAATTACTTTAACTATTAGTTACTTTTAAAAGGTAAGTCATTTTTTATTTAACTTTGAAAATTGACTTTGAATATATTCCTCTCAAGTTTCCAAATTGGATTTTTCCTCCTTGTTTTCATCATGCATGACGTCAAGTGGTGGCTACAAATTTTCCATATTGCAAAAATCTTCACAAAATGACAAAGGTGGTTAAAAATTATTTGTTTTCCAATTTTGTCTTTTTGGTTGCAAAAATTCGCTAAGTGTTGTGGCTTTCTTCTAGGCCATTCTTTACATCTTTCTTTCTTCCTTTTTATGCTTAGTTAATTGTTTAATAATCAAGGATAACAAATTGTGCATAAATTCACATAATAGTAATTTAGAAGTTACTAAAAATTAAGGTTTTATAATGATTTTAAACTCTAATTTCTCTTCTAAATTTTATGATTTTAATTCCATCCTTCAAATATCATATGTGATTATATCATAATTAAGACAAAATTGTAAGGATTCTAAAAATTATTTTTCCCTAATTTTTCGGTTCACAGAAATTTTCAAGACGTTTTCTGTATTTAATTTACAGAAAAGTTTTTATACAGCGTTTTATTCCAACATGTATATTAATTTATACTATTCCTAACTCTACATTTTATGGGTTATTTTCCCTTTTATTTCCTTGTTGTTCTAAATTTTCAACTTGAATTGCGTAGACAAATGCAGTCCGAAAAATAATTAAATTTTTTCAAAAATCGTATATTTTTAGAACCAGTAAAATTTTCTGTGTAACAATATATAAGTTTTACATATTAATTCTTAATATGATTCTCCTACTAAATAAAGAACAAAACTATATATAAATAATAATATAATTAAAACAATAAATTTACAAAAAATCAAAAATATCAAATAATGTTTGAAACATTAAATAGTAATATTCGACAATGGTTTTATTTAGAAACATAATCGTATTTTTTTTAAATTACGTAACACTATAAAGACGACAAACTTTTTTGAATTACGTTTTTCTACCTAATTAAAATATTACCGTAAACAGTTAATATACACATGTTTACAGAAGTTTTATTAAACGTTTTAATTACATTTTTATTACATGTAGTTATTTACGGAAATTAGTTTTAAGGGTGTTACACATGGTATTGATTTGTGATGCTTTGATGTTTATGTATAGTATGCCTTATTGTATGCACACGTCTTGGGATTTAAGATCTTTTTTCTTACAGCTCAGTCCTTAAAAAAGGATTAATAGATTTTGATTGAATTTGTTGTTTTGTGTGGACAAAAGAATAGACTTTAGTACAATAAATACAATTTCACAAAGAATATTCTTATTGCGAACTTAATAAGTAATTAAATAACTATTTTTTAGAAAGGAAAAACGAACTTACATCGTCCAAAGTAAAAGTAAACATGTTTCGTGCAAAGGTAAAATTTAACACCTGTACTTTTAAGTTAAAGTTCATGCTTGCAATATAAGTTTACTTACTTTCGTCTAACGTCGAAGCCAGAAAATAAACTTGAATTTCATATGTTATACTCACTTATCTGTTATCTTTCTCTAATAACTACTCTAAGATTTGGTTTTTTTTTTCTTTATAAACTAATGCAATTATTGCAATTGTACATCCAACTTTAACATTGAAAAACTTAGACATTCTTGTAAGTAACATTCAAAGCAATAGTACAATATTGTCTCCGTACTAATAGTTCAGAATGAACAGAATGAAAAGATATCTAAAACGCAAATATGATGTGACCTCTTATAAACTTTTGTTTGAACTCGTCATATTCATCTACAATTCGCACTTAACGGAAACTTCCAAAACATATTACATATATAATCAACCTATCATCTTAGAGGGAAATAAGAGACTACATGGAGACTTATGCCAAAGAAAGAAAAATGAAAAAAAACCAATAAGTGAACTATGAAAAAAAAGGTTAAAGATAGAAAAAAAATTTAATAAAAAAGAAACACTTTGTTTGAGTTTACTGAACATCATAACCTTTGCTTAACAAAGTTACCACTCTTTGATTTGATTGTATAACCTTTCTTAGAGCGTTATTTGTATCTTCAAACAATCTTCTGTTTGTTTAAGATAAGAGTGGTTTAGTGACAAAAAATACTTAAGTAGTATGGTTAATGTTTAAATTTACTGGTTGTGAGCTAAGAGTAACTTGATAAGAAAGAATACTTGGATTGAGTAAGAAGTGACTTTGTAAGAAAGAATATATGTAACCATTTTGTTTAGTGAAAATCCTTTAAGAATATCTTTAAGCTACCCAAGTATTCTTTATAACATAGCCTCTTCAGGTTAACCTAACTGAGTATTCTTTACAAACACAGCCTCTTCAGGCTAACACCTAAAACACTAGTATAGGATTTACAAGGAGATGTTTTTGTCTAACATAATCAACCTTTACCCAAAGAGGAATATATAATGAATGATACTAAGACTATTTTAAAAGAGAGAAGTTTGAGTTTTTAAACTACAAGAGTTTTGGCTTCTATTAGAGTCATTAGTGCTTTCAAATCATGAATCTTTAGTCATTATATAGATGAAATACTTGAAGTAGTCATTAGACCCAACATCTTCAGAATCTTCAATCCATTTGTTAGAAACATGTTGCATAACCAAAAACATTTAATTATATTGCATGGTATGTTGAATCAAAGTTGGTAGCTTTGTGCAAAAGTAGAGGATAAATGTTATAAAATGTATGTTCTTTTCTACATCAGATTTGTGTGTTAGATTACTTCCTCTTTAATGCAGATCTAACTTATCTTATTAGACGAGAAGTATGTAATTTTCTCGTATTTTGACTTTCACTTGAGATGAAATTATCAAAATTAAAGATTATAAATTGTGTTTTAACCTTCTAATGAAAGTTCATTCTATGGCTAGGGTAATACTCAATCGTTGGTGATTATCCTATTAGAAAAGATATTTTCTAGTAGTGAGTTACCTTCTATCGTGGGCGATCACTCGATGGAGAATAGTAGGGAGGACGATCCTTTTAAACATTCTTCTAGTCATTCTGGTGATCTTGCTCACTAGTAATCTTTATTTTACTGATAGCTTAATAGGAGTTTAGTTTTCTGAGGAAAGACTTGCTTAACCTTATAGTTTTACCTTTCCTTTATTTTATGTATCTTTTTGTGGAAGAATAAACCGTATTTGTATTTTAATTTGTTTCTATGTATGCTACCTTCTAGACCTATGTTTTGTGAAATCCTAAAACTTATACCTCTGTGATGGTAAATATTACAATATAGTTTATATATATTTATATACACTAGTGCATTAACAGCATACTACGACGGTTAAAATATACACACTACGACGGTTCTAGAACCGTAGTAGATTCCGGTGTCGTAGTCTGTTTTGACAGACTACGACGGTTCATTAAAACCGTCGTAGTGTGATATACATACTACGACGGTTCCTTAAAAACCGTCATAGTATGTACAGTAGTATCACTTAACACACTACGACGGTTATAGTGAGAACCGTCGTAGTCTGTATAGCACACTACGACGGTTTTATGTGAACCGTCGTAGTCTGTATACACACTACGACGGTTTTAGGTGAACCGTCGTAGTCTGTATACACACTACGACGGTTTTAGTAAGAACCGTCGTAGTCTGCTTAACTTTTTTTTAAAATATTTGTTTCGTTTTTTAGTTTTAGCCCTTTATTTTGTACCTGTTTATTCCAGACAGTCCACACACGAAGTCCATATACATATTTCACAAGTTATAAAATGAAATCAATTCAATAATCCTAATAAAATGAAATCAATTCAATAATCCAAATAAAATGAAATCAATTCAATAATCCAAATACTAAACTAAATGAAATCAATTGAATAATCCAAATACTAAACTAACAACTGTTTAAATCATAACTTCACATCTATATTCCTAATTATCAGCTTCAAAAGACTCATCTATGTTCTGTTCCTTACTACAATGCACTAGAAATGTCGCCCATTGCTTGCGCGTGTAGTCGATGGCTTCTTCAGCAAATGGCAATGAGTCATTAAAGGTCTGGAAAATAATGAATAATTATTAACAATTATGTATCAATTAATTAAATTAACAAATGGTATATTAAAAAGTATGTACCTCTAACCAATGGTCTGTTATCCCCATCCGAATTATGTTTTCCATCCACTGCATGACATAGAAACCACATTGTGGTCTATACGTTTGTTTATTAGCCTACAAAGATTGATTTAGTTAGAAGTGTACATAATGTTGCATTTGTGTTTCCTAATACAAACAGTTTTACCTTTGCCATTACAAAATCAAGTCTTGGTCTGGCACGACTATGGCTCGTCAGCATATGATGTCCAACATGAATACTGGTTAAATCAAATTATACATAATGTCAGACTATAATAATTACGACAAAAGACAAATGAATGATAACAATTAAATAACATTTTACATACCCTTCTAGCACTTTCTTCAACTTTGGAGGGAGAGGTTTGTGCAATGAACAAAAGAAGACCGCCAGATGATCCATCGGGCAAAGAACAAGAAGTTGCCAATGCCCACTACATGCAATAAACATAGGTGATTGATTATATATACTTTTTTTAGAAATATTTATTATACGAAAACGTATCATACTTACTTGTGAAGGTATGGTGCAAGGTAGATCCTCTTCTTTGATTGACCAATCCAATCCATAATATATGACTTGGCATCAGGTGAATTATCTGCCAAGCCCAATATGGATTGTGGTTCAATGAATCCATAGACATTGTTGTTTCCCATTTCAATTGAAATATTACTCAAATACCTGATTCATATTGAAATAATAGTTAGAAAATGTAATAAATTTGAAATTTGACATTTTAAATTAACATTTATAATACTTACATGATCCAAAATTGCATGTGAGTTAGGTTCATCTCATCCTCCCCTGAATACATCTCCATGCAATCTGACATGTGAATGTATAGAGGCATGTTATTTTCTCTCCCAAATATCTTTTTATCCCAATAGAGCTCCAAACTTTTACTCCTAATCTTGTTAGCCAACACTAACAAGGATTGCATAGGATCATCAATTGGCTCGCTCTGGTGGGGTTTCTGGGTGTAAGTTTCTTCTTTGGGGATTTGATCTAAAAAAATAATTTGTTAGATACATGATCAATATATTCTAACTTAATAATACATATAAAAATAATACACACCTTTTCACCCAATTGTTTAACAAGATGTTTTGGCCATGCAATGAAAGTGCCAACAGCTTGTCCTACCAGTTGCACCTCCTCAGTGGGCAAGGGTAGTGGAGCACGAGGGTCATGTGCCTCTTCAACGGTCACCCTAACCTCATCGTCTCGCAGGGGCTTACCATGTATGGTTGCTCCACCCCCTACAACTCTCCCAATGGCCACCAATCTATGCGGGTGTTCTTGAACATACAACCCACATTGATTACCTTCTTTAGGGCTGCCCCCTTCTGGTGAGCAACTCAAATTCGTGCTAACACGAACAGTCTGCCTCACCTCCTCTGTATTTTCTCTCCCAATACATTGGCCTTGTAGGGCTAATTGCTGCATGATATTCTGTGCAATGGATGCAGACAGCTCTTGTGTTATTTGTTCCCTCAAATTGGCTGTTACCTATAATAAAGATTAAAATAGTTATTATTTTTATATGTATTATTAAGTTTGAATATATTGAACATGTTTCTAACAAATTATTTTTTTAGATCAAATCCCCAAAGAAGAAACTTACCTCTGCAGTGATACTTTGCCTCAACGACTCTATTGTCTCTTGGGTGATTGGAGAGTGAAAACCTGGATGGTGTGAAGATTTTCCAAAATATGAAACAATCCGCACACCTTGTCCAACGCCACGAACACGACCTGGGTGTTCGGGTTTGCCAATGGCAGAATAAAGTATGTCTTCCCTTCCATGTGGCACAAATGATCCCTGACTGCATTCATCAACTAGGGAATCCTGCAATTAAAGAATAGTATTATAGTTGTTACATTAAACAAAACATTCTTATATTTTCAAAACCAATATCATCAATTAAGAAAAAAATAAACTTACAATCTTTTCAGCAATAGATTTTGAAGATGATGATGTGAATTCGCCTGATGTCTTCATCCTAGCTAACTTCCATTTTTCATGCCTCTTTGGTGGGGATGGGGGACCGTTAAATGATAATGAAGGATCTGCTGCAGTTGCTTCTTCTCGCATCCTGTGCTTCTGAGTTAAGATCCTTTCCTCCAACACTCTATAACCCCCTCGAGACAGAATATAGGGATAATCATTTGTGGCTTGACACTCCTTTGCCTTTTTCCTCTTTGCCTGTAACATATAAATACATCTTTAGCAATTGTTCACATGCTGGAAATTATATGCAACACTTATACAAGTATAAGACTAACCTGCCACTCAGGGGACAAACGAATCTGAACAAATTTCTCCCATGTTTCTTGATCAAAGTGCCTATAATTAGGCATACAAATGTTGGCATCTTCTTGATTATATATGTATTTGGTCAGTTGAGACTTCCATTGCCTAAACATGGTAGCCATGGATGACATTACTTTCACCCTCAGGGACTCCACATTAGGAATATCAAATGTGACCTATAATAAAGATTAAAATAGTTATTATTTACTATTGCAATAAACAACAATATATTGAAAATAAATATCAAATAAAAATAACAGCAAAGAAATTACAGAATATCTGCCATAGCATGTTCGTTGAGTCATCTAACATCATCCCAAGTAGGGGTCAAGATAGATATGTGCTCACGAACAAGGAAGCCCAAATAACTCCTGAATATGGGCCCATTATTACCAGTAGCAGTGCCCGTGTGGATATCTATATCAACATGTGTCAGTTGACCTTTCCCACGTCTAACTGTCAAGTCCTTCAAGCGTGTGGTCTTTTTATATACTCTGTTAGGGTCAGGTGACTGATCAGTCATGTGCCTGTTAAAAAATAAATTCAAAATCAATAACTTCAAAACATCAAATTGAAATCAATAACTTCATAACATCAAATTGAAATCAATGAATAAATATAAAAATATAGAAAACAGGTAACATTAGTGTAATAATTAGCACCTTCAATGGTCAAATATATATTCCTTCATTATGATCATGACGAACTGCGTGTACATCATCAACATCAATTTCGTCAGACATAACTGGGATATGAGATGAACTTCCATGAATGGGATCAATGTCCACATTGTCAAGTTCAAGTTCGCTATTTTTCCCGTGCAATACGACAGATAACATTTCATTTGCAGGATCTTTGACATAGAAAACTTGTTTAGCCTGTTGTGCCATTATGAAAGGTTCATCCTGATAACCAACCCTACTAAAGTCAACAAGGGTTTGACCTGAATCATCAACGTGCACCCCTGTCCTATTATCAACCCATTTACATTTAAAAAGGGGCACATGAAATTTACAATATACAACCTCCCAAATTTCCTCAATGATTCCATAATATGGCATACAGCCCAACAAGGGATTGTTGTCTTTGGAGGTGGAGAAATGCATAGACTCAGCTTCTACCATAACCCCACTATTTTGTACCACACTTCTATCATCCAGTGACTTTGTGTAGAAGGTACAATTATTTATATAGTACCCATTACATACAATAACATCTTTTTTAAGGGCACATGCAAGCCATTTTAAGGTCTCTCGAAATGAATCATCACTTAAGATTTCATTTTTGAACCACTTCCTGAAAGTATTATTATGTTCCATCAACAACCACTTCTCTGATTGTCTTGGGTTTTGCTTCCTTACAATGGTCTTGTGAGCAGCCAAGTATGGTTGAACTTCTTCAGTGTTGTTCAAAACATACAAGTCAGCTTGCTGAACTAAAGCCCAAGGTTTTTCCATGCATTGTCCACCTCAGATGCATTGCCTAAAACGTCTACCCTCAGGACATGGCCTAGGAATCCCGACAGGAAATGTAGTAGACATATATTCGAACAAAACTCAACCGCTTCTTCAAAGAATGTACCTTTCAATTATTGACCCTTCAGATGATATCGATTCTTGACAAACCCTTTTAAGATTTTCATGTAACGTTCGACGGGGTACATCCATCTTAAGTATACGGGCCCACATAATCTAATCTCTCGGACAAGATGGACAATCAAGTGTACCATAATGTCAAAAAATGATGGAGGAAAAAACATTTCCAATTCACATAGTATAATAGCAGACTCAGCTTCCATGTCATCTAGCATGTTAGGGTCAATAACTTTGGAACAGATTTGTTTGAAGAACCGACACAATCGGGTAATGGCATTTCTGACCTTTTTAGGCAATATGCCACGGATTGCCACAGGAAGGAATTGTTGCATCAACACATGACAATCATGGGATTTTAATCCTACTAATTTCAAATCTTTCATTGAAACAAGGCTCTTGACATTTGAACAGTATCCTTGTGGCACTTTTATTCCGTGTAAACATTGACAAAAACTGGTTCTCTCTTTTTTACTTAATGTGTAAGCTGCCGGGGGGAGGTATGTGCGGTTACCTACAACACATGGCTTTAATTGATGTCGAATTTGCATCTCAACCATATCCAACCGAGCATTCAAACCATCTTTTGTCTTACCTTTAATGTTCAACAAAGTTCCGATCAAACTGTCACAAACATTCTTCTCAACATGCATAACATCTAAACAATGTCTAACATCAAGCTTGGACCAGTATGGGAGATCAAAGAATATAGACCGTTTCTTCCATGGATTTGGAACAGTCGCTTTCTTTGAAGTCTTTCCGAACCCAATGTTGATGTCTTTCACCCGCTCAAAAACTTGTACACCGGTTAAGGGTGTAGGTGCTTCCTCAATCTCCGGATGACCATTAAATGCCCTTTTCAATTTACGATATGGGTGATACTGTCTTAGAAATCTCCTATGACCAAGATACACTGTCTTTCTTCCATGTTGCAATTGTTGAAAAGACGTCCCTTCTTCACATATGGGACAAGCTTTATGTCCCTTAACGCTATAACCAGACAAGTTTCCATAGGCTGGGAAGTCATTGATAGTACAAAACAACATGGCATGTAACTTGAAGGTTTCTTTAGCAAATCCGTCAAACACTTCAACACCTTCATCCCATAATAATCTTAAGTCTTCAACCAAGGGAGAAAGATAAACATCAATGTCATTTCCTGGCTGTTTTGGGCCCGAGATCAACATAGACAACATCATATACTTTCGCTTCATGCACAATGATGGAGGTAAGTTGTAAATTATCAACAAAACAGGCCACGAACTATGAGTACTGGCTAAGTTACCAAACGGATTCATTCCATCTGAAGCCAGACCAAGGCGGAGGTTTCTTGATTCACAACCAAATGAGGGGAACTCTACATCAATCTTCCTCCACTGCAAGGAATCAGCCACATGTCGAAGCTTTCCATCATTTGACCTTTCATCTGCATGCCATCTGAGATTCTTAGCGTCATTGGCGTTTGCAAACAGTCGCTTGAATCTTGGAATTATTGGAAGATACCATACCACCTTCGCAGCAGCACCATGCTTTGTTCCTTCTTCACTATCACAACCCTTCTTTTTTTTGTAACGAGATAGGCCACACCTAGGACACTTGTGCATCGCTTCAAATTCTTTTCTGTATAAGATGCAGTCATTTGGGCATGCATGAATTTTTTTATACTCCATACCCATTGGACAAAGAATCTTCTTAGCGTCATAATTCCGGGTTGGCAATGTGTTACCCTGTGGAAGCATTTCACTCAACAACTCTAGTAACTGAGTAAAGCTTTTGTCAGTCCACCCATTTGATGCCTTCAGATGAACCAATTTTAACACCGCAGACATGCGAGTGAAGTTAGAGCACCCTTTGTACAAAGGTGTCTCCGCATCGCTAAGCAACGTGTCATATACATGTGCTTTTAAAAACGTATCCGGACCAACATCTTTAATCATGTCTTCAAGTCTGTCATCAATTTCTGTTTCCAACTCTGGTGCAGACACATTAGATGTTGTCAATGTGTCTAATAACTCACCATGCCAGGTCCATGTTGTATAACTTTTAATAATCCCATCACACAACAGGTGTTCCCGAATTTCTTCTTCCTTCAGCCGAACACCGTTCAAACAATTGACGCAAGGGCAACAAAACTTCCCACCAACACTAAAGTGATCATGTTGCTTAGCAAATGCCAAAAACTTTTCAACACCAACCTCATACTCCATACTATTTCGACTTGCATTCATCCAACTACGATCCATACCTTAATCAAACAACAAGACCAGCTGCAACCAAAGTCTAAGTAGTTGTAAGACATGTAATTTCTTACTAATAAGTACTTTCTAAACCATGGTCTATTTTCACGAGTTTGTAATTCCTATTAATTCAAACAAATCAGTTCTCCATTACCTATCAATTACCGTATCAATTAAAATAGTCGTTACAGCATTTCTGGGTGCATTTTTAAATATGGTAATCGATTACCAGGGGAGGGTAATCGATTACCCCAGAGAGGAGAACTCAGGTAATCGATTACCTAGGGAGGGTAATCGATTACCCCAGAGAGGAGAACTCAGGTAATCGATTACCTAGGGAGGGTAATCGATTACTCCAGAGGAGGACAACTGGGTAATCGATTACCATAAAAGGGTAATCGATTACTCCAGAGGAGGACAACTGGGTAATCGATTACCATAAAAGGGTAATCGATTACTCCAGTAAGAAATGCATTATTGAGTGATTTTTGAGCATGGTAACACACAAGATAGCAAAACTCCCTGAGTTATCCAAACAAAGAATCAAACAAATACATGCCTAAACTCAACAAACAATACATAGAAAGATCTTAATTACATTTCATCACTAGTTCAAATTATCACACTCAATGCAGTAAAAAAAAATCAGAATTATGGCATCACCCTCAGCACCACCACCAGAAGACTATATCAAGAATCAAAAGAAAAAAAAAAAAAAAAAAACCACCACCCTAACCACCCCCCACAACCTAATATTCATGGCGGCATCCCCCAAAACCCCGTGAGAACCCACCGCCACCACCCTCAGCACCACCACCACAGAAACCCCCAAAACCCCACCACCACCACCACCGTCAGCACCCCCCAAAACCCAAAACACGAACATGTCGAAAGCATAAGAAAAATACCCAAAAATGCATTTCAAAAGACAAGCTCAGCATGAAATAATTAGGAAAACTAAATAATAATGCACAAAATTACCTAGAGTATGTGGGATTTGTTAAAAGACTGGACTTCAAGCAGCAATTAATGAGAGCAAAGGCAAGGACTGCGCAGTTAGGGCTCTTGAGGAAGGACAAAACAATGCAACAGAGGTGTGTTCCAGGCGCGGGCTTTTTCGAATAATTAAGTAACCCTAACAGACTACGACGGTTCTAATAGAACCGTCGTAGTCTGTAAGCAACAATTTACAGACTACGACGGTTCAAATTAGAACCGTCGTAGTCTGTAGCCCCCAAAAATCACAAAAATGCCACTACTAACAGACTACGACGGTTAAATTTTGAACCGTCGTAGTCTGGTGCCCACTAAGTACAGACTACGACGGTTAATCATAGAACCGTCGTAGTCTGTTGGCCTCTAATTACGAAAATGCCACCGCATCACAAACCACGACGGATAGGCAGAACCGTCGTGGTTTTGTGCGAGTGGTTTGTGTTTTTTTTACTAGTGATATATACTATGTAAATATTACTCCATTTGAATTATTTACCATGTTTCTACTTGATTATATATTCTATACATTAATGTTATTTATAGAAGAAAAGATTGAATCATTTCATGTTTTCATGTATGTAACACATTTGAGTATGATCATAATTGTAAAAAAAAATTTAATTTTTTCATATTTTTACGACTCAATTTATAAAAGCTTAATTGAAAATAAAATAAGTGTTAGCATATATTCTAGGTGTAATAATAAATAAAATAATAAAAATTAAAGCTAATGAAAGTAAAAAAGAAAAACTAAAACTAAACTTTAGTATCCTATCATTTCAAAGATTACAGTATAATTATACTATATTTTCAATAATAAGGATTGCTATTCATATAAATTTTAAGATAGTCACGACAAAATTTCACAATTTATTTATTAATAAGATGGTTTATAACTGAATGCTGATTGCTAATCTAATAATGTATTACTTTTCGTTAGGATGAGTTTATTTCACAAAAGCAGTTTATATCCCTAGAACCGGAAATGATATTTGGGGAACACGACAACCGGAAATGTAATTTTTTGGGCATGTTTAAAAAATGTTTGGTAATAATTAATATTGTTAGAAATATATTTTACCATTAAAAAATAAAAATAAAAATGGGAGTAATTAATCTAATGCACCTTGAATTTTCATATTCACCGAAAATAAAAGGTATTCAAAATATTTTTCTATGTAATTCAATTCATCTTTTTTGATACTCAAGTTTCACACATAATTGTATAGTCCTCTTGTTAATTATTTGTACTTTCCCCCCCTAGATGTGAATTCCTTCACATTCTAGTTTGCACTTAGGTTAGCAAGACGTAATTTACTTTTTTGCGTATGTTTAACTATTTGATACTATATTTTGTTAGATGAGGATGAGTAATAATTATTTCCACAACTTCATATTCTAAGAAGGAGAAGATTCTTATAAAATGATAAAGGGTTTATCTATTGACTACTTATTGTTGTTTTTTAGTTACATGAAAACTATACGTGTATTTTAACTATTATTTATATCAAATTTAACATGATATCAGTATTATTTGTTTTAAGATTTTGAATAATATATTTTTTAATAGGTTAATTCAATTTTTCACCTTTCTAACTTTTAAGATTCTAATTTTTGATATTTTTAAAAAAACTTAACAGTGATTTTAGTAAAAATTACTAACATCAAATTAATTACTAAACATTAACGTAGAAATATTATGTGATAACTTAGAACTTAACATTTTAATTTAACAATATAAATTGAAAATACTAAAAAAATAAATAAAATTAAATATTATTAAAAGAATTAGATTAAATGTCATAACTCTAACAATTAGTCACAAAAGTTTAGTTAATCCTTTTTTAATTATATCCTTCTAAATTAAAATATTATTACGAGTATCTTATTAAAACTTATTTTATTCCCAAATCTTATTGGATATATGCAAAAATGTATTTTACAGTATATATATTTAAGATTAAAAATATTTTACAGTATGTACAAGATTAAATTCAGCTTGCATACATTATTTTGTGTAAACTTTTTCTGAATATTTATCCCTTATTTGATTTGTCTGAATGCAACTAGGCAAATTATCTCTTGAGAAAGAAGAAAATTTTCTTTTCATATATTATTTTTTGTTTTATTCATATTTCAAACACGTTCTTATATCCCAGGCTGATTAAATATTTTTTTCTTTTTATAAACAAACTGATTAAATAATATTAGACGTAATAAAACTTACCATGACTAGATCTAAAAGAATAAAAAACACTTAACTAAAATGATGAATATTGAGCCTATTTTAAAGTACATCATTATGAATATTTATATAAAATTTAATATTCATTTAATTATTGAATAGAAATAAGCTTGTTGGCACCCATGTAGTTTATTCTTTCGTTCTCCTTTTACTCAATAATGGAGTCTCTGTGTGTTACTAGCTAGCCTTTCTCACAAAATAATACTTCTTCCTAATGTTTTCTTTTTTCCTTTTCTCACATGAATAGTTCACCGAGAAGACTTGTATTTGTTTCCGAGATCCATGTTTCACCTTGCAACACCCAATGCTAGGCACAGTCTACAATGAAACCATGACTAGTTTTCAATAGATCTGAATGCATATCTTATATTTGATTCTGCAAACATTTTTTATTCTTTATTAGTTTTTACTATGTCAGTCGTCACGTTGTAATGGCTCAATTATATATGCCCTGATAGATTACTTAATTTGGTTTATTTATTGATTAGTTAGCCACCGGAATTGACTAAAAGCACTAAACTTTAATATTTCTTGAAGCATGCAAGGAAGGACATTAATAAATTGGAGTAGTCTAAATGCACATCTTATATTTGTTTGTGCAGATATTTTAAACTGTACTTCACATCAATCGTTACCATTCACCCACCCCTTACAATTTTACAATGGCATTAGAATTCGTTGGTGGTGCTCTTCTGGCTGCGTTCCTTCGGGTAGCATTTGAGAAGCTAGCTTCTCCTGAAGTTCTAAATTTTTTTTTTTTACAGTAGATATAGGATTAAAAAGTTAAAAGAAATTCCACTTGTACTATGTTCAGTGAACTTTTTTTTTTTTTTTTATATCATGAGATAGAAGAATAATATTCTTTTCATATATTATATTTTATTTTATTCATATTTAAAATATCACACGTTTGAAAGAAAAAATGTTGCCAATATGAGGCTGCTCAAATAATTTTTCTTTTTATAAATAAAATGTTTAAGTAATATTACACATAATAAATTCATAAAATATAGAATTGAATCTTTTCAAAAAATATATTTAATTCTTTATACATCTAAATACATTTTCATAATATTTCAAAGGTTTGACATACATTTTGGCACATGTAACTTTTTAATTTTTTGTTCTTAAAATATTTTTTTAATTTTTTTTATCTTTAATATTTCGTTATGTTTCATATTTACTCTATATTTTTTTTGTCATTGTAATTTATTTTCTTTTAAATTTAGCTTATGTAATTTATTTCTTTTCCATATTTGATATTTTTAAATTATTTTTTACAAAGACTAATAATAGGAAAACAATAGTTTATAAGGACTAAATATAAGAAAAATAATAATATGAACAACAAATAAAAAAAGGATTGGAAATGAAACATTAAAAAATAAAAATTACCAAGTAAAACAATTTCCCTTATTACATTGGTGATCATGTATATTAAGCCTATTTTAAAACACATATGATAAATATTTATGTAATTGTTGAATGAAAATGATTTCATTCATGGAATACAGCTGTCAAAGTTTGTGTTGTCCAAAAGGACTCAAACAATTATAAGTTGACTGGCCATACAAAAAAAATATCAACTTTATTACGCTAACAATTGCAATACGCAGCCAACCAGCCATCTCACTCACAGAATATCTAAGTATTTCTCTTTTATACGTATTTCTCTCTCTTCACATTTTATAACTGGTTGTCTGGTTGTCTAGGTATTGCTGTTGTCTACCAAAATTTTTCAAAAGATATTCACTCTTTATACTTTGAAGTAAAGCAATCATCATAAAATAGCTTTAAAATAGATATTCACTCCTTGTACGGGTGCACGAGACATTGACATACTATCTACCATGGCTTTAGAATTTGTTGGTGGTGCTCTTCTGGATGTTTTCCTCGGGGTGGCATTTGAGAAGCTAGCTTCTCCCGAAGTCTTAAACTTCTTCCGTGGGAGGAGGCTCGATGACAAGTTGCTGAGCAACTTGAAAATCAAACTGCAGTCAATTCAAGCTCTTGCTGATGATGCTGAACAAAAGCAATTCAGAGATCTGCATGTGAGGAACTGGCTTCTTGAGGTCAAAGACGTTGTGCTTGATGCTTAGGATCTCTTGGATGAAATACAACATCAACTCTCCAGAGGCGAAGATGAAGCTGAATCAGAATCTCAAACCTGTACTTGTAAGGTACCGAATTTCTTCAAATCTTCTCCTCTTAGTTCCTTTAACAAAGAAATTAAATCAAGGATAGAACAAGTCCTTCACAATCTAGACATTCTCTCAAGCCAACAAAGTGCACTAGGTTTGAGAAATGCTAGTGGTGTTGGTGTTGGATCAGGATTCAGGATTCAGGACTGCATTGTCACCAAAATTGCCATCAACTTCTTCTGTCGTTGAAAGTGTTATTTATGGCAGAGATGATGATAAAGAAATTATTTTTAATTGGCTCTCATCTGACACGGATAATGGCAACAAGCTATCAACACTTTCTATTGTGGGCATGGGCGGGATGGGTAAGACAACACTTGCCCAACATGTATACAATGATCCACGGATAGAGCGTAAGTTTGATAGCAAAGCTTGGGTCTGTGTTTCAGATGACTTTGATGTATTTAAGTTAACAAGATCAGTTCTTGAGAGAATCACTGGATCAACTGATGATAGTAGAGACCTAGAGATGGTTCACGGAAGGTTGAAAGAAAAATTGAAAGGGAAGAAACTTCTTCTCGTTTTGGATGATGTCTGGAACGTAAAACAAAATGAATGGGAAGCTGTGGTGACACTTACTAATTTTGGGGCTGAAGGAAGTAGGATCCTTGCCACAACACGCAGCAAGGATGTTGCTTCTACCATGGGGTCAAAACAACACCACTTGGAGCTATTACAAGAAGATTTTTGCTGGCAGTTGTTTGCCGAACATGCATTCCAAAATACTAATCCTGAACAAAATCCAGACTTCAAGGAGATTAGTGAGAAGATAGTTCAAAAATGTAAAGGACTTCCACTAGCCTTGAAAACAATAGGAAGTCTATTACACAACAAATCTATTCGGGAATGGGAAAACATATGCCAAAACGAGATATGGGAATGGGAGAACAGTGATATTGTTCCTGCTTTAGCACTGAGCTATCACCACCTTCCTTCTCATCTCAAAAGATGCTTTGCTTATTGTTCCTTGTTCCCAAAAGATTATGTTTTTGACAAGGAATGTTTAATTCAGTTGTGGATGGCTCAAAAATTTCTACAATGCTCTCAACAGGGTAATGCAAGTCTAGAATACGTCGGTGAACAATACTTCAATGGTCTATTGTCTAGATGTTTCTTTCAAGAATCAAGCGTTATAGACAAAGGATGTTTTGTCATGCATGACCTTCTTCATGATTTGGCAAGATATGTTTGTGGGGACAACTGTTTTAGGTTGGAAGTTGATGAAAAAAAAAATATACCAAAGACAACCCGCCATTTTTCTGTTGCAATCAATCATATCAAACATTTTGATGGGTTTGGAACTCGATATGATACTACAAGGTTACGCACATTTTTTCCAACAAGTGAGAGGATGGATTCTCTGAATGGTAGTTGGCATTGCAAGCGGTCAATTTCTGAATTGTTCTCAAAGTGCAAGTTCTTACGTGTATTATCTCTGTCTCGTTGTTCAGAGCTTATAAAGGTGCCCGAGTCTATAGGCAATCTTATACATCTCCATTCTTTAGACCTCTCCAATACTGACATAGACAAGCTACCTGAATCATCATGTTCTCTCTACAACTTACAAATATTGAAGTTGAATTCTTGTAGAAATTTGAAGGAGCTGCCTTCAAATTTATTTAAACTCACCAATTTGCGTAGGCTTGAATTAATAAATAATGTCCTGAGAAAGGTGCCACCGCATTTGGATAGACTGAAGAACCTTCAAGTATTGATGAATTTTTTTGATGTTGGCAAGAGCAGGGCGTTTAGTTTTCAGGAGTTCGGAGAACTCAATATTCATGGAAGCCTAAGAATTTATAACCTGCAGAATATTGAGAATCCCTCGGATGCACTAGCGGTGGATTTGAAAAATAAAACACGGCTTGTGCAGCTACAGTTGAAATGGCATGATTATGTAATTGATGATTATGCTAAACAAAGGGATGAATCTGTAATTATGAATCTACAACCCTCCAATGTAAGACTCGTTGTTTATTATGTATCCCAAGTTATCATTTATCTAATTAATTGATATTGACCTTATGAATACCCACGTATTTAATTGATAATTATTTGATGGACGTAATTATCCTCATGACCTAATCAGGGTTTCCCCTTGGGTGTATATATAAAGAGATTATTAGGCAGAGAAAAAAGAGAGACACACTAATCTTATCCTCTCCTCTGTCACCTCAACTCTACCATCATAACAATACACCCTAAACGGGAATTCGATCATCATCGAAATCATGGTCTCATCTCTCACTACATTCACGGGACTATCAGGTATACATGATCTAATCCCTGACTTATATTACATGTTAAAGAATTGTTCAACATCTGGTATCAGAGCATTATGTTGATTAATCAATTCTGTTTTATTCTCTAAATACTGGAATTCAGATCTGAAACATGTTTTAGCCCTAACTAAAATTGATTTTGTGTTTCTCCACTCTGTTTCCGATTTGTTCGAGTATTATGGGTTTTAACAAAAGGGATATGTTTCCGATCAAAACATTATGGTTTTATGGTTTTACTGATTCCAGAAAAATATATATTCATATTATTCATCGTTATTTTGATGAAATCTTTGATTTATTCTTCTTGACTTGAATAATACTCTAGAGTACACTTCTGCCCAAAGGTGATGTGTTACATTTGTAAAAAAATTATTCAAGTTTGATTAAGCATTTTCACTTAGTGCATATCCTTAAACAGATATTTGCATGACGTTCGCCTTAAATACATGATTTTCACTTTTGTCCAAAGATGATGTGCTATGATTGTGTATTGTGAACTAAGTATATATATATATATATATATATATATATATATATATATATATATATATATATGCATATGTGTGCATTAAAATTTGGATATCTCATTTCGCCCAAAGGTGATGTGTTACATTCAAATTGCACGTTATAATTTTATTATTCATAATACTTAAATAATTGGTCATAACCAAAGTGAAAGCCATTTGTTTAAGTAGAATTTAATTTAGTCTATTGTTTTGGTGTTATAATAGACTCTTATCACAGCTTCATTAGAATATAATGGTTCTTATCTTCGTCTGCCTTAATTCATTACCCCTCAGATCACCATAAGTTCTTGTCTAATTAAGTGTCTTATTTCTCTCATCTAAATTCACTATCAGCCTCAAATATGGGAATTGAAACTTTGAATGGTGTTGCTGAGAGAAGAAATAGGACCCTAATGGACATGGTACGCAGTATGTTAGCCAACTCAGGTTTACCCCTATTCCTCTGGACCGAGGCCTTAAAAGCAGCCGTTCATATACTCAATAGGGTTCCTTCTAAAGCTGTCCCTAAAACTCCTTATGAACTCTGGACAGGAAGGAAACCGAGTCTAAAATATATGAAAGTATGGGGTTGTCTCGCCGAAGCTAAACTTTATAATCCTTTCTTAAAGAAACTCGACATGAAAACTGTAACTTGTTACTTCATTGGTTATCCCTCTCACTCAAAGGGTTAAAGATTTTATTGTCCTTCCCACGTCACTCGTATCATAGAAACCAAAGATGCTCATTTCCTTGAGGACTTTAAGGTCAGTGGGAGCAGTGAAGACCCTTAAGATGCGGGGGGAGAGACTTGTCGATTATTTTACCTCCAATTACTCCTCTTGTACTCGATACCACTCCGCAGGACACTGCACCACCTTCCACTCCGAATGTACTTAGAAATGAAGGCACCTCAAATGACCATCATCAAGACAATGTTGACAATGCTCAACCTGATAATGCTCAACCCGATAATTTACTCAGGAGGTCATCTAGGTCCAAAAGGCCTACTAACTTTGATGATTATATTACCTACCTGACTGAAGAAGAAATGGATGCTGGAAAGTTTACTGATCCTACCTCTTATAATGAAGCCATTAGCAATGATCAGTCTCCTGAATGGAATAATGCCATGATTGACGAGCTTGACTCCATGAAGAAAAATGGTGTTTGGGATTTGGTTGAATTACCCAATGGCGTAAAACCCATAGGATGTAAATGGGTCTTCAAAACAAAATTAGATCCAAATGGAAACATTGAACGATTCAAAGCGAGATTGGTTGCAAAGGGTTACACTCAGAAAGAGGGAATTGAATATCAAGAGACCTTTTCTCCGGTATCTCGTAAAGATTCCTTAAGGATCGTTATGACCCTAGTAGCTCACTTTGACTTAGAACTACATCAGATGGATGTCAAAACAGCTTTCCTAAATGGCGATTTGGATGAGGAAGTGTTCATGAAACAGCCTGAAGGTTTCAAATCTGAAGGTCAAGAACATCTAGTCTGTAAGCTGAAGAAATCTATATACGGGTTGAAGCAGGCATCACGTCAATGGTACCTAAAGTTGTATCAAGTCTTGAAGTCAGAAGGTTTCGTAAAAAATCAAGTGGATCAATGTACCTACCTCAAGATGAGTAGGAGCAACTTTACTATACTTGTCCTTTACGTAGATGACATTCTATTGGCAAGTAATAGTTTAGACATGTTGCATGAGTCTAAGCGTTTACTCTCACGTAATTTTGACATGAAAGATCTCGGAGAGGCTTCTTATGTTATTGGCATCGAAATACACCGAGATAGAGTCAATGGAGTTTTAGGATTATCTCAAAATACCTACATTGAGCGTGTTCTTACACGTTATAACATGCAACGTTGCTCTCCTTCTGTAGCTCCAGTAGTTAAGGGAGATGTTTTCGGTTTATTTCAATGTCCGAAAACAGAGGTTGAAAAAGAATAGATGAGAATGATACCTTATGCGTCAGTGGTTGGAAGCCTTATGTATGCACAAGTCTGCACTCGTCCAGATATCGCTTATATTGCTGGAATGTTAGGCCATTATCAGACTAATCCTGGTCTTGATCACTGGAAAGCGGCTAAGAAAGTTCTTCGATATCTACAAGGGACAAAAGACTATAAACTGACTTACAAAAGAAGTGATAATTTAGAAGTTGTTGGTTATTCTGATTCTGATTTTGCCAAGTGCAGAGATGACAAGAAATCCACTTCGGGGTATATCTTTATGTTAGCAGGCGGACCTATCTCATGGAAGAGTCATAAGCAAGAGTTGACTGCAACTTCCACAATGATGGCATAATATATTGCGTTGTACAACGCAACCTGTCATGGGATGTTGCTTAGAAATCTCATCACTGGACTCAAATTAGTTAATTTCATATCTCGACGATTGAAGCTTTACTGTGATAATTCAGCTGCCGTTAGTTTCTCGAAACGATATGATTCGATGCGCGCGCTTTATATCTTGATACAAAGTATTTGTTCGTACGTGAACGAGTTGAGGAAAATAAACTTTGTATTGAGCATATAAGTACTAAAATTATGCTTGCGGATCCGATGACTAAAGGTCTCCCACCTAAAGTTTTCGAAGAACATGTTTCGAAGATGGGCTTTTCTAAAGACCTTATTTAATTGCATATTGTACTTGCTTACGTTTAATAGTAAAATTTCCTCATTATTTTGTTTTGTCTGTCTCTAAATATGTCTATGCATGCCTAAATACATATAGACAACAACTATACACAAATTATTGTTGAGGGCTTATTTGTCAATTTGATCCTTAGTCTACTTAAGTTTTAAATTTGGTATTGTAGTATGATTAATGGGGGTCTTGAATTGAATATCGATTCAATGATTGTATTTCTCTACTACAGTTTCGGTTTAAAACTAAAATGAGTATTAAAATCTGATCAGACTTACCTAATGCTCATCATAAATGATTACTCGGCCAAGTGGGAGAATGTAAGACTCGTTGTTTATTATGTGGCCCAAGTTATCATTTATCTAATTAATTGATCATTGACCTTATGAATACCACGTATCTAATTGATAATTATTTGATGGACGTAATTATCCTCATGACCTAATCAGGGTTTCCCCATGCGTATATATATAAAGAGATTATTAGGCAGAGAAAAAAGAGAGACACACCAATCTTATCCTCTCCTCTGTCACCTCAACTCTACCATCATAACAATACACCCTAAACGGGAATTCGATCATCATCGAAATCATGGTCTCATCTCTCACTACATTCACGGGACTATCAGGTACACATGATCTAATCCCTGACTTATATTACATGTTAAAGAATTGTTCAACACCAATCATTTGGAGAAGTTGAAAATCACGAACTATTGTGGTAAAAAATTTCCAAGTTGGTTATCTGATAATTTGTTATGGAATATGGTGTCCTTGACATTGGAGGACTGTCAATTCTGCCAACAATTGCCTTCCCTTGGAGTTTTGCCATCACTCAAGGATCTCAAGATTTCAAGGCTTAATGGGATAGTGAGTATTGGCGCTGATTTTTATGGGAGCATCTCTTGTTCATTTACATCTTTGGAAACACTGGAGTTCTCGCGAATGAAAGAATTGGAAAAATGGGAATGTGAAGCTGTGAATGGTGCTTTTCCACGTCTTCAACATCTTTGCGTGATAGGATGTCCAAAGCTGAAAGGGCACTTGCCTGAGCAACTTATTCATTTAAAGAATCTAGAAATTTGGAACTGCCAAAAACTTGTGGCTTCCGTTCCCATGGCTCCAGAAATTCATCAATTAACTCTAATAGGCTGTGGAAAGCTACAATTTAATTATCATCCGACTACTCTAAAAAGGCTTATGGTCCGCGGAGACAACATGGATGCATTGTTGCAGGAAAGTATTGGGCACGTGATATCTGTTAACAATTCTCTTGAATCCTTGGTGGTTGAATGTTGCCTAAATATGAATTTCCCAATGAGTGATTTTAATTTCCTTGTAGAGTTGTACATCACTGATGCATGTGACTCTCTGACAACATTTCCACTGGATCATTTCCCAACACTCCATAGGCTAAGTCTCTACGGGTGTCGTAATCTTAACAAAGTGGATTACAAAGGTCTCTGCCACCTCTCATCTCTCAAGGATTTGTTTATGGTAAACCCCAGCCTCGAAAGCTTATCAGAGGAGGGTTTGCCCAAATCCATTTCAACATTGCGCATTAGGAATTGTCCATTGATCAAACAGCGATGCCAGGAACCAGACGGAGAAGACTGGCCAAAGATTGCTCACATTACATACCTTTATGTTGACTAAATACGGTATGGATTATGCTGTTGATAATTAGTTTTTGATACACTGTGTATTAATTCCGGGAGTGTACTTTTAAAGAGATATTTGTTGCTTTATTCTGCTTATATTATTTCTTTTTTTTTTTAATCTTCTTATATTGCTAATACTAGTTTTATTTTATATATAAAATATAATTTTTTTCCCTTAATAATCTTCTTATATTGTCAGTACTTTCTAGTCATGAACAAATAATTTTTACTGGATAATCTAATTTCTATGGAAGAATAAATAAGTTTTCCATAATGTGAAAATAAAGGAGTTAAGGACTACAAAAATAGTTATTAAATCCTTAGTGCTGAATAAAAGCATTTCTCCTAGAGTTGTTGTTAATACGAATATAAAAAATTCTAATGGAAAGTTTTAAATTCTGAGGAACTAAATTAGAAAAAAAAAAATGTTTTATAGGGACCTTTTTCAAATTTGAGTAATTTTAGAGTAACATGTTTAATTTACACTTATTTTAACATATATACTTAAATTGTGATTATAATTCCTAAATTTTACTTCTAACTAAAGAGCTAAGTGTTGAATAACATGGAATTTGATTTAGCATTTGATTTGTATGAATGATGTCATTTGTGTGTAGATTCAACTCGAAGAACTCTTATAACTATGCATTTATTTATTTTAACAGAATTTATATAACTAATTAGTTGTAAATAGTTTCCATTAGATGAAAATATATTATATGTATTTAATTTTTCATCACGTGAAATTCTTGATATTTCATTTAGTCACATTGATTTTCAAATATTAATATGATTGATTGCAGTCTTTAGAATTCTGAACTTTTTTTTACATATCATCTTGGTCAGATATAAAATAATGTCACGCATCTGAATCTTGGTTAGTGCTCAATTGATGTGGCAAAACTCTGGGGAATAGTTCATTGCATTAGGAGAGCTTGGATTTCTTGATTGTCATTTGGACTGCTCAAGAAAATATCTTCTCACCCGTATGCTTCTCTTTGATTCAAATCTTTAACTCATATTCTAACTTGTGTAACCTTGATTATATAACCAGATTCAATACTCACCGAAAATTTTGCTAATTAGCTTATTTCTTTTTGCTTTTATTTATTATTTAGGCCATGCGTGTCACCACCAATATACATGTATATTCTAAGCTTCTAACGATATAACTGGGTTATGCTTTTACACGTTAAAATTAAGCGTAATTATTTTATTGTTAATGGATTGTGTCATGTCCTTTGTTTTAAAGTAAAACTTACTATATTCTAAGAACATTTTTCTATCATTGATAATGTAAATGTTGATGGAGGCAGGTTGAAATATAAGTTAAAACTTCTTAAAAAAACTAAAATTACTAAACAAGACACTCGTAAAAAGTTAGTTTAAAATGCAAGGGTAAAATTCATATAAAGAAACATACTATTTCATTCAACTTTGTTGATAAAATTAAGACTAAACTGTTGGGAACTCAACCTCCTCAAATAAGTATAAGGTAGAAAGAAAAGAGTGCACAAAAAAAATTAACGTGATTCAGTGTCTCAAGACCTAATCGAATTCACCAGAATAAAATTTACCTGTTGTAATTTTTGAACGGAAAAATTACAAATCCTCCTCACGTGTAATATTTGAACGAAAAACTACAAACTCTCTTCACATGTAATTTTTGAACAGAAAAACTATAAACCCTCCACACATGTAATTTTTGAATGGAAAAACTACAAACCCTCCCCACGTGTAATTTTTTAACGGAAAAATTACAAACTCTCCCATAGTGTTTGACACACTACCTAGAATCTAGTACATCCATTTACTAGATTTAAGGATGCGGTGCAAGTAAAGAAAACATGTTATTCTCTCTTATATAGTTTGTTTACTCCTCTCTCTTTCTAATACCCATTGATGTGAGACTTTGAATTAACACAAGACATAACAAATCTCCCCTTAATTCAAAGTTGTACACTTTTACAATGATCCTTCATTTGCATTAGAATCTTCTAACAAACAAAACTCTTCTAGAGCAGTCTTTTCCACCAACAACATCTTTTGACTTCTAGAGCAATCTTCCCTTGCAATAGAATCTTCTGACTTCTAGAGCAATCCTCCCTTGCATTAGAATCTTCTAACTTCTAGAACAATCCTTCCTTGCAGCAGAATCATCTGACTATTAAAACTCTTCTAGAGCGATCTTCTATTGCAACAACAACATCTTCTGGCCTCTAAAACAATCTTGCCTTGTAGTAGAATCTTCTAACTTTTGGAGCAATCTGTTGGACTTAAAACTTGAAAATGCTTAGAGTTGCTCTCTTGTGTTTTGATTTTAATGTTTATGTAATTTTGGTTTTCTTAGATGAAATGTATTAGGTTTTTCAATGTATTGGTTGTTTAGCCTAGACATGTGTTTATGGTTGATCTTGGTAGACAAGTCTTAGTTAGGCTAATTATTACTTATGATTTCTCAAGATTCAAATCATTGATTTTCCTCTAAAATTTTTCAAATAATCTTGAAGTAATCAATTGCCAACTAAGGTAATAGATTAAATCAATTTTCTGATAACGAACTAAAGTAATAGATTACCTGGAAACAGTAATCAATTACCACAATGATAACAGAGTGAGAATTCTTGTTTTGTCTCTGAGGTAATCGATTACTTCCTCGTTTTAATCGATTACCTCAATGTGAATCATATGGAAATGAGTTTGTCTTACCTTGATTTCTTTGAGTTATTTTTTGGAAAACTTTGAGAAGGCTTTTGAAGGGTTTGATATCACTCTCCTCTCAAACTCACGTGAAGAAGGTTAGAGTGAAAGGTGAAGAAAAGTTAAAAATTTTTTGAAATTGTGTCAAAAGTGCTTACGGTTTTGCAAAGTGAAAACATAGAGATTTTGGGTATTTTGGGCAAGGAACTCACGGTTTTGGATGTGCAAAAACTGTCCACTCTATAAATGTATTCATTGGTGGTGAAGAATAATTAAATAAGGCATGTAACTAAATAGTTAGGCTAGTTTAATTACTTTAACTATTAGTTACTTTTAAAAAGTAAGTCAATTTTTACTTAACTTTGAAAATTGACTTTGAATATTCCTTTCAAATTGTCAAATTGGATTTTTCCTCCATGTTTTCATCATGCATGACGTGAAGTGGTGATTACAAATTTTCCATGTGCCAAAATCTTCACAAAAAGACAAAGGTGGTTAAAAATTATTAGTTTTTCAATTTTTCCATTTTGGATGCAAATATTTCCTAAGTGTTAATGGCGCAACTCTTTCTACTTAAGAGCGTAACAGCCCAAGCTCCACGAGTCGACTATGACTTGGCCTACCCCGGCCTCCGCCATGGGACAATTGATGTATACCCACAACATTTTCTTCTATGTCATTCTTTGCATCTTTCTTTCATCCTTTTTATGCTTAGTTAATTGTTTTATAATCAAAGATAGCAAATTGTGCATAAATTTACATTATAGTAATTTAGATGTTACTAAAAATTCAGATTTTATAATGATTTTAAACTCTAATTACTCTTCTAAACTTTATGATTTTAATTCCATCCTTATACCATAATTAAGACAAAATTATAAGGATTCTAATAATTATTTTTCCCTAATTTTTCGGTTCACAGATTACTCTAGATAAATTTTCAAGACGTTTTCTATACTTAATTTACAGAAAATTTATTATACAGCGTTTTATTCCAACTTGTATATTTATTTATCGTACTCCTAATTTTACATTTTATGGATCATATTCTCTTTGATTTCCTTGTTGTTCTAAATTTTCAACTAGTACTGTGTAGACAAACGCAGTATGGAAAATAATTAAATTTTTCTGAAAATCGTATATTTTTAGAATCAGTAAATTTTTCTGTATAACAATATATAAATTTTACATATTAATTCTTAATAGGCTTATCATGCTAAATACAAAAAAAAATAATTGTCTACAAATAATAATATAATTAAAACAGTAAATTTATAGTAAGTCAGAAATATCAAATAACGTTCGAAACGTTAAATACTAATAAAAACGTCAAACAGTAAAGTTATTTTTCAACTATGGTTTTATTTAGAAACATAATCGTATTTTTTTTCAAATTACGTAACAATATTACTATAAGATGACAAACTGTTTTAAATTATGTTTTTCTACCTAATTAAAATATCACAGTAAACAGTTAATATGCACGTGCTTACAGAAATTTTAGTAAATGTTTTAACTACGTTTTTAGTATATGTATTTATTTATGGAAATTAGTTTTAAGGATTTTACACATGGTATTGATGTGTGATACTTTGATGTGTATGTGTAGTATGCCTTATTGTATGCACACATCTTGGAATCTAAGATGTCAATTCTTACCCCTCAATCCTTAAAAAAGGATTAAGAGATTTTGATGATAACAAAGGAGATTAATTGTGATTGAATTTGTTTTTTTGTGTGAAAAAAAGAATAGGCTTTTGTACAATAAACACAATTGAACAAAGAATATTCTTATTGCAAACTGAATAAGTAATTAAATAATTATCTTCTAGAAAAGAAAAACGAACTTACATTGTCTAAGGTAAAAGTAAACATGTCTCGTCCAAAGATAAAATTTGACATCTATACTTTTAAATTAAAGTTCATGCTTGCAATCGTCTAGTGTCGAAGCGAGAAAGTAAACTTGAATTTCAAATTTTATATTCACTTATTTGTTATCTTCCTCTAATAACTATGTTGAGATTTGTTTTTTTTTTTTTCCTTTATAAACTAATGCAATTGTACATCCAACTTTAACATTCAAAAATCTTAGACATTATCGCAAGTAACATTCAAAGCAATAGTGCAATATTGTTTCAGTACTGATAGTTCAGAATGAAAAGACATCTAAAACGCAAACATGTTGTGACCTCTCATAAACTTTTGTTTGAACTCATCATATTCACCTACAATTCTAACTTAACTAAAACTTCCAAAACATATTACATATATAATCAACCTATCATCTTAGAGGGAAATAAGAGACTACATAGAGACTTATGCGAAAAAAAACAAAGAAAAAAGAACCAATAAGTGAACTATGAAAAAGAAGGTTAAATATATAAAAACTTTTTAAAAAAGAAACACTTTGTTTGAGTGTACTTTGTTGAACAATTCTTTAACATGTAATATAAGTCAGGGATTAGATCATGTTTACCTGATAGTCTCGTGAATGTAGTGAGAGATGAAGCCATGATTTCGATGATGATCGAGTTCCCGTTTAGGGTGTATTGTTATGATGGTAGAGTTGAGGTGACAGAGGAGATGATAAGATTGGTGTGTCTCTCTTTTCCTCTGCCTAATAATCTCTTTATATATACACCCAAGTGAAAACCCTGATTAGGTCATGAGGATAATTACGTCCATCAAATAATTATCAATTAAATATGTGGGTATTCATAAGGTCAATGATCAATTAATTAGATAAATAATAACTTGGGTCACATAATAAACAACGAGTCTTACATTCTCCCACTTGACCGAGTAATCATTTATGATGAGCATTAGGTAAGTTTGATCAGATTTTAATACTCATTTTAGTTTTAAACCGAAACTGTAGCAGAGAAATATAGTTATTGAATCGATATTCAATTCAAGACCCCCATTAATCATATTACAATACCAAATTTAAAACTTAAGTAGACTAAGGATCAAATTGACAAATAAGCCCTCAACAATAATTTGTGTATAGTTGTTGTCTATATGTATTTAGGCATGCATAGACATATTTAAAGACAGACAAAACAAAATAATGAGGAAATTTTACTATTAAACGTAAGCAAGTAAAAATACACTTGCCACAAATGCTTGTCAGATTGTGGACAACCTTCTCAGAGATGGTAATCAAATCAAATATTATATTGTTTATCTATTATTCATATTTATAAATTTTATATGCAATGATGATTAATACATCAATAATTAAGTAATACTAACTAATTAATTTTATATTTTAAGGTACCATATTCCACGTTCATTTCTCCGGGAGGATGGTCAAAACACATTGGTCTTATTTGAGGAATTAGGAGGTCAACCCTTTGATGTCAAAATTAGCACAGTAACTGTTGACAAAGTTTGTGCAAATGCTTATGAAGGGAACCTATTAGAGTTAGCATGCAATAAAAATCAAGTCATTTCCCAAATTAATTTTGCTAGCTTTGGTTTGCCTAAAGGTGAATGTGGATTTTTTCAAAAAGGCCACTGTGAATCTAGAAAAGCATTAAATGTCATTAAAGAGGTAATATATGCCGTAACATTTAATTTCTTTTACGTACTTCCATTTGCTAAAATAAAATTGTAGTACCTAGCTAATTTTTTGTTTGCATTTTTGTTTAATTTGCAGAAATGCCTTGGAAAGAATAAGTGCTCTATTCAAGTTTCAGAGAGAATGCTTGGAGGTACCAAGTGTAAAGTTGCTCAAAATAGACTTGCAGTTGAAGCACTTTGTGACACACAAGTGAGCGACGACGACGACATGATGAAACCTTAGATTTTAATATTCTCCTGCTAGGAATTTACTTTCTTTAGTTCTTCGTTCCTAATTCATTAGTTTATTTAGGATTTGATGCACAGCCCTTATTTTAATTCGTATTATTTAGGAAGTAGGTACATTGAATTTTCTCCTTTAAATTCTAATAGCATGTCAATTTTATCTTTCAAATAATTTTAATTTTTTTCTACAGTTTATTTAAAGGAATTCAGACCAATTTTAAATATTCCCGCATTTCATGATTTAAAAGCTTAACATATTATTTAATGTAAGATTATCCGGCCAGTAAAACAAATTTTAAAATCTCTTAATCTCATTAATATAGCCGTAATCAATTAAGACTTATTCGATCTCTTCAGAACTCCGTAATTAAAAATCTATGGTTGGGTTGCCAATTAACTTGCTTAATTTTCATTTAATAAAGAGATAATAAATTTAAAATCTAATATATTTAACATAATATATACACTTAAAATTTATTTATCTATTATAAATTTAAATTATATTAAATTAATAATTATTTTGTGTAATGCATATACTAAAATATTAATTATAAATTAAATACATATTAAATTGGTTACATTAACTATTCTTGAGGCATAAGTTTTTCTTACTAATAAATTTGAAAATCTAAATTAATTAAATTAGTTGAAAAATTTTAATTAATGAAATGATTTAAATCTTATGGTTTCGCTTAGTTGAAGATATTTTTTTGACTTGCATCCTGTAATTTTCTTTATGCATTCTCCTTTTGATGGAAATAGCATGAATACTCTTCATTACTCTTAACCATATATGTATTCTCATCTTTTTCCTCAAACTCACCTCATCCTCTCGTTCTCTCTCTTCACCCATTATCCGTTTGTTCAATAAATTTGTTGTGGCGTGTGTCAATGATTCGTGGAGGTGAAAGCTTGTTAATTTGTTAATGTGTTAATGTGTATCCGGAGATAAACATTTTTAGCTGTTCGTGGGATTTCATATTTTGGAATCACCTAGATTTGTAATTCTGGAAATATTTTGTTATATACCCTATTCGGCTATTCCTACAAAGTTATGGGGTTGATGTGTAATGTATGATAAGCTCCCGTATCAGGCTTCAGTGTTAGTCTCGGATTTGAGGTTTAAGTTAAGATGGGTTTGTCAGCAGTGCTCATCAACGGAGAGATGATGATAAATTACTCCAATGTTAAAGAGGTGGTATATGGTGTTGGAGAAAGGAAACAAAAGAAAGGCTCTACAGACGATAGAGGGGTACAGACGATACTCGAATGTATAGACGATACAATGTACAGACGATAGAAGTGCAGAATGGACAGACGATACTGAAAAAAATGCCTCTCTTCTTATTATTGGAGTCTCTCTTCTTTCTAATTACATTCACACTTTGCATACATACAGAGTCTCTATTTATAGTGGTATCCACAACAACTAACCACTAACTAACTAACTAACAGATTAACAACTAACAAACTTTTGAATTAGACAATCTTTAACACTTCCCCCTAATTCAAAATCTACAGAAAATCAAAGACAAACTACATTCAGTAATCTTCTAAGTTCTCTGAATCTGTCAGCTCTCAATGACTTAGTCATTATATCTGCAATTTGAAACTCTGTTTTACAATGCTTCAGTCTGATCTTCTCTTTTCCAACTTGATCTCTCAGAAAGTGATACTTCGTCTCTATGTGCTTGCTTCTTCCATGTGCAACCGGATTCTTAGCTAAGTTGATAGCAGACTTGTTATCTATCAACAAGTCAACACAGCCATCAAAGCCAACCTTAAGTTCTTCCAGTAATGATTCTAGCCACAAAGCTTGGCACGCAGCATGACATGCTGCAATATACTCTGCTTCACAGGTTGATAAAGCTATAACAGCTTGCTTCTTGGAACACCACGAGATTGGAGAGCCAGAGAGTAAAAACACATAACCCATGGTGCTCTTTCTCTCCAATAAGTCTCCACACCAATCAGAGTCAGAATAGGCTACAAGTTGTAACCCAGCTTTCTCTGAATGATTTGAGTAAAGCACTCCAAAATCAAGTGTGCCACACAAGTATCTCAGAATACGTTTAGCTGCCATGAAATGCGACTTCTTCGGATTACTCATGAAACGACTTACCAAGCCAACACTGTACGAAATTTCTGGTCTTGTATGACAGATAAACCTCAAACAAACCCAATCATCCATTAACGAACAAAGTACCATCCACTTCTGATTCTCGTTCACCATGATCAAGTTTCAGACTTGCTTCTGCAGGCGTCTCTGCAGTATTGCATTCCAGCATTTTGAATTTCTTTAATACATCATGAATGTATTTCTTTTGATGCATAAACAGTCCACCTTCAACTTGTTTGAATTCAATGCCAAGGAAGTATGACAACCTTCCTAAATCAGTCATCTCAAATTCTGATTTCAAGCTCTGTTTCACAGCTTCAATATCGTTTGTATTGCTTCCAGTTATAAGAAGATCGTCTACATAAAGACAAATGAATAGAATACCTCCACCACCCATTGTTTTAATGTAGACACCATGCTCTACACTACATTTCTTGAAGCCTGAACTTGAAAGGAAATCATTAATCCTTTTATTCCAAGCTCTCGGTGCTTGCCTTAAGCCATACAGAGCTTTTCTCAGACGATAGACCTTGTTTTCACTTCCTTCTATAACAAAGCCTGGAGGTTGAGTAACATAGACTTCTTCTTCAAGAGGTCCATTTAGGAATGCTGATTTAACATCCAGCTGCCACATATTCCAGTTCTTCAACGTAGCAAGAGCAACAATCAGTCTAACAGTTTCCAATCTTGCAACTGGTGCAAACACTTCAGAGAAATCAATCCCTTCTGTTTGCATAAATCCTCTAGCCACTAGTCTTGCTTTGTATTTGACGATAGTGCCATCTGGATTCAACTTAGTCTTGAATACCCATTTCACATCAATAGGCATCTTATTGGCTGGAATTTTCACCAGCTCCCAGGTTTCATTCTTCTTTATTGACTTCAACTCTTCATGCATAGCTTCCTTCCATACTTTGCTTTTCAAAGCTTCATCAATGCTGACTGGTTCTGCATTTGCAAGAAGTGCAATATGCTGGTGCAATTCTCCTTCGTCTGTGACAGCATCATCGAAAGTAATTTCGCACTCTCTGAGTCTTGCTGGTAAAGTTCTGGATCTGGTGGGTCTTGTTTGAATACATCTCTCAGGTGAATTTCCACCTTTAAACTCAGGGCTGGTTTCGTCTGTGTCCGGTGTATCAGACGAAAGCGGATCTACAGACAAAACAGGAAGTACAGACGACGTAGGTACAGACGAAAGTACAGACGACGTAGGTACAGACAAAAGTACAGACGACGTAAGTACAGACGACTCAATGAAATGTACGTCTCTGCTGAATGCTACTTGTCGCGTCTTAGGATTGAAGAGCTTGTATGATCCAGTGGAGTTGTAACCAACGAAGATCAATTGTTCACTTTTATCATCCAACTTCCTTCTCTTTTGATCTGGAATATGCCTATAGCATAGTGAACCAAAAACTCTAAAATGCCTAATTGAAGGTTTCTTCCCTGTCCATACCTCTTCTGGAACCTTAAATTCCAATCTCTTTGTAGGACAATGATTCAACACATAAGCTGCAGTTGCTGCTGCTTCTCCCCAAAATTCATGTGACAGACTTTTACTCTTCAGCATGCTCCTAACCATGTTTAGGATGGTTCTGTTTCTTCTCTCAGCCACTCCATTATGTTGAGGAGTATAGGGTGCTGTTATCTCATGCACAATCCCATTTTCCATGCAGAAATTTTCAAATTCTCTGGAAGTAAATTCACCACCACCGTCTGTTCTCAGTATTTTGATGGATTTTTCAGACTGCTTCTCAACTAAGCACTTGAAGGATTTGAAAATGGAAAACACCTCATTTTTAGCCTTAACCAGATAAAGCCACAATTTTCTGCTGAAGTCATCTACAAAAGTCACAAAATACTTGTTCCCTCCTAAAGATGGAACCTCAAATGGACCACACACATCTGAATATACCATATGCAGTAAACTATTGGCTCTCGATGCAGTGTAATTGCTGAATGATGATCTGGGTTGTTTACTGATTAAGCAGCTATCACAGACTTTCTTAGGCACATGTACAAACGGAAGCCCAAGAACCATTTCTCTGGACTTCATGAGACTAAGATCTTTGAAATTAAGATGACCAAGCCTCATGTGCCACAACCAAGTGTCGTCCGATAGAATTTCGGAGTTAAGACATTGAGTCTCAACAGCATTAAGATGTAGCTGGAAAGTTCTGTTTGATGCAAGCGGTGCCTTCATGATCTTCTTTTCTTCAGCATCAATAACTTCCAAGAATCCGTTCTTCATGGCTATTGAGAAACCTTTCTCCAATAGTTGTCCCAAGCTGATTAGATTGCTACTCATGGTAAGCACATAGAGCACATCATACAGCAACGCATTCCCACCATCCTTTCTCTTGATTATCACATCTCCAATGCCTTCTGCTTGAATCACTCTATCATCAGCAAACTTTACTTTTCTTTTCTTACTTGGATCAAAATTTATGAGCCAATCTCTATGGCCTGTCATGTGATTAGAACAGCCAGAGTCTGCATACCAAACTTCTTCACCGCAAATCTCTTGAGTATTTGTCGTCTGTAACATTACAGACGCAGACGACATATCAGACGCAGACGACATATCGGACGCAGACGAAACAGAGGTGCACAAATCTTCCTGCATCGTCTGCACCATTAGCAGAACAGGGCTTTCATCCCTGTCCTCTTTCCTATCTTCTTTTACCATATGAGCTTCATCATGTTGTTTCCTGCGATGATCAAACTGGCTTGGGGGAGCTTGACATTCGGATGAAAAATGTCCAATTTTATTGCAATTGAAACATTTGAGTTTCTTTCTGTCTATTTTCTTCTTTCCTCCTTTCCAATTGGATCCTCCCCTCCTTGAGGAAGTTTCTGTTTGATCTTGATCAGCCTTTTCTTGTTCTTGATGAGAACTTCCTCGCCTTTTCCTCGTAATCTTTCCCCTTTCCTCGGTTTCTCGTATCCACCCGCCATCGTAGCCTCCTTTCTTCGTAGTTCGGGCTTGCGAACCCGCTCTACAGTTTCTCAATGGATCTTTCAATGAGCCTCTGCTCATGTGCCTTGAGGGAACCTTGAAGATCTTCAACCTTCAGTTCTTCAAGATTTCTGGATTCTTCAATGGCCACAACAATGTGGTCAAAGTTAGGGGTTAGGGTCCGTAATACCTTCTCAACAATCGCTTGATCAGTCATCTTTTCACCACATGCCTTCATTGCATTGGTGAGAGTGAGGATTCGAGTAAAGAATTGAGCAACCTTTTCATTTGACTCCATTTGCATCAATTCATACTGGCGTCTCATCGTTTGAAGACGCACCTTCTTCAATTGGTCTGCTCCTTGATGACATTTCTCCAAAATCTGCCATGCCTTCTGTGACGTCTTTGCCTCTGCAATTTTCTCAAAATGTGCATCATCAACGCTTTGATGAATAAGACACATTGCTTTGCAGTCTTTCTTCTTATTTTCCTTGTATGTCATCCTCTGTGCATCTGTTGCATCTGTAGCAAGCTCTGGGTAGCCATCTTCAACAATCTCCATAACTTCTTGAAAACCGAAAATGGCTTTCATCTGAATACTCCATCGATTCCAGTTCTTGCCATCAAGAACAGGGAGATTCGATTGTAAGGCTGCGCTGGTGTGTGCCATTGTAAGTCAACCAACAAGAACGTCCCTTGAATCTGAACCACGCTCTGGATACCAGTTTGTTGGAGAAAGGAAACAAAAGAAAGGCTCTACAGACGATAGAGGGGTACAGACGATACTCGAATGTACAGACGATACAATGTACAGACGATAGAAGTGCAGAATGGACAGACGATACTGAAAAAAATGCCTCTCTTCTTATTATTGGAGTCTCTCTTCTTTCTAATTACATTCACACTTTGCATACATACAGAGTCTCTATTTATAGTGGTATCCACAACAACTAACCACTAACTAACTAACTAACAGATTGACAACTAACAAACTTTTGAATTAGACAATCTTTAACATATGGGAGACCAATCTGATGTTGAACTTAATATAAGAAATAACTAATGAGAGTTTAAGTGAATAATGAGAGTTTAAGTGTGTAAAGGGAGTTTAAGAGAACTTCCTAAAGGTAATCCTCTATTTATACGGAGGTTGTTTTCTTACTCTACATTAAAGGTTATTGAAGATTAATAGATACCCTGACATATTGTTGGTGGCGTAGTGCCTATTAGTAAATTGCTCCTAGATCTCATGGTATTAAAAACAACTTGTCCATCGTCAATAGTACCATGTCCAAAACAATATATGTTACCATTTGAAAGAATTCAATAAAATATTAATCATCACCGACAAATATATATATATATATATGCAAGACAATAACAAAAATAAGTTTTCTTCGGCTAAAATATGGGCTCTAGAATAAAAAATATGGATGTTTCTAGATATATAATAGATATCGAAAACATTTAAACAAATAATCTAGTGTTTGCTAAAATATATAATGATATTCTCTAAAAAAGGAAATATGAACACATCTGGGTATATGATATTTATCTTTAGAAAATTTTGGAATCGCTTTTTTCTAACCTACCCAAATTCAGAATTCTAAAAAAATCCAAATTTAATAATCTATAATATAAAAAAAATTATGATAAATTTCATAATTCATAACTCAAAAAATAGCCTAAATATTCAAATTTAGAATGCAAAAGCCCTTCCCCATAAACCACGGAAACCTCACGAAAATCATGTAGATTTTAATTTTCATACAATATTAATTTTTCTTTCCTACTGCATTGTTTAAAGGAATTCAAACTAATTTCAAATATTTCTGTTCATAGTTTAAAGTTTGAAATATTGTTTTAGAGTGAAATTATCTAGTTAGTAAGTCAAATTCCGAAAACTCCTTTTCTCACTTTTAGACAAGTAGCTCATAACAAAAAGTCATCAAAACTCTTCAGAACTCGTGAAAATCATGTATATGAGACTTGGGTCATTAATTAACTTGTTTAATGTACACAATGAAAAAATAAAGAGACAACAAATCTAAAATCTAATTTATACGTGTAAAAGTATTTATTTATTATAAATTTAAATGATATAAAATAAATAATTATTCTGTACAATATACAAACTAAAATACTAATTACATTTAAATATATACTAAATTGGTCACGTTAATCATTAAAAGAAACTACGGTTAAATTTTTTGTATCAGTAAACTCCAATTTGAACTAAATCAACCGACTCCAAAGATAATTGATTCAAATATCAAATTCGTAATTTATAGAATTAAGCAAACCAACCTTATATATTATAACTATATCCTAATTTTAAGATGTTTGTGTTAAATGACACTTTCGTACCGTTGAAGTCAGAAGAGGGCCAGGTTCTACAGAAAACCACAGAATTTAAATGCATAACTGAAGTCAATATCTAATATGGAACATTACATATGAATAAGCCTTTTACTTTTACCTCCATCCTGAAGAATATACTTCTTGGACATTTCCTTCAAGGTTTCATACGCAGCAAGATCTATGCCAGCATAAGGGATAATCCCCATAAGAGAAGGAATCAATCCCCTATAAAATGCCCGGGGTCCTTCCTGAACCCATATATCTTTTGAAAGAGTTCCAAGATTAGGAACTCTTCCACTTTCACAAGCATAGGTTTGTAATCGTGTTTTAACAAGATCCAAGGGATATATTGCAGTTTGAGCTACAGCACCAGCAATACCACCGGCAAGCAGCCGCCCCGAAGCTCCAATATCAGCCTTTACCTCTCCCCCTTTGGCACTCACAATGAAGGTTTTCATAATCTCGTACATATAAAACCTAATGGCACTCTCTGGGGCCACCTTAACAACATTTAAGGCATTGCCTCGAAAAAATCCTAAGAAACGGCCTTCTTTCCATATATCTTTTATTGCAGGCATTATATGAGCTCGTTTTGTTTGGACTTGCAACATAACTTTTAGACTATCAAGGGGTGCCGTTGCTGTGCGTGATGCTGCACCTGCTACTCCTCCTGCAATCAGATATCTGCTTGCATGAATGTGTTTACCAATGCCTGCTGGAATAACAGTCTGTTCCCCAATATCAACCATACATATCCGCTCCAAATAATGGTAAATGTTCTCAATGGTTGCTTCATGAGGGTAAAGAAGCAGAAAATCCCTCCATTCTTCAAATGTTATAACACCATTATTATCCTTGTCCACACGCTCAACAAAAAGGGCGAGTTCTTCATCATCAATCTTAATCCCTGCAATAGAGAGACTAATGCAACTTATTGAATGAAACAGCCACCAAAGTACACTACAGAATCAAGAAAACCTAAGTCACATTAATACACTAAAATTAGAAACCTGGAATCCAAATTCAACATTTGCAATCAGATAGAAATGAAAGGACTATACTGCGTACGCTTTCCATTGCTTACTTAGGACAGACGAAAAGAAAATGGCAAACATGTGTAATTAGTCAATCAAACAACAAGGGCAGATGGAGCTAGAAATAAAGTTACACAGAAATATTGGTTAATGTTGTATGTACTTTGAAATTTAACATCAGTTTATGTTACTGTACTCAGCTATACCTGCTGATCAGAATAAACCTAAAATCAAGTAAATCAGTTAGTCAATAAGGCTAAATTCAAATGGGAGGGTTTTATAATAGGTGGTTTTCACTTTCCTTACTCATTCAACTCTCTATAATGCAACCAGATCCTTTACAGGTAAGAAATCTCATAGTTAAATTGCTTTTATCCGGAAAAAATATGTGAAAAAAGTGCAACATTCTTCTCACCACTACATCAGCATATGTAATCAGGACTTCTCTGAAATTAACAAAAATTTCTAAGAAAATGCACATAGCCTAGTATCATAGTCTGGCAAGGGAATGTACATAACAGAATTCACAGTTTCAACCTCCAATTTTTCCTATGACTTGAGATGAACATTTGATGTCAAATTGTACCACTATTTCCGTTTCAATATAATGAACATTTTCCTATTCATCAAATACCTTACCCTGCTTGACATCTGCCTTCTTTTAATTAAACCTAGAATTCACTATCCTCACCAAACCCAAATTAGATGAAAGTGTAAAACTGATCTCTGCATAAATGGAAGGATAAGAATTACCTGGTGTTCTTGGCATACTCCCCCCTATTCAACCAAGTTACCCTACTCGGCATAGTAACACAGATAAGAACATGTATGAGTATGAAACATGTGGCTATGTTGCCAATAGATTAGATGTATTGTTTGAACTATAGACTTAACAGAACATTCAATTATCCACTGATTTCTGGGATGCACGACTTCTCTTTTCCTCAACACCAGATTGGGAAAATCTCTGCCGAAGATACTGCAAAACATCTTCTATTTTGACACCTTTCTTTGCCAATAGAACCATGCCATGATAGAGTACATCAGCCATCTCTGAGGCAGTACGTGACTTGTCCTCATTATCCTCCAGTGTTTGACACAACTCGTTTGCCTCTTCTCTGCAAGTAGAAAAATGCAGTTAAAATCTGATATCATTAAATGACAGTCGTTTAATACATATTTTTCCTTCAAGCAAAGTGAATTATATAATAAAAGTGGTGTTTTAAGTATTAGGTAGAAGGCGTTTATACAGAAGTAATTGTATCAACTACAAATGCTTTGTAGTGCATGAAAGGCATGTAGAATATGGCATTTTGGGAATAGAGATATATTATTTCCCCTTCTAAATTCAAACTCAAGAATAACATGAGAAGATATACATAACCTGACTTTAGAGCACAGCAACTTATCATTAAGCAATAATCGCTTTGTCTATGAAGGCTTTTCATGTTCTGTTTCTACTAACTCGGCTTTGCGTTGGGAGATTGTTGACTCTAATGCATACAAAGTTGTTAATGCCAATTTATTTTCTCTATCCTGTAACAGATAAATCAAGTCAATTTGAATATTGCCAAACTTCCTCTGCAGGGAAACAAGGCAATGACACGTTTATTTTTATTGATTGAAATTACCTCTTGCTTATTTAACAAGTCAAAAATTGATGTATAATAGCATGTTTCTGCTCCCGTGTGGCAGGTAGGCCCATCAGGTTTCCCCAGGTATATTATCTGGGAAGTAATTAACAGAGGGGAAAAGCATTAACATGTGATACCAAAAGAAAAAAGGAAAATATAAATAATTCAACGTGAAGGAAAAAAGGGAAAGTGCTTACAGAATCACGATCACAATCAAGAAAGACATCAAGAACATTGATAAAATTATTGGAGGTCTCTCCTTTGGTCCACAATGTAGACCGTGATCGGCTATAGAATGTGGCCTTTCGAGAAGATAATGTTGTAACAACTGCTTCTCTGTTTGCATAACCTTGCATTAAAATGGCCCCCGTGTCTACATTCTGAGCTATTGCCACAACCAAACCTTTGTTATCCCATTTTACACTGTCCAGTAATGAGTCTACCTGACAAGAGTTTAATATGTAAAGGTAAAACCAAGAATTTCTAGTTAAAAAAACACAAGAAAATATAATAAGAACAAAGAAACGAAAACAACAAATGCTATGAAATTTCACAAACAACACGGGATGAATGTTCTTGTTTCCTCAGATCAATCAATGCTAAGGGGGCACAAGATCAAACTTCCTTTTTCTCAATCTCTACCAATAATGCATCTTAAACTCCAGCAAAGTCATAAAATTTAATATTAAAAGAAAAAACAGTTTCCACTGTCTAGGTTATATTGCATGTGCACTGTATTGTATAACATAAACCAACCACAAAAAAAATTTTAAAGATTTTGGATTCATGTTTAGGTTATCTACACATAGTTCTACTATCCTCCTGTTAGTTACTTAAAGCCGAAGCCACAAACACCATCCTTGAGAAGACTTCAATAGAAAACAACTATTTTTTCATAAAGGAAGAAAAACTATTTAGAAAAAGAAAGGAAAAAAATCATTTCCAATGCATTAAGTAACTTTCATACTTACAACAGCTCATAAAAGTCCTCATCCAAACTTAACAGTGAACCGAATCCACAAAATCAGCTGTCAAGATATTTCAGCATATTACAATTGAAAAATCAAGTAAAACCAATTTCATGGTTTAGAAATAAGTAAATACACTTCTTGCCCAACTGTCATCTTTGCAAGTCACACACTTCACACTCCATTTAAAAACAGTATAACAGAAACACTGGTTTTGTAAATCAAGACTTTGTTCGGACTGATTAATTACTTCATAAACAGTTGAGGAAAAAAAAAAGGTAAGTTGACTTAAACTTCTGCCATAAGTTAAAATCAACTATCACCTCAATTTCTGGATACATTAATCAAAGTGCATAAGTTGATTCATTTTACCTTTTTATTTTCTTTCCTGTAAATACTTATGTTTCCTATAAATACTTAACAGAAAATTTTATTCAAACATGGTCCTATTCATACTCATTCAAAACAACTTCTTTCACAACTTACAAAAATACCCATTATTACTTTAACTACAAAAGTCTTATCCTACTAGGTGAAATCAACTACATAATCTATCATACGATGTCATTCACCTCACTTTAAACACAAAAATACCCATTTATACTCTGTCTTCATGCAAATGGATGTGGCCACTATGGGCCTTTATCATGCCTAGAATGAATTTAATATCTGTCATGCCAACGTCAGCGGAGGAACATTGAGGATCAACATGTGCTGCTGTCAGGAAACCCAAGACCAAACAAAAGACGGAAGCTGATATGAAGTGCAGTATCATGGGTGATTTGGAGGAAAGGAAATCAAGAAATTTTCAAAGAAAAGCCTTTCAACTGGAGGAGGCAAAACAGGAGGTGTTGGTCTATGGTTGGTCATGGCTTAAGAACTATGAACCTACATTCAGCTATTCATATACACAATGGCTGACAAGTTTTGAGGCATGCATTAATAATTGACTGGCTGAGACAAAATGGTGAATCCAGAGGAAAGTGGGAGTGGGAGTCAGGAACTGTCATTAATCTAATAGTGTTTCAAGACAGGACTCATGGGCATATAAAGGGAGGAAGTAAATGAAGCATTTGATCAAAAGGTGTTACAAAAGGTAAAATGCATGGGGGTTAGAGGTGATCATTTATTAAAGTAGACAAGAAACATTGATGCAGGATTGGGTTGCGTTGCATTATCAACGTTTGTGACACTAGCAGTGAGACAGCTCATTTATTGTGCTAAGGAAAGGAAAATGCAGGATTTGTAATTTTTGGTAATTGGTTATCCAATATTTGCTGCGGGCACAGTTTAATTATAACGTAACCAATACATAGACATTTGATTTGTAAGTGCTGGGTATCACTCCTACCCTGTTTATAATGCTAATCTTTGCTTTTTCTGACCAAAAAAAAACATGAATGTTCTTGTTAGAACTTTGAGAAAAATATTTGAAGTCATCAAAAAATATGTGAAAATTTGGAGACTTGATTCCATAGAATTATATTGATACCCAATTTAAGCATGTATGTATATATATGTATATAACTTACATCCACAGTTTAATGTAAACTGCAACTTCAGATAGAAATCAAACAACTAAAAAAACGGCATCAAAACTTTAAAGGTGCAAACAGGAAACAAAGGTAGTTGATAAATAAAAATGGTTTATACTACATCAAAAAGAACTTCTAGTTTCTGGTCTGCACTAGATATGGCCTCTTGATGATGTAGGAAATTTTACCAGTTGCTCCCTATCACATGATCACTTCCATTAAGTGTGTTTTTGGATTTAATTAGGACCATCCAGAATCAAGTTAAAATACCACCTAAGGCGATATTAGATAATTTTTCACATGCTTGGTTCTACATTGAGGAATCAGTTTTGGGTCCAGAATAGATTTGAAGTTGAATAAACTTTGAAGTAACTTTTGTGTTGTATCAAAACATTCATACTAAGCGTTACTACTAATTTGCTTTTAGAATAAAAAACATCCAACGATAAATCACATCACTTCAAAATCAATTTTGTAAGCAGTCACCAAAGGACACTAACAAATAAAGCATAATTACATAACTACTGTTATAGATATTTAAGAAACCAATCATATTTTTTTAAAAAAAAAATCAAAATCAGAGACAGTGTTTGTCTCATGTAACTTCTATACAATCTAATTCACAACAAGACACAATGCAGATCAAATTGCACACCCCCTACTAGATGATGAATCAAAGGAAATCTCCAACAGAAAACATCTGAAATAGATAGTCAACAACCGTCAGTTCCTTTTTGTTAGTATGGTTTGGGGTCTACTCTCTAAGGCATTGTTCATGCAACACATATCAGCAAGTGAGTATAAGTTCACACTAGTTAGTTAGTCAACACAGAAAGAAGTACCTTAGAGTTTGACGTGTTCATGGAAGCAAAAACTACCCCATGGGTCTTCCTACCCTTGTAACTGCAATTGAGGTTTCCCTTGTGGAAACCCCTCGCGGATTGAAGCATGTGAACATACGACACAGCCATTACTTTCAAAGGAACCTATTAAAAATTTCTCAGTAAACCATAGGAAACAGCCATAGAAAAACACAATTTTCTTAAAAAAAAAAATGAAACTGTGTTTGAAAGAAAGAGTATTGATACATATAAAATCTGCAATTCCTTGTTTGAAAGAAAGAAAAAGTATTGTGATGAATGAAAACAGTAGTTATAACAATATGTACCGCTGCGACAAAATGGGGCTCTGCGTATCGGAATTTCGAAGGCAGAGCAGCAGTGACGGCAGCACGCGGCGGCGGAAACTGGAAGGTTTCTGGTTCGGAAATAGACCTCTCACACTTCACGTGCTGTCAGAGTGTCAGTGTCGTAACTCTCTATGTTTTGGGCTTTTTATATTTTTTTATTTTTTTTAGTGTCTGGTTGCAAATTGGGTTGCTTCTCTGCTTCTTTTCTTTTGGACCCTCGTTCTTCAAATAAATGGTGACTTAGATTAGAAGGACAGAAGAAAAGCATAACACAATTGGAACTTTGTCAATGTCCAGCTTGGTAACACTCACATTTTTTTAATAGCATCTTGCTTTTTTTCACTTTTTAAAGATGGTAAAGTAATTTTTTTTAACATGTTAGCTTCTAATTTTTAAATTCTTTTCATTTTTAATGTTAAAATATTTATTAAATCTTTATGTTATCTATTTTAAAAAATTAAGTATCCATACTAAAAATTTAATTATATTAAATTTAATTGAAAATATTTTAAGGTGCAATACGACATTAGAGTATATAAAATAAAATAAAATATATAAATTTCAACTAAATAATATAATTAAAATAAGTGATTTGTGATCTATAAATAAAAATTATAAAATTACAATTAAGAATTTTAAAAATTAAAATTATAAATACTTTAAAATAATTTTTTATCAATAACATAAAATTAAAACTTATATAAAAAAATCTTTAAAATATGTTCAATTCTGTCATTTTATATTTATTGATTATTTTACTGGGTCATTTTGAGAAAGTTTATTTAAATTTATTTGTTAAAAAATCTTGTTTTAAAATAAGAAGTTATTTTAAATTGTTTTTCTTAAAAAAAAAACAGATTTCTACATTTTTAAATAAGCAGATCATTTTTACTTCTTAAATGATCTCTAATATTTAAGTGATCATGAAATTGCATTGATGATCTTAATAACACATCTATCCTAAATGTCATAACTTGTGACAGCAAGAGAGACGAGAGGATAAAAATCTATGGCATAATGAACATTTTAAAAACTTTCTAGTGGAACAACGATAAAAATCTTTCTGTATCATTGAATTATATCGCATATAGTATTATATCGCAACCCAGATTAAAACATTTTATTTTTGCAAAACAGGGATCAGTGCCCCAACGGGCAAATATATTAGAAATCTCTAAAAAAAAAAAAAATTGTCATATTTACATATGCTCCAAAAACCAAAAGATAAAAATGGGTAGTTTGTAAAAATTCTACATGATGCTTTTAAATTAATAGCATGTTTTACGAGGTTTGTCTCTAAAAAATATGTCCTCGAACTAAAGTAGTACAAGTTGACTAAACTTATTTATAGCATTCACAGTAGAAGAGCATATATGGTTGCTAAAGTGGTTGTTCCAAGTGTCGAAATCACTAACACAGAATCCGACTAAATATATATATGGATTTGAAACCACCGCATAAGTCACAAACTTGCTATAATTTTTTGAAATTTAATTTGTGATTTTTTTAATTCGACTGACATGAGTTTAACCACAGGTTACACAGGAAGTCCACGTATGCTTAATTAAAAAAAAATAGTAATAACTTTAGTACTTTAATAAGTTAATTATAAAATAGAAATAGAATTGTAGAATAGAAACTAAATGATTTTTTATATTTAAAATTAAATATAAGATGATATTTGTTTTGAATTTTTTTTCTATTTAGATAATTAATATTTTTTTATTTATTATTGATATCTTTTTGTAATATTGATACCTTTGCGTTTATTTTATTTAATTGTTTTTTATGTAAGTTTGTAATAGACTCGATACTTAATTTGACTTTTTATATATGTTTTAAAATGCTTTAAAACATTGATTGATTTTAGATTTAAAGTTTAACTTTTTTTTATTACTTTACACCGCTCTTGATACGTGGATGTTGCGGTGGAATTACAATATATTAAAATATAATTTATTTAAATTATGAATTTTTGATGATTAATTGTAATATAAGTTAATTAGTCAATTACTCCATAAAATTTATATATATATATATATATATATATATATATATAACTTTTTTATTAAATTTTTTTTTCTTTACATTTTATAAAATTATTGGCTAATTGACTTATATCATATATGGTAATTGGTCACAAACATTTCATTAATTTGACACACAATTTATAAATTTTTTCTTTATATTTTATGAAATAGTTAACTAACTTAACTTACTTGTATTATAATTGGTGACAAACATTTCTCTCATCAATATGACACACTGGTCCGTGAGATATGATTTTACATATAATTTTTCATGCATTTTTGCATAAATATCCATAACTTAACTATTTGAAACCATTCTCTTTTTATTTAATTCTTCCTATTTTTTCTTTTGTGTTATAAGACCTATCATTTCTTTATAATTTGTGCTTTTATATATATATATAAAAAAACAACATTGCTCCCCTCTATCGGCATTCGACGATCCTGAACACAAGGGCGTCACCATCGTTGCTAGGTAAAACTTAAACAGTCTTTTTTTTTTTTTTACTAGAGTTATCTTGTATTTAAACGAAGAATTAAAATTTTTTAAGAAATTTAAATACTGAACTTTTTAGTTGTCTTGATTTAAATTGTTTTTATTTTATATTTTTTTTAGATAAATCAAATTTAATTTCTTATATTTTATTTTTCTTGTTTGTATAAAGTAATTTAATTTTTAAGAAATTAAAATTTTTATTTTTAAATATTTATTTAAAAATTAAATTTTTAATATTAAATAAAAATAAATACTAATAATTTTTAAATACTTAAATATTCAAAATAATTTTAATGCTACATGATAAATTCTGATGTCACAAAATATTTAATAATTAATTTTTTGATACTGAATAATTAAAAGTATAATAAATACTTAATTGTAATTAAGAACCATTAAAAATAAATAATTATATAAGTTATATTTATATATAAGAATTTAAATGAATTTTAAAAATAATAATAGAAATGCTTTTTGAAATATTAAAAGGTATAAAAAGATAAAATATATATTAATTAATATATTTTAAAATAAACAATACTTCAGGTCATTAAATATATATTAATTCCAATAATATAAAAAATAATAATTAAATTAAATTTTAGTTTTATGTATACTTTTTTATTTTTAATTATTATTATAAGTTTAATTAAATAAATATTAAAATAATTTTTTATGTATCATTAAAAATATAAAATTAATATAAATGTGACAGATTTTAATATTTAAATAAATTCAAAGTTTAATGTTATTTAAAAAAACTTTTAAATAGTGTAATATAATTTAATTGATGAATTAGGAATTTGAAATTTTTACACTTTAGGTAGAATTTTAAATTCTTTAATCTGAGTGACATTATTTTCAATTTTTTAAAATGTTTTATCTAAACAAGTCAATTAATTTAATAATAATTTAATTTTACAGAATAAATATATTAATCTCTAAAAGATTGTCTTATCTAAACACACTCTTATAGTTAAGAGATTGAAATGAATCTAATGCTTGGAAAACAACAAACTAAGTTGAAAAAAAATATTCTTAAGTGTAATCATGATTTAAATAATTAATCAATACACAATTACAACTAAAATAAAAAAATATTAATAATTCAAATTTAAATAAATACTCCTAAAGACTAGGAGTTGGCCAAACTAAGATATTATTCAAAATAAAGAAAATTACAATAAACTCCTTCATTTTCTTCCTTAAACTTAGTGCTATGTAGCAATTAGTTTTTATAATAAACGTCACATATTTCAAATAATTTTTGAAACTTTTAAAAAACTTACTTAGTCGTTATATCTATTACTTGATGTTAATTTCTACAACGAATTTATTCAATCTTATCCTTAATAAGATTTCTTAAGAAATGATTTATTCAATCTTATCCTTAATAAGATTTCTTAAGAAATAAAACCTCACGCTAATATATTTACTAATATATTTACTGCTAATATGTCCTGCTAATCACATTTAAATTAAACTAGATTATTAAATTGCAATATAGCATGACCAATGTCAACTTGCAAGGATTACTTAAATGTTCTTTAAGACAATGTAGGAGAAGAGTTTTTAATAAAGAAATGAATAGAATAATTGAAGTAATTGAAGTTAACAATTAAATCAAAAGGAAATTGCAAAAGTGAAAACTGAATTAACGAGGTTCAATTTGATTCTTCTTTCGATCCAAAAATTCCCTTACTGGTTTTAAAATAAAGTTGGAATTACATATGTAGACCAGTGAAATCTCAATAATTAAATAAAAACATAATATTATGATAGAGGTATTTTATCAAATACTTGATGACTATTAACTTGTGTAATCACAATGGACATACACCTCGGTTTGAATCATAACCATTTTGGATTCACTGTTTTCACCGTCAAACAACAGTGAAATCCAATTCAGAAATTAAGTTTAATTCGTTAATCAATCAATTAACCCAAAACCTCAAGTCAAAAAATTGTAATTCCATACCATTGAACTTAAGGAATAATGGAAATCTACAGGAACTAGATTGAACTAGAGAAGTTAGTTACTCATTGAAAATTAATTCAAATGTGCTGAGAAGAAAATGATGTAAGGAAGAAGAAAAATAGTGTTGGACAGAAAAGGAAGAAAAGGGAACACGAGAGAAAGCTGAGAGAAAATGTAAATTTCTATTAGAAATTACTTAAGTGTAGAGAATGCATGTGCAAATGAGGGCTTTTTGACCATATTAGTATTTTTAGGAAAAAAAAATTACTGAAATAGAGTTGGTTAGAAAGTATTTACCGAATTGGTGTTATTTTGAGAAACCGCAAACTAGTTTGCGGAACCAAAACCGCAAAATACCTTGCGGAACCACCAGCTTGAGACATCTGTCCCAACAAATCTGAGTTGGCAATGAAATCGCAAAACAAGATGCGGTTTCTCCACAACATGACACGTGTCCCATTTAGGGCTCACGTGGAAGCAGAACTGGATTTATGCATGACACGTGGCGAAACCGCAAGGTTTTTTGCGGTTTCACCAGGACGCGCCACGTGTCAGAGCAATGTTGGACGCGACTCTGACCGTACTTGAAACCGCAAGACAGATTGCGGTTGCAATGAAACCGCAAATCCCCTTGCAGTTTCATGAAAATCGCAAATCTGTTTGCGGTTTCCTCTCCATTTTTTACGCAGCCCCTCCTTCCCGGGACCACTATAAATAGCGAAGGAAGTAAAAAAATTTTACTTTCCTTCGTTTCCGGTTTCCCTTCAGTATTTATAATATACTCTTTTGCCTTTTTTATTCACAATGGCTTCCTCCTCTTCATCAAGTGGTGCAAAAATTGAATGTGGGCCAGTGGAAAATGATGTTTTATGGCTTCAGAAAGCCCACATTTCATAGCACGTTTGGAATACTGGGGAAAGCAGAAAGCTACAAATGAGGAGAACGGTTCCTCTTTATTTAGGACAACCAGTCATTCCTGATGCCATAGTTGATCTTTTAGAAGAAGCGGGTTTTTTTGTGGATGTGCAAGATAGGCTACATGAAGGTATTTTTTTAAAATTAATATTTTGAAATTTTTAGATTTATTTGAATATTATAATTTGTTACGTAGCATATTTAGATAAAGACTTAGATTTATTAGACTATAAAATTAGATATTAAGTTAGAGACTTAGATTATATAAGTGATACATAATTTATGTAATTAAATAGGATGTTAGTTATGGATTGAATAGTTTGTTACATATTAATAGATAATTTATCTAGGTTGGTAGTTGATTTAATTGATAAATTGGTAGCTTGTTAAAAAAAAATTAAAAAATAGTCACAGCTTAGTTTATAAATTTTTTAATCTTGTCTATTTAAAATAATTATGATAGTAGAATTAAATTTAGTATTAATTAATATTTAGGATTTAGAATGTCTATTGAAACATAGTCATTGAAATTGTTTAATTAAATATTTTGTTGGCATTTCATTTTTTATTATTACTTTATTAAAACTTGATTGATTGCAATATTTAAATTTGGTAATTAATTTTTTTTAAACTTCTGTTACGCAAACCTAAATGCATTTAGGTTATTCTATGTTATTTAGGAAATTTAATTTATTGTTTAATTTAGATACGTAAATTTAATTTGACATTGTTTTGTAATATTTTTATTATGTAAGTTGTTAGGTTATTATGTAATTGATTGTATGGTGTTATTTTTTAAAATTACGTAAGTTGTTAGTTGTTTTTTATAATTTATTTTTTGTTAAATTTTTTTTTTATTGTTTTGTTACGTTTGTTAGTTTATTGTTTAAATTTAATTTAATGTTTTTTAAATTACGTAATTTTGTTAGTATATTGTTGAATTTATTTTTTTTTATCAATTTATTGTTAATTAAGGAGATTTAATAAATTTACGTGTTTATTTTTTTATTATATCATTTTCTTTTGATTGTTTTATTTTATATCATTTATGTTAAAAATTATATTAATCAGGTACATCAGGGTCTCCTAAATGCCTTTATTGAGAGATGGAGACCTGAGACCCACACGTTTCACATGCGTTGTGGAGAGTGTACGATTACGTTGCAGGATGTTGGGATGTTACTTGGTTTATCAGTTGATGGTAAACCACTGATTGCTGATACACATGCACCCTGGGCTGATTTGTGTGAGGCAGTCTGACACGAGGTCGTACTCGTGCAAATTAAAACAATTAAATGTAGTATACTAGGGAGTGACTCCTAGGTCGTCTCTCAAGGACCATCAATTTATTTCTGTCAAAGACAAGACACGAAGTGGGGGGATTTCAGGCTTACGGAAATTTAAAGCAATTAAAGTGACTAGACAAAATCAATAACAACAAATAAAAGTCACCAATCCAATCTCTGTCGGATCCTAATTTCCCTCATTGGTTCAACAAAATAAAAGCACACATCTATGCAGTGTATTGGAACCTAGATCTCTGCATTCCAATACTGAACTATCATTCTAAAATCTTAGAGTATTTTCATCAAACTCTCAGTGGCCTTTAAACTCACGCGATCGCATGAGAGCTCACAACTTGGTTTCGAATCCTAAAATCAGTTCACTGCATTCATTGTTTATCAACAACGCCAGAAATTAACGATCTCAATTCAAAACATCAATCGACATAATGAAATTGAAATTATAAAATCCAAGATGAGTACTTATTCAATTAGAAACCAAGAACCTAAGGAATTTAGGAATCTGGTTGAGATTGAATTGGTTAAGAAAATTAGTTGTGCATAATTGAATTTAAACTTAACACAAATTGGGATTGCATAATATAAATAAAAAAAAAAAACAAAACAGAAAAGAACAACAACAAAATTAAGATACTAAACTTAATGAAGAACAATTGTTGGGAATTAAAAGTGCTGGAATTTAAATTGCTAGAAATTAAAGTATAGAACTTTATAAAATTCAAGTGAAGGTGGCAGAGCCTCCTAAGTTAGAATTTTATAATCTTCTATAAAATGCAAGAATTGAAAGAAAATGAGAAAGGGGCCAATGGCAAACCCTAGCAGAACATGAAGAGAGAAATGGAGCAAAAACTGGAAAATGCAGAAATTTCACTACGAATCAAGAATGAAATTCAAATTGAAAGTATAGAAGAATGGAAGTGCATTAATGGACGAATTCAAACACAACAATAGCTAGAAAAACTGAAATGGAAATGGCTAAAACGAAACCCTAGCAGAGAAGGGAAGAAGAAAAGAAAATGGAGCCAAAAGGAAATGGAAATGCTATAATGTGTGTAATGTGTGAAGTGCAGAATGTAGTGTGTCCAGAGAGCTCCCCCAACATCTGAATATATAGCCAATACATCAAGAGAAGTGGGGAGAAAAAGTCAAAGAAAGTGGGGAGAAAAATCATCAAAATCTGCCAAAAATTTCTCCCAAATCTGGTATGTCCCCTACTAAATCCAATGTGCATGTGATTGGGAATCCATTTTTTCTTCACTTGACAGCCCCTTTGCACATGTCAAATTGGGTGAGAGGTCCAGGGCTCAATTCCTAAGCAAAACATTACAAAGTGGATCAATTAAATGCAACTAAAAATTGGTCCAACTCGCATAGAATTCTGTCACTGGAACATGGTCTACTTTCAAGGCTAAATTCACCCCAGATTCAATCCGAATTGGATCTTCATGTCTTCATGACTTTTGTAGCTCTATCTCTCTTGTTTAAGAGGAATTTAATCGCTCATCAATTGGACATCTGTGGAGGGAGTTATGCCTATTTTACCGAGACATGTCAAATCGTTAAATGCTGGAATTTCCAGAACAGTTCGTGTGCTGCATTCAAAGACATTTTCACACTAGATTCACTCCGACTGGGAATTTTATGTCTTCATAGAAGTTGTAGATATTTGAGTCCTCTTTAATTTGACATAAAATTCAGCTCAATCAGAGATCTGTAGTGAAAGTTATGCTCAGTTTTGTAAACCTTGTCAAATCTGGATAAAAATAACGAATTAGACCAAATTTATCATTTAAAGCCAAAATGAGTCTAAACTCATAAATACATTAAATCATACTAATTGACCACTAATAATGCTATTTTAGGATACAAATGATGTAGAGAAAGTAATCAAAATATTGACTTATCACAGTCTTAGGAGTTAGACCGACAACAGATGTCATGAGAGGTTCTCAGGTGAAGCTTAGCTGGTTAGCTGATCATTTTGGTGATATTACACCATTTTTGGGGGATCCGCAGGCCTTACGTAGATATGCACGAGCATGGATTCTGTGTTTTGTTGGAGGTGTCATGTTTGTTGAAAGGAGTGGATCTAGGGTCTCCTTAAAGTGGTTGCAGTTTTTGATCGACTATAGGGAGATCAGTACTTATGCATGTGGTGCTGCCGTTCTAGGCAATTTATACGGAGAGATGTGTAATGCCACAAATTATGAGAATGTGGGCATTGGGGGTATGAAAGTCTTGGTCCAGCTTTGGGCGTGGGAATGATTTTTGACCTTGGTTCCACGCGTCATAGCACCTCATATGGAGCATACACCGATTGGTTACAGGTTAGTATCAACTTGTAATTATTTTAATTTTATTGTGATGTTCTTAATTATTTCCTCTTATGTTATGTGTAGGTGGATACCTGTAATGCACTAGATTCACGTCGACCATGCTATTGACCAGATGCGATTGAAGTTAGATGTGATAACAAATCGTTAGGTAAATTTGAATTTTTGAACAAAATAATTTTGTCATTTTTAAAATAAATTTTTAATATTTTAACTTTTTCTTAAATTTGTAGGTTGAATGGGAACCATATTTTGGTCCCAATATTCAGCATTTACTTGAGATTTGTCTTGCTAGTAGTGGTATTTGGAGAGACGTTGTGCCACTTTTTTGTTTCCAAATAGCTGAGTGGCACCAGCCAGATAGGGTGCTGAGACAGTTTGGTATGAGACAGTTCATACCAGCAGCTCCTTCTCAGCTTGACGGTCTCCACCAGCTGACATTGAGAGGGAAAGAGGACAGACATTGGACCTCCTTGCTTCAGAGTTTATTGCAGATCTGGGAGAATCGTCATCAGTACGTTGTTGATAGCATTCCTGATTCTCGTCCACTAAGTTATAACGATGACTACATGGTTTGGTATAGGAAGAAAACCATCATGTTTATTGACCCAAAGAACGCTCAATCGGTTGCTTTGGTAAAATTTCTACGCACTGGTATTTAACATTCATTGTATTTTTCATGATATATTTTGTTAACATAAAGTTTCTTTGTTTATTTTCAGAGTGAGATTTCTGAGAATCTCTTGTTTTTTTCCACTCCGCAAGGGTTGGCTATAGCTATGACGGATGTGATGTATTCATTGAGTCAGAGGTTGGCACAGATGAGTACTGAGTGTGCTAGGGTGATGGAGCCAGCTACGAGTGCCCGTGTTGGTGTGGAGAGGGTGCCTGTTGATGATGTTGAGATGTCGTTCAAGACTGTGGAGACTGCGGGCTTATCTCGTAGGAGGAGTCAGTTAGATCCACAACCACACATCATCCCACCGATACCTGAGTTTAGCGAAGGCATGTACTATACACCTTCGCAGTTTACTCAACCTCCATCTTAGTTGCCTCCCATGTACCAGTTTCCTGGGTTGTCACATACGTCATCCTCACATGAGCACACCATGCCATCATATCATCCATCACCAACCTTACACCAGTATCAGCATGATCCAGATGTTGTTGTACATGATATATTTGGGACTTCACCTATAGGTACTGCTTCCATTGATTTCCACACTCCCACTCACAGGCAGGCCCACCATATAACATACCTGCTGATGCTGAGTATATGGATGATTTGTTAGGGGGTCATCTTGGTCCACAGTTCGATGCTGCAGCTGATGAGATTCATCCTCTGCGACGTAATCCTTAGAGACATGCACGTGGCTGGGAGCGCTGGTGTGGGACTGGCCATAGGCACGGACATGGCCGACATGATTATTAGATAATTATTTGATTTGTTTTTATGTTATTGAAACTTATTGTATGAACCTTCTAACTTTTTTAGATTAATTGTTTATCAATTTAAGTTTTCAAATCGCATATTCGTAAATAAAACCACATGACTAATACTCACGTAAATAACAACATCCAAATATGTCTCGCTTACTTAACATGACACAATATATTGTTCACATTAAATAAAGAGGTTCTAATGTTCAGTGTTTGTAGGACACAATCTTCTGTTATGACCTTGTTGACCACATTTGCCACATCTTACTCTTCTCTGAGAAGGTTCTGTCCAATCCATTTCATTCCTGATTCTTGTCGATTTTGGTCTACCTTTTCCTCTAATAGTTGCCGGATCAGGAATGAGTTTCCAAGGTTGTTCAATATGTTGCAGTGCTTCTTCATTTCCCAACGGCCACCACTCACCTGAGTATGCATTCATTATGTATTCATTTTTGTAAACATTATCAACAAACTGATAAAAGTCGATAGAAACATATCCGCACACAGTTATCACGTGTGAACATGGATAATGAAAAACCTTAAAACGACCACATTGACAATATCGTTCACTTAACTTCACTATCCATTTTTGACCACCACGTTGTGTTCTAGGGTTGAATGCTTCTTCAACTTCAAACCTGGTCTGTTGTATGTCATATACCCGAACTGTGTGAGTAGCTGCTTCATCTTGATATCGTCGAAGCACTTGTGAGACTTTTGAACAGTAGATTTGACCGTCTAGATATTCCTGTTGAGCTCGACAACCCCTTTCAACACAATACTCTCTACAACTCCTGTACGTCGCCTTAACAAGGACTGTGATTGGTAGATTTCTGCAACCTTTAAAAACCTTATTGACACATTCGGAGAGATTTGTGGTCATATGTCCATAACGACATCCCTCTTCGTCATATGCCATACTCCATTTCTCTTTTGATATCCCTTTTATCCAAGTACAAACCTCAGGTCTTGTATCACAAAAATTTTCAAGTTGTCTATCAAAAATGTGCTTACATGGAATATATCCTACAATATCCAACGATAGACAAAAGTCAAGATACTATTAAATATTAATAACAAAACAATATAATTTTCAAACAAGATTTTCATACCTAATTTAACCAACATGCTCTTCAATTTTTGGTTCTTGAATCCGTGATTGAAATTGGACGCAATGTGTCTAATACAATACACATGATATGCATACGGTAGACTCTAACCGTTTTGTTCATTTTCAATTGCCGACTTTATGTTGCGATGCCTATTAGATATAACACATATGCCTAATCTGTTGGTTACGTTTTCAATGCATCTCTTCATAAAACCACCAACCAAGTGATTGTGTTTCCTCTTCAACAACAGCAAATGCAAGAGGTAATACACAACCATTACCATCTTATGCGGTGGCAATTAACAGGGTTCCCCGATATCTTCCATACAAGTGTGTCTCATCCACTTGTATAATAGGCTTACAATATTGGAATGCATTGGCACATTGTTTGTACGTCCATAACACCCTTTCAAATTTTCTACATTCATTACTACGATGTTATTCACAAAATATTCATCATCACAAATTTCATAAAATGAACCTGGAGAGTGTCGTTTCATGTATTCCATTCAAATAGGAAGTTTTGCATATGACTCAGCCCAATCACCATACACCATGGTCATTGCTTTTTGCTTCCCTATCCAGGCTTTCCTGTAAGAAATTTTATAATTAAAAATACTAGACACTCTTTCTTGAACAAGTCCGACTTTAATCGATGGATCTTCTCTAATCATTCCTGTAAAATTTTAACCAAATTTCATTAATAAATATTAACGATACATATGTCAATAAAAATAATTAACTCACGGATTATTACCTAAAATGCATGTACTAATCAAATCAGAATCTAAGTTTTTGTGGTCTTGTGTCAAACTGGGATTCAAACAAGTATGAGGACCTCCCCATTGAGTGACTTTCCATGTTTGTATTCTCTTAGATTGAATAGCTTGCATATAAAAAGGACATGCCACACTTGTATTACCTTCATGGCAACGAACAACAAAAGTATTCGGTCTGGATTCCACGACTTTGGCTGTTTGGTGTACATTCATCAAATACTGTTTCAGAGCATTTTGCACACCTTTCTTATTTTCAAATTCCAAACCAACATATAATTCCTGACCATCATCCCAGTTTGAATGCGTATTTACACCCCACATATCTTCTTCATCAGGGTAATCCCAATTGATGCCAGTGTAATGTGGTGTATTATGCCAAAACGGTAGTTGAGCTAAACATGCAACATTTCATATCGATTAAACTTTATTTTTTAAAATTCATGCAAATTATAAATGAAATATATATAACATAAATTAATTTATCACTTGTTTCCGACTGAGCAACTGCAACTGGTTGAACGTTCACACTTAAACTGTTAATATCAGCATTTAATTCATCATCCGATTCAGGTAAATGACCTTCAAAATCTTCAGAGTCGGATGATGAATCTGCGTACGAATTTGATACCATATAGGTTTCATCATCGTCGCTTGAATTTATTCCACTACATCCTCTATCATACGAACTACGACTATCTGGCTGAAATCCTCGACCTTCTATTGTGGGTATACATCAATTGTCCCATGGCGGAGGCCAGGTAATAGTCGACTCGTGGCGCTTGAGCTGTTACGCTCTTAAGTAGAAAGAGTTGCGCCCTTACTAACAACTATAGCTTTTGGTCTAGTGGTATGCGCTCGACTTCTACACATAATTCTATATGACCCATGTCGCGTTGTTCAAAATGTGTTATCATCAAATTCACATCATCAACTAATTGAAATGCTGCATATTTATTTTCTATAAAATATCTAGTTGTAATAGATCCTATTACTTGATTTCCTTGAAACTTAAATTTATGACGAATTGTTTTCTTTAACCGTTTAAAATTAATATTTCTTTCAATTTGCATAACCTTTCTTGATCCTTCAAACTTGATTCCTTCTTCCCCCTCGATGATTCTACCATTAATGTATACAAGGATCACAATTGTTGACGCATTTCTTGTTAATTTTACTACAAATACAACAAACATATAATTCAAATATACACTAAAAAGTTTATTTGATGCTGAAAAAACATAAATATACTACCTACAAACAAAAATATAGCAATATCACATACCTGATAATCAAATTACTCGTTCAATTTTGGTGTGCACTGAGCGCTGGGTTGGGGTGGGTTATATATACATATAAAATCGAGAACTGTAGCATCGGGAACAAAACAAACCGCAACCAGAATTGCGGTAACAATGAAACCGCAGGCAGGTTTGCGGTTTTACTGAAACCGCCAACTGTCTTGCGGTTTCAAGTCCAAGCAAAGGCGCAACCAACAATGTGCTGACACGTGGCGCGCACTGGTAAAACTGCATATGGTTTTGCGGTTTCGCCACATGTCATGCACAAATCCAGCTCTGCTTCCACGTGAGCCCTAAATGGGACACGTGTCAGCTTCTAGAGAAACCGCAATGTGTTTTGCGGTTTCATTGCCAACTCAGATTTGTTGGGTCTGGTGTCTCAAGCTGGTGGTTCCGCAAGGTGTTTTGCGGTTTCGGTTCCGCAAACTAGTTTACGATTTCTCAAAACAACACCAATTCAATAAATACTTTCTAACCAACTCCATTTCAATAATTTTTTTTTTCTAAAAATACTACTATGGTCAAAAAGCCGCAAATGAGCAATCTAATGATATATACAAAAGGATGTGCAAGGCACATGTCTCATATAAAATCGGGTCAACCTATATCTAAAACGGGTCTGGATTACCCCTAACCAAATCCTAAATCTAATGGATAATTATAATGGGTTTGAGTCCAAAATTTGAAGAAAAAAAAAAACACTTCCAAATCCATTCATATCTTAGCTTTGAAATGTTTTCCACTACTTGTTTGGCCCCGAATAGCAATTGTAGAGTTTTGATTTATCTAGATCAGTTCGAAGAAGTTTTATAACAAAAAATTATGACCAAAATGTAAATTACAATTAGATTAGATAAATATTGCAATTAAGATTCAATTAATCCAAACAATAAAGAATGGTTTAGAATTCATTAATTATCTCCTAATCCAATCTTAACCATTTTTATTATGCAATAAAAAAATTATTAAAATAATAATATATCGAATTCACCTAATAAAAAAATAATGAGATGTTTTAGATTTTTAATATATATATACATATTTATCTATTTTTTAGTGAGAGTTATTTTTTAATTTGCATATAAGAAATTATATATAAATACAAAAGAAAACATTGTCTAATTATAAAAAATATATGACTGCTTTTAAGTAAATTTATTGTTGAATTTTTTTATCCCTCATTAATTTTTGAAGTCTATTAATAATAAAAAATCTATTTCACGGATGCATTTATTCACCCATAAAAAGAAAATACATGTGAATAATACTATTTAGTATAAATGTATTAAGTATGAGTTCTACGAATAGCTAATATGTTACTAATTCTTGCATTAATAAGTTAAAATACTGAGTGATTTTAAAATCAAACAACAGTATCTTATTAACATTAATTTAAATATTACTGTAGTAGCCCGTACATCCTGAAAACCAATTTTAATAAACAAATTAAATCTCGTTAATTTTGAAAGGCCGGTGAAAGTTTTGAAATCACGATTAAGTTATAGTTAAGTGGGATCTGAAGTGTCATCCGACCATCAAAAGCCATATCCTAATTGCAAGAGAAAAAAAAAAAAATTGTTAGAATGGAACAATGTTTTTAATAACTTTATTTATTACCAAATACATTAATTTAACACAGTTTGCTCAATTATAGTGGCGAACAATTTTAGCAAACAACAAATGAAACTGTAAGTCAAGTCACTCTAATCATAGTAAAATTTAACATTATGATTTAATTATAAATTAGATTTCATATAATGTATAAAAATTTTGTTATTAAAATTAATAAATTTATTATATAAAAAATTGTAATTGATTGATTTTATAAAATATTTTAAACATCAATAAATGGTTTTTTTTCTCGTAAAATAATTCTGTAACTTAAAAAAAAAAAAGGTTTCATAACTAAGGAAGAGAAGTAGAAAGTAAAAAAAGACATGGGTACAAAATTTTCATAAAATATTCATAGCTATGAAAAATGAATGAAAGAATGGATGAGAGAGACGAATCAGCAGTGAAAAATGTCCCCACCGGTTGCTCTCTGTTTTGTCTCTTCGACTGTTGGATGAGACCTCACTCGGATTCTTCACCCCCTCTTACCGTTACCCGACTCAAATTATTTGATCAAATGGCTCACATTTTAAATCTTGGTAGTTATCTAGTTATAAGGAAAATGTTTAAAATGATATTGTTTATGTAATTTTATTAATTTGGATAACGTTGAATACTGTCATTTTACATGTTGAATTATGTACTTATTTTTTTTTATTTCATTATATTTTTTTAAATTTAGTTTATTTTATTTATTAATGTACTTAATCTTACACAAAATAAAATAAAATTAATAGAAAAAGAATGCAATAAAATAAAAAATAAAACCTCATATAACGTGAAAAGATAATTATGATAAGGGAACTATAATATTCTTTTTTATTTATTTTCATACTTCTAAAAATATTTTTAAGAAATTAATCAAATGCATTTTCACCTCTATTTTCTATATTAAAAAAATAAAAACACCCTAACTAAACACCATTTTATTCAATTTTAAATACTCGTTTTAAATTTGATTTACAGCATATAACATAAGCCGTTTGATGATAATGAATATTCACAGCAGCATTTAATAAATTCATAAAAGACTTGCTTAGTTATTTAATCTTTATAATCTTCCAGACTTTACCGTATAAAAATATTTATTTTAACCTTTATAATTTATATTTTAATTTTTTAAAATTTATTATCAAAATTCAAATAATATATTAAATAATCAGTAACACATGATTTATTGAAGTGTTTTAAAATTATATATTCATAGTGTAAAATATCACTATCTAATCATAAATTAAATTTTATACAATTTAAATATAATTTATTATTATAATTAAAAAATATCATGTTATGTGAATTATAATTAATTAATGGTTTAAAATGTGACATACTTTACTACATTAATTTATTTTTCATTAATTAGTTAAATAACAAAATAATGTAGCACTTTAGGTAACTTTTGACTAAAACATTAATTTTACACAGTAAGAAATGACAAAAAAAAAATAAAAATGAAATGGTTAATTATGCCTTCTTATGAAAATACGAATCTTTACGAACGTTATTGTATTGTCGGTTCCTAGGCAGTTCCAACAGAGTAAGCAACAACTCAACACTTCACTCTCCCCACTCTCCAAAAGCCTTTTTCCTCAGAGTCACAAAGAGCAAGAAATTGTTTGAACCAAAAGTGAAAATGCCTCCTTCATCTTCTTCAACTTCAACATCAACATCATATATTCCTCAACCTAGAAGCACTCGAATTCCCGCTACCTGTTCTCCGCACTTAGCCAAAAAAATGCAAAATGATAAGTGTCGCATTTGTGAACAAATAGGACATTGGTCTTGGTTCTGTCCTTCCAAATCCTCCAATTCTAGACCCTCCCCAGCTTCACCCAAGAACAACGATTCTACAGATTCCTCCAACACCATGATACAGTGCCGTTGTGGCCATGGCTTTTGCATAGTCAAAACCTCACGCTATGGCCAGAAATTCTATGCCTGCCCCATCAAAAGGGTATGCTTCTAACACCTTCAAGTTCCTTTTTTTTTCTTCTCCCTTTTGTGATTATTGTTATTTTGATCGATGGTGATGTTGATGTTTAGGGGCAAAGATGTGAAGAGCCTATTAAGAGATGCAATGAGCCCATTTATGAGAGTGATCTAAAGCCTCCACCGTTCAAGTATCCTGTCTGTAAATGTCTTGCTGGAGTGTGTAAAAGGGTTAAGGGTACAGAGAGCCATGATGCATTTAAGTACTATTTTATTTGCCCTATTAAAAAGGTATCATTTTCTAATCACTATTATGGTTCTTTTTAATTTTAATTTATTTATTTTTTGAGTTATTCGGAATGATTTATATTTAGTACCAGAGAAGGGGTCATTTATTTTGGTGCCTATGAGCTGCATGGTATGTCTTATTGAATGTGATAATGATAGGTTATATATACCAAGTGTCATTTTCAGTTAGTTTGGTTCTTAAATTTTGTGGATCATGAGTGTAATTATTGTCAAGCAGGGTCAAGGATCTTGTGGGTACCGTGTGTCGGAGGATGAGTTGCTCAGTAGCAATAGCAAAAGGGATGTTCCTATCCACCAAAGCAGGCAAAGAGCTCATGCTGATTCTTGGGAGGGATGTCAAAATGATGAGATTGATAATGGGCTGGGTAATGCATTGGTCAAAAGGCTGAGAATCACAGAGTGTTCTGAGATGCTTAATGAAGAGGATGCAGGGGCAGCACTAAATGCTGCCAATTTGAAAGGTGATGGTTTTCCAGAAGTTGAGTTTAAAGATCATGATGTAGAATTTACAAACTCGGTATCATGGGATACTATTGAGGCAGAAGCTTTTGTTTTAGTCTCCCTACTATCATCACCTTCAAGGATCCGTTGGCGCCAGATGATGTTTCAGAGCCGCATCTTCTCTGTTACTTCATTTGGTACTACTTTCTTTTAGTTTTTAGAAATATATTTCTTTCTCTCTATCTTTCATGTTTCCTTTATTTTTCTGGTTCCACTTTTGGAGCAAAGTTACATCATTTTGAATATTTTTCCTTGATACATTAAAAATTAGATCACACAGGTCAGTGCAATTATTTCTCTTAAGTAATGCTGATACTTTTAGCCATGGACCACACTCATAATAGGCTTGCTCCGTGTCTTTCTCGTTCATCTGCATCAACTCATGTTACAACCAAATTAAGAAAATTGATAGTGATTATTGAAATATAATACCTTTCCTCTTGATCACAGAAATAAACTTTGACAGTAGTTTAAGCATATTCACTTCAAAAACTTCATCTATGAAATCATGGGTGAAATCTTCTTGATCTTTTTGCAGGTGCTTGCCCAATGGGTTGGCTTGGCCGCCTTCTTTTTTTATATCCATCACAAAGCTTGAAATTCCCCACACCACAGCCATTTTTCTGCTGTGAGTATGATTTCATTAGTCGTTTTTGTGTTCACTTTGATTCATAATTATTCAGGTGGATTGTCTTCCATCTTAACAGGCATTTTCCCTTCCTATAATCCAATAACTGTTCCTAAACAGACAAGTATTCTTGATGTTGCTCATGAATGCAACCAACTTGCTGCTATCAACAGTTTTGGTCAACATACCCAACTTTCAACTGGTTTCAATACTGAGGTTTCAACTAGTAGGTATACCAAGGCTTCTGGAAGTATAGTTAGTCCCGGTAGATCACAAGATTGTAAAAGCAAGTCAATAATGTCAAAGGCACAAAGGTATAGAGAAGTGGGGTTGTTTATACAGCAAAGACTTCTCATTGATCTAGATACCTTGGATCCTCATGAGCATAAGTCCATGAGAGAGGCAGCAAAGACCACTTTTGGTTTATTAAATAATTTAGGAGTTGATTATAATCAATTTTCTGATCATGTCTTGGACTATATCAATAATGTATCATCAATTTCAGAATTAGACCAGTCCATGGAAAATTCCCTTACAATGGAGGACCACAATAAACTCTTTGAAGAGGAGAAAATGAGATTTGCTCAACTCCAAGATGACTATGTCAAGACTGAAGCTTGGCTTGAAGCATCATATCGGCATAAACAATTGCTTTGTGAACAGGTCTCTAATCTTAAGGCCATGCTCAATGAAAAACAAAATCAGTTAAAAATTTGTGAGCTGGAGACCTTGAAGATAGAGACTCAAATTGGTGATTTGAAAAGAAATCTATTGAAAGCTGAGATAACATTGAAGGAAAGGGCTGAGCAAACAGAAGCAGCGAGGAAACAAAGTGAAGAGAGACAAGCAAAGCAAATTGCAGCTAAGGAAGCACTGCAGAAGGCAAAACTTGAATTGGAGAATTAATTACTCGATATTAGTGAAGTGTATGTAGATTAGTTTTTGTGAATAGTGTATATTCTTTTCAGGTGTTATTAGTTTTTGTGAACGGTGAAGTGTATATTTCAAGCTGTGTAGGGTCAGTCTCGTGTTTGGTAGGCTTTTGCTTCTAAAATTGGCAGCTTGAAATATGTGAAAAACAACTAGTTCATCCTAGGATCTTCTGACATTGTAAAGCCAAGTTTTTACACATTGCACTCCTTAAATTCTTAGTGTCTGTTCCCCACATTTCTGTATTATATCTTATCTTTGCAGCCCAAATTACTCTTTATTTGATAAATTATAACTATCTGTTAATTGCTACTTGACCTGTTCTTCTGTTGAATGCCTCGCTATTGGGTTGTGGACTGAATCATGTACTGAGGAAGAAACACTACATTGGTTGCACTACAAAGAAGGAATTCTACTATAGTGGGTTAGCCAATAATATATGTTGATGATTTTTCAATGGTAAAGAATTGACATGCTTAATCAATTGAGTTAGACTTCTTTGACAGACAAATTTGTTCCCCGCTGGTCCTTGTTTGTACTTTTTTTTGAAGAAAAAATTATTGTGGTTGTTCTTCTTTTTGTTCGGAGCCAGGGAAAGTATATCTTTTGCAAAATTTGTATTATGCTCTCTAGGAAGCCCATGATAGTGTGATAGGATTGAGAGTGTGGGCTTGGAATTAGAGGGAAAGCCCAAGAGTTGGATGGTGATGATCCGGTTGGATTGTGCGTGTGGAAGTGTTTTTCCAGGAACAGGGTAATCAACCAGATTTGAAGGTGAATCTAGCTCAACTATGTATGGATGGAGCAAGGATTCACTTTAAATTATTTTTCGATGAACACATCAATTTGACAAGGGAACAACTGAAGGTGGAATTGTTGAACCGACTTGATAGAATATTGAAATGTGGATTATGAGTCTAACTTAACCCTGTAAAATTAGCTTATAAAGTGTGGATTGCTCCCCACTTATACACATGTAACAAACCATATCTTTATATGACGTGAAACTTCCAACACACCTTCCAAATTTCTAACATCGCAAGAGTGATATTTTTGAAAGGTTAGTAATAATCAAACAAGGGAGAAGCATATTTTCCTGATGACATTAAAATATGTGTGTAGTCTTGTACGTTGGGACCACCACTTGCGAGGGCAGTGGAATTGGAGTTGCAAGAGACAAAGGGGAGTTTGGCTAGGTTTTGTATAGTTGGATTGAGAGCAAGGGACAGAATAGGCCACGGAAACCGACATTTCAAACTTATGAAGGTCACAATGACTACATGGTAATGCTGTTTGGATTAATGAATGCCCTTTCTACATATTAGTCATTACTGAATGAGATTTTTAAATAATGATGAGGAAAATAATGCTGTTTGGATTAATGAATACCCTTTCTACATTTTAGTCATTACTGAATGAGATTTTTGAATGATTTTTAAAATAGTGATGAGGAAAATAGTGTTAGCATTTTTTTTTATGATATCTTAGTATATAGTACAAGTTGGAAAGCACATATAAAACATATAAGGGAAATATTGGAAATATTACAACAACATCGACTAGTTGCTAATCATCGAAAGAAATGTCTCTTGCTCAAGGAGAAGTGGAATATTAGGGCGTATCATTTATAAACAAGGAGTAATACTGGACCCTAATAAAGTGAAGAGTGTGAGGAGGTGACCTAAACGAAAAAATATAAAAGGCTGAGGAATTTCCTTGCTCAACTTGATATCAAAGTAAGTGGTAAAAAATCTAATTAGATCCATTTCGTTAATCTTTTATGAAAATGGGTCAAAGTAAAAACAATTTATGATGGAAGGATTGTTTAAGCAAAGATGTCAGTCATGTCAAGCTCGAAAATAAATTCCTTGGACACAAGAAATTCTAAAACTACCAAGGTTTCGATTGCATTTCATTCTCTTTCCTTATATTCCCATCATGGTTTTTTAGTTATGTTTGCATATTTTAAACTCGTGACTTGATAAATAAAGTTCCTTTAGTTGATAAAAACAAATATTCCAAGTAATTTACCATTGTTCCATTTGTTAACTTAATGACTACAACTATTGTTCTAGTCAAACTTGTTACACCACCAATGCTATCTCCTAGTCCAGCAGTAAAACCACAACAAGGTATCTCCTAGTCCAGCACTAACACCACAACAAGCGGAAAAGGGTGCCTCCAAGTGGGAAAAACAAGTTCTTCTTAGCAAGGTGGTTTGGTTTTGGTTCTAAATGTAAAGATCTCCTCCATGTATATGGCAATTGAACAAAGATTTTCTTCTAAAAACAAGTTCTTCTTAGTAATGTTTGTTGCCTCTTTCCCTACAAACACATGTGGTTGTAGGATTTGGCGCCTCCACTTCCTCATGCACTTGGTTGTGTGACATTTTCATCATTTCCTACAATAGAGATGATTTGATTGCTAACTGTTAGATCAAGGATGTTTAACATCTCAAGATTTTGATTAATTACAAGACAGACGAAACCAAGCTACCCAAGACTTGCTAAGACGAAACCAGCACAGACGGAACGAGACCCTTCAAAGAAGAATTTCTACGTCTGTTCAAAAAGTTAAGTCATCGACGATACATGCACAGACGGAAGAGGACTACTCAAGCTTAAGTCTTTCGTCTGTCCAAAGAGCGAAGTCTAAGACGATAGGATGAGACGAAACAATAACAACTGAAGATTGAAGAATCATATCGTCTATCCAAAAGCTGAAGTCAAGTTGAGTCTTTCGCGCCAAGTTTTGAAATCTAAAGAAGCACTCATGAGAAGCATCCAAGATCAGTATAGGGATTCGAGCTTACACACTCAAGTCAAAAAGGTCTTCACCTTTTTGTCACATCTCTGTACAAGTCAGAAGTAGTACTGCGCACAACCTAGTCCGCTATATCCACTGCAACTCTCATCAATCAATCAAGTACAACTGACAACCTTTTTGGAAAGCTCTCTAGAAGATTTCTCAACGACTCTCAACGACATTCAAAAGAGTCTAACGACTATTTGAAGAAGATGCCTATAAAAGGACTTCACAGTTTCAAGAATCAGTTGGCGAATACACTTATCTCTATCCCTCATCTAAGAATTCGCTCAAGTCAGATATTAGAACTTCATTGTAAAACCCTCTTTGCGAAGAGGAAAAATCTTTGTTTTTAAAACATCTTTCAAAGTCCACTTGTGTGGCATTTTAGCCTGAGGAGGCTGTGTTCCAAAGAATACCTCTTGTATTAGCCTGTGGAGGCTGGATTCAAAGAATACCTTGTTAGTTTAGCCTGAGAAGGCTGGGAGCAAAAAATATCTTGTAATAGCCAGAAGTGGTTGGGTTCAAATAATACTTGTAACCTTTTCACGGTTTGTAGTGATTCACGGTTTGTAGTGAAAACTCAGTGGTTGCTGAGTAACTGGACGTAGTCTAGAATAGACGAACCAGTATAAAAATATCTGTGTTTATTTATTTCGTCTGCTCAACTAACAGGGGATAATCATAATATAACATTTATTTATTAAAATCAATATTTCAATACAAACATTGTTCGTCTGAACAGATTTGAAACCCACAGACGAAAGGAATTTTTTTTTAATTAACACAATTCAATCCCCCTTCTTATGTTTATCTTTTACAATTTGGTATCAGAGCTCAGCCTCTAAGGGTTGAGCGCTTTACAGCTGCTAGAGGAAAAGATCCTAGATGGAGTCTCAAGGACCTTCGTTCTTATCTGGAGGATCATCCATGAACAAGCCACCGGCGTTCTCTGGCGATGACTACCCTTACTGGGCAGATCGTATGGAGATGTACATCAAATCCACACAGTACAGGTTGTGGAACATCATAACCCAAGGAAACATCCCTATTGTCAAACCTGAGGTTGAATGGGGTAATGAAGAATTCTCTGTTATGGAACTCAACAACAAAGCTAGATATGCTATCATGTGTGCATTGTCTAGAACAGAATACAACAGATTTTGTGCTTATAAAACCGCTAAAGAACTCTGGGATGCCCTCAAAATATCCTATGAAGGAACAGAGGATGTGCGCATGAGGAAAGCCGCTGCACTTCAAAGAGAATACGAGATGTTCTCTATGAAGAAAGGAGAATCAATCGATATGATGTTTGGTAGATTCCAAACAATATTGAATGGACTCACTGCGCTGGATATTACCTTCACCAAAGCTCAAAATAACATGAAGATATTGGATAGTCTTCCTCCTCCATGGGAAGCTATGTCCACTGCCATCTCAATCGGGCGTGATATGAAGACGTTGACTCTTGACGAGTTGATAGGAGCTTTGAGAGTACATGAGGTACTCTTGTGCAAAAGAGACAAGATCAAAGTTCAAGAGCCTATAGCTCTCTCGTCTGTAGACACCACTCCTAAAGAAGATTCTGTCAAGAAGGACAGTAAAAAGAAAATGAAGATTCTGAAGGCAGACTCAACCGAATCTGAATCATCTGATGTTTCGTTTGAAGACGAAGTCTCTCTCATGGCCAGACGATTTAAAAGGATGATGATGAAGAAAGGCAGAGGCCAACGCTTCTTCAAGAAAAAGGAGAAGAAGTTCCCTGAGAAGTCATCAACCAAAGAAGAGAGCACAGAGATAGTGTGCTATGAATGTAGAAAACCGGGACATATGAGGTCAGAATGTCCCAAATTGAGAAAGAGGTGGAGCTTTAGAAAAGACAAAAAGAAAAAGAGCTTACTGACTTGGGAAGATCTTGACAGTGAAAGTTCAGAGGAATCCTCTAAAGAAGAAGAAACAGCAAATATCTGCCTCATGGCTGGAGACCATGTCTCAACAGAGGTAGATCTCAATGAAACTTCTTCATCCTCTTCTCTTTCTGAATCTGAGTCAGAATCAGAAGAAATATCATATGATACTCTTCTAGCTCACTCTCATTTTATTGCTAAGCAATACAAAACTTGCAAAACCAAGCTATGACAAGCTTTGGAAGAAAATGCAGTTTTGAAAACTGAAATAGAGTTTCTAGATAAGAAAGTATCAAGTGATGTTTCGTCTGAGTCTGAAAAGGACATTTTCATTCTTGAAATCGAAAGATTAAAGAAAGAAAATGAGTCCCTTCTTAATGATCTAACCAAGTTTACAAAGGGATCCTCCATTCTTGAAAATATTTTAAAATATAGGAGATCACCCAATGATAAAAGTGGACTTGGTTATGTTAAGAAGACAGACGAAAATAAAAACAAACCTGTTTCGTCTGATAAAAGGAAGAGGAATTACAACAAGGTTCCTAATAACTACAAAAAGGCTAAAAACAAAAAGAAGCCTTCTGTAACTAACAAGAAAGGACCCAAAAAGATTTGGGTACCAAAGTCACTTATTGTTCCTGTTGCAGATATCCTTAATGGGAATAGACAAGACTTCAAGTCGGTACTGCGGACGGTGGTTGCTCACGACACATGACGGGAGACTGTCTATGTTCCAAGACCTCGAGACCAAGTAAAGGTGCATCTCATACGGATTCTGGAAAAGGTAAAATTCTTGGCATTGGGACTGTTGGTAAGACACCCAATACTCTTATCCAGAACGTATCATATGTTAAAGGTCTTAACTTCAATCTACTTAGCATAAGTCAATTTTGTGACAGTGGGTATGAAGTAGCCTTTAACTCTGATGAGTGTATAGTTAGAAACAAAGATAAATCCATTCTTTTTATTGGGAAAAGAAAGAATAACCTTTATGAGGTTTGCCTTTCTGACCTAAGTGATCAGAATGTAACATGTTTGATTTCAGCAGACGATGAACGAGATATTTGGCACAAAAAGCTTGGACATTTAAGTCTCAAGTATATTTCAAAAATTTCTAAAATGGATCTCGTAAAAGGTTTGCCAAAAATATCTTGGAAAACCAATCGTCTGTGTGAATCTTGTTAGCATGGGAAACAACTCAAAGCTTCTTTCAAATCAAAAAATGTTGTTTCCACGACAAGACTGTTAGAACTGTTACACATTGATCTTTTTAGACCCACTCAGACTGAAAGTCTTGGAGGGAAGAGATATGGATTTGTCATTGTAGATGATTATACTAGATTCACATGGGTATACTTCCTAGCCCATAAACATGAGTCATTCAAGGTCTTTGAAATATTCTGTAAACGTGTTCAAAAAGAAAAAGGAATATGTATTGCGTCTGTAAGGAGCGATCATGGAACAGAATTTGAAAATTCTGAGTTCAAAGCCTTCTGTTTTGAAAATGATATATTTCACAATTTTTTGTCTCCAAGAACTCCTCAACAAAATGGAGTTGTGGAAAGGAAAAATCGTACTCTACAAGAAATGGCTAGAACAATGTTGCATGAAAGCTCTCTCCCTAAATATTATTGGGCAGAAGCAGTTAATACTTCCTGTTATATTCAAAATAGAATATTAATAAGACCAATATTGAATAAGACTCCATATGAACTATGGAAAGGAAGAAGACCCAACATCTCTTATTTCCATCCTTTTGGATGTGAATGCTTTATCTTGAACACCAAAGATCAACTTGGCAAGTTTGATTCAAAGGTGGTAAAGGAATCTTTCTTGAATATTCCAACACATCTAAAGCTCATAGAGTTTTTAACTCTAAGACGCAAGTTGTAGAGGAATCAATTCATGTAAAGTTCCAAGATAACTCAAAGGCTGATAAAGAAATATCAGACCTAGAAAACCTGTTTGAAAATTTGCAGGTTAACCCTTCTGGTCAAAATGATAAACAAAGGTCAGATGAAACAAGAACAGACGATAGACGCATAGACGAACCCTCTTCGTCTGAGTCTCATCAACAAAGTGATGAAGCACCTATAAGATCATGGAAGTTTGCATCTAACCACACTGAAGATCTCATCATTGGAGATAGGAATCAAGGTGTTGTAACTAGATCAAGGCTAAAGGAATCGTCTGGATATGCTCTTGTATCAAGCATAGAACCAAAGAATGTTGAAGATGCCCTTCAAGACAACGATTGGATCTTGGCTATGGAAGAAGAACTTAATCAATTCACAAGAAATGATGTGTGGACCCTAGTTGAAAGACCAAAGAACAAAAGCATCATTGGAACCAGATGGGTGTTCAGAAATAAGCTTGATGAAGCTGGAAAAGTAGTAAGAAACAAAGCAAGGTTAGTAGCACAAGGGTATAATCAACAAGAAGGTATTGATTTTACAGAAACCTTTGCTCCTGTAGCTAGATTAGAAGCTATTAGAATATTACTTGCTTTTGCTGCTCATAAGAATATCGTCCTATATCAAATGGATGTAAAAAGTGCTTTTCTAAATGGTTTTATTGAAGAAAAAGTGTATGTAAAACAACCTCCTGGTTTTGAAAGTTTGTCTCAACCAAATCATGTTTTTAAACTCAAGAAAGCACTGTATGGTCTTAAACAAGGCCCTAGAGCTTGGTATGATAGACTCAGTTCTTTTCTTCTTAAAAATGGTTTTTCAAGAGGGAAGGTTGATACAACTCTCTTCAAGAAAAGTGTTTCAAAAGACTTTATTATAGTCCAGATTTATGTAGACGATATAGTCTTTGGAGCTACTAATGATTCCCTGTGCAAGGATTTTTCAAAGATAATGCAGAATGAGTTTGAAATGAGCATGATGGGAGAATTGAAGTTCTTTCTAGGACTTCAAATCAAGTAGACGAAAGAAGGAATCTACATCCATCAACAGAAATACACAAAGGAACTTATTAAGAAGTTCAAGATGGAGAATGCCAAGCCTATGAAGACACCAATGCATTCGTCTGGAGCAAATCTCAACAAGGATGAGTCAGGTAAGTCTATTGATCAGACGGTATACAAAGGTATGATTGGCTCACTCCTTTATTTAACTGCAAGCATACCTGACATTTGTTTAGTGTCTGTCTATGTGCTAGATTTCAATCTGACCTTAAAGAATCTCACTTACAAGCTGTAAAGAGAATTCTTAGATATCTTGTTGGAACAACTGATCTCTCTTTGTTTTATAAGAAAAATAATGATTTTAGTTTGAGAGGCTTTTGTGATGCGGATTATGCTGGAGACAAGGTGGAGAGAAAAAGCACAAGTGGTGGATGTCAATTCCTTGGATCATCACTAATTTCTTGGTCAAGCAAGAAACAAAACTCCATTGCACTCTCAACAACTGAAGCAGAGTATATTGCTGCGGCAGGGTGTTGCTCACAATTACTGTGGATAAAACATCAACTTGAAGATTACTCAAGGTTTGAAAATCATATACCAGTATTTTGTGATAATACAAGTGCAATTAATCTTAACAAAAATCCTATTCAACATTCAAAAGCTAAACATATTGAAATCCGTTTTCATTTTATAAGAGACTATGTCCAAAAAGGTATTTTCAATATACAGTTTGTGAAAACAGATTTTCAATGGGCAGATATATTTACTAAGGCATTAGACGAAACACGTTTCAATTTAATTAAGGAAAATCTTGGAATTATTTCTTTAAATGATTGAAAATTGTTCCGTCTGAGCAAGTTGCTAAGTTTGTTTCGTCTGTACTTTATTTCATGTTAAGACGAAACATTGCGTCTGATCAAGTTGAATAGTTATTGTGGTAAAATTCAACAGATGTAACTGTTACTGTTTAATAAGTTTATCTCAAGTGTGCAAGGACAAATTAAAAGAAGCAATAAATATGTCCATCATTTATTGCACTATTCTAGGACATTGATAAGCACGCGCCGCAAATTGCAGAGGTCAAATCAATCATTAAAAAAGGCAATGATGTGGACACGTCAAATCAGGGGCAGTTTTCGAAATCTCTTTCGTCTGATGAATCACAACCGTTTTTATTTTTGTCTATAAATACTCTTGAAAGTTCACTCTTTTATTCTTTACTACTATTTGCAACTGTTTGAACTTTCTAAACCTTAATACTCACTAAGTGCTTATTCTCTATTTTCAAAATATCAATGGCCGCCAAGAACACCAAAGCTACCAAAGTTGATGAAACCACATTCTTCGCTCAAGACCTGTTCTTGCCAAACAAGTGGATTTCAAGGGAGACTCTTGAAAGCGTCTCTGAAAGGATAATGAAGATTTTGGATCACACCGGATGGATGGGGTTTGCTGAGATGAGAGGCCCATGGCTGATGGAAGCCTATGCCGAATTCTGGAGCGATGCGAAGGAGTTCGATGATGGTTTTATGGGTACCATTGACAACAAAGAGTACATCATCACGGTGGACTCTATTGCTGAGGCTGGAAACTGTAAAGCCGAGGGGCGCTTCTACAGCCCCAACTGGATGAAGAATGAATCTGAGGAGCACGTAGACAAGATACTCTATGTAAAGAAACCCAACATTGAAGACTCCAAGTCTTTCAGATCGGGAAATCTCGCTCCTTCTGGAAGAGTTATCCATAACCTCCTCTACAATGTCTTCACACCAAGGACTGGTTCGAGGGACAATGTAAGTTTTCGAGACAGATTTTGCATCTTCTACTGTCTGAGGAAAGCAAGGATAAGTCTTCCTCACCTTATCCTTGATCATTGGATAAGTGCTCTGAAGAATCGCAATATCCGTAGGAAGAGTAGCATTCCCTACGCCACCCTCTTCTCGAAGATCATCATCAATCAGAGGTTTGATACCACTGGTGTTGTTTGGCACCCTGAGGGAAAGGAAGTTAAAGCCAGCACCTTTGCGAAGATGCATCTAGCACCAGACTTTCTTCATTCACAAAAAGAGGATGTACCTCTCTCACCCATCACCAAAGATCCTCCACACAGAGCTCGCATCAAGCGTGCTAAGCCACAAACCCAAGCACAAACACCGTCCGAAACACAAGCCGAAACTGAACCCCAAACTGAACCCCAAACACAAGCCCAAACACTAAACCAACCTCAACCTTTTCCTTCTTTCCATATCTGAGGTCCCTTTTGAGGATGTTCTTGAAGAACCCCTCAAGAAGAAGAAAAGGACCATCAGAATCAAGCACATTGGTGCTAAGACAAAAGGACAGACGATATCCCCTAGTGAAGATGAAGGGGTGAATATATCGTCTGAACCTGTTCTATCTGTGAAGATACTCATAGACGAAGAGAAGCAGAAGATAGCAGCAGAAGAAAAGGCAAAAGCTAGAAAGCTTGCGCTTGAAACGGCTGCTAAAGGCAAGGAGAAGATGAAGCAAAAACTTGCGTCTGTGATTATTGGTGAGACAGACGAAGAGAAAGCGCTGAAAGAGGCTAAGAGGGTCTCTATTTTGCTTCAAGCGGAAAGAGAAAGGATCTTTCTTGAAAGCTTAAAGGGCATTGGATCGTCTGAGGGAGCATCCGCTCAAGCTACTTCAGAGGGCATGAACAGTGAAGAGACTGCCCAGATTCAAAAAGACAATGCCCAGCTTGCAGAGGAATTGGAGACAATGTTAAGTGAATAAGTCTCAACTATGGAGATGTCATCATCAAATCTCTAAGACCAACATAGGACTACTTCGTCTGAGCCTATTGTTGCATCTCCTCTGAATGATGCCTTAGCAGAGACGTTACCGGTTGCGTCTGAGGAAGCATCCCACCGTCAGACGAAGGAAATTCCGTCTGAAGATTTTGTACTTATTGAAGAAGTTGATTCTTCGTCTGATGAAGAACAACTTGAAATAATCAAGGTGGATGCTACATGGGGAAGGTCACATGCTGAAGTGATTAATCCAGAAGACTTACCCCCAAAGCACAAGGTGGACTATTCATTCCTAAATGAATTAGTCATGAGGCAATTTGCTGAGAGTACCTGTGCTGAAAGACCAATCAAACCTGATTGGATCATTGGAGAGAAATATGAAGAATTCTCCACTGATAGTGAATCGTCTGAGTCTGCTCAAAATGATATCTTAGCAGACGATGAAGACCGCTATATCAAGGACACTCCCTACATTGAATTAAAGAACCCATACGAGTACAAAGGCAAGAAAGGTTTCCAATTAGGGAGATTTGTCAATCCCATCAACTTCAACAAACCCTTGAAGCCAGTAGTTTTCAATGAAAACATCGTCTACACTCCAGAAGAGCAACGCGATTGGTTAAAGCGTCTGCCCTGGGATACACTGGCCAACCTAGATATCAAGGGGTTAGAAGATATTCAAGCCTACAAGGATCATATTGCTGCGTCAGTGATTGAAGGACCAGCACTTGACTATGAACCTCACATTCCACATAGAGAAAATCCAAGATGGAAGGTTCGGTATGAGGTGAATACACCTGTCTTCCACCATTGTAGATATGGAGACGCACACTCTACCATCTATGAGCCTAAAGAATGTACTCATTGACATCTTGACGCCATAAATCGTCATGATCCTATGCCTTTCACAATTCCACTCAACAAAACAGAGTATGTCGGTCTAGGACACTTTCTGGGAATTGTGCTTCCATGGACGAAGCCCCACTGCTCCGGGATCAACCCTCGTTACTCCATCCTCCTCAACGAGTATGAAGACCCTGAAGAATTTGCTCACGCCCTCCCAGAAGACTACAACATAACTTTCAGGATGATAGCTGATGTCTACAGAAGGGAAGTTAAGGGAAGAGAAGCATCTTTCTTTCATATTGATCGTCATGCTAAGAAGGACAAGAGATACTGCCCCGTCATGGTGGGTTCACAGTTCTCTTCACTGGTGTCAGACGAAACAAAGTATACAATAGTCTTAGACCGAAAAAGACCATGCCTAGTCAAGTTTTTGGCTAAGGGAAAAGAAAAGAAAGTACTATCTGTACCCAGGACCTTTAAATTCGCAAGGCATATCTCCAAACTCCTTCCGTCTACTGCCTATGCACACCTCAAAGCAATCCAAGCTCAAGCCTTAAGCCCTATCAATCCAAAGATACAACGGATGATAGAAGATCATGAAGCCATTTCACAGTTTTGCTCTGGAACTTCATTTGATGAAGATTCTACCGTCTGTGGCAGGGTGTTTCCTGCTCTGGAAGTCTCTGTTCCAACAAAGCACTACACATGGCAATGGGAACAGAACTTCACGGCTGACCTTGCCCTTCCACTCTTCACATTGCGTCTGAAGAAGACTCCAAAAGTCTCATCATTGATGACACTACTTCTATAGTGGAAGAACCTTAAACACCAATAGTACACTTTGATGATATGGTGGAGGTTGATGACAACGTTGAGGATGCTGAGGCTAATATTCAAGAAGCTGAGGAGTATAAGACTCTAAAGCGTAAGTATGATGTCCTGGAAGAGGATTGCAGCCGCTTAAAAGCAAAGAAAAGAGAGCTTGAAGAAAATCAAGTTTCTCTATCGTCTGAAGTGCAGCAGCTAAAAGACATTGTGATGACCCTGCTCAACAAGAAGCCAAAGCCTTCTTCTTGATCATCTTTTGATGATTTCCAGCCCAAGGGGGAGAATAGAAGAGCCCAAGGGAAAGAAGATAGGTACAAGGGGAAAGTAATGTCTAAGGGGAGTGAGCAAAAAAGCAGAGAATAAAGAATAAAGAGAAAGCTTCGTCCGAGGGAGAGCGAGCATTCAAAGAGCAAGCATCGTCTGAGGGGGAGTCATTTTTTTTTTCTGTACAACTTATACTTGTAATTCTTTAGTATAGCTTACAATTGTAACTCTTTCTTGGTTTTCTGTCTATACCAATGTGATAATGTATAAAGATTACATCGCATTGATGTAACAATCTATTATAAATAGGTATTATTCAGAAAACATCGTCTTGATGTCAATCTGGCTTTTTAAGACTGTTTATTTCTGTCTAACCATGTCTTGTGCAGATTTTCGTGGTATGGTCTGTAATCATCAAAAAGGGGGAGATTGTTAGATCAAGGATGTTTAACATCTCAAGATTTTGATTAATTACAAGACAGACGAAACCAAGCTACCCAAGACTTGCTAAGACGAAACCAGCACAGACGGAACGAGACCCTTCAAAGAAGAATTTCTGCGTCTGTCAAAAAGCCAAGTCATCAGACGATACATGCACAAACGGAAGAGGACTACTCAAGCTTAAGTCCTTCGTCTGTTCAAAGAGCGAAGTCTAAGACGATAGGATGAGACGAAACAACAACAACTGAAGATTGAAGAATCATATCGTCTATCCAAAAGCTGAAGTCAAGTTGAGTCTTTCGCGCCAAGTTTTGAAATCTAAAGAAGCACTCATGAGAAGCATCCAAGATCAGTATAGGGATTCGAGCTTACACACTCAAGTCAAAAAGGTCTTCACCTTTTTGTCACATCTCTGTACAAGTCAGAAGTAGTACTGCGCACAACCTAGTCCGCTATATCCGCTGCAACTTTCATCAATCAATCAAGTACAACTGACAACCTTTTTGGAAAGCTCTCTAGAAGATTTCTCAACGACTCTCAACAACATTCAAAAGAGTCTAACGGCTATTTGAAGAAGATGCCTATAAAAGGACTTCACAGTTTCAAGAATCAGTTGGCGAATACGCTTATCTCTATCCCTCATCTAAGAATTCGCTCAAGTCAGATATTAGAACTTCATTGTAAAACCCTCTCTGCGAAGAGGAAAAATCTTTGTTTTTAAAACATCTTTCAAAGTCCACTTGTGTGACATTTTAGCCTGAGGAGGCTGTGTTCCAAAGAATACCTCTTGTATTAGCCTGTGGAGGCTGGGTTCAAAGAATACCTTGTTAGTTTAGCCTGAGAAGGCTGGGAGCAAAGAATATCTTGTAATAGCCAGAAGTGGCTGGGTTCAAATAATACTTGTAACCTTTTCACGGTTTGTAGTGAAAACTCAGTGGTTGCTGAGTAACTGGACGTAGTCTAGAATAGACGAACCAGTATAAAAATATTTGTGTTTATTTGTTTCGTCTGCTCAACTAACAAGGGTTAATCATAATATAACATTTGTTTATTAAAATCAATATTTCAATACAAACATTGTTCGTCTGAACAGATTTAAAACCCACAGACAAAATGATTTTTTTTTTAATTAACACAATTCAACCCCCCTTCTTGTGTTTATCTTTTACACTAACACTTTCCTTCGTATCTGTTCCTAATTATAAATAATTTGTAACTTACGTATTTATACAGATAGTTTCAAACAAAATTACTTACTTTTTTATATCAAAGGAAGTTCATCAAGGTCCATAGAAAGTTGGTCAAATTTCTAGTTGAACTAATTAAGAAGGAATGATTTAAGAGAAATTCTTATGCTAAAGAAGCATTTGAGTTGCTCGAGTTTATTATTACTATTACTTTAAAAATTCTTTTCCTTGTATGATTAAATAATTTATGTGTAAATTGCTTTTCTAAGTTAGTGTATGATAAATATTTCTTTTGGAAATTAAATTATAATTTAGTTAGGCCATAAATTTAATCCTTAAATAATTAATCTAAAATTTCTTTAATCCTTAAATAACTGATGTAAAATTTCTTTAATTAAAAAGATTGTTAGCTTAATTTAGTTCTATCATTTTATAAATTTTATAATTTAAAATTAAGTTAACAAGAGTTAATACTTTAACAATATTTCTTAACAATGTTGCTAAAATTTTCACACATTTTTTTTCTCTCTTTTCTTTTTCTTTTACCTTATTCACTCCACATATCTTAGATTTAGAATATAATTTTGAATAAGGTAGTAATTTTTAAAATCTTTTTATTTACAATTAACCAAAATATATTTAAGTGCTAGTTTTTCTTATTTTCTTCTCTTCTGTCCTGCCTGGCGTCTTCCCTTTTTTCCTCACCGACTCCACACTCTCTCTTGCTCCTTACCGTAAGCAACATCCTATCCCCGTCACTCTCATTCTCTTCTCTTTTCTTTCCGTGCGCACCGTTTTTTCAAACCACCACCAGAGCTGCGTCCTTTTCTTCCTGCAACCATCATCTTATTCCTTCTCTCTCTTGAAGCAAAGCTTGAGCCTTGTTACGTCTTAAGTGTATATTTATTGACATGTTATGTTTACGATGGTCTGCTTATTATTATACGTGTTTGTTGAGTTTAACAGGTGCTAAATCATCCATCACATTTGGATATTTGTTTAAAATTGTTATTAAATTACATGTTTTAACCCGTTAAAAATTTAATTTATAATATTCTTGAAAGCTCAAATTTTATAATCAATTACATATCGTGGATAATAAATCAAGTTATACATTCGATAATAGATTATTATTTTTTTAAATATTTATATCAAATAATTTAATATTTTACTTGTCACCGTCATTTTTCTTGATTCAACCTCAATCAAGTTTTTCTTAATTATAATTTTGTATTATCTCTAATTAAAAATAAAGTAAAAATATTTAATCAATGTTAATATCATTTTCTTAAAATATAAATGTTATTAAATAAATAACATAAAAATTATTTTATTACATCTACAAATAAAAATGAAAATTATTAATAATATTCTATGATTACAATATACTATGATTATATTATAATTATAATATCATAATATATTATTAATAGATTATGTTTGTTTCAAAATTTGTTTAATTAATTTTTATGTAGAAATTTAATCAATTAAGTAAAAGCATTAATTAATTGAATTAGTATTAAAAATATAATATAATTGATAAATTATTTTAAATTTAATTTTATATTTTAATAATATTTCTTTTATATTTAAATTATTGTAATTTCTTTCTATTTCTTTTATATTCCATTTATTTTTTTAATCTATTAAATTCTAAATTCTTTTCGCTCCGTTTCTATCCATCCCTTCCTCCTAACACGCGCCAAATCATACATAGACTTTTTTTTACCTTTATAAAGCATCGACCAGCTTAGCTTCTGATGCAAGTTTCATTTTATTCAATTAAAATAAAAAAAAATTGAAAAAGCTTCTTCAGCACTCATCATATTTTTATGTCTCTTCACTGCATTTAGTTACTTTCATCTCCCGATCAAGTCTATACTTTCAAGTTTCAACTGAAACTTCCTTCCACGCTCAACCTGTCTTCTCACTTTCCCCTCGTTGCAACTTGTACTCTCTCTTCTGCTTCATCGTCCAAACAAATCTCATGGATCACCACAATAAACTGTGTCAAACACTGCCACTACTCTCACTTACACCCCCTTCATCCTCTCTCTCTTCTCAACTTTATCCCAACACTAGTCAAATTTATACACGCTACCTTCCAAGAGAGGAAAACAGCACGTGTTACACGTGCCAGCAGAAAGGTCACTGGTACCGGGATTGTCCATTCAAGTCCTCTAACACCAGACCCTTCAACAGTAACGTTTCCCAATGTGCTGAGAGAATATGGTGCCGGTGTGGACATGGCCTTTGCCTCGTGAAAACCGCTAAAAATGTTAGAAATAGAGGCAAATTGTACTATACTTGCCCCATCAAAATGGTATGCAAAAATGGTTTTAATACTGAAGAAAGTTTATTCCTTTTGTGATTCTCTGTTTTGCATTTTTACACTGTCTTTTGGTTTTTGGTTTTTGGTTTAGGGAATGAAATGTAAAGATTTTGTTAAATGGTGTGATGATTCCGTTGTTGAGAGTGATTTGCAGTGTCCGGCGTTTAAGTATCCTGAGTGTAAATGTAGGGCTGGAGTGTGCAGAAGGGTTAAGGGTGCAGAGACCCATGATGCCGTTAAGTACTATTTTACTTGCCCTATTAAACAGGTATCATATCCTATCATGTTTTTTTTGTCTTTCAAGTTAAAATGCTTGCATTTACTTACTATAGCTTTTGTTTCTTGGGCATGATGAGTTGTTGGATGGTATTGGTAGCATTGTTCTGTTGAGGAATCAACACAAACGTGTTTGCTTCTTATTAATTTGTGATTGTAACGGCTTTCTGTGTCTTAGTTACTGTTTTTCTTAACAAAGTTTTGAATCTTTATGACAAATGCCTTTAAACTACCTTATTGATATGTTTGGAATGGTGGAGAGAGAGTGAGAGAACGGGAAAAAAAATGAAATTTCAAATGGAAAGAATGTAGAGAGAAAAAATTTGAACTTTTGTCCATGAAGTCAAATTTTAATCCATTTCTTCCATTTCTTTCCAAACAATGATTATCGTTATCTGAGTTTTTATTCTTCTATATTTTTTTTTTCTCTCAATAAAAAATTTATGTTTTGTAACAAAAACACGAATATATGTTAAAGTGCAGTGCTGAAATTATCCTATGCTTTCAGCATATACCATTGCTGGCCGCAACATGACTCATTTTTTTATTTAATGGAAATGTGTCACTAAAAGATTAGTATTTAGAAGATTTCTCCAAAGTTAGTAACTTACCATTGTGTTTGTTTATCTTGGATTTGTGGACCTCAGGTTCCGTAGAATTAATTTTGGTTCTTCATGATCCACATATTTGTGCTTGTATCTAACTGAATTCTTATTCTTGTGATAATTAATACTTCGTATTCACCAGTGCCATGGATCTTGCGGTTACCTTGTTTGGGAGGATGAGTTGCTAGAAAAGGAAAGCATTGAGCGGCAAAGCTGTAAAAGAACACTTGACGTTTTTGGGGAAGGTGATCAAAATGATCAAAATGACGATGATATGGATGAGGGTGGTAATTTGCTAGTGAACCATTCCAAAAAGGTGAGATTGGAAAGTTCTGAGGATCCAACATTGATGGCTGTATCTGAGGCTGAGCTTGCACAGAGAGAAGATGCAGCACTAGAGGTATCCCCTTTAATTTTCCAAAATTTGAGGTTATGATGATTTTGTGGATCTAGTTTTACTCTTTTACTGATTCAGCATAATGTGACGCAATTGAGAAGAAAACATGGCAATGATCTCAGTTATCAGTGTAAACTCCTTCAAGAACTAGTGGGGTTGACAGCATGATGTTTGTTGTTTTTGTTGTGTATTTGTTTTTGTTTTGTTTTGTTTTGTTTTTCAAGTTAAAATGCTTTCCTTGACTTAAGCTTTTGTTTCATTGGAATGGTATGTTGTTGGAATATATTGGTAGCTTTGCTTGGTTGAGGAATCTTATTAGGTGTGGAATCAACACAAACATGTGTTGTGAGCTATTGGTTTTCTAAGGAAAATTTTGAATGTTTACACGAAATGCCTTTTATCTACCTTTATGTTTGGTGTGGTGGAGAGAAAGTGAGGGGAGTGAAAAATTTTAAACTTAAATCAGGAGAAAACAAAATTTGAACTTATGTTTTTTAAGTCAACTTTACTATCTATTTTCTTTTTTAACTTTCTCCTAGTCTAAGCAAAAGAAAATACATTGTCTATTTTCTTTCCTCCCAACTAAACATGTTTGAATGTAATTGTGAAATTCTCCATTTCACTTCTAGTTTCAGCATACACCAACGTTGGTGCACCATGACTCGTGTATTTAAGCATTTGAACATTTGAACCGTGTCAATAATGGATGTGTATTTAGCAGAATTCTCCATAGTTAGTAACTAGGTATTGTTTTTGTTTACCTTGGATTTTATGGACTTCATGTTCTGTAGAATTTATTTTAGTCTCTATGATCTATGTGATCTATGTAATTCATATTAATAATTAATGTTTTAATTTAAAATATCAAACAGAACCTTGGATCTTGCCATGACTTTGCATCTGAGGATGAGCTACTAGATAACCTAAGCATTTTGCAGCAAAACTGTAAAAGAACTCTTAATGGTTATGGAGAAGTTGACCAAAATGATCAAAATGACAATGACTTGGGTGAGGATGACATTAATTTGCTAGTAAAGCATTCTAAAAAGATGAGAATCATGGACAGTTCTGAGGATTCAACATTGGTGGCTGTATCTGGGGCTGAGCTTGCACCGAGAGAAGATGCATCACCAATGGTATCCTTTAATTTTCCTGAATGTGAGTTTATGGAGATTTTCTGGATCTAGATGTTATCTTTTTACTAATTCAGTGTAATGCGATGCTATTGAGTAGAAAGTGTCGCAATTGTTTTGTCTATCTGTATCAATTCCTTCAAGGATCAGTGATCAACAGAACTTGTTTCAAAGACACATTTATGCTGGTGCTGAATCTGCTGGTAGTTCATTATTTGGTATTGTTTATTTTCTCCCTAACTCTTCTTTGTTTTGTTGTTGCCATACTCACATAAAAAAAGACATCTTTAAGACCTGCTACTGACATTAAAGGTCATCTCAAGTTACAGTCAATTTTATTTGGATATATGAAATGTATCTGGATCAAGTTTTATATATTACCTTTCCTCTTGATCCCTTAAAAATAAACTTAGACAGTAATCTAAGCATTCCCTCTTAATATTGTTTTATATGAAATTAAGAGAAGCCATGTGAATTTCTCTTACTCGTTATTTTTTGTTCAATGGATTGGTTAGGTCACCTTCTATTATCCAATCCACTACAGAGCTTGAAAATTCCCTCACCTCAGCAAATTTTCTGCCGTGAGTGTGATTTCCTTAGTTTCATGTGTGTCTGTCTTCATTTAGCATTATTAAGGCAAATTCTGTCTCACTTCATTACAGGTACAGGTGTTTTTTCTGATGATCCAAGACTATTTAGTGTTTCTGATGTTCCTTGTGGTGAGAATAACCGGCATGATGTCATTAGTTTCAGTCAACAAGCCCAACTTTCCAATGATTTCCACACACAGTTTTCGAGAGAGGCTGTTAGCCTTGACCAATCACCAAGCAGTAGTAGTGGAAGAAAGCTAATGTCAAGGGCACAAAGGCAAAGACAAGTGGCCTTCTTTGCACAACAACAGCTCCTCATTGATCTAGGAACCTTGGAGCCTCATGAGCATGATTCCATGAAAGAGGCAGCAGATGACACTTTTACTCTGTTAGATAATTTAGGAGCTAATGATACACAATTCTCTGAGCATATCTTGGATTTCATTAGTCTCACATCATCAGTTGCACAAATGAATGAAACCATTGGAACTTCCCTTTCTCCTGAAGAACACAGTAAATGTCTTGAGGAGGAGGAAGCCAAATCTGTCCACATTCGCAACCTTTATGCCAATACCGAAGCTCAGTTCAAAGCTACTGATCAACGTAGACAATCACTTTTGAAAGAGATTTCTCACATTGAGGCCACGCTTCTTGAGAAACAAAACCAGTTAAAGTCCTATCAGCTGGAAACATCAGACATAGAAATGGAACTTGGTGATTTGAGAAGAAATATGTTGGAAGCTGATGCAGCCTTGAAAGCCAGAACTGAGCTAGCAAAGGAGGCAAGGGAACTTAGGGAAGAGAGACAAGCAAAACAAATTGCAGCAAAAACAGCACTTCAGAAGGCTATACTTCAATTACAATATTAATTAATTACTCAAGTGTACGAGCTAAAGTTGTTGTAATGTTAATTTAACTTATCCTTTGTTTCTAATTTACTTTCTCTCTTCGTATCTTTAACATCAATATCACGTTTATATCGTGCTACTTAGGAGGCTTTCATTATTTATTGCTAACTACACCCCATTCACCTATAGGAGAAAAATAATGGAAAAAATTTGTGAATAAATTCAAGAAAAAGTGATAAAGGTCAATATTTTCTTTCACTTCCTCTTTTGTTAATAAAATAAACTATTATCTTTTTTTTTAAAATAATTTCTCTACCAAACATATCATTATACCAATTTGTTAGGTTGCAAAATTCTCCAAAGACCAGGTGTAACATGCGTAACCAATATTGAAAGGCAAAATTAAAGAAAAAAAAAAAAGAAAAAGAAGAAGCTCGAAAACAGAATAAAAAAATGAAGAAAGGAGGGCACCTTACAAAGTCCAAAGTTTTCTACATCGCACACTATTGTCCGATTCAATACAATCGGTATCCTTATTTATTACTCTATTAATTAATTTATTATTTTATAAATTATTATTTTATTTGTGTGTTTAACAACTATTGGCGATTCGCGAAGAAGTATGAGGTCCTTTACGTGATGACGACGTGCCCCTTCTCCAACGTATCATCGCACATCATCGCCGGCGATCTCTCTCATCGCCGCCGGTAAGAATCCAAATTCCAATGAAACCGTAATTCCCGAAACGGCAAAAGTCTCTTCCAGTCGTTTACGTCCTCCCGCGCTCGTCGTTTCCCGCGTTTCATCGAATCCTTCTCTTCCCGACTTGACGGAAAAACCGAACCCAAAGTACAAGCACACGAGGTTGGGTCAACTTCACTCGCGAGGACCTTCCCTGCTCGCCCATTAGATCTACAATCAAAGAAAAAAAAAAGTCAAGAATAGTCAAAAATCACTAAAACAAAGCATTATTGTAACGAACGTACCTAGATAAGCTGCTTGGGGTCCTCAACATCCAACAAGTTTAAAATGCTTTGGATGTCAAGCGGGCGGTCCAGGGACATCAGCCTCTCAACACTCTCTTTCTCGGTAGGAGTGAGCTCATCGTCAATCCAAGACTTGAACCGAATATGTCGGTCACTCCAATACAAGGGAAATAGGGGAATACCATTATCATTAAACAACATCCGCCTACCCTCTGAGCTCGAATCCGGTCTCAACTTATAAAACTTATCTTTGAACTTTTTAAAAGACTGATGGTAGAAGGTAAACAAAGAACCATTCTGGGTTCCATTCAAAGAGGTCCACCCAATTTTCAATCCATGCTTGAGCTGTTGAAAGTATAGGAATACTCTAACCGAGCACTCGATTCCTATGAACATGCTCAAAACCTCGAAGGCCCTCACAAAAACCCAACTATTGGGATGCAATTGAGAAGGAGTGACATTTAGAGTTCTCAGAACTCCACACTCGAACTCGCTTAAGGGGAAGGAGATGCCAAACTCACTAAACATATAATCATACACATAGACGAAGTCATCCCCATCAAATAGGGGCCTCATGAAGACTCTTTTGAAAGGGAAGCACACCTCGACGTTGACATGCTGGACTAGGTGAGCCTCAACAAGGGATGTATCCCCATCATGTCGGCAACATACTCAGGGGTCAGACTGGATGAATTGGAATTCACCTCGTCAAGAACCCAAGGGTAATCACTAGGGGTAGGGGGAAAGACCTTCTTCTTACGAGGAGCTTTCCCCTTCTTAAAAGAGATGGTCACGATGGTAGTCGCCGTAGCGATTTCACCTACGCGATTGAATCATTTGAGGGGATACACTAGGGGTTTTCTTGGAAGAAACTGACCCACCTATTGGAGAAATGTCTCTATGAACCAAGGGTTTAACCTTAGAAGAATCAGAAGACAAAGGCAAAGACATTAAAGACGTACCTAGTTTGGATGAAGAACAAGGGAAAGAGAAACTCCGTAGAGGGTAGAAGGATGACTTCAAGGAACACGAGACAGCGAAAATGGAGAACCCCAAATAAACTCGAGAAATGGCAAGCCAAAGAAGAGAGAAGAGAGAACAAACGAAATTTGGCTCGAATAAGAAAGAAAGGGAACCGTTGAAGGGTTTGAAAAAAGGAACCGTTGAAAAATAACCGTTCCCGCCATGAAAGAAGTAACCCAAAAGGCGTGCCTACGCGTTACGTCATGCGAAGGGACGTCAACCAATGAGAAGAGGATAAAACAAGGAAGCGTACTAGGAAAACCAAAGTAGAAAAAACTCTTATCCGAGTTCTTAACATCGCCTCGTCCTCGAGTTTTGGGGGCTTATGTACTGGGCCAAGTCAAAATGAGCTCGGCTAAGGACCACTCACTAGCTCGACAACCACCGTTGAAGGTGTTTAGACCCAAAGTAGCATACTAACTCATTAAAGTGATTTGACTAGGTGACGTGACAGATTCCCTAAAAGGTAATCATAATCCTGAGAACTCACAAAGTTGCCCTTCATGTGACACGTGTACCTCGGAATGAGGAAAGTCAACTGATGGAACCTTACCTCACCTACCAAGCCGTCAAGACCAGGTATAAAAGCCTAGAGGTCGGATTCTTATACAGATAAGATAAAAAAATAACAACTTTATCTCTCTACTCTTCTTCCTTTAAATTTACCATAACAACTTAGCATTGTTTCCCTAAGAAAGAAATTGACTTTAGCATCAGAGTACCTTTTACAAGTACATCCCCCTCTAGACGAGCTCAGAGATCGATAGCTTCAGAGCGAATTGCTCAGAAGAGACCTTTGGAACAGGAGTGGGTCGAGAGGACCTCAACATACCCAGATTTTGGAAGAACAAACATTAATGCATAGAATATAATCTAATGGAAATATAATAAACAATTCAAATGGAGTAATATTTACATAGAATATATATGAATATATATAAATTATATTGTAATACTTACAATCGCAAAGTATAAGTTTCAGGAATCCATAAAACATAGGTCTAGAAGGTAGCATACACGGAAACAAATTAAACTACAAATTTGGTTTACTTTCCCACAAAAGATATATCAAAAGAAAGAAAAGGTAAAACTATTGGGCTAAGTATGTCTTTTCTACCGAAAACTCGACTCCTATTAAATTATCGGCAAAATAGAGACTACTAGTGAGTAAGATCATCAAAATGACTAGAAGAACCTTTAGAAGGATTGTCCTCACTACTAGTCTCCGTCAAGTGATTTCCCACAACAGAAGGTAACCTACTACTAGCAAATATCTTTTCTAATAGGATAATCGCCCATGATTGAGTGTTACCCTAGCCATAGAAGAAACTTCCAACAGAAGTTAAATAAATATGATGTTAAGTCAAATTTGTTTAAAGATAAATCATAATCCTTAATTTTGATAATTTCATCCCAAGTGAAAGTCAAAATACTAGAATATTACATACTCATGATCTAAAAAGATGAGTTAGATCTAAATAAAGAGAAAGTTGTCCAACAAACAAATATGATGTAAAAGGAAGATATATTTTGCAACATTTATCCTCTACTTTTGAGGAAAGTTTTCAGCTTTTATTCAACATCCAATGCAGTAGAATTAAATGCTCTTGGTTATGCAACATACTTCGAACAAATGGATTGAAGACTATGAAGATGTTGGATCTAATGACTACGAGAAGTATTTTATCTATATAATGACTGAAGATTCATGATTTGAAGGAAGAGATTACTACAACATAAGCCAAATCTCTTGTAGTTTAAAAACTCAAAACTCTATCTCTTAAATTAGTATTAGTATTCTTCATTATATATTCCTCTCTGGGTAAAGGTTGATTTTCATAGAAAAAATAAAAAAAACATCTCTTTGTAAATCTTAAACTAGTGTTTTAGGTGTTAGTCTGAAGAGACTAGGTGCAAATAATATTTGATTGGGTTAACCTGAATAGGTTGTGTTGTAAAGAATACTTGGGTAGCTTAAAGAGATTCTTAAAGGATTTCCATTAAAAAAAATGGTTACATATATTCTTACAAAGTCACTTCTTGTTCAACTCAAGTATTCTTACTTGTCAAATCAGCTATAGCTTACAACTAGTAAACTTAAACCTTAATTTTACTACTTAAGTACTTTTTTAGTCGAAAGCGGATCGGTTTCGTGTGAATGACTATTCTGAAATAGAAAAAGAAAAATTGAATTTACCTAAACCACTTTTAGCTTGAACAAACAAAAGATTGGTTGAAGATATAAATAACACTTTAAAAAAATATATACAATCAAATCATAGAGTGATAACTTTACTAAACAAAGGTTATGATGTTAAGTACACTTAAACAAAATGTTTCCTTTTTTTTTTTTTTTTTCAGAAGTCTCTATGTAATCTCTTATTTCCTATCAGATAATAGGATCATTATATATGAAATATATTCTGAAAGTTTCCGTTAAAAAAGAATTGTAGGTGAATATGATGAATTTAAACAAGAGTTTATGAGAAGTCACATCATGTGTGCTAAGTATATGATGTTAAGTACACTCAAATAAAGTGTTTCTTTTTTATAAAAAAATTTTCTTTCTATGGTTTTCTATGATTTTCTTTCTCATGGTTCACTAATAGGTGCTTTTTGGTTTTTTACATAAGTCTCTATGTAGACTATTATTTCCTATCAAATAATAGGTTCATTATATATGAAATATGCTTTGGAAGTCTTCGTTAAGAGAGAATTTTAGGTGAATATGATGAGTTCAACTAAAATTCTATGAGAAGTAACATCGTGTTTGCTCTTTAATCATATCATGCCTTTTTGGATGTACAATTGCAATAATTGCTTTAGCATGTAAAGGCAAAAATCTCATTGTAGTTATAAGAGGAAGATAACATATAAATAAATATAAAATTTGAAATTAAAGTTTACTTTAATGTTTCCTGCCAGATAAAAGTAAGTAAACTTACATTATATGAATGAACTTTAACTTAAAAGTACAAGTGTCAAATTTTACTTTTAGACAAAACATTTTTACTTTTATCTTATGTAAGTTTGTTTTTGCTTTTTAGAAAATAGTTAATTAATTACTCATTAAGTTTGCAAAAAACATATTCTTTGCAAGATTGTGTTTATTGGACAAAAGTTCATCTTTTTGTCCACACAACACAATAAATTCAATTACAATTAATCTCTTTTCTTATAATCAATATCTCTTGATCCTTTTAATTGACTAGGGGTAAGAAATGATACCCTAGATTCCAAGATGTATGCATACAATAAGGCATACTACACATAAACATCAAAGCATCACAAATCAATACCATGCCATAAGAAATCAATTATGAACACCACAAATAACCATATGTGTCAAAACTCATATGTTAAACATATAGCTACATAAACTCTTGAATTCAACAAACATACTATTATGTCCATCAACCATAGCGCAATAGACATCATTGGTTACACGTAAAGGCACACCACTTTTGATTTCAGACATCCTCAAGGTCAATGATTTTCCACTTGCACTTTAGATAGAATTTAACACCAAAACCACTTATTTTCCATTTTCACCCATTTCCTCGTGAGAGTTAGTTTTAACCTCAAATGTTTACTTTTGTCAATTTCTAATTTCAACTAAAATTCAACTAACTCACCCTCAAAATCATTTCCTTTCACTATTAATTTATTCAAAGAGTCAAAAACGATATCTTCACATAAAAAATTGCATGAGAAACTACCAAGCACTTAGGGTTTCCATAATCTACATAAATTTTCCCTCGAAACTTGAGTATTCTCAATACGCCCACAACTCCAAAGACCAATTTTTGAGGCATGATCACAATCTTAAGCCACACCGAATACTCAAAAGGCAACCCTAAGCATGAAAATGCTCTAAAAAAACCCTCATGCTAAGAGAGATGGCTTAAGGTAAACTTAAGTACTTAACACACAAAAACCCTCGTGATCGAGTCCCTTGACATTACCACAGTTGAGTCTAAGTAAAAGGGCTCCCTCTTACCTTAGACTACACTGATGACGAAAACCATAAAGTAGTGATGAAGTTTGTGTTGCTGATAAAGATAGCCTTGGTTTGTTATGGTGGTGGTCATAGTGTCTTCTCCTCCTTTTTCTTGAAATGCCAAGTCTCCTTCTCTTTCTCACTGTCTCTCACATTGTCTCTTGTGTTATGTTTGTTTGTTTGGGTGTATACACAAGAAATTTGTGACTACTGGAAGAAGAGAAAAAAATTCCATTGGTTTCGTAGAGTAGCTATGACAACATTTCAGTTTAGGAATTTAGGGCCTAATTAAATGGTGACAACCATTTAATTTAAAAGAGGGGTGGAATATTTTCGGTGGCTTGCTAACGTGATACTCACGTGTTGGTTTCTAATGCATCATTCTAATGTGATACGTTCTCAATTCTAGGGTTTAATTTAAAACATTATTTTAGTCAAGTACATGTGGGCAAAACTCCACTTCAAACGGTGCCTCTAACTCATCTAAAAGGATTTTAATTTAAAGAATATTAAAATACTCCATAATTAAATTAACACAATGTTAACCTATTTAAATTATAATTAACATAATTATAACCATTTAAACTAGAAACTAAATTAAATTCCTAGTGATGCAGAAAAAGATGTTAAACCAATTAATTAAAATCTAATTCACAATTTAAAAATTATGAATTAAATTTCCCATACTCAATTAATTAATTTAAGAAGGAAAACAACTCAAAACACTCATAAAATCCTCTTAGAGATTCGAATTAGAAACAAACCAATTAATTAAAACTAATATATCAATAAATAATTATTTGTGAATCAATCTTTAGGAAATAACCAAATAACTATTTTTAAAATGATTTATTCAAAAGTACTTTAAAACATATCTAACTTTAATAGAGAAACTATCTTGAGAAATTATATTTATAAAATAGTACCCCAATGAAGAACATATTTAAAAAATGACTAAAAAAACTCAACATAACCTTTATGAAATAAAACTACTTTATTAAAACCTTTCGTCCATGTACTCTAACTTTTTTTACTCAAAACAACTAATTATTAAAGTTCATCAGCTCCAATATATACTCATGAATTTTCTTGTATAAAAATGTACATTCTCACAACATATAGCTTATACTTAATAACTAATATAGCGTATACATACCTTTGTAATTTAAATCGCTAAAATATCAAGTATACTTAAAAAGCAATATACATGTACATACTCCATCATTTAAACCACTAAAATCAGGGCATTATAATTGTTTTATCTCTTGATTTACTAATTTCCTCAAGAATCATGCTTATCATCCTTAAAACATCAAACTCACATGAAACACAGACCCAAGCCTTGACATCAAACTTACCATCCATCCTCGGCTCATTGTATAAATGTTGGGCAAGTGAGGTCTCAACACCCATCCCACCCACACCCACCAAGTAAATCTCACTTATGAGCCAACTAAAGACAATTTTTTTGTCAGTCTCTCTCATATACAACTGTTACACCAACCAAAGATGATTTTGTCAACTTTTGTGATACTGATCTACCACCAAAACCACTAGCTTCTTTCAAAATTAGTATACCCTTTTTGCTAGCAACAAGATATCCTATGTTGTCAAGGACTTGATTCGTCCATGATTAAATTTCCATGTCAAATGAACTGACACAAGAATTGAAGAAATTGCATACCTTGCTAGCACTGGTTTCAGATCTGGCACAGCCTATGCGATAGCATCAAGGCATGCATGCTTTAATATTTGAGCTTCTGAACTGCATCATCATCCACAGCAGAATGAGGTTGAACCTCTTCTTCAGCACTGACTCACTGAGTTTTCCTCTTCCTCCAGAACTTCATCCCAAGGAAGGAAGAAAGAAGATCTAGCAAGGAATATTCCAACAAGTCAAGTGTGAGCAGTTTATTTCATTGAGTCATTGAGTGAACAAAGAAACAGAGGAAAACATGAATCTCTGCCCTTAAATTTATTTTCGAACCCTTACAAAATATCAGTGTAGGCTGAACTTACTGCCTCGAGAGAAAACAAGGATGACTTCTTTAATGGGAAGTATTAAAAAGAAGTGAAGGAATATTAGTTAGAAGTAAACTTTTATCTGTTTGTCATATATTTTAATTTTTATTAATATTTATTTTAAAAATAAAGTTTTAATAATTAAGTATATAAAATAATAAAAAATTACTAAAGGATTTAAACTCACCTAAAATAACTTTTTACCATTGGATCAATTTACTATATTTAAAAATATAAAACAAATATTTCATATTGATATAGTTTTATTTATATATTTTTATCTCTATATATTTTTCAACTGTAATTTATCTTTTTATTTATTTTTGTTTACAAATTATATTTTTTATCTTAATTTATGCAATTTTTAGATTTATAAAAAAAAAAATTATTATATAAATTGTATAGTCATTTAATTATTAAAAATTATTAACTTAAATAGTTAACTTTATAATAAATATAAATATTAAACTATTTTAATTAACTTTTACCATGACTATAAATCAATAAACAAATTTAATATTACTTATCTTTTAATAAATCACCAAATATATATATATATATATATATATATTTATTTATTTATATTAAATTTTCTTTAAATAAATTATAATTAATAAAGTAAGAAATAATCTTCTAATTGAATTCGAATATGATAACCTCATTATTAGAATGAAAATTTAATGAGTCTTTAATATTTTTCTTAGTACTATTTTATATATAATTTAAGAAATTAATTAAGTAAATTTATTCAATAAATAATTTATTCATTAATTTTTTTTATAAACTTATATTAAACTAGTATTATTTAATATCATATTAGTTTGTAAGCATGACTTCTTCGTCTACTTGTCTTAAATTCTATATTATTATTAAAAAGTAACAACTTGTAATGCTTGTGTTATTGATTAGACAACAAAAGTGTTCTAACTGAAAGGATAACCAGATTGGTAAAATTGGTTCAGGAGATAAGGCAGTCTTGAGCCATATTGGTATCACATCACCAAACTTTTGTTGGATTGGAGGGCAATACTGTTTCGTACACTACCAATTCTGGGACCTATTGGTTGGACTTAGAAGGTGATAGTGTACATATTTTTCCAATCCAGTGAAGAATGATAAGCCTGAGACGATTATGGTATGGTCAATTTGTTATAAAAATAAATTCACATTTTTTTAGATCATTTTTAACATGGGTTTTGCTCTGCTAGTATGTTGAAGTTACTTTGTTTTCTGAGATGACTAGTGTGCGACATCCTTGCTTCTTCATATTAACAATGGGCTTCATATTTGATATTAAGAATGGGCTTGATACTGGTAACAACCCCATTTGCTAATTGTGTTTTGGAGATTTCATTGTCAAATTTTGCCAAACAGTAGAGTTTGGGCAGAAGATAACAAGTATAAGAGTGCATCCTATGATTTATCATTTCTAAGAAGACCCGTCTTTGTTCTTCTCCCAACGCTTCGTCATGCACCGTTCTGACTACAAGTCTTCTTCGTCCCATTCACTAGTGTCCTCTAGCCCCCTTTGTCACCATCAAAGTCAGTTTTCAAGAACTTCTTTTTTTCTTCTAACAATGCCTACCTCTAGTCATGGGTCTACAAGGAAAGGCCTCGTCTCTTTTGGATTATTTAGGAAGTCCCACAATCACATCGGAAAATTTCAATGGTAAGAATTTGTGGAATGGTACACTACAGGTAAAGTTTGGTTTTTAAGGCAAGGGCTTTATGAACATCTCACCAAGAAGGAAATAGATATTGATGGGGAAATCTGTGGAGAATGAAAAATGGCATATTATTGGTTGGTTTTTCTTTTATGGAAATCTATTGGTCCAAAGCTAATAGTACACTTTCGCTAATACAAAACCTGTTATGAGATATAAAAACCTCAAAGTGTCTATTCCAATTACCTATGTCATCTTTGTACCTTTATTCACAATTTGTCCACTCTTCATATGACTAGATCATAATCTCTCCTCCTTTCTAAATAATTCCCAGTCTTCATATGACTGATCATGGCCCTCCTTCTGGCTAAAGGATTTACTTAAATTTATGATGTCGACTATAGTGACATATTCTTTCTTGTTGTCAAAATGACCTATGTTCATCTTTTTTTATACATGGCTACTACTTCTTGTTGGCCTTTATATCAACTAAACATTAAAAAGTCTTTTTTAGATAATGACTTAGAAGAGGAAATCTATATGGAGAAACCACTTAGGTTTATTGCTTAGGGGAGTTAGGTCTTATATGTAAACTTTAGAAGTCATTCTGAAACAGTCTCGTCAAGCCAGGTGTGGGAGGTTTAGTAAACTCATACAATAGTTTGGCATGATTCAGGATGAATTTGACCACTCTAAGTTCTATACACATTCACCATCTAAAAAGGTTATTTGTTTTGTGGCATATGTGGATGATATTGTAATTATAGGCAATGATCATGAAAGAATCACAAGACTTAAGCAACATTTGTTTAAGTATTTCCAAACTAAAGATTTGGCCAGTTACGATATTTCCTTAGTATTGAGGTTGCTCCGTCAAAGCCAAGTTTTTCTATTTATCAAAGAAGTATGCACTTGATATTTTGAAGAAATTCGAATGCTGAATTGTAAGTCATAGGATAACCTTATGGACTCAAATGTTAAACTGATGCTAAATTAGGGAGAGTCATATTTAGACCCAAATAAACATTGGAGATTGGTGGAACTGTTGAACTATCTCATTATGACCAAACTAGATTTATTTAATTATTAATTTTAAGATTTATTTAATTTACTCTGAATAAAAATGAGATCAAGCAACCTTGTTAAAGTAAGGTTGTTTAACCTTAATTTTATCAACAAATTCAAATTTTGACCGTATGTTTCTTAGGATGAATTTCACCCATTTGAAACTTTTTTTTTAATTTTATTTTATTTTTAAAAAAGTTTTAACTTCCAAGCAAATTAAATCTGCCTCCATCAACATTTAGATTATCAATGATAGAAAAATGTTTTTGGAATATTGTAACTTTTAGATTAAAACAAAGGTAAAACAAAGGTAAAACAAAGGACATGAAACAATCAATTGACAATAAAATAATTACACTTCTAACGTGTAAAAAAATAATCCAGTTACATTGTTAGAAGCTTAGAATATACATAAATGACGGAAACGACCTTAATAATTGATAAAAGCAAAAGGAAATAAGCTAACTCACAAAAGGTTTGGTGATTATTAAATCTGCTATTTAAGGTTACACAAGTTAGAAAATGAGTTGAAGATTTTAATCCAAGAGAAGCACACGGGTGAGAAGGTATTTTCTTGAGCAGTCCAGATGACAATCAAGGAATCCAGGATCTCCTAATGCAATGAACTATTCATCAGATTTTTGCCAGATCAATTGAGACTTCACCGAGATTCAGAGACGCTAGCATATTTTCTATCTGAACAAGATGATTTGTAAAAAAAAAGTTCAGAATTCTAAAGATTGCAATCAATCATATTAATATTTAAAAATCAATGTGACTAAATGAAATATCAATAATTTCACATGATGAAAGATTATATATATATATATATATATATATATATATATATTTCATCTAAAGATGGAAAATATTTACAATTAATTAGTTATTAGAATTCTGTTAAAATAAATAAATAAATAATAGCTATAAGAGTTTTCTGACTTGAATCTTCACACAAATGACATCATGCATACAAATCAAATGCTAAATCCAATTCTTATTATCACATCGTGTAAAACTTATTATTCTTCCATAGAAATTAGTTTGTCCTGTGAAACTTATTTGTTATTGAGTAGAAATAAGTTTATCCGAGTACTGACAATATATGAAGATTGTTAAGTGAAAAAATATATATTTTATATTTAAAATATATAAAACAAAACTAGTAATAGCAATATAAGAAGATTCATAAGAAAAAAAAATATAACCAGAATAAAGCAACATGTATCTCTTTAAAAGTACACTCCCGGAATCAATACACAACGTATTAAAAACTAATTATCCATAACATAATATTTTTCTCCTGAAAATTCTATCAAAGCTGAACACAAGTGGAAAATATTATGACCATCAATAAGAACTCGGCCCACAAAGCAAATAAAAGTTTAGAAAACAATTATTAAGTGTGAAGAATTTATTGATGTAAAAAGAGAAAATGGAATAGAATGGATTGAATAAATAAATTCAATTTTACCAAATATACTTACCGTCTTACCAAATATACAGATCCTCGTAAAAAGAAAAAGATGCAAAATATTTTGACCAAAAATAAATAACACAGACTAAATACAAGTTTAAAAAACAATTAGTTAGAGTGATCAATACATAATGCATACCGTCTTTAGTCATCATCTAGGTATTCAATGTGAGCAATCTTTGGACAGTCTTCTCCGTCTGGTTCCTGGCATCGCTGTTTGAGCAGTGGACATTTGATAATTTCCAATCTTGAAATGGATTTGGCAAACCCTCCCCTGGTAAGCTTTCGAGGCTGGGGCAGCTTTCAAGAGTTAGATACTCGAGAGATGAGAGGTGGCAGAGACCCTTGTAATCCAGTTTTTTAAGATCTCCGCAATCACTGATCTCTAGAGAAGTAAGAGAGAGTGGCAGCAAACCTTCCTCGGAGAAACACTCCGCATCATTCATTCCTCCAATAGTCAACCATTTTATAGAGCTATTGCTTCCCAAGACCCTTTTCCAGGAGGCAATATCATTTTGGAGAGACATGACTTCTAAATTTGATGGCAAACCTCTGTCAGGGAATGGCTCAACTTTTGGGCAATCTCTTATCTGAAGCTCATAAAGAGATGGAAGGAGGATATCCATGCGTTCAGGCAGTGATTCTAATTCTGGAAACTTACTATAAGTACTCAACATTAATTTTGTCTCAGTCAATAGTTTAACACAACTCCTAATAAGAAGAATGTCTTGACATATAGCACAGGAATTATGAAATTGTTCCTACCAGTCTTCAAGTAAATGCACTAATCTGAGACATTTTCCTTGAACTTAAAGTAGTGACAATCTGATCAAACTTTAAGTACCACTGCTTGGATGCCTGTTTTAGTTCATAAATAGACCTTTTAAGTTTGCAGACTAAATGTTCATTACCTGTTTCAACAAAACATTAGGCTAAATCATGTAGACATTCTATGCTAAATCACCGTTAAGAAAAATTGTCTTCGCATCCATTTGGTGAAGCTCAAAATCATAATGGGCTACTAAGGCAACAACAACTCGAAAAGCATTCATCGTGGAGACTAGTGTAGTCAATGCCCTCTCTTTGACTATAACCCTATGCTACAAGTCTTGCCTTATACCTCTCAACATTTCCATTAACAAAATTAACAGGCACATCAATTAAATTAAGCTTATATGGGACGTCACGCAAATATGGGTACACATATTTCTAGAAAAACCTGTTACACTAAGGCCTACTGAAACACGCATGGGTTCAGGAAAGGGATCTTCCGAATATTGAGTAGTTGTCGTTAAACCTAAGAAAATACTGTATAAAATGGGTGGGATACCAAAAAAATATAGCAAGAAAAGCTATTTCAATAGCAGCATTCAAAATGTCTATACAACTAAATTCATTATTTCAGGATAATAATTCAAGATAATACTTAGAATAAAAGGAAAAAGGTCTTTAAGATGTAAACAAAAAAATGCAATTGTAGATTCCTTTTTTTGAACACAAAATATTTTAACCTCAATATTTGGGTTGAGAGAATAAAAAATGATAAGAATTTCAAAACCTACAATAGCAGAATCAAAGGTAAATTACAACTTTTTCATTACCAAATTTAAATGTGTAACCATATTTATCCAAAACTAAATTTGAAATTAAGTTCCTTCTCATGGAAGGTACATGTAAATATTTATGCCAATGTGTTCTACATATACTTTAGCTAGGTCTTCTACAATAATCTTAGACTCAACATTACTTAGCTTCCTCAGGCTTGTGAATCCCTATAGAGAATTCACAACATGAATTGATACGACTGAGTCAAACTGCCAAGTGTTGGAAGCAAATCAATCACATTTGAGTCAAAGCAAGTTAAAGTTAAGTCTACATCAAAGATAAATAAATAAAAATCTCAAGATTCAGTCCTATCCTCAAAATTGGTTCCACTTAGTCTTGATAGTTGTCAATTGCATAGACAGATAAGCGGTCATAGTTCAAAGGTGTTAAGTCAAGATGATTTAGTATCTTAGTTTTGATAATTACAGAACAGTCTATTGTGTCTACAGACGGAAGGAACAGACTGAAGAGGCATCAGACTGAAGCATCAGACTGAAGAGCTTCAAACTGAAGCCTCAGACTGAAGCATCAGACTGAAGGAACAGACTGAAGAGCCTCACATTGAAGCATTAGACTGAAAAGCACAGAATCAAGGAACAGACTGAAGAGCCTTAGATTGAAGCATCAGACGGAAGAGCACAGACTGAAGGAACAGACTGAAGAGCCTCAGACTGAAGCATCAGACTGAAACATCAGACTTAAGAGCACAGACTGAAGGAATAGATGGAAGGAGACAGACGAATGAATTCAACACACAACTCATTTATTTATTCATTCGTCTACCTCGTTTAATGAAGTTCAGACGGAGTAACTCGCGCCCCAATTCAAATCTAACCGTTACTCGTAGAAGCTTCCAAAGACAGAATAGAGATCTGTGCAAAACCCTGCAACACAAAAAACAACCATGCTTTTTGTTGATGTCTCTGATCAAGTTAGAAAAAGCCTGTGCAAACATTAATTATTCTGATTGATTTCTGTCACACGTTTGAAGACCCCAAGACAAAGGACTAACGTTCAAATCTTTAGTCTAATGGATACTTCAACAAGTTCTCTATAAAAGGACTTCATTACTTCTAGAGAAGGCTGGCGAACTATATAACAAAGAAATTATATCAAAGCTTCAAGCTCTCAAGCAAAGTTCACTCGTCCTGAACTTAGAATAGATTCATTGTAAAACCCCTCTCTACTTAGAGGATAAACTTATTCTTTCATCTTCCTAAATCCACTGTTGTGGTGCTCATAGCATGTGGAGACTGTGTTCAAAGAATACCCTGTTTAGCCTGTGGAGGCTGGGTTCAAAGAATACTTGTTTAGCCTGAGAAGGCTGTGCCCAAATAATATCTGTATTTAGCCAGGAGTGGCTGGGTTCAAAGAATACTCATAGTGGAACCTTAGCGTGTTGTTGGGGAACTGGATATAGTCTTGATCAGACGAACCAGTATAAAAATATTGTTGTCTTCTCTATTGATTTATCTGTTAACTAACAAGGGATAATAACTTGAACAGTTTGATAATAAAACAAAGAAGAAAACAATCTTGCGTCTGATCAAGCTTTGAAAACAACAGACGCAAACACATCGTCTTAGAGAAAAAGTTTTAAAAATAGTCTACACAATTCAATCCCCCTTCTTGTGTGTTTCTGTACTTTACAGTTTGGTATCAGAGCTCAACCTCTAAGGGTTGAGCGTTTAACAGCTGCTAGAGGAAAAGATTCGGGATAACAAACTCCCAGACGATGCTCATTGCAGAAGGCTCCTCCATGAACACTCCTCTTGCTTTCTCTGGAAATGATTACCCTTACTGGGCAGACCGGATGGAGATGTATATCAAGTCTACAAAATATAGACTTTGGAAGATCATAACAGAAGGAGACATTCCCCTGACCAAGCCTGAATCAGAGTGGGGAAATGAAGAATATACAATCGCAGAGCTCAACAACAAGGCACGTTATGCCATAACGTGTGCTCTTTCTAGGACAGAATATAACAAATTTTGTGCCTATAAAACAGCTAAAGAGCTTTGGGATGCATTGAAGATCTCTTATGAAGGAACTGAAAATGTTAGACTTAGGAAAACTGCCATCCTTCAAAGAGAGTACGAAATGTTCTCTTTGGAGAGAGAAGAATCTATAGACGGAATGTTTGGAAGATTTCAAACTATTTTGAATGGGCTAGCTGTATTGGAAATTAATTTTTCTAGAGCCCAAAACAATATGAAGATTTTGGACAGCTTACCTGCACCATGGGAAGCTATGTCCACTGCTATATCTGTTGGGAAAAATATGAAGACCCTTACTATGGATGAACTCATTGGAGCGCTGAGAGTGCATGAAGTTCATTTGTGTAAAAGAGGGAAGCTGAAAATTCAAGAGCTTATTGTTCTATCCAACACTGATGAGCTTGATGGAGAAGAGTCAAGTATGAAGAAAGCAGAATCAACATACTCAGAAGACTCCTCTGAAGAAGAAATCTCCTTGATGGCAAGAAGATTAAAAAGATTGATGTTGAAGAAGAGGGATTCCAAAAAGATTAGAAGAAAGAAGAAACAAGCCACTTGGGATGATCTCGATGATGAAAGCTCAGACGAATCATCTGAGGAAAAGAATGCAAATATATGTCTCATGGCAAGAGACATTCTATCATCTGAGGTAAATCTTTTAAATATATCTAGTTCATCCTCATCTTCTTCAGATTCAGATTTAGATTCAGACTATGAGAACATGTTATATGATGTTCTTCTCGCTAACTCACATTTTATAGCTCAAGAATATATAAATTGCAAATCTAAGCTCAAAAAGGCTTTAAAAGAAATTAAAAATCTGAAAGCTATAAATGTCCAGTTATCTGAGAAAAACATATCAGATGAATCATCCTCTTCGTCTGATACTGAAACTTCTTCTTAGATTTGAATATTTAAAAGAAGAAAATGAACTCTTAAAGAAAGATTTAAACAAGTTCACCTTGAGTTCTTCCAAGCTTGAAAATACTTTAAAATATGGAAGATCTCCTCTTAACAAGAGTGAATTTGGTTATAATCATGTGATAGACGAAAGAAAATCACAAATTAATTCGTCTGTATGTAGAAGTATACATGATTTTTATAACAGGTTTCCAAAGCAGTCTGAATGTCACTCAAGAACCTATTACAGACGGAATCCTACAACTAACAAAGTTGGACCCAAGAAAATTTGGGTACCAAGATCAAAAATAATTTTTGTTGCAGATAGAAAGAGAGAATGTATGAAGATGGTACAATCTGAACAATGGATACATGCAATATGTGATCATCAACATGTCCTTGTTCCAAAACAACAGATCATGTAAGAGACCTACCATCTATGGGTCTTGAGAAGACATATTCACCAATGCAGACGAAAAAAGAAAAATTTTCAAAGAATGCAAACAGGTCGAATTTTAGAGACATTTCTGAACGTGCTTTGGTGTCAAGAAAAATTAAACCCAAATGCATTGAAGAAGTGCATTCAAACATCAATTGAATGAAGCTAGAAATAATGTTTTAAGCAAGGTGAGTTGCTCATGTGTATATCCAACAAAAAAAAAGGATCTTTGATATTAATTTATTCAAAATGATTTTCAACGAGTCAATACTCTCTTACAAAGAATTTAAATAAATCTTTTTTGAAAACTTAGAAATAATTGTTTCATCTGAATAAGTTTTCTCGTTTGTTTAAATTTCTTTTGTCTATCCTTATTGTCTATCCTTATCGTCTATAGACGAAACGCTGCGTCTGATCATTAGTTGAAATAGTCTATCTGACTCTTCAACAGACGCAACGTCATGTTATCTTCTAACATCTCTGTTGAGTGGAGTGTACAGGGTAAAAGCTCTTTAATGCTTTACATATATCTAGCTTTTTAAAGCAAGAGACACGCTATCCTTAGATACACCTCATCAGACGGAAGAAGGTAATGAGAGATAAGAAGGCCTTGGAAGCCTCTGTGGAAAACCCAAAGGATGCATAAAGATTTAAGAAAAGATGTTTTTGATGATTGTAGCCCAAGGGGAGAGAAGTGAGAATTAAGGATGGTTGAGAAATAAAAATGGAAGAGAAAAAGGATTGGAGATATAAAAAAAAATGAAAAAAAAAAGGATTGGAGAAATAAAAAAAAAATATTTACAACCCAAGGGGAAGAAGAAAAAGAAAAGATCAGGAGAGATCAGAAGTTGAGGGGGAACATAATACAAGTGCTCAGTCTGAAAGGAAGTTCAGATGCAAAAGAAGAAAGAGGATGAAGAACAAATTTTGATCTGTTACTCTTTCAAGTTCAGTCTGATAAAGATCATCTCTCTAACTCTGATACATCATTTTGCTCTGTCTCAAGTAGAAGATCAAGATTTGCTAGTCTGGTCTGTAATCATCAAAAAGGGGAGATTGTTAACTCAAGATGATTTAGCATCTTAGTTTTGATAATTACAGAGCAGTCTGTTGTGTCTACATACGGAAAGAATAGACTAAAGAGGCATCTGAAGCATCGATCAAGCCTCGATCGAAGCATCGATCGAAGCCTCGATCGAAGCATCGACGGAAGAGCACCTGATCGAAGGAACAGATCAAGAGCCTCGGGATCAAGCATCAGACGGAAGAGCGTAGACTGAAGGAACAGACTGAAGAGCCTCAAACTGAAGCCTCAGACTGAAGAATCAAATGGAAGAGCACAAATTGAAGGAACAGACTGAAGAGCCTCAGACTGAAGCGTCAAACTGAAGATCACAGACTGAAGCATCAGACTGAAAAGTACAAACTGAAGGAACAGACAGAAGGAGACAGATGAATGAATTCAACACACAACTCATTTATTTATTCATTCGTCTACCTCATTTAATGAAGTTCAGACGGAGTAACTCGCGCCCCAATTCAAATCTAACCGTTACTCGTATAAGCTTCCAAAGACAGAATAGAGATCTGTGCAAAACCCCTGCAACACAAAAAGCAACCATACTTTTTGTTGATGTCTCTAATCAAGTCAGAAAAAGCCTGTGCAAACATTAATTATTCTGATTGATTTCTATCACACGTTTGAAGACCCCAAGACAAAGGACTAACGTTCAAATCTTTAGTCTAACGGATACTTCAAGAAGCTCTCTATAAAAGGACTTCATTACTTCAAGAGAAGGCCGGCGAACTGCATAACAAAGAAATTATATCCAAGCTTCAAACTCTCAAGCAAAGTTCATTCGCCCTGAATTTAGAATAGATCTCATTGTAAAACCCCTCTCTGCGTAGAGGATAAAATTATTCTTTCATCTTCCTAAATCCACTGTTGTGGTGCTCTTAGCCTGTGGAGGCTGTGTTCAAAGAATACCCTGTTTATCCTGTGGAGGCTGGGTTCAAAGAATACCTGTTTAGCCCGAGAAGGCTGTGCCCAAATAATATCTGTATTTAACCAGGAGCGGCTGGGTTCAAAGAATACTCATAGTGGAACCTTAACGTGTTGCTGGGGAACTGGATGTAATCTTGATCAGACAAACCAATATAAAAATATTGTTGTCTTCTCTATTGATTTATCTATTAACTAACATGGGATAATAACTTGAACAGCTTGATAATAAAATCAATCTTAAAGAAGAAAAAAATCTTGTGTCTGATCAAGCTTTGAAAACGACAGACGCAAACACCTCTTCTTAGAGAAAAGGTTTTAAAAATAGTCTACACAATTCAATCCCCCTTCTTGTATGTTTCGGTACTTTGCAATATTAATTTCATCGATCATACAAATTTTATATAATTATGTTTCACATATAAACACAATCACATAATGTAAGAAATTACAATAACTAAGAATTAAAAAGAAAATATATACACGTATATTTTTACAAAGCATAAGAAGAGAAGAGAAAGAGAAAATAAATAAGAAACCCGTGACAGCACAAGGAATAGCCCACTGTCCTATGGGCGATACATGTTGCGCACGCGCTATGACGCACGCAAATACAGGCGCGTCACGTTACATGGGTAATATAATTTCGGGGGCAACAGTCTAATTTTTATTCAATAAATTCATAAATATTAAATTTTATATAAATATCTATAAAATAGACTCAATATTCATCATCGTATTTAAGAGTTTTCTTTTTTTTTTTTCAAGTCCTGGTAAGGTTTTTATTTTATTTTATTTTATATTTCACCCTTAAAATAGTCACAACATTAAGTAATCAAATATACATTTACTTTTTAATTTTAATAATCCACATCACTATATACTTAAATCACTATATACTTAAAATCAAATGAGATTCACCAAAAGAAAAAAGAAATTGGAGGTACTACACCCTTTATTATTTTAGAAGAGTCTTCTCCTTATTTGTGAAGAAAATTATTGCTAATCCTCATTTAGCAAAGTATAATATCAAATAGTTAAACATATGAAAAAATAAATTACTTTTTGCTAACTTAACTGTAAACTAAAATATGAAACAATTCACATCAAGAGGGGAAATTACAAATAATTGACGACTATAGGACAATACAATTTTGTGTGAAAATTGAGTATAAAAAAAAATTAATTGAATTACACAGAAAAGAACCAAAATCACAAGAGATAAAATTGCAGTTAAAAAAGAAGAAAGCAATTTCCTATTCTATGAAGGCATTTAAAAGTGTGGCTGGTTCGTTTGGAGGCATCCCAGATTGAGTATTGATAAAGAGAAATAGGAATGTGTAACTAACATAGTTAACATCACACGTCCAACAAATTTATCTAATTTATTATTATTATTATTATTACTACGTATGTAACTAATTATTTATTTTTAATTAATATTGAAATGCATGATTTATTTTACCATCTAAAATAAATAGATCAGCTCAACCATGCACAATAAAAATAAAGGTAGTTTGTTTTAGATTATTATTATTATTTTTTTGTTGAGATCACGCAGGTGAAAGTATTTATTTCTGTATCTGTTATTAGGCAATAGAAAAATATTTTCAAATACCTTTTATTTTCGTGAAAACGATATAATTAAGTTTTTTTTATCATTCTTTATAGAATTTTGTTTTTAATATTTACGTTTTAATCTTTTAAATATTTTTTTTCTGATTTAATTCTTTTAAAATTTTCTTTAAATGTTTTTTCCCCTTCTGTTAACATCTTCGTTAACTGGTCACAGAAGAATTATTTCTTAGCAGTTTTTTACTCCTAGAAAAATTATTGTAGCTAACACAAAATGATTTTAATTAACTATTTAACAAAAATGTTCATAAGAATGACCAAAAACACTGGCAAAATCTTTTACGAGAATTAAACCCTAAAAAAATGCATTTAAAGAATTAAAAATAGTGTTCTATAAAAAAAATTAGGGATTGAAAACTTAATTAACACAAATAATATAACTAAGTTTTGATATTTTTTTTAGTCACACAATAAAAGGTGTGAAAGTTATATTTCTTGTGAATATGAAAATTTATGGTGCATTACATCAGTTACTCCCGTGTTTATTTTTATTTTTAATTTTAAAATATATTTTTAATAATATTAATTGTTACCAAGCATTTTTTAAATATGCCCAAAAAATTACAATTGCGGTTGTAAAGTTCCCCAGATATCATTTTCGGTTCTAGGAATATAAACTACTTCTGTGAAATAAATTAGCGATTAGCATTCAATTATAAACCATCTTATTAATAAATAAATTTATTAAATTTTATCGTCACTGTCTTAAAATTTATATTAATAGTGATCATTATTAATGAAAATATAGTATAATTATACTGTAATCTATGAGATAGATGATAGGATATCAAAGTTTTAGTTTTTTTTTTTTTTTTTTTTTTTTTTTTTTTTTTTTTTACTTTTATTGGCTTTAGTCTTTATTATTCTATTTATTGTTTCACTTAAGCTTTGTTTTTAGAACGGGTCAGAACTTGTCGTAAAAATATGAAAAAAATTAAAAAAAAAAAATCAAAATTATGATCACGTTCCTAAATGTGCTATATACATGAAATGGTCCAATCTTTTCTTTTATAAATAACATTAATGTATAATATAATCTAGTGAAAACATAATAAATAATTCAAAAAAGTAATATTTAATATATATATATATATATATATATATATATATATATATATTTGCAAGTCTTTCTTATCGAAAACTCAACTCTCATTAAGCTATCGACAAAATAGAAACTAGTAGAATGATTAGAAGAACCTTTAAAAAGATTGTTCTCACTGTTAATCTCCATCGAGTGATCGCTCATGACAGAATGTAACTTACTACTAGTAAATATCTTTTCTAATACGATAATCACCCATGAAAGAGTGTTATCCTAGCTGAGGAACTTTCATTAGAGGGGTCCAAAAATATGATGTTAAGTCAAATTTGTTTAAAGACAAATCACAACCTTTAATTTTGATAATTTCATCTCAAGTGAAATTCAAAATACGAAAAAATTACATACTCATCATCTAAAATGATGAGTCAGATCTAAATATAAAGGAATGAATCTAACACACAAATCTAACGTAGAAAGGAAGATACCTTTTACAACATTTATTCTCTACTTTTGCCGAAAGTTGTCAACTTTGGTTCAACATCTAAAGCTATAGAATTAAATGTTCTTGCTTATGCAATATGCTTCCAACAAATAGATTTAAGACTTTGAAGATGTTGGATCTAATGACTATTACAAGTATTCCATCTATATAATGAGTGAAGATTGACAATTTGAAAGCAGAGATTACTCCAAGATAAGTTGAAGCTTTTGTAGTTTAAAAAATCAAATCTCTCTCTTGTAAAACATTCTTAGTATTCTTCATTATATATTCCTCTTTGAAAAAGGTTGGTTCTGTTAGACAAAAACATCTCTTTGTAAATCCTATACTAGTGTGTTAGATGTTAGTCTGAAGAGGATGGATGCAAATAATACTTGGTTGGGTTAGCATGAAGAGGCTATGTTATAAGGAATACCTAGGTAGCCTAAAAAGATTCTTAAAATATTTCCATTAAACAAAATGGTTATATGTATTCTTTCTTATAAAGTCATTTCTTGCTCAACCCAAGTATTCTTTCTTACCAAGTCACCCTTACCTTACAACTAATAAACTTAAACCTTAACTTTACTACTCAAATATTTTTTGTCACTAAACCACTCTTGGCTTGAATAAACAAAAGATTATTTGAAGATACAAATAAAGCTCTAAGAAAGGATAGTTAATCAAATCATAGAGTGATAACTTTGCTAAGCAAAGGTTATGATGTTAAGTACACCCAAACAAAGTGTTTGTTTTTACAATTATAGTTTTTTTTTTTTTTTTTTTTGCATAAGTCTCTATGTGTAGTCTCTTATTTCCCTCTCAGATGATAGATTAATTATATATGTTATATGATTTAGAAGTTTCCATTATGAGAGAGTTGTACGTGAGTATGATAAGCTCAAACAAAAGTCTATAAGAAATCACATCATGTTTGCTTTTTAGGTGCCTTTTCATTCTGTTCATTCTAATCTATTAGTACTGGAACGATGTTCCACCGCTACTACTTTGAATGTTACTTGGGGGAATGTATAAGTTTTCAAATGTTAAAGTTGGATGTACAACTGCAATAATTGCATTAGCTTATAAAGGTAAAATACAAATCTCAAAGTAGTAATTAGAGGAAGATAACATACACTTGAATATAAAATTTGAAATTAAAGTTTACTTTCTTGTTACAACGCTAGATGAAAGTAACATTGTATGGATGAACTTTAACTTAAAAGTACATGTGTCAAATTTTACCTTTGGACAAAACATGTTTACTTTTACCTTGGATGATGTAAGTTCATTTTTCTTTTCTAGAAGATAGTTAATTAATTACTTATTAAGTTTGCAATAAGCATATTCTTTGCACAATTGCGTTTATGGGATAAAAGCCTATTATTTTGTCCACGCAAAATGACAAATTCAATCACAATTAATCTTTTTTGTTATCATCAAAATCACTTGATCCTTTTTTAAGGACTAAGGGGTAAGAAACAACATCTTATATTCCAAGACGTGTGCATACAATATGTAAAAGATAAAACAAAAGAATGGATGATTAAATTGTGTTAATTTTAAAATAATTTTGCAGACGATGTGCTTTGCGTTTGTAGTTTTAAAGCTCAGGACAGACGTAAATGATTTTCTGTTGTAAATATTGATTTTAATAAAAATTTAGTTAAATTCTTTATCCCTTGTTAGTTAATAAACACAATAGATAAGATAATAATATTTTTATACTGGTTCATTTAAACTGACTATATCCAATTAATTAGCAACTTGCTAAGATTTCACAATACGAGTGAAACAAACCTTACAAGTATTCTTTGGTCTCATCCACTTTTAGCTAATACAAAGGTATTCTTTGAACTCATCCTCCTCAGGCTAAACCCAAGTATTCTCTGAAACATAGTCTCCTCAGGCTAAGACTAGGTATTCTTTGAAACTTAGTCTCCTCAAGCTAAGATAAGTATTTTTTGAACAGCAGCCTCCTCAGGCTAAAACACCACAATAATGAATTTACAAAGGTTTATAAAAGAGAGAAATCCTCTACGCAGAGACGTGTTTACAATGGAAGTTCATAGCTAAATATAGTAAGATAGCTTTGTAGCATAATTTTGCCAACTTGAAATTGTTGAAGTGTAGTCCTTTTATAGATGAGATTCTTGAAGTAGCTGTTAGACTGATGCATTTGAATGATGTCCTTTTCTTAGGCACTTCAACATCTAGCAAAGTGAGCAATCAGAACATTTAATGTTTGAACAATGGATGTCAGCTTGAGATTTGCCTTTGACTGATCTGCTCATAAATTTCATCAAAAAGTACCTTTTACTTTTCATGTTACAGTGGAGTTTTGCTTCTTACTTGACCAAGAGATTAGTGAGGAGCCCATAAATTGACATCCTCCACTTGTGTTTTTTCTCTCCTCTTTGTCACCAACATATTCAGCATCACAAAATTCACTTAAATTGAAATCATCATTTTTCTTATAAAACAAAGAGAGATTAGTGGTTCCAACAAAATATCTTAATAAACATTTAACAGCTTGTAAGTGAGACTCTTTTGGGTCAAACTGAAATCTAGCATAAAGATAGATGCTAAACATAATGTCTGGTCTGCTAGCAGTTAAGTACAGAAGAGAGTCAATCATACCTTTATATACCGTCTGGTCTACAGACTTATCAGATTCATCTTTTTGCTTAAACTTGCTCCAGATGAATGCATGAGAGTCTTCATGGGCTTGGCATTATCCATCTTGAACTTTTTTAATGTACTTCTGTTGATGGATGTAGATACCTTGCTTTGTCTGGTTGATTTGCAGACCCAAGAAGAACTTCAGTTCTCCCATCATGCTCATCTCGAACTCATTCTGCATTAGCTTAGAAAAGTCCTTGCACAAGGATTCGTTAGTGGCACCAAATACAATATCATCTACGTATATTTGAACAATTATAAAATATTTTGAAAGACTTTTCTTGAAAAGGGTTGTGTCAACTTTTCTTCTTGAAAAACTATTCTTAAGCAGAAAACAACTCAATCTATCATACCATGCTCTAGGAGCTTGTTTCAGACCGTACATAGCCTTTTTATGCTTAAGAACGTGATTTGGAAGAGATGGATATCCAAAACCTAGAGGTTATTTTACATAAACTTCTTCTTCAATAAAACCATTTACAAACGCACTTTTAACATCCATATGGTATAAAATAATATTTTTATGAGCGACAAAAACAAGTAAAATATGAATTGCTTCTAATCTAGACATAGGTGCAAAGGTTTCAGTAAAGTCTATACCTTCTTGTTGAATGTACCCCTGAGCTACTAACCTTACTTTATTTCTTACCACTTTTCCAGCTTCATCCAGTTTGTTTCTGAAAACCCATCTTGTTCCAATAATACTTTTGTTTTTGGGTTTTTCCGCCAAAGTCCATACGTCATTTCTAATAAACTTGTTTAACTCTTCTTCCATGACAATGATCCAGTCGTTTTCCTTGAGTGCTTCTTCAATGCTCTTGGGTTCAATTTCTGACATTAATGCATATCCAGAAAGGTCTTTAAATTCGACCTTGTTTGCACTCCTTGATGTTTGTCTCTTATGATCAGATCTTCAGAATGATTTGAAGAAAATTTCCATGTTCTGATAGGAGTCTGAATGTTGCCATGTTGATGAGTAAACAAAAAGGGTTTGTCTGATCTAGTAGACGAAGAGCAGTGTGGCTTGACTTATCCCTTTCTTCTAACAACTGGTTCATTGTCTTTGTTTGATGGATTAATTTGCAAAAGATCAAATGAGTTTGCTAGGTCTGATATTTCTTTATCATTCTTTGAGTTATCTTGGAATATAACATAAATGGATTCTTCAGCAACTTGGGTCTTAGAGTTAAAGACTCTATAGGCCTTTGATATATCAGAATAACCAAGAAGAATTCCTTTAACAATTTTCGAATCAAATTTTCCAAGATATTCTTTTGTATTTAAAATTAAGCATTCACATTCAAATGGATGGAAATAAGAAATGTTTGATCTTCTTCCTTTCCATAGTTTATAAGGAGTCTTATTTAATATTGGTCTTATTAATATTCTGTTTTCTGAAGGACTCATATTTTTGGGCTAAGAAGTATACCTATGTGAATCTAGTATAGTCATGTACAATGATAAACCCATATCTTTTCCCTCCAAGACTTTGCATTTGGGTAGGACCAAAGAGATCAATGTGTAACAGTTCTAGGGGTCTTGTCGTAGAAACAATATTTTTATATTTAAAAGAAGTTTTGAGTTGTTTCCCATGCTGACAAGATTCACACAAACAATTAGTTTTCCAAGAAATATTTGGCTGTCCTTTAACAAGATTTTTCTTTGAAATTTTTTAAATATACTTGAGATTCAAATGTCCCAGCTTTTTATGCCAAATATCTCTTTCATCGTCTGCTGAAAGAAGACATGCTACATTCTAATCACCAAGGTTAGAAAGACAAACCTCAGAGATTTTTCTTTCTTTTACCTTTAAACATAATGGATTTATCTTTATTTTTGACTATGCACTCATCAAAATTAAAGGAAACTTCATATCCACTGCCACAAAATTGACTGATGCTAAGCAGATTGAAGTTTAAAGCCTTTAACATACAACACATTTTGAATAAGAGTGTTGGGTGTCTTACCAATAGTCTCAATCCCAAGGATTTTACCTTTTACATACCCATATGAGACAGACCCTTTACTTAGTCTAAGGTCTTGGAACATAGACATGTTTCTCATCATGTGTTGCGAGCATCCACTATCCAAGTACCAACTTGAATCCTTCTTTTCTTCCATTAATGATATCTGCAACAAGAATAATGAGTGACTTTGGTACCCAAATCCTTTTGGGTCCTGCATTGTTAGTTGAAGGTTTCTTTTTGTTAAAAGTATTTGGATGAATTTTATATTTGTTTAGAACACTATTGTAATTAGCATGCATGCTTTTACGTATAGACGAAGTAGTTGATGACTTCTTTTCGTTTCCACTAGGATTGTAACCTAGTCCACTTCTGTTAGGAGGGGATCTTCCATATTTTAAAATATATTCAAGCATGGAAGAGCTAGATGTGAACTTGGTTAAATCTTTCTTTAAAGTATTATTTTTTTCTTTTAATCTCTCATTCTCAAGAAGAAATTGCTTCTTTTCAGATTCAGACGAAACAGAAGATTCATCTGATTTGTTTTTCTGAGACAAATTTTCATTTATAGCTTTAAGTTTTGAAATTTCTTCCAAAGTCATTTTCAGCTTGGATTTGCATATTTTATACTCTTTGAGCTATAAAATGAGAGTTGACCAGAAGAATGTCATATGAGATATCTTCAATTTTTAAGTTTGAGTCTGAACTAGAAGAAGAGGATGTATGAGATGTATTTAAAGATGCTATCTTTGATGAATGTGTGTCTCTTGCCACAAGACAGATATTTGCAGTTTCCTCCTAAGCAGATTCATCTGAATCCTCACTGTCAAGATCCTCATCGGTTAATAAACTTTTCTTTCCTTTATCACTTCTGGGATTCCATCTCTTCTTCAACTTTGGGCTTCAGATATCATGTGCCATGGTCTTCTGCACTCATAGCATACTACCTCAGATCCTTCCTCCTTGGTAGAGTTTCTTAAGAAACCGTTTGTCCTTCTTCTTGAAGAATCTTTGGTCACGACCCTTCTTCAGCATCATCTTCTTGAATCTCCTTGCCATTCAGGAGATCTCATTATCAAATGATTCTTCAGAGTTGTCTGACTCTGTTGTTTCAGCTTTAAGGACTTTGTTTTTCCTTTTATCCTTCTTGCTTGACTCTTCCTTAGGACTCTCATCACCAGATGGTAGAGCAATAGACTCTTGAATGATCTTGTCCCTTTTACATAAATGAACTTTATGCACTCTCAGTGCACCTATGAGTTTATCAAGGGTTAGAGTCTTCATGTCTCTCCCTACAAATATGGCAGTGGACATAGCTTCCCATGGTGCAAGTAAGCTGTCCAGGATCTTCATGTTGTTTTGGGCCGAAGTTCACAACGCAGTTAGCCCATTTAATATTTTTTGGAATCTTCTAAACATTTCGTCTATAGATTCTCCTTTCCTCATGGCGAACATTTCATACTCCCTTTGAAGAGTGGCAGTTTTTCTAAGTCTCACATCTTCAGTTTCTTCATGAGGGATCTTCAGTGCTTCCCAGAGTTTCTTGGCGGACTTGTATGCATAGAATTTGCTATATTTAGTTCTAGATAAAGCACATATTATGACATAACGTGTTTTGTTATGGATGATAAAGAGTTAGAGCTTTATCGCATATTTCAGGCCATTGATGTCGCGCATAATGGCTGCATTTTGCCCGAAGAGCTTTGGGAGGCACTTGTCAGAGCAGGCACGTGTTTCTTTTGTGTTTAATAGAATTTTTTGTTTTGTTGCTAATTCAGTCCGTGTTTATGTGTTTCAGTTTTCTTGGATTAGTTATGTTTCTAGGTGGATTGCCAAATTTCCACTTCGTGTTGATGAGTGGTCCTTACTAGTGATATGGCGGAAATAGTATATGTAAGTGAAGGATAGTCCTCAGTTTGGAAACTAGTTTTTAGAATTGAGTTATATTAATATCAGAGTTCTAAGATGGTATTGGAGTCTTTCATTCAAGTTGTTGTTGGACCTATCTGATCACTTGTTAGTAGGCTGTTATTGGAATGTGTGTAGATGTCCAGTACTCTAGTAATATGGACAAAATAGTGTATATAAATGAGAGTTCAGTTGGACTCAAATTTACTGGATAAACTAGTTTCTATTGAAGAATAAATAAGTTTTACACAATGTGATAACAAAAGGAGTTAATGAATATAATTACAAGTTTTAAATTCAGAGGACTAAATTAATAAAAAAAGAGAACACGTTTTATAGGAACTATTTTAAAATTTTAGTAATTTTAGAGTATTATGTTTTACCCTTATTTTAACATGTATACTTAAATTGTGATTGTAATTTCTAAATTTTACTTCTAACTTAGGAGGCACATGTTGGAAAACATGGAAATTGATTTAGCATTTGATTTGTACGTGTGATGTCATTTGTGTGAAGTTTCAAGTCAAAGAACTCTTATAACTATTTATTTATTTTAAAAGAATTCATATAACTAATTAGGTTTAAATAGTTTCCATCATATATATTTTATGTATCTAAACTTTCATCACGTGCAATTTTTGATATTTCATTTAGTCACATTTATTTTTAAATATTAATATGATTGATTGCAATCTTTAGAATTCTGAATTTTTTTACAAACATCTTGGTCAGATGTAAAATGATCACACATTGAGAGTCTTGGTGAGTGCTCAATTGTTCTGGTAAAAATATGAGGAATAGTTCATTGCATTAAGAGATTCTGGATTCCTTGATTATTATCTGGACTGCTCAAGAAAATACCTTCTCACCCGTGTGCTTCTCTTGGATTCAAATCTTCAACTCATATTCTAACTTGTGTAACCTTAAATAGTATATTTAATAATCACCCAACCTAGTTAGCTTATTTCTCTTTGCTTTTATTATTATTAAGGCCATGCCCGGCCCGTCACCAATATATGTATATTCTAAGCTTGTAACAATGTAACTGAAATATATTTTTACACGTTAAAGGTGTAATTATTTTATTATCAATGGATTTTGTCATGTCCTTTGTTTTAAATTAAAAGTTACTAATTTTAAGAACATTTCCTATCATTGATAATGTAAATGTTGATGGAGGCATGTGTAATTACCTTAAAAGTTTAAACTTTATTTTTAAAAAAATAATATTAATAATACAAGACACATAAAAAAAAAAAGTATCAAATGTGTAAAATTCATCTTAACAAACATACTAACACATTCATTTTTGTTGATAAAAATAAAGTTAGACAACCTTAACTAAGATGGTTGGTATAATTAATAGATTTAACCAACATTTTAAAGTTTATAAGAGAATTGGTCTAGCTATCTTTAATAACGTTACTCCAATTATAATATCATATTCTCTCAACGTTTCACAGAAAAATAATTACGTCATTTGGTAAATCAAATCAAATCTCATCTCATAAAGTAATTTTTAAAGTAAATTTCTATAAATGTATATTTCTTATAAAATAAAAGTGTCTCATATGAAAATACCTAGCCTGTAATTAGAAACCTTAAACTTCTAAAATTCCTAAATAGCAACAGCCACTCAAGCATAAGAAAATAAAAAGATAATAACATCATGACGTCTTCAGAAAATTGGATTCTTTCCTAACCTACGATCTTTGTATCTCTAAACAATTGCTCATCTGCTCGATCGTTCGTAGGGTCATCACAGGTGTCAAACCACATACACAACCAGGGTTAGTTCACAATTTAATGATAATAATAAGACCACAGAAACAGTAAACACAACAGATATAAAGAAGACATGAAATACTCAATTTACAACTCATCACAATTAATTATGCAACCTAGTATGATGCATGACACTCATTATTCACTCTCATGCCATGTGGTACCATCAAAACAACTGAGCGATGTGTAGGAGTACATGTCACCTCTGACACTCTCACTAGAAATACTAGGCAGTTACAGTCAGGGCAACTAGTGTTGCAACATGAGTCACTTCCCATTCATGGTGATTGCCCATAGTGGAAGCTTTCCCCACCGCGAATACCCTCAAAGTCCTAGGCCATTACATCGACCCGTCAGGGACTAACCGTCCTAATTCCATTCATCCTCACTTTTCAAAAACTTTTTCAGTCACCTAACATTCATGATAATCCTCATCTCTTTTTCAAAACACCATGCTCACAAGCATGTCCACAAGGGGCAACCTTACTGCTCTTTCATAACAACAGGTATACATCCCTCTCATCAATACAAACCACAATTATAAGCGATTATCATGAACCTAGTGACTCATTAATGCAATATGTCCCACCAATTTACCTCTCAATCCATATCGATCACTTCCCATATAACAAAATATTTAACACAACAATACAAATTAAAATCAACATACCCAATAAACAAGTACAAATAAATATAAGCAAAGCAATAATAATGCAATTAGGAGAATAAGATGACTATAGCAATATAATGATCAATCACAATAATGCACAAGAAGAATGTAATTAAATAATCCAATAGTAAAGCTAAAAATAAAGAATTAAAATAATAAAGGGAGAGAGTTATTAACTAAGGAACCGTTCATAGAACTAACATAACCCAAGCTACAAACTAAATAAATAATACACGTATAACCATTACTATTAATCACATAATTAAAATAACCGATATAAGACAAACCTAGGTAAAATATCAACATAAATTCTAAGCCCCAAAACATCACAAAGTTTTGATACTTAATAATGTTATAAAAGTGGATCTTGACAAAGACAAATTTATTTTGAATACAATTATTATTACTAAATAGTATTGAGACAATAAATGAAAATTATCAAACTAATTATAATGTCATCAACGAACATTTACACTGAATGTGGTATATTCCATATTTCTTAATCATTCACCATTGTTACCCCTTAAACGTCAATATAACCAACATCAAAGTTGTAATCTCAATGAATTCAAATTATTTCCCATTTATTTTCCTTCACACCTATATTTTCTGGTTCTTTTTCTTTTCCGATAAAGGTAGAAAACATAGACCATTATTTACATTAATTGAATTGTTAATTCTTTCTCAAACTCCACCCAAACAATCCTAAGCAATAATAAATCGCAAAAGCGATGAAGAACAAAATAACGTCTAACCAAAAGGAGAATATTCAAACCAAAAGGAGAATATTCAATCCAAAAAACAAAATCAAGGAAATGGGAGAAAACTCCTCATTATCATTTTAACGAGAACTACCGTAACATATTAATCATTATCAAAAGTAATAAGAACAACACAATATCAAGAATGAAAAGGGACAGTAATGCAAGTGAAAGGAGGCCAACACTAACCCAAACATAATCAAATTAATTAAATAAATGTAAATAGAAAACAATGCATTATTATTATCAAAATTGAGAACACTGTGACCTCAATATGAGCCGATGCAAAAGGAAAAGCTGAGATGAGCAGGGTCCTAATCTCTATTCTTAACCAGAAGTTTGAGTCTCTATTTGGGAAAATTTTGTAACACAGGAAACGCGAGGGATATATCGGAGTGATGAGAAAAAGGAGAATAGGAAAACTTTAATTAACCAGAGTCCGGTGAGAGAAACTAGAAACCACACACTCACCCACTCTCCTCCAAATATTCTTATTTCTTTTATTTTATTTATTTACCCACTCACTTGAATCCTAACCACTCCTTTAAAATATTTTTATTTTATTTTATTATTATCTTTAAAACAACGGACTGTTACATTACTTAATCTTATTTTTACTTAAGGTCACATAGCTTCATGAGATCGAATGTTGGGTTCATAAGTCAACGCAGAAGTTACTACTTGAGATTCTTCCAAATAATTTCTGTAATCATTGATATTCTCAAGTCCCTTGATTTTCAACTTTGCAAGATTATCCCAATCTAACAGTCGAAGCCATTTTCTTTCATCTTCAATAATGTAACATTTGAAAAAATCTAGCAGAGCTGACTTTAGAGGATGATAAAACAGAAAACGATTTGGTGTCTTTTTTACCTTAAAGCCCTCTGTTCCTCTAAAATTATAGGGATCCTTCGTCTCATAGAAGGGAGACTCTTCTTTTAAGATTTTTTCTTCATCATCTGCATAGTACCCTTCATCCGCATATGCAGCCAATATTTCGTCTTCATTATTTTCGTCTTCAGAGGAAGAGAGATCAAAAACTTCTTTTTCAACTAAGGAGAGCTGATCCTTTATTACCCAATCAGGCTTTATCAAATTTTCTTCCTAAGATCCAAGTGCTGAGAATTTCTTCAGGTACAAAGAATCAAAGAAGGAATAATCAAACTTCTATGGGGGAATTATTTTTTCAGAAGACACTACTTCTGAATAGAGAAAAGGTTCCTTTCTTATATATACAAACTGTCTTTCACTGAGGAATTCTTCCGTCTGTGGAAGAACTTCTTTATTAGATGCAACTTCTTCAGTCTATGGATGAATGTAGGCAGCAGACTCAAATTGAGCGTTGATTGGATCTGAGTCTGAACCTTGCCTTGTTCGAATGTTCAAAACTGGTGTTGTACCAGATGCACCACTTCCATTTTGTCTTTCTAAAATTAGACGATCTTTCTCATAAGCTGATAGAGGCCTCCTTAGAGATTCTCCAAAGAGTCCTTGTGTTGCCCTCTCTAGCTTCTTCAAGACAAGCAACTTCAACCCAAAATCAAAGGAAGCTTCGGTCAAGCTTCAATGGTGGGGGAAAACCGAGAAAAGGAAAAGGTGAAGGGGGTGAGGAATGGAGGAGGGTGACGCCATGGCAAGCTAATAAGCCTAGGAGGAACCGCCACAATGGAGGATGGAATCCATTGATAAGATTCAAGAAACCTTGCTAAGCAAGACAAGAGAAAACCTCTCTCAAGAAAAGCTCAAAGCTTATTCAATTATCAAATTTATCAAAAGTGTGTTACAAGTTTATGATGGGGCTTATATAGCCCACGGTTTAGCTTGGGTAGCAAGCTAAACTAAACCTAACCCAAGCTAACTAAACCTTACCCTAAGCTAAACTAACCTAACCAATTCCTAACTAACTACCCTTAAGGTAACAAACTAATTAATGAAGAGCTAGGTTAGTTACATGTCACTTTCCAAGTGACATGTCATCAATCCTTGATCTAGTCCCTTGATTAGGATGACTTGATCAAGGGTTGAGGCTTCTCCTTAAGTGGAGATATGGATCACCACCTAAGTAGAAGTCTACTTAACCTTTAACACATGAGTTCACTTTAGAATTTCACTTAAACTCAAATTTACTTGAAATTCACTTGAAATTCTAAGGTGAACCTTAATGCACATCATTTTATTATTTGTACCTTTAAGCCTTGCACTAAACACAAGTAAAAGAATTTCAAAGTATGCCCTCAAACAAGATGGACCGTGAGCTTGCCAAGGCCCTACATGGCATTACAAAGATTCAAAATTATTTACAAGTATATTACAAAAATCCTTAGTATTTCTAAGGCCTTGAAGCTTGTAGCATTTCTTGACCTTCTCCAACTCCTCTTCAAGCTTCTTGAGCATGCTCTTAGTGAGTCTCCTTGGAGGAGGTTCTTCTTATGGGGATAGTCCTCTATCAAACCCTCCTTCTTGGCTTGAACTTGCCCTCAAGTGATTTGGTTCTTCAAGACCTACATCATACAAAGTTAAATCACAAACATTGAAAGAATTACTAACACCATAATCAATAGGTAAGTCAAGTTTAAAAGCATTTGGGCCAAGTTTCTCAATTATTTTGAATGGACCGTCTCCCTTTGGCATCAATTTAGAGCTCCTAAGATTTGGAAATATTTCTTTCCTAAGGTGTAGCCACACTAAATCCCCTTCCTTGAATTTCACATGTTTTCGGTTCCTATTGTGAATTTTAGCCACTTGTTAATTTCTCTTCTCAATTTTCTCCTTTGTCTTAGCATGCAATTCCTTGATCTTCTCGGCCCTATCCCTTGCATTCTTGTTAGTAGTAAACTCAAAAGGTAAAGAAACAAGATCAAGTGGAGTAAGAGGATCAAAACCATATACTACTTGAAAAGGAGAAAGTTGAGTAGTAGAATTCCTTACACGGTTATAGGCAAATTCTACATGAGGAAGCCACTCTTCCCAAGCTTTAAGGTTATCCTTCACAAAACTTCTCAAGAGTTGGCCAAGTGTGCGGTTCACCACTTTCGTTTGGCCATCGGTTTGTGGGTGACATGTTGTGGAGAAGAGAAGCTTTGTGCCAAGCATGCCCCATAAGATCCTCCAAAAATGACTTAGAAACTTAGAGTCTCTATCACTTACTATAGTTTGAGGAACACCATGGAGTCTTACCACCTCCTTAAAGAACAACCTAGCTATGTTAGAAGCATCATCAACCTTTTTACAAGGAATAAAGTGTGCCATTTTTGAAAATCTACACACCACTACAAAGATACAATCCAAACCTCTTTTAGACCTTGGTAAGCCAAGAACAAAGTCCATAGACAAGTCCATCCAAGGAGCATTTGGGCTCAGCAAGGGTTGATACAAACCATGGTTGGAGACTTTAGACTTGGCCCTATTGCAAGTCACACACATTTTCACAAATCGGTTTACTTGAGACTTCATCTTAGGCCAATAGAAATGTTCTTGCAATATAGCCAAAGTTTTGTCCCTACCAAAATGGCCCATCACACCACCCTCATGTGATTCACTCACTAATAGATCTCTTAAGGAACCTTTGGGAATGCATAAACACTTCCCTTTGAAAAGATAATCATTTTGTTTATAGAAATCCTTGTGTGATCCATTGGTGCATGAATTCCATAGTTGGCCGAACTCATCATCAACACAATACAATGCTTTTATATGTTTAAAACCAAGAAACTTACTCTCAAGCATAGCAATTAGAACATATCTCCTACTAAGGGCATCGACTACTACATTAGTAGACCCCTTCTTATACTTTATAACATAAGGAAATTGTTCAATAAATTCTATCCATTTAGCATGCCTCTTGTTCAACTTACCTTGACCCTTGAGGTGCTTAAGAGCCTCATGGTCCGTATGTACCACAAACTCTTCAGGGAGCAAGTAATGTTGCCATACATGGAAAGATCTTACCAAAGCATAAAGCTCCTTGTCATAAGTTGAATAGTTGAGTTGACCTCCCTTGAGCTTCTCACTAAAGTATGCTATTGGGTGCCTTTCTTGCATTAGGACCACCCCTATACCTATGTTTGAGGCATCACATTCCAACTCAAAAGATAGAGCAAAGTTAGGCAATGCTAATATAGGTGCATGTGTAAGTTTTTCCTTTAACAAATTAAAAGCATCATCTTGTTTAGATCCCCATATAAATGGAACTTCCTTCTTTACTAATTCATTTAGAGGTGAAGCAATAGTACTAAAATATTTTACAAACCTCCTATAGAAACTAGCAAGTCCATGGAAGCTCCTTACCTCCTTCACACAAGTGGGAACCGGCCAATCCATGATAGCCTTCACTTTACCTTCATCAACTTCGACACCTTGAGCACTCACCACATAGCCAAGGAAGATAACACTCTCGGTGGAGAAGGTACACTTGTCCTTATTTGCATATAGCCTCTCGGATCTAAGGACCTCTAAAACACATCTCAAGTGCATCAAATGTTCATGGAAAGATTTGCTATATATAAGTATGTCATCAAAATAAACCACAACAAATTTTCCAATAAAATCTCTCAAGACATGATTCATAAGCCTCATAAATGTGCTAGGAGCATTGGATAAACCAAATGGGATCACAAGCCACTCATAGAGTCCAAACTTAGTCATAAAAGCGGTCTTCCACTCATCACCCTCTTTCATTCTAATTTGGTGATAGCCACTTTTAAGATCTACCTTGGAAAATATGGTGGAACCATGCAATTCATCTAGTAAATCATCTAATCGTGGGATGGGATGTCTATACCTTATAGTGATGTTGTTCACCGCCCTACAATCGGTGCAGATGCGCCATGTTGATAGAGGCCTCCTTAGAGAGATTCCAAAGAGTCTTTGATGTTGCCCAATCTAGCTTCTTCAATGCAACTCCAAGCCAAGCTTTAATGAAGCTCTCGGTCAAAATCTATTTGGTGTTCTATCCCGTGGATTGGTGGCAAGCCATGAGGGATCTCCTTGGGAAAAACATCTTGGAACTCATCTAGCAAGGCACCCAACTTAACTTGTTCACCTACAAAATTAGAACTCAAACACAAAGGGTTTGGCAAGCAAAGGAACATACATTTTCTAGCAAAAAATTTTCTTTTAATTTCTCTTTTGTCAAGTAGAAAACTTCCCTTGTTACCTTTACTTAGAACCAACTCACTTACCTTTTGGTTCTTGGCCTTGTGTCCTTGGGAACTTGGAGTGATGCTTGCTGAATTTTTCCCATGTGTCTCGGCCGAAACAGCAAGCTTGCCTTGCTTGGAAGCTTTTGGCCCTTCCTTGGCATGTTTTTTACCCTTCTCGGCCACAATGGCTTTTTGCTCACCATCTCTCTTGATCTTCATCTTGATTTGGTCTTCACAAACTTCCCTAGGAGACAAAGGCTTTAGCACAACCTTTCTTCCACTATAAGAAAACATGTAAGTGTTAGCAACACCATCATGAATAACATTTCTATCAAATTGCCATGGTCTCCCTAGAAGTAAATGAGTAGCTTCCATAGGTACTATATGTTAAATCAAGATTTGTTAGATCAAGAAAAGTCCCTAAGTTTTGATAAATTACAGCACAGACGAAACCAAGCAATCAAGACTTGCACAGACGGAAGATGGCCCTTCAAAGTTTGAAGTGTTGCATCTGTCCACAAGCCAAGACATCAGACGATATTGGTACAGACGAAAGAAGACTACTCAAGTTAAAGTCCTTCGTCTGTCCAAGAGAAGCTTAAGACGAAAGGATAAGATGAAACAACATCATTGAAGATTCATATCGTTTATACAAAAGTGAAGTCAAGTTGAAGTCTCGCGCCAAGTTTTAAAATCTAAAGAAGTTATCATGAGAAGAATCCAAGATCAGTATGGGGATCTACGCTTTCACATCCAAAGTCAAAAAGGTCTTTACCTTTCTGTCACATCTCTGTACAAGTCAGTAAAAAGAACTGCGCACGCGATTCAGTCCGAGATATCCGCTGCAATTCTCATCTATCAATCAAAGACAACTGACAACCTTTTTGGAAAGTTCTCAAGAAGATCTTCAACGACTCTCAATGGCATTCAAATGAGTCTAACGGATTTTTGAAGAAGATGCCTATAAAAGGACTTCACCACAATCAGAACAAGTTGGCGAATACGCTTATCCTTCATCTACTCTGATTATTCGCTCAAATCTGATAAACTCTGTATTGTATTAAAAATACCTCTCTGTGTAGAGGAAATCTTTGTTGATTCACAATATTTGTAAAAGTCCACTTGTGTGGCATTTTAGCCTGAGGAGGCTGTGTGCTCAAAGAATACCTGGTTTAGCCTGAGGAGACTGTGTGTTCAAAAAATACCTGGTTTATCCTGAGGAGGCTGTGTGTTCAAAAAAAAAATACCTGGTTGTTTAGCCTGAGAAGGCTGGGATCAAAGAATATCTGTAATAGCCAGAAGTGGCTGAGTTCAAAGAATACTTGTAACCATTTCACGGTTGGTAGTGAAAACTCAGTGGTTGCTGGGTAACTGGACGTAGTCTTAAATAGACGAAACAGTATAAAAATATCTGTACATTTATTTTATCTGCTAGTTAACTAACGAGGATAAATATACCTTAACATTTATATATATTAAAATCAATCTTTCAAGATAAACATTGTTTCGTCTGAACAAGCTTTGAACCCACAGACGAAACCCACAGACGAAAGGTACAGACGAAAGAAAATTTTTTTAATCACAATTCAATCCCCCTTCTTGTGATTTGTCTTTTACAGTTTGGTATCAGAGCTCAGCCTCTAAGGGTTGAGCGCTTAACAGCTGCTAGAGGAAAAGATCCAGCATGGACTCACAAGGACCATCTTTCTTATCCGGAGGAGCCTCCATGAACAAACCTCCAGCCGTTTTTCTGGAGATGATTATCCCTATGGGCAGATCGCATGGAGATGTACATCAAATCCACACAGTACAGGCTGTGGAATATCATTACCAAAGGAGATATCCCTATTGTTAAACCTGAAGGAGAATGGGGAAAAGAAGAATACTCAATGATGGAGCTGAACAACAAAGCTAGATATGCTCTTATGTGTGCTCTCTCCAGAACTGAGTACAACAGGTTTTGTGCCTACAAAACTGCCAAAGAACTATGGGATGCTCTAAAGATCTCATATGAAGGCACAGAAGATGTCAGAATGAGGAAAGCTGCTACGCTTCAGAGAGAATATGAAATGTTCTCTATGAAGAAAGAAGAATCCATTGATATGATGTTTGGAAGATTTCAAACAATATTGAATGGACTCACTACTCTTGGCATCACATTCACAAAGGCCCAGAACAACATGAAGATATTTGACAGTCTTCCTTCTCCATGGGAAGCTATGTCCACTGCAATCTCAGTTGGGCGTGACATGAAGACATTAACTCTTGATGAGTTAATAGGAGCCTTAAGAGTACATGAGGTACTCTTATGTAAAAGAGATAAGATCAAGGTCCAAGAACCTATTGCGCTTCCATCCGTTAAAAACATCCCTAAAGAAGAATCTGTCAAGAAGGACAGTAAAAGGAAGATGAAGATTCTAAAGGATGATTCAACTAAATCAGAATCGTCTGATGATTCGTCCGAAGACGAAGTCTCTCTTATGGCCAGACGATTTAAAAGAATGATGATGAAGAAAGGAAGAGGTCAACGCTTCTTCAAAAAGAAGGAAAAGAAATCTCCTGAGGAGTCATCCAACAAAGAAGAAAGGAGAGAAGTTGTATGTTATGAATGTAAAAAACCTGGGCATATCAGGTCAGAATGCCCTAGACTGAAAAAGAGGTGGAGCTCAAGAAAAGACAAAGGCAAGAAAATCCTAGTAACATGGGAAGACCTCGATAGTGAAAGCTCAGAGGAATCCTCTGAAGAAGAAGAAACAACAAACATATGCCTCATGGCTGGAGATCATGTCTCAACAGAGGTAAATTACAATGAAACTTCTTCATCCTCTTCTTCTGAGTCTGAGTCAGAATCAGAAGAAATATCATATGATACTCTTCTAGCTAACTCTCATTTTATTGCTCAGCAATACAAAACTTGCAAAACCAAGCTAAGACAAGCTTTGGAAGAGAATGTAGTTTTGAAATCTGAAATTGAGTTTCTAGATAAGAAAATATCAAGTGATGTTTCGTCTGAGTCTGAAAAGGACATTTTCATTCTTGAAATCGAAAGATTAAAGAAAGAAAATGAGTCCTTACTCAATGACTTAACCAAGTTTACAAAGGGATCCTCCATTCTTGAAAATATTTTAAAATATGGGAGATCACCAAGTGACAAAAGTGGACTTGGTTATGTTAAGCAGACAGACGAAAGGAAAAACAAACCTGTTTCGTCTGATCAAAAGAAAAGGAATTACAACAAGGTTCCTAACATCTACAAAAGGGCTCAAAACAAAAAGAAGCCTTTTGTAACTAACAAGAAAGGACCCAAAAAGATTTGGGTACCAAAGTCACTTATTGTTCCTGTTGCAGATATCCTCAATGGGAAGAGACAAGACTTCAAGCTGGTACCTGGACAGTGGATGCTCACGACACATGACGGGAGACCTGTCTATGTTCCAAGATCTCAGACCAAGTAAAGGGTCTGTCTCATACGGTTCTGGTAAAGGTAAAATTCTTGGCATTGGGACTGTTGGTAAGACACCCAATCCCCTTATCCAGAACGTTTCATACGTTAATGGTCTTAACTTCAATCTACTTAGCATAAGTCAATTTTGTGATAGTGGATATGAAGTAGCTTTTAACTCTGATGAGTGTATAGTGAAGAACAAAGATAAATCCATTCTTTTTGTTGGGAAAAGAAAGAATAACCTTTATGAGGTTTGCCTTTCTGACCTGAGTGATCAGAATGTAACATGTTTGATTTCAGCAGACGATGAACGAGATATTTGGCATAAAAAGCTTGGACATTTAAGTCTCAAGTATATTTCAAAAATTTCTAAGAAAGATCTCGTAAAAGGTTTGCCAAAAATATCTTGGAAAACCAATCGTCTATGTGAATCTTGTCAGCATGGGAAACAACTTAAAGCTTCTTTTAAATCTAAAAATGTTGTTTCCACGAGAAGACCATTAGAACTGTTACACATTGATCTCTTTGGACCCACTCAGACTGAAAGTCTTGGAGGGAAAAGATATGGACTTGTCATTGTAAATGACTATACTAGATTTACATGGGTATATTTCCTAGCCCATAAAAATGAGTCTTTCAAGGTCTTTGAAATATTCTGCAAACGTGTTCAAAAAGAAAAAGGATTTTGTATTGCGTCTGTAAGGAGTGATCATGGAACAGAATTTGAAAATTCTCAGTTCAAAGCCTTTTGTTTTGAAAATGGTATATTTCACAATTTTTCGTCTCCAAGAACTCCTCAACAAAATGGAGTTGTGGAAAGGAAAAATCGTACTTTACAAGAAATGGCTAGAACTATGTTGCATGAAAGCTCTCTCCCAAAATATTATTGGGCAGAAGCAATCAATACTTCCTGTTATATTCAAAACAGAATATTGATAAGACCAATTTTGAATAAGACTCCATATGAATTATGGAAAAGGAAGAAGACCCAACATTTCTTACTTCCATCCTTTTGGATGTGAATGCTTTATTCTTAACACCAAAGATCAACTTGGAAAGTTTGATTCAAAGGTGGTTAAAGGAATCTTTCTTGAATATTCAAATACATCTAAGGCCTATAGAGTATTTAACTCTAAGACGCAAGTTGTAGAAGAATCAATCCATGTAAAGTTTCAAGATAACTCAAAGGCTGATAAAGAAATATCAGACCTAGAAAATTTGTTTGATAATTTGCAGATTAACCCTTCTGGTCAGAATTCAAGACAAGACGATAAACAAGGGTCAGACGATACAGGGTCAGACGATACAAGGGCAGACGATAGATGCACAGACGAACCCTCTTCGTCTGATACTCATCAACAGGGAGATCAATCCACTGCAAAAACATGGAAGTTTGCATCTAACCATACAGAAGATCTCATCATTGGAGATAGATCTCAAGGTGTTCAAACAAGATCAAAAGTGAAGTATATTTCAAGCTACGCTCTTGTATCAGATCTGGAGCCAAAGAATATTGAAGATGCTCTTCAAGACAATGATTGGATTTTGGCTATGGAAGAAGAACTCAATCAGTTCACAAGGAATGATGTATGGACCCTTGTTGAAAGACCAAAGAACAAAAGCATCATTGGAACCAGATGGGTGTTCAGAAACAAGCTTGATGAAGCTGGAAAAGTGGTAAGGAACAAAGCAAGGTTAGTTGCACAAGGGTACAATCAACAAGAAGGTATTGATTTTACTGAAACCTTTGCACCTGTAGCTAGATTAGAAGCTATTAGAATATTACTTGCTTTTGCTGCTCACAAGAATATTGTTCTATATCAAATGGATGTAAAAAATGCCTTTTTAAACGGTTTTATTGAAGAGGAAGTTTATGTAAAACAACCACCTGGCTTTGAAAGTTTGTCTCAGCCAGATCATGTTTTCAAACTCAAGAAAGCACTGTATGGTCTCAAACAAGCTCCTCGAGCTTGGTATGACAGACTCAGTACTTTTCTTCTTAAAAATAGTTTTTCAAGAGGAAAGGTTGATACAACTCTCTTCAAGAAAAGCGTTTCAAAGGACTTTATTATAGTCCAGATTTATGTAGACGATATAGTCTTTGGAGCTACTAACAACTCTCTTTGCAAGGATTTTTCAAAGTTAATGCAGGATGAGTTTGAAATGAGTATGATGGGAGAATTGAAATTCTTTCTAGGACTTCAAATCAAACAGACGAAAGAAGGAATCTACATCCATCAACAGAAGTATACAAAGGAACTTATCAAGAAGTTCAAAATGGAAAACTCCAAGCCTATGAAGACCCCAATACATTCGTCCGGAGCAAATCTCAACAAGGATGAGTCAGGTAAGTCTGTTAATCAGACGATATACAGAGGTATGATTGGCTCACTCCTTTATTTAACAGCAAGCAGACCTGACATTATGTTTAGCGTCCCGCTCTATGCGCGTTTTTCGATCGATCCCAAAGAATCTCATTTACAAGCTGTAAAGAGAATTCTTAGATATCTTGTTGGAACAACTAATCTCTCTTTGTTTTATAAGAGAAATAGTGATTTCAGTTTAAGAGGCTTTTGTGATGCTGATTATGCTGGAGATAAAGTGGAGAGAAAAAGCACAAGTGGTGGATGCCAATTTCTTGGATCATCACTAATATCTTGGTCAAGCAAGAAACAAAACTCCATTGCACTCTCAACAACTGAAGCAGAGTATATCGCTGCAGCTGGGTGTTGTTCACAGTTACTATGGATAAAACATCAACTGGAAGATTACTCTAGGTTTGAGAATTTTATACTAGTATTCTGTGATAACACATGTGCAATCAATCTCAGCAAAAATCCTATTCAACATTCAAAAGCTAAACATATTGAAATTCGTTTTCATTTCATAAGAGATTATGTCCAAAAAGGTATTTTCGATATACAGTTTGTTCAAACTGATTTTCAATGGGCAGATATATTTACAAAAGCTTTAGATGAAACACGATTCAATTTCATTAAAGAAAATCTTGGAATTATTTCTTTGAATGATTGAAAATTGTTTCGTCTGAATGATTAATTGAATTTGTTCCGTCTGTACATTTTGTTCCGTCTGTACATTACTTCGTGTTAAGACGAAACATTGCGTCTGATCAAGTTGAATAGTTACTGTGGTAAAATTCAATGACGAATTATTACTTTTTAATAAGTTTATCTCAAGTGTGCAGGGACAAGTTAAAAGAGAGCAATAAATGTGTCTGTCATTTATTGCACTATTTTAGGACAATGATGAGCATGCGCCGTGAATTGCAGAGGTCAAATCAATCATTGAAAAGGCAATGATGTGGACATGTCAAATCAAGGATAGTTTTCAATGGACACGTCAAAAAGGGAGAATTTCAAAATCTGTTTCGTCTGAAGAATTGCAACAGTTTTTTTTTTTTATTCTCACTTATAAATACTCTTGAAATATAACTCTTTTATTCTTTACTGCGATTTGAAACTGCTTGAATTCTCTGAAAACCTAAAAACTCACTAAGTTTTTCACTCTCTAGTTTTTCAAACGACAACAATGGCCGCCAAGAACACCAAGGGAACCAAAACCGCTGAAGCAACCTTTTTCGCTCAAGACTTGTTCTTACCTAGCAAGTGGATCTCAAGAGAGACCTTACAGAGTGTCTCTGAAAGGGCATTGAAGATCTTTGACCAAGCTGGTTGGATGGGCTTCGCTGAGACGAAAGGCCCATGGCTGATGGAGGCATACGCCGAGTTTTGGAGCGATGCCAGAGAGTTTGATGATGGGATTGTTGGCACTATTGACAACAAAGAATACATCATCACTGTTGATACCATTGCTGAAGCAGGAAACTGCAAGACCGAAGGGCGCTTCTACTCTCCCAACTGGGAGAAGAATGAATCAGAGGAGCATGTTAACAAAATGCTATATTTGAAGAAACCCAACTCTGAAGATCCCAAGTCCTTCAGATCTGGAAAACTCGCTCCTACTGCAAGAATCATCCATAACCTCCTATATAACATCTTTACGCCAAGGACTGGTTCGAGGGACAATGTAAGTTTCCGAGATAGATTCTGCATCTTCTATTGTCTAAGGAAAACAAGATTGAGTCTTCCTCACATCATTCTCGACCACTGGGTGAGTGCGTTGAAGAATCGGAACTTTCGCAGAAAGAGTAGCATCCCTTACGCCACTCTCTTCTCCACCATCATCATCAACTAGGGTTTCGATACCACTGGAGTCACGTGACACCCTGAAGGAAAAGAAGTAAAGGCTAGCACCTTTGCTAAGATGCACCTCACCCCAAGCCTTCTCCTTCATTCATCAAATGAGGAAACCCCTCTTTCACCCATCACCAAAGAGCCACACAGAGCACGTATCAAGCGAGCTAAGCCCCAAACACAAGCCCAAACACCATCCCAAACACAAGCTCAAACACCGTCCGAAGCACAACCCCAAACACAAACCCAAACACTTCCACCCTCTTCCCTTCCATCTGTAACTATCTCTGAAGTTCCTTTTGAGAATGTTCTTGAGGAACCCCTCAAGAAAAAGAAGAGGACAACCAGAGTCAAGCATGTTGCTGACAAGAAACATGCTCAGACGATATCCCTAAGTGAAGTTGAAGGGGTCACCCTATCGTCTGTAGCAGTTCCGTCTGTAAAGATCCTCACAGACGAAGAAAAACAGAGGAAAGATGCAGAAGAAAAAGAAAAAGCTAGGAAGCTTGCGCTTGAGAAAGCTGCTAAGGGCAAGGAGAAAATGAAGCAAAAGCTTGCGTCTGTGATAGTTGGTGAGACAGACGAAGAAAGAATGCTGAAAGAAGCCAAGAAAGCCTCTATTTTGCTTCAAGCTGAGAGAGAGAGAATCTTTCTAGAAAGCATTCAAGGCATTGGATCGTCTGAGGGAGCACCTGCTCAAGCAACCTTAGAGGGCATGAATAGTGAAGAAACAGTCCAGATCCAAAAAGACAATGCCTAGCTTGCGGAGGAGTTGGAGAATATGCTAAACGAAGAAGCCTCTACAATGGAGATTCTTCCATCTACAACACTCCCAGACGAACAAATGGCAACTTCTTCTGAGCCACTTGTTGCGTCTCCGCTAAATGCTTGCCAAGCCCAGACGTTTCCTGCTGCGTCTGAAGAAAAAGGAGCATTCCACTATCAGACGAAAGAAGTTCCGTCTGAAGATTTCATACTTGTTGAAGATGCAAGTTCTTCGTCCGATGAAGAAGATTCAAGAGTGGATGCATCAAGGGGAAGAGTACATGCTGAAGTGCTTAATCCAAGAAGACTTACCCCTAAGCACAAGGTGGACTATTCATTCCTAAATGAATTAGTCATGAGAAGATATGCAGAAAGCACCTGTGCAGAGAGACCAATCAAGCCAGATTGGATCATTGGAGCGGAGTTCGATGAAGCCTCCAATGAAGTTGAATCGTCTGAGCCTGCTCAATTAGAAGACGATGAAGACTTGTATATAAAGAATACACCATACATAGAGCTGAAGAATCCTTATCAGTACAGAGGAAAGAAGGGATTCCAGTGGGAGATTTGTCAACCCCATTATATACAATAAGTCCTGAAGCCAGTGATTTTGATGAAAATGTTGTTTATTCTCCGGAGAGCAACGCAACTGGTTGAAGCGTCCGCCCGGGACACGGCTAATCTAAATATCAAGGGACTAGAAAGCATAAAGGCATATAAGGATCATCTTGCGTCGGAGATTGAAGGACCAAAGACTTGGATATGAACCCCACATTCCACATAGAAACAATCCAAAGTGGAGGTTGCGATACAAGACCAATGCACCAGTTTTTCATCACTGTACAAATGGTGACATTGACTCTCTCCGCTATGAGCCAAAGCACTGCAAACACTGGCATCTTGACGCAATAGATCGCCATGATCCAATGCCATTCACAATTCCCCTCAATCAAACAGAGTATGTTGGTTTAGGCCACTCTCTAGGAATTGTGCTCCCATGGACGAGACCTCATTGCTCTGGGATCAACCCACGCTACTCTCTTCTTCTAGATGAGTATGAAGACCCTGAAGAATTTGCTCACTCCCTCCCAGAAGACTACAATCTACCTTTCAGGATGATGGCTGGTGCATATCGAAGGGAAGCAAAGGAAAGAATCATATCTTTCTCCCATGTTGATCGCCAAGCTACTAAGGATAGAAGATACTGTCCATTCATGTTGGGTTCTCAGTTTTCTTCTCTGGTGACAGACGAAACAAAGTACTATATCGTCTTAGACAGAAAAAGACCATGCTTGGTCAGGTATCTGGCTAAGGGAAAAGAAAAGAAGGTTTCGTTTGTAGCTGATCATTGCTCTGGAACCATTTTTGATGAAGACTCTTCCGTCTGTGGCAGAGTGTTCCCTGGAAGTTCATTTGTATATTCTCAGGAACAGCCACTGCTTGAAGTGTCTATACCAACCAAATGGTACACTCATCAATGGGACCAGACCTTCTCTGCCTACCTTGTTCTTCCACTGTTCATACTGCATCTGAAGAAGAAAAAGCCAGTGCTTATCATTGATGATAGTGAACCTTTTGTGGAACTACCTCAAACACCAATGGTACAACTTGAAGATTCGGTGGAGGTTGCTGAAGCTCATATTAAAGAAGCTGAGGAGTATAAGACTCTGAAGCGGAAGTATGATGCTTTGGAAGGTGACTGTGAGCACTTGAAGCAAAAGAATAGAGAGCTTGAGGAAAACCAAGCCTCTCTATCATCTGAAGTGCAGCAGCTCAAGGACATTGTGATGGCCCTGCTTCACAACAAGCCTAAGCCTTCCTCTTGATCATGTTTTGATGATCACAGCCCAAGGGGGAGAGAAAGATGAGAAAAGGAGGAGAAAACAGCCAAAGGGGGAAGAGAAAGAAGATAGCATAACCCAAGGGGGAGTCTAGCCCAAGGGTAAGTATCGTTTGAGGGGGAGCAAGAGCAAACACAAGAGCGAGCAAGAGCAAGGAAGTATCGTCTTAGGGGGAGTAAGATTGTTGTAATTTTTTTTTTTCAGTATAGAATATACAATGTAATTTTATTATTTCATTTGTTATCATATACATTGTAATTCTTTATTGTTTTCTGCTTTGAATACCATTGTAATAATCTGATTACATCACTTTGATGTAACAAACATTTATAAAGAGGTATTTCTCAGAAAACATCGTCTTGATGTAAACCGCTCATAAAACCGTTGTTTCGTCTAACCATGTTTTATGCAGAATTTCGTGGTATGGTCTGTAATCATCAAAAAGGGGGAGAATGTTAAATCAAGATTTGTTAGATCAAGAAAAGTCCCTAAGTTTTGATAAATTACAGCACAGACGAAACCAAGCAATCAAGACTTGCACAGACGAAACCAGCACAGACGGAAGATGGCCCTTCAAAGTTTGAAGTGTTGCGTCTGTCCACAAGCCAAGACATCAGACGATATTGGCACAGACGAAAGAAGACTACTCAAGTTAAAGTCCTTCGTCTGTCCAAGAGAAGCTTAAGACGAAAGGATAAGACGAAACAACATCATTGAAGATTCATATCGTCTATACAAAAGTGAAGTCAAGTTGATGTCTCGCGCCAAGTTTTAAAATCTAAAGAAGTCATCATGAGAAGAATCCAAGATCAGTATGGGGATCTACGCTTTCACATCCAAAGTCAAAAAGGTCTTTACCTTTCTGTCACATCTCTGTACAAGTCAGTAAAAAGAATGCAAGACGCGATTGGTCGAGATATCTCACGCAATTCTCATCTATCAATCAAGGACAACTGACAACCTTTTTGGAAAGTTCTCAAGAAGATCTTCAACGACTCTCAACGGCATTCAAATGAGTCTAACGGATTTTTGAAGAAGATGCCTATAAAAGGACTTCACCACAATCAGAACAAGTTGGCGAATACGCTTATCCTTCATCTACTCTGATTATTCGCTCAAATCTGATAAACTCTGTATTGTATTAAAAATACCTCTCTGTGTAGAGGAAATCTTTGTTGATTCACAATATTTGTAAAAGTCCACTTGTGTGGCATTTTAGCCTGAGGAGGCTGTGTGCTCAAAGAATACCTGGTTTAGCCTGAGGAGGCTGTGTGTTCAAAAAATACCTGGTTTAGCCTGAGGAGGCTGTGTGTTCAAAAAAAAAAAATACCTGGTTGTTTAGCCTGAGAAGGCTGGGATCAAAGAATATCTGTAATAGCCAGAAGTGGCTGAGTTCAAAGAATACTTGTAACCATTTCACGGTTGGTAGTGAAAACTCAGTGGTTGCTGGGTAACTGGACGTAGTCTTAAATAGACGAACCAGTATAAAAATATATGTACATTCATTTTATCTGCTAGTTAACTAACGGGGATAAATATACCTTAACATTTATATATATTAAAATCAATCTTTTAAGATAAACACTGTTTCGTCTGAACAAGCTTTGAACCCACAGACGAAACCCACAGACGAAAGGTACAGACGAAAGAAAATTTTTTTAATCACAATTCAACCCCCCTTCTTGTGATTTGTCTTTTACACTATATCACATAAAACATCATCACAATATTTACCTATGGAAAACGAAATCAAGCATTGTTTATCAACTACTAACTCACCATGCTCACTCAACCATTGTAGTTTATAAGCTTTAGGGTGGGGAGAAGTTCTTAGTCCTAGTTTGTTTACCAACCGAGAGCTAACAACATTAGTACAAGATCCACCATCAATGAAAAGGGAACAAGTTTTACCTTCAACAAGACACCTTGTATGAAAAATGTTCTCCCTTTGAGACTCATCTATACCTTGGCAAAAGTTGTTAAGCATCCTCCTTACCATGAGCAAGTCTCCACTCTCGGCCTCCTCACAAGAAGAGTGCTCCTCACCATGGGAAGCATCATCCTCACTTGATGATGAGCAAGAGTCTTCACTAGTCATCTCCCCATCATGCCTCATCACCATAGTCTTTCTATTTGGGCATTGTGAAGCTATGTGTCTTTTACCTAAACACTTAAAACATTTAATGTTACTAGATTTAAAAGAGTTAGAAGAAGAAGGTACCTCCTTGGGCTTGGAAGGTTCACGGTCACTCCTTGGTTTCACCATAGGAGCATTCTCTCTTTTACTCCTATCCCTCCAACTAGAAGAACTAGGTGTAGAAGTCCTTTTGAAAGTAGTCCTCCTTCTAAGTTGCCCTTCTATTCTTTCGGCCTTATGCACGGCCTCCTCCAAAGTATGATAACTTTGAAGCTCCAATACATCTTGGATGTCTCTATTTAAGCCATGAGTAAATCTAGCAAGGGTGGCCTCCCTATCTTCTTGATACCCGGCCCTCAACATGGTAACCTCAAGGTCTTTATAATACTCTTGGACACTTCTTGTACCTTGGATCATCCTTTGAAGCCGAATGTGTAGGTCTCTAGTAAAAGAAGGTGGAACAAACCTTTCCTTGAGAGCTTGCCTCAAACCGAGCCAAGAGTTGATCATAGGCCTCCTCATGCGTGCTATGTCTTGTTGCACTTGATGCCACCATACTAGCACATAGCCCTCAAACTCAAGAGTAGCAAGGTTGAGCTTCATCTCATTAGTTAAGTTAGGATAACACAAGAAAGTTTGGTCTACCTTCATGGCCCAATCAAGGAACCCTTCGGCCCCTCCTTCACCACTATACTTAGGAAGCTTCACCTTAGGTAGCCCTTCATCCCTCCTTGGATCATCACCATAGTATGGCCTTCTTGAGTCTCGGTTATACCTCCTAAAATGGTATCCACCACCTCTCTCCCTTCTCCTCTCATTCCCATGCTCATTAAAACTGAAATCATCCACCTCATTTTCTCCTCTATCACTCCCAATGGAAGCTTCATAACCTCCTCTATTGTTCTCCCTCCTTCTCTCATTTTCTTCTCTCCCTCTCCTATCATTTGCTTCCTTATTTCTCCTCTCTTCCTCTTCTCTATTCCTACTAGACTCTCCACTATGCCTCCTTTCACTACCCAACCTCCTTTCAATCGGCCCAACTCTCTCATCAAGGGTGGTATTCAATCTACTCATCAACACATCTATCATTTTGAGAGTTTTGGGTGACAAATCATGGCCAACACTAGGAGAACTAGCCATCGCTGCAAGAAAAGGTTAGTGTATAAGAAATATAATAGGAAATAAAGAATCTCACTACTCTCTAAGTGTATCCACTCAATCAACTCGTATTTCGCACTTAGTGGCTTTTTCTCTAATGAAACTCTCTTGCCTTTTTCCTCTCTATCTCTTGGTTCTCACTTAGAAATTATTCTCAAATCAATTATCAAGTTCCTACCAAGCCAATGTGAAAGAGGAACAGCACCCTAGCTAGGCTTAAGAAGTCCAAAGAGACAAATACTCAAAGACAAAACTAGGAGTCCAAGAAAGACAAGCAAAAAAAAAAAAAGGCTCAAAATGAAAGAAAGGCTAATCAAATATGGAGTAAACTTTGTTGAGACAATGACACATATATGGACAACAAAAGAACATGAATTTGCAGGGAAAACAAGTCCAAAACCGAGACTAAGAGTATGAGAATCAAAGTGGACAGCCACACACAAATTTAAGTTAGCCACCAAATTTCACCAAGATTTAGCGACGGATTTCTAGGAATCCGATTAGAGACCGAAAATGAACCTTAATTCTATGATTATGCAACCTTTGAAAAATCAAACCAAATGCAAAATAAGGTTCATTTAGTCATAGCATTATCAATTTCCAGCAAGAGCAATAAAAACTCAAAGTGAAAATTACACCAAAAAATCACTACACACTCAAGTCCAAAAACAAGGTATTAGAAATTCAACTTGGGTGATGTGTGCTCAAAACTAAGTCCAAGGGTGTGTCTAATTGCCAATTCTTTTCACTTTTAAAATTTTCTCTTGCTATTTTGGTTCTTTTGATTTTTGCTTTTGTATGGTCCTTAATCAATTTCTACTCTTCTTGGACCCATACACTTCACTTTTCACCACTACTTCTTTTTCTTTTGTTTTTCTCACTTGTTTCTTTTCTTTGTTTTTGATTTTGTATTTTTTTCTACACACTATGTATGGCTGGACCGAAACCAATAATGAAGAAGAGCAACCTCCAAGTTAAATTTCTAAAAGACAAATCACAAGGTTCTACACAAATTGGACCTTAAAGAGTGCTCTAGAAGCTAACTAAATGCATGTTCATGTGAAACTTACACTAGAAGCTTCTCTTATCTCATGGAACCCATGTAAAACATGAAACCCACTCAACAATGGTGCAGCACATACATCATACTCATGGTTTTGGAAAAGAAAACACAAAGGACTAAACAAAACTACAAGAAAAGAAATCAAGCAAAGAAGCTTACAAAGAAAGTTACTCTAGAACAAAGAATCTTGTCATGGAAGCTAAAGTAACTATGAGTAAAACTTCAAGATAAGCATGTCTAACCATGGAAAACCACGGTTTGAAGAAGAAAAATGAAGAAAAACATGCTTAGACAAGAACTAACCGAACAAAATTGAAACAACTCAAAGAAACAAAGACTAGTCTATAGAAAGAAGACATGGAACATTGAAAACTCAAAGAAAACTATGGAAACTTAGGAAACCCATTACTAACCAGTTGAAGATGACCCATTGAAGAAGACAACAAGCTCATGATACCACTTGATAGAGGCCTCCTTAGAGATTCTCCAAAGAGTCCTTGTGTTGCCCTCTCTAGCTTGTTCAAGACAAGCAACTTCAACCCAAAATCAAAGGAAGCTTCGGTCAAGCTTCAATGTTGGGGGAAAACCGAGAAAAGGAAAAGGTGAAGGGGGTGAGGAATGGAGGAGGGTGGCGCCATGGCAAGCTAATAAGCCTAGGAGGAACCGCCATAATGGAGGATGGAATCCATTGATAAGATTCAAGAAACCTTGCTAAGCAAGACAAGAGAAAACCTCTCTCAAGAAAAGCTCAAAGCTTATTCAATTATCAAATTTATCAAAAGTGTGTTACAAGTTTATGATGGGGCTTATATAGCCCACGGTTTAGCTTAGGTAGCAAGCTAAACTAAACCCAACCCAAGCTAACTAAACCTTACCCTAAGCTAAACTAACCTAACCGATTCCTGACTAACTAGCCTTAAGATAACAAACTAATTAATGAAGAGCTAGGTTAGTTACATGTCACTTTCCAAGTGACATGTCATCAATCCTTGATCTAGTCCCTTGATTAGGATGACTTGATCAAGGGTTGAAGCTTCTCCTTAAGTGGAGACATGGATCACCACCTAAGTAGAAGTCTACTTAACCTTGAACACATGAGTTCACTTTAGAATTTCACTTAAACTCAAATTTACTTGAAATTCACTTGAAATTCTAAGGTGAACCTTAATGCACATCATTTTATTATTTGTACCTTTAAGCCTTGCACTAAACACAAGTAAAAGAATTTCAAAGTATGCCCTCAAACAAGATGGACCGTGAGCTTGCCAAGGCCCTACATGGCATTACAAAGATTCAAAAGTATTAACAAGTATATTACAAAAATCCTTAGTATTTCTAAGGCCTTGGAGCTTGTAGCATTCCTTGACCTTCTCCAACTCCTCTTCAAGCTTCTTGAGCATGCTCCTAGTGAGTCTCCTTGGAGGAGGTTCTTCTTGTGGGGATAGTCCTCTATCATAAGCTTCCGCTTTAGATGCTTCTATTGATTTCTTTAACTTCTCATTCACTACTTCCTCTCGAGGAGATGGAGGTTCCATGACAATTTTCTTTTTCCCTTAAGCTATTTCTTGTTGTTTGACTTTAGCTTCAAGTTCTTTCTTTTCTTCTTCTGCTCTTTTTATCTTTGATTCTTCCTCTACTGCTACTTTAGCAACAAATTCTGCTTCAGAAGGTACGTCTATTGATTCGCTGGCCTCTGTCCATGATTCAACAGTCTCTACTTTATCAACCTTTCTTTTGACAGAGCGAGAGTTTCTTCTGACGAGTGGTTGTTCTGGAATAAGATCACTCAAAGTTTCATGAATAATAATGGAAGGTTGGAGTTGAGTCTATATAGGAGCTTGTGTTTGGGCTTGTATTGTTGAACGGATTTGTGGTTGTGGCTGTGGTTGCTTTGGTGGTTTTTGAGCAATGGTTTTGTAGCGTTTTGCAGGTGAAGTTTGTTTAGGAGGAAGAGCTTTTAATGATCTTAACTACCTCTCTTGAGGCTTATTTTCAACAGGCGGTTTGCGAGTAAGACGCATCCTTGAAAATACGCTCTGCTTGATTTCTTTTCCACAAGGGTGCCATTCTACATCATTGGCCTCGAACCCTTGATTGATAACAATTCTAGAGAAGATAGTCGGATATGGTATGCAGGGTTTCCTTGCCACACCTCTGGCCTTATAGAGTAGATAACTAAAGATCCATGATAATGTGAGGAAGACTATCTTCACTTGTTGCATTAGATAAAATAGACAAAATTAGTCTATGTTGTTGACGTTCTCCCTAGCTCTAGTCCTTGGAGTAAAAACATTGACCAGAAGGCAGGGGCGACGCTACACTATATGCAAGGGGGTTGTCTCGCCCCCCCCCCCCCCCAATTTTTATTTTTATTTATATAATAATAATAATAATAATAGTAATAATTATATATATGTATATATATATTATATATAATTAGTAATAATAATATTATATATATATAATAATAATATATTATAATAAATGTTAGTTTTAATAGTCATAATAGTAATAATTATGTATTATATATATAATAATTATTACAATAAAATTTTAATAATAATAATAGTAAATTTTTAATGATAATAATAGTAGTATTAATAAATTTTTAATAGTAATAATAAATTTAAATTTTAAGACTTCTTAGTACGAGATTTTGATTATTTTTCAATTAAATAAGTATTTGATTCCTTCCGAGTGTAATTTTATATAATTTTGGCATTCTAATTAAATTATAGACAGTATAATAAGGCCTTTTATTATTTAAAGAAAGTTAAAACATAATAACAAATTTTTTCTGAAAAAAGTACCATGTTTTTTTATAATAAATTAATTTTATTTTTCAAGAAATTATAGAAAGAATGATCAAATAGAAATGGAACCTTCTCTGAGTCAAGAGAAAAATATAATATAACAATAAAAAATGAAAATTTATTAAAAAATTTAAAAAATATTAAAATGAAAAAGAAAATTTGCCCCTCCTACACTTTAATCCTGGCTCCGCGCCTGTCAGAAGGTAATGTAGTATTTTACATTCTGGAATCAAGTTTTTAGCTTTAAGGAACTTGTCAACACCGGAAGTTCGTGCTTTTCCGTAGAGCATTTAATCTGTCAAGTTGTTGTCCAGGTGAGCATTCTAATTCGGCTTGTATATTTCTCCTTCAATCTTGCATTTTGCAGCCGCAATGATTGTTCTTGGATTGATAACATATTCATCTTTTGAAATAAGATTGTCAATCCCTTCAAGAAAAACAACACAATCACTCTAGTATTCAGTGTATGTTTCCATCAACCATGCTCCTTTCCATTCTGCAAATTCCATCCATCCAATAGCCGTAATCATTTCAAAGACATCTTCAGAGACATTTTGAAGAGTCCTTCTAGATATGTGTTGACCGGGAAGAAACCATTATTCATCAAAGAAGTCGTTTTCGGTCTCTTCATAGACAACTTTGGTGTTCTTGGCGACCATTTGAGTATTTCAAAAACTTTAGAGATTCTAGAGAGTGTAAGAGTTTTTTTGCGCAGTAAGATTTTTTATAGTAGAAAGGGGTATAAGCAGACAACTTTTTGCTATATCTATATAGAGGTGAAACAATTTTTAGGTTAAGGAGTAGACGAAAGAAAAGTAATCATCCCTGATTAGATGTTTTTTTTTTTGCTAATGATTGAGTTGTCTTTGCAATTTCTGTGCGTGTCTTATTCTTTCAAGAGTTTTTGCCATAAATATCAGACACTTTAAATGCTGCATCAAATGCTTCGTCTTCTACACATATAAATTATGTTAAAGAATAACATAATGTTGCCTCTATTGAAGAGTCAGATGAACTAATTCAACTTTTGATCAGACATAGCGTTTTGTCTTAACACAAAATAATGTAGACGTAAAGTACAGACGAAAGTAATAAAAAGACGATATATTTTATTAGACGAAAAACTTATTCAGTTAAGGGGATAATCCCCAAATTTTCTTTTATGAAATTAAATCTTGTTTCATCTAAGCTTTTGTAAATATATCAGCCCATTAGAAATCAGTCTATACAAATTGTATATCAAAGAAACCTTTCTGAATATAATCTCTAATGAAGTGAAATTTGATTTCAATATGCTTAGCTTTTGAATGCTGAATAGGATTTTTGCTCAAATTGATTGCAATGGTATTGTCACAATATACAGGTATATGATCTTCAAACCTGGAGTAGTCTTCCAGTTGATGTTTTATCCATAATAGTTGTGAACAACACCCCGCAGTAGAAACATATTCTACTTCTATTGTAGATAGTGTTATGGAGTTTTGCTTCTTGCTTGACCAAGAGATAAGAGAAGAGCCTAGAAACTGACATCCTCTACTTGTACTTTTTCTCTCCACTTTATTACCAGCATAATCAACATCACAAAATCCACTCAAATTGAAATCATCATGTTTCTTATAAAACAAAGAGAGATTAAATGTTCCAACAATGTATCTTAATATACGCTTTACAACTTGAAGATGAGATTTTTTTGGGTCAGACTGAAATCTAGCACAAAGACAGACGCTAAACATAATATCTGGTATGCTAGCAGTTAAGTAATGTAGAGATCCAATCATACCTCACTATACAGTCTGATTAACAGACTTACCAGACTCATCTTTACTTAAATTTGCTCCAGATGAATGCCTGGGAGTCTTCATAGGATTGACACTATCGATTTTGAACTTCTCCAAAAGTTCTTTTGTATATTTCTGTTGATGGATATAGATACCTTGTTTCGTCTGCTTAATCTGCAGACCTAAGAAGAATTTCAATTCTCCCATCATGCTCATCTCGAACTCATTCTGCATAAGCTTAGAGAAGTCTTTGCACAAAGATTCATTAATTACACCAAAAACAATATCATCTCCATATATTTGTACAACAATGAAATACGTTGAGAGGATTTTCTTAAACAAGGTAGTGTTAACTTTTCCTCTTAGAAAACCATTCTTAAGCAGAAAAGAGCTTAATCTGTCATACCAAGCTCTTGGAGCTTGTTTTAGACCATATAAAGCTTTTTTTAGCTTAAAAACGTGATTTGGTAAAGATGGATGCTCAAAACCAGAAAGTTGTTTCACAAAAACTTCTTCTTCAATAAAACCATTTAGAAACACACTTTTAACATCCATCTGGTATAAAATGATATTTTTATGTGCAGCAAAAGTAAGAAAAATGCAAATAACTTCTAATCTAGCTATTGGTGGAAAGGTTTCAGTGAAATCAATACCTTCTTGCTAATTGTACCCCTGAGCTACTAACCTTGCCTTGTTTCTGATGACTTTTCCAGCTTCATCCAGCTTGATCCTGAAAACCCATCTTGTTCTAATGATGATTTTATCTTTGGGTTTCTCTACCAGCATCCATACATAATTTCTTGTGAATTGGTTCAGTTCTTCTTCCATGGCAAGTATCCAGTCATCTTCTTTAAGTGCTTCCTCAATGCTTTTGGGTTCAATTTCTGAAACCAAGGCATATCCAGAAAGGTCTTTAAAATTTGACCTAGTTTGCACTTCTTGATGCTTGTCTCCTATGATCAAATCTAAGGAATGGTTTGAGGCCAATTTCCACGTTCTGGCTGGAGTCTGGATACTGTCAGGTTTTTGAGTAGACGAAGAGGGTTTGTTTGATCTAGTAGATTGCTATGAGCTAGCTTGGTGTGGAGCTAAGATGATGGCCGATCTTCATTCTCCAATTGGTAACTCTACAAGGAACATGAGTTAGCTTGTGGAAAACTTAACACCGATTCACAAAGCAAGAAGAAATGATAAAATGGAAAAGGGAAGAAGATGATGGAGCCATGCTAAGCAATAAGCCAAAGGGAAGAATCGCCACAAGGATGAGCATCCATTGATAAGATCCAAGGTTCTTAGAGAAACCCAAAGAGAGAACACTCTCAAGAAATAGCTCTTGCTAAAAACTATATAAGCTTTAGATGTGTCAGAATATCTATGAAGGAATCCTTTACAGACCTTTGAGTCAAACTTCCCAAGATGATCTTTTGTATTGAGGATAAAACATTCACATCCAAATGGATGGAATTATGATATATTGGGTCTTCTTCCTTTTCATAATTCATAAAGAGTCTTATTCAATATAAGTCTTATTAATATTCTGTTTTGCAAATAACAGGATGTATTTATTGCTTCTACCCAAAAATATTTTAGACGTGAGCTCTCATGTAAAAGAGTTCTAGCCATTTCTTGTAAAGTCCTATTTTTCCTTTCCACAACTCCATTTTGCTGAGGAGTTCTTGGAGACGAAAAATTGTGGAATATACCATTTTCAAAACAAAAGGCTTTAAACTCGAGTTTTCAAAATTCAGTTCCGTGATCATTTTTTACAGATGCAATACATATTCCTTTCTCATTTTGAACACGTTTACTGAATATTTCAAGACATCAAATGACTCGTGTTTATGAGCTAGGAAGTATACCCATATGATTCTAGAGTATTCATCTACAATGAAAAATCCATATATTTTTCCTCCTAGACTTTGCGTCTGGGTAGGACCAAAGAGATCAATGTGTAAAAACTCTAGTGGTCTTGTCGTAGAAACAACATCTTTTGATTTGAAAGAGGATTTGATGGAGGACCATCTCCAAAAGCTCAACATTACTCTCTAATAAATTGAGCATCAAACAAGGCCGAGAAAGTAAAGGCTTATATGCTAAGGGGTGATGGAAACAGGTTTCGTCTGACGCTGAAGGTGCACTCTTGCGTCTGATGAATGTTCGTTTCGTCTGATGCTGAAGACAGCGGACAGACGAAACCCATGGACAGACGATATTGATGGACAGACGAAACCCATGGATAGACGATATTGATGGACAGACGAAACCCATGGACAGACGATACTAATGGACAGACGAAACCCATGGACAGACGATACTGATGGGCAGACGATACCCATGGACAGACAATACTCATTGGAGAGATGGGTACCATGGACAGATGAAACCCATGGATAGACTCTGACCACAGACAGACGATACTCTGTACAGACTATACTCACAGACAGATGATACAACCGAAGTCACCCACCAACGAGACTCTCATAACCAACCACAAACGAAACATCGGAACCTCGTTTTTGGAGAGGTGACGTGTATCATGTGAATATAGGAGCGTAAGTTGGGTACCGGTTTAAATCGAATAATCTGTCCGTCGAGCATTGATCGAAGCTTCATCGAGGACGCGTTAAATCGATGCTTGGAATGCTTCGTCTCGAAGACACCTTCGAATGAATGATTCGTTTGTAGACAATGAATGACAGACGATACCATGAAGCAACCTTTCGTCCGGATCAATTTCATCTGAATGAAGTTCCGTCTGAAGAACCAACAGACGATACCCTAGTCAGACGAATGAATAATTACCACTTGCATCTTTAGTTTTTGGCTTTTGTTTGTTTCGGTTGTAACGGGAATAGTGGAGTACAAGCTATCCCTACTGTAATTAGTATAAATACGTAACATTGTGAATTGTAAAGGATCTTTTGATGAATTTTTAATGAAATTGAATTTAGCAAGTGCTAATTCTTTGAGAGTGGATTCTCTCTAAGGTTTCTTCGTGAACCTTGAATCTTATCAGGGAAACTATTCCTTGTGGCGATTCTCGAATCTTATCAAGGATCCATGGTCCTTGTGGCGATTCTCCCTTTGGCTTATTGTTTTTGCATGGCGCCTTCATCTTCTAAATCTATTCCGTTTTATACCTTTCTTCTTCTTTGATAATCGTTTCTGCCAATTCTTCAGTAGAACCGTGAAGTTCATGCTAATTGAAGTGAAGATAGGGCAAATTCGTGAGTCTTCCATGGGAGACTTACATCAAGTGGTATCAGAGCTTGTTCCTTCTTCAAGTAGAATTTCGTATCTGTGAGTTTAAATTTCTAGATCGGAATTTTCTTTTGAATTTTATTCGTCTTTGAGTCATGTTCTTGTTCAGTCAATTTGAGTTAATTCGTAGTAATTTTTCAATTCCTTGAATTACTCGTCCAGTAGCAATTGTTTCCATGTGCTAGTACCAATTTTGCTTCTAATTCTTGTGAAATTTGGTGTACCGTGAGTTATCTATTATTGTATGCCCTGTTTCCTCTGTTCTGGTACTGCACTTGAGCCTATAAATCTGTACATTCAAGTTCATGCATGCAAAATTGAGGAATCAACATCATTACATGCTAGTAGAGTGCTTACTATAGGTCTAAATCCCTATTACACCTTGTAGTAGCATTAGCACTAGTAATTATTGAGCTTGGAGTGCTTGTTTAGGCAAAATATATCTCTGTCCAGTAGTTTAGACAAAAGAAAAGAAAAGAAATCAAGTGATACAAATCAAAAACAAGAAGAAAACAAGTGAGAAAATTCAAAAGAAAGCTAGAAAAAGAGTTCTGAAAGTACCAGAAATTGTGAGTACTTGAAGTGAAAATTAGTGGACTTGTAAATACTGTCCAGCAAGCTATCAAAGTGTTAAGAAAATTTGAGCAAGACAAATTAGACTTAGAGCTAAGACATAGCACACTCATTCACCTAGTAAAATTACTAGTAGCTTGGAAATTAAGCCTAGTAGTGTGTACTTGTGACTAGCTTGTTTTGACTCAAATTTTTGCATAATTGAAACTGCTGTATTTTATACTTGTCCAGCAATATATTACTGCACTTACTTCATTTTATTGGTTTCAAATTAGTGCATTAATAGCTTGCAATTTTAATGTGCTCAAAACCGGTCTCAAAGTGATCACTGCCAAATTTGAGTTTGTATTTGACTATTTGCTTGTCTTGGTTAGTGATTGAACCAGCATATTCTCCAATTCTTTCTTTGTCCGGTTTGTGCCATTGTCACATCGCATTTCATTCCTTGCGTTTGAGTAGCTTATTCCTTCATTTTAGCTTTTATTGCTTGTCTCTTTTGGAATCTTGGTTTTGTCTTAGAAGTTTTATTCCTTGGAATTCTTGAGCTTACCCGAGAATTATACCTCTTTCACAAGGAAATTTCTCTATAATTGATTAGAGGTTCAATTAGAAACTTTGGTAGGGAATTGAGTGGAAAAAGACAAGAGAGAACATTAGAGAAAGAGTCTTAAAAGTGTGATACACGAGTGCTACTAGAGTGAAACACTTAGAGAGTGGCAAGGATCTTTTATATGCTTGTACTTGTTATCTAACCTTTCTTTGTGCAGTCATGGAAATTTCTCCTAGTGTATGGAATGATCTCTCATCTAAAGAAAGAAAGATGGTGGGATTGATGAGTACTATGATTCACACAACTTTGGAAGAGAGATTCGACCAAAGAAGGAGAGAAAAGGAGGAAAGGAGGTTGAGAAAGGAGCATGATAAGAGAACCCTTGAGGAGGCTAGTAGAACCCGTGAACATTATAGGAGGAAGAGAAAGCCTTGAGAGAAAACCATGAGAGAAAGGAAAGAGAAGAGCATGAAAGGAGAAGCGAAGTTCATAGAAGGAGTGGAAGTGAAAGAGTGAGCCATAGAGTTGAATATGAGGCTAAAAAGAAAGAGTATGAGAAAAGAAACTAAGCGGGAGAGAAGGAAAGAAAAGAAAGAAATTTTGATGCGTATTGGAGAAGAGAGAAAGAGAGAATGATCAAGGAATTGAGAGAAAAAGAATTACTAGAAAAAGAAATTAAGGAAATAGAGTTCTTTGGAAAAACAAATAAAAGAGAAAAATGATTCTTTACTTGATTCTACTAACCGTCATTTGACAATTTTGATTCTTTTTTTGAGGATGTTGTAGGTGTTGTGCCAATAGAAGATTCCAAAGAGCAAATTGATCATCTCTTGTGTGAAGAAGTTGGAAGGAATGAACTTAATACTTCAATTAAAGATGCATGTGACCATCTTTATAAACTTCCTTTTGATTTGATTTCTAATCAAGAGTTGTGTACAAATGAGCCTTGGAATAATTATGAACATGAAAAGGAAATACCTTTAGAATTTGCATTACCTTTTGAGGAAATTTCCTTATCACTTACTAATCTGTCATTTCTAATAAAGATGAAATTTCATATTATAGCCTAGAGTCTTGTGGCTTTAAGCCTCAGACAATTCCTGAGTATGGAAATCTAGAAATTTTGATTGTACCTATTAACCATTGTTTTCATAAGGATGAATATTTCAGGGTATTGGAAAAATCTAAGAAGGAGGGTACATCAAAAATCTCCACAATTCTGGAGAACAAAAATCACCACACCTTAATGAGAAACAAGGGAGCATTTGGAAATTCTACCAAGCCGAGAAACATCATTTACATGCTTTCCTATATTCTCATGATTGTGTTAATAAAAGGAGTTGTAAATATACTTTGATATTAAATATAAAACTTGATAGAGTTTGTTTAATTTTTGATCCTGGTGGATTATTTTATTGTAGGTAAGGACCTAAGGCCACTTGAGGACAAGTTGGCCACAAGAAGGAGGGTTTGATGGAGGACCATCTCCAAAAGCTCAACAAACTCTTCAACATTACTCTCTAATAAATTGAGCATCAAACAAGGCCGAGAAAGTAAAGGCTTATATGCTAAGGGGTGATGGAAACGAGGTTTCGTTTTTTGGCGAAGGTGCACTCTTGCGTCGATGAATGTTCGTTTCGATCCGATCTTTGAAAACAACGTGGATGCGAAACCCATGGACGACGATATTGATGGATGACGAAACCCATGGATAGAGGCGATATTGATGGATGACGAAACCCATGGACAGACGATACTAATGGGCGGGACGAAACCCATGGACCATGACGATCATCGATGGGCGGACAATACCCACGGACAGACAATACTCATTGGAGAGATGGGTACCATGGACAGATGAAACCCATGGATAGACTCGACCACCACGAGACGATACTCATTGTACGGACTATACTCACAGACAGATGATACAACCGAAGTCACCCACCAACGAGACTCTCATAACCAACCACAGACGAAACATCGGAACCTCGTTTTTGGAGAGGTGACGTGTATCATGTGAATATAGGAGCGTAAGTTGGGTACCGATTCGTCGAATAATAATCTGTTCAAATCGAGCATTCGATCGAAGCTTCATCCGAGGACGCGTTAAATCGATGCTTGGAATGCTTCGTCTCGAAGACACCTTCGAATGAATGATTCCGTTTGTAGACAATGACGTGAAGACGATACCATGAAGCAACCTTTCGTCCGGATCAATTTCATCTGAATGAAGTTCCGTCTGAAGAACCAACAGACGATACCCTAGTCAGACGAATGAATAATTACCACTTGCATCTTTAGTTTTTGGCTTTTGTTTGTTTCGGTTGTAACGGGAATAGTGGAGTACAAGCTATCCCTACTGTAATTAGTATAAATACGTAACATTGTGAATTGTAAAGGATCTTTTGATGAATTTTTAATGAAATTGAATTTAGCAAGTGCTAATTCTTTGAGGGTGGATTCTCTCTAAGGTTTCTTCGTGAACCTTGAATCTTATCAGGGAAACTATTCCTTGTGGCGATTCTCGAATCTTATCAAGGATCCATGGTCCTTGTGGCGATTCTCCCTTTGGCTTATTGTTTTTGCATGGCGCCTTCATCTTCTAAATCTATTCCGTTTTATACCTTTCTTCTTCTTTGATAATCGTTTCCGCCAATTCTCCAGTAGAACCGTGAAGTTCATGCTTGTTGAAGTGAAGATAGGGCAAATTCGTGAGTCTTCCATGGGAGACTTACATCAGGATTTGAGTTATTTCCCACATTGACAAGGTTCACACAGACGATTAGATTTCTAAGAAATATTAGGCAAGTCTTTCACAAGATTTTACTTGGATATTTTTGAAATATACTTTAGACTTAAATGTCCAAGTTTCTTATGCCATATTTCTCTTTCATCATGTGCTGAAAAAAGAAATGATATATTATGATCACTAAGGTCAGAATGAAAAACCTCATAGAGATTATTCTTTCTTTTACCTTTACACAAAATTGATTTATCATTATTTCTGACTATACACTCATCTGTGTTAAAGGAAACTTCATATCCATTATCACAAAATTCTTCCACAACTATTTTTAGCTTGGATTTGCATGTTTTATATTCTTGTGCTATAAAATGAGTGTTTTCCAAAAGCACATTATAAGATATTTCTCCATTATCAGAATCTGAGTCAGAAGATGAAAAATGAGATTTATTTAGAATTCTTACCTTAGAAGATTGGGAATCTCTTGCCATAAGACAAATATTAGATTTTTCTTCTTCTCCAGAATCGTCCTAGCTTTCTGTATCAAGATCCTCTGAGGTAAGCACACTTTTATTTTTGTTGTCTTTCTTGGGATTCCATCTTCTTTTCATCCTAGGGCAGTCTGTCTTTATGTGCCTAGGTTTTCTACACTCATAGCAGACTATTTCAGATTCTTCCTCTTTGTTGAGTGGTTTCTCAAGAAACCGTTTGTCTTTTCTTTTGAAGAATTTTTGCCCATGTCCTTTCTTCATCATCATTTTTCTGAATCTTCTGGCCATTAGGGAAATCTAGTCATCTATTGACTCTTCTGAACCATCTGATTCAATTGTTTCAGCTTTGAGGACTTTCTTTTGCTTCTTGTCCTTTCTGCTTGAATCTTCTTTAGGATTATCATCGACCAATGGTAAAGCTATAGGCTCTTTAACTTTAATCTTATCCCTTTTGCTCAGATGAACTTCATGCACTCTCAATGCACCAATAAGTTCGTCTAGAGTCAGAGTTTTCATGTTTTTGCCAGCTGATATAGCAATGGACATGGCTTCCCAAGGAGCAGGAAGACTATCTAATATTTTCATGTTGTTTTGGGCCTTTGTGAAAGCAATGCCCAACGCGGTTAGCCCATTTAGAATTCTTTGGAACCTTCCAAACATTCCATCTATGGATTCTCCTTTCTACATGGAGAACATTTCATATTCTCTCTGAAGGGTGACAGTTTTTCTGAGTCTGGCTGATTAGTCATTATTTTCCCTTGTTTATTTGCCTTTCTACACCTATTTTAATTAGTGAACTGTGCTTAGCTGCTTATTAATTTCTCATTTTCACTGTTTTGGCTTCATTGGGCTAGAAATTCATTTTTATGTTTAATTCAGACTTTCTTGGACTTAATTTCATTATTATTATTTTCAGGGCAATTTTGGAAACTAATTGAGCTTGGTAATTGTTTCTGGACATGAAGAGAAGCTGCCAAGTCATCACTTCATTAATCCACATCAGATTTTTATATTTTATTTTTATTTTCTTTATTTAATTATTTTATTTGGTTAATTGTAGTGGATTGGGCAAAATTTTTTTAGGGCCCAATTTGTCATTAGTGATGGGTTGCCCTATGTATTGGGAAAAACACTTAGAAATTGAGGGACTACACACAATTACATTTTACGTTTTAGTTTTCTTAGGTTAGGTTAGGTTAGGTTTCTCCCTTTCTCTCTTTCTTTTGCATTTTTGTTTTGCTTCTTCTTCATTTCAATTCCAGACTTGAAATTTCATTTTCCAGCAATCAATCAATCAATTAAAGTTTGTTTTTTTCTCTCTTTTCTATTGCAATTTCAATTCATGCTCTTTGTTGTTATCTGCAATTTTCAATTTCAATTCCATTTACAATTTCATTGTTGCATTTAATTTTGTTTCCATTTAACTTTGTTTCCATTTAATTTCTTTGTTGTTTCAATTTCATTTCTGCAATTTAATGGATCTTTAATTTGAGTTGGGTTAACCTCTTGAATTGGGTTACAATGAAGCTTTAAGGTTTCTGTTTTGTATCGTTCATGCTTTGTTAATGCTTAACTCTTCATCATTTATTCCAGTGCTTCATGCCCCAATTGTTGTACATGCTTAATGTTCAGTTCATAGGCAAATTGTATCTTTGTTCATGCTTAATGGGTTGTCTTACAAATTTCTGGAATTGGGATAATTGATATGTGTAGATGCTTAATTCGCATAAGGAAGACCTAGAGTTAATTATCGCTTAGTTAATTAATTCGGGTTGGATTGAGAGTTGAGTAAATTGAGCACTTGCTTTAATTAATTTTCACTTAGTTAATTAATCATGTAACCTAGGATAAATGAATTTCAATCTGATTAAGAGGTTAAATCCATTTTAGTTCTTGTAAATTTTTCTGTCTTTATAATTCTATCATAGTTCTAATCACAACCCCTCTTCGTGTCCTGTCTTTGATAGAAACACAATGATGATCCTTGAGAGACGACCTAGGAGTCACTTCCTAGTTTACTACATTTAATTGTATTATTTTGATAGAGTGCGACCTCGTATCAAAATTTCATTCTCAGTTCCTTCAAGAGAGATCTTCAGAACGTCCTAGAGCTCCTTATCTGTTCTGTAGGCACAAAATCTATTGTATTTTATCCTAGATAGAGCACACATTATAGCATAACGTGTTTTACTGTTGAATTCCATTAGTGAATATTCTTTATTTCCCCATTCTGATTCAGGCTTTATTAGGGGAATATCTCCTTCAGTAATAATCCTCCAGAGTCTGTATTGGGTAAACTTAATGTACATCTTCATTCTGTCTTCCCAATAGGGATAATCATCTCCCGAGAAAGCTAGAGGTTTGTTCATGGAAGATCCTTCTGCAATAAGCATCGTCTTGGAGCTCTCCATCCTGGATCTTTTCCTCTAACAGTTGTCAAGTGCTCAATCCTTAGAGGCTGAGCTCTGATAGCAAACTGTAAAATACAAATACACAAGAAGGGAAGTTGAATGTGTTTTATTATTAAATTCTTTTCAGACGATGCAATTTGCTTTTGTTATTAAACAATTTGATCAGACGCAAAATTAGTTTCTCTTTGAAAGATTGATTTAAATTAAAGATTTAGTTTAAGTTATTATCCCAGTTAGTAAGCAGATAAAAATAATGAAAGCAATAAAATTTTTATACTGGTTCATCTATTCAATTTGATGCAAACCCATGAGGAACTTGTAAGGGATCTTCATGGATAAGCAAAGGGGTGCCTAATCTTCATTCACCCATCATTCAACACTCAATTGATTTGAAATGGCTTGCGGAATTAACACTATAACTCACGGTTTAGGACAAAAGAAGAAGAAATAGCAAAAATGGAAGAAGGAAGAAGTGTGGTAAGTGCCATGGATGAAGCACCCAATAAGCTTGGTTGGAGAATCGCCACTTGGATCATGGATCCATGATAAGATTCAAGGTTCTTGGAAGAAACCCTAGGAGAGCTGTAAAAGATAGAAAACAAGAAGGGGGGTTGAATTGTGTTATAAATAAAATTATTTCCTTTCGTCTGTGGGTTTCAAATGAGTTCAGACGAAATATTTCTTAGTCTTCAAGGATTGTTTTTAAGGAAGGAACGTTATAGCTTGATTATCATCGTTAGTTAAACAAATAAGAAGATAAAAACACAACTATTTTAATACTGGTTCGTCTATACAAGACTACGTCCAGTTACCCAGCAACCACTGAGTTTTCACTACCAACCGTGAAATGGTTTACAAGTATTATTTGCACCCAGCCACTTCTGGCTATTACAAGATATTCTTTGATCACAACCTTCGCAGGCTAAGCAACAGAGGTATTCTTTGAACAACCAGCCTCCTCAGGCTAAATTACCACACAAGTGGATTTTAAAAAGATGTTGTAAAAACAAATACTTGAAGTGCCCAAGAAAAGGACAATGTTCAAATGCATCAGTCTAACGGCTACTTCAAGAAGCTCATCTATAAAAGGACTTCACTTCAACGATTCCAAGTTGGCAAAATTACGCTACAAAGCTATCTTACTAGATTTCGCTATGAACTTTCATTGTAAACACCTCTCTACGTGGAGGATTTCTCTCTCTTACAAACCTTTGTAAATCCACTGTTGTGCTATTTTAGCTTGAGGAGGTTGATTGTTCAAAGAATACTTGTCTTACCTTGAGGAGACTGCGTTCCAAAGAATACTTGGTCTTAGCCTAAGGAGGTTGCGTTCTAAAGAATACCTGGGTTTAGCCTGAGGAGGCTAGGTTCAAAGAATACATTTGTATTAGCTAGAAGTGGCTGAGATCAAAGAATACTTGTAAGGTTTGTTTCACTAGTATAGTGAAAACTTAACAAGTTGCTAAGTAACTGGACGTTGTCTGTTTAGACGAACCAGTATAAAAATATTATTATCTTATCTGTTGGGTTTATTAACTAACAGGGGATAAAGAATTTAACTAAGTTTTTATTAAAATCAATCTTTTGATAAGGTTTGTTTCACTAGTATAGTGAAAACTTAACAAGTTCCTAAGTAACTGGACATTGTCTGTTTAGACAAACCAGTATAAAAATATCATTATCTTATCTGTTGCGTTTATTAATTAATAGGGGATAAAGAATTTAACTAAGTTTGTATTAACTAAGAATTTAACTAATTTGTGTGCTTTTGATGTTTATGTGTAGTATGCCTTATTTTGATAAATCAAGATGATTTAGCATCTTAAGTTTTGATAATTACAGACGAAATGCCTTATCAGACGAAGTCTCAAGCAAGATCAGACGAAGATTTCATCAAGCACGGACGATTGATGCAAACACAAACGAAATGAGCACCCTAAGCATAGACGCACAAGCACCAGTTTATACAAGACGAAGTGTTTTCAAGTCATCAAGCTTCAAAACACATTTAATCAGATGAATAACCTTCATGATAAATCAAGACGAAGTCAAACTCAACTTCAAGCCACTTTGATCTGATACAAGCTTCAAATGAAGATATGAAGATTGAAGTTAAAGAAGAAAAAGACAGACATATGACAACAAAATGGACTATGTCAAGTTCATTCGTGTAGTGAAGTTCAAGTTTCAGACGAAGAGTAACACATGCATCTACTCAAATCAAGTCGTTACTCAAAATCTTCTAAAGGTGGAAAGAAATTCGGTCTAAGCCTCCGCAACATGAAAAGTAAAAGGTACTTTTCAGTGAAATCTCTAAGCAGATCAGTCAAAACTAGATCTCATGCTGACATCCGTTGTTCAAACATTAATTGTTCTGATTGCTCACTCTATCAGATGTTGAAGTTCCCAAGAAAATGACAACGTTCAAATGCATCAGTCTAACGGCTACTTCAAGAAGCTCATCTATAAAAGGACTTCACTTCAACGATTCCAAGTTGGCAAAATTACGCTACAAAGCTATCTTACTAGATTTCGCTATGAAGTTTCATTGTAAACACCTCTCTACGTGGAGGATTTCTCTCTCTTACAAACCTTTGTAAATCCACTGTTGTGCTATTTTAGTTTGAGGAGGTTGACTGTTCAAAGAATACTTGTCTTAGCTTGAGGAGACTGCGTTCCAAAGAATACTTGGTCTTAGCTTAAGGAGGTTGCGTTCCAAAGAATACCTAGGTTTAGCCTGAGGAGGCTAGGTTCAAAGAATACATTTGTATTAGCTAGAAGTGGCTGAAATCAAAGAATATTTGTAAGGTTTGTTTCACTAGTATAGTGAAAACTTAACAAGTTGCTAAGTAACTGGACGTTGTCTGTTTAGACGAACCAATATAAAAATATTATTATCTTATCTGTTGGGTTTATTAACTAACAGGGGATAAAGAATTTAACTAAGTTTTTATTAAAATCAATCTTTACAACAAAAAATCATTTGCGTCTATCCTGAGCTTTAAAACTACATACGCAAAACTTATCATTTTCGAAATTATTTTAAAATTAACATAATTCAATCCCCCCTTCTTGTGTTTTATCTTTTACAGTTTGGTATCAGAGTTCAGCCTCTAAGGGTTGAGCGTTTTACCGTGACTACAGGAAAAGATGCGGGATGGCGAACTTCACGACGATTTTCATCACTAAAGGTTCCTCCATGAACAAACTTCCAACTTTCTTTGGAGATGATTATCCATACTGGGTTGACAGAATGAAGATGTACATTCCCTTGACGAAGCTTGAATTAGAATGGGTGAATGAGGAGAATACAATCATGGAGATCAACAACAAAACACGTTATGCCATAACATGTGCTTTATCTAGAACTAAATATAGCAAATTCTGTGCATACAAGTCCGCCAAGAAACTCTGGGAAGCACTGAAGATCCCTCATGAAGAAACTGAAGATGTGAGACTTAGAAAAACTGCTACTCTTCAAAGGGAGTATGAAATGTTCTCCATGAGGAAAGGAGAATCTATAGACGAAATGTTTAGAAGATTCCAACAAATATTAAATGGGCTAACTGCGTTGGGAACTTCGTTCACCAAAGCCCAAAACAACATGAAGATCCTGGACAGCTTACTTGCACCATGGGAAGCTATGTCCACTGCCATATTTGTAGGGAGAGACATGAAGACTCTAACCCTTGATGAACTCATAGGTGCACTGAGAGTGCATAAAGTTCATTTATGTAAAAGGGACAAGATCATTCAAGAGCCTATTGCTCTACCATCTAGTGATGAGAGTCCTAAGGAAGAGTCAAGCAAGAAGGATAAAAGGAAAAACAAAGTCCTTAAAGCTGAAACAACAGAGTCAGATAACTCTGAAGAATCATTTGATAATGAGATCTCCTGAATGGCAAGGAGATTTAAGAAGATGATGCTGAAGAAGGGTCGTGACCAAAGATTCTTCAAGAAGAAGGACAAACGGTTTCTTGAGAAACTCTCTACCAAGGAGGAAGGATCTGAGGTAGTATGCTATGAGTGTAGAAGACCAGGTCACATAATATCTGAAGCCCAAAGTTGAAGAAGAGATGGAATCCCAGAAGTGATAAAGGAAAGAAAAGTTTATTAACCGGGGAGGATCTTGACAGTGAGGATTCAGATGAATCTGCTAAGGAGGAAACTGCAAATATCTGTCTTGTGGCAAGAGACACACATTCATCAGAGATAGTGATGAAGGTACCCTTGGAGGGTGATCCATGGCAGCTCCGAGATGCCCACACTAGCCTTCAACCATTCACCGATCAAGCAAACCAAGCCAAGGAAGAAGGTTCGGTCCAAGTGTTTAGGGGTTTCCGATTGGAGAAATGAAGTAAGAAAATGGAGAGATAAGGAATGGTGGAGGCGCCAAGGAGGGAACTCCCATAAGCCTAGGAGGAACCACCACAATGGTTGAAAGAAGCCATTGATAAGATTCAAGGTCTTCCCTAAGAGAACAAGAGGTTTACTCTCAAAAGCTAGAAGCTCTATTCATTCATCAAAAAAAGTTCTTTTACAAGGGGGGCGTGGGGTATTTATAGCTTTCTTTTCCTTGGGCTCCAAGTAAGGCCTAACCATGGTTGGGAGCCACTAACCTTGGTTAGGGCTGCACCAATCCGTGGGGCTTCCTTGCAAGCCAAGTAACCCATGTGGTTACTTGGTTGTTAGGAAGCACATGGCCTTCACATGGGTGCACATGGGTTTGTCTCCCCTTGTGGCCCATGTGATTAGCCATGTCACCAATCCTAAACCCCTCTTAATCAAGGGTGGAGATCTTTGACTAAGCTTTGGCATGGATCCAAAGTTTAATCAAAGGTTCCCTCCTTCTTAAAAGGAGTTTCAAGCCCACACAAGTTTTGAGACTAAAAAGAATGTAGCCGATTTTAAAAATCTTGTGTGGCTTGACTAGGCAAGTGTGGTATATGTAGGACCTATGGAACCCGAGGCCTTTGGCCTATGAAAACCCACGGGCTTTAGCCCAAGTATTCCCTAAGCTATTACAATGTAGGGGTTACATCATGTTCAAAAGAATTTACAATTACATTGCACATGATAGGTCTTATGCTAGCTCCATGGTCTTGAAGTCTTCTCACCTCTTCCTCTAGCCTCCTTTGCATGCTTCTAGTGACTCTTCTAGATGTTCCTACATCAGATAGCATCTCTAAATACATCTCATAAATCCTCTTCTTCTAGTTCAGACTCAAACTTAAAAATTGAAGATATCTCATATGACATTCTTCTGGCCAACTCTCATTTAATAGCTCAAAGAGTATAAAATGTGCAAATCCAAGCTGAAAATGGCTTTGGAAGAAATTTCAAAACTTAAAGCTATAAATGAAAATTTGTCTCAGAAAAACAAATCAGATGAATCTTTTGTTTCGTCTGAATCTGAAAAGAAGCAATTTCTTCTTGAGAATGAGAGATTAAAAGAAAAAAATAATACTTTAAAGAAAGATTTAACCAAGTTCACATCTAGCTCTTCCATGCTTGAATATATTTTAAAATATGGAAGAACCCCTCCTAACAGAAGTGGACTAGGTTACAATCCTAGTGGAGATAAAAAGAAGTCATCAACTACTTCGTCTATACGTAAAAGCATGCATGCTAATTACAATAGTGTTCTAAACAAATATAAAATTCATCCAAAGACTTTTAACAAAAAGAAACCTTCAACTAACAATGCAGGACCCAAAAGAATTTGGGTACCAAAGTCACTCATTATTCCTGTTGCAGATATCATTAATGGAAGAAAAGAAGGATTCAAGTTGGTACTTGGATAGTGGATGCTCGCAACACATGATGAGAAACATGTCTATGTTCCAAGACCTTAGACTAAGTAAAGGGTCTGTCTCATATGGGTCTGTAAAAGGTAAAATCCTTGGGATTGAGACTATTGGTAAGACACCCAACACTCTTATTCAAAATGTGTTGTATGTAAAAGGCTTTAAACTTCAATCTGCTTAGCATCAGTCAATTTTGTGGCAGTGGATATGAAGTTTCCTTTAATTTTGATGAGTGCATAGTCAAAAATAAAGATAAATCCATTATGTTTAAAGGTAAAAGAAAGAAAAATCTCTATGAGGTTTGTCTTTCTAACCTTAGTGATTAAAATGTAACATGTCTTCTTTCAGTAGACGATGAAAGAGATACTTGACATAAAAAGTTGGGACATTTGAGTCTCAAGTATATTTAAAAAATTTCAAAGAAAAATCTTGTTAAACGACAGCCAAATATTTGTTGGAAAACTAATTGTTTGTGTGAATCTTGTCAGCATGGGAAACAACTCAAAACTTCTTTTAAATATAAAAATGTTGTTTTTACGACAAGACCCCTAGAACTGTTACACATTGATCTCTTTGTTCCTACCCAAATGCAAAGTCTTGGAGGGAAAAGATATGGGTTTATCATTGTACATGACTATACTAGATTCACATGGGTGTACTTCTTAGCCCAAAAATATGAGTCCTTCGGTGTCTTTGAAATATTTTGTAAAAGGGTTCAAAATAAGAAAGTTATATGCATTGCATCTGTTTGAAGTAATCATGGAAGTGAATTTGAAAACTCTGAGTTCAAAGCTTTTTGTGTTGAAAATGGTATATTTCATAATTTTTAATCTCCTAAAACTCCTCAATAGAATGAAGTTGTGGAAAGGAAAAATAAAACTTTACAAGAAATGGCTAGAACTCTTTTACATGAAAGTTCACTTCCAAAGTATTTTTGGGTAGAAGCAATCAATACCTCTTGATATTTACAAAACAGAATATTAATAAGACCAATATTAAATAAGACTCCTTATAAACTATGGAGAGGAAGAAGATCAAACATTTCTTATTTCCATCCATTTGGATGTGAATGCTTAATTTTAAATACAAAAGAACATCTTGGAAAATTTGATTCGAAAATTGTTAAAGGAATTCTTCTTGGTTATTCTGATATATCAAAGGCGTATAGAGTCTTTAACTCTAAGACCCAAGTTGCTGAAGAATCCATTTATGTTAAATTCCAAGATAACTCAAAGGATGATAAAGAAATATCAGACCTAGCAAACTCATTTGATCTTTTGCAAATTAATCCATCAAACAAAGACAATGAACCAGTTGTTAGAAGAAAGGGATAAGTCAAGCCACACTACTCTTCGTCTACTAGATCAGACAAACCCTTTTTGTCTACTCATCAACATGGCAACATTCAGACTCCTATCAGAACATGGAAATTTTCTTCAAATTATTCTGAAGATCTGATCATAAGAGACAAACATCAAGGAGTGCAAACAAGGTCGAATTTAGAGACCTTTCTGGATATGCATTAATGTCAGAAATTGAACCCAAGAGCATTGAATAAGCACTCAAGGAAAATGACTGGATCATTGTCATGGAAGAAGAGCTAAACAAGTTTATTAGAAATGATGTATGGACTTTGGCGGAAAAACCCAAAAACAAAAGTATTATTGGAACAAGATGAGTTTTCAGAAACAAACTGGATGAAGCTGGAAAAGTGGTAAAAAATAAAGTAAGGTTAGTAGCTCAGGGGTACATTCAACAAGAAGGTATAGACTTTACTGAAACCTTTGCACCTATGTCTAGATTAGAAGCAATTCATATTTTACTTGTTTTTGTCGCTCATAAAAATATTATTATACCATATGGATGTTAAAAGTGCGTTTGTAAATGGTTTTATTGAAGAAGAAGTTTATGTAAAATAACCTCTAGGTTTTGGACATCCATCTCTTCCAAATCACGTTTTTAAGCATAAAAAGGCTATGTACGGTCTGAAACAAGCTCCTAGAGCATGGTATGATAGATTGAGTTGTTTTCTGCTTAAGAATAGTTTTTCAAGAAGAAAAGTTGGCACAACCCTTTTCAAGAAAAGTCTTTCAAAAGATTTTATAAATGTTCAAATATACGTAGATGATATTGTATTTGGTGCCACTAATGAATCCTTGTGCAAGGACTTTTCTAAGCTAATGCAGAATGAGTTCGAGATGAGCATGATGGGAGAACTGAAGTTCTTCTTGGGTCTGCAAATCAACCAGACAAAGCAAGGTATCTATATCCATCAACAGAAGTACATTAAAAAAGTTCAAGATGGATAATGCCAAGCCCATGAAGACTCTCATGCATTCATCTGGAGCAAGTTTAAGCAAAAAGATGAATCTGATAAGTTTGTAGACCAGACGGTATATAAAGGTATGATTGACTCTCTTCTGTACTTAACTGCTAGCAGACCAGACATTATGTTTAGCATCTATCTTTATGCTAGATTTCAGTTTGACCCAAAAGAGTCTCACTTACAAGCTGTTAAACGTATATTAAGATATTTTGTTGGAACCACTAATCTCTCTTTGTTTTATAAGAAAAATAATGATTTCAATTTAAGTGAATTTTGTGATGCTGACTATGCTGGTGACAAAGTGGAGAGAAAAAACACAAGTGGAGGATGTCAATTTATGGGCTCCTCACTAATCTCTTGGTCAAGCAAGAAGCAAAACTCCACTGCAACATGAAAAGTAAAAGATACTTTTTGATGAAATTTATGAGCATATCAGTCAAAGGCAAATCTCACGCTGACATCCATTGTTCAAACATTAAATGTTCTGATTGCTCACTTTGCTAGATGTTGAAGTGCCTAAGAAAAGGACATCGTTCAAATGCATCAGTCTAACAGCTACTTCAAGAATCTCATCTATAAAAGGACTACACTTTAACAATTTCAAGTTGGAAAAATTATGCTATAAAGCAACCTTACTATATTTAGCTATGAACTTCCATTGTAAACACGTTTCTGCGTAGAGGATTTCTCTCTTTTATAAACCTTTGTAAATCCATTATTGTGGTTTTTTAGCCTGAGGAGGCTGCGTGTTCAAAAAATACCTATCTTAGCTTGAGGAGACTACATTTCAAAGAATACCTAGTCTTAGCCTGAGGAGGCTTGCGTTTAGAGAATACTTGGGTTTAGCATGAGGAGGATGAGTTCAAAGAATACCTTTGTATTAGCTAAAAGTGGCTGAGACCAAAGAATACTTGTAAGGTTTGTTTCACTCGTATTGTGAAATCTTAGCAAGTTACTAATTAATTGGATATAGTCAGTTTAAATGAACCAGTATAAAAATATTATTATCTTATCTATTGCGTTTATTAACTAACTGTTAGATCAAGGATGATTAACGTCTCAAGATTTTGATTAATTACAAGACAGACGAAACCAAGCTACCCAAGACTTGCTAAGACGAAACCAGCACAGACGGAACATGACCCTTCAAAGAAGAAATTCTGCGTCTGTCCAAAAGCCAAGTCATCAGACGATACATGCACAGACGAAAGAGGACTACTCAAGCTTAAGTCCTTCGTCTGTCCAAAGAGTGAAGTCTAAGACGATAGGATGAGACGAAACAACAACAACTGAAGACTGAAGAATTATATCGTCTATCCAAAGGCTGAAGTCATGTTAAGTCTTTCGCGCCAAGATTTGAAATCTAAAGAAGTACTCATGAGAAGCATCTAAGATCAGTATAGGGATTCGAGCTTACACACCAAAGTCAAAAAGGTCTTCACCTTTTGTCACATCTCTGTACAAGTCAGAAGTAGTACTGCACACAACCTAGTCCGCTATATCCGCTGCGACTCTGCATCAATCAATCAAGTACAACTGACAACCTTTTTGGAAAGCTCTCTAGAAGATCTCTCAATGACTCTCAACGGCATTCAAATGAGCCTAACGGCTATTTGAAGAAGATGCCTATAAAAGGACTTCACAGCTTCAAGAATCAGTTGGCGAATACGCTTATCTCTATCTTTCATCTAAGAATTCGCTCAAGTCTGATATTAGAACTTTATTGTAAAACCCTCTCTGCGAAGAGGAAAAACTTTGTTTTTTAAAACATCTTTCAAAGTCCACTTGTGTGGCATTTTAGCCTGAGGAGGCTGTGTTCCAAAGAATACCTCTTGTATTAGCCTGTGGAGGCTGGGTTCAAAGAATACCTTGTTAGTTTAGCCTGAGAAGGCTGGGAGCAAAGAATATCTTGTAATAGCCGAAGGTGGCTGGGTTCAAATAATACTTGTAACCTTTTCACGGTTTGTAGTGAAAACTCGTGGGTTGCTGAGTAACTGGACGTAGTCTAGAATAGACGAACCAGTATAAAAATATCTGTGTTTATTTGTTTCGTCTGCTCAACTAACAGGGGATAATCATAATATAACTTTTGTTTATTAAAATCAATATTTCAATACAAACATTGTTTCGTCTGAACAGTTTTAAAACCCACAGACGGGATAAATTTTTTAATTAACACAATTCAACCCCCCTTCTTGTGTTTATCTTTTACACTAACAAGGGATAGAGAATTTAACTAAGTTTTTATTAAAATCAATCTTTACAACAGAAAATCATTTACGTCTGTCCTGAGCATTAAAACTACAAACGCAAAGCACATCGTCTGCAAAATTATTTTAAAATTAACACAATTTAACCATCCATTCTTCTGTTTTATCTTTTACATATTGTATGCACACGTCTTGGAATATAAGATGTTGTTTCTTACCCCTTAGTCCTTAAAAAAGGATAAAGTGATTTTGATGATAACAAAAAAGATTAATTGTGATTGAATTTGTCATTTTGCGTGGACAAAATGATAGGCTTTTATCCCATAAACGCAATTGTGCAAAGAATATGCTTATTGCAAACTTAATAAGTAATTAATTAACTATCTTCTAGAAAGGAAAAATGAACTTACATCATCCAAGGTAAAAGTAAACATGTTTTGTCCAAAGGTAAAATTTGACACATGTACTTTTAAGTTAAGTTCATCCATACAATGTTACTTTCATCTAGCGTTGCAAGAAAGTAAACTTTAATTTCAAATTTTATATTCAAGTGTATGTTATCTTCCTCTAATGACTACTTTGAGATTTGTATTTTACCTTTATAAGCTAATGCAATTATTGCAGTTGTACATCCAACTTTAACATTTGAAAAACTTAGACATTCCCCCAAGTAACATTCAAAGTAGTAGCGGTGGAACATCGTTCCAGTATTAATAGATTAGAATGAACAGAATGAAAAGGCACCTAAAAAGCAAACATGATGTGACTTCTTATAGACTTTTGTTTGAGCTTATCATACTCACGTACAACTCTCTCATAATGGAAACTTCTAAATCATATAACATATATAATTAATCTATCATCTGAGAGGGAAATAAGAGACTACACATAGAAACTTTTGCAAAAAAAAAAAAAAAAAACTATAATTGTAAAAACAAACACTTTGTTTGGGTGTACTTAACATCATAACCTTTGCTTAGCAAAGTTATCACTCTATGATTTGATTGACTATCCTTTCTTAGAGCTTAATTTGTATCTTCAAATAATCTTTTGTTTATTCAAGCCAAGAGTGGTTTAGTGACAAAAAATATTTGAGTAGTAAAGTTAAGGTTTAAGTTTATTAGTTGTAAGGTAAGGGTGACTTGGTAAGAAAGAATACTTGGGTTGAGCAAGAAATGACTTTATAAGAAAGAATACATATAACCATTTTGTTTAATGGAAATATTTTAAGAATCTTTTTAGGCTACCTAGGTATTCCTTATAACATAGCCTCTTCATGCTAACCCAACCAAGTATTATTTGCATCCATCCTCTTCAGACTAACATCTAACACACTAGTATAGGATTTACAAAGAGATGTTTTTGTCTAACAGAACCAACCTTTTTCAAAGAGGAATATATAATGAAGAATACTAAGAATGTTTTACAAGAGAGAGATTTGATTTTTTAAACTACAAAAGCTTCAACTTATCTTGGAGTAATCTCTGCTTTCAAATTGTCAATCTTCACTCATTATATAGATGGAATACTTGTAATAGTCATTAGATCCAACATCTTCAAAGTCTTAAATCTATTTGTTGGAAGCATATTGCATAAGCAAGAACATTTAATTCTATAGCTTTAGATGTTGAACCAAAGTTGACAACTTTCGGCAAAAGTAGAGAATAAATGTTATAAAAGGTATCTTCCTTTCTACGTTAGATTTGTGTGTTAGATTCATTCCTTTATATTTAGATCTGACTCATCATTTTAGATGATGAGTATGTAATTTTTTCGTATTTTGAATTTCACTTGAGATGAAATTATCAAAATTAAAGGTTGTGATTTGTCTTTAAACAAATTTGACTTAACATCATATTTTTGGACCCCTCTAATGAAAGTTCCTCAGCTAGGATAACACTCTTTCATGGGTGATTATCGTATTAGAAAAGATATTTACTAGTAGTAAGTTACATTCTGTCATGAGCGATCACTCGATGGAGATTAACAGTGAGAACAATCTTTTTAAAGGTTCTTCTAATCATTCTACTAGTTTCTATTTTGTCGATAGCTTAATGAGAGTTGAGTTTTCGATAAGAAAGACTTGCAAATATATATATATATATATATATATATTAAATATTACTTTTTTGAATTATTTATTATGTTTTCACTAGATTATATTATACATTAATGTTATTTATAAAAGAAAAGATTGGACCATTTAATGTATATAGCACATTTAGGAACGTGATCATAATTTTGATTTTTTTTTTTAATTTTTTTCATATTTTTACGACAAGTTCTGACCCGTTCTAAAAACAAAGCTTAAGTGAAACAATAAATAGAATAATAAAGACTAAAGCCAATAAAAGTAAAAAAAAAAAAAAAAAAAACTAAAACTTTAATATCCTATCATCTATCTCATAGATTACAGTATAATTATACTATATTTTCATTAATAATGATTACTATTAATATAAATTTTAAGACAGTGACGATAAAATTTAATAAATTTATTTATTAATAAGATGGTTTATAATTGAATGCTAATCGCTAATTTATTTCACAGAAGTAGTTTATATTCCTAGAACCGAAAATGATATCTGGGGAACTTTACAACCGCAATTGTAATTTTTTGGGCATATTTAAAAAATGCTTGGTAACAATTAATATTATTAAAAATATATTTTAAAATTAAAAATAAAAATAAACACGGGAGTAACTGATGTAATGCACCATAAATTTTCATATTCACAAGAAATATAACTTTCACACCTTTTATTGTGTGACTAAAAAAAATATCAAAACTTAGTTATATTATTTGTGTTAATTAAGTTTTCAATCCCTAATTTTTTTTATAGAACTCTATTTTTAATTCTTTAAATGCATTTTTTTAGGGTTTAATTCTCGTAAAAGATTTTGCCAGTGTTTTTGGTCATTCTTATGAACATTTTTGTTAAATAGTTAATTAAAATCATTTTGTGTTAGCTACAATAATTTTTCTAGGAGTAAAAAACTGCTAAGAAATAATTCTTCTGTGACCAGTTAACGAAGATGTTAACAGAAGGGGAAAAAACATTTAAAGAAAATTTTAAAAGAATTAAATCAGAAAAAAAAATATTTAAAAGATTAAAACGTAAATATTAAAAACAAAATTCTATAAAGAATGATAAAAAAACTTAATTATATCGTTTTCACGAAAATAAAAGGTATTCGAAAATATTTTTCTATTGCCTAATAACAGATACAGAAATAAATACTTTCACCTGCGTGATCTCAACAAAAAAATAATAATAATAATCTAAAACAAACTACCTTTATTTTTATTGTGCATGGTTGAGCTGATCTATTTATTTTAGATGGTAAAATAAATCATGCATTTCAATATTAATTAAAAATAAATAATTAGTTACATACGTAGTAATAATAATAATAATAATAAATTAGATAAATTTGTTGGACGTGTGATGTTAACTATGTTAGTTACACATTCCTATTTCTCTTTATCAATACTCAATCTGGGATGCCTCCAAACGAACCAGCCACACTTTTAAATGCCTTCATAGAATAGGAAATTGCTTTCTTCTTTTTTAACTGCAATTTTATCTCTTGTGATTTTGGTTCTTTTCTGTGTAATTCAATTAATTTTTTTTATACTCAATTTTCACACAAAATTGTATTGTCCTATAGTCGTCAATTATTTGTAATTTCCCTCTTGATGTGAATTGTTTCATATTTTAGTTTACAGTTAAGTTAGCAAAAAGTAATTTATTTTTTCATATGTTTAACTATTTGATATTATACTTTGCTAAATGAGGATTAGCAATAATTTTCTTCACAAATAAGGAGAAGACTCTTCTAAAATAATAAAGGGTGTAGTACCTCCAATTTCTTTTTTCTTTTGGTGAATCTCATTTGATTTTAAGTATATAGTGATTTAAGTATATAGTGATGTGGATTATTAAAATTAAAAAGTAAATGTATATTTGATTACTTAATGTTGTGACTATTTTAAGGGTGAAATATAAAATAAAATAAAATAAAAACCTTACCAGGACTTGAAAAAAAAAAAAAAAAAACTCTTAAATACGATGATGAATATTGAGTCTATTTTATAGATATTTATATAAAATTTAATATTTATGAATTTATTGAATAAAAATTAGACTGTTGCCCCCGAAATTATATTACCCATGTAACGTGACGCGCCTGTATTTGCGTGCGTCATAGCGCGTGCGCAACATGTATCGCCCATAGGACAGTGGGCTATTGCTTGTGCGGGTGTCTTATTTATTTTTTCATTCTCTTCTCTTCTTATGTTATGTATAAATATACGTATATAAATTTTTTTTTTTTTTAAATTATTGTAATTTTTTGCGTTGTGTGATTGTATTTATGTAAGACATAATTATATAAGTAATATTTTATCAATATTTTACTGTTAATATTTTTTTTTTTATACAATGTATTTCTATTTTTTCTTTTAATGTAAATTTTATCCTTCCCTATTAGTATGATATATAGTGACATAAATTGCACATTGTGTTATTTGTTATTATAATTCTCTGATTGATATAGTATGTTTCTGTTTTCTTTTATACCAATTTTATCCTTCCAAATACCCTATCGGTATTAGATATCTAGTGACGTAAATTACACATTATGTTATTTGTTATTATAATTTTCTGATTGATACAATGTGTTTTTGTTTTTTTTTATGTTAATCTTATCCTTTCAAATACTCTATTGGTGTTGAATTTCTAGTGAATAAAATGCATATTATATTATTTGTTATTATAACTCAATAATTTATTTACTCTAATTCGGGACTTTAGGCAGGATCGTAATAAATAAGAAATGTATCATATGGGTATATTTTGTGGTACAAATGAAATCATTTAACTCTCTTATTGCTCAATGACAATTGTGTATATTAAATGTTTTCTCCTTTGAACTGTGACTGCTTATTTGTTTATGCAATTGACAACTATCAAGACTAAGTGGAACCAATTTTGAGGATAAGACTGAATCTTGAGATTTTTATTTATTTATCTTTGATGTAGACTCAACTTTAACTTGCTTTGACTCAAATGTGATTGATTTGCTTCCAACACTTGGCTGTTTGACTCAGTGGCATCAATTCATGTTGTGAATTCTCTACAGGGATTCACAAGCCTGGGGAAGCTAAGTAATGTTGAGTCTAAGATTATTGTGGGAGACCTAGCTAAAGTATATGTAGAAGACATTGGCATAAATATTTACATGTACCTTCCATGAGAAGGAACTTAATTTCAAATTTTGTTTTAGATAAATATGGTTACACATTTAAATTTGGTAATGGAAAAGTTGTAATTTACCTTTGATTATGTTGTTGTTGGTTTTTAAATTCTTATCATTTTTTATTCTCTCAACCCAAATATTGAGGTTAAAATATTTTGTGTTCAAAAAAGGGATTCTACAATTGCATTTTTTTGCTTACATCTTAAAGACCTCTTTCCTTTTATTCTAAGTATTATCTTGAATTATTATCCTGAAATAATGAATTGAGTTGTATAGACATTTTGAATGCTGCTATTGAAATAGCTTTTCTTGCTATATTTTTTTGGTATCCTACCCATTTTATACAGTATTTTCTTAGGTTTAACGACAACTACTCAATATTCGGGAGATCCATTTCCTGAACCCATGCGTGTTTCATAGGTCTTAATGTAACAGGTTTGTCTGGAAATATGCGTACCCATATTTGCGTGACGGCCCATATAAGCTTGATTTAATTGATGTGTCTGTTAATTTTGTTGTTGGAAATATTGAGAGGTATAAGGTAAGACTTGTAGCATAGGGTTATAGTCAAAGAGAGGGCATTGACTACACCAGTCTCCACGATGAATGCTTTTCGAGTTGTTGTTGCCTTAGTAGCCCATTATGATTTTGAGCTTTACTAAATGGATGCGAAGACAAATTTTCTTAACAGTGATTTAGCATAGAATGTCTACATGATTTAGCCTAATGTTTTGTTGAAATAAGTAATGAATTAAAACAAGCATTCAGGCAGTAGTACTTAAAGTTTGATCAGATTGTCACTACTTTAAGTTCAAGGAAAATGTCTTAGATTAGTGTATTTACTTAAAGACTAGTGGGAACAATTTCATAATTCTTGTGCTATATGTCAAGACATTCTTCTTGCTAGGAGTTGTGTTAAACTATTGACAGAGACAAAATTGATGTTAAGTACTCATTTTGATATGACAGATCTGGTTGATGGCTCAGTTGTATCATACATCCAAATTTATCATCACATATCATCATGAGGTATCCTTGAATTGTCTCATAAAGGATACCTATGAATATCCCAATGACTGATTGTCATAATTTCCTTGATATGTTGTGCATCACTGCTTGTGACTTGTGACTCTCTGACAACATTCCCGCTATATCTTTTCCCAGTACTTGGGCGGTTGCAACCGATCGGGTGTCATAGTCTACAAATAATTTCACAAGGTCACGCTCATAATCATCTCCAGTATCCGTTAATCAGTAAGTTTCCAGAATTAGAATCACTGCCTGAACGCATGGATATCCTCCTTCCATCTCTTTATGAGCTTCAGATAAGAGATTGCCCAAAAGTTGAGCCATTCCCTGACAGAGGTTTGCCATCAAATTTAGAAGTCATGTCTCTCCAAAATGATATTGCCTCCTGGAAAAGGGTCTTGGGAAGCAACAGCTCTATAAAATGGTTGACTATTGGAGGAATGAATGATGTAGAGTGTTTCTCCGAGGAAGGTTTGCTGCCACCCTCTCTTTATTCTCTAAGGATCAGTGACTGCGGAGATCTTAAAAAACTGGATTACAAGGGTCTCTGCCACCTCTCATCTCTCGAGTATCTGACTCTTGAAAGCTGCCCCGGCCTCGAAAGCTTACCAGGGGAGGGTTTGCCCAAATCCATTTCAAGATTGGAAATTATCAAATGTTCACTGCTCAAACAGCGATGCCAGGAACCAGACGGAGAAGACTGGCCAAAGATTGCTCACATTGAATACCTATATGATGACTAAAGACGGTATGCATTATGTATTGATCACTCTAACTAATTATTTTTTAAACTTGTATTTCGTTTGTGTTATTTATTTTTGGTCAAAATATTTTGCATCTTTTTCTTTTTACGAGGATCTGTATATTTGGTAAGACGGTAAGTATATTTGGTAAAATGGAATTTATTTATTCAATCCATTCTATTCCATTTTCTCTTTTTACATCAATAAATTCTTCACACTTAATAATTGTTTTCTAAACTTTTATTTGCTTTGTGGGCCGACTTCTTATTGATGGTCATAATATTTTCCACTTGTATTCAGCTTTGATAGAATTTTCAGGAGAAAAATATTATATTATGGATAATTAGTTTTTAATACATTGTGTATTGATTCCGGGAGTGTACTTTTAAAGAGATACTTGTTGCTTTATTCTGCTTATATTTTTTTTCTTATGAATCTTCTTATATTGCTAATACTAGTTTTGTTTTATATATTTTAAATATAAAATATATTTTTTTTTCACTTAACAATCTTCATATATTGTCAATACTCGGATAAACTTATTTCTACTCAATAACAAATAAGTTTCACAGGACAAACTAATTTCTATGGAAGAATAATAAGTTTTACACGATGTGATAATAAGAATTGGATTTAGCATTTGATTTGTATATGCATGATGTCATTTGTGTGAAGATTCAAGTCAGAAAACTCTTATAGCTATTATTTATTTATTTATTTTAACAGAATTCACATAATAATTAATTGTAAATATTTTCCATCTTTAGATGATATATATATATATATATATATATATATATATATATATATATATATAATCTTTCATCATGTGAAAATTGATTTTTAAATATTAATATGATTGATTGCAATCTTTAGAATTCTGAACTTTTTTTTTACAAATCATCTCTCTTGGATTCAAATCTTCAACTCATTTTCTAACTTGTGTAACCTTAAATACCAGATTTAATAGTCACCAAACTTTTTGTGAGTTAGCTTATTTCCTTTTGCTTTTATTAATTATTAAGGTCGTTTCCGTCATTTATGTATATTCTAAGCTTCTAACAATGTAACTGGATTATATTTTACACGTTAGAAGTGTAATTATTGTATTGTCAATTGATTGTTTCATGTCCTTTGTTTTAATCTAAAAGTTACTATATTCCAAAAACATTTTTCTATCATTGATAATGGAGGCAGATTTAATTTCCTTGAAAGTTAAAACATTTTAAAAAATAAAATACAAAAAAAAAATTCAAATGGGTGAAATTCATCTTAAGAAACATGCGGTCAAAATTTAAATTTGTTGATAAAATTAAGGTTAAACAACCTTGCTTTAACAAGGTTGCTTGATTTTATTTTTATTTTTATTCAGAGTAAATTAATAATTTTTGTAAGAAATATATATATATATATATATATATATATATATATATATATTAAGAATGCTTAGTTATCACAAATGAGTTACATAGGCCCATTTCACAAAACTTTAACTTTTGAAATAGATGTTTTAACTATATAAGTTTATAGTAGTGATACTCATGCCTCGATATTTTACTTTTGCACTTGATCTTGTAATTATGCTATTAGATCAAGATGATTAATATTTCATGTTTTGATTAATTACAAAATAGACAGAACACATCATATGAAAGCATTGCAAGCCAAAGTCAGACTGAACAAGCATAACAGACGAAAGATGATCTCTCAAAGTTGAAGTCATGCGTATGTCCCAAAGCTATGTCATCAGACGAAAGCATAAGACGATACTCTTTAGACGAAGAATTCCAAGCAACTCTTAAGACTAAAAAAGTACATCGTCTGTCAAGGAAGTGAAGCTCAAACGGAGTAACTCGCGCCAATTTCAAAATCTAAGTGTTACTCTCAAGTGTTTCTAAGATCAGTACGGGGATTCGAGATAACCACTTCAACACGAAAAGGCAATACCCTTTTTGACAAGATCTCTGTACAAGTCAGAAAAAGGTTCTGAGCGCACCATCAAATCCGATGTGCAAGCTATCTTTTCATTGATTGCATTCTGACACCTTTTGAAGACTTCACTTGGAAAGCTCAACGACATTCTTCATGTCTCTAACTGATCTTTGAAGACTTGCCTATAAAAGGACTTCACTCTCTCAATATCAAGTTGGCGAACACGCTACAATTCTTAAGACTTTGTGATTTCGTTCACTGTTCTTTCTAAACTTCATTGTATACCCCTCTTTGTAAAGAGGAAATCTTTTCTTAGAAAACTCTTTTAAATCCACTTGTGTGGTACCTTAGCCTAAGGAGGTTGTGTTTTAAAGAATACCATTTGTATTAGCCTGGAGATGCTGTGTTTCAAAAAATACTTAGTTGTTTAGTATGGGAAGGTTGTGGCCAAAGAATATCTTGTATTAGCCAGAAGTGGCTGGGTTCAAACAATACTTGTAACCATTTTACGGTTGGTAGTGAAAACTCAGTAGTTGCTGGGTAACTAGACGTAGTCTTGAACAGACGAACTAGTATAAAAATATACATGTTCATTCTTTTTAAGATTGTGACTAACAGGGATAATCAAAGTGTAACGTCTGTCCTTAAAATTAATCTTTGAATATAAGTATTGTTTCGTCTGACCCTGTTTAAACCAACAGACGAAAGGATTAAATTTTTTAATTAACACAATTCAACCCCCCTTCTTGTGTTTTATCTTTTACAGTTTGGTATCAGAGCTCAGCCTTTAAGGGTTAAGCGCTTAACAGCTGCTAGAGGAAAGATCCAAGATGGAGTCTCAAGGACCTTCGTTCTTGTCTGGTGGGTCATCCATGAACAAGCCTCCGGCCTTCTCTAGAGATGACTACCCATACTAGGCTGACCGCATGGAGATGTACATCAAATCTACCTAGTACAGACTCTGGAAGATTATCACTCAATGAGATAACCCCATTGTCAAACCTGAAACTGAGTGGGGGAATGAAGAATACTCCCTCATGGAGCTCAACAACAAAGCCAGATACACCCTCACGTGTGCACTCTCTAGGACAGAATACAATAGATTTTGTGCCTATAAAACTACCAAAAAGCTCTGGGATGCTCTTAAAATCTCTTTTGAAGGTACTGAAGATGTCAGAATGAGAAAAGCTGCAACCCTTCAGAGAGAATATGAGATGTTCTCCATGAAGAAAGGGGAATTTATTGATATGATGATTGGAAGATTCCAAACCATATTAAATGGACTCACTTCATTGGGAATCACGTTCACCAAGGCCCAAAACAGCATGAAGATTCTGAACAGTCTTCCTACTCCATGTGAAGCTATGTCTACTGTCATCTCTGTTGGACGTGACATGAAGACATTGACTCTTGATGAGTTAATAGGTGCTTTGAGAGTACATGAGGTACTTCTCTTCAAAAGGAAAAAAATCAAAGTTCAAGAGCCCATAGCTCTCTCGTCCGTGAATGATGTCCCTAAGGAAGAATCTGCTAAGAAGGAGAGAAAGAAGAAGAGTAAGATTCTTAAGGCTAAAACCACTGAATCTGATTCGTCTAATGTATCGTCTGAGGATGAGATCTCTTTCATGGCTAGACGTTTCAAGAAGATGATGATGAATAAGGGAAAAGGTCAACGCTTCTTCAAGAAGAAGGAGAGGAAGCTTCCTGAGAAGCCTTCAAGCAAGGAGGAGAGCTCAGAGATCGTCTGCTATGAATGTAGGAAACCTAGGCACATGAGATCTGAATGCCCAAGGTTGAAGAAAAGGTGGAACCCTCGAAGAGATAAGGGTAAGAAAAGCTTGCTTACTTGGGAAGATCTTGACAGCGAAAGCTCAGAAGAATCCACAGAAGAAGAAGAAACATCAAACATTTGTCTCATGACTGGAGACGTTGTCTCATCTGAGGTAATAGAAACTCACACTTCTTCATCTTCTTCGTTTGAGTCTGAGTCAAACTCACATTTTATTGCTGAGCAATATAAAGTATGCAAAGCCAAGTTGAAACAAACTTTGGAAGAAAATGCTGCTTTAAAAACTTATAAAGAGTTGCTCCAAAAGAAAGTAAATATTTTTCTTCTTGAAATCGAAAGATTAAAGAAAGAAAATGAATATTTACTCAAAGACTTAACAAAGTTCACAAAAGGATCCTCCATGCTTGAAAATATTTTAAAATATGGGAGATCTCCATCTGATAAAAATGGACTTGGTTATGTTGAAAAGACAGATAAAAAGAAAACAAAATTTGTTTCGTCTACTCAGAAGAAAAAGAACAAAAGCTATAATAAGGTTCCAAATAATTATAAGAAGAATACAAGAACCTTAAACAAAAAGAAACCTTCTTCTACTAACAAAGGAGGACCCAAAAAGATTTGGGTACCAAAGTCACTCATTATTCCTGTTACAGATATCCTTAATAGGAAGATAGAAGACTTTAAGCTGGTTCTTGGACAGTGGGTGCTCACGACACATGACGGGAGACTTGTATATGTTCCAAGATCTCAGACTAAGTAAAAGGTTTGTATCTTATGGTTCAGGGAAAGGTAAAATCCTAGGAATTAAGATTGTTGGTCAGACACCCAACCCTCTCATCCAAAATGTGTCTTACGTTAAAGGTCTTAACTTCAATCTGCTTAACATAAGTCAATTTTGTGACAGTGGATATGAAGTAACTTTTAACGTTGATGAATGTATAGTCAAGAACAAGGGAAAATCCATTCTGTTTATTGGGGAAAGAAAGAATAATCTCTATAAGGTTTGTCTCTTTGACCTTAGTGATCAGAATATAACATGTTTGATTTTAGCAGACGATGAACGAGATATTTGGCACAAAAAGCTTGGACATTTGAGTCTCAAGTATATTTTAAAAATTTCTAAAAAGGATCCTATGAAAGGTTTGCCAAAAATATCTTGGAAATCCAATCGTCTGTGTGAATCTTGTTAGCATGTGAAACAACTTAAAGCTTCTTTTCAAATCTAAAAATGTTGTTTCCATGACAAGACCCTTAGAACTGTTACATATTGATCTCTTTGGACCTACTCAGACGGAAAGTCTTGGAGGAAAGAGATATGGATTTGTAATTGTGGATGACTATACTAGATTCACATGGGTATACTTCCTAGCCCACAAACATGAGTCATTCAGTGTCTTTGAAATATTTTGCAAACGTAAAAAGAAAAAGGAATATGTATTGCGTCTGTAAGGAGCGATCATGGAACAGAATTTGAAAATTCTGAGTTCAATGCCTATTGTTTTGAAAATGTTATCTTTCACAATTTTTCGTCTCCAAGAACTCCTCAACAAAATGGGGTTGTGGAAAGAAAAAATCGTACCTAATAAGAAATTGCTAGAACTTTGTTGCCTGAAAGCTCTCTTCCAAAATATTATTGGGCAGAAGTAATTAATACTTCCTGTTATATTCAAAATAGAATATTGATAAGACCAATATTGAATAAGACTCCATATGAACTATGGAAAGGAAGAAGACCCAACATTTCTTACTTTCATCCCTTTGGATGTGAGTGTTTCATCTTAAACACTAAGTAGTTAAGGGATTTTTACTTAGATACTCTAATAAATCTAAAGCATATAGAGTTTTTAACTCTAAGACGCAAGTTTTAGAGGAATCTATTCATGTGAAATTCCAAGATAACTCAAAGGCTGATAAAGAAATATCAGACCTGGAAAATTTGTTTGATAATTTGCAGATTAACTCCTCTAGTCAAGAAGCTGATTCGTCTGTCCAACCTTGCATAGACGCAAGAACAAACGAAAGAACATCTCCCAGCACAGGCGAACCCTCTCCGCCTGCTCCTCAACAACAAGATGATCAAGCTCCTGTCAGAACTTGGAGGTTCGCCTCAAACCACACCGAGGATCAGATCATTGGAGATAGGCATCAAGGAGTTCAAACTAGATCAAGACTGAGAGATGTGTCTGGATATGCTCTTGTGTCTGATATAGAGCCCAAGGATATTGAAGAAGCTCTACAAGAGAATGACTGGATTTTAGCTGTGGAATAAGAGCTAAACCAGTTCACAAGGAATGATGTATGGACCTTAGTGGAAAGACCAAGGAACAAAAGCATCATAGGAACAAGGTGGGTATTCAGAAACAAGTTAGATGAAGCTGGAAAAGTGGTAAGAAACAAAGCTAGGTTAGTAGCTCAAGGCTATAACCACCAAGAAGGTATTGACTTCATTGAAAATTTTGCTCCAGTAGCTAGATTAGAAGCAATTAGAATTTTACTTGTCTTTGCTGCTCATAAGAATATTGTCTTATATCAAATGGATGTGAAAAGTGATTTTCTTAATAGTTTTATTGAAGAAGAAGTGTATGTCAAACAACCTCCTAGCTTTGAGAGTCAATCTCAACCAGATCATGTTTTTAAACTGAAGAAAGCGCTTTATGGTCTTAAACAAGCTCCTAGAGCTTGGTATGATAGACTGAGTTATTTTATTCTTAAAAATGGTTTTTCAAAAGGAAAGGTTGATACAACTTTTTTCAAGAAAAGTGTTTCGAAAGACTTTATCATTGTTCAAATATATGTAGACGATATAGTCTTTGGAGCCACTAATGAATCCATGTGCAAGGATTTCTCTAAGTTAATGCAGGATGAGTTTGAGATGAGTATGATGGGAGAATTAAAGTTCTGGAGGAAGAAGAAAACTCAGTGAGTCAGTGCTGAAGAAGAGGTTCAACCTCATGCTGCAGATCAGAAGCTCAAATATTAAAGCATGCATGCCTTGATGCTATTGCATAGGCTGTGCCAGATCTGAAACCGGTGCTAGCAGGGTATGAAATTTCTTCAATTCTTGTGTCAGTTCATTTGACATGGAAATTGAATCAAGGATGAATCAAGTCCTTGACAACATAGGATATCTTGTTGCTAGCAAAAAGGGTATACTAAGTTTAAAATAAGCTAGTGGTTTTGGTGTTGGATCATGATCACAAAAGTTGTCAAAATCATCTTTGGTTGGTGTAACAGTTGCATGTTAGAGAGACTGACAAAGAAATCATCTTTAGTTGGCTCATAAGTGAGATTTACTTGGTGGGTGTGGGTGGGATGGATGTTGAGACCTCACTTGCCCAACATTTATACATTGAGCCGAGGATGGATGGTAAATTTGATGTCAAGGCTTGGGTCTGTGTTTCATGTGAGTTTGATGTTTTAAGGATGATAAGCATGATTCTTGAGGAAATTAGTAAATCAAGAGATAATACCAAAGAGGTTGATTTCCTTGCAAGGGAGAAGTTTCTTCCAATTTTGGATGATGTTTGGAATGAGAATCATATGTTGTGGGAAGGTATGCAAATTCCTATTAATTATGAGGTTAAGGAAACAAATATACTATTGCTATGCACAGATAGAAAGTTGCTTGGACAATGAAAATGTTCCCAATTGTTTTCTTAGAAAGCTTTCCAAATTGAAAATGTTCATTATATGATTCCAAATTGAAAATGTTCATTATATGAATAATCATCTACTTTGGTCTGCCTCTAGCCTTGAAAACAATTGAAAGCCTCTCGATCACAAATCCATCAATTTTGGAATGGAAAAGTGTATTGAAAAGTGAGATAAAAGAATTTTTTGAAGATGATAGTGATATTATCCCTACTCTAAAATTGAGATAATACTATCTTCCTTCTCATCTCAAGAGATGCCTCCTTGCTTACCATACATTTTTCCTAAAATTGATTTATGTGTATTTGTGAATGAGCTTTTAATTCTGTTGTGGATGGCTGAAAATTTTCTATAATATTTATACAGTAGTATTTGGATAATCTATTGTCTCAATCTGTTATTAAACAACAAGTGTAAACAAAATGCATACTGTCATGCATGACCTTCTCAACGATTATGGAGACATTTGTTTATAATCATCTATTCTGGGATGGAAGAAATTTATTGAGACAGCAAGTGTAGAAAAAAGGTGTTCAGTCATGCTTGACCTACTCAACAATTTAACAAATTATGTTGGTGGAAACATTTGATTGTAATCATCTATTTTGAAATGGAAAAGTGTATTGAAAAGTGAGGTATAGGGATTTTCTATAGCAGATTCTTCCTTTGCATCTCAAGAGATGTTTTGCTTGCTGTAGCTTGGTCCTACAAAAGATTCATGTGTATTTGTGACTGGGATTTAATTCTATTACGAATGGATTAAAATTTTCTAAGAAGCCTTCATCTCTTCTTAGATAACAAGCACAGACAAAATGTGTTCAGTCACATGATCTTCTCAACTTCATCTCTTCTTAGATAACAAGCACAAACAAAATGTGTTCAGTCACATGATCTTCTCAACAATTTGGAAGAATACGCTAATGGAGACTTTTGTTTAAGACTTTTGTTTATAATCATTTATTTTAGAATGGAAAAATGCACTGATAAGTGGTATAGGAGATACTCATGAAAAGGATAGCAATATGGACTCTGCTTTAAAGTTGAGATATTACTATCCTCCTTTGTCTCGAGAGATGTTCACAGATGTTGTCATTCTCTAATGCTGTCAAATGGGAAGCTTTGCAAAATCTTCTTAATGCAAAGTGACTATTATTTCATTCAATAAAATTTCATTCTCGATGCTCATATCTTTCTCTCATTATTTCTTCCTTTGGAACCATATTCTCTAACAAAGTGAAGCAACTTGAAGATGGTTTCCTGCTGGTTCCAACCTTGATTAGAATAAATGCTACCAATACTACCATAGATATTTCTGAAGTTTCCTTCTGATTCCAACCTTAATTAGAATCACGTTCTCTAACAAGGTGAAGCATCTTGAAGATGGTTTCCTGCTGATTCAAAGCTTAATTAGAATAAATATTGCTACCATTACTATCATAGATATTTTTGGTGCTGTAATGCTTTCAACTCCAATGAAAGCACTAAGCCATGAATCTCATGTAATAAGAGAGAGAGAGAAATGAAAATTACTTTTCAAATTATCCTTTTTTGCCTTTTGTTTTTCTGTATATGCTTACTAAATTTAATTTGATTTAGCTGACACAATGTTCTGTACAAGATCTTTGGATTTGCATCATTTTATGGTTAAAAATTCATTTTTCACAGTCTCAGTTCTCAAACCATTGAATTCATTCTTTCATTGGATTATAAGAAAAATGGATGGAAAAGATTTTTACCTTGAAAGGTATGAAGACTCAATATGATCATAATGCAAGAAAAATGCTAACTACTAATCGTAAGAGACAGATTGACAAAAAAGAAGTATAAATATAAAATATGAATATAAAAAATGTAACACAGGGTCATGTTTATTATTTTTATATAAATTACTATTTTCTCTGGAAAAGGTATAAGGTTTTTCTTTAATTAAATTTGAACTCTTAAAACTGGGTAAATGTATTTATATTCCCTTAAAACACAAGTTATTGAATTGCTTTCAATTATATTCTCTTAATTTTCTAGATACTTTATAGAAATAAAGTAATTTAAATTTTTTGTATTTTTTATTTTCTTGAAATGATAAATTTCTCTGTCCAAACAAAAGATGGTAAATGTATTTATATATAAACAAATACAATTAATATCATTGGCAGTTCTCTTTTTATTGGTAGTTTCCCGGAATGTTAATTCTAAGATTAAATAGAGAATATAAGTATAAAGTTAACTGAGTGTAGAAAGAGAAAAATCCCCTCCTTAAAAATTTACAGAGTAATAAACTAAAAATGGATCACAATCCAAGGTAGCAACCAAACAAAAACGACTGAGTTTGCTTCCTTTAAATTGAATGACTAAGTTAAGAAGATAAAGTAAGTAATTTTAGTTAATTTTTTCAGCTATAACAATGTTACATGTACAACTGAGATACTCAAAACATATCTATTATCAAAAATAAAAATATGGATAAAAAATTGAAAGTAGTAGAGATATGTTTTGGGATACAGTGGCGGGTTAGTCCTGTATCTCCATTATTCACATGTCAATTTTCGGCTAATATTACATGTACATGCATGATGAAACATAGTTGTGTTCGAACATGAATATGGATAGGCTATAAAAGCAAAGTCAGGCTTATGCAATGAACAAGGCTTTTTGAGAATCAAGATTTGCAATCCGTCTAGCATTCCAATGTAACACTTTGATTAAGCTGAATTGGTAGAACCTGCATGGGAGAGAGAGGGTTTTTAATCACCGGCCTTTGAAATGGTCTTGCTAGCTTTATTCTCTTTCTTCTTCTTAGACTTTGAGATAATTTTAGTAAACTTGGATATTGGCTTGTCCAAAGAAATATCATCCTCGTCCTCTTCACAGCCCAAAAACATAGGACAGAATATTTAGATCATTTTGAACAGTTTCATTCTAAACAATTCCATTAAAGGAAGCATCCTCTTGATCATTGAATTGGGCAGTGGATACATGGGAGGGGGACCCTTGTTGAGAAGTAGCTACAACTTCCAGTTGAACTATCACATTACAAACCTCAAACCAGTATGGAGATTCCTAGGGTCTACATCAACATTTACTTGACAAGTGAGAGGTTTGTTAGCTTCATCGACATTTTCCTTATCAACATTGGAGAGGTTCAGGTCAGGAGCCATTTGGTTACGATGAACCTGGTCAATCTTAGAAGAAGAGTTGCCCTGTCCGGAATAGAGTAATGTTGTTGACACGTCACGTCCTAGAAGAAAAGAACCTTAGTTAATCACTCAACAAGTGACACGTGGATGTGGACGAGAAGTCACATCAAGTCATTCGTATCCTAGAAAGAATCACATAGAATGACATAAAAGAATCAATCTCTAATCACGGTCAACGTATCTAAAACTGACACATTAGCATTCCTACCTAGAGTGCCATGTACGAAAAGTATAAGTCTTCTCGTCTCCCATTATAAACATAAGCACATGGAATATTTCAAAAGACTATTGTTACCTTATCCCACACAAATCCTTCAACTCGATCAACGTCAGACAAGCTAAATTACAACTTCATCATGGCCCACCACTTGAAGACCGTTCTTCTGGCAAGAACAAGAGTGCTTTTCAACAGTTGGGGATTTCTGTGGTTGGACATTTGATGGAACTAACTTCTAATGAACTCAACTTCAATAACATTGGAGAAAGTTTCTTAAATCTAAACTAAGTTTTGCAGTTCATCAGCAAAATACGTTTAGCAGATAGTTTTTTGCAAGTTTAATCACACTCAGTACACTCATCAGGCATATCCTTATTTGACCAAACAAAATAACATTTGCATAAAGAATCCATTAATTATTGTATTTAGTCAAAAGAACATAGCACTGATGGAACTGTAAATAAAATAGTATCCACTTGTATACGTTACATTGATTCAGCAAACTGTATTTTCTGAATGTGTGTTAGCTACATACATTTGTCTAAGGGGAAGACTCACTCACTGGACATTGGCCGGGCAGTTGTCAATGAAATATATGTTTACTAAACTTCACAGCTGAAAAGTATTAACTATCAACTAGTTCTCCTTATCTGCGGTGAGTCATTGGAACAAGTAGTGCTTCAAATTTGCAATCACATCTTTTTGCAAATTTCTTTTTTGATTCTCACCATGGTTGGAGAACTTGTTGGTGGTGTGCTTCTTTCTTCTTTCCTTCAAGTGGCATTTGACAAGTTAGCTTCATGCGAGGTTCTGGACTTTTCTTTTCACCGAAGAAAACTAAACAAGACACTGCTGAAGAGGTTCAATATCATGCTGTTGTCATCAATGCTGTGGTTGATGATGCAGAACAAAATGCAGTGTATGAAGCGAAGGATCTCTTAGATGGGATTGACACTCAAGTCTCCTTATACAAGCTGGAAGCTGAATCTGATCAGACATGGACAAAAATTGCCAACATCATCTTTGTTGAATGATATATACTGTTATATATGGGAGAGACATGGACAAGGAAGTTTTGTTGAAAGATATAAACTGTTATACAAGGAAGAGACATGGACAAAGAAGTTATCCTTAATAGGCTGATATGTGACTCCCAGAATGATAATGACTCAAGGATGGATGATGAATTTGATATCAACGCTTGGTTCCGCATTTCTGATAAATTTGATGTTCCGCATTTCTGATAAATTTGATGTTTCTAAGGTAACAAGTGCAATTCTTGAGGCAATTGCTACCACCCTCCCGGGTTGTACTCAACCTCATAAAACCGGCTTATAGGGTGAGGTTTGCACCCCACTTATATTCATATGGGTTTTCCACTTATATTCATATGGGTTTTCCTCCAATATTGGGTTTCCAACACACCCATAAAACCAGCTTATAGGGTGAGGTTATGGGTTTTCCTCCAATATTGGGTTTCCAACACACCCCTCCCACGCCGAACTTCTCAAGCGTGGAAGTTATTCAATGGGGTGATCCAATATTGGCCCCATGGGTGACCCAACATCCATCCTAGGACAGGCTCTGATGCCATGTTGAAATTGTGGATTGGGCCTAACTCAACCCCATAAAACCGGCTTATAGGGTGAGGTTTGCACCCACTTATATTCATACGACAAATTCCATCTCTATGCGATGTGGGACTTCACATCCTTGGGTTTTCCTCCAATATTGTATTTCCAACATTCCCTCCTCCCTAAAGATTATGTGTTTGAAAAGGAGCATTTATGTGGGCTGAAAATTCTATATGTATTTCAATGATCTTTTATCCAGGTCATTTTTTCAACAACCAAAGGGACACGAAACTCGTTTTGTCATGCATGACCTCCTCAATGACCTTGCAAAATATGTTGTAGGGGAATTTTGTTTTAGGTTGGAAGATGAAGAAGGGAAAAATATATCAAAGACGACTCGTCATTTTTCATTTGTAAAAGCTTCCTATGAAACTTTTAACAGGTTTGAGGGTTTACACGAAGGTAAGAGATTTCATACGCTTCTACCATTAGATAGAGATCTCAAAACTTTTAATTGTTGGATGCCAAGCAAGTTAATACATATATCCAGATTTAATCTCTTAAGTGTCTTTTCTTTGTTTGGTTATTCCAATATAAAGGTGTTGCCTGACACTACAGGCAATCTTAATCATATTTGTTATGTTGATCTCTCTCATACCAGCAACAAAAGGCTACCTGATTCAATATGTTTGCTCTACAAGTTGCAAGTACTGAAGTTGAATAAATGTCTATTTTGACAAAGCTGCCCATGAATTTGCATAAACTTACCAATATGCGTTTATCTTGATCTTCGAGGTACTAAGGTGAGAAAGAACCCAAAGCATTTTGGAAGATTGAAGAATCTTCAAGTGTTGAGTTTGTTCCATGTGAGAAAAGGTGTGGAAACCAATATTCAGCAGTTAGGTAAACTCAATCTTCATGGAGAACTGTCAATTTCCCGGCTGCATAATATTGAGAATCCCTTGGATGCATCAGCAGCAAATTTGAAATCCAAAGCATACCTCAAGAGTCTAGAGTTACAATGGAGTGTGAAATATGATGAATCAATGGAGGGAAGGGAAGTACTTGAGAAGGTGCAGCCTTCCAAACACTTGATAGATTTGTGAATCTACAACTATGGCAGTACACAACTTCCAGATTGGTTTGGAGATAATTCCTTATCCAATTTGACAGAGTTAAAGTTGAGCAACAGTAAAAATTGTGTGTTGTTACCTCCCTTGGATGGATGGGATTTTTGTTATTGGTGATTAGTTTTATGAGAGTAGCTCTTTTTCATTGGCATCTCTAAAATCCTTGAATTCCGTGGATATGGGAGAAGGGAAGAATGGAATACAATTATGACAAGTGCTTTTCCACTTCTCAGAAGGCTTTCTATAGTAAATTGTCCCAAGCTAAAAGAGCACTTACCAATGCCAGAGAAAACAATTTCCTTGTTTAAAGGAAATTGTGATTTCTAACTGCAAACAGCCTGTGGCTTCAGTTCCCTTTGCTCCATCTACTATGAAAAGTCTCACCATTTGAGGCTGCATGGAAGGTTTATTCCTTGAATGTATTGGTCAAACCATATGTAATACCTCTCTTGACACCTTAAAAGTAATTGACTGCCTAAATATGAATGTTCCAATGCACAATTTCCTTGTTTATTTGTCAATCACGAGTAGTTGTGACTCTAAGGACTTTCTCGCTGGATTTCTTCCCACAACTCTGTTGGTTAAAATTTTGGAAGTGTAGTAATCTGGAAGTGATATCAAGAGCATGATCATGATAAGCTCAGGTCTTTGAGAATTAGGGAATGTCCTAAATTTGAATCATTTCCTAGTGGAGGATTGTCTGCTCCTCGGCTAAATTATTTTAAAATTGAATAATTAGAGATTTTAAGGTGTATGCACACCATCCTTCCATTTCTTGCCAAGCTACGTATAGTTGATTGTCCAAAACTGGAGTCATTCTCTACTGGAGGTTTGCCATCAAACCTAAAATCTCTAGATCTCTCCAATTGCTCCAAACTCATCCTCACTGATATCGGCTACCAACACCTCTCTTGTTGAATTGATTGTTGAACTAGTGGAAGTGGAGTCTTTTCCTGATCAAGGGTTGCTGCCACTCTTTCTTACTATTTTAGTTATTAGAGAGTGTCCAAATCTTAAAAAGCTAGACTACAAGGGTCTCTGCCTCCTCTACTCTCTTAAATATTTGATTCATGAAGACTGTCCTAGATTTCTATGCTTACCAGAGGAGAGTCTGCCCAAATCCATTTCAACTCTTGTCATTGCAGGCAAATGTTCATCACTACTGAAGTATTGACAAAAACTAAAAGGAAAAGATTCGGGAAGATTGCACACATTAAATGTGTATGAATTGGTAGACACAATAACCTGAACTACAAGCTCTAAATTAGGCATGCTACAATTCTCATATTTGTCGCACTTTTCATCAGGTACCTACTCTGTCACACATGCGTTTGAATTTCAAATCCAATATATTTGAGACTTTTGCAGTACTGAGCTATGTATTTATGCCTTTACTACAATCTTTTAATTGGTAGTATATCACTATCTAGTTACCAAACAACACTAGCAGAAGTTACACCTAAACTTATTAGTATTTGCTAAAGGAAGATGCTTCAACACACATGATGTTAAATAGTAGTATTGTATCAAATTCCACATATTTTTTGTATATTTCAACTCGAGCTACCAGATTTATATTAAATTGGTATTTATATCCACTTTCTGTTGTGAGTCCCTTGTTCTTTTAGTCTAGAAAATCTCAACAGTTCCACATCTCATTCACCTATGGGGTTAAATTAAAATTTTCTAGCAACAATCAGCAGTTTCAGTCATTAATAGCTAATGACCATAACTCTTCACCTTTTGGTATGCTTGAAGCTATTTATCAATAATTTCTGTAACACCTATTCTGGTTTTCCTATGTCAAATGCAGGGTGATCACACATCGATGAATAAGTATGCAGCTAACAGGAAGCTCCATGACATGACTTGTAAATCTATGCCTAATATTTTGTTCCTGTCGTTAAAATTAATATTTTCTGAAATTTGGATATCTTTTCAGGTACATGTTGCTTAATGTGATTAACTATTACAAACATTGTAATTTACATGCATGAAACTCCACAAATTGAAATTTTTCAATGCTCGTGATAATAATATGAAGGAACTTGCATCCTATCCTACATTGGATACCTTTTCTAGCGAACTTATTCTTGCTAGCTTCTGAACTCTGCTGGGTTTCTTTCACTGTCTCTTTGTTTGCTAGCCAATGTTCAGAAGCTACTGTTCAGTGTTCAGCATAGTTGCCTTTTTGCTAACGGTATGTTGTGTAGCTTTCTATTTTTCAAATGTCTCCAGATTCGGAAACACTCTTCTGACGGAAATTGAGAATGAAACTATGGTAGACCTCATGTTGATGAGGTCTTTGATGGCTGAAAAGAATTTTGGATGGTGATTCTTATTGTTATAAACATTGCCTGTTATGAAAGACAACGAAATATTTCACATTTGTTTGAAATTTTGAATATGTTCTACTGTCAGGACATGCTGCGCAAGATACGATTACTAGGTTCTGAGACAGGTATTTTTTTTTTTTTTTTCCATTGGGTTGAATAGAATTCATTGATCTTTCTAGGAATAATCTCAGTTGAAGGAAAGTATGCCAGATAGCATTGGAGCACAACATACCTTTTCATGGAAGGTTTTTAATGTTGGGTTTTGGACTCTCTCCTATGTGGAGAAAGGTCCAAATTAGAATTTTTCTATGTGTAGCACTTGTCTAAGTGAAGAGGACTGGGTTAGGATATCAAGAACGAAGCCAATCTGAAGCACAAACCATAACCTTTGAAAGAGAAGAGGGAAAACCATTCTCACAATTTCACAGGACAGTCACCATAAAATTGCAGGTCTAACTTGGTCGTTGGATTGAGCTGAAATTTTGTCAGCAGGTTCAGGATCTGTGATAGTTCAATCTTAATGGTTAGATCGTTAATTTGTTACCAGTGGTGTGGGATACAATTCATACTTAACAGATTTTATGATTATTTTATCTTTTTGATTTTCTATTTGTAATTTTGTTGTTGTGGTTGTTTAGCTGGTTGTTGAGCACAATTTGTGCACTTGTTTGAGACTCATCTGTGCTCCTGTTTTAATCACATGGAGCTTGATTAACTGGCTTGTACCTGTGGTTTTTACCACCTACATTGACGGGGTTTTCCATATTAAAAATCTTGGTGCGTGTTTTCTGTTGAAAAGTCAGATGTGGGGTCCAGCCTGAAACAAATTTTCAGCCAACAACAATCAACTTTCGGTGCACCTAATTTGCAGAAATCAACAAACCACTTTCGGTGGAAAAATTGAAGGAAAAGCAGCATTTCTCTCCTATAAAAGGAGGAGATGTGAAGCTGAAAAAAATCACACCATAGCAGAGATGAAACACCCAGAACAGAAAAATGTAGAGCCCGAGAGAGAAGTGCAGTAGCACTTTGAGAACACAGCAGTACAATGTAAATCCCATCAGCTTTGTTTTCTCCTATCTCAAGAGAGAGTGTGATTGTTCTCTCCTTGTGTTTAGAGAGAGGTTGTAGTTCTCTTCCACTTAATGAAAATTTTCTCTGATGTTGCCCGTGGTTTTTCCCTTATTTGTTGAGGGTTTTTCCATGTAAATATTATGTGTCAATTTCTAATTTTCTCATCTCTATTTTAGCTGTATAATATTTTGATACTCTGATTACCCAACAGTAGGTATCGAGCTCTTTGGTTCGGTAAGAATATTCTTAGTATGCTCTGTGGTTGCGGTTTTGTCCGAACTTCCACATCAGAAAAGAAAAATTCTTGGTCCGCTGCAGTAACGCTGGAAGATACGGTTCACATGTGTGGTTGTATACTTTTGCAGTAATTGTTAACGTAAACTAGACCGGGTCTAGTGTACGGTATAGATATACAATATTGTTCACGTATACGGTACTATTCACAGTGAAAACGTATAACACTATTCACATATACGGTACTATTTACGTATAGTACTATTCATAGCATGGCGGGAAAATTTGAGATTGAGAAATTCAGTGGGAGTAATTTCTCCCTGTGGAAATTGAAGCTGAAGGCTTCTCAGTGAAAGAAGAAGAACAATGATCGGAGTGGATCTAAGTGAAGGTCTGGTGGACCTACTTTGTGGAGATCCCTTGTGTCGAAAGTCTCCCTAGCAAGTTTGGCTAGGCTGCGTGTTCCGTTGATGTGAGCTATCAGAAACGGCGGTACAAGACTAGAGCATATCGACGACAATGTGAAGCTCAAGAATTGTCGTGGCGATGGAAGCTCTAAAGGCCATCATTGACAATAGGGGAGGAAATATACATGCATCAACCTGAAGGGCTTGAAGAAGAACTTGTTGTCAATTGGGCAACTAGATGACCTCGGGTGCAAGACCCATATTGAAGGTGGGATCTTGAAAGTCGTTAGAGGTGCTATTGTGGTGATGAAAGCAGAGAAGATCGTTGCTAATCTATACATGCTTAAGGGAGACACGTTGCAAGAGGCTGATATATCTGTTGCATCAGTTAGTCAAGAGGAATCAACGACAATTTGGCATCGTAGACTAGGCTATATGTCGGAACGAGGCTTGAAGATCCTTGCAGAACGTAAACTCTTACCCGGGCTCACATCAGTAACCTTACCTTTCTGTGAGCACTGTGTGATAAGCAAGCAACATAGATTGAAGTTTGACAGATCAACTGCAAGAAGCAAGTACATACTAGACTTGATACATTCTGATGTGTGGGAGTCACCAGAAATGTCCCTAGGAGGAGCAAAGTATTTTGTATCATTCATTGATGATTATTCTAGAAGGCTATGGGTGTACCCAATCAAGAAGAAGTCAGATGTGTTTCCAGTATTCAAGGAATTTAAAGCACAGGTGGAACTTGAAACTGGTAAAAAGATTAAGTGCTTGAGGACAGACAATGGAGGAGAATATACTGATGGCGAATTTTTGGCATTCTGCAAGCAAGAGGGTATGAAAAGGCAATTCACAAATGCCTATACACCTCAGCAAAATGGTGTAGCAGAGCGAATAAATAGAACGCTTCTAGAAAGAACTAGAGCCATGCTGAATACAGCAGGATTAGCCAAGTCTTTCTGGGCATAAGCTATTAAGACTGCCTGTTACATTATAAACCGGTCTCCATCAACAACAATTGGGTTAAAAACACCAATGGAGTTATGGAGTGGAAAGCCAGCAAATTATTCTTCTCTACATGTGTTTGGATGTTCTGTGTACGTAATGTACAACTCTCAAGAAAGAAGCAAACTGGATCCAAAGTCCAGGAAATGTATTTTCTTGGGTTATGCTGATGGTGTTAAGGGGTATCGCCTGTGGGATCCCACTGTCCACAAGGTTATCGTTAGCAGAGATGTAATTTTTGCGAGAAAATGAACGCAAAGTAAGAAGAAAGATGACAAAGACTTCAAAAGAGGCTACTACGGTTCGGATAGATGGGAAATCTGGAGAAGATGATTCTTCTCGCGAGAACCGAGCACGAGGAACAAGATCCATGTGAGACGGTCGGTGTGGAACTTCGAAGTACACGACCAAAACAGGCACCAATTCATCTCCGTCTTGGAGAATATGTCATGACAACTCACGATGCATATCGTCTTCTTACGGAAGAAGGAACGATCAAACTTTCAAGAAGCTATGAATGGTTCAAATGCTTCTGTGGATGATGGCAATGCAGGAAGAAATGGAGGCCTTGCATAAAATTAGAACATGGGAACTTGTTGAACTTCGGAAAGGTGGAAAGCCATTGGAAACAAATGGGTTTACAAGATCAAACGTGATGGCAATGATCAAGTGGAACGATATCGTGCAAGATTGGTGGTCAAAGGATATGCTCAAAAGGAAGGCATTGATTTTAATGAAATATTCTCTCCAGTGGTTAGACTTACCACTATCAGAGTAGTATTGGCTATGTGTGCTGCATTTGATTTACATCTTGAACAGCTGGATGTAAAAAACTGCTTTTCTTCATGGGAAACTTGAAGAAGAAATTTATATGCTCCAACCGGAAGGCTTTAAAGAAAAAGGAAAAGAAAACTTGGTTTGTAGGTTGACCAAATCTCTGTACGGTCTAAAGCAGGCGCCAAGGTGTTGGTACAAGAGATTTGATTCCTTCATTATTAGCCTCAGATACAAGAGTTCAGACCATTGTACTTATTACAAAAGGTTTGATGATAATGATTTCATCATTTTGTTGTTGTATGTGGATGACATGTTGGTGGTAGGCCCCAACAAAGATCGAGTCCAAGAATTGAAGGCACAGTTGGCTAGGGAATTTGATATGAAGGACTTGGGACCCGCAAACAAGATTTTAGGGATGCAAATTCACCGAGACAGAAAAGATAGGAAAATTTGGCTTTCTCAAAAGAATTATCTTCGAAAAGTCTTGCAGCGCTTCAATATGCAAGATTGTAAGCCAATTTCGACCCCACTTCCTGTCAACTTAAAATTATCCTCAAGTATGTGTCCTAGCAGTGAAGCAGAGAGGATGGAAATGTCTCGAGTGTCGTATGCATCGGCGGTGGGAAGCCTAATGTATGCTATGATATGTACAAGACCAGACATTGCACAAGCAGTGGGAGCGGTTAGTCGATTTATGGCAGATCCTGGTAAAGAGCATTCGAATACTGTTAAGAGGATCCTAAGATACATTAAAGGAACCTCAGATGCTGCATTATGTTTTGGAGGATCAGAGTTTGTCGTCAGAGGATATGTTGATTCAGATTTTGCAGGTGATCTTGACTGAAGAAAATCCACTTCAAGGCTATGTGTTTACACTTGCAGGTGGCGCAGTAAGCTGGTTATCAAAGTTACAGTTTGTCGTAGCTTTGTCTACTACAGAAGCTGAATACATGGCAGCTACGCAAGCATGCAAGGAAGCAATCTGGATTCAAAGGTTATTGGAAGAACTCGGGCACTAGCAACAGAAGATTACTGTGTATTGTGACAGTCAGAGTGCCTTGCACATTGCAAGGAATCCAGCCTTTCATTCCAGGACGAAGCACAAAGGAGTACAATATCACTTCGTCAGAGAAGTGGTAGAAGAAGGGACTGTGAACTTGCAGAAGATTCACACGAAAGATAACCTAGCAGATGTAATGACGAAGCCGATAAATGTAGACAAGTTTACATGGAGTAGATCCTCTTATGGTCTATCGAAAACATAAGCAACATGAAACTGGCAAGAAGAGAAAGGTTTTGAAAAATTTAAAGTTGCATTGATCAAGGTGTGAAGACAAATTGAAATTAGTCTTCAAGTGGGAGATTGTTGAAAAGTCAGATGTGGGGTCCAGCCTGAAACAAATTTTCAGCCAACAACAATCAACTTTCGGTGCACCCAATCTGCAGAAATCAACAAACCACTTTCGGTGGAAAAATTGAAGGAAAAGCAGCATTTCTCTCCTATAAAAGGAGGAGATGTGAAGCTGAAAAAAATCACACCATAGCAGAGAAGAAACACCCAGAACAGAAAAATGTAGAGCCCGAGAGAGAAGTGCAGTAGCACAATGTAAATCCCATCAGCTTTGTTTTCTCCTATCTCAAGAGAGAGTGTGATTGTTCTCTCCTTGTGTTTAGAGAGAGGTTGTAGTTCTCTTCCACTTAATGAAAATTTTCTCTGATGTTGCCCGTGGTTTTTCCCTTATTTGTTGAGGGTTTTTCCACGTAAATATTATGTGTCAATTCCTAATTTTCTCATCTCTATTTTAGCTGTGTAATATTTTGATATTCTGATTACCCAACATTTTCTACTTGTTGTGTTGTAGTTGCTTCCATATATTTGTTGTCATTTCTCACTGTTTTTTCTAGTTTGGGTGACTTATTTCTGTTTTGAGTATTGTTACTATCCTCGTTCCTTCACTTGTTATTTTAGTCATGATTTCATTGTTACGGTCGTTGATGTTATGAGCAGCTACAGACAAAGGTGAGTGATGCAACTACAATTGTAAAAGCCCCATAAACCTTGACATATGATCTGAAATCACCAGTGGATCATTTTTTAGAACCTTGCTTTCATGCAATCATCCCACATAAGTAATACCTTTAAGCTTGGCTTCATTGGCATTATTGAGCAGTATTAGAGTTCACCTTAAAACAGTTTTTAGGAGACATACAAGTAGTCATGTTGTTCAATACCTTTCATTGTTTCTTCCTTCTACTTTAAAGTGTTCCTTAGTTCTACGTGAAATTGTATATAAGTGAGGGTTACTCTTATTTTATAAATTAATTGGGTATAGTTGAGTTAGTCCCAATTTTTTAACAATGTTTAGTCTATACATTCAAAATATTTATTCTTTGATGTAAAAAAATTGTATTAGAGATTTTATATCGTCTCAAAATTTGAATAGTGTTTAAATGTTTTTATCATTAAGCTTTTATAAATTAATTATGTCCTAGAAATTGAATGACGATAAATTAAACATGACTTTTTCATTATTAAAGTTATTTATCATGTTTTACTTGTGTTATTATATATTTATTCGAAATAGTGAAATAATTGTGTAAATTTGCTTTGACAAGCTTTGGTTGCTGGGTACTTATTTTACAAGGTCATGTCATTATTGTGTACTAAATTAAAAAATAAAAATGCCAAACTGTAATCTAAGCATGTGACAAGCAACTACTACCTTATGCACATCAAAGCAGGTAATCTAAATCTATCTGCAAACAAGACTGTCACGTACACATGCATATAACTGGTGTTGGCATTAAGTATGAAATAAAAATGAAAATGGGGGAAAGGTATTTTTGGCACAATTAAAAATTGAAGACGATAGTTATTAAATTCTGATAATAATAATAATAATAATAATAATTTTAAAATAAAAAAATTTAAGATAACATAATTTGCAATGATAAATATGTAACGGTATTTTTGTTTTATGGTAGGAAATTATATTTTAGATATTCCATTTTAAGAATATCATATTTAGAATACTATCCTCAAAAATGTTTGGTTAGTATTTTGTACTTTTAGAAAAAGAAAAAAATTATTTGATTACAAAATAAAATAAAAATAAAAAGAAATATGAGAAAAGAGAGTGAAAATAGGTAATTATTGTAAAAAAGTAAATTTCATTCTTAATGAAAATATAAGTGTAAGTACGTTTCACTAAATGTTTCATATTAGAAAGTGTCACATTAATCTTGCATATTTTTATTAAATTAATGAGCTAATGACACATGTTTTTAAAATGTCAATATTAATATATTTTTTTATTGGAAATAAGTCAACCTACCCGGTCAAAAAATTCGGTCTTAATAACAGAATTTACAGTCTTAACTTAAACACCTCTGATTAATGACTGCATATTTCTCTAAGAATTCTCTTAATCTATAATTACTATAGTCAAATACATTTTTAATATTTTTGCACTTAGTACTCTCACATCCACCCCAACAAGGATTATGTGCTGAGATATATCTAACTTAAAATCTTACCCGATTGGTTTGAACGTAGTATGTATAATTATGTACTTATCTCTAATTCAAGTCCAAAATCACCCAGGACCAAAGTAAAGAATAAAAACTTTCAACAACGAACAGTGAACATATCCTGCATCAACCATAGTTAATTCCCAAAATTACTATGATACATCCTTCAACGCGTTACTTTGAACACACTCTTTTTATTAATCGATTAAAATTTATTCAAATCATATATTTTTTTTAAGACTTTTTTTATTCATTAATATTTTAATGATTATCTTGTCTCATTTCATAAATTTTAATAAATTATGATCGATCACAACTGACGGTGTGTCATAAAAACTTGTTTAATTAAGTACACATGGATCAAATAATTGTGTGTAAAGATTGGACTTGTTTAATTTTTTTTTGCTAAAACAAATCAAGTTTTAATAAATTAATAAATTTTATATTTTTTATGTATTTGTTTACATTATTCTTTTGATAAAATAAATTTATATAATAATATATTCGATTAAAGTAATTTTTTTAACATCTTTTATTTCACTTTATATCTTTTTCTATTAAATTATATTTTTTAAAATATAGACTAACATATGTCTTTTCTTTTGTTTTTATTAAATAAATTTACCTTAACAACCAACGACGCTGTCGTCAAGAGTTTGGAAAAAATTCGTTAAGGTTTCACTCACTCTTTCCTGTCGTTTATGCGTTTTGAATGAGTGTTCGTTTTTTCTTCATCCCTTCTTCAGTTCAAACTATCTCTCTGCTTTCAATTATTCATCAGTAAAACGGTAATCTTCAAATTTCGCTGTTTCATTTTTTACTTGGTTAGTCGCTGATTGCTCCATGTCTTGTTTGCACCATTTCTTAGCGTATGAGTGTAATGCAAATATTCTTCTTGGACTACTGCTTACTCCTTTGTGTTTATATTCAAATGCATATTATGTGTTTGATTAATGTTCTGAATTAAATGAGATGACTTTTGAATTTTGATGCATAGTATTTGTATTTGTATACTTATTATTTTACTACCCTTCTATGCATAATAATTATTGGCTTTTCATTCTCATATGTTCAGAATTTCACGTCAACTAGATATATGACTTTAATAGTGTATAAAAGTGGGGTAATTTTCGATTATGTAAGTTGGATTAGGTCCATACCTCGTATTTCTAGGATGGTATAGTGGTTGTTGTTGGGTCTATTGGCCACCTTCTATTGGATCACTCACAAATGTCCAGTCCAATCTGCAAACTTTACTCTTGAGATGTCCAATTCTTGACATAAGTAGATGTGTTATCCCACATCTATTAAAGATATGACCTTAATAGTGTTTAGAAGTGGGGATAATCCTCGACTTTTAGATCGGTTTTGTAAGGTTGAATTGAGCCTATAATCTGTATTTCTGTGACATTCTCTTCTCCATCCGTGTCACCTGCACTAAACTTAACAATTTCATTCAGGGTCTACTTTTGATTTTGTTATTTTGGTTATATCTTGTTTTAACATTTATGAATTGATAGAGAAATTTGGACATTTGATTGATTGATTGATTGTTGTTCTCGTATATTTATTTTTGCTATGGTTTATCTCAAACTGGAAACGAGATTAGGATAGTAGAAGATAGAGTGGAAATTGCCACATTTGAATTTTTTTCTTTCTTTGCAGGCCATTTGGTTGGCAACTGAGGAAGTATATAAACTACCATCATTCTAGGTCCAATGTGTTCAGAAAGCTGACACCAAAACTGTATCAAAATATGCTAAACAGCTTGCAGTTGTTCATCTTAGTTCATTTCAGGCCTGATTATTATTTTATTTTTTTTGAAAGATAACAACATAAAAGCTTTGTTTCCAAACAACTAAAGTCTTTGTTTACAAAATGATAAAAGCTTTATCTTGATTAACAGAGTCCATGAACTAGGATAGACATACTTAAAATTTTCACAAACATCAGAATCCATCAGAATATTTTAGCAACCTATTTAAAAATTCTATTTATTAAAAACATAATCACTAATTTATTTCTTTTTTATTGGATAAAATTTTAATGAGACATTCCACTTCTTCAGGGTTATCAAGGGATGTGAAAAGCAACCTATGAACAAGAAAAACAAATTGAAGAAAACCAAACTTAGCACCAAACTATGGTTGTGAAATGAAAATGATGGGCCATATTGATCAGATTCATAGACATGGTTTTGATTGGGAGTCATAACCAATTTATTGATAGTGTGTGTGCAATCGTTGTCAAGGGTAACTGGAGCAATCTGTTGAAGGTGAAGAAAAATGCCTCTGCTCTCGCTTCCTCTACCATTCAGCAGGTACTTTTGCAGCTCTCACTCTATGGTTATGGGCTCTCTCATTCTCTTCCATTCTTCAAATGGCTAGACTCCATCCCACATTATAGCCATTCCTTGCAATGTTCATGGGAAATGATTCACATACTCACTGAACATAAACATTTCAAAACTGCACAACATATGCTTGAAAAAATTGCCCAAAAGGATTTTCTTTCATCACCTTCAGTTTTGAGCGGTTTGGTGAGGATGCATGACAACCCCGAAGTTAATTCTCAAGTGTTGAGCTGGCTGGTCATACACTATGCTAAGTCAAAGATGACACAGGATGCAATTCAAGTTTTCGAGCAGATGAGGTCACATGAACTCAAACCTCATTTGCCTGCTTGTACTGTTCTTTTGAATTCCTTGTTGAAGGATGGGGTTACTCACATGGTATGGAAAATTTACAAGAAAATGGTTCGAGTTGGGGTTATTCCCAATTTGTACATTTACAATTGTTTATTCCATGCTTGTTCCAAATCAAGAGATGTGGAAAGGGCAGAACAGTTATTAAATGAGATGGACGCGAAGGGTGTGCTTCCTGATATCTTCACATACAATACTTTGATATCATTATATTGCCGGAAAGCTATGCACTATGAGGCTTTATCCGTCCAGGACAGAATGGTAAGAGAGGGGATAAACCTTGATATTGTTAGTTATAACTCTCTTATTTATGGATTTTGTAAAGAAGGTAGGATGAGGGAAGCTATGAGGATGTTTGGCGAAATAAAAAATGCAACTCCCAATCAAGTGACATATACTACACTAATTGATGGTTATTGTAAAACAAATGAACTCGAGCAAGCTCTGAAAATGTGGCAATTGATGGAGGCTAAGGGATTGTACCCTGGAGTTTTTACTTATAATTCAATTTTGCGCAAGCTGTGTCAAGATGGAAGGATAAGGGATGCAAACAAACTCTTGAATGAGATGAGTGAAAAGAAAATACAAGCTGACAACATCACATGCAACACACTTATTAATGCTTACTGCAAGATTGGAGATTTGGAATCTGCTCTGAAATTTAAGAACAAGATGTTAGAAGCCGGACTAAAACCTGACCCCTTTACATATAAGGCATTGATTCATGGGTTCTGCAAGACAAATGAGCTGGGAAGTGCAAAGGAGTTAATGTTCAGCATGCTTGATGCTGGATTTACCCCCAGTTATTGCACATACTCTTGGATTGTAGATGGTTACTGTAAGAAGGACGATATGGACGCTATTTTAGCACTGCCGGATGAGTTTCTGAGTAGAGGTCTTTGTCTTGATGTTGCAGTATACAGGGCCTTGATAAGAAGGTCATGCAAGGTAGAAAAGATTGAGTGTGCAGAAAAGTTATTCAATGATATGGAAGGAAAGGGTATATCAGGTGACAGTGTTATCTACACCTGTCTTGCATATGCTTATTGGAAAGCAGGGAAGGTAAGTGCTGCCTCAAGTGTGTTGGAAGAGATGGTTAGGAGAAGGTTGATGATCACAGGCAAACTTTATAGATGTTTTAGCACAACTGATACCAGTGAAAACAAAGTGTCACAGATGTTCTGGAATCATGTGGTGGATAGGGGTCTTATGTCAAGAAATGCAATGAATAAAATACAGCAAATGCTGATATGATGATAATCTTGCTTATGAAAGAACCCTCATATCTAGAAGATTCTTCCTAGACAAGTTTGCGAGGGGCAATGAATTGCTTCTAGTTATCAACGTCTTCCTTCATGTTTTCACTTTTCATTGGAGTTTGGAAAATCTTTGAGATTTGGGAAAATATGTTGTCGGGATATTTTACAAACTGCACATGTTAACTATCAATGGTAACATGTTCCATATCATGAATCATCTTGTTCAAAAACCTATTTATGCATCAGTTTTGTTCATAACAGATGACTCTTTATGGTATGTGAGTGGGAACAATCACTGCAGTTTTTCTTCTAAAAGGTTATCTCACAGGAGCTTGAGCAGGTATTTTTCTTTTGATTTGGAATTGGAAAATTGTATTACTTCAAATTTTTCTCTGATAATGCATGTTGTGTAAATAACTTCTCTACTTTTGTCTTAATGTTTGCGTATAATTTTCTTCTCTGTTTCTTATTTTTGGGATTCATGGTAGAAAGAATACAAAGAAGACAGTCTAATTTAAGAGAAAAAGAAGAAAATGACATTAGAATAACTTGTCAATACATCTACATATCTTGTGAAAGTTCCTAGTTTAGATATTTGTTCTTTAAAGTCTGAGTGTTCCACTCCAACCAAAGTAAGTTAACAAACCAAAAACTTTGCAGATATATGCTGCCATCAAATTTCTCCATCCTAGATCACATCTAAATAAATTTATGAATGAAATTTCTCCAAGTTTTAAGGGCACAACCAAGATTCATCTGTAATGTTAGAAACCCTACTCCATCAGTAAGTGGCTTAGTGGTGTCATAAAAATGAATGTGCAGTTATTTCTTAGTCACCGCACACTTGACATTATAAATCTGCAATAGTTCATTAGTACTAAGTCTCTCTCGTACAAGAAACCTTTAGCAGAAACTGGATTTCCAAAAGAATCTTTTCAAGGAAGACTCTCTTTCTAATGGACTCCTAATGGTCTAACGACTAGTATCAGGGTTGATTAGAATTGATTGGACAACTAAATGAAAACTGGTTGTGGATGACCAGTAGTACAAGCAGGTCTCCCAGCCTAGTGATGACTAGTGAGCAGTAAGTAGCACATATCTTGGCCCTTGGAAAAACTAAGCTTGGTACATGGCCTGATGCAAGTGACAAATGGTAAAACACTAAAATAGTGGTCAAGATCTGGCTTAGTCTAGTGCAGAGTCTTGAGACATTGGTAAATATGTCACAATTTACAAAGAGCACATCATGTACTCCAGGGAAAGGTTCTTGTCAATTAATATTTGAAAAAGCTGTATACTAATTCAAATCTACAAAATCGACTTGTAAGTTAATGTTTTCCCTTTGCATATATTCTATATCTGGGTCATATTACTAGCCGATGTGGGATTTCCAATAGTTGGGACCCATTTACATAGTTTCTCAATATGTACATTAGAACAAATCTCTGCCTAAATGTTTGGACTAAAGCTGATAGCATAACATTAGGTTACGAATAAGAAATGGAAGAGTTAATGATAGCATAACCTTTCTCCATGGTGTCACTTCATATTGTTGCTTTAGTTTACTCCGTGAATAGGTTGGCTTCTCTATTTTTTACTGTTGGGTTCAAACAGTTGAAAATTACAAGCAAATTGGGAAGAGTTAATGAAGCCAATGCAAGATAACAACAGTAAGACCGTGTTCCCAATTTGTCTGTGATCTTGCAACATTACATGCTGCATTGATAGTGACAAATAAAGTTAATGAGATGTTTGTTTGAATTGTGGTCGTGGCAAACATCAAGCACTTTGGTTTCAATGCACATAGACAATGTTCTAATATCTGGTCAATATATACATAATACGCATTTTCGTCATGTTTACCAACAGGATTTCCAATGAGTTGTAAGTGAATGTTGCAATGGCTTGAGTATCATACAATTTTGCATCCTACAATGCTGAGGGATGCGATTGATTGTTCAGAATCAAGCAGAATCCACGATGATATGGACTTCAGAGGTGAGACAAGCAAAGGTTCAAAATCAAGATATTGTGCTTTTCAGAATTTGCATCAACAGTATGCCACTTGTGCCCTTGTTCAATGTATCTTAGGATGTTGCATTATCTATTTCACTGTGGTGATGTAATAAGCATGATATAATTGTCAAAACTATTTTAAAAAGTTGCTTTTGAATACTGTTGCGTATCAGATTCAATGATTATAACCGTGCAAGTTTGATGTCTTAATATATTTTAAAAACAGCATTGTTCATAAAAACAATTAAGGATTCCTAAGGTTTATTTGTTTATCTTTTTCATGTTAAAAATCATGTCAGGTAATGGGCACATCAGATTAGAGGACAAATTATTATCTAATCTTTTTGATGTTTCATAGAATAATATCTAGTGAGAATAGATTAATTTCTGAAATGAATTTCAATAGATATACACTTGATTCAACGCAAAAAGAGTGGAAAATGTTAGAGTCTGAAACTCTTTTCTCAGAATAAATAGCATATTCAAAGTAAGGTGAATCTGTAATTAAACCTTTCGCTGTGTGGTTATCATTTTTCTCCTAAATTTTTAACTGATTATTACTATTTTGATATTCTACACAAGGTTATTTTTAGTAAAAATTATTGATAAAATCAATTTAAGTTATTTGATGATAGGAACTAATTTTTTAACTATTGAATTAGGAACATTCAATTAGTTGTTGAATGAGCTAATAAACATAAAATGACATAATTTAAATACTTTAAATTATTATACTATATTTTTATTATTTCAAATATAAAAAAATTATTTTGATTATTACATTATTAGCATTATTTAATTTAATATTTTAATACAACATATGATTTTTGAGTACACATATTCCTTCAAGATCTTAATATTGATGTTTTATAGAATAGCCTAAACCTAATATGCCATTTTATGAGCACGAATTATACTCAAAATAAAAGGATAAATAATGTGCAACTTATTATGGGAGAATAAAAACTACATTGTCAAAATATTAATTATTACGGCTTCAAAAAATTATTAAATATTACATTCAAAAGTACAAACACAATTAAGTGGATAAAGATAATTTTTTAAAAATTTATTTTATTTTTAAATAATTTTAGTTTATTTGTCAATGTTGTACTAATTATTTCAGTTATTACATTCTTTATTTTGATTTTTAACAAAAAATTTTACCTTTAGAAAAAAATAGATAAGAATTAAAAACTTGTAATAAACTAAAACTATTATTACATGAAATTATATTTTTATTTGAAAACAATAGAAATTATACAGAAAATTAAATACGTATATTTTTTATATCAATTTACATTTTTAAGCTAGTAAATTTTTGGGACTTGACTCCTCTAAAAAAAATTACATTTTAGAGGATATTTTTCTCCACCATTAATTAAGAAATCAATGATGGACAATATCATTAATTTTAGATTTTATTATATACATATACATTAATTTTTTAAAATTTCAACTATTAATTTCTTATTAATAATTAAGAATACATTTTATCCTCTAAAATTTACTTTCCTTATTTTAGAGGAATCAAATCCTAACTTTTTTTAGTTTAATTAGTTTGGTAATCTAACATTCAAATCAGAACTAATGCTGAAAAACAATGAAACCAGCTGACAATTTAATCTGAGAAAGTTACCTATCAAACGTAAATAGCATACTAATTTATGATAATTTAAATTTCATAAAACATAGTATAATATTTTTTTTTTCTATTTAGCTCGAGTGTACTGAAAGTCCAATAACTTTATTATAACTTAAAAGTAATACGTAATACCAATGTACGTTATTACTAAAGTCTAAATATATTAGTTGATTAGATGCCGACAAATAATATATATTAAACAATATGAATGTTAAAATAAAAGAGGCAATAACTATATAAATTATTAATAAAAAAATTTCAAAGGCCTAAGGATTCATAAAGATCTGCTGAAAGAAGATTTGAAATTGTTTGATAAATAATTACAAGATACTTTGTTGATTTTTCATTCTCCCTTTTACTATTATTATGTTTAAAGTTTCTTTACATAGACAATGAAAGTCATACAAATAATTTACCATTACTGTATATAACGACACAAGTTGTTGATCAGAGACTTTATTATAAAATTAAAGTCTAATCATATTAGTTGATCGGAGACTTAACTTTTAAATCTAAATTTAGAAGTTTGACCTTACCTATTAGCTTATTTGAAAATCTATTTTATATTAAAGTATTTAAAAATTCATATAAAAGATTTTATGCAAAATAAATTATTATCAAAATAATTTAAGAAATGAGCTTTTTATTATTAACTCTATGGTACAAATTTCCATTATACATTAATCTTACAAGTAAATAAGTTAAAATAATACATTTCTATTTTATTAAATTAAATCCACTAAAAAAATAATTACAAATTATTAGTCATCAATGATCAAATTCGTAAACCCATCACCTCATATTTTTAATTAATATATATGTATGTATATAAACAGGTGTTTAATAAACTTTTTTTCATGGAGAAAGAAAAATAGTCAGACCCTGCCAATCACATTATTCATATTTTTTTTTATTAGAAATTAAATATGAAATATCATAAAATTTTGCAATCATTGATATTGTTAAGTTAGAAGTTCTTCATATGAATTGCAATTTGTTCACCAAAATTGAATATAATTCTTTGTAAGGCTATTTACATCAATGACTTGTGATCTTGTTTATCTCTTTTGCATGATTGACTCATTGACTTCCATCTACTCTTCTAAATATCAAGACAATTAGATAGAGAAATTAATAAAATTGTACTATGCACTATCTATGTTTTATGGTCAATTTTAACTTGAAATCAACTTTAACAGCTGCATTTTAATCTGGTTTTATTTGGGGAATGGATTTCTTCCATGTCCTTCCTTTTATTATTGATTGGTTGGTCTTTCTCTTCCTTAGCTCTTGTTTTCATCAAATGTGGCTTGAGCTTGTTCACATCTGCCTGTTGTACTGGTTTCAGAAAGAATTCTTCTGCTCCCTCTTCCAAGCATCTGATTCAAACAAAAATCATGTTAGACAAGTATCAATTTTAGTCATGTGATGTCCCCTATAATATGTGAATTTGAAATTTTAAAAAAGTTCATATTAATCAAATATGAAACTTAGCCATGGAATGCCCCCTTAACATGTGAATTTGAGTTTATTCTTTTTCTAAATCATGTTAGTCAAATATGAAATTTAGCCATGTGATGCCTCCTAATATGTGATTTTGAAAATTGTAAAATAATTAGGTTGGTAGTGAATTATTGGGTTTATGGGATTTAATTTCCTCACCTGTTGATCCTTGAGGGCACATTCTCTGAGGACATAATCACAACTGGTATGTTTTTAAGAGATTTAGATTCCTGCAAATCAAAGATGTTATTATTATTTTTCAATATCAAAGAAAATAATATACAAGTAGTGAAAGATAAATTATGATGACCCTGACCAAATTTGCTTTGGGATTTGTTATATTGGAAATTTAGAGAATATCACAATTCAGATGTCAAAAGAGATTTTTTGAATATTTTTTTTTCTAAAACATGGTTTCAAAATTCACATCACTTGCGTTCAAGAAATAAGATTCTAACTTTTCAAAATTGTTTCCAAAGATAAAAAGTGGACAAAATTAAATACATAGTGCATAATTTGACCAAGTTCTGTGAAGCATTTAGATTTTGGAAATGAGCAGACAAATTATGTAATGACAGTTTTCAACAAAATTGAAATTAGATTAAGCAAATAAAAAAAGAAACACAAGCTTCTTAACAAAAAAAATCTTGAAAATATCACAAAAGCTTACCTTGATTTTTCTCAGAAGATCATAGCCAGTCATTCCTGGCATGCAATAATCTGTTATAATCAGGTTTACATCTACATCCTGCATAAACAATTGAATCAACAATTAGTACCAAATTGTGCACTAAAATCCAAAGATACAAATAATTTGAATTTAATTAGAGAATTGTACCTGATCAATTTCTGATGCAACAGGAGGGTCATAATTTCTCAATTCGTCTTCAACCAAACCAAGAAATTTCAAGGCCTTGGTGGCAGAGTCCACTGTAGTAACTGTAATTTCAACAAATAATCACAAAAATTCAAAAATCAATTATCAAATTCATTCCCCAAATCCCTCATCCAGAAAAAAATTAAATATAAATGATTACACAAACAACATGCTCATATCATATGCTCCTTTTTTTATATATCAATATCAAGATTTTAAATTGTAGTCCCTCCAAAAAGATTGATGTTGTAGTCCAAATCATAGTGACAGACACTTTTTTTAAAACTTTGTATAGATAACAATGAGGGTACATATTAAAAAGAGATAAATTAAATATATAGAGTGGACAAGAAAATTACCATGAAAAGAAGATGTTTTTAGGAGTCTTTCAATCAACATTCTGTCAATAACACTGTCATCAACAGCCAAAACATGGAACTGAGCTTCAACAGTCATAGCCATGATAATAACTTGGTAGATAATTAGTGCTACTAGATAGCCACAAGAAGAAATGGATGAAAGAAGAGAAAGAAGTAACAAGAGGGATAGATAGATGAAGAATAATAATGTGATGATGAATGAGAGTGTGTCATTTTAAATGGGAACCTATCATGGTCAAGAAGATACATAATCCTCATAGAAAATCTGACAGTTTGGAAAGTGATATCCCACAGATTTCATCAAGAATCTCAAGGATCTTCTAAGTTGATTTTTGAATTGTACAATAAGTAAAGGAGGTGGTGGTGTTTTACCAAATTTAAAAATTATACTTTGTTCATTATTATTTTGTTTGACCCTTTTGCCAATGATATAAACAACTATTAGTGTGAGTTGTTTTGTTTTAGTATATACTTGTATTCTCATTCCATTTGCCTCTTCATGAGACCTAAAGGGCATTGTTTTGAGACAAAAAAAATCTTCATATGCCATTCATGCATGTGCATGACTTGCTTAGTGCTTTGCACTTAACCCCATTTACTAGCATATTGCTAGTTGGTATATAATTTCTTATTGACTTGTTTGCCCTTTGACAATTTTTAAGGACAATTTTTGACTAAATCAACACAAAAATTTTAGGGTAACCTCTATGAGTAGCAACCTCCATTTTATTACTTTAGTTCAGATTCTCTCTTTCTTTCTCCTTGAATTCCTTATTTTTCTTATACTTTCTTTACCATATTCTTTTTCCTTTAAAAATAACATTGTATCTATGTTTTCTTTACCATATTCTTTTTCTTTTGAAAATAACATTGTATCTAAAAATATAAATATCTTTTATGAAAGATAATCTTATAAGATAACTTTTCTGAACATTGTTTTCATATACAAAATTTAAATATGGTGGAGATACAAACACGTACTCAAATCCACTTACCAATAAATATATAATGATTTAACTTTTTGAACATTTTCTTCCATACACAAAAACTTAAATTCGGTGGAGTTTCAAACAAGTAGTGTATAGATAAGTGCAATGAATTGGGTAAGAAAAATTTAACAAAAGATTGTAAAATTTAATAATAATTAATATTTTACACACCTATTCATGACAATAATTTTAAATGCAATTACATTACCTTTCGAAGTTGCATTGCATCAAAAGTTGCAACAATTTGCAATGACAACTACAATTTAAATATGATCACAATTTTACAGTTGCATTAAAAGTTGTGACTAATCGGAATGACAACTACAATTTAAAATCTTGATTATAATAATAATTTCATTACTTTATTATTCTTTGAAATTTGATTCATGCTTAGTCCATTAGTATTACCATACTATTATGTGGGTCAAAATCAACGTTATTGTTCTTTCGTCAGAATGTCATTGACTTTCCAACTCTTAATACGATTCCTTATTTTATACATATACTTTTTTTTATATCTTTTCAGGCTTCAACATTAATATGAAAAATATATGATTGAAATCAACGTGGAAGCATGTGAATTATTAAACAACTCAAGATATTTGTCTCAATGAATTTTCATTGCAAATCATGTGGCAGCATACACTAGAGATCACAAACTGTTTCTTGAAATGATTCTCCATCATAATATTGTAATGTTAATTATTTGTGTGCGATTCTTTTTCTATGTTTTTATGTGTGAAATAAATGAAATATGATATGCTATAATATTTTTTTAATAAATTATATGGTATATCTTCAGCAGATAAAACTTGTCCAAAAAAAAATTAAACAAAATCTTCAGCAGATAGAACATGATAACTTGGGAATAATTGAGGTTTTCGTTAAAAACAAAACTATAATTATCTTGTAAGATTTCCTAAAACAAAATTAATAGATCAAAAGTGACGATTAACCTAAACTAATTGACGAGTATTTTTAAATTAATCAATGAAATATAAAATTGTCAAAGTATTTGTCACACATTCAAGTATTAGCACTAAGAATAGAAGATTAAATCTTTACTTTGTTTGAAAAAAATGGAATAAAATAGTGCATGAGATTTTGTTCCGGCTCCATTGCGACCACACACGTTGCGGCAATTCGTGTGATTCATGGTACGTTTTATTTATTAAAAATTAAGATATTATATGATATAAATATTTTTGTTTTATATTTGATTTTAAAAATATGTAAGAATATATATTAAATATGTGAGATAAGATAAAAAAATTAATTTTTGGTTTGTAAGAAAAATGTCAAATAAAAATATGTATAATGTCTTGAAAAGTGAGTTACGCCTGATTCAATCCAATAAGATCGGTTCATAGAGTGAGGTTTGTACATTATTTATATACATGCAACATGTCCTATTCCTAGATGATGTAAGATTTCTTATCCTCAAAATTTTATTTAATATTAAATTTTTAACATAATGTATAAAATATTTGAAATATAATGTACTCTCGTTTCTTTCTTAATTTTAAACTATTTTAATTTTAATTATTCATTAATTGTAGAAATCTTATCATATAATAATTATTTAAAATTAATAATATGTATTAATTATGACAAATTTACTATATTATTGATCATATTCGATTATCATTATATACTGATTACTTATATTTAATTAGTCTGAATTTCAAATTCACATAATATGTAATCATATTATAAATTATATAAAAATAATTAATATCAAATAAGATATTTTAATAAATTTATTTTCTATTATACAATATAAAATTACCGTTGGAGAGAAAAAATTGAAAAAAAACGTACCTAAATTACATTAATTATAAGAATATTGCGTCATCATAAAAATGATCTCACTATAAATTATTAAAAAATAAAAAATATTAACATTAATACAAGTAATAAGAAAAGGAAAATCAAACTATTTAAATTTAAAGTTTACGCATTAATGAGTAAAAAAAGAAAATAAAAATTTATTATATTTTATTATATAAAGTAAAAGACATTGAGAAAATTTTCCCTTCCAAGATATTATGAAAAAAAAATCATATATAGGATATTAGATTTTACAAGGCATTAAAGAATATTATATTCTATACAATATTATAAAATATAAGATATTGTTAGAATTAAAAAAAGAATCTAATAGAATAATATTAATGGATATTATTAAAATTTTGTTTTCCTAAATATAGTGACCTATATGAATAATATCATAAATTTCATCTTTTTAATAAAGAAAATTATAAGTTTTATCTCATTTCTCTTTGATTACATATCATACTCAGATGAATGCAAACTTTATCACTATCAACAAGATCAATAAGCTAGATAGCATACTTGTATTTGTTTAAAATTTTCATCGTTGATTTGAAAGAAAAAAAAGATTTCTTATTTGATTAAGCCATTAACATACTCCAAAACAATGTACATATAATAATTTGAGTGAGAAAATTTAACCAAAAATTATAAAAATTATTCATAACTATAATTTTTAAAACAATGACAGTTTTTTTAACTGTTCCTTCTTCATAAGTAGAGGTGAAGTGTAGTGTGGGCCTTTGATGGAACTAGCGCGTTGGGTTTGATGACTTCATTTTTATCTGAAATAGGTCTTACTGGGATTTTCTGTCAGGATGTTCTACTGCCTAACATATTTTCATAAGAATACCATTCCAAAGGTGCCAACTCTGATTTTGTAACTCTTATTTCATAACAAGCTAATCCTATGAGATTTGTGATTTTTTGCACATTTCTTTTGATTAGCAACCCATACAAAGTTGTTGCTAAGATGCTATCATTTTCCTTGTATTTTAATCCTTGAATTATTCTAATACATAGTTAACCCACCCATAAATATATATTTTTTTATATATATTTTATAATTAATTATCGAATTATCTACTTATTATTATTATCTGTCAAATATTTTTCTTCTCATTATAAAGTTTTTGGCATAAAATTATAAAAAAAAAAATATCAACTTTTCTTGGAAGCACACATATGTTAGATTAGATGGTGTTGTTATCCTAAATGAGTTTATCGTACTAGGCAAAAAAAAAAAAAAAAAAGGAAAAAACACCATATTGCTTGGTCAAGGCAGATGCTGAGAAAATTTACGATAGTATAAGGTGGAATTTTCTTTCTTACATGTTGAGGTGGCTTGTTTTTCCCCGTAAATGGATTCCTTGGATTAAATTAAGGATGACTTTTATCCTCCTCCATGTCTCTCCTTGTTAATAATAATCCAACAACAGAATTTAATCTTCAAGGAATCCAATGACTCCCTTCTTATTTGTAGTTGTGGTTGAAAATGTGGCAGAATTAGGGGAGACTAAGAAGAAAAGAGATCCAAAGAACACTTTCTTACCGTTTGCAAACGGTGTGGTGTTTATTGGGTGATCTTATATGAAAAGTGCATTTAGCATTAAAAGCATTGCGATAATTTTGAGAAACATTGTCGGGGTACAAACTCAGCAAGATTGTCACATACAAACTCAATAACATTTTATTTTAAGAGTGACGACTATTATCAATTGTAAAATTATGAACATTCCTTTTATTTAGGCTTATCGGTGGAGATAATTCTAAAAAAAGAAATGTTTTAGCAATCTGTCACGGATAACATAAACACAAGATTGAAGTCTTTGGAGTCACAAATCTTTATCTTTGGGAGGTATTGATTTTTATTCTTCTTTTTTCCCCTTTGTTCAGAGCCCCTTGTGTCCGTTGTAAAGGAAATAAGAAGGATTCACAGGAAAATTCCATGGGATAAAAGTACGTCAAGAGGAAAATAATTTGGCTGAGTTGGGGGAAAATATGTTCTTCAAAAGAGACTGGGGATTAAGAGTTATTGTGGAAAATTTAACATGCACAATAAGTATTTTTAATAATGTGCCTATCTAAATAATGTAAAGATTTTTAATAACAAAGAAATACTTTGAGAAAGAGTAATTGGTTTTGGTTATAAATTAAAAGGCAAGTGGTAAAAGGAAATAGTATAAAATTTTATGAGATTTATGGGTAGGAGTGGAGGTGGAATCTGATTTTGAGGAGACTATTTGAGTTTTTTTACTAATAGATTAGTTGTAGGTAATCAATTTCATCTGTCCCATCAGGAATAGACTAAACATGTGGTTCTAGAACTTTAACATGCAACATGATTTTTCAATGAAGAATGCTTACCTTTACAAGGAGTCTTGATCGGACCCTTAAAAACAGCTACCTTGGCTTGGAGGATCTACACCAACGGAGTACTTACAAGAAAAAACCTAGCAATGAAAAACATTATAAGTTCTATAGGTAACTTGCACAAAATGTACAATCTTTGTTGAATTAACTCACCGCCAGTTTTTTTTTGCTTGCTCTTTCTCCTTTCAAGTATAGTACGCTTGCTATGCTTGATTTAGGAGATCTATGTCATTTGTCTAGAGTACTTGTAGAGACATATTGGTTTCGGTATTAGGAAATGTTGAGCTTGGGGTTTAGTTGGATGGTTGTGGTATGGTCTCTTTGGACTTAGAGAAGCGATATTATTTTCAAAGATAAGATTATTTTAGTTACGGACTTGGTTAAATTATGCTTATGGCTGTGGTGTGAAGTACAATGAAGAGGTTTCTCTCTATTTTTATATGAATTTTCTTAGCCATAATTAACTTTATAAGGTTTATGAATTTGATATTTATTGTGATCTTATTTAGGATAAATATGTTTTTAGGATGACTATAAAATTGTATAAAGATAACACCATGCAAAATGGATGGTCTAATGTAGAGTCTCACTTAAATAAAATGTAAAAATATTTAGAAGAAAGAAAAACCTAAAAGAGGAAAAAAAAAAAAAACTCTATGCTTACACATTTACTCACGTTCATCGAATTAACTTAAGTTTCCAATGTAATTTTTTATTAAATTATTTGTGAGTATCCATGAAATTGGAGGACAAACTAGTTTAACTTGTGGCTTAAATGAATAAGATATAAAAGTCCAGGATTTAAATAGGTTAAACAAATGATGCTCATATACATATACCTTGAGATGCATAAGGACAACCTATGCATGTCTTTGATATGACAGTCTATGCGATTGCATTTAATGCAAAGATGTTGAGCACATTTCTAACAAATGAATTAAAGAAGTTAAAGTTGTTTAGTTTAATGACTACTTCACACTCTCCACCTATATAAAGGCAGTTGCATTTTACACACAAGGATGTTGAACACACTTCCAATGAATGGATTGAAGAAGTTGAAGTTGGTAAGTCTAATGGCTACTTCATACTCTCCATCTAGAGATTGAAGCTTTAAAGTTAGACATTAACTCTACCAAGAACCAAAACTCTTGTAGTTTTAAGTTTCAAATCTCTCATGTTAAAAGTCTTCATTTTTCATTGTAAATCTCTCTATGTAAAGGTCAATTCTAGTTAGACAAATCTCTTTGTAATGATAGGTATTAGCGTGAAGATGTTGTGTTCAAAGAATACTTGAAGTGTTTAGCCTGAAGAGGTTGTGTCCAAAGAATATTTGTGATGTAGGTCCATCAAGGTCAACACTACTAAGAGGATTACAAGGTCAATGCAAAGGAGAATGCAAGAAGAGGAGAGAGAAGGATGACTCAAGGTCAAAGTCAACAGTCATCTCTTGATAATGTTGTCTTCATCAACAAGCCTTGTAATAGTCTTAGTATTTTATGAGCTTTGTAGTTAGGATTTTGAACAATTATTTGGGCCTTGCTTAGACTAATAATGCCACGGCCTTGTGTGTAATAAATAGGAGCAATTTCTAGAGTGAATTGAGAGAAAGTGGCTTACACTCTCCCTAGAGAGAATGAAGAGATTTTGGAGGAAAGTTAGTGGAATTTCTACTAACTCAATTCAAACTTTAACCCTTAGATTGGATCTAATCCAATGGAGGAGTTTGAATTTTGGCATGCATGCTTTTGGCACCAACTCAAGAGTGAATTAAGGCTCTTAATCAAGATCTAATCAAGAGGTAAAGATTCAAACTTGAGTCACGTTATCCATGCTTCTTAAGGATGAATTACGACCTTATATTTTATAATATAGATCTAATCAAGAGGTGAAGGTTCACTTTGAGTCACATGTCCCATGCCTCCTCTAGGAGGATTCCGCGACCATGGATTGCTTCCCAAATCCAAGGGTTTGAGTTGTGATCCGTGTGAGGTGCCCAATAAGGCTTGCCATGCGTTGGCCACTCTTAATCCAAGGACTAAGATGCATTCCGGATTTACTCCTACTTGGCGCCAAGTTCCTTTAGTATATATACTAAAAATTCTGAATGTGCAACACTTTTGGTAAATTTATGAAAAAAGCTATTGCTGGAGAAAGAGGATTCTCTTCTAGATTTCTTGAGTGAACCTTATTGAGTCGCATTCTCCATGTGACGATTCTACCTTGAGCTTATTGCTTTGCATGGTGCTCCTTCATCTCTAATCTACTCCATTTTCTATTTTCATTCTTCCTTTGAGTTCTAATTCCGCAAGCTATCTCCATTGAACCGTGAAGTTTGGTCTTCAGAAGTGAACATTGGGCAAACTAATGAGGCTTCCATGGAAGACTTACATCAACTTAGGTTAGCCAGAAGTGGCTAAGAATAAAAAATACTTGTATATCTTAAAAGATAATGAAATCTTAGTTGTTGCTAAGAAACTATACGTAATCTTTGTGATAAGACAAACTAATATAAAAACATCATCTGTTTATATTTAGACTCTACTAATTAGGATTGTTTTGTTTAACTAATTTGTTTTTGTGAAAACTCTTATTATAAAACTTTGAAAACCTTCATTGTTAGATCAAGATGAAGAATTTCGTCTAAGGTTTTGATGTTTACAAGACAGACGAAACTTTCTCAGACGGAAGTTATGCGAGCAAGTCAGACGGAACATGTACAGACGGAAGAAGACTCCTCAAGCTGAAGTCTTTTGTCTGTTCCAAGAGTGAAGTCATCAAGCGATAGGATGAGATGAAACCTTCAGACGGAACCTCAAGCTTACTCCTTCAGTCTGAAGATTTATATCGTCTGTCCAAGAAGTGAAGCAATGTTGAGTCATTCGCGCCAAGATTTCAAATCTAAAGTACTCATTAGAAGCATCCAAGATCAGTATAGAGATTCGCGCCTACACATGCAAGTCAAAAAGGTCTTCACCTTTTTGTCAAAGTCTTTGTACAAGTCAGAAAAGGTACTGCGCACGCAATCTAGTCCACTATATCCGCTGCGTTCTACATCAATCAATCAAGTACAACTGACACCTTTTGGAAAAGCTCTCAAGAGATATCTCAACGACTCTCAACGACATTCAAATGAGTCTAACGGCTAATTGAAGAAGATGCCTATATAAGAACTTCACTACATCAGAATTCAGTGGCGAATACGCTTCTCTCAATCTATCTTCTGAAGATCTCGCTCAAAGTTCTGTGATTGTGCTTATTGTAAAAACCCTCTTTGCGTAGAGGAAAACACTTGTTTTAAAACATCTTTTCAAAATCCACTTGTGTGGTGTTTTAGCCTGAGGAGGCTGTGTCCCAAAGAATACCTTTGTATTAGCCTGTGGAGGCTGGGTTCAAAGAATACCTTGGTAGTTTAGCCTGAGAAGGCTGGGATCAAAGAATATCTGTGTAATAGCTTAAGTGATCGGGTGCAAATAATACTTGTAACCATTTCACGGTTTGTAGTGAAAACTCGAGTTGCCGGGTAACCGGACGTAGTCTTGAATAGACGAACCAGTATAAAAATACTTGTGTTTTTATTATCTTAAGCTATTGACTAACCGGGGATAATCATACTCTAACGTTTGTACTCTAAAATCAATTTTTGTAAGATTAAGACTGTTTCGTCTGAACCTCTTTGAAACCCACAGACGAAAGGAACAAATTTTTCTTAAGTAACACAATTCAACCCCCCCTTCTTGTATTTTATCTTTTACAGTTTGGTATCAGAGCTCAGCCTCTAAGGGTTGAGCGCTTAACAGCTGCTAGAGGAAAAGATCCAACATGGATTCACAAGGACCTTCATTTCTATCCGGAGGAGCTTCGATGAACAAACCTCCAGCGTTCTCTGGAGATGATTATCCTTACTGGGCTGACAGGATGGAGATGTACATCAAGTCAACCCAATACAGATTATGGAACATAATCACCATAGGAGATATTCCCATTGTAAAGCCAGAAGGAGATTGGGGAAGTGAAAAATATTCAATCATGGAATTGAATAATAAAGCTAGATACGCTCTCATGTGCGCGCTATCCAAAACTGAATACAACAGATTTTGTGCCTACAAAACTGCTAAAGAACTATGGAATGCTCTCAAAATCTCATATGAAGGCACTGAGGACGTCAGAATGAGAAAAGCTGCCACTCTTCAAAGAGAATATGAAATGTTCTCTATGAAGAAAGGAGAGTCAATCGATATGATGTTTGGAAGATTCCAAACAATATTGAATGGACTCACTGCTCTTGGAATCACCTTCACAAAGGCCCAGAACAATATGAAGATTCTGGATAGTCTCCCACCTCCTTGGGAAACTATGTCCACGGCCATCTCTGTGGGAAGGGACATGAAGACATTAACTCTAGATGAGTTAATTGGAGCACTAAGGGTACATGAGGTACTCTTATGTAAAAGAGACAAAATCAAGGTTCAAGAGCCAATAGCTCTTCCGTCTGTCAACATCAACCCCAAAGAAGAATCTGTCAAGAAGGACAGAAAGAAGAAAATGCAGATTCTAAAGGCTGTCTCAACAGAATCTGAATTGTCTGATGATTCATGTGAAGACGAAATTTCTCTTATGGCAAGACGATTCAAAAAGATGATGATGAAGAAAGGTAGAGGTCAACGTTTCTTCAAAAAGAGGGAGAAGAAGCTCCCTGAAAAATCATCAAACAAGGAGGAAAGCACAGAGATTGTGTGCTATGAATGAAAAGACCTAGGAGCATATGAGGTCAGAATGTCCCAGGCTGAAAATGAGGTGGAACCCTCGAAAAGGTAAAGGAAAGAAGAGCTTACTGACTTGGGAAGATCTTGATAGTGAAAGCTCAAAGGAATCCACCGAAGAAGAAGAAGAAGAAACTGTTAATATTTGCCTCATGGTTGGAGACACTGTCTCATCAGAGGTAACTGAATCTGAAACTTCTTCATCCTCCTCATCTGAGTCTGAGTCAGAATCAGAAGAGATTTCATATGATACATTTTTGGCCAACTCACATTTTATTGCTAAGCAATACAAAGTATGCAAAGCCAAGTTGAAACAAACCTTGGAAGAAAATGCTGCTTTGAGAACTAAAAATGAGTTGCTGCAAAAGGAGGTATCAGATGAAAAATCATCTGAGTCTGAAAAGGATCATCTTTTTTCTGAAATTGAAAGATTGAAGAAAGAAAATGAATCCTTACTCAAAGACTTAACAAAGTTCACTAAGGGATCCTACATGCTAGAAAATATTTTAAAATATGGGAGATCTCCGTCTGACAAAAGTGGACTTGGTTATGTTGAAGAGTCAGACGAAGTGAAAAACAATTTTGTTCCGTCTGTTCACAAAAAGAAGATAAAAAATTATAACAAGGTTTCTAACAATTACAAGAAGGCTAAAATTACAAACAAAGAGAAACCTTTTGTAACTAACAAAAAAGGACCCAAAAAGATTTGGATACCAAAGTCACTCATAATTCCCGCGAGATATCCTTAATAGGAAAAAAAGAAGACTTTGGGTACCTGGACAGTGGATGCTCACAACACATGACGGGAGACCTGTCTATGTTCCAAGACCTCAGACCAAGTAAAGGGTCTGTCTCCTACGGTTCTGGAAAAGGTAAAATTCTTGGTATTGGGACTGTTGGTAAGACACTCAATCCACTTATCCAGAATGTGTCTTATGTTAAAGGTCTTAACTTCAATCTACTTAGCATAAGTCAATTTTGTGACAGTGGATATGAAGTAGTCTTTAACTCAGATGAATGTATAGTAAAAAACAAAGACAAATCCATTCTTTTTGTTGGGAAAAGAAAGAATAACCTTTATGAGGTTTGCCTTTCTGACCTTAGTGATCAGAATGTAACATGTTTAATTTCAACAGACGATGAACGAGATATTTGGCACAAAAAGCTTGGACATTTAAGTCTCAAGTATATTTCAAAAATTTCTAAAAAGGATCTTGTAAAAGGTCTGCCAAAAATATCTTGGAAATCCAATCGTCTGTGTGAATCTTGTCAGCATGGGAAACAACTCAAAGCTTCTTTTAAATCTAAAAATGTTGTTTTCACGACAAGACCGCTAGAACTGTTACACATTGATATCTTTGGACCTACTCAGACTGAAAGTCTTGGAGGAAAGAGATATGGATTTGTGATTGTAGATAACTATACTAGATTCACATGGGTATACTTCCTAGAACATAAACATGAGTCATTCAGTGTTTTTGAAATATTCTGCAAACGCGTTCAAAAAGAAAAAGGAATATGTATTGCGTCTGTAAGAAGCGATCATGGAACAGAATTTGAAAATTCTGAGTTCAAAGCCTTTTGTTTTGAAAATGGTATATTTCACAATTTTTCGTCTCCAAGAACTCCCCAGCAAAATGGAGTTGTGGAAAGGAAAAATCGTACTTTACAAGAAATGGCTAGAACTATGTTGCATGAAAGCTCTCTCCCTAAATATTATTGGGCAAAAGCAATTAATACTTCCTGTTATATTCAAAATAGAATATTGATAAGACCAATATTGAATAAGACTCCATATGAACTATGGAAAGGAAGAAGACCCAACATTTCTTACTTCCATCCTTTTGGATGCGAACGTTTCATCTTAAACACCAAAGATCAACTTGGTAAGTTTGATTCAAAGGTGGTAAAAGGATTCTTTCTTGGATATTCCAATACATCTAAGGCCTATAGAGTATTTAACTCTAAGACGCAAGTTGTAGAGGAATCAATTCATGTAAAGTTCCAAGATAACTCAAAGGTTGATAAGGAAATATCAGACCTAGAAAATTTATTTGATAATTTGCAGATTAACTCTTCTGGTCAAAATTCAAGTCAAAATGATAAACAAGGGTCAGACGAAACAAGAGCAGACGATAGAAGCACAGACGAACCATCTTCGTCTGATACTCATCAACATGAAGATCAAGCCCTTGCGAGAGCATGGAAGTTTGCGTCTAACCACACAGAAGATCTTATCATTGGAGATGAGAATCAAGGTGTTAAAACTAGATCCAAGTTGAAGGAATCGTCTGGATATGCTCTTGTTTCTAACATAGAGCCGAAGAATGTAGAAGAAGCTCTACAAGATAACGACTGGATTTTAGCTATGGAAGAAGAGCTAAACCAGTTTACCAGAAATAATTCTTTGGACCTTGGTGGAGAAACCAACAAACAAAAGCATTATTGGAACTAAATGGGTTTTCAGAAACAAACTTGATGAAGATGGAAAAGTGGTAAGAAACAAAGCAAGGTTAGTAGCTCAAGGCTATAATCAATAAGAAGTTATAGATTTCACTAAAACCTTTACCCCTGTAGCTAGATTAGAAGCTATTAGAATTTTACTTGCTTTTGCTGCTCATAAGAATATCATCTTATATCAAATGGACGTAAAAATTGCTTTTCTAAATGGTTTTATTGAAGAGGAAGTATATGTAAGACAACCCCCTGGATTTGAGAGTTCATCTCAACCAGATCATGTTTTCAAACTGAAAAAGGCACTATATGGTCTTAAACAAGCTCCTCGAGCTTGGTATGAGAGACTAAGTTCCTTTCTTCTTCAAAATGGTTTTTCAAGAGGGAAAGTGGATACTACACTCTTCAAGAAAAGCGTTTTAAAAGACTTTATTATTGTTCAAATATATGTAGATGATATAGTCTTTGGAGCAACTAACGAATCCTTGTGCAAGGATTTCTCTAAGCTAATGCAGGAAGAATTCGAGATGAGCATGATGGGAGAACTGAAGTTTTTCTTAGGACTTCAGATCAAACAGACTGAACAAGGCATATATATCCATCAACAGAAGTATACAAAGGAGCTTCTAAAGAAATTCAAAATGGAAAATGTCAAACCTATGAAAACTCCCATGCATTCGTCTGGAGCAAGTCTCAACAAAGACGAATCAGGTAAGACCGTTGATCAGACGGTATACAGAGGTATGATTGGATCTCTTCTCTATCAAACTGCTAGTAGACCTGACATTATGTTTAGTGTCTGTCTATGTGCACGTTTTCAATCTGATCCTAAAGAATCACATTTGCAAGTTGTTAAACGTATCTTAAGATATCTTGTTGGAACCACTAATCACTCTTTGTTTTATAAGAAAAATAGTGATTTCAGTTTAAGTGGCTATTGTGATGCTGATTATGCTGGAGATAAAGTGGAGAGAAAAAGCACAAGTGGTGGATGTCAATTCCTTGGATCATCACTAATCTCTTGGTCAAGTAAGAAGCAAAACTCCATTGCACTCTCAACCACTGAAGTAGAGTATATTGCTGCGGCAGGGTGTTGCTCACAATTACTCCAGGTTTGAAAATCATATACCAGTATTTTGCGATAACACAAGTGCAATAAATCTCAGCAAAAACCCTATTCAACATTCAAAAGCCAAACATATTGAAATTCGTTTTCATTTTATAAGAGATTATGTTCAAAAAGGTATTTTCGATATATAGTTTGTACAAACTGATTTTCAATGGGCTGATATATTTACAAAAGCTTTAGACGAAACTCGCTTTAATTTCATTAAAGAAAATTTGGGAATTATTTCTTTAGTTGATTAAGTTTCTCTTTCGTCTGAGCATTTTATTTCGTATGTACATTTATTTATATTTTCGTGTTAAGACGAAACTTTGCGTCTGATCAAGTTGAATCAGTCTGAGGAAATTCAACAGACGCAAGGATATTATTTAAATATTTTAAAGTTAAGTGTGCAGGGACAAATTAAAAGTAGCAATAAATGTGTCTGTCATTTATTGCACTATTCTAGGACGTTGAGAAGCACGTGCTGTGAATTGCAGAAGTCAAATCAATCATCAAAAAGGCAATGATGGGGACACGTCAAATCAGGGACGGTTTCGATACTCTTTCGTCAGAAGAATCACAACCGTTTTTAATTTTGCCTATAAATACGCTTAAAGTTCACACTTTTACTCTTTACCGCATTCATATTTACTTTGAATTCTCTACTCACAAAAACTTATCTCTCTCTTCCTTTTCAAAACCTACAATGGCCGCCAAGAACACCAAAGCAACCGAAGCCACTTTCTTTGCTCAAGACTTGTTCTTGCCTAGCAAATGGATTTCAAGAGAAACAGTAGAGAGCATCTCTGACAGAGTTGCCAAGATTCTGACTCACACCGGCTAGATGGAGTTTGCCGCTATGAGAGGGGAATGGCTGATGGAGGCATACGCCGAGTTTTGGAGCGATGCTAGGGAGTTTGAGGATGGTATTGTCGGGACTATCGACAACAAGGAGTACATCATCACTGTAGACTCCATTGCTGAAGCCGGCAACTGCAAGGCTAAAGGGCGCTTCTATAGCCCTGACTGGATGAAGATAGAGTCTGAAGAACATGTAGATAAGATTATCTACGAAGATTATCTACTGGAAGATCCGCGACTCTGAAGATTCCAAGTTCTTCAGATCAGGGAACCTCTGTCCCACGACAAGAATCATCCACAACCTCCTCTACAACATCTTCACTCCACGAACAAGCTCTCGTGACAACGTGAGTACTCGAGACAGATTCTGCATCTTTTACTGTCTGAGGAAAGCAAGGATGAGCCTCCCTCATATTATTCTCGACCACTAGGTGAGTGCGTTGAAGAATAGAAACATCCGTAGGAAGAGCAGCATTCCCTACGCCACCCTCTTCACCAAAATTATCATCAACCAAGGCTTTGATGTCACCGACGTGACGTGTCACAAAGAGGGGAAGGAAGTCAAAGGAAGCACCTTTGCAAAGATGCATTTGGCACCTAGCTTCCTTCTACAAACCCCAAGAGAAGAAGCACCACTCTCATCAATAACCAAAGACCCCCACACAGAGCTCGCATCAAGCGCGCTAAAACCCAAACACAAGCCCAAACACAAACAAAAACACAAGCCGAAATACAACCCCAAACATCAGACGAAACACAAACCCAAACACAAACCCAAGCCCAACCTCTTCCTCCCGTGATTATTTCTGAGGTTCCTTTTGAAGACGTTCTTGAAGAACCTCTCAAGAAAAAGAAGATAACTATCAGAATTAAGCACGTTGCTGCCAAGCCAAAAGGTAAGACGATATCCCCTAGTGAAGTTGAAGGGGCCAAGATATCGTCTGAGGGTGTTCCGTCTGTGAAGATTCTCACAGACGAAGAAAAGCGAGTAAGAAAGCGGTGAAGAGAAAGCTAAAGCAAGACAAATTGCTCTTCAAAAGGCTGCTAAAGGCAAGGAGAAAATGAAGCAGAAGCTAGCGTCTGTTGTTGTTGGTGAAACAGACGAAGAGAAACAATTGAAAAAGGCTATGAGGGCCTCTATGCTGCTTCATGCTGAACGAGAAAGAATCATTCTCGAGAGCGTTAGGGGCATTGGATCGTCGGAGGTTGCGTCTGCTCCAGCAACTTCAGAGGGCATGAATAGTGAAGAAACTGCCCAGATCCAGAAAGATAATGCCCAGCTTGCAGAGGAATTGGAGACGATGCTAAACGAGGAAGTTTCTACAATGGAGGTCTCTCCATCAACAACACTTCAAGGCGAACATAGGGCAACACCATCTGCTCCTATTGTTGCGTCTCCTCTGAACGCTGTCCTTGCACAGACGTTACCTACTGCGTCTGAGGAAGCATCCCACCAACAGACGAAGGAGATTCCGTCTGAAGATGAAATTGTGATTGAAGATTTAAGTTCTTCGTCTGATGAAGAACATCTAGAAGTCATCAAGGTGGATGCATCATGGGGGAGATCACATTCTGAAGTTATAAATCCAGAAGATCTACCTCCCAAGCATAAGATGGATTATTCGTTTCTCAACGAATTAGTCATGAGGCGCTTCGCTGAAAGCACTTGTGCTGAAAGACCGGTCATGCCTGACTGGGTTATTGGAGAGAAGCTTGAAGAAATCTCCATTGATGGTGAATCGTCTGAGTCTGCTACAGATGGTCACTTAGCAGACGAGGAAGACTGTTATATCAGAGACACTCCCTACATTGAATTGAAGAACCCATATTAGTACAGAGGCAAGAAAGGTTTTCAATTGGGGAGATTTGTCAATCCCATCTTATACCATAAACCATTGAAGCTAGTGGATTTCAAAGAAGACACCATCTACTCTCCCGAAGAGCAACGCGAATGGCTGAAGCGTCTGCCTTGGGAAACACTGGCCGCTCTAGACATCAAGGGGTTAGAAGATATACAGAGGTACAAGGATCACTTAGCTGAGTCACAGATTGAAGGACCATCTCTAGGCTATGAACCCCACATCCCTTTCAGAGAAAACATCAAGTGGAGGGTTCAACACGAGATCAATGCACTTGCATTTCACCATTGCAGATATGGAGATTCCAGCTCCACAATCTATGAGCCAAGGGATTGCTCACATTGGCATCTTGACGCCATAGAACACCATGATCCAGTACCATTCACGATTCCCATGAATCAGACGGAGTATGTAGGTCTAGGACATGCTCTAGGAATTGTTCTCCCTTGGACAAGACCCCATTGCTCAGGGATCAGCCCCCGCTACTCAATCCTCCTCAACGAGTTTGAAGATCCAGAAGAGTTTGCTCATGCTCTTCTAGAAGACTACAACTTGACATTCAAGTTGATGGCCGGTGCCTTTAGAAGGGAAGCTAAGGATAGAGCCACTTCCTTCTACCACATTGAACGTCAAGCAAAGAAGGAAAAGAGAGACTGTCCCTTCTTGGTGGGTTCACAGTTCTCTTCCCTGGTTTCAGACGAAACAAAGTATGCTATCGTCTTAGACCGAAAACGACCTTGCTTGGTCAAGTTTTTGGCTAAGGGTAAAGAAAAGAAGCTTCCGTCTGTCTCCAGAACCTTCAAATATGCAAGGCACATCCCCCGACATCTTCCGTCCGCTGCCTATTCGCACTTCAAGGCTGTTCAAACGCAAGCCTCAAGCACCAAAGATACAAAGTATGATAGAAGATCATGAAGCCACTTCTGCTTTCTGCTCTGGAACCTCATTTGATGAGGATTCTACTCTGTGGCAGGGTGTTTCCTGGTGAAGCTTTTGCGTATACACATCCATCTCAGGAGCATCCGGATCTTGAAGTTTCTGTTCCCACGAAGATGTACTCATGGCAATGGGAAAAGGACTTCACGGCTTACCTCACTCTTCCACTCTTCACTCTGTGTCTAAAGAGAAGACAAACAGTGTTCATCATAGATGACACTACACCTATAGTTGAAGAACCTCAAACACCGCAAGTGCAATTTGATGATATGGTGGAGGTCAGAGATAAAGTTGAGGTTGCTGAGGCTGAACCTAAAGAAGCTGAGGAGTATAACACTCTAAAGCGAAAGTATGATGCCTTGGAATAGGATTGCGAGCACTTGAAGCAAAAGAACAGAGAACTTGAGGACAATCAAGCTTCTCTATCATCTGAAGTGCAGTAGCTGAAGGACATTGTTATGACCCTTCTGAATAAGAAGCCCAAGCCTTCTTTTTGATCGCACTGTTTTTTATGATTCTTAGCCCAAGGGAGAGAATAAAGAAGTGGCTATGCTAAGGGGGAGTGCATCGTCTGAACGAGCGAGCAAGTGAGCAAGAAAAAGGAAAGCAAAGCTTCGTCTGAGGGGGAGCTATGGAGCTATCGTCTGAGGGGGAAAGAAAATTTTGTATTTTATTGATTTTTTATTGTAAAAAAACATATATGTAATTTTTCATTTGTTTTCTGTATACCTGTGTAATAATGTATAAGGCTTACATCACATTGATGTAACAATTATTTATAAAGAGGTATTATTCAGAAAACATCGTCTTGATGTAAATCTGACTTGCATATTATCTGTGATTGCTAACATTGTTTAATGCAGATATCTTCTTGAGAAATATTATCGGTATGGTCTGTAATCATCAAAAAGGGGGAGATTGTTAGATCAAGATGAAGAATTTCGTCTAAGGTTTTGATGTTTACAAGACAGACGAAACTTTCTCAGACGGAAGTTATGCGAGCAAGTCAGACGGAACATGCACAGACGGAAGAAGACTCCTCAAGCTGAAGTCTTTCGTCTGTTCCAAGAGTGAAGTCCTCAAGCTTACTCCTTCAGTCTAAAGATTTATATCATCTGTCCAAGAAGTGAAGCAATGTTGAGTCATTCGCGCCAAGATTTCAAATTTAAATACTCATTAGAAGCATCCAAGATCAGTATAGAGATTCGCGCCTACACATGCAAGTCAAAAAGGTCTTCACCTTTTCGTCAAAGTCTCTGTACAAATCAGAAAAGGTATTGCGCACGCAATCTAGTCCGCTATATCCGCTGCGTTCTACATCAATCAATCAAGTACAACTGACACCTTTTGGAAAAGCTCTCAAGAGATATCTCAACGACTCTCAAAGGCATTCAAATGAGTCTAACGGCTAATTGAAGAAGATGCCTATATAAGAACTTCATTACATCAGAAATCAGTGGCGAAACCGCAACACTTCCTTCACCCCTTCCACCAACGCGTTGTACTCAACTTCCATTGTGGACAATTCCACCTTTAACACCCCTTTTTAATATAATAAAAAGAAGTACATAACTTTGGAAAATAACTTTTAATATTCAAAATAACTTGCAAAAATTGATTAATAATTCACTATTTGATGAACCTGACAGTAAATTTTTTTTTTTTCGAAAAGGCGAAGGCAAAAGTGTAAATCAAATAAATTGGATTCACAAAACCAATCAGATAAAACCAGATATTTTCTCTTAGCGACTTTATAGTCTACGTTCACAATTATATTCAATATAAACCATTACACGAGATACTTTAGTCCCATGCTTTGTAAGTGATATGTTATCATTCCTCGATTAAAAATTTCCAACAATAATAATGATAATACTATTAATGATAATTATATCAACATCACAAGACCAATGAAATACTGAATGGGGATACAAGATTAAATTACATGAGAGTATCATAGTATCTGATATTAAGACCGTCAAAATATATAGCTCATATACAATAGAATGGTATGTTAAAGTAGATAGTTAAGGATGCTTGCTTAATGTACAAATAAAAGTAGACTAACCCATCCCACAAATACAGACAAAGAGAATAAAACACATATCAGAGCAAATCTAAATTTTGTCAAAGTACTAGTTGCATATATATCCTACGCAAAAACTCCACCCAATTACTAAGGATCCTTAAGAGATAATGACAAACGTATAGGGAAAAATCTTGATATGAGTGTACTCGATCTCTACATAAAGCACAAAGTACTAGCTGCGTATATATCCTACCCAAAAACTTCACCCAATTACTAAGGATCCTTAAGAGATAATGACAATCGTATGGGGAAAAATCTTGATCAAAGTGTACCCGATCTCTACATAAAGCACAAAGTACTAGCTGCATATATATCCTACCCAAAAACTCCACCCAATTACTAAGGATACTTAAGAGATAATGACAAACATATGGGGGAAAAATCATGATCTGAGTGTACCCGATCTCTACATAAAGCGCACACTTGTAAAAAAGTGTCCTAACTTAAGAGCTCAGCATGGGTCCAATGGCCCACCTCGGGTATGGTCATTAGTCACAACACTGGTCTGTCGTCTCTATCAGTACATGTTGTTTGTCATGAGTATTGGGTGAGTTCCTGCCACAAGAAATGAACACAAACACCAGGCTTAGAGCCCGAAAAATAAGCATTGGTCTAGTAGTCGTTCAACACTTTACCTACAACTTCTAATCTATTACTTAAGGTTCATTTATGTGCACAATTCACTATCTCGAGGTCTTTACACTTCAAATTGTTGGTGACGTTTGAGACAATAACATTTCAGGAGGTACAAGACTAAAAGTGTTGTTTGGTTGATATAGAGCTTTGTCGGGGGGGATGTTGAGTCGGTTACATGAATCATTTGCCCTCAGTGTATCAAAACTCAGCAAACATGTTCCCCTAGCAAGTTGCACGAGTTCTCATATTCCATCGCATACTTATGTAATGTCATCCCTTTTTTCATCGAAGGCTAGGGTTTATCTCACCACCACTCCTCATTAGATGGTTTCACCATAAACATTGTTCCGCATGCATATTTTTATGGTACCGACAAGTGTTTCAAGGGCTTTCACCCCAAGTCTATTTAGGGTATCAATTATCATAAAAACACTTTGACATAAAATGCCTACTCAACAAATGCTCAATTGGCATAAATAAATCCATCGGAGCATCGGCATGCCCTTCGATATCATTAAACACAAAATCTCCCACAGAACCTCTGCATCTTCTCCCATTCATCATATTTTTTATTTTTCATTCTTCATTAATCACATCATAGTTCATACAACTAAAGAAGATTTACACGTTCATAGAGCAATGATATATGCATTCAAACACTTCAAAAAAAAAAACAAAGAAGCAAAGAAAGAAGCAAAATCATGGTTCTAGAGGTGTCTCATGTGAGATGGAGCTCCAAGGAACTCAAAAACATCTCTGCCACCTTGTCTCGTGCAAGATACACTTTGTCTCGCACGAGATAGGTCACCAAAGACCCCAAAACGTCTCTAGCAATTTGTCTCGCATGAGATGGTGCTCTATAGGCCACATCTCACTTTTCGGTCATTCTATCTTCATATCTCTAGATATAGGCGTTATTTAACAAAACACATCATTGGATGTAAAATTCCATGTGTTGGGAAGCTGCTATCAAAATTTCACAATCATCCAACAGTGAACAAGTTAGGAAAAGACATTTAAAAAACATTGCTTAGGGTTATCATTCTGTCTCGTGCGAGATCCATTGTTATCTTGCACGAAATGAGCTATAGAACACCCAAAACTGAGTTTTGTCTCTCCAATGACTTGAGTACTTGCATTATTACTTTTCTTACTTGTTACCACATTATTCCAAGGTGTTTAATGAGTGTCCCCATCATTTTAGCACATGTTAATCCAATGAGAACCATAATCCAAAAAGCAATTAGCATAGCGATGATGTACATGATTCACAAAGGATGCATAAACACTTGAGAAAATGCAGAATTTCACAATTGAAATGTAAAACTAATTTAGACAAACCATTATGTATAGGAAAACTCTAAAAATGGGTTCATTTAGGACTCTTCAACTAGACAATCAATTTCACACCATTCCTGCAACATCAATATTCAAGCACATATTTTCATTTCATCAATTTGTAAAATGAAGGATTACCACTTGGAAAAACTCCAATTTTCCCATGACAGATAGGCACACACAAACATAAGTTTTATAACATATTGCTCACTAAGATTACAAGGTTCTTAATAATGCCTAGAGCAAGGCAAGTGTACAAAACCATTGAATGGTGCAAAAAAATCAAGTTCCAAGCTCCAATTTCCAAACTAATTCAATTTCACATGGCTAGCTAGCAAATCACAAGGCATGACTAAATTAGTTTGAATCTTCTTGACTAAGATTCCATCCTTAACACTCACACTTCTAAATGCTCTTGGTACTTGCTTCTAAAATACTTGTGTTGATTAACACCTAATGGACTAAATCCACAAAACGGAGCATATACAATCATCATAACTCCATCATTCCATTGTCAAATCTCATGAAACCAATCAACGAGTTCTACTATGCCTTTATCTTCTATTCTAGATCATTTAAGCCATATTTTAGCATTCTTGAACTCATAGAACAGGGCACTCACAATCCACACAAATTCAGCCTAATTTTCTAATCCAACTCACACCTAACTCATCCTACTCGTATCAATTATAGTTCTTAACTTGACAAGTCGAAATATCAACATTTTCTGTCATACAGTGTGCATCACCCTATACTCACACGCCTCTACAATATGTTCTATCTTGCATAAAACTATTCAATTTCACCATTTCATCTCCAAATTTTATGAAATCAATTCCTTAAGTTTAGACATGCTTTTAACTTTCATTTTGATTCATTCAAACCCTATATCAATTCCTAACTACTCCAAAAAGCAGGGCACAAGTTACCATCAAGGAATTCAAAATCATATTCATCTAGCAACACACTTAACCCACCATATTTGCATCATTACTACCCTATAACATGTACTGCATTTTCATTCACTAAGAACATCATATTTGTGTCTTTCAACATTAATAGTAATGTACATACTTGAATAAAACCAGCCATTTCAACAAATTGACACACATTATCCATAACAAGGGATTTCAGACTTGCCCAATGCAAGCAAGCAACATTCACACACCACAAGCCTTAGTTTTTCCCTTTTGAGTCTTTATTATGTTTTGTCATTAGAGTACTCATCTTTAGTCTTAAAGTGCATTCCTTTAACTTCAAATTTCATGTTTTTCAGTCTACAAGTTTATGTTTGTCATGTCATAGCCAAATCTCCATGCTTTTACATGAGTTCCATTAGTAAAGGTAGGAGATTCTAGGATTCAATGTTTCAATCCATTCATAGTGCTTTTTCCCTTAGTATTTTAGTTGTTAACTTTCATTTTGGCTCTTATGAGAACAAAATCCACACTTAAAACTATAGCCATGATGTGTTACTATTTTAATCAATTTATTTACACTTATAATATGTTTTAGTGCATTCATGATATAGGAATTAATTGGGCCTTAAATGTGAATTTTGGACTAATTCGCTACCTGATTTTTATTCTGTATAGGTTCAGTACTTTGAGCATATCTTGAGCTACAAAAATCCGATTGAGTTTCTCTTAGTGTTGTTTTAAAGAAGACTTAAAGGGCTACAAAAGTTGTGAAGATACCAAAACCCAATTCGGACTACATCTAAGACCAACTAAAGCTTGAAGATGACTCTTATTTGCTGCCAAACTTTTGAGCAAGTTTACTTAAGTGTTTAGGCCCAAGTTCCTTTATGTAAATTATATCATTTATTTTATACTTTGACTAGGATTTGAAGGGAGGTATTTAGGTAATTTAAGTGGGCATGTGGCTAGCACATGAATCACCTATTATAAATACCCCAATTCAGAAAATTGCAACACACTTTACAACTTTTACACATAGCAAATTCATTCTCAATTGAAATTAGAGTTTCACATTTTCTTTCTCTCTTCTCTTGTCAGTCGAGCCATACTTCTCTTTCCTCTGCACTTTTGTTTTCTTTATTTTGTTGAAATTTCAATTGATGATGATGAGTAACTAAACCCCTAGTGTCAATCCGATTTGTATTGCTCATTTCTCTCAATCTTTAGGCTCAATTGTTCTTAATTCTCATTGCACTATTCTCTTAAGCTGAATTGAATGCATAATATAATTGGATGATTATGAATTTAATTGTGTTTTTAAATTCGAATTCAACATGTTGATTGATTGTTGTTGTGGTTTCCCGAATTTGGTTATAATCGGATAAGGTTTGTTGCTCACAATGTGATTGCATTGATTTGGCACACCAAGTATTTGATGAAAATACTGAGATTGTAAAACGAAAGGATCCTAATTAGATGCAGGGATTCCGATATAATTAGGCCACAAGTTTGATTCTACATTCATTAGGAGCCAGTGAGGGCAGTGAAGAGACCAAGAGCTAATCAGATTAACCATTTAATCATATAGTTTTTTATTCATTATACTTAATTTCTTCTTACTTTTATTGCTTGCTTTCAATTCAATTTTGCTTACTTTAATTTCATTTAATTAAGTTTTGCACTAAAATTCCCGTAAAATATAAACACACAAGAAGGGGTTGAATTGTGTTGATTAATTAAAATCTTTTCAAACGATGCGTTTTGTGTCTGTTATATAAAACTTTGAGCAGACGCAAAATGGGTTTTCTTTTAGAAGATTGATTTTAAGAAAGACTTTCGTTTAAGTAATTATCCTCAGTTAGATAATAAGAAAGCAAATAAGGAAAGAGTAATTTTATATTGGTTTGTCTGTTAAGACTACGTCCAGTTACTCAGCAACACATCAAGTTTTCACTAAGAGTATCTTTGAACCCGACCACTCCTAGCTAAAAATACAAATATTCTTTGAACTTAGCCTTCTTAGGCTAAACTAGTATTCTTTGGACCCATCCTCCGCAAGTTAAACAAGGTATTCTTTGAACACAGGCTAAACCAGGTATTCTTTCAACACTTAGCCTCCTTAGGCTAAAACATGTATTCTTTCAACACTTAGCCTCCTCAGGCTAAAACATATATTCTTTCAACACTTAGCCTCCTTAGGCTACAACACAAGGTATTCTTTAAACACTTAGCCTCCTCAGGCTATAAATACCACAACAGTGGTTTACAATGAAGAATAAGAAGAATAATCCTCTACGTAGAAAGGGATTTTACAATGTGAGTTATTCTAAGTTTAGGGCGAGTGAACTTTTCTTGAGCGAAGCTTTGAGAGCGAATAAGAAATTGATTGTTTGTAATGTAGTTCGCCAACTTCAACTTGTTGAAATGAAGTCCTTTTATAGGCAGCTTCTTGGAGTATCTGTTAAACTGAAAATTTAAACTTTTGTCCTTTGTCTCAGGTACTCAACATCTAGCAGAGTGAGCAATCTGAATATTTAATGCAAAGTCAGTGGATGACATCGTGAGATCTAGATTTGATTGATTTACTCAGAGATTTCACCAAAAAGTATCATTTACTTTTCGTGTTGCAGAGGTTTAAGATAAATCTCTTTCCACCTTTAGAAGCTTCTAAGTAACGGCTTAATTTGAATGAAGACACGTGTTACTCAACGTCTGAACTTCATTAATCTTGATAGACGAATGAATAAAGATGAGTTATGTATTGAACTTATTCATTTGTCTTCTTCTTTTTCTTCGTCTTCAACTTCAGTCTTCATATCTTCACACTTGAGCGCTTGACATGAAGTTAAGATGAGATCTTCGTCTTGTGCCTTGAAGGTTCTTCATCTGATGTAGTTGCTTTGAAGATTGATGACTTGAACACTTCGTCTTATACATGTCTGTCTATGTTTGAGGGTGCATCTTTCGTCTATGCTCATTAATGATTCGTCTGATCATTCTTCTGTCTGCGTCTGATGACTTATCTGTCTGTTATGTAATTATCAAAATTAAGATGCTAAGTCATTTTGACTTAACAATCTCCCTTAACTCATTCATAATTTTTGGCTCAAGAGTCATAGAACAATCCATGGGAAGAATGACCTAGGTCCGCTACTACTACAAGTAATAGTCGAACTAGCTAATTTGATGCACGTTCGGCGCGTGTATTAGACCACCATTTTAGGGTTCCGGTCATACCACAAAATAGATCAAAGGAAGAAAAGATGACATTAAACAAACAATAAAATTCACTCTTGAGACAAGAACCCTCATACCTTAGCAATAACGTCATTGGGTGAATGTTATTGAGAGAATTTGTTGGTTCCCTATCTCATAGGCTCCTTTTCCAAGTGTTGTGGCTTCTCTTTGTCGTAGTGGTGGTTTTCCGATGTCAAAGTGGTGGTGGTGTGATGGTACTCGAATGGAGAAGAAAAGAAAGGAGAAGAGGAGATCAGTGGAGAGGAAAAATAAGAGAGAAAAGAGAGGAAGAGCATGAGATTTAGAGAAATGTGAGAGTGAGAGGTTTCGATACAGGAAAGAGAAAGAAAAAAGAAATGAAGCATGCTTCACATTATTCGGGCCCTCAAAATGAGCCTCACATAGGTGTGTAGGGCCTGTTTGCTCACGAGGATTTCGAATCTCACTTTCAATTCCTCTAGATCTCGAAATTCCCCTAACTCTATATTATATATTTTCTAAGTTGTGAAATTCATTATTCTCCTCCTTTAATTTTTAATTCATGATTTAAATTTTAATTATGTAATTAAAATAATTATTTTCTACACTATTCTCAAAATTTTTATTATAGTTGACTTTTCCTACTCATGTTTAAATTTCTTGAATTAATAATATTATTTTCGTTCTCAACCACGCCGAAACCAATATTTAACAAAAAATTTTGAAGTTATTGGGCATCTCTGACCCAATTTCACAAAGTAAGTAAAAAAATTATTTTCCTGCCTTTACTTTATAAATAAGAACATAAGCATAGAGGTCTCTATCGATTACCTTCAATTATGTATTAACTAACATTTTAACATCATAATGGAAGTTATGAAACACTCTTAGCTTAATTTTGTAGAGTGGGTGGTAAAATAACCATTTTACCCCTAATCCAAAAATGAGGGGTGTTACACCACCACATATTGGATATTCATCTTCCAACTTACTATAGTTCCAAATTGAGACAGCACATACCTTGATAGAGACTTTTATGTGTCCACGTAACTAAACAAAAGAGTTAGTCATGCATGCATATTCAGGTTAAATCAGTGGTCATTTGTGTGTTGTATGATTTATTGTTCCAAGTCCCCAATGAGGTCAAATGTTGTTAATTTAAGAAAATTACATTACCCTTTTCCCCTCATGTATTTCCTGCTTTATCTTCCACACAAGGTAGCACTTACCAGGATCAATAGAGCTTTTATTAAGCTTGTAATGTTCAGCTTAGGTGAAGGTGTGGTGACAAAGTCAATTTTAGGCTTATTATCATGTTCTCGAGCTTAAGAAACCATAGTCCCCAAACCTTTTTCCAAATAATCTCTTAGTACTTGAATTTTTGTTTTGTGTCCTATGCTGGTTTTCAAGGAATTTATTGATACCTCTTTTATTCTCAAATTTTTTGGTTGCCACAAACTGGTGACTTTTCTGAATTTTTTTGGTGATCATAAATCGGTGATCCTTTCCTTGCTTTTACGATTTTTTTTTTGGTGTTTTCTAACTTTTCTATAGAGGCTTGATTTCTTTCCCTACTGAACACATAATTTTGACTAAGAGAAGTCTCTAAGATAGGATTTGGGTTTTCTAGCCCGAGGTATGGTGGGTTTTTTAAGAGGGCAGTCCAAAAAAAATGGGAATTATTGGCTTATAGACTACTTATCAAGAAAAATCCACTTAGCCTCAAAATGAGTGACTAAGGTCATTTATCATTTTAAAGGCCAGCCAAGAAAGCTTTTTATGGGTTCTAAACAAGGGCTAAATTCTTTCATAGTTCATGATTCACTTGGCTTAACTTAATTAAAACCAACTTGGTTCTCTGAGTTTTGTGGCTTTCTTATTTTCTTAGACACAGACACATTATCAGTACTAGGAACAAAATAAAAAGTGCATTAATTTGATTCCCACAGCATAAATCATCAGTCATACATTACCTTCTCAACTTGTACCAGAGTATTAACATCTCAAGTAAATTATAATAATATCATAAAAATTCAAGGTAACACAAAATGATAAATTGGGTTAGCATAATGATGCAAATGCCTCAGTTTATTAAAAGAAAATAGAAAAATGATAAAAAAAAAAAAATATGGTCATATCTAAAATAAAACAGAAAAATGATAAAATAGAAAAAAAAATTATGCATAAAATTAAATACAAGCAATAATAATAAAAATAAAAACGAAAGTAGTCACCCCAACTTTAGATCGGTGTCATCCCTAGCACTGTATGAAGAACTGAGGGAATGAACTACCCGACCTATTGAGGATCGGTTGGTGGATAACCCCACTAGCTGGTGAAGAAAGCCTCATAGGTCTTGGGCTCAGGTGGAGGTGGAGGCTAGCTCTACTCAGACGAAATGGAATGGTAGATGGATGTGAGTAGAGAGTGTTGGTGTTGTGTCTGACGGGTCAAGTGTTGCCCCTAGCTAATGAGGTAGTGACGGTGGAACTCTACCTGTGCCCGTACAAATGCAGCCAACTCATCATGGCTCTACTGCATTAGATCCATGCTAACTGTGAGAGTTGTGATGTTGGCTGAAGGAGGTGGTGGTGCTGCTGGTGATGATGGTCTGGAAGGTCCTAGTGGTGGTGATGATGGTGTAGTAGTCATTAGCTCATCAGAATCTGACTCTGTCGTTGGCTGTGTTGGGCCCTCCTAGAATAAGCAGATATATCGGAGAGGCCAAAGGAATGAGGAGCAGATAGGATCACCTCCCCAACATATTGTGGTACTCTAGCAGCTATGGCCATATCACTGATCAGGGAAGCAAAGCCATAGCCACTAGAGGTGACGACATTCATCGTCGCCTAAATCTCAGCTCCCAAATTGACGTCCTCTCCAGTCATAAGTTTCCAGATCAGTATAGCTCTGGAAAGAGATATGTTGTCAGGTCTATCACATGGGTTTACCTTGTTCTCTATGAATCTCATCCATACCTTGGTTGTGAGGGTTAAGTCTCTGTAGGCGAGCTCTGGCGGTGCCACCTTAAGATGTGTGAATTTAGCCCTAGGAACGCATATGCTGACCAGAATCCGAGTGGTGGAAAGCAGACTAGTTTTGTAAACTAGTACCTGTGGGACACCAAAGTAACTGTTAATTGCATGAGTGGAGAAATCCTAAACCCTTCTGAGGAGCACAATGCCCTACTCCTCGTGCCTATAGTTCGCGTAGAACTCGCAAACCAAGGTAGCCCAGGCGGGCACTAATGCCTTCTGGAGCCATGATGTCCACTACCTCGCCTCTAAGACAACATTAGTGAGTGCCCACTTCTCAGAAGTGGTGTAGGTGAAGGGGCGCTCCAGTATGATGGTCCTGCTTGCAGTATGCTCAAAGCGGGCCTTGGCATCCTCGTGTGCAAAACGTTGAGCATCAGTAAGGCTCCTCTCACTGATCCTAGGAATATGAGGGGCTGAGGAGCCATGATGTAGGAACATCAAAGAGGATCACTAGGAGCGTGCAAATAAGGCTAGAATAGAAAGCAAGAAGACTCCAAGACCAAGAGGATAGTAGCATAGGATTATTTGATTGTAACCTACTTGTAAACATGTATGAAAAAGGTCCTATGTAATAGTTTAGATGCATGGTTTTCTAAGGGTCCAAAGCCCTCGATTTTCCCTAGCTTAGGCAAGCCAAAAAATCCCTAAGTGTCAAGGTTCACATAAGGTTTTCAAATTAAACCAAGTTTCGGCTAAAAACTTGTGTGGAACCTTGAAATCACTTGGAATCAAAGGAGAAGCCTTTAATTAAGCTTGGATCTGTACCATGCTTAATCAAGAGATCTCAACCTTTAATCCCAAGTGATTAGGATTGATGACTTGGCTAATCACATGGGTACAAATAGGAGACAAACCCATGTGCACCCATGTGAAGGCCATATGAAGCCATGTGTTTCCTTAACTACCAAGTAACTCACATGGTTACTTGGAGATTAAGGAAGGCTCACGGATTGGCTAGCCTAAACTAGGATTAGGAACCCTAAACCATGATTAGTGTGACTTAACGGCCAAGCAAGGTGTCTATATAAGCCTTGGCCGAAATTGATATAGACCTTTTTGATGAATTTCAATACAAAGAGCTATTAAGCTTGTGAGAGAGTTTCTCTTGTTCCCTTAGGGAAAACCTTTGAATCTTATCAATGACACCTTGCTTCCATTGTGGCTGTTCCTCCTAGGCTTATGAGAGCTTCTCCTTGGCGCCATCCTTCCACTCCGATCTATTCCGCTTTGCACCTTGATTTCTAGAATTCTAAACACCTTAAACCTCCATGGCCGAGACCTTAGCTTGACACTTCCTTGGTGAATCACGACTTGAAGACTAGATTGGGCATCATTGGGGCTTCCTTGTGTTAGATCAAGATGATCAAGGAGGAAAATGTTAGATCAAGAATGTCCCTAAGTTTTGACTAATTACAGAACAGACGAAACAAGCCATCAAGACTTGACAAGACGAAACAGGCAATAGACGGAACATGATCCTTCAAAATTTGAAGTGTTACGTCTATCCAAGAGCCAAGCCATCAGACGATACTGGCACAGACGAAAGAAGACTACTCAAGTTGAAGACCTTCGTTTGTCCAAGAGTGAAGCTTAAAGACAAAAGGATGAGACGAAACAAAGAAGTTTGAAGACTCATTTCGTCTATCCAAAAATGAAGTTCAGTTGAAGTCTCGCGCCAAGATTTAAAATCTAAAGGAGTCATCATAAGAAGAATCCAAGATCTGTATGGGGATCTGCGCTTTCACATCCAAAGTCAAAAAGGTCTCTACCTTTTTGTCACATCTCTGTACAAGTTAGTAAAAGGAACTGCGCACGCAATTCAGTCCGAGATATCCGCTGCAACTCTCATCTATCAATCAAGGACAACTGACAACCTTTTTGGAAAGTTCTCAAGAAGATCTCCAACGACTCTCAACGGCATTCAAATGAGTCTAACGGCTATTTGAAGAAGATTCCTATAAAAGGACTTCACCACGACCAGAACAAGTTGGCGAATACGCTTATCTGCTATCTTTAAGAATTCGCTCACTGCCAAGCTCTATTATTGAAAACACCTCTCTGCGTAGAGGAAAAACTTTGTTTTTTCTACATCTCTTAAAAAGTCCACATTGTTTGGCATTTTAGCCTAAGGAGGCTGTGTTTCAAAGAATACCTTTGTATTAGCCTGTGGAGGCTGGGTTCAAAGAATACCTTGTTGGTTTAGCTTTGAGAAATTTGGGATCAAAGAATATCTGTAATAGCCAGAAGTGGCTGGGTTCAAAGAATACTTGTAAACCATTTCACGGTTTGTAGTGAAAACTCAATGGTTGCTGGGTAACTGGAAGTATTCTTGTATAGACGAACCAGTATAAAAATATCTGTGCATTTATTTTATCTGCTAGTTAACTAACGGGGATAAATATACTTTAATGTTTATATATTAAAATCAATCTTTCAAGATAAACACTGTTTCTTCTGAACAAGCTTTGAACTCACAGACGAAACCCACAGACGAAAGGTACAGACGAATGAAATTTTTTTTTTGAAATCACAATTCAACCCCCCTTCTTGTGATTTATCTTTTACATTTTGGTATCAGAGCTCAGCCTCTAAGGGTTGAGCGCTTAACAGCTGCTAGAGGAAAAGATCCAGCATGGACTCACAAGGACCATCATTCTTATCCGAGGGAGCCTCCATGAACAAACCTCCAGCGTTCTCTGGAGATGATTATCCCTACTAGGCAGATCGCATGGAGATGTACATCAAATCCCACAAGTACAAGGCGTGGAATATCATTACCAAAGGAGATATCCCTATTGTCAAACCCGAAGGAGAATGGGGAAATGAAGAATACTCAATGATGGAGCTGAACAACAAAGCAAGATATGCTCTCATGTGTGCTCTTTCTTAACTGAGTACAACAGATTTTGTGCCTACAAAAGCGCAAAGAACTATGGGATGCTCTAAAGATATCATATGAAGGCACGAGAAGATGTCGAATGAGGAAAGTTGCTACTCTTCAAAGAGAATATGAAATGTTCTCTATGAAGAAAGAAGAATCCATTGATATGATGTTTGGAAGATTCCAAACAATATTGAATGGACTCACTGCTCTTGGCATCACCTTCACAAAGGCTCAGAACAACATGAAGATATTGGACAGTCTTCCTCCTCCATGGGAAGCTATGTCCATTTGCTATTTCGATTGGGCGTGACATGAAGACATTAACTCTTGATGAGTTAATAGGAGCCTTACGAGTACATGAGATACTCTTGTGCAAAAGAGATAAGATCAAGGTCAAGAACCTATAGCGCTTCCATCCGTTAAAAACATTCCTAAAGAAGAATCTGTCAAGAAGGACGGTAAAAAAGAAAGCAAAGATCTTAAAGGTGATTCAAGCGGAATCGAGATCGTCGATGGTTCGTCGAAGACGAAGTCTCTCTCATGGCAGACGATTCAAAAGAATGATGATGAAGAAGGGAAGAGGCCAACGCTTCTTCAAGAAAAAGGAAAGAAGAAGCTCACGAAAAGTCATCAACAAAAGAAGATAACACGAGAGATTGTGTGTTATGAGTGCGAAAGCGGGACACATGAGATCGAATGTCCTAGATTGAAAAAGAGATGGAGCTCTAGAAGAGATAAAGGAAAGAAGAGCTTCTCGACATGGGAAGACCTTGACGGTGAAAGCTCGAGAGGAATCCACGAAGAAGAAGAAACAAACAAACATATGCCTCATAAATTTGGAGATCATGTCTCAACGAGAGGTAAATTACAATGAAACTTCTTCATCCTCTTCTTCTGAGTCTGAGTCAGAATCAGAAGAAATATCATATGATACTCTTCTAGCTAACTCTCATTTTATTGCTCAAGCAATACAAAACTTGCAAAACCAAGCTAAGACAAGCTTTGGAAGAGAATGCGGTTTTGAAATCTGAAATTGAGTTTCTAGACAAGAAAATATCAAGTGATGTTTTGTCAGAGTTGAAAAGGACATTTTCATTCTTGAAATCGAAAGATTAAAGAAAGAAAATGAGTCCTTACTCAATGACTTAATCAAGTTTACAAAGGGATCCTCCATTCTTGAAAACATTTTAAAATATGGGAGATCACCAAATGATAAAAGTGGACTTGGTTATGTTAAAGCGAAGGACGAGACGAAAGGAAAAATAAACCTGTTTCGTCTGATAAAAAGAAGAGGAATTACAACAAGGTTCCTAACATCTACAAAAAGGCTCAAAACAAAAAGAAGCCTTTTGTAACTAACAAGAAAGGACCCAAAAAGGTTTGGGTACCAAAGTCACTTGTTGTTCTTGTTGCAGATATCCTCAATGGGAAGAGACAAGACTTCAAGCTGGTACCTGGACAGTGGATGCTCACGACACATGACGAGAGACCTGTCTATGTTCCAAGACCTCAGACCAAATAAAGGGTCTGTCTCATACGGTTCTGGTAAAGGTAAAATTCTTGGCATTGGGGACCGTTGGTAAGACACCCAATACCCTTATCCGAACGTATCATACGTTAAAGGTCTTAACTTCAATCTACTTAGCATAAGTCAATTTTGTGATAGTGGATATGAAGTAGCTTTTAACTCTGATGAGTGTATAGTGAAGAACAAAGATAAATCCATTCTTTTTGTTGGGAAAAGAAAGAACAACCTTTATGAGGTTTGCCTTTCTGACCTAAGTGATCAAAATGTAACATGTTTGATTTCAGCAGACGATGAACGAGATATTTGGCATAAAAAGCTTGGACATTTAAGTCTCAAGTATATTTCAAAAATTTCTAAGAAAGATCTCGTAAAAGGTTTGCCAAAAATATCTTGGAAAACCAATCGTCTGTGTGAATCTTGTCAGCATGAGAAACAACTCAAAGCTTTTTTCAAATCTAAAAATGTTGTTTCCACGACAAGACCATTAGAACTGTTACATATTGATCTCTTTGGACCCACTCAGACTGAAAGTCTTGGAGGGAAGAGATATGGATTTGTCATTGTAGATGACTATACTAGATTCACATGGGTATACTTCCTAGCTCATAAACATGAGTCATTCAAAGTCTTTGAAATATTCTACAAATGTGTTCAAAAAGAAAAAGGAATATGTATTTAAGTCTGAAGGAGTGATCATGGAAAGAATTTGAAAATTCTGAGTTCAAAGCCTTTTGTTTTGAAAATGGTATATTTCACAATTTTTCGTCTCCAAGAACTCCTCAACAAAATGGAGTTGTGGAAAGGAAAAATCGTACTTTACAAGAAATGGCTAGAACTTTGTTGCATGAAAGCTCTCTCCGAAATATTATTGGGCGTATAAATCAACACTTCTGTTATATTCAAAACAGAATATTGATAAGACCAATCTTGAATAAGACTCCATATGAATTATGGAAAGGAAGAAGACCCAACATTTCTTACTTCCATCCTTTTGGATATGAATGCTTTATCCTTAACACCAAAGATCAACTTGGAAAGTTTGATTCAAAGGTGGTTAAAGGAATCTTTCTTGGATATTCCAATACATCTAAGGCCTATAGAGTATTTAACTCTAAGACGCAAGTTGTAGAAGAATCAACCCATGTAAAGTTCCAAGATAACTCAAAGGTGATAAAGAAATATGGAGACCTAGAAAATTTGTTTGATAATTTGCAGATTAACCCTTCTGGTCAGAATTCAAGACAAGATGATAAACAAGGGTCAGACGATACAGGGTCAGACGATACAAGGACAGACGAACTCTTTTCGTCTGATACTCATCAACAGTGAGATCAAGCCCCTGCAAAAACATGGAAGTTTGCATCTAACCATACAGAAGATCTCATCATTGGAGATAGATCTCAAGGTGTTCAAACAAGATCAAAAGTGAAGTATATTTCAAGCTATGCTCTTGTATCAGATCTGGAACCAAGTAATCTTGAAGATGCTCTTCAAGACAATGATTGAATTTTGGCTATGGAAGAAGAACTTAATCAGTTCACAAGGAATGATGTATGGACCCTTGTTGAAAGACCAAAGAACAAAAGCATCATCAAGAGGATCAGATGGGTGTTCAGAAACAAGCTCGATGAAGCTGGAAAAGTGGTAAGAAACAAAGCAAGGTTAGTAGCACAAGGGTACAATCAACAAGAAGGTATTGATTTTACTGAAACCTTTGCACAGTAGCTAGATTAGAAGCTATCGAATATTACTTGCTTTAACTGCTCACAAGAATATCGTTCTATATCAAATGGATGTAAAAAGTGCTTTTCTAAATGGTTTTATTGAAGAAGAGGTGTATGTAAAACAACCTCCTGGTTTTGAAAGTGTGTCTCAACCGGACCATGTTTTTAAACTTAAGAAAGCACTATATGGTCTTAAACAAGCTCCTCGAGCTTGGTATGATAGACTCAGTACTTTCCTTATTAAAAATGGTTTTTCAAGAGGAAGGGTTGATACAACTCTCTTTAAGAAAAGTGTTTCAAAAGACTTTATTATAGTCTAGATTTATGTAGACGATATAGTCTTTGGAGCAACTAACAACTCTCTTTGCAAGGATTTTTCTAAGATAATGCAGGAAGAGTTTGAAATGAGTATGATGGGAGAATTGAAGTTCTTTCTAGGACTTCAAATCAAACAGACGAAAGAAGGAATCTACATCCATCAACAGAAGTACACAAAGGAACTTATCAAAAAATTCAAGATGGAAAATTCCAAGCCTATGAAGACCCCAATGCATTCGTCTGGAGCAAATCTCAACAAGGATGAGTCAGTGTTAAGTCTGTTGATCAGACGGTATACAGAGGTATGATTGGCTCACTCCTTTATTTAACTGCGAGCGGACCTGACATTATGTTTAGCGTTTGTCTATGTGCGCGTTTTCAATCTGATCCCAAAGAATCTCATTTACAAGCTGTAAAGAGAATTCTTAGATATCTTGTTGGAACAACTAATCTCTCTCTGTTTTATAAGAGAAATAGTGATTTCAGTTTAAGAGGCTTTTGTGATGTTGATTATGCTGGAGATAAAGTGGAGAGAAAAAGCACAAGTGGTGGATGTCAATATCTTGGATCATCACTAATATCTTGGTCAAGCAAGAAACAAAACTCCATTGCACTCTCAACAACTGAAGCAGAATACATTGTTGCGGCAGGGTGTTGTTCACAACTACTATGGATCAAGCATCAACTTGAGGATTATTCCAGGTTTGAGAATCATATACCAGTATTTTGTGATAACACAAGTGCAATCAATCTCAGCAAAAATCCTATTCAACATTCAAAAGCTAAACATATTGAAATTCGTTTTCATTTCATAAGAGATTATGTCCAAAAAGGTATTTTTGATATACAGTTTGTTCAAATTAATTTTCAATGGGCAGATATATTTACAAAAGCTTTAGATGAAACACGATTCAATTTCATTAAAGAAAATCTTGGAATTATTTCTTTGAATGATTGAAAATTGTTTCGTCTGAGTTATTGATTGAATTTGTTCCGTCTGTACATTTCGTTCCGTCTGTACATTACTTCGTGTTAAGACGAAACATTGCGTCTGATCAAGTTGAAAAGTTACTGTGGTAAAATTAAACAGACACAACTGTTACTTTTTAATAAATTTATCTCAAGTGTGCAGGGACAAATTAAAGAGAGCAATAAATGTGTCTGTCATTTATTGCACTATTCTAGGACAATGATAAGCACGCGCCGTGATTTGCAGAGGTCAAATCAATCATTGAAAAGGCAATGATGTGGACACGTCAAATCAGGGGAGAATTTCAAAATCTGTTTCGTCTGATGAATTGCAACAGTTTTTATTCCTTACTTATAAATACTCTTGAAACATAACTCTTTTACTCTTTACTGCAATTCGAAACTGTTTGAATTCTCTGAAACCTAAATACTCACTAAGCTTTCATTCTCTCTTTTCATATCTCAACAATGGCCGCCAAGAACACCAAAGTCACCAAAGCTGCTGAAGCGACTTTCTTCGCACAAGACTTGTTCTTGCCAAGCAAGTGGATTTCAAGGGAGACTCTTGAAAGTGTCTCTGAAAGAGTTGTGAAGATCTTTGACCACACTGGTTGGATGGGCTTCGCTGAGACGAAAGGCCCATGGCTAATGGAGGCATATGCAGAGTTTTGGAGTGACTCCAAGGAATTTGATGACGGTATCATGGGAACCATAGACAACAGAGAATACATCATCACTGTTGATACCATCGCTGAGGCCGGAAATTGCAAGGCCGAAGGACGCTTCTATAACCCCAACTGGGTGAAGAATGAATCAGAGGAGCATGTTGACAAATTCATCTATTTGAAGAAACCCAACTCTGAAGATCCCAAGTCCTTCAGATCTGGAAAACTTACTCCCACTGCAAGAATCATCCATAACCTCCTCTATAATATCTTCACGCCAAGGACTGGTTCAAGGGACAATGTGAGTGTTCGAGACAGATTCTGCATTTTCTATTGTCTGAGAAAAGGAAGAATGAGTCTCCCACACATTATTCTTGACCATTGGAGGAGTGCTTTGAAAAATAGGAACATTCGTAGGAAGAGTAGCATTCCCTACGCCACTCTATTCACAAAAATAATCATTAACCAAGGGTTTGATACCACTGACGTCGTCTATCACCCTGAAGGAAAAGAAGTGAAAGCAAGCACCTTTGCAAAGATGCATCTATCTCCAAGCTTCTTTTCTCACTCACAAACCCAAACACCATCCCAAACTGAACCCAAAACACAAACCCAAACACCGTCCGAAACACAAACCCAAACACAAGCCCAAACACCAAACCAACCTCAACCTCCTCCTTCTGTGATAATATCTGAAGTTCCTTTTGAGGATGTTCTTGAGGAACCTCTCAAGAAGAAGAAAAGGACCATCAGAATCAAGCACATTGGTGCTAAGTCAAGTGGATGAGACGATATCCCTAGTGAAGATGAAGGGGTTAAGGTATCGTCTAAGGGTGCTTCGTCTGTGAAGATACTAACAGACGAAGAAAAGCATAGAAAAGCAGCTGAAGAGAAAGCTGAAGCAAGAAGAATTGCTCTTCAAAAGACTGCTAAAGGCAAGGAGAAAATGAAGCAAAAGCTTGCGTCTGTTATAGTTGGTGAGACAGACGAAGAAAGAATGCTGAAAGAGGCTAAGAGAGTCTCTATTTTGCTTCAAGCTGAGAGAGAAAGGATCTTTCTCGAGAGCGTTCAAGGCATTGGATCATCTGAGGGAGCATCTGCTCAAACAATCTCAGAGGGCATGAATAGTGAAGAGACAGCCCAGATCCAGAAAGATAATGCCCAGCTTGCGGAGGAGTTGGAAACCATGCTGAGTGAGGAAGTCTCCACAATGGAGGTCTCTCCCTCACCTTTACTCCAAGATGAACTTATGGAAAGCCCTATAGTTGCGTCTCCGCTGAACGCATCCCTTGCACAGACGCTACCTGCTGCGTCTGAAGAGGCATCACATCCACAGACGATGGACATTCAATCTGAAGACCTAGTGCTGATTGAAGATGTTGATTCTTCGTCTGATGAAGATCAACTTGAGGTTTCAAAGGTCTATGCCTCTTGGGAAAGGTCACATGCTGAAGTGATTAATCCAGAAGACTTACCCCCAAAGCGCAAGATTGACTATTCGTTCCTAAACGATTAGTCATGCGAAGATATGAAGAAAGCACCTGTGCAGAACGACCAATCAAACCAGATTGGATAATTGGAGAGAAAACTGATGAAGTCTCCAATGAAGCTGAATCGTCTGAGCCTGCTTCATTAGCAGACGATGAAGACTTGTACATACAGAATACACCATACATAGAGCTGAAGAACCCTTATCAGTACAGAGGAAAGAAGGGATTCCAGCTGAAGAAATCTGAAAACCCCATTCTTTACAATAAGTCCCTGAAGCCAGAAGATTTTAATGAAGATTTTGTCTATTCACCAGAGGAGCAACGCAATTGGTTGAAGCGTCTGCCCTGGGACAAACTGGCATCACTAAATATCAAGGGACTGGAGAAAATAAAAGAATACAAGGATCATCTTGTTGCGTCTGAGATTGAAGGACCAGCACTTGGCTATGAACCTTACATCCCACAAAGAAAGAATTCAAGATGGAAGGCTCAGATTGAAATGAACGCTCCAGTTCTTCATCACTGTAGATTTGGAGACGATGAATCCAACCGTTATGAGCCAAAAGATTGCACACATTGGCATCTTGACACTCTAACTAGCCATGATCCTTTGAAGTTCACAATTCCACTCAACCAAACAGAGTATGTTGGTTTAGGCCACACTCTAGGAATTGTGCTCCCATGGATGAGACCCCATTGCTCTGGGATTCATCCAAGGTACTCCATCCTCCTCAACGAATATGAAGACCCTGAAGATTTTGCCCACTCCCTTCCTGAAGATTACAATATACCTTTCGCATTGATGGCCAAAGCATATCGGAGAGAAGCTAAGGAAAGAAACATTTCCTTTCTTCATATAGAGCGACAAGCTGAGAAGAACTACAAAGATCTTCCTCTTTTGATTGGATCTCAGTTTTCCTCTCTGTTGACAGACGAAACCAAATATTATATCGTTTTAGACAGAAAAAGGTCATGTTTGGTAAAATACTTAGCTAAGGGAACGGAAAAGAAGCATCTGTCTGAAGCCGCGCTCCAACATTGTTCTGGAACCACTTATGATGAGAGTGATTCTTCAGTCTATGGCAGAGTGTTCCCTGGAAGTGCATTCGTCTACTCTCAGGAACAACCACTTCTTGAAGTATCCATTCCAACAAAGTGGTACACCTATCAATGGGACCGGAACTTCACAGCCTACCTCGATCTTCCTCTTTTCACAATGCGTCTGAAGAAATCACCCAGAGTGGTCATCATTGATGACACTATACCTTTTGTGGAGGAGCCTCAAACACCGCAAGTGCCAATTGATGATGTGGTGGAGGTTGCTGAGGCTGATGAGGAGATGCCCAAGACAGCTGATATTGAAGAAGCTGAGGAGTATAAGACTCTGAAGCGCAAATATGAGGCTTTGGAAGAAGATTGTGAGCACTTGAAAGCAAAGAACAGAGAACTTGAAGAAAATCACGCTTCTCTATCATCTCAAGTGCAGCAGCTTACAGACGTTGTCATGGCCCTGCTGAACAAAAAGCCAAAACCTTCTTCTTGATCAGAGTTTTGATGATCACAGCCCAAGGGGAGAGAAAAGAAAGCATAATCCAAGGGGGAGAGAAAAGAAAGCATAATCCAAGGGAGAGAGCCTAACCCAAGGGAAAGAAGAATGGTACAAAGCAAAGTCTGAGGGGGAGCAAGGAAGAAAAGCTTCGTCTGAAGGGGAAAAACAAGAACAAGGAGTATCGTCCTAGGAAGTTATACTGTTGTATTATTGTAAAAAAATTTTTTGCTCAGATATACATTATAATTCTTTATTGTTTTCTGCTTTGTAATACCATTGTAATATTCGACTCTGATTACATCACATTGATGTAACAATAAATCATAAAGAGGTATTATTCAGAAAACATCGTCTTGATGTAAATCTGGCTCATTAAACTGTTGTTTCTATCTAACTATGTCTTATGCAGATTTTCGTGGTATGGTCTGTAATCATCAAAAAGGGGGAGAATGTTAGATCAAGATGATCAAGGAGGAAAATGTTAGATCAAGAATGTCCCTAAGTTTTGACTAATTCTGAAGCAGACGAAACAAGCCATCAAGACTTGACAAGAGGCGAAAGCAGCAACAGACGAACATGATTCTTCAAAATTTGAAGTGTTACGTGCGTCCAAGAGCCAAGCCATCGATACGATCTTGCACGCAGACGAAAGAAGACTACTCAAGTTGAAGACCTTCGTCCAGTCCGAGTGAAAAAAGACAAAAGGATGAGGCGAAACAAAGAAGTTTGAAGACTCATTTCGTCTATCCAAAAGTGAAGTTCAGTTGAAGTCTCGCGCCAAGATTTAAAATCTAAAGGAGTCATCATAAGAAGAATCCAAGATCTATATGGGGATCTGCGCTTTCACATCCAAAGTCAAAAAGGTCTCTACCTTTTTGTCACATCTCATACAAAGTCGTAAGAAAGGAAGCTGCGCACGCAATTCGATCTGAGATATATTCGCTGCAACTCTCATCTATCAATCAAGGACAACTGACAACCTTTTTGGAAAGTTCTCAAGAAGATCTCCAACGACTCTCAACGGCATTCAAATGAGTCTAACGGCTATTTGAAGAAGATTCCTATAAAAGGACTTCACCACGACCAGAACAAGTTGGCGAATACGCTTATCTGCTATCTTTAAGAATTCGCTCACTGCCAAGCTCTGTTATTGAAAACACCTCTCTGCGTAGAGGAAAAACTTTGTTTTTTCTACATCTCTTAAAAAGTCCACATTGTTTGGCATTTTAGCCTAAGGAGGCTGTGTTTCAAAGAATACCTTTGTATTAGCCTGTGGAGGCTGGGTTCAAAGAATACCTTGTTGGTTTAGCCTGAAGATTTCCCACTCTTGTTGGACTTAAAGCTTGAAGATACTTTGGAGTCTCTCTTGTTGTTTTGCTTTTGATGTTTATGTAATTTTGGTTTTCTTAGATAAATTGTAATTAGGAGTTTCCTATGTATTGATTGTTTAGTTTAGGCATGTATGTGGTTGTTCTTTGTGTGAATACACTGGAGAGCTTGGGAATCTAGTGTGATTTCTCATGTATCAAATGTTTGATTTCCCACTCAAACTTGTTTTGAAAATGTCTTTGGTAACCAATGAGGTAATAGATTACCAACGTAGGTAGTTAACTACCAACAAACGAGGTAATCAACTACCTTGATGGGTAAGCGAGTGTGGAAATTCATTTGTTACTGGAGTAATCGATTACCCCCTCGGGTTAATCGATTACCATGGCTAAAAATCACCCTGGAAACCTTTGTTCACTAGTTTAATCGATTACCAACCCCTGGCAGTCGATTACCCCTATCAGAAAAACATTAAGTTGCCCAAATTGAGTTTTTAATTGAATCTATAAATACTCTTTTCTCAAAAATTAACATAAGATCTTGGAACATAAGTTTTAGAAAAGTTCATACACTTTCAAATTCTCTCTAAACTGAGTTTATCATCTTTTCCAAGAAACCCATAAAGAACTTCAAGAGTTTATCAAGTTTTCGTAAAGAAAGGGCAAAACTTGATCTTTTCTCTGATTGGGTGGTATTCATTGTGTTTTCTTTTGTGATCGGATCTACACTCTAGGGTGTTTTCTAAACGATCTTTTGTTTACCTTTTGATTTCGGGTTGTTACTCTAGGAGAGAGGTCTCTCTGGAAAGAGTAAAGGACTTTGAGAAGGGTGTTCTCAAAGGTTTGATCTTGGGTGTTCAAGGTCGGGGAAGAACTGTTCTTTGGGTTAAAGGACAGGTTTTGGGTGTTTTGATTTCGTTTTTGTGTTGCTTGTTGCGAGTGAATGTAAAAGAACACAAAAGGGATCATTTGATAGTGGAAAACCGATCGCAGCGGTTGTTGGGTTAGGATTTGGATGTAGGCGATGGGCGAACCAGTATAAAATCAGCGTGCACTCTTCTTCTTCCTTCTTCTCTTTACCGTTTACCATTAATTGATGCTATCTTGGTTTATCTTCTGCAATTTGTTCAGTAATTGACTTGGTAATTAACTCGGTAATTGACTCGGTAATCAACTAAAACTGGAACAGTTAGATACTGATATTGATTACGTTGTATATTGATTACTAACGTGTTTCTGATTTTTCCTTTTGGTATTTCCGCTGTGTATCTTTGATAGTTCTCGTTAATCTGTCTCATCTATTGATAGGTAATCAAGAATAGTTTTGTTTGAATTAAAAGGAATTAGAAACTCGCAAAAATTGGGCTATAGTGGAAATAGAATCTATTCACCCCCCCTCTAGATTCACACATAGGGACCAACAATTGGTACCAGAGCTTTATCTAGTAGGTTGCTCTAGTTTTTGATCCATAGTTCCTTAGAATGGCCGGTAATCAATTACCATTCGCTGAAGGTGCCTCTATTAATAGACCTCCTTTGTTTTGTGGTGATAACTATCCTTTTTGGAAAGTGAGGATGAAAATTTTTATGGAGTCTGTACATAGAAGCATTTGGCAAGCGGTTGTGACTAATTTCAAGGTCCCCACATACATAGAAAATGGGAATGAGATTGAAAAACCTTTGAGAGATGGGAACAAGAAGAAATTAGGAGAGCTGAAAATGATGCAAAAGCTTTAAATATCATACATTCTACTTTGAATTCAGATGAATTTTTCAGAATTTCAGCTTGCAACACAGCCAAAGAAGCTTGGGATCTAATAAGGGTCACACACGAAGGAACCGCTGAAGTACGAAGGGCAAGGAAGAATACCTTGATCCAAGAATACGAAACCTTTAGAATGGCACAAGGTGAGTCCGTGATGGATATGCAAAAACGTTTCACACACATCGTAAACCATCTCAAAGGACTTGGTAAGATCTTCGTTGAGGAAGAAGTCAATGTGAAGGTGCTGAAATCCTTGAGCAGAAAATGGCAACCAACTGTCACTGCAATCACTAAATCAAAGAACCTAGCCTTGATGACAAGTGCAGAGTTATTTGGTAAGTTGAGGGAATATGAAATGGATATGTCATGTATTGCTGATGAAGAACAAAAAGATAAGAAAGCCAAAGGTCTAGCACTCAAGATGGAAGACACAGCTAGTGAGAGTGATGCATCAAGCTGTGGTAGTGAATCTGAACAGGAAAATATGAATCTCATGGTAAGAAAATTCAAAATGTTCATGAAGAAGAACAACAACAAAAGGAGATTCAACAATTTCAGAAAAGGCTTCAAGAGGAATGAGAGTTCATCTTCAAAGGTCACTTGTTATGAGTGTGGAAAAATGGGTCACTACAAATCGGAGAGCCCCAACATGAAGAAAAGTAACAGCAGTGAGCCTAGAAGAGTAGAACATGAAGAAAGGCCCAAGAAGGACAGATTTCGCAAGAAAAAGGCATACATAGCTTGGGAAGAGAATGATTCCTCAACCTCTAGTGGAAGTGATAATGAAGAAGCAAATTTGTGTCTCATGGCTAATTCAACATCCGATGATGAGGTATGCTTGAGAGCCAAACACTCAACTTGGTATTTGGATAGTGGCTGCTCAAGACATATGACTGGCGACAAGAGCAATTTTATCTCCTTCAAATCAAAAAGAATCGGTTCAGTAGTGTATGGAGATAACAACAAAGGGAAAATACTGGGTATAGGTGCAGTTGGAGACAAATCCAACACTGTGATTGAAGATGTACTGCTTGTGGAAGGTTTGAAATTCAATCTTCTTTGTATTAGCCAACTATGCGACAAAGGCTATCAAGTATCATTCGATAATGGTTGCTGCAAGATCAGTAGCAGTGATTCGAGTGAGGTATTAATGGTCGGTAAGAGACATGGTAACATCTACATCCTTGAACTTGATCATACATCATCATATCATGCATGTCTTATGTCAAACGATGATTTATCATGGCTTTGGCATAGACGTATAGCTCATATTGATGTTCATCAGCTGAACAAGCTTTCTTCTAAGAAACTAGTACAAGGGTTACCTAACTTGAAGTTCAAAAGAGAAGGCCTATGTGATGCATGCAGAAAGGCAAGCGATCTAAGCTCCTTTAAAACCAAAAATGTTGCTTCAACTTCTAGACCACTTGAGCTACTACACATGGATCTCTTTGGTCCATCTAGAACTACTAGTTTGGGTGGAAACCTATATGGACTGGTTTTAGTAGATGATTTCTCTCGTTTTGCTTGGGTTGCATTTATACCAAATAAAGACAAGACCTTCAAAGTTTTTAAAACTCTTGCCAAAAGGATACAAAACGAAAAAGATTTGAAAATCAAGTCTCTTAGAAGTGATCATGGAGGGGAATTTGAAAATGAACCTTTTGAAAAATTTTGTGAAAAATATGGAATCGATCACAACTTTTCCGCTCCAAGAACTCCGCAACAAAACGGGGTTGTTGAGAGGAAAAACAGATCCTTGATAGAACTAGCTAGAACTATGTTAAGTGAGAGTGCACTTGCCTAAACACTTTTGGGTGATGCAGTTTCACGCTTGCTATGTTCTAAAGAAGGTGTGATTCGTCCCTTTTTAAAGAAAACCCCTATGAACTCTATAAGGACAAGAAACCAAATATTTCTCATTTTAGAGTATTCGGGTGCAAATGTTTTGTTCTGAATAATGGCAAAGAGCCACTTGGAAAGTTTGACGCCAAGGCGGATGAGGGTGTGTTTATTGGGTATTCATCAACAAGTAAAGCATACAGAGTTTTCAATAAAAGGAGAATGTGCATTGAAGAATCTGTACATGTAAAGTTTGATGAATCTAATAATCCCCAAAAGGGAAGTGTTTTTGTTGATGATAATGAGATTACGGGTGAAACAAGACAACAAACCACATTTACTGACAAGATACACCAACCAATTCTCATGAGCCGCAAGAGAATGGAGGAAACCAAGAGACCTATCTCTTGACAACATCATTGGTGACATCCATAAGGGAGTATCCACAAGATCCTCTCATAATATGTTCTATGATGATTATACATTTGTATCTCAATTTGAACCCTCTTGTGTTGATGATGCTATAAATGATGAATTTTGGATGAATGCTATGCACGAGGAGTTAAATCAATTTAAAAGGAATGACGTTTGGGAGTTAGTACCTTTTAATAGAGATATGAATCTAATTGGAACAAAATGGGTGTTTAAGAATAAGATAGATGAAAATGGAATAGTGGTTAGGAATAAGGCAAGATTAGTAGCTAAGGGATATAATCAACAAGAAGGAATAGAATTTGATGAAACATATGCCCCAGTTGCTAGATTAGAAGCTGTAAGAGTCTTACTTGCTTTTGCCTGCATTCATGATTTTAAGTTGTTTCAGATGGATGTTAAAAGTGCGTTCTTTAATGGCTACATCAACGAGGAAGTCTTTGTTTCACAACCTCCTGGTTTTTGACGATTACCACGAGCATGTGTACAAGCTAAAGAAGGCCCTCTACGGTCTGAAGCAAGCCCCTAGACAATGGTATGAAAGGTTAAGTAAGTTTCTTTTGTCAAAAGGATTCAACAGAGGTAATGTTGACAAAACTCTTTTCATAAGGACAAAGTCTAACAGTATTTTATTGGTCCAAGTGTATGTTGATGATATCATTTTTGGATCAACTAATCAATCTCTGTGTGAAGAATTTGTGGAAAGCATGCAGGGAGAGTTTGACATGTCTATGATGGGAGAACTCAAATTCTTCCTAGGACTGCAAGTCAAGCAACTGAAAGAAGGAACCTTTATACATCAAGCAAAGTACACCAAAGAGTTGTTGAAGAAATTCGACATGGAAAGTTGTAAGATCTCTAATATACCTATGTCAACTAATCTCTTTTTAGATAATGATGCTACAGGACTAGAAGTGGACCAAACAAAGTACAGAGGGATCATTGGATCACTCTTGTATCTCACAGCGAGCAGACCGGATATAATGTTCAGTGTTTGTGTTTGCGCGTGATTTCAATCTGCACCAAAACAATCACACACATGATGCTTTGTGAAGAAAATTGGAAGTATCTTAAAGGAACAACGAACTGCGGTTTATGGTATCCCAAAGGTACGTCCCCTACTCTAGTCGGTTTTAGTGACTCAGATTTTGCAAAGGTTGCAAACGATAGAAAGAGCACGAGTGGTGTATGTCACTTGTTTGGAGAAAGCTTAGTCTCATGGTACAAGCAAGAAACAAGCATGTGTTGCTCTATCAATAGCGAGTACGAGTATGTTGTTGCGGGTAGTTTGTTGTGCTCAAACCATTTGGTTGAAGCAACAACTTGAGGATTTTGGACTAAAGCTTGATCACATTCCTATCAAGTGTGATAATACAAGTGCAATCAGTATCACGAAGAACCCAGTTTTGCACTCAAGGACAAAGCATATTGAGGTGCGCCATCATTTCATAAGGGATCATCTTTGAGAAAGGTGACTGTGAAGTGGAGTTCATTGAAACGGAGAACCAACTCGCGGATATCTTCACGAAGCCCCTACCTAAGGAGAGATTCTTCAAACTTAGAACCAATCTTGGTATCCTAAGTGAGGAACACCTCTCATGAATTCTCTAAGTATGGTAAGTTGGATCATTCATAGTGCTCCAACAAGGTATGAGTTCATTACATTACATAGTCATGACCATTTATGTTTCAAAACATGCAAAATCAAGTGTTTTCAATGTTTCTGATATAGATAATCGATTACCATTTCGTTTCAATCGATTACCTAGCTTGATTTCAAAGTTTTTGGTGAATTACTCTCTAGAGTAATCGATTACCCCACCTGTGTCGATTACCACGATTTCAAAATGAGTTTTTCAGTTTGTGAGCAGCTGGAGTAATCGATTACCTTGGTCAGTTAATCGATTACCTTGGCCTTTGTTTTCAAAGTTTTTGGTTACTCCTTTGGAGTAATCAATTACCACGTAAAGTGTAATCGATTACCTCATTTGATGAAAGGGTTTTTCAAGTGTTTTTCATGGTTTTGGGCCTAATCGATTACAATTTCTTAGACTCCAATACTTTGTTCATTGAATCTAACCTCAATTGTGGAAGTTTTATAAGTGATTTTCAGGTTTTGGGTTTCATTCTACACATCTCACAAACCCTAAAACCCCCTTTCATCTTCTTCATCTTCTCCACCACCACCATCAATGGAAGAGCAAGGACGAGGCAAGCGGATCAAGCATGTAGGTCACAAGCCTAAGCCAAGAGTTTCACCCCGAGGGTGAATCCTCCTCCAAGAGGAAAGAACCCACATCTCCCGGAGAAACCGTGGCACGCCCAATCAATCCGTGGTTCACCTCTACTGCACAAGAATCACGTTTCTATGGAGATTTCGCAAACAAGGAACTCGTTCCGGCGAAGATTTTGGACCTCCGATGGCTGGATGCACAAGGGTTCACATTTCACTCTTTGCTCCGAGATCAGAACCTTGAGAAGTTTGTTGGTCTGAAGGGTCACATATACCCCGATCTAGTGAGAGTTTTCTACTCCAACCTCCGACCACACCAAGCCACCGGAATGGTAATCTCAGAGGTAAAAGGCAAACCTATGATTTTGACTCATGACATATTTTTCCGTTTTGCTGGATTTAAGAATGAAGGTATACGTGTTGGACCTAAAGCTTGTAGATACAGTTATGATAGATACAGTTATGACTCTCTTAGTGGTTTTGGTTTTGATAAATGTATTTTCGGTTTTCCATAGATGAAGTGTAATTAGGATTGATCCATGTATTGTTTGTTGAGTTTAGGCATGAATGTGTTGAGTTCTTTGTTTGAGGCCCCAGAGAATGGTTAAAACTTGAGTATGGATGATCATGTGACTAATGTTTGATTTCCCTATGTGAAAAACAGTTTTGAAAAACCTGGAAATCCATTTTTCACTGATGTAATCGATTACAGGGGTGATGTAATCGATTACATTTGTTTTCCTCTCTGGTGTAATCGATTACATTATTTTTGCTCTCTGGTGTAATCGATTACATGGTTGATGTAATCGATTACATGGCTTGGCCTCACTGATGTAATCGATTACATCTCCAATGTAATCGATTACATGGTTTGAAATTCACTTGTTTCGGGTTTCCCTCTTCAATGTAATCGATTACATGCTCGTGATAATCGATTACATGCCTGGAAAAATCAGTTTGGAGGCTCTAACGGCTAGTGTAATCGATTACATGCATTTGGGATCAATTACATTGACCGTTGTAGCTCAGATTTGCACGTTTTCTTCCTCCAAATTGGTTCTATAAGTATAATCTTGATGAACATATGAAGTTGCTGAAAACCTAGCTTCTTGAATCAACTCTTACACTTTCATATGCTCTTTACATAGAGTTCATCAAGGTTTTCAAAGACAAAGGGAAACTTGATTCATTCCTCGTGATTGGGTGGATTTCATAGTGTTCATTTGTGATCGATTCTGCACTTGAGGTGTATTCTTTCTTGATCTTTGTATTTTCCAATTCTGGGTTGTTGCTCTAGGAGAGAGGTCTCTCTAGATAGAGCATTGTGTTTGAGAAGTGATTCTCAAAGTTTTGATCTTGGAGGTGCCAAGGTGCAGGAAGTTGTTCTTGAGGTTGAAGAACATTTTTTGGGTGTTTTGATTTTGTTTGTATTGCTTGTTGCGAGTGAATGTAAAAGGATACAAAAGGAATCATTTGATAGTGGAAAGCCAATCGCAATGTTGTTGGGTTGGACGGACGTAGGCGATTGGCGAACAAAAGTATACATCATTGTGCACTCATCTTCTTCCTTACTCTCTTTACAGTTTTCACTATATTGTTATTGATCATATTCTGCTTTGTATTTGGAAACTGCATTGATAATCAACTCATTAATTGGTTTAGGAATAGAATCAGTAATTGAACTTGTAATTGAATCTGTAATTAAAAGATAATTGATAGGTAATCAAGATTAGCTTTCGGTTGAATTAAAAGGAATTAGAAACACGCGAATTTGGGGTAAAGTTTAACAAGAATCTATTCACCCCCCCCCTCTAGATTCACACATAGGGACCAATAATTGGTACCGAGCTTCATCTAGTAAATTACTCTAGAATTTGATCCAATAGTTCCTTAGAATGGTGGAAATCAATTACCATTTCTTGAAGGTGCCTCTATTAATAGACCTCCTCTGTTTTGTGGAGATAACTATCCCTTTCGGAAAGTTAGAATGAAAATTTTTATGGAGTCTGTAAATAGAAACATCTGGCAAGCTGTAGTAACTGATTACAAGGTTCCAACACACACAGTAGATGGAAATGAGGTTGAAAAACCATTTGAGAAATGGGAACCTGGAGAAATTAGGAGAGCTGAAAATGATGCTAAAGTTTTAAATATAATACATTCCGCATTAAACTCTGATGAATTTATTAGAATTTCGGCTTTGTACAATGACGAAAGAGGCATGGGATCTTATCATGGTGACTCATGAAGGTACTCTGAGGTGAGAAGAGCTAGAAAGAACACACTCATCCAAGAGTATGAAATGTTCAGAATGGCACAAGGTGAGTCCATTATGGACATGCAGAAACGATTCACACACATTGTGAATCATCTAAAAGGACTTGGCAAAGTATTCGTTGAAGAAGAAGTCAACGTGAAGGTCTTTGAAGTCTTTAAGCGAGAAAGTGGCAACCAACAGTCCACGGCAATTACTGAATCCAAGGACTTGGCCTTGATAACAAGTCTTGAGTTGTTTGGTAAGTTGAGAGAATACGAGATGGACATGTCTCGAATTCTTGATGAAGAGCAGAAAGATAAGAAAGCCAAGAGTTTAGCACTCAAAATGGAGGACACAGCTAGTGATAGTGATGCATCATCAAGCTGTGGAAATGAGTCTGAGCAAGAAAACATGAACCTCATGGTAAGAAAATTCAAGAAGTTCATGAGGAAGAACAACAACAAGAAGAGGTTTAATAATGCTAGAAAAGCCTCATCTTCAAAGGTCACATGCTATGAATGTGGCAAGGCTGGACACTACAGATCGGAGTGTCCCAACTTAAAGAAATCAAACAGCAGTGATCCTAGAAGAGTGGAGCAAGAAGAAAGACCCAAGAAGGACCGGTTTCGCAAGAAGAAGGCCTACATTGCTTGGGAAGAAAATGACTGCTCATCCTCCAGTGAGAGTGAAAATGAAGAAGCCAACTTGTGTCTTATGGCAAATTCAGATTCTGATAATGAGGTAAGTGATTCTGATTCATCTACTCAAGATTATGATGAACTGTATACTGCTTTTTGTGAGCTCTTCAAAGAAGCAGAAAAATTTGAAAAATTGAGTAAGGTTCAGAAAATTAAAATTTCAGATTTAGAAAATGAAATTTCGGTTTTAAAGAACAATGTTCAAAATCTGAAAAAGGAAAATGATGACTTGAAACTACCCTTTTTAAAGTGTAAATTGTTTATTGCCCCTTTGAAAAAGAATAACAAGAAGTTCTACACATTTAAACAAACCAGTAATAACAGAACTTTCTCATGTAGTTATTGTATGCAACCTGGACATAACAACTATAATTGCATGATTAGAAAGAAAGGTTTAGATAGTGGATTGTTTAAATGGATTAAGAAAGATAGTCATTGTTCTAACATGAAAGGACCCAATAAGATTTGGGTACCAAAAACCAAATGATATCTTTCTCTGTGTAGGTGTGCTTGAGAGCCAAACACTCAACATGGTATTTGGATAGTGGCTGCTCAAGACATATGACGGGTGACAAGAGCAACAAAGAATCTGGTTCAGTAGTGTATGGAGATAATAACAAAGGTAAAATACTGGGTATTGGTGCTGTTGGAGACAAATCCAACTCTGTGATCGAGGATGTACTGCTTGTGGAAGGTTTGAAGTTCAATCTTCTGAGTATTAGCCAATTATGTGACAAAGGCTATCAAGTATCATTTGACAAAGACTGCTGCAAAATCAATAACAGCGATTCGAATGAGGCATTGATGGTTGGTAAGAGACGTGGTAACATCTATATCTTTGAACTTGATCATTCATCATCATATCATGCATGCCTTACGTCAAGCGATGATTTGTCATGGCTTTGGCATAGACGTATAGCTCATATTGATGTTCATCAACTAAATAAACTGTCATCTAAGAATCTAGTACAAGGGTTACCCGATTTAAAATTCAAAAGAGAAGGCCTATGTGATGCATGTCAGAAAGGCAAGCAATCTAGAAGCTCCTTCAAATCTAAAAATGTTGTTTCAACTTCTAGACCGCTTGAATTGCTGCACATGGATCTCTTTGGTCCATCTAGAACTGCTAGTTTGGGTGGAAACCTATATGGACTAGTTGTAGTAGATGACTACTCTCGTTTTACTTGGGTGGCATTTATACCAAGTAAAGACACCACTTTCAAAGTTTTCAAAATACTTGCTAAAAAGATTCAAAACGAAAAAGATTTGAAAATCAAGTCCATTAGGAGTGATCATGGAGGTGAATTTGAAAATGAGTCTTTTGAAAAGTTTTGCGAAAAATATGGAATCGATCACAACTTTTCCGCTCCAAGAACTCCACAACAAAATGGGGTTGTTGAGAGGAAAAACAGATCTTTAGTAGAATTAGCAAGAATTATGTTAAATGAAAGTGATTTGCCTAAATATTTTTGGGTGATGCAGTTGTCCATCGCTTGCTATGTTCTAAATAGAATTGTGATTCGTCTATTTTAAAGAAAACCCCTATGAACTCTATAAAGACAAGAAACCCAATATCTCTCATTTTCGGGTATTTGGGTGCAAGTGTTTTGTTTTGAATAATAGCAAAAAGCCTCTTGGTAAGTTTGATGCCAAGGCTGATGAGGGTGTGTTTATTGGGTATTCATCATCAAGTAAAGCATATAGAGTATTTAATAAAAGGAGAATGTGCATTGAGGAATCTGTGCATGTTAAGTTTGATGAAACTAATAATCCCCAAAAGGGAAGTGTGTTTGTTGATGATGATGAGCATGTAGGTGAAGAAAGCACTAGCAAAGAAGAACAGCAAGAGCCACCAACCACTTCTCATGATCTTCCAAAAGAATGGAGGAAACCAAGAGATTTATCTCTTGACAACATCATTGGTGACATCCATAAGGGAGTAACTACTAGATCTACTCTTAACATGTTTTGTGATGATTATGCATTTGTATCTCAATTTGAACCCTCTTGTATTGATGATGCTGTGAACGATGAATTTTGGATGATTGCTATGCATGAGGAGTTGAATCAATTTAAAAGGAATAACGTATGGGAGTTAGTACCTTTTAAAAGAGATATGAATGTAATTGGAACAAAATTAGTGTTTAAGAATAAGCTAGATGAGAACGGTGTTGTGGTTAGGAATAAGGCTAGACTAGTAGCTAAGGGTTATAATCAACAAGAAGGAATAGATTTCGGTGAAACATATGCCCCTGTTGCTAGACTAGAAGCTGTTAGAGTTTTGCTTGCTTTTGCCTGTATACATGATTTCAAGTTATTTCAATTGGATGTTAAGAGTGCTTTCTTGAATGGCTATATAAATGAAGAAGTTTTTGTTTCACAACCTCCTGGATTCACTGATTTCAGATACCCTGAGCATGTGTACAAACTGAAAAAGGTCCTCTATGGCCTAAAACAAGCCCCTAGACAATGGTATGAAAGGTGAGTAAGTTTTTGTTGTCAAAAAGGGTTCAAAGAGAGGTAATGTTGATAAGACTCTCTTCATAAGGAGAAAGTCAAACTGTATTTTGTTGGTTCAAGTTTACGTTGATGATATCATTTTTGGATCAACTAACAAATCTCTGTGTGAAGAGTTTGTGAATAGCATGCAGGGGGAGTTTGACATGTCTATGATGGGAGAACTCAAATTCTTCCTAGGACTGCAAGTCAAACAACTGAAAGATGGAATCTTCATACATCAAGCAAAATACATCAAGGAATTACTGAAGAAATTCGACATGGAGAGTTGTAAGATCTCTACTATCCCTATGTCAACTAATCTCCATTTGGATAATGATGCATTTGGACAAAGTGTAGACCAATCAAGATATAGAGGGATCATTGGATCACTCTTGTATCTTGACAAGTAGACCGGACATCATGTTCGGTGTGTGTGTTTGTGCAAGATTTCAATCTGCACCAAAGGAATCACACATGACATTTGTGAAGAAAATCTTGAAGTATCTCAAAGGAACTACTTAACCTGTGGTTTGTGGTATCCTAAAGGTACGTATCCTACATTGGTTGGTTTTAGTGATCTTGACTTTTTGGTTGTAAACCGATAGGAAAAGTACTAGTGGAGTATGTCACTTGTTTGGAGAAAGCTTAGTCTCTTGGTATAGCAAGAAGCAAGCCTGTGTTGCTCTATCCACAGCTGAGGTAGAGTATGTGGCTGCTGGAAGCTGTTGTGCCCAGACAATCTGGTTGAAGCAACAACTTGAAGATTTTGGACTAAAGCTTGATCACATCCCAATCAAGTGTGACAACACAAGTGCAATTAGTATCACGAAGAATCCGGTCTTACACTCAAGAACAAAGCACATCGAGGTGCGTCATCACTTCATTAGAGATCATGTTGAGAAAGGAGATTGTGAGGTGGAATTCATTGACACAGAAAATCAACTCGCGGATATCTTCACAAAGCCTCTACCTAAGGAGAGGTTCTTCAAACTTAGAACCAATCTTGGTATACTAAGTGAAGAACATCTCACATAAGTGTTGTAAGTATGATAGTTTAATCATTCATTGTGCTTAAATTTGGTATGAATTCATTGCATTACATGATCTTGACCATTAACATGAAGAATCAAACGTTTTTCAATCATTCTATATGTGAAATCCATGAACATTGCAGTACATAGCCTATTTTCAACTTGATTTGTGATTTTCTATAGGATGTAATCGATTACAACATGTATGTAATCGATTACAGTATTTTTTGCTCGATGTAATCGATTACGGGTTCAATGTAATCGATTACAACAGATGGGTTTCGGATGTAATCGATTACAGTCCCAATGTAATCGATTACATGGTGGTTGATTTCGGATGTAATCGATTACATCAAATGTGTAATCGATTACATGGGTGCTCTGCTTCACAAATACCTTGTTTTTCCTCTAATGTAATCGATTACATCATATATGTAATCGATTACATGCGCTCTGAAAGGGTTTTTCAGAGTTGTTCTTCGTTTCCGGGCTTGGTGTTTTTGCATTCTTGGAAGCCCATTCCTAGATTCATTGTTTCTAGTCTGCATTGTGAGGCATTTTAGTTGTGTTTTAGGTTTTTGATTTCACCTTCTCATTCATAAACCCTAAAATCTCAAGAGCCCCCATTCTCTCTCTCGTGAACTTTGAACCATCTCCTTCCTCATCTTCAACCTTCAATCTTTTCTTCTTTATCACCAACATTCAACCATGGACGGACAAGGAAGCAGCAAAAGGATGAAAGCTAGAGCTAGCCGAGACATCCAAGAGGAAAGACGTACCAAGAAGAGACAAGAAACCTCTTCCAAAAGGAAGGCTTCGAAGAATCTCAGTGCATCACAACCCATGGTTCACCACGAAGGAACAAGAAACTCGTTTCTTCACCGATTTCAAACAGGGGAACTCGTACCCCCAAAGATTGTGGACTTAAGATGGCTGGACCATGAAGGATTTACCTTTCACTCCATGCTCCGAGATCAGAACTTGGAGAAATTTGTTGGGCTGAGGGGTTTCATTTACCCTGATTTGGTAAGGGTGTTCTACTCTAATCTGAAATATCACCCTAACTCGGAAGAGTTATGTCCTGAGTTAAAGGAGTATCCATTGTTCTGACTTCTGACATATTCTTCAATCTTGGTGGAATAACGAATGAGGGTATAGTCCCTACTATGGAAAATCTGGCAGAGGAAGGCATTGAACTACAGAAGGATGCTTTTTATATGAGCATGTTGAAAAATCCAGAGGTTTGGGAGGCTGAAATAACAGCAAGGAGAGAACGAGGTATGAGGAAGACTTTTGGTATTGGTGGTCTCAACATTGACGCAACCGTCTTCTTCATTATACAATATCTTTGAGTTTTGGCTGCTAGGGGTACCAATCATGCACAGCTCATGGAAGAAGATATGATTTTGATGGCTGCCCTGAAAAATGGAATTCAGATTGATTGGGGTCATGTTGTCATGGACAACATGACCAAGGTAAAGAAATTTCATGAATTCAAATGTCCATATGGTTTGTTTATCTCACGTGTTCTGGAGCAGTGTCAAGTGGATGTCTCCAATGAGCACAGAGAATTGGTCAGGGATATCCATGTTCTTGGTGATATGATGCTGAAAAAGATGAGGTTGACCAAGACAGCAGAAGGCTGGATATCTAGAGAAGAAATTCAACAACAACAACAAGACCAACCACAACAACAACAACAACAACAAGAACAACCACAACCAGAAGAACATCCTCCTTCTGATGATGATGGGGATTCAAGAAGTTGGGGAGTACATCCCTAAGTCTAGATTTGAGTCCATTGTCATTGATAGGCTGAATGAGATGGATAAGCGCCAAGATGATCTGGGAAAGCAGATTAAAGAATTGGAAAGGAATCAAAATCTGCATTTCCTTGACATGAAGTCCTTGATGGAATCCATCATGGAGCGCCTCAACTAAGATGATGATGATGGTGATGATCAGTGACCCCCCTCTCTGTATCTCTCTTTTTGGTTTGATATACCAAATAGGGGGAGAATAGTTAGGTTATCCTAGATAGGGGGAGTTGAGAGTTGAGATTAGCTTTGATAGGCTTCTAGTATTGATTAGTGATTTGAAGTTATGTTTTTACTGTTTTATTGAAAATCTGAACTATGTTATTGCTTTTGGATATTGAATAAAATTTGCTTTGAGATTCTGTTATGATTCATTGGTCTTGATCTATAAAATTGTGATTGAATCATGTCATACATATTTGAATGAATGATTGATTAGTAGTGCATATGCATATTATATTTTCTGGAAAATTCTAACATATGCAGGTATGTCAAAGAACAACACATATCCTAAAACTCTAGGAAAACCTCAACTATGATTTGGTACATCAAAACCAAAAAGGGGGAGATTGTTGGACCTAAAGCTTGTAGATACAGTTATGACTCTCTTAGTGGTTTTGGTTTTGATAAATGTATTTTCGGTTTTCCATAGATGAAGTGTAATTAGGATTGATCCATGTATTGTTTGTTGAGTTTAGGCATGAATGTGTTGAGTTCTTTGTTTGAGGCCCCAGAGAATGGTTAAAACTTGAGTATGGATGATCATGTGACTAATGTTTGATTTCCCTATGTGAAAAACAGTTTTGAAAAACCTGGAAATCCATTTTTCACTGATGTAATCGATTACAGGGGTGATGTAATCGATTACATTTGTTTTCCTCTGGTGTAATCGATTACATGGTGTATGTAATCGATTACATTATTTTTGCTCTCGGTGTAATCGATTACATGGTTGATGTAATCGATTACATTTAACCTCATTGATGTAATCGATTACATCTCCAATGTAATCGATTACATGGTTTGAAATTCACTGTTTAGGTTTCCTCTTCAATGTAATCGATTACATGCTCGTGGTAATCGATTACATGCCTGGAAAAATTAGTTTGGAGGCTCTAACGGCTAGTGTAATCGATTACATGCATTTGGGATCAATTACATTGACCGTTGTAGCTCAGATTTGCACGTTTTCTTCCTCCAAATTGGTTCTATAAGTATAATCTTGATGAAACATATGAAGTTGCTGAAAACCTAGCTTCTTGAATCAACTCTTACACTTTCATATGCTCTTTACATAGAGTTCATCAAGGTTTTCAAAAACAAAGGGAAACTTGATTCATTCCTGTGATTGGGTGGATTTCATAGTGTTCATTTGTGATCAGATTCTACACTTGAGGTGTATTCTTTACTGATCTTTGTATTTTCCAATTCTAGGTTGTTGCTCTAGGAGAGAGGTCTCTCTAGATAGAGCATTGTGTTTGAGAAGTGATTCTCAAAGTTTTGATCTTGGAGGTGCCAAGGTCTGGGAAGTTCTGTTCTTCAGGTTGAAGAACAGTTTTGGGTGTTTTGATTTCTGTTTGTATTGCTTGTTGCAGAGTGAATGTAAAAGGATACAAAAGGAATCATTTGTATTGAGCACTTGCAAGCACAAGGAATCGAGCTTCACAAAGATTCGTTCTTTATGAGCCTACTCAAGAATCCCGAGGCATGGGAAGCGGAAAAGGCTGCAAGAAAGGAGCATGAGAAGAAGATCACCTACAACACCGGTGGGTTGAACGCCGACGATCGTCTTCTTCACTATACAAGTTGCTGGATCCTAGCTGCAAGAGGAGCCAACCACGCTCAGATCAATGAGGAAGACATGGTGATGATGGCTGCGTTGAAAAATGGCATTCAAATCGACTGGGCACATGTTGTGATGGACAACATGCTCAAGACGAGAAGGCTATTTGACAACAAATGTCCCTATTCTCTGTTTATTTCACGTTTGCTTGAGCATTTTCAGGTTGATACTACAAATGAAAGCAGAGACTTGGTGAAGGACATTCACATCATTGGAGACAAAGCGTTAAAGATGATGCAATTGACAAAAACTGATGCTGGATGGGTGCCAAGGGAAGAAGCCCTACAACAACAACAACAAACAGAAGCTGCAACCGATCCACCTTCTGATGATGATGATTCGGCGGCTGAGGAGTACATCCCTAAATCCCGTTTTGAATCAATTGTCATTGATAGGATGGATGAGCTGGAAGCTACCACTGCCAAAAGATTGGATGATATGGAGGCTGCAAGCAATGCTCGCTTCTTGGATCTCAAGGAGCTGCTGGAGTCTCTTCATACTCGCTTAGACGCACTCTAGTATTCCCTTCTTATCACTCTTCTCTCTTTTGCTTCTTGATATACCAAATAGGGAGAGAATGGATGTATAGGTTATCCTAGATAGGGGGAGTAGAATAGAGTAGCTTATATTGAGTAGTTGAGTAATATTGAGTAGTTTTTGGTAGCATTTGGTTCTGCGCTTTATGGTTGATCTGTTATTTCTATTATTTTTGGGTTGCTCTGAACAATTTATGTTTTTGGATATTTGAACTTGAACAATTCGATATGGTTGTAATAGTTTCGCTTTATGGTTTATATTCCGATTTTGTTTTTAATTCTTCTGGTCTTGATCTATGATTATGAATTGAATCATGTCTTATATTGTTGAATGGATGATTTTACTTGATGATTGATAGTATAATGCTCTGTTTAAGATAGATAGTACTGTGAATCTGAAATGTATATACTGCATATTTGGATATCTCTAACAGTTGCAGGATTCGTAGAAGATCAACACACATCCTAAACCTCTAGGAAAACCTTGGTTGAGATTTGGTACATCAAAACCAAAAAGGGGGAGATTGTTGGACTTAAAGCTTGAAGATGCTTTGGAGTCTCTCTTGTTGTTTTGCTTTTGATGTTTATGTAATTTTGGTTTTCTTAGATAAATTGTAATTAGGAGTTTCCTATGTATTGATTGTTTAGTTTAGGCATGTATGTGGTTGTTCTTTGTGTGAATACACTGGAGAGCTTGGGAATCTAGTGTGATTTCTCATGTATCAAATGTTTGATTTCAGACTCAAACTTGTTTTGAAAATGTCTTTGGTAACCAACTGAGGTAATAGATTACAAACAGTAGGTAGTTAACTACCAACAGCAGGTAATCAACTACCAAAAGTAGGTAACGGAGTGTGGAAATTCATTTGTTACTGGAGTAATCGATTACCCCCTCGGGTTAATCGATTACCATGGCTAAAAATCACCCTAGAAACCTTTGTTCACTGGTTTAATCGATTACCAACCCCTGGCAGTCGATTACCCCTATCAGAAAAACATTAAGTTGCCCAAATTGAGTTTTTAATTGAATCTATAAATACTCTTTTCTCAAAAATTAACATAAGATCTTGGAACATAAGTTTTAGAAAAGTTCATACACTTTCAAATTCTCTCTAAACTGAGTTTATCATCTTTTCCAAGAAACCCATAAAGAACTTCAAGAGTTTATCAAGTTTTCGTAAAGAAAGGGCAAAACTTGATCTTTTCTCTGACTGGGTGGTATTCATTGTGTTTTCTTTTGTGATCAGATCTACACTCCAGGTGTTTTCTAAACTGATCTTTTGTTTACCTTTTGATTTCTGGGTTGTTACTCTAGGAGAGAGGTCTCTCTGGATAGAGTAAAGGACTTTGAGAAGGGTGTTCTCAAAGGTTTGATCTTGGGTGTTCCAAGGTCAGGGAAGAACTGTTATTTGGGTTAAAGGACAGGTTTTTGGGTGTTTTAATTTCGTTTTTGTGTTGCTTGTTGCAGAGTGAATGTAAAAGAACACAAAAGGGATCATTTGATAGTGGAAAACCGATCGCAACAGTTGTTAGGTTGGGACTGGATGTAGGCAGTGGGCCGAACCAGTATAAATCACTGTGCACTCTTCTTCTTCCTTCTTCTCTTTACCGTTTACCATTAATTGCTGCTATCTTGGTTTATCTTCTGCAATTTGTTCAGTAATTGAATTGGTAATTAACTCGGTAATTGACTCGGTAATCAACTAAAACTGGAACAGTTAGATACTAATATTGATTACGTTGTATATTGATTACTAACGTGTTTCTGATTTTTCCTTTTGGTATTTCCGCTGTGTATCTTTGATAGTTCTCGTTAATCTGTCTCATCTATTGATAGGTAATCAAGAATAGTTTTGTTTGAATTAAAAGGAATTAGAAACTCGCAAAAATTGGGCTATAGTGGAACTAGAATCTATTCACCCCCTCCCCCCTCTAGATTCACACATAGGGACCAACAACTCTCAACGGCATTCAAATGAGTCTAACGGCTATTTGAAGAAGATGCCTATAAAAGGACTTCACCACGACCAGAACAAGTTGGCGAATACGCTTATCTGCTATCTTTAAGAATTCGCTCACTGTCAAGCTCTGTTATTGAAAACACCTCTCTGCGTAGAGGAAAAACTTTGTTTTTTCTACATCTCTTAAAAAGTCCACATTGTGTGGCATTTTAGCCTGAGGAGGCTGTGTTTCAAAGAATACCTTTGTATTAGCCTGTGGAGGCTGGGTTCAAAGAATTCCTTGTTGGTTTAGCCTGAGAAGGCTGGGATCAAAGAATATCTATAATAGCCAGAAGTGGCTGGGTTCAAAGAATACTTGTAAACCATTTCACGGTTTGTAGTGAAAACTTAGTGGTTGCTGGGTAACTGGACGTAGTCTTGTATAGACGAACCAGTATAAAAATATCTGTGCATTTATTTTATCTGCTAGTTAACTAACGGGGATAAATATACTTTAATGTTTATATATTAAAATCAATCGTTCAAGATAAACACTGTTTTGTCTGAACAAGCTTTGAACTCACAGACGAAACCCACAGACGAAAGGTACAGACCAAAGAAAATTTTTTTTTGAAATCACAATTCAACCCCCCTTCTTGTGATTTGTCTTTTACACCTTGGTTCAACCCCTGAGGAGTCCTCTATCAAGCCAGCATCAGTAGGATGCTTGCTTCTCTTTGGCCTATTCATTTGCAGAATGAACAAGAGAGAAGTTAGTTTAGAATAAAATGGATGGAGGTAGCAGAAACAAGACCAATAACAGGCATCAGATAATATTCACAATACATAGAATGCTCATGTTAAAGATCACATATGCACCTCGGTGCACTTTGATGCAAATAATCAAGGATGAGGGCATTAATGTATATTCATGGTATGTAATAGTCAACCTCAATGTATAGATCCAGTAAAAATATTAAAAGAAGCATGACGAGCATTTAAAATTAATTATTCATTGTAAAAGTGTTAAGTCCCAACTCATGCGAGGTGTATTCCTATGCACGTTTTTTCCTATTTTTGACTATTTTTAACCCCTGAAACACTTGAGCAAACCATCAACAAGTTCTAACACAATTTATTATAAATTAGAGCATTTAACAGTTGTTTTAGCTTCCTTAAGAGTGTTTAATGGACAATTTATTAGTTAAAAAGCGTATGCCGATAACTCACTTTTACGAGTTATCAATAGTCTACATAGTCTGCATCTAAGAATCCCTCAATCACAACTCCACCTTAGTGTCTCTTCCGATATGATAATCTTGAATCTAAAGTTCCATTCAGGTACCTTAGCGTCAACTTCAATCCCTCTCAATATGTTTATCCTAGGATCACCATGAACCTTCTGATAACACTTATGCCATCAAGTCTGATATCGTACAAACCAACCAATACAAGTGACTCTCCACTCCACTCACATAGGGAATCATCTCCATCATCCTCTTTTCTTCCTCTTAGATAAGAGCTTGGCCCCTTGAGAGCTTTGTGTAGTGCCCCAAAGGTATGCCCACAAGTTTAAATTCATACATTCTAAACCTTTTCACAAATTTCTTCACAGAGGCTAGCTAAGTTAGATGAAACACCCCATTCATCTAATCTCGTACTATATCTACTCCAAGAATGCATCTATCCATACCAAGATCTTTCATCTCAAATTCTGAGCTTAATTTTTCCTTGAGGTCATTGATCATCCACTTGTCTTGACTAGCTATAAAGATATCATCTAAATATAAGAACAGGTACAGATGATCCTTCCGTTCACTCAAAACGTAGACACAACTATCATAAATGTTCATCCTAAAGCCCATCTTCATAAAAAAAAAATCATCAAACTTCTTATACCACTACCTTTGACTGTGTTTCAGACCATAAAATGATTTTTGACTCTCTGATCCACTACAAATCCCTCTAGTTGCTCCATGTAAATGGCCTCATCCAGGTCTCCATGCAAAAAAAAAAAAAAAAAAAACTATCTTGACATCCAATTGTTCCAAGGTCAAATTAAACTGGTTAACAATGGACATCAAAATCCTGATAGAGCAATGCTTTACAACTTGTGAAAATATCTCATATCAATTTAAACTTTCAACTTGTGTAAAGTTCTTAACCACAAGCTTCGCCTTAAATTTCATCTTTTCAACCCCAGGAGTTCCATCTTTCTTCTTAAAGACCTACTTGCATATGAATACCCTTAGTGCCTTGTCCAAGTCTACAAGCCTCCAGGTGCTATTCTTCTTTAGCAAATCATGTTTTTCCTCAATGGCACATTACCATTGCTTCCTCTCCTTACTCTCTTATGCCTCCTTGAAGTTTCTCAATTTTTCTAAGCCTTTTATCACTTCAGCCACACTTAAAGCATAAAAAATAAGGCCAGCCTATCTAAAACTCTGGATTGGTTTTGGAACCTTCCTCTCTCTATCATGTATAAGCTCATAGTTACTCAAAACACATTTTAACCTCCTTGAGCTAAAGTTCCTTGCACAACTTTATTAAATATATCGTCTGATTCATTATATGATCCTATCAAACGATCCTTCTTGGGTTTGCTAGTAGATGCCTTCATCTCAATGTGAGTTTTCTTCCTCCCATCTTCAGAGTTCTCCCTAATCATTCTCAACATTGTCTCATCAAACGTTACATCTATACTAATAATGAGTTTGGAAGGTTTGGGTTCTAACCTTCATACCCTATATCCCTTAACTCTTTCAATGTATTCGAGGAAGATACATTTTTCAGCCTGTGCCTCCAGCTTATCCTGCTTGACACGTATATATGCCAAGGCTTCCAACAACTTTATTGTTGCTAGATTAGATAATTCCTCATCTCCCTTCAAATGATGAAGTTTCTAAAACTCCTTGGTTCAAATTGAGGTCAAAACTTCCTTCAAGGTAATTACGTGATCCTTTCCTTACAACAACATATCCCTAAAATGCTCAAATGTCCTTGGTAAAGACTTTGGAGAATAACAACCTTATTCTCATCCTCAAGCTTTACTTCAATGTTTCAAAGGTCATTAAGGATCTTGTTGAAAATTTCCAACTACTCTTCCACCGTTATTGATTCCACCATCTTGAGTGAATAAATTTGTTGCTTTAAACAAAGTCTATGACCCTAAAACTTAGTCATATATAAAGTCTCCAACCTTGCCCACATACCAACAACGGTTTTCTCCTTTGCAACTTCTTTTAGTGCCTTATCACTAAGATATAATATGATTTCACTATTTGCCATGTCTATCATATTCTTTTTCTTAACATGCGTCAAAGATGCTAACATATTAACCTTTCCCTTCAACACTTCCTCGCACCTTTGCTGAATAAAGATTGTCTCCATCTTGATCTTCCAAAACTCGAAGTCGCTACCTCCTTAAATTTCTCAATATCAAACTTCACTGTCATTCTTGATAATTTTCCTTCTTCTCTTCAATCCCCACAGATAACGCCACTTATTGGGTGTAATGGTGGAATGAAGAGAAAACAACCAAAAACAAACACAAGAATGATAAATTAGAGAAAGAAATAACACATAAGGTGAAAGGTTATGAGAGTGATGAAAGAAATTTTACTGATATTCCTCGAAGAGATACAAGAGACATGCTCTCACATAGACTCATGCATATGCCACATAAAACTATTACAAGGGTCCATATATATAGTGTTTATAGTTGTAATTATTTAACAAGATTACACATACATCGTGTACTATTAGACTCACTCCATCTGACACCTTCAACCTTCATCTGATGACCCATTTCATCTTATACCCTCAATTGATACCTCCTGGATGATATTGATACATGTGTCGAATGCAATCAAATTAGGTACATGGCTAAAAATTTGCAGTAAAGGGTCAACCTAGATCATTCTTTCCATAAACTGCTCTATAACTCTTGTTAGTCAAAATACAAAACAATATTAAGGGTTTTTAATTCAGAATTAAAATGAAATAAGTAAAACAATTAAAGCAAGCAATTACATAGATCAATAAATTACCAAACAGAATTAATAAACTAGTACTTATGCAAGAAAATTCAATTCAGTCTTTCTTCAGTTCCTAAAATCTCTTACTGATTCTTAATCATAATTAGAATTACACATGCATTCTAATTAGAGACGGAATCCCTGCACTTAATTTGTATTCGAGTACTCTACAATCGTAGAGGAATTTCATCAAACATTTGATGACCGCTAGACATGCAATTGCATTTAGCATACAACCCAGTTTGAATCATAACCAATTCAAATGCTCTACACTCACCATCAATCAATAGCGAATTCTAATTAAGAAATTTGGTTCAATTAGCTAATCAACCAAATACCCTAAAATCTTAAATCAGAAAATGTAATCCCAAAATAGATGAAGAGCTTGGAACCTAAGTATGAAAGAGGAACTTAGAAGAGACCAAATTGATTGTTAAAAATAGTCACTCATAATGCCAAATTGAAAACGAAAATTACAATCAAAGAAGATAGAGAAGAAGAGTAGGCAGCAAAACAAAAAGATAGAGCACGAAAATGCAAAGAGAAGAGAGGAAAAGAAAAGCAAGGCATCCTAAACTTAAATTGCAAAATGAAGTCATGTCTCTTTATAATCAAAATTGGAGTATATAATTTAAGTGGGTTATGTGATAATCATTTAAGTGGTTGAATGTCACCCTAAAAATCCTACCTAGAGTAAGAAAACAATGTGTCAGTTTATTACATTGGGCCTAAAGTTATAAATTCAAATTAAATCACATCGACAACTTATTCACCACTTTAATGTCAATTTGCAACCACTTTTTCACCCATTTAAAGATCGAATATAACTTTGAGTCCTTCATTGAACTTGTGGAGCTTTACGTTAACTACAAAATGAAATCAATATTAATTCAAAAGGATGTCTGTAGCAAAATTTATTGCCAAAATACTAAAATTATACTCTCATATATGATTATTAATACAACTAAGGCTCAATTAGTCTAATTAATTAACAATGATCTTAAACACTGTAATTGATCATTAATCATACTTCAATTATTATTAAAAGGTACTAGGAGAATGATAAAAATAATAATATATCAAATATACCACATTATGTGATACCATCAAATGATACATCGCATATGACATAATAAGTTACACTTCAACAAACACACATGAAACTAATGATAAAAAAGACATAAAAAAAACATTATTAAAGTTATAAGATATAACTAAAGAAGGTGAAAATATAAAATATTTTAGGCTAAGAAACCACTGAAAATGCATATTAAAAATAAAAAAATAATCAATAAGGATCTTAACTATATTTGTCACTTCGTAGTGTTAACATAAATATGTAATTGTTTTTCTTTTATTTTTTTTTTATTTTTGTTTCATTTATTTCCTTCTATTCTTTCATATTTTTTTTTTTCGTTTGCCAAATCAATGCATCAAAATTTTGGCCCACCTACACTTATCCTAAACCCATTCCCAGGTATGTGTAAAGCTCTTGTAATTTTTAAAGTTTAAATTAATCATGGTTTTCTTCTCAAGGCTAACAACAAAGAAAAAAGTATAATCATTTTATCTACTAATCGGAAAGAATTAAAGATAACTTTAACTCCTTCACAATACATTTTACAACAAGAAATATCAACAAGAATTCAAGGTAAAATAAACGTAATCTAAAGGTAAAACCACATAAGAAATGGAAGGAATGGAAAAATGTAATCCATCCAGTAGGCCAAAAATCTCAATGCATAAATTTTATCACATGTAATTTAGAACAAATTTTAATTTCAAGCCTAATAATGCATAAAAATGGTTCATATCAGGTCCAAATACCTTTTAAATAAAAATCATGCATTTCTCACAATTTATATAAGTTGTAAATATAATGAAACATGCTAAAAATTCTTAAAACAATATTTAGCAATAGAATCACAAAATAACTAAAAAACATTTAACAAAAAAAAAACACAACATGTGACAGAAACAACAAAATTGTAATGAAAAAAATAATATGTAATAGGGTAAAACTACAACTAAAGACAGGAAAACAAAATTGCATTACCAAAAATGCATAAACATGCACAAAAATTCAGAAAATGCAATAAGTATTATATACACAAAAGTCAAATTTCCTCTCCCACACTTGAAATGCACGTTTCCTTGATGTGTGCATGCAATTCAATTTAGAAAGCAAAATAATACAAGTATAAATAGGGGAACGGGAAGTTGCTCAAAAGAAAGATCTACCAATCTATATAAATAGGACGTGCATCTTATATATATGAAAGATAAATTTACCAAATTCTATTTCCAAATTGGGCAATTATTCCTACATCCACTACTAGTACTTAATTATAGAGTAATATTACATAATAATTAATAACCTAGATGTAGTTTATGTTTTGAGAAAATAAACATTGTTTCATACTTTTATCTTGTATATATAATTATGGATAAAATATGTTTTAATCCCTTTCAAATTTTAAAATTTTGATTTTAATTCCTCTAAACTTTTTAGTCTTATTTTCATTTTTCTAATTTAAAAAATATTGTATTTTTATCATTCAAGTTGTTTAGATAATGTTCCTTAATTATTATAAGTGTTATTTATACTGCTTTAAATAGAAAGAATAAAATAAAATAAAATTTTTAGAAAGAATTAAATTAAATTTTTAACATTTTAGAAGAATAAAAATGTACTTTTCTCTGACATTATTACCAAAGGATGCATTCAGTGATTCAGTGGCGGCGGAGCCACATGTTGGTCAGAGTGACCCAAACAATTTTTAGTTTCTTTAAGTTACATGAATTAAATATTTTATATTTTTGTTCTTTATTTTACATAAATTATTTCCTATTTCTTATATATCTTTTTTCCTCTACAATTACAATTATATATATATATATGAATTTATTTGTGTGATTTATTATATATATAACTTTGTAATTATTATATACTCTCATATTTTACGTTGTAAAATTTAATATAAATATAAAAAATTAATTTAAGAAAAATTACTAAAAATAGACAAAGTAAATTATATTTTATAATATAAATTTAATGATAAGTTTTTATGATTGAATATCTATTGTCACTTTGTTTATTTTTTTCTTAATGATTGAAATGATCACATATAAAAAAAATTTATTCCTAAATTAATTTATTCCTTAATTATTATAAGTGTTATTTATACTGCTTTAAAAATCAAAATTAATATGTTTTTAAATAGAAAGAATAAAATAAAATAAAAATTTTAGAAAGAATTAAATTAAATTTTTAACATTTTAGAAGAATAAAAATATACTTTTCTCTAACATTATTACCAAAGGATGCATTCAGTGATTCAGTGGCGGAGCCACATGTTGGTCAGAGTGACCCAAACAAATTTTAGTTTCTTTAAGTTACATGAATTAAATATTTTATGTTTTTGTTCTTATTTTACATAAATTATATCCTACTTCTTATATATCTTTTCTCCTCTAATATATATAATTATATATATATGATATTAATTAATTTGTGTGATTTATTATATATATAACTTTGTCATTATTATATACTCTCATATTTTACGTTGTAAAATTTAATCAAAATGTGAATAATTAATTTGAGAACAATTACTAATAATAGAAAAAATTAAATTATATTTTTTTGTAATTTGTAATATAAATTTAATGATAAGTTTTTTTATTGTATATTTATGGTCATTTTGTTTATTTTTTCTCTTATTGATTGAAATTATCACATATAATTTGCTTTATTCCTAAATTTAATTGAAATATTTTATTATCTATTTCTATATATTTTTTATTTTTATATATCTCTTTTAGATTGAAATAAAGTTTTTTAGAAAAAATTATTGACTCATAAAGTGATTATTAAAATTTAATTATAAATTATAAGAAATAAATTATAGTTAATTTTTATGGTCATGTATTATGATTTATTATTTTTTTATTATTTTCTAACAGCATTATACTCTTACTCTTTGTTAGTATTTTTTTTATGAATGTAATTGTTTATTTATTTAATTTTTTAAAAATAGTTATAAATTAAATTTATTACGTACTATATATATATATATATATATGAAAGTTAAAAAAAAATTTATTTGTAGAAATTAGATTTTAATTTTTGCCCCTTAAAAAAATTTCTGGCTCATTGTGTGGATGCATTGACAATGGAGATATGAAAAGTATTCTGGATGGAAACATTATGGTGTAGTGACATGTGGAGAACATGGATGGTGACACTTTTATCCATGTGCTTCTGAAAGGTTGAGAAAGCTGTGTGACTTTAAACCCAAGAAATTAAATGTGTTAATAAATAAAATATTGAAGGATAGGAGAAATGGCGTTGGAATCCTGTTGAAAGAAGAAACACATACACACCTTGTATGAGTGCATGTGAGTGATGCATGCAGCTATTTGTTTCTTCTGTGGAGGAAGCTGCACGTGCCAATTTGGTTCTCGACACGTGACCTTACCTACGTGGGACTCATAACTCATTACCAGGGTTGATGTGTTTCAATGAGTATTGAGTTTGCATGTTAATTTTTCAATATGTAGTTGAATTTTAGATATGTTTATGTGTTATGGTTATGTGATGAATGAGATCAAATTGAATATGTATAAATTGAATTTGTAAAATTGGTTTTGATTTGAATTTTTTTGAATTGAAATAATTTATTTCTTTGATTTGTTTTATTATAAAAGTAGTATAAATTTTATTAATTTAATACAAAAATTATTTAAAATTAGTTTTTCTTGAATTAATTCATAACTTAAAATATAAAAATCTAATTATAAAATATTTACTTGTAATTATGTTAATTTAGTTTAACATGATGTTAGAGATTTAGACACAACACATACTAAATTTTTTTAACACGTATTATAAAAAAAATTATATTCTCAAAAAATTAAAAAGAAATCGTTAGTATATAATTAAATTTTAAGATATTTATTATAAAAATTAATAAATCTACTTTGCATGATGATTTTTGTGATTAAATGAAATATAAAAAAACTTTTGAAACTATTAAAATTTATACTATTTACTTTCTTATTTTAAAAAAATTAATAATTCTAAAAATTTATTATTATGATGTTTAAGAATTTAAGATGCGTCTTATAGTCACAACAAAATAGCTCTGTTAATGTTAAGGGCATATTTCTGATTAGACTACAGCTTTATAATCACATCATTTAGCTGAGATGCTTAAAACATTTAACATGTTCGTTATTTTAATAAATTCTATAAAAATATATTCGATGGTATCTTATAAGAAGTGTTTAGAGTTAAAGAATGTTATATAACAACATTTGTAATTGAAATATATGATATGGCAGTGTGTATCTTAACTCGGTTACTTATATAAGTAACATTCTTTAACCAATTTTTAATAATTAAAATTTTATATAAAGTTATTATAAATTATAGTCTTATAGAGCTCACTAAATAAGATAAGAAATTTACTTAAACAACTATGCATTGCAATAAAAAAAATACCATTGAAATTATATTTTATTTTTTATTTTGAAAAGCTACGGTTGAAGATAGTCTCAATTGTTATAATTATAGATATTAATTTAAAAATAAAAGTTCATTTTAATATCTAAAACTATTAACTGGACATTTTTTAAATTTCTGAAATTATTAAATAACTTTTTTTTTCTAAAACGAGTGTGATTTAATAAATTCAAATATAAAATGATAAATTTTATAATTTTCGAAATTGTAATAAACTAGTTAGAGGAGGGACAATTTATTCTGTCTACGCCCAAATTTTAAGAAAATTCAAAGGTCATGAAGCATTTATTTATGTATTTATTTATTTGTATAAAGTTCATGAAGCATTTATTTTTTTTGGAAAATGTTGATGAAGTATTTATGATTATTGATGTCACCTATTAAAATCAATATTCTTTGACTTTTGTCATGCCAAAACAAAGACCACCGTCGGAATATCTGAAAACTAGGTATAGAACCATCTATATATATATATATATATATATATATATATATATATATATATATATATATATATAAGTTCAGAAATTAAATTAATAAATTTTTATAATTTCAAAAAATTAATTTTATCCCTAAATTATTAAGTGACAGTCATTTTAGTTTATAAATTTATTAATAAATGAGAATAATTTTTTAAGATAATCGTGATTTAATAACTTTACATATCAAAATGATTAATTTTATAAAATTAAAAATTAGATTAAATAATGTTTATAATTTCAAGAACCATTATCATGTGTATGAGTATCACAGCCTTATTTTATGCTTTATAGCTGCATGAGATAAAATCATAAAAAGTTGTGGGAACAAAGTTGGCTTCACTTTGCTCAATTATCACTTACTTTGCCCATTAAAGTATCTGTTAAAGATATGTTCCAGGAGGGACACTTTAAATTTAGCTATGCCAGAGGTTTGATTCCTTTCATATGTATTCATGAAGAAATTCCTTTCATATTTTAGAGAGTAAAATTTTTTATTATCATTATCAATTGGAAAAATAATTGATAGTTTAGCTAGATTGTAAAAAATTAGATACATATGTGTTAAAAAAACTAGAGCTGTTAATTACATACTTTGATAAGAGAATTTTCCATTTTTTATTGAGAAAAATAGTAGATTATGTTTGGTTAATGAAAAATTATTTTATTTTGTTATTTAATTACATTTTATTATTTATCAATAGAAATTTATTTGCTTTTTACACTCAATATATCACCTTTTAACTCTGTTTTTTGTGTGAGAGTGCTTGCTAAAGAATTTAAAGAATTAATAGAAAAGATAACTACAGTTTTAAGTTTATAAAAGATATTTTCTTAAAAAAAATAAAGAAGAAGTTTTTAACAGATATCATAAGCAGGTAATGACTAATAATTGACAGTTTTCAAAAAAATATTCGTCCAAACAATTTCATACTTTGATAATTTTCTACAAAATTATGATTATAAAATTGTTAAATTTAGATTGACTTTTCAACATTATGACTCATTTTTCATCAAATATACTCCTTTGTAAAATTATTTATATAACTAATTTTATTTATAATTAATTATTAAAAAATATCTAAAAATAGTCTAATCTACCTGCACATTAACTAAATACTTTATTTTTTAAAATTAAAATAAAATAAGAAAATATTCGATATACACTTATCATTCAATCACATATTATAATATTATTAAAAAATTGTTAATTTTAATAAAATTTATTATATATCATGTATCACTATCTAAAATTATTTTACGCGATAATTTTTTCTTTTTTGTTTTTGAAAAATCCAAAAGAAATAAAAATGTTAATGAGGCAATAATGGAATCGGGGAAAAATAATGAGTTGGAAATTAAAGGCTTTTAAAGAATAAGTAAAAAATAGAAAGGAAAAAACACCTTATAAAAGGCAATTATTTGAAGATCTTCTTTCTGTCGCAAAATTATTGGTTGGTTTGGAGATACAGATTAAAGCTTCCCTCACTTTTGTCGTTTAATGAATTTGGGATATTATTTTCTAAAAATTCAAAGATTAATTTCTTGATGTATTAAGAATCATTTTAAGAGATTAATATCTTTTAATAATTACTATTCAACATACACTGATCGACCCGTCAAATTTTTTATATCACATATTAGTTTTAAAATTTCAGATATTAATGTTACATAAAAGAAAACATAAAATTGAACTTAAGATATATATATCTTTAAGTTCTGTAACAAATTCAGGTAAATATTAAAGTTAAGTAGGCTATGTATATTAACATGAAAAAACATAATACATATATCTTCCTTATTTATTTTAAAGTTAATATGATTTTATGACATAATCTAAATAAATTGGTTGTTTGTTGTTGTTCCGACTCATTTATTTAAATTTATTAAAGGTGTATTATATTTGATGTGATGTCATCTTATATTTAATATTGTCTGTATTTTGTCGAGTTGAGGTGGTAGTTTGAATTTACGTGTATTTAATGTTAAAATTAAAGATTAGTCTACGAAACTTTAGATTTAGTTTTGTGGACATATCAAAATTAGACATGTATCCTTAAATATGTAATATCATCGACTTCTCCTAGGTTATCATCACCTAACAAGGTTAATAAAGTTGTTTAGTGTGCCTACACCCCCAATCCTACAGTTGACGCCAATTTATCATTCTCTGTGACTTTTTAAGCATGTCAATGAGTCAATCATTGAACATATAAATAAGGAAAGAAATATATTTAGACTCTCTTATTACTCTTACCTTACTCTTTACATTTTGTAATTCACTTGTTAATTTCATAAGGATTAGAGGGCTACTACATGTACAAACTCCTGTCACGACAACGATCTTAAAGACCTAATATGATTAATTAGATTTGTATACACAAAATAAAGATTACTCTTCATATTTGACCATGTCATCATTTTAACAAGAGATAATGCTCCCTAAGTAAGAATCATATATCTAGTATTAATATTAAAGTAGTCCATTTTAACATATTCGAATCAGAAAAGAAAATTTAAATTTTTGATTGTATGTTAAAAATGTTAGGATTATTAAAGAAATATCAAAAAAACAAAATTAATAAAATAATATTTTAGTTTATAAATCTAATATTTTTATGATTTTGATTCTTAAATTTAATTATTTAACTTTTTTTAATCTCTTTAAATAATAAAAAAAGTAACAATAAATAATATTATTTTAGGACCAAAATAATAATAGATATATTTTAAAAATTTAAGTGATAAATATATTATATGTTTAAATTTATTTTAATATATTTTTTAAAAAAATATTATAAACAAAATCATGATTTACTCTTTCATGTTAACCTGCTTTGATGACATGGTTTCACCCCGAAATCAGAAATAAAACTTTATATGGGCGAATTTTTTTATTTATTTATTTTATATAAAATTTCTTTTTTATTATTATATTATTTTTTTCCTTTATAAAAGATCCTCTCTAATAATTACTTAAAAAGTAAAATTAATTTATGACAAGAAACATAATATTTTTTTAAGAATTTATTATTATATTTTAACTTTTCTTAAATTATAAAAAATATTATTTCTATTATTTATCGTTTAATTAGAAGGTAAAAATTACATAGAATTATACTAAAAAAAATCAAACACTTGATCCGTTAAAAAATAATCTCGTATTAAGTAGTCTTTAAATTAAAATTTATTATTATTAAAAAAATTATTATTATTATTATTAAATTATTTTTTATTATTATTATTAAAACTTTTATTTTTTTTATTATTATTATATAAAAAAATAAAAATAAAAAATTTGGGGGGTGACGGCCCCTAATGCCTAAGGTGGCGCCGCCCCTGACTATGGATGTCTATTTGTTGTTATCTTAAATCACAGTCATAAGTATTCTTCTTAAACGAAGAACATTTTACCTAGTACTGATGTTATTGACATATAGACAAGAAAAAAGCCACACAGCATACATTTACTTTACTGAATGTTGTATTGAGTTGCTTTTGCCGTATTGTACCTTGACGACACGATTCCAAAAATTATTGGTTGTCTATTTGTTCTTCTCTTAAATCACATTTATCAGTGTTAATCTTAAAGGAAGATTATTATATCTAGTGCACATTAATGTTATTAATGTACAAACAATAGTAAAAAAACCACACATTTACTATATGTTGCACTGAGTTGTTTAATTATCTGTTTGTACTCGTCTTACATTACATTGATATGAGTAACTCTTGAAAGAGAGATGTTTAGTTTAATATTAATGTTATAAATGTACCTTGCACAAGACGTTGTTTCAAACACCCTAATAGGCCTAACCTTTAAAAAAGAATTTTATATCATGTATTAATGTTTAATTCCGCTGTATAATTATTATATTGAAAGATTCATAGAACCTATCATTTTAATTTTTTTTTTTTGAGTCGAGCAAATTAGTCTCTAAAATAATTTTTGAAAATAAAATATATTTATTATTTTAATCTTCAAATGATATCATTTGAATTATATTATTTATTTATTTTAATCCTTAATTCATGAGAGTAAAAATAGAAATAAGTGATTAAATTAACGAACTAAAATAATAATAAATTATATAATTTATGGAATATGATGTTAAATATATTTAAGAAATAATTGACATATTACATATTATTTTATTATTTTTCATCTTTCAAAAACTAAATTGTCTAATTCTCACTCTTCCAGGTATTATAATTATAGTTTACTAAATATTTTGAGTTAATATTTTCTTTTATAAAATTAGCAATTTGTATTTTCTTAAATCTAGAAAATGCATGTTTACATAAATTGGTTCCTCACAATATCATTTGTCAAAGTCCTACCAAGTTGTAAACTTTGAACAATCACATGTGACCATTTTCGAATTTGAATTATATGCTAACTCATGATTTTAAACAATACTTGTGAATCGTTTTAAATATTTGTAGTTTTAAATAAATATAACAAGATTTAACTAAATTACCCTATCTCTCTCATTATATAGAATATCATCACTTGACTAGATCCTCTCATATTGAAATCCAAGACGCAACTAACATTACTAGTTATTCAAATAACAATGTTTATCTAGACTCTGATATTGGATTTATATATGTTTGGCACTAGCTATATTTAGCAAAAGCCAAGCATTTCTTTTTCCATCAAACTTCAGATCTATACTTGTTGTGACTACTAGAATCCTGTTGGTGTCTAGTGTGATGACCCTCATCAACTTGTTTGTACACATAAACCTTAGCAAGCCACATATAAACACACAAGTTAAGAGCACTCAACCCTGCAAGGACCCAATAAAAGTCATCAAGGTGTGCTTTATTGAGATTATTTCCTGCAAGCCACTTCTCACCAGTCCTTTCAGTGATACCTTGCACAACAACTATAACAATGTTGCCAGCAAAGCTTCCAACCCCTACAATGCTTATGTAAGCTGCAGCCCCCAAACTCCTAAGTGCCTCTGGCATTTGGTCATAGAACAACTCTTGTAGCCCCACAATTGTGAATGCATCTGAAACTCCAGTGATCATGTACGGAGGAAGCATCCACCAAATGCTGATTGGTAATACTGCTTTAGGGTCATCAATTAGGCCATGTTCCCTTGCAACACCAACCCTTTTGGCCTCCACAAGTGCTGACACAACCATGTTGACTATGGATAAAAAAAGTCCAACACCAATTCTTTGTAACACTGTTATCCCAGTGGATTTCCCTGTGAATTTTCTAGCTAGTGGCACAAACACTCTGTCATAGAATGGAACAGCAAAGAGGATTGTGACTCCAACAAGGCCTTGAAGTGATGCTGGAGGGACTTGAAAATGTGGACCTATTGAACGTACCATAGTAGCACCTTGTTTGATGAAAAATGTGTGCACTTGAGCTTGGACCACAGTGAACATTAAACAACTCAGCCATATTGGAATTAAACGAATCACTAGCTTCACTTCCTCCACTTGTGTCACTGAACATAGCCTCCAAGGGTCTCTTGTCTTGCTTTTTGCATCAATTTCATCGATCATTGCAGCCTTGTCCAAAATCCTGTCACATTTTTTTATGTTTTGTCAGAAGAATTTGGTGTTGGTAATCATGTGGTAACAGAAAGTGTCACATGTAAAGCTCAAAAAACGAAAAAAGAAATCAAAGGAAAAGAAGAGTCTAGTTCCACCATGAATTGTTGGTATCAACTCCAACCATACCACCAAACCTAAGTGGCCCCCATGAATTTTTATGTTTCAAAGTTGACTCCATTTTACAAGCTAGAAAATTCTCCAATTGGATTATTAGTGAGTGTTGTGGGAATAATTCTTGTATGAGTGGTGCAACTAATTAGATACTTTAAGAATGTGTTAAAATAATGATTAAGTCTATGCTGAAACATGTGTTATGGTTATTTTAGTATTATTATTCTATGCTTTTGATTAGTTTGTTTACAAATACTCTGTTCATATGAGAAGTGCTTGTATTAAGGATGCAAAGAAAAAGAGAAAGAGGGATACCTTATTATTTATTAACAATGAGACATGAAAGATGTTAACATTTGTGTGTGAAAATAGATTTGATTTTTCTAAAAATTAGTACTCTTTAGAGAATAATTGTAGATGTTCTAATCAATTCTAAGATTGTAACTAATTTTGAAATTTGTTACTTATATATATATATATATATATATGTGAATATTTATTACAATCTCAACTGTTAATTTTTTAATCAAAAACATGTATGTGTTTTATTTTTTAAAGTAAATTCCTTCAATTGGGAGGGGAAAAAACTGTGGAAAACCTCCTTATTCTTTTCAAGAAGATAGTTGACTTTAATGGTCTATGTTCATCATATTTATTCTCCTTCTTTAACAAAAAAGCTTAACTTATTTGTTAAATGTCTCTATCATCAAACTAAAAGGCATATTCTTAACTTAAGCATACCATAAAGTAAAGATGTTAAAAAGAATTGAAAATACAAATTTAACAAACTTTACTCTTCCTTCCTCAAATCCAACATTATTCCTTCCACATCTACTTGAGTATTAAACTACCTTGAGTAAATAATATTTCATGCACCCAAAATTTTTTATTTTTTAAGTGGAGTATCATTTCAATTCTTAAAATTAAGATGATAAATATCTTACTAATCTACCTAACTTTTAAGAATCAAAATAGTTCTATGAGATAGAAAAACATGGAGAGTTCTAAGTTGTAGTTATAGTAGAAAGATTGTGGCACCCACCTATATTGATGAGTACGGAGAAGAGTGCGAACTTTGTGTTGAACGTGATGGTGATGATGGGGCTCATGCTCTTCATCTTGGTCATAGCAATAATTGTCATGACCGTGCGTGACCTTCACGCGCCACTTTCGCGACGCGGCGACAAAAACTTGGGCCAGTCTGGTGAATGGGCTCCCTGTTGGGCCTTCCTTTCTGTATCTTTTGATTCCTAACAAGAAGAGTGCCAATGCCAAAGCCAACACTCCTGCCAGCACTCCCAACCCCACACCCCACCCAACATTGTCCTGTTTAACTCAATTCACATCAACATCATCATCAATTACAATTATTTCATTGGTTTTTCATCTTCATGAAAACATAATCTATCAACAGGGACTCAATAATTATACATCAAACTCATATGGGTCATTCTTAGCTTTTACATCATGTAGGTCTAGTTATGATAAACCTAGAGTTTGCAAGTCATGTGCTGGAGCATGAGAAAAACTGGTTGGAACTCAACCAAACCACTTTTAGAACATTCAATTATTTTAGAAAATTTTTTATTTGAATTTGTCTTATTAAAAACAATTCAATTATTGAATCCATTTGAATAACATAGTTTGGTTCTGTGCAATGTTGTTCTTTAAGAAAAAATTACATATGAGAAAGAAATGGATGATAAAATTGAACAAAACTAAATTAAATTGAACATTTTTAAAAATTCTAAACTAAATCACTTTTTTAAAAATAATTTGATTAGTTAAACCATTTTATAAAACAATTTGATGTCTAACAATACAATTATTTAACCAGAAATTATTCTAGAAATAATTATGAAGAAAATTAGTAATTTTACTATATAATTGATATATTATTAGATGATTGTATAAGAAGTATTGAGTTTAATTTTTATGAATAAATTGTGTCAAAAAACACAATCAACCAATTAAAAGTTAATATTTATGAATAAATTTTGTGTGACAAAGCAAAAACTTTGAGTTAGTGAATTTAAATTAAATTCTAATAAAAGTTTTAAAACTTTTTAACCTTGTTTTGTCTAATCATTAAAAATATTATATATCATATCCATTGTACTTACTAAGGGATTGTTAATAGTAGTTTAAACTCAAATTTTGTCCATATATAATAACCTAGCTAAACTTTTTTGTAGAACATAAAAGTCAGCGTCCACTCTTCTCTCACCTTTTACAATGAACAATCTATTTCACTTAACGTGTCCAAGGGTGATGCATATGAATGGAAAAGACTTATATGAGGAATATGTTCCCATGTTAGTGAAACTTGATATTCTAATAAAGAAATGTTTGTGATCCATAAATTCTCATTGTATGTTATCCACTATAGTATATTACTATTCCATTTCTTTGGCTTTACATAAATATATAAATATAAATTTATACATTGCTTCTCGTATTTTACAAGCTCCACCTACCTTGCAAACCATTCTTTTATGGGAAAAAAATATTATTTAATGTCAATTCGGATATTATATTTTATATTGGTAGCAATCTTTTTATTATATAACTACTTTCTTATTACACTTCGTAAAGATGTGGACACTTGACACTGACTAATCATAAAAAATATACATTAAAATACTTTAAGTTCAATTGGGTTTTCAACAATGATTTTTACCCCAGAAACAAACGTAGAATTTCAATCATAGACTTAAAAAAATAAATAGAGGAATAGAAAATAATTTGGGTATAATTAATAAACCAAAAAGAGCTGTGAATTTTCTGTTCTAAGAAAAAAAATTAAATAAATTAATTATAATTTTGTTTTGATAAAATCTAATGACTTCTATGCCAGACCTAATTTAATAACTTACGTCTTAAATATTGATTAAAAGTGTATCGTATTAATTAGAATTGTTTGGTAGAACTTGACTAATGGTGATTGACGATTGAAAAATAGTGGAGAAGTGCTAAATGTGGATGTTATTATTAGATACAAGTAAAGAATTCAGTCATAAAAATACAAATTAGCAATAGAAAATCCAACTTTTGTCATTCAACAGATTTAAGAAACACTTTATAGCAACAATTTGATTCGAATGATTCTTTCCAATCAAATATATATTTCAAAAGTTACGTGTATCGGAACAATATACGTCATATGATGATTAAAAATCGAACAACTTTTTATGGTCAAAAGCATAGCATAAATAATAATAATAAAAACTTTATTACTCACTTTATTATCTATATTATCATTATTTTAATACTCGTTTGAGTTTTTAGTAGATAATATCTAGACACTGTACCAGTACAATAATTCATACAAAAAACACTATTCATTAACCATTTTCGTGTTGCCAAATACTATATTTGATCATAAATAATGAAATAATCAAACTAAAAATTGTAATGCATAAAATTACCATTAAAATTATTATAAAATGTAACTTTAATTAATCTCTAGTATTATTTAAGAAAATGTAATTTTATAATCTCCCGACATTATATCAAATACTGTAGAACAGTGAACAAACCTACCAATAATTAATTTCATAAGATGAATTTGATATATATAACTCAAATTAAAACTTTAGTTATAAGAATTTGATGAATTTACCTGAAGATATATGACAACAAAAACTGAGGCAGTTGAGCCAGCCACAATGCCTAAGTACCACCAGTTGAAGAATGAACTCTTGGCCTCCTTTTCCTCCGGCGTGTCCTCGTCAAACTGATCGGCGGCGAAGGTCTGAACACAAGGTTTATGACCTCCATCGCCGATGGCAAGGACATAAAGTGCAAGGAAAAAGAGGAGTTTGTGTTTTAGTACCGACACCGAAAGTGTCAAGAAGATCATGCCCTGTACCATATAAGGTCATGTTACGTGAGAAATATGATATGCTTTAATTCTTTTCTCTTTTCATAAACAACAATGGCTAAAACCATGTACTAAATTATTTCCAAGTGCATGCATGGGGCTGACTTATATAATATGGACAATCACAGGAAAATATGCAAATATCTAGTACGGAATATTGGAATCACAAAGAGAGAGATGTGTTCAAGAGTACGAGTGATCCATGGAAGTGGAAAGTACCCAAAACAAAAGGAATGCCCCACATATTTTTTTACTTGTCCAAATAAATTTTAAAAGAGAATACCCATTTTTTATAATGTTTTCTAGTGATCATGATGAGTGATAGTAGTTAAAATTTTAATTACTTTATAAGTTTTTTTTTTGTTAAAATTAAATATAACTAAATTTTAAGTATTAGGTATTGTCAATTAATTAATTAGAAATTAATATGATTTTGGGATATTATTGTATGTATTAATAAATATATCAGACAAATTAAATCTATATAATTAATAAACAAGTGTATATATGTACTAATTAACAGCTGTGGACTTGGATTGAAATCATAAGAAAATTTTATGGATAGGATGGGAAGGGAAGAGAAGGTGAAGACAAACTTTTCTTTATGTTTGATTTGATGGGTTGATTTTTCAATTCAAAAATTTTCAAAATCTAAGGAGTCACTTTATGTTTGGCATCATGTAAGGTGGATGTGATAAGAAAAGATAAACATCACTTACATCATGAATCAAGTATCTCCTAAGTATGAATTTATAGTCTTAATATCCCACCTTGATTTAAATCTAAATTAACTTTTTCCTACTTTTATGGGTCTAAATTCTTTGAATTTATTTTAAACTTAGATGGGTGTATATATTTTAGAAAAATAAATAAATCTCTATTGTTTACAATCTTTTCAATTACATCCATATAAAATTCAAGAATAAATTGAATTTAAGTATTAGTTTTCATATATAATATTTTTTAAAACTGTATAGCTTTATTTATGACTATCAAATCATAGTAATGTTTTTAAAAATCTTAATATGTAAATAACATATTCATTGATTATATGGATTTAACACTTAAATATATACAATATTTAGATTTTTATGAATTTGTTTTGTTTATTGAAATTTGTGCTATTAATATTTCCTCCCTTCCAAAATAATATCCCTCCAGACCTAATTTAACATATTTATTTATAATTTAAATTCTGTTTTTATTTTCTACAATGAAGCTTGTGTTGTGTCACAAAGCAAACAAGTATAACATATGCAACAAAAATATATTAAAGAATGTCTTATTATGATATTTTCATTTATTGCATCCTCCTTTTACTAAGAAAAATTGTACAAAAAATTTATATATGGATTAATGATGCTATCATTTATCTATAGTTCCTATATTTTTTCTCTTTCTTCCGGTGCAAGTAGTGTAGTTAATAGATAGAGACCAAGAATTTTGAATTCTCCAAAAGAAATCAATAAATACTCTTTTGTCTTTTATCATTCATTTCTTAAATGCACAGTTCCTTAGAATGTCTATTAACTACACAGATTTCAATGACGTACAAAATAAATTTTTGTACTAGTACAAAAAGATCACAAGAGAATTAAAAAAAAAGGTTTTATTATGATATATAAAATAATATTGTTCAGAATTTCTTTTAATCACCCATAATTTATATATTAAATATTTTTAATTCTTTATTTATTAAAACAAGAACAATGATCAATAAGAACCTATTTTTATAAGTAATTATATACTCATTTAATTTTGAAAAACCGTACACTAATTCATGAATCAATAAATACTCCACGTACCATTAATTTTTTAAGTTAATGTACAACTCTTTAAAAATTACTCCTATTACTATTCATTCTCTCCGTTCCAAAATACCAGTCCTTTAATTTATAATACATAAATTAAAAATAGTTAATTTATTTAAATTTTGACTAGAATATTCTAAACTTTTAATTACTAATGTCAGGCATTATTCTACGAATTCTTATACTTTTTTTAACTACTCACAGTAATAACTTGGGTACAATTGAAAAAAAAAATAACTTCAAAATCTTAAAAAACGAACATTTTAATACAAGTAAATATTAGTAGATATAATTAATATAAGCAGATATAATTAATATAAGCAGATATAATTAATATAAGTAGATATAATTAATATAAGCAGATATAATTAATATAAGTATATATAATTAATATAAGAAGATATAATTAATATAAGAAGATATAAATAATTTATGTGTTTTCTAAACGAGTTAGTTTATATTAATTTATTTTTATTAATTTCAATTATAAATAAATATTTATTTAAATCATCCTTGATTGAAAGTAACACCAAAAATAAATATAATCCCTCAATTAAATAAAAGATATTATAAAAAGTTATCGTTAAGTAACTTAAAGTTAATTAATATCTGCTTATATTTAATTTTATTTTGTTGTATTTAGTCTGGAGGAAATATTAATTACACATATTTCAATAAAAAAAATAAATTTCTGACCAAAATATCTTTATTAAAAAGACTTGGCAAGTAATTATGAATTTACTTAAAGATGTCAATGAGATATTAATAAATATAATCATTACTAAAACATAAAAAAAAAATATCTTTGATATTCTAAGTTAACAAATACTTATTTTGAAACAAACTAATTAAAAAAAATCAAAAGAAACATATAACACGACACGAAAGAGTAAAAAAAAAAATATTAAAAATTAACCCATGATGCATGTTTTCTTCTGTACATGGAGAATCCTGAGATACATTTAAAGTCACGATAAGAGTTTATTAATAAAAACATAAGTACTTTTTAATTAAAAAATTAAAAAAAATCTTTTTAATTTTTCCATGCCTTAATCCTTGTTCAATAACCAATAAACTATTTGCGTTTGTGATCGATGAAACATCTCAGTGTCGAGATTCCAATGAAATAAAAAAGCATATAATAAATAATTTAATGTGATATTTATTATGGTTCCTACAGGTGTGGGACCACATACGAAACAGAAAAACTTGGAAAAAGACAAAGTTGTTGCATCCGAAGAGCAATGAGCACATAAATTAGATTCTACCCATTCAGCAAGAATCAGAGAAAAAGAAGAAAGAAGAGACATGACAATATAATATTTTACCCAAAAGAATTAAACTTGTAACAGTGTATAATCATGATAAAGATGGTAATAATAATAATAATAATAAAAAAGAAAAATTTTACTTACCACTAGATAAATGAGTGATGACAAGAGTATGGTGTTGAAACGACCCAAATAGGAATCGGCTATGAAACCACCAAGCAAAGGAAAGAGAGAGGATGCCCCAACCCATGTGTTCACATCTTTGGCTGCTTGTGTGATTGGTTCATTCAAAACATTTGTGAGATATTGGATGAGATTGCTAGCCAAACCTTGGTATGCAAATCTCTCAGCAAATTCAACAACTGCCCACAAAATTATATAATCATTATCATCATATATACATAATTGAATCAAAATCAAGCTTTTGTGATACCAAAAAGTAGAAGGGGTTAATGTGAATGTGAGTTTAATTGTTGTTTTAGATACCCAATTGGTTCTTATTCACTTTCCTAAGGACAAAGTAGGAAAACAAACAACATTGATGGATTGAGAAAAAACTTGGGTTAACTAGGTTCATTGGAATTGTAACTAAATCACAAACTTGTTATCTAAAATTATAAAAAAGACAAACATGTGGGAAAAAGAAAAGTGAGAAAGGAGAAATGAGTGATGAAGAGGGAGAGGGAGAGAGAGAGAGATTTGATTTGGACTCACAAATGATGAAGATGGCAGCATGCCAACCACCCTTGAGGTTTGTGGGGTGGTGGATGAGGGAATTGCTCTTGCTATTGCTATGGCTACTACTACTACCATCACCAATAGCCATAATTGAGGTTGAATTGAGAAATTTTTGAGGTGAATGTTGAGGGAGAAAATTCTCAAGTTTGGAGAAACTCCATAAGGGGTTTAGGTGTTTATATAGGCTAAATTGTTGGACTATTATACTATGTGTTGATGTTGGGGTGTGGATGTGAGTGAACCATAACACACAAGGATTTGGAAATGGTTGGTACCTTTTTGGACCTTGCTTGCATATATCATCACTCTAGTGAGGTCAGTGGGCTATTTGACCAAAATGAACTAAAATGAAAAATGGGTATTTTATTATGCACCGTTTATAATTATAAAAATAATTTTGGGGATACATATGTTAAGTGAGCATCATACACTTCATGCCAGAGTGTCATAGTACTGTGCTCTTTAATGCGGATGTTAGAAATTTACGCAAGCGTCCTTCAGAAGGAGCATGACCATGACTTTAAATTTTCCAAGGTTAGAGATTACCTCTAACATCTTTGGATTTTAAAAATTAAATCTAAGATAATCTCACAACGTTATGGATTTTTTCGAATTTTTATTTAGATTTGTTTGTTAATTAAGTTATTTTATGATAAAATATATTTTAAAAATACCCTTTAGGAGTTTTTTTTTTTAATTTTAAATAAACATATCATTTGTGGTCTTTAACCGAAATGTTATTTTTTAATACATTAAATAAATAATACAATTGTAATAAATTTTTAAAAGATATTACCGTTTCAGTTAGTCTACTTTTTTCCTATTATTTATCATAAACATTTTTTTTTCTGTATATTGCACATAATACCTAATATATATATATATATATATATATATATAAAATATTTTTTTATTTCAGTTTTTAACTGGACACGATATAATTAATGTAATTATAAATATAAAAACATTTAATAAATATAATTATGATAAATACTAATTTCCGATCATTTTTGTAAAATATTGTTTAAAACTAATCTAGTTTTAAATTTTAAAAAGTCTACTAGTTTATTGATTAATTTAATTAAAAATAAGAAAGTATGGAATTACATAATTATTCTTAAAATGAGCATAAAATAAAGATGTACTAAACTATCCTAATAAATATTTTCTTTATTTTATGCTCATTTTAAGAATAATTATGTAATTCCATAATTTCTTATATATATATATATATATATATATAAATAATGACGTCAAACTAAATACTTTTTTGGAAAAAGAAAATGTGCCATTTTCAGAGTTTTAAAATACATAAATTATATTTATAAAAAATATATCAATTATTTACACTTAATTTTTTTAAAATGAGAATAAATTACATTGATATATTCTAGAATTTCGTAAATTTTCACAAATTCTTACTTTTCATATTTACATAAAATCCCATAATAATTAATTGAAAAATGTTGCATCATTATTCCTATATGTATTATATTAACCTCCCATTAAATTCAAGAAATATTATAGTTAAACTCATATAAGGGATAAAGGTAATGTCTGAAGATAAAGAAGTATCTCAAGTACAAATTAAAAATAATGTAGAGATTATAAGCGTAAATTATTCTAGATATAATTATTAAAAATAACCTTCACCAAAAATAAAATTTTGGTGAAAATTAATTTTTTTTATTATCAAGTTAAAATAGAAAATATTGTACTTTTATTATTATTAAGTTGAATATTAAATTTATCTTTGGAGCAATTTTACTTTTAAAATTACAAAAATGATATTTAAATATAATAAGGTCAAAGGTTACATTTATCCGTTATGATCTAGTATTTTTTGTTTTGTTACATAATGTTTTAAAAGCTTATTTTGGTATTTTTAAACTTTAAAATGTTTCATTTCTATCTAGAGTTATCTGATAGATATGTTAAAAATTTTAAAAATTTCATTTTAGTACATTAAGTTTTTTGAATGATTTTGTATTGGCCCGTTAGGTTTATAGAAACACACCATATACTACTGTGAATTCCCAAGACTTGTACTCAGTCCACAAAATCTGAAATCAATTTACTGCATTGCCAAATAATTTTCATTCATAAGCTACAGGTTATCAAGTAATAAGTAATAAGTATTTAAAGTAATAGATGATCTTTATATTAGTTTATTATGAAAACTCAAGAAAAATAAATAACAAATATTTGGCAAGCAGGGATATAATTTAGCAATTTTTTTTTTCTTAATTAAGGTGGATTTGGCTATATTTATAATATATTTATAATATGATAATTTTGAAATAATAGATGACATAAATTGATTTCTTTATGTAATAGACTTTAATAAGTCCTAGAAATTTGTAGTTTATTATTAATACATCATAAATAGGAATTTTAATGGGACAAGACGAGGATGGTAATTAATTTTCTACTTCTCAATTTTGTTCTGTCTCGTCGGATTTTTTTCTCGTCTCCATCTCTGTCTATACTTTTAGTGTAATTTATTTTATAGTAAATAACAACAATAATAAAAAAAAATTTAATAAAAAATAAGAAAACATGATAACAAATAAGTAATTAAAAGTATTCCTTATCCAAAATCAATTTCCTAACATTTAAAGAGGATATTCATGTCAGTTAACCCCATTCTCTCTCTATCTTCTTTATTTTCTAATTACTAAAACTTAATTGCGTCTCTAACTCCTCTATTTATAAGCATTGTACTGTAAGTAAACTTACTATTTTATAAAACTAGTTTTTTTTATTGTCATCTTATTATCTATCTTATTAACTCTCCCATCAGATTATTGTGAAAGATAATATAATATAATAAATATATGTATAATTAATTTTTTGAAGACAAACCAAAATAATATAGTATCGTATATTTGATTCAAATACTACGAATCTTAACATATTATAAAGATATTAAAATATAAAGATAATCGATAAAGTAAGGTGATATAATATAATATAAGGTAATTAGAAAAGTCAAAACATATAAGGTAATTAGAAAAGTTAAAACATAAATCCAGTTCTACTCAAAATTCTTTTTTGGTTTATTTCAATATTTTTTTATTTGTTCGACTGTGATCGAATTGTGTTTTTAAATTATTTTTTTTTGTTAGTTTTCTATTTTTTAGAAAAAGATGAATATAATAATATTTTAAATATAATTTTTATCAGATGAATTAAAATATTTTTCAAATAGACAGAGATAAGAAAAGGACGTGACGTCTAACTTAGATAGGTTAAACTTCTACATAGAGATATATAACGGAAAGTATATATTAAAAGTTTTTTACAAGACAAGAAAATTAAAATTATATAGAAATAATTTGCATAGCTTTCTTTCTTTTTCTTTTTGTTAACCAGAATTCTATCTTCAGTCTTTATAGATAGAATCTTGAAGCAGCCGTTAGACTAAGCAACTTCAAGAACTTCACTCCATCTAACGAAAATATGTCTAACATTCTTTTGCATTAAATGTGCTTTTGGCTTGCCAATATCAAAATAGAAAAGAGTCTTCACGATCCGAGGATTTTGTACAAAAAATTATACTACTTTCTACAACATATCTTCGTGTCATAAAACATCCTCCTTGACACGGCCAACGCCTGACTTTTAAGAAAGATTCAGTTGACTTCATCTATTTTGTTGGAATGTATGCTTTGTTTCATAAGACTCTACATGAAGTATTGTTTTAATTAAGTCTATGTGTATAAAAATCATAGACAGAATTGATACTTATCTTAGTTCTTTGAAGTTCGTCTGTTACTTCATTAGTTTGATATGAGCTTTATTTAGGACACAACATTCTTCTATTATGCTCACTTCGTTTGATGGCTCCACAACTCTAAAAAAATTATCTGTCTTATAAGTTCAGACTTTTATCTTAAAAGTTTGTAATTATCCAAATTAAGGAATATAGTTTTCCTCTAAACAAATTTGACTTAACAATTTCTCCTTTTTTGATGATTACAAACCAAACACATAAAAGTTTTGCTTAAGTCCTTTGCTAGTATCAAATGCATTGTTCAGACTTAAGTTACTTATAATTAGATGTTGTTTTAGAAAATTTTGGACTTAACTTCATTTGCATAAAATGTTAGTTTAAACACATAATATGAAAACTCAGCTAAAAAATTCCTCATTTATTGATAATGTTAATGAGTTTTCAAACCAATGTGTTGTATTAGATTTACAACCGATGAAAGAATACAAGAATAAATTTGAGCAAACTAAGCAAACTATTCTTCAGTCTAAAAGCCCCCTCTCAGCTTGATCTTATTTTCTTCAGACTCTCTTAATGGTATTCATTTTTCCTCTTTTGACGACATTCCTACTTCATTAGAAATGCGATCAAATAGAGAGGAAAAGAAAAGAGAATTTTTAACAGAAGTAGAAATGGCATCAAATCAAGAAGAGTGTTTCTTGATCAGAGCTCCTTTATTTGTGAGATGAACATGCATCTAACTCCCCATTTATTTGTCAATTTCAGCATCTTTATTTTGTAGACTCCTCATTGGATAAACGATCCTTTTATTTTAAAAACTTCCTCTTTATTTTACAACAAGTCTCCCTTTCTACGTCTACTCTTTATTCATCTACTCTGCTCAAGCTTATTATTTTGTACACACCCATTCCCTCTCTTGGGCTAAAATCATTGAAATTCATTAAAACAAAGAAGATGACCCTTTGGACAACATCTGCATGACCATGTCTTCGAGCTTCTGAACCTTGGACTTGAGAAACTCATGCTTAGTCTTCACTCAAGGTGCCTCAGACTAAAAGGTTGATTACTTTCTCTTTAAGCTTTTGTACTCTTAACTTGTTGGGATTCACAAGTCTTCAACAAACCAGATGGTGATGTAGGGTAAGACTGCATCAAACGTGAGTAATTGATCTACTTCCAAACAAACATCCATTTGCGCTTCATGAAAGTGTAATCCTAAATGTGAGAGACATGTGTATATGCAAAACCAACTCCAGAAAATATTGTCCCAACTATTGCATCATCTTCAATCTAGAAGTCTTCAATACTCCAAGAAGAAAATTGCAAGTCCTTCTGGTGGTTTTTCAAATGCAGACAAGTATCTTCAATGAAAGGCCCTTCAATCCACAACGTCTAGTACTCAGTCCTGGAAAGAAGATGTTTTCTAAACATAGGCTTCTGAGGCGCCTCATCTTCTTCTAAAAGCTACTTTCCTTTCACCAAAAGTTTACACTTACAAGGCCTAGGCCTGTCCAAGCAAATAGAATTCTATTAGCTAGGCAGGTGAACTGGAAATCGATCATCTTGGGAACCTTCCTATCTTCTTTTTAAACTGTCCATCTAATATGGTTCTATGATGTTTCTCTTTCTTTGATCTCCCTTTTGTAAGAATTGCTCAAAGGTAAGATCATAGTCTATTGGAGATGAAAGAGTACAGTCTTAAGGAGTTTCATATTCATCTAACCTTAGGCATTGAGAGATGAAAATTCTTGATTAGTGGGGATGAAAGAAGGGGAGGATCACTCCAAGATCATAACCAAGTGCTATGTACTCTATTTTATTTAAAGGAATGGTGAAGGGGATAGGATCACGATCTTTAAGTCCCTCCATCAACAAGAGAGTGCAACCTTTAGGCCATTTGAACTTCCATGTCTTCCTATGGCAAAGTGTGATGAAACACAATTGTATTTTGTTTTGAGGAGCCGCCCATGGTCTTAGTTCAAACTTGGGAATATGAGGCTTAGAACTCTATGCTGACAATTCCAAAGCAGGATCAAATTTTTTCCTAACTAGGAGGAAACACTTTCAAGGCTTGGGAGATTCATCTTGTTGAGCACATCCTAAGGAATAGATGCAAGCCAGCCCTTCTAAAGTTCAACACTATGTTTTCCTTTAAGGTTTAATACTTTCTCATTTTAGAGATAATGACTGTGCATGGGTTGACGTGTTCTTAGCACTATAAATCTAGATGATCTTCTATAGTTGTAGGGAGATTTTGATGGTAATGATCTTCAAAGGGAGTTCTCTGATAAGTCAATCAGGCTTCATTGTTCTTTCTTTACAAGAAAGAATCTGAATAGAAATAGGAGGATGAGGAGGAGATGGAGCAGACTGTACAGGCTCCATGACTTCAGAATGTACAAAAGGTTCCCAATAAATGTAGACTTTAGCACATGTACACTTTTCTCAAAGGAAAGGGTCCCGTTGTGACTCTTCTCTAGCTAAGCACTCTAGTTCATCTGCTAGCACTAGGGCTTGTTGTTCTTGATAAGGTCCAGCCACATCATCTATACTTGATGCATTTGTTGAGGCAGACATGATATGTATATCCACTTTAACTTCACTTGAAGGAGAAGATGAAGTATAGACATCCACATTAACTTCATTTGAAGAAGCAGACGAAGTGTGGAAATCCACAGTTGCATCTCTTGTAGGAATAGACATAGTAGACATCATGCAAGCAAGAGGAGTTCAAAGGTTCTTCATTGAGCATGGTAGAGAGCTACTCAGTAAGAATCTCAATGTGTTTTTGGATTTTAGCAGACTTAGGACAGCACCAACAACACTAGATGAAGTTGCACCAAAAGCAGACTCTTCTATTCTTTTGTCATGCTCTTCATAAACTACACAAGACTCCTTCTAGGCTTGTTCCAAGTCCTTCATGTGTAGATCCTAAGTATCTTGGTATAGAAGGACTTCTTCATCCACCTTATTCTTGCCAGACACAATTTCATCTTCCAATTCCTTGCATGTGATATATGATGCTTCAACCTTCATTCTTCCTTCTTCTGCTCTCTTTGTAGTTTAAGCAGCCTCAGTCCTTGCTGTTCCTAATTTTCTTTCCTTTGTATTAAGGAGCTCATCAACAATTTGATTAGCTTTTCTAAGAAGCTTTACATCATGACCATCTCTTTTACTCTTGATAGCAGGAGCAATTGTTTTTATTCTAACCCATTTTTGGGTACAGAAGTAGCAAAAATAGGAGTAGCAGGAGGTTTATTATTTTTGAAAAAAGGTGGTGAGGAAGAGGATGTAATAGAAGTAAGAGACACAAAAATGTTGTCCTCGAGTTACCTTTTTTTAAAGGGAATTGGTTGCTATATTTTGCGTTTTATAATTAAATTTAGTATTTTGGTTAGTGGGTGGGAAGGTGAAGATGGTTGTTTCTGTTTGATGGCTTGTGTTTTGGGTTTTTGTTTGGGAGATAGAGGTGGTTTATGATTAGGCTTAGAGAGTGTAGGCTGGTCTTGTGGTGATTTTTATTTTTGAGCTTAAAGTGATGGTGCAAGAGGCTTATGTTAGGAGGTTTCATATGTGGTTTGTGTTTCCTTAGTTTTTCTGCTTGTTTAGCTCCAGGAAATAGATGCCTTAGACACATCTTGTTGAAGGTATCCATTCTTGACTTAAATCTAGAGGGATACCAATTTACATCATCTACCTCAAACCCTTGGTTTAAGACAATCTAAGAAAAGGGAGAAAGGTAGGGAATTCTTGATTTCCTCCCCAAGTCCCTTCCTTTGAGTGCTCCTAACCAATGGCCCAAGACCACAGACGAAACATTGATTTGAGCCTTCCTCGTCAGATGGAACAAGCAAAATTTATCCCTATTACTCACATTGTCTCTCGACCCACTCCGAGGGGTGAAGATGTTGAAGAGCAGATTTTGTAGCAAACATCAAAAGGGAAGCTTGTTCTCTGATCTTAGAAACTTGGTGTCATCTTTTGGCCTTGGTGACCCATACAAGGTGATGTCCACTAATTGTTTATCAATGTCTTTGTCCTAGTTGGAAGTGAAATTGACTCCATTGTCCTTGCAGTCAAATGTAGCAGCAATCGTCTCCACAAAGATCAAATACTCCTTATCAACAATGATTCCACGAATTCCTCTAAAAACTTCAATGATAGAGTCCCAAAACTCTGCATATGACTTCATCATCCATGCTCCACTGAACTCAACATAATTGATCCATCCAGTATTTGTGAGAGTACCCACCAAATCTTCAACACAAAAAGGTGAAGTTAGAAAGCTTCATCTATTTTCTAATCAAGAACATTTCGTTAGAAAAGAAGGTCTTGGGTGCAACTTTGCATTCCATTGTTTTATTTGATTCACAAAGATTTCATAGAGCGAGAGTAAAAGCTGGAGTAAAATTTCAAAGAATTTCTCAAGTGGTGAAAGTGACGAAGTAAAAAGATTAAGTTTCCTATTTATATTTAAAAAGATGTAACATTAATTAGGGTTAAGGGTAAAAAGAAATGGACCTTAAAGATTCAGGTCCATCATTATCGTTTTAAAATTGAGGTGATATGTCTGTTAGTTATTATTGGGCAAATTTCTCAACTATTAAATGATTTACCTTTAATGCTCAGACCCTGCACACTCAAAACACATTAAATTCAATTTATGGTGCATCTGAGTGGTCGATCAGATGATGTTTTCATCTATCACATATTAATAAAAATTCATCAAACACCACACATCATCTATTCACTTAATAGATAAAGTTAAATCACTAATTAGGTAAGGCTTTAATAAAAATATTGATACGCGAAACACGGTTGGTAATTATACCAAACGCATCCCTTGCTATGACAAGTATACCACAATCACCAAGTAATAAATATTTATAAAATGGGGGTTGTCGATCCCAGGAGGACAAGCAACTCGGAAGCTATATTTTTATTTGTTTTATTTTATTAATTTCCCAAGAAGGGATGAGAGCATATTAGTTCTTGATTTAGAGATCAATTATAAAAGAGCATAAAGCAATTTAGAGATCAATTATAAAAGAGCATAAAACAATTAACAAGAATTTAAGATCAAGAAAATAGAGTGATTGAGATCCCGATTTCACCACTAATCCCCCGGTTATATTTTCCTCTTATATTATTTAGGTATAATCATGGTCGGATCGGATTCCTATCCTCGTGACCGTCCCTCTCAGGATCAATCACGCCTTCTATGTTAATTGGATTAATACCAAATTAATTAGGGATCTAGTTCTATGAATCCAGGGGCAAACTTAGGTGCAGTCTGCATTACTAACTACTCCCATCTCTAGGATCCTAGCGTAATAATGGTTTAATTCTTCAGTTTTCACTAGGAGTTTACTTTGTCAGAGCGTCCCTAGATTAACTTATCAATTTATTAGGCGTCAATTAATAAATAGCATTAAGAACAAAGAACAAACACCCAATCATATACTGAATAACATCGAGAATCGTATAAAGAGGATAATTAGGGTTACATCGTTCTCCCAATCAAAGGGAGAGTTAGTTCATGATGGAAAAGAAAACAACACAAGTAATAATTGAAAGAGAATACATAGTGAAGTCTAGAATCTCCTTCTCCTCTTGCTTGTGGTTGAGTTCCGTTATCATCTATGAATTGGAGGAACTCTCAACTGAAGTGCAGTCGTCGTCTAGGTTTAGCCGTCGGGAGCCTGAGAATTAGGGTTTCAAACTCAATCTCCAGACTGAGCGAACTTCTGGCTGAATCGAATTAATAAGTATTTATATCCTTTTAAAACTTTTGACTTGGGCCTTTGTGAGTTCAACTTGCACGAGGTATCACAACTCGCACGAGTTCATGTTCCAGTAAATGTGTGTTGTAGCCCAAGTCACTTCGCGAGAGATAAGGAAGCTAGGCGCAAGATGCACGCGAGATTAGGTGCTATAGAGTTAACTTCTTCTTGAAGTTACATCACCTCGCGTGAGATGATGTTCTTGAGCGCAAGGTGAGTGCGAGATGAGGTGTCAGAGAGTTAACTTGCTCTTTAAGAAAGGTGTCCTCACGCGAGATGTGAAGAGATGAGCACGAGATGAGGTTCCAAAGAGCTTTTCTTCTTCACTAGAGCTCCAAGTTGCGCGAGTTGTGTTCCAACTCGCGAGAGATGCCTTCCTGGACACATTTTTCACCTATTTTTGGCTATTTTCTCCCTGAAACACTTAACACCAATTATTGTGAATTAATATCAATTTAGAGTTATTTTAGGTGGACTAAGAGTGTGAAAAGAACAATTTATGATATAAAAATAACTCACTTTTGTGAGTTATCAGATATTTACCCATTGGAGTTTAGTGTTTACAAATTTTACATAAAAAACACCTTTTTGAACATAATCTTGAATGAAATGATATCTTATTTCTATATGTTTAGCTTTAAAGTGTGTTCTTAGTTAGATTAATTGCACTAGTTGTCACAGAATATAGGAATATTCAATTCGAATCTAAAGTAATCTTCTAACTGTTACTTTACCTACAAAAGCTAAGAACAACAATTTGCTGCAAAGATGTATTATGCTTTTGTTGTCGAGAGAACAATTGAAATTTGTTTCTTACTAGCCCACGAGATAAGAGACAAACTATGAAAGTGGTAGCCACCAATTGTGTATTTCCTTTCAACTTTATCTCTAGTATAATCAGCATCACAGCATTCACTTAACCTGAAATCTTGATTTTTCTTATAAAAAAAAGACAGATTAGAGGTGTCAACCAGATGTTTCAGAATTGTTTTCACAACTAGAAGGTGTGGTTCTCTAGGATTTGATTGAAATTTGACACACAAGCAGACATTATACATAATATCTGGTCTACTTGATGTGAGATAAAGGAGAGAGTCAATCATTCCTCTACAGATGGTGTTATCTACAGGTTCACCTAATTTTTCTTTATTCAAATTCGCATCACACAAATGCATGGGTTTTCATTGGCTTTGCATTTTCCATTTTAAACTTTTTCATAAGTTCATTGGTGTACTTCTATTGATGGATGTAAATTCTCTCCTTCATCTGCTTAACTTCCAAGCCCAAGAAGAACTTCAATTCTCCGATCAAGCTCAATTCAAATTCATATTGCATCAACTCAAAATAATTCTTTTACAAAGATTCATTAGTAGCACTAAATATAATGTCATTAGTATAAGTTTAAGTTTGTACTATGATGAAATCTTTATTTAATTTTTTCCTAAAACAAGTTGTGTCTACTTTTTTTTCCTACAAAATCATTATTTAGGAGAAAAGAACTTAGTCTATCATGCCAAACTCGTAGAGTTTGTTTAAGACCATATAAAGTTTTTTTTAGTTTGAAGACATGATTTGTAAGAGTAGGATGTTCAAAGCAAAGAGGTTGTTTAACAAAAACTTCTTCAATAAAATCATTTGAAAAAACACTTTTAACATTCATCTTATACAAAATGTTCTTATGAGCTGCAAAGGCAAAAATAATTTGAATTGCTTCTAATCTAGTAACAAGTTTAAAGGTTTCTATGAAGTCAACACCTTCTTATTGGTTATAACCTTAATTTAGTAACCTGACTTTATTACCACTTTACCAGTTTCGTGTAGCTTGTTTTTGAAAACTCAATTCGTTCCAATAATACTTTTGTGTGTAGGCCTAGGAACGAGACTTCACTTTTCATTCCTTGTAAATTGGTTGAGTTCCACCTGCATAACAATAATTCGGTCGTTGTATTGAAGTGTTTCGTCTATGTTCTTTGGTTCAATTTCTAACACCAAAACATAATTTGCCTCATGCTTCAAGGATGATATGATCTTTACTCCTTAATTTTTATCTTATAATTAAATCTTCAAAGTGATTGGTCATAAATTTATAATTTCAATGAGATGAATGATTAGGAGCACCAAGTTGAGAAATAGATGCATTGCCTTCATATGCATCTGAGGTGGTTACTTCGTCTAACTTCACATCTTGAGGTTGGTCACATGGTTTAATCACAAAAGATCAAATGAATTTTCTAGGTTTGACATTTTTTTGTAAGTCTTTGATTTATCCTTAAATTTCATATGAATTAATTATTCAACAACTTGGGTTCTAGAGTTATAAACTCTATATGCCTTAGACGTATCATAATAATCAAGTAAAATTCTTTTATCATCTTTTGAGTCAAAATTTCCAAGTCAATCTTGAGTATTAAGAATTAAACATTCACATCCAAATGGATGGAAGTTAGACAAGTTGGGTTTTATCCCTCTCCAAAATTCATAAGGAGCTTATTTATGAGAAGTTTTGAATATAACACGAGGCATTTATAGCTTCTGCCCAAAAATATTTTTTGGAGTGAACTTTCACACAATAAAGTTCTAGGCATCTTTCATAAAGTTCTATTATTTCTTTCAACTACCTCATTTTGTTAAGGTGTTCTCAATGAAGAGAAGTTATGAAGGATTCCATTCTCATAACAGAATGCTTTGAATTTTGAGTTTTCAAACTCAATCTTATAATCATTTCATATAAACGCAATACCAAAACCTTTTTTATTTTAAACTCTTTTACAAAATATTTCAAACACCTTATAAGACTCATGTTTTTGAGTTAGAAAACAAACTCATGTAAATCTAGCATAGTAATCAACAATGACAAATCCAAATCTCTTTCCTTCGTGGCTTTGCATCTGAGTAGAACTAAAAAGATCAATATGTAACAATTCTAATGGTCTTTTAGTGGTAGCAACATTTTTGGATTTAAAAGATGTTTTAAGTTTTTTACCATGTTCACAAGATTAATAGAGATGATTAGATTTCCATGAGATCTTTGGTAGTCCTTTCACAAGATACTTCTTGGACAATTTTAAAATATATTTGAGACTTAAAGTCTTAATTTCTCATGTCAAATATTTTTCTCATCATCTATTGTCACTAGACATGCTACATTCTGATCACTAATATTTGAAAGACTAACCTTATAAATATTATTCTTTTGTCTGCTAGTAAAGAGAATGGACTTGTCCTTGCTTCGAACTATGCATTCGTCTGAGTTAAGGGAGATTTTATATCCATTGTCATAATAATGACTTATACTAAGCAAGTTTAATTTCAATCCTTTAACATAAGAGACGTCATGTATGAGTAGTGTTGGTGTCTTACCAACACTACCAATCTCAAGTATTTTACCTTTCTTAGACTCATAAGATATTAATCCTTTTACTTGGTCTAATGTGTCCAGGTTTTCTATATTCATAGCAGATGATTTCTTAGCTCTCTCCTTTAATAGCTCTTTTGGGAATGACCTTATAGTGGTATCAACATTTTTAGACTTGAAAGATGCTTTAAGTTGTTTACCATGCTCACAAGATTCAAAAAGATGATTAGATTTCCATGAGATCTTTAGTAGTCCTTTCATAGGATACTTCTTAGAAAATTTTGAAATATATTTAAGACTTAAATGTCCCAACTTTTCATGCCAAATCTCTCTCTCATTATCTGCAGTTAATAGACATGTTACATATTAATCACTGAGATCTAAACGACTAACTTCATAAAGATTATTCCTTTTCCGTTAGCTAGTAAAGAGAATGAACTTATCCTTGTTTCGGGCTATGCATTCGTCTGAGTTAAGGAAGATTTCAAATCCATTGTCACAAAATTGTCTTATGCTAAACAAGTTGAATTTTAATCCTTTAACATACGAGATGTCACACATGAGTAGCATTGGTTTCTTACCAATAGTTCTAGTGCCAACAATTTGTGACTTTGGTACATAAATCCTCTAGGGTCTTTTCTTCTTAAAATTCACCCTTTTAGAGTGTTTAGATGTTTTTCTGGATAATTTTGGTTGTCCTTGATTTTTTGACACTCTTTATTGCCTTCTTCCATCTTTTAAATATGTCTAAATGTATGTGACCCATCTTGTCACATCGTCTATGTATACAGACGTAGGAATATCGTAAGAATTACTTATTTCCTTTGTCTTGGGATCAAAACTCGATCGACTTCTATCCAATGGAATTCTTCCATATTTTAAAATTTTTTCTAGTTTGGAATAACTAGAAGTGAACTTAATGATATCTTTCTGTATACTTTCATTTTCTTTCTTCAATTTTTCGATTTCAAAAAGAAGATAAGTCTGATCAGACTCAGACTCGGATGGTTCTTCATCAGATAATATTTTCTTTATTAATTTTTCATTCATAGACTTAAGTTTTGAAATCTCTTCTAAAGCTGTTTTAGATTGATTTTGCAGATTTTATATACAATGCCTATTAAGTGAGAGTCAGCCAAAAGAACATCATATGTCATCTCTATAGAATGTCATATGTCATCTCGTCATAGTATGACTCTAATTAAGAGGAAGAAGAATAAGAAGATAAATATTGATCTGAGTTAAGAGTAATTACATCATATTGTTCAATTGTGTCTGTCATCAGAAAGATGTTAGTAGTCTCTTCTTTAGAGGATTCATTGCTCTCACTATCCAAATCTTCCCATGTGATTAAGACTTTTCTTATTTTTATCATTCTTAGAATTCTATCTCTTCTTGAGCTTTTGGGCACTTGGATTTGGTGTGCCCATGCTTTTTGCATTCATAGCAAATGATTTCTGAACTCTTTTCTTTAATGGCTCTCTTGTTTGGGAGCTTTTTTTTTTTTTTTTGTAAAGACGGTTTCCTCTACCTTTCTTTATCATCATCTCTTAAAATTTTCTTACCGTTAAGGAGACTTCATCTTTAGATGAATCATCTAAGCTTTCTAACGTAGTTGGATCAAATTACACTTTGAAAGCCTTGACCTTGTTCTTTTCATTTATCAAGGAGTCTTCTGACTTTGTTGACTCCACTTCAACAGACAGAGTAATGAGCTCTTATACTTGTATCTTCTCCCTTTTGCAACAGTGAATTTTGTGGACTCTTAGAGCTCTAATAAGCTCATCAAGAGTCAACGTCTTCATGTTCCCACCAATAGAGATGATAATGGACTCAGCTTCCTATGCTGCTAGAAGGCTATCCAGAATCTTCATGTTATTATGTGCTTTTGTAAAGGTGGTCGCAGGTGCTTTCAAAACGTTTAGAAAGGTTTGGAATCTTCCAAACATACTTTCAATAGATTTACCCTTATATTTGTGTTGAAGGATGGTCACTTTTCTGAGTCTGAAGTCCTCATTTCCCTCATGGGATATATCTTGAGAGTATCCTAGAGCTCCAAGGATATTTTGTGTGAATAAAACCTATTATACTCCGTCCGTGAGAGAGAACGTGTGATAGCATAACAAGCTTTGTTATTCAATTCCATGATGGAATATTCTTCATTTCCCCATTCTAATCCTGGTTTGATGAGAGGATTGTCTCCTTTGTAATGATTCTCCAGATTTTGTATTGAGTAGATTTGATGTACATCTCCACTTTATCTGCCAAGGGAGATAGTCATCCCCAGAGAATGTTGAGGGCTTATTCATAGAGGATCTGTTTTTAATAAACATTGTTGATGAGCTTGTCATCCTGGATCTTTCCTTTAACAATAGTGATGCACTCAACCCTTAGAGGCTGAGCTTTGATATCAAACTGTAAAAGTAAAAACACAGGAAGATGGTTGAATTATGTTTTTAAAACTTTTTACAAGCCTTTTGTGTAAGACAAAGGATAAGTCTGATAAATTTTCAGAAGTAGTTTTTATCAGATGGATAATTTTTTTATCAAATAGATTGAAAAAAACAATACAACCCTAGTTTGTCAATAAGTAGTAAAGTAAAGAAAGAACACAAATAGTTTCATATTGGTTCGTCTTAGCAAGACAATGTGTAGTTTCTTAACAACTACTAAGGTTTCACTATTACTGAGTGAATACGGGTATTATTTAACCTCAGTCACTTCTGGCTAACCTGAGTATCTTTTGAATGCAATCTGTTCAGGCTAATTGTTAGATCAAGATGATTAACACTTCTAAATTTTGATAAATTACAAGACAGTCGGAACATATCAGAAGGAAGCATTTCAAGCAAAGTCAGACTGAACAAGCATAGACGGAAGATGACCCCTCAAAGTTGAAGTCATTCGTCTATCTCAAGGCCACAACATCAGACTGAAGGATAGACGATACTCTTCAGACGAAGCTTTCAAGCACATCTTAAGACTGAAGAATTACATCGTCTGTCAAGGAAGTGAAGATCAGACGGAGTAACTCGCGCCAAGTTCAAATCTTCTAAAGTTACTCTTAATTGCTTCCAAGATCAGTATAGGGATTCGAGCTTACATATTCAACACGAAAAGGCTTCGCCCTTTTCCTAGGAAATCACTGTACAAGACAGAAAAAGGTATGAGCATGCCATCAAATCCATTGTACACGCTATCTCATCACTTGATTGCACTCTGACAACTTTTTGGACTGCACTTAGAAAAAGCTCAACGACATTCTTCTGTTTGTAACAGACATCTGAAGATCTTGCCTATAAAAGGACTTCACTCCTCCAAGTTTAAGTTGGCGAACACGCTTATACTGCTAAGACATTGTGCTTTCGCTCACTGTTACTTTTGAACTTCATTGTATACCCCTCTCTGCGAGGAGGAACTTTTCTTTCATAGAAAATCTTGCAAATCCACTTGTGTAGTGCTTTATCCTGAGGAGACTGATTGTTCAAAGAATACCTCTTTGGTTAGCCTAAGGAGGCTGGGTTTCAAAGAATACCTTGCTGTTTAGCCTGAGAAGGTTGTGTTCAAAACATATCTAGTAATAGCCAGAAGTGGCTGGGTTCAAACAATACTTGTAACCATTTCACGGTTTGTAGTCATAACTCAGTAATTTCTGGGTAAATGGACGTAGTCTTGAATAGACGAACCAGTATAAAAATACTTGTGTTTATCTTCTTTACATTTGCAACTAACGGGGATAATCAACTTATAACGTTTGTTCATTAAAAACAATTTTTGAAGATAAGAACTGTTTTGTCTAAATCTGTTTTAAACTAACAGACGAAAGGACCAAAAATTTTAATTAACACAATTCAACCCCCCTTCCTGTTTTTTATCTTTTATAGTTTGTTATCAGAGCTCAGCCTTTAAGGGTTGAGCGCTTAACAGCTACTAGAGGAAAGATCCGAGATAGAGTCTGAAGGACCCTTGTTCTTGTCTGGTGGATCACCCATGAACAAGCCGTCAGAGTTCTTTGGAGATAACTACCCTTATTGGGCTGACCGGATGGAGATGTACATCAAGTCTACCCACTACAGACTGTGGAACATTATTACTCAAGGAGATATTCCCATTGTTAAACCTGAGACAGAATGGGGAAATGAAGAATATTCCCTCATGGAGCTCAAAAACAAAGCTAGATACGCTCTCACGTGCGCACTCTCAAGGACAGAATACAATAGATTCTGTGCCTACAAATCAACAAAGGAGCTCTGGGACGCTCTCAAGATTTCATATGAAGGAACTGAGGATGTTAGGATGAGGAAAGCCGCCACCCTTCAAAGAGAATATGAGATGTTCTCTATGAAGAAAGGTGAATCTATTGATATGATGTTTGGAAGATTCTAAAAGATATTAAATGGACTAACTTCTTTGGGAATCACGTTCACGAAGGCCCAGAACAACATGAAGATTCTGGACAGTCTCCCTCCACCATGCGAAGCCATGTCCACTGCCATCTCTGTTGGACGTGACATGAAGACATCAACTCTTGATGAGTTAATAGGTGCTTTGAGAGTACACGAGGTACTTCTCTACAAAAGGGACAAGATCAAGGTTCAAGAGCCCAAAGCTCTTCCGTCCGTAAATGATGTTCCTAAGGAGGAATCTGCCAAGAAAGAAAGAAAGAAGAAGAAAAATAAGATCCTTAAAGCTGACACTACTGAATCTGATTCGTCTGATGATGAGATTTCTATCAGGGCTAGACACTTCAAGAAGATGATGATGTAGAAGGGAAGAGGTCAACGCTTCTTCAAGAAGAAGGAGAAGAAGTTCCCTGAGAAGCCCTCAAGTAAGGAGGAAAACTCAGAGATCGTCTATTATGAATGTAGAAAACCTGGACACATGAGATCAGAATGTACAGGGTTGAAGAAAAGGTGGAACCCTCGTAGAGACAAGGGTAAGAAGAGCTTCTTGATTTGGGAAGACCTTGACAACGAGAGCTCAGAAGAATCCATAGAAGAAGAAGAAACAACAAATATTTGCCTCATGGCTGGAGAAGCTGTCTCATCTGAGGTAACTGAAATTCAAACTTCTTCATCTTCTTCGTCTGAGTCTGAGTCAGAGTCCGAATAAATGTCATGCGATATACTTTTGACAAACTCACATTTTATTGCTGAGCAATACAAAGTATGCAAAACCAGGTTGAAACAAACTTTGGAAGAAAATGCTACTTTGAGAATTGAAAAAGAGTTGCTTCAAAAGAAAGTATCAGATGAAGTATCATCTGAGTCTGAAAAGAATATTTTTATTCTTGAAATCGAGAGATTAAAGAAAGAAAATGAATCTTTACTCAAAGACATAACAAAGTTCATTGAAGGATCCTCCATGCTTGAAAATATTTTTAAATATTGGAGGTCTCCTCCTGATAAAAGTAGACTTGGTTATGATAAAGAGACACACAGAAAGAAAAATAAATTTGTTCCGTTTGCTTATAAGAAGAATAACAAAAGTTACAATAAGGTTCCTAATGATTATAGAAAGAACACAAGAACCTTAAACAAAAAGAAACCTTCTTCTACTAAAAAAGGAGGACCCAAAAACAGTTGGGTACCAAAGTCACTCATTATGCCCTGTTGAGATATTCTTAATAGGAAGAGAGAAGACTTCAAGCTGGTACCTGGACAATGCTCACGACACATGATGGGAGACCTGTCTATGTTCCAAGATCTCAGACCAAGTAAAGGGTCTGTATCTTATGGTTCAGGGAAAGGTAAAATACTAGGTATTGGGACTGTTGGTAAGACACCGAATCCTTTTATCCAAAATGTGTCTTATGTTAAAGGCCCCAACTTCAATCTACTTAGCATAAGTCAATTTTGTGACAGTGGATATGAAGTAGCTTTTAACGTTGATGAGTTTATAGTCAAGAACAAGGACAAATCCATTCTGTTTATTGGGAAAATGAAGAATAATCTCTATGAGATTTTCCTTTCTGACATTAGTGATCAGAATGTAACATGTTTAATTTCAACAGACGATGAACAAGATATTTGGCACCAAAAGGTTGGACATTTAAGTCTCAAGTATATTTCAAAAATTTCCAAAAGGGATCTTGTAAAAGGTTTGCCAAAAATATCTTGGAAATCCAATCGTCTGTGTGAATCTTGTCAGCATGGGAAACAACTTAAAGCTTCTTTTAAATCTAAAAATGTTGATTCCACGACAAGACCCTTAGAACTGTTACATATTGATCTCTCAAGACCTACTCAGACTGAAAGTCTTGGAGGAAAGAGATATGGATTTGTAGTTGTGGATGATTATACTAGATTCACATGGTTATACTTCCTAGCCCATAAACATGAGTCATTCAGCCATCTTTGAAATATTCGCAAACGTGTTCAAAAAGGAAAAGAAATATGTATTGCGTCTGTTATGAGTGATCATGGAACAGAATTTAAAAATTCTGAGTTCAACGCCTTTTGTTTTCAAAATGGTATCATTCACAATTTTTCGTCTCCAAGAACTCCTCAACAAAATGGGGTTGTGGAAAGGAAAAATCGTATCTTACAAGAAATGGCTAGAAATTTGTTGCATGAAAGCTCTCTTCCAAAATATTATTGGGCAGAATCAATTAATACTTATTCAAAGCAGAATATTGATAAGACCAATACTGAATAAGACTCCATATGAACTATGGAAAGGAAGAAGACCCAACATTTTTTACTTCCATCCCTTTGGATGTGAGTGTTTTATTTTGAACACTAAGGATCAACTTGGCAAATTTGATTCATAGGTGATGAAGGGATTCTTACTTGGATACTCTAATACTTCTAAAGCTTATATATTTTTTAACTCTAAGACGCAAGTTATAGAAGAATCTATTTATGTAAAATTCCAAGATAACTTAAAGGCTGATAAGGAAATATCAGACCTGGAAAATCTGTTTGATAATTTGCAGATAACTCCCTCTGGTCAAGAAGTTGATCCGTCTGTCCAACCTGACACAGACGCAAGAACAGACGAAAGAACATCTCCCAGTACAGATGAACCCTCTTCATCTGCTTCTCAACACCAAGATAATCATGCTCCTGTCAGAACTTGGAGATTCGCCTCAAACCACACCGAAGATTTGATCATTGGAGATAGACATCAAGGAGTTCAAACAAGGTCAAGACTGAGAGATGTTTCTGGATATGCTCTTGTGTCTGATATAGAGCCCAAAGATATTGGAGAGGCTCTACAAGAGAATGACTAGATTTTAGCTATGGAAGAAGAGCTAAACCAGTTCACAAGGAATGATGTTTGGACGCTAGTGGAAAGACTAAGGAACAAAAGCATCATTGGAACAAGATGGGTGTTAAAAAACAAGCTTGATGAAGCTGGAAAAGTGGTAAGAAATAAGGTCAGGTTAGTAGCTCAAGGCACCAACAAGAAGGTATTGACTTTACTGAAACGTTTGCACCTGTAGCCAGATTAGAAGCAATTAGGAGTTTACTTGCTTTTACTGCTCATAAGAATATCGTTTTATATCAAATGGATGTGAAAAGTGCATTAATAAACAGTTTTATTGAAGAAGAAGTGTATGTTAAACAACCTCCTGGTTTTGAGAGTCAATCTCAACCAGATCATGTTTTCAAATTGAAGAAAGCTCTTTATGGTCTTAAACAAGCTCCTAGAGCTTGGTATGACAAACTGAGTTCTTTCCTTCTTAAAAATGGTTTTTCAAGAGGAAAGGTTGATACAACTCTTTTCAAGAAAAGTGTTTCGAAAGACTTTATCATTGTCCAAATTTATGTAGACGATATAGTCTTTGGAGCAACTAACGAATCCTTGTGCAATGATTTCTCTAAGTTAATGCAGGATGAGTTTAAGATGAGTATGATGAGAGAATTAAAGTTCTTCCTAGGACTTCAAATCAAACAGACGAAACAGGGTATCTACATTCACCAACTGAAGTACACCAAGGAGCTTCTCAAGAAGTTTAAGATGGAGAATGCTAAGCCCATGAAGACACCAATGCATTCGTCTGGTGCTAGTCTTAACAAAGATGAGTCAGGTAAGACCGTTGATCAGATGGTATACAGATGTATGATTGGTTTTCTACTTTACCTTACTGCAAGTAGACCTGACATCATGTTTAGTGTCTGTCTATGTGCAAGTTTACAATCTGATCCTAGAGAATCTCACTTACAAGCTGTAAAGCGTATCCTAAGATATCTTATTGGAACCACTAATCTCTCTTTGTTTTATAAGAAAAATAATTATTTCAATCTTAGTGGCTATTGTGATGCTAATTATGCTAGAGATAAAGTGGAGAGGAAAAGCACAAGTGGTGGCTGTCAATTCCTTGGCACATCACTCATTTCTTGGTCAAGCAAGAAGCAAAATTCCATTGCACTCTCAACCACTGAAGCGGAGTACATCGATGCAGCTGGGTGTTGTTCACAACTTCTTTGGGTAAAACATCAACTTGAGGATTACTCCAGGTTTGAAACTCAAATACCAGTATTTTGTGATAATACAAGTGCAATTAATCTCAGTAAAAACCCTATTCAACATTCAAAAGCCAAACATATTGAAATCAAATTTCATTTTATAAGAGATTATGTTCAAAAAGGTATTTTCGATATACAGTTTGTTCAAACTGATTTTCAATGGGCAGATATTTTCACAAAGGTTTTAGACGAAACTCACTTTAATTTCATTAAAGAAAATTTAGGAAATGTTTCTTTAATTGATTAAGTTACTTCGTCTGTACCTTTCGTCTATATATTTCGTCTGTTTATATTCGTGTTAAGACAAAACATTGTGTTTGATCAAGTTGAATCAGTCTGAGGAAAATTCAACAGACGCAAGGTTATTATTTAATTAATTTAAAGTTAAGTGTGCAGGGACACAATAAATGTAGCATTAAATGTGTCTGTCATTTATTGCACTATCTTAGGACGTTGAGAAGCACGCGCAGTGAATTGCAGAGGTCAAATCAATCATTAAAATGACAATCATGAGATAACGTCAAATCAGGGACGGTTTCAATTCTTTCGTCTGTTGAATTATAACTGTTTTACCCTTTGATTATAAATACTGAAAATTTCCCTCTTTTACTCTTTACATTATTCAATACTCTCAGAATTCTAACTTCTCTAAGAATCTCATACTCACATATATTTTTTTCAAAAATAGAAAATGGCCGCCAAGAAATCCAAGTCTTCTGAAGAGACCTTTTTTGCGCAAGATCTTTTCTTGCCAAGCAAGTGGATTGCTAAATCCACTCTTGAAGGTGTGTCAAACCGCGTGGTAAAGACGCTGACTCACTCTGGATGGATGGACTTCGCTGAATGGAGAGGTCCATGGCTAATGGAGGCTTATGCTGAGTTCTGGAGTGACGCCAAAGAGTTTGATGATGGTATTGTTGGTACCATTGACAAAAAGGAGCTTGAGGAAAATCAAGTGTCAATAACATTGTTATGAGTCTTGTGCAACATCAACTACAACCTCCACCATCATAATTTTGATGATTCTCAGCCAAGGGGGAAAATAATTTGAGGAGAAGGTTATGCTAAGGGGGAGCATGGTAAGTCTTAGAGCTTATTAAAGAACATCGTCTGAGGGGGAGCTAAAGACGAATGAAGGATGAAGACCCTGTATATGTATTCTTTATTATTATTTTTCTCTGATTCTTTTATTTGATTAATTGTATAACTCTGAACTTTTGTACTTATATGCTCTGATTATTTGTAACTATTTACTCTGTTTTCTCTGAACCATGTAACTTGTAAATGGATTACATCACATTGATGTAACAAATCTTATAAAGAGGTATATTCATAGAACATCGTCTTGATTTAATTTTGGCTTGCTTGTTATAACTGCTTTTTTTTTTTTTGCTAACTTTGTCTGTTGCAGATGTTCTTTTGAGAAAGTTGCTTGTATGGTCTGTAATCATCAAAAAGGGGGAGATTGTTAGATCAAGATGATTAACATTTCTATGTTTTGATAAATTACAAGACAGACAGAACATATCAGAAGGAAGCATTTCAAGCAAAGTCAGACTGAACAAGCACAGACGGAAGATGACCCCTCAAAGTTGAAGTCATTCGTCTGTCTCAAGGTCACATCATCAGACGGAAGGATAGACGATACTCTTCAGACGAAGCTTTCAAGCACATCTTAAGACTGAAGAATTACATCATCTGTCAAGGAAGTGAAGATCAGACGGAGTAACTCGCGCCAAGTTCAAATCTTCTAAAGTTACTCTCAATTGCTTCCAAGATCAGTATAGGGATTCAAGCTTACATGTTCAACACGAAAAGGCTTTGCCCTTTTCCTAGGAAATCTCTATACAAGTCAGAAAAATGTATGAGCATGCCATCAAATCCGTTGCACATGCTATTTCATCACTTGATTGCATTTTGACACCTTTTTGGACTGCACTTGGAAAAAGTTCAACAACATTCTTCTGTTTGTAACGGATATCTGAAGATCTTGCCTATAAAAGGACTTCACTCCTCCAAGTTTCAGTTGACGAACACGCTTATACTGCTAAGACATTGTGCTTTCGCTCACTACTATTTTGAACTTCATTGTATACCCTCTTCTGCGAAGAGGAACTTTTCTTTCATAGAAAATCTTGTAAATTCACTTGTGTGGTGCTTTACCCTGAGGAGGCTGGTTGTTCAAAGAATACCTCTTTGGTTAGCCTAAGGAGGCTGTGTTTCAAAGAATACCTTGTTGTTTAGCCTGACAAGGTTGTGTTCAAAGAATATCTAGTAATAGCCAGAAGTGGCTGGGTTCAAACAATACTTGTAACCATTTCATGGTTTGTAGTAAAAACTTCGGTAATTTCGGGGTACTGGACGTAGTCTTGAATAGACGAACCAGTATAAAAATACTTGTGTTTATCTTCTTTAAGTTTGCAACTGACGGGGATAATCAACTTATAACGTTTGTTCATTAAAAACAATTTTTGAAGATAAGAACTGTTTCGTCTGAACCTGTTTTAAACTAACAAACGAAAGGGCCAAAATTTTTAATTAACACAATTCAACCCCCCTTCTTGTGTTTTATCTTTTACACTAACAAAACTCAAGTATTGTTTGAACTCAACCTCTTCAAGTCAACAACTCCAAATATTCTTTGAACTTAACATCTCCATGCTACAAAAAGTATTGTTTGATTCTAACCTCTCTAGGTTAACTACTACCAAAAGTGGATTTACATAAAAAGGTGTCTAATTTAGATGGATTGAACCTCTATATAAATAGGGATACATAATGAAGAGTATATACTAGAAACTTTTTACAAGATAAGAAAAATGAAGTTATAAAAAAAAAGAATTTAAAGCTTTCTTTTTTTTACTAGAACATTCCCGCTAAATAGAAAAACAAAGTTATACAAAAAGAATATTTAGAATTTATATGAAAACAAAAACTCAATTTTTTGATATAGAATACTACTTTTTAGAAAAAGATAAATATTAAACTTAATAAAGATTTTAATGACAAAAAATAGAATAGAATATAAATAGTTATTAATTAAAGGCTAAATATTTTTAAAAATACTACTTCAAACAATGCCGAGTACGGGACTTGCTTATCAATTTGTAAATCAAGTTTCCCTGCTTATATTTAAAAGTAATTTAAATATCTCGGGAAACATTTATATATATATATATATATATATATATATATATATATATATATATATATATATATATATATATATATATCAAACAGACTACTACAAGGTTAAATTTGGCATATCTTAGATTTTAATTGAAATTTTATATTTATTTTAATAATTATACGGTCAATTATTATCTACTTAAGATTTCTTAAATTATTAGATATATATTTTAAAGTATATATATTATAAGATATAACTAAATTTTAGTTTTATGATTCCTTAATTCTAAAATTTAGTTATGCATTATAAAGTATAAAACTCTCTTTAATCAAGTCTAACACGAGCTCAAACACATTTGAAATTCAAAATTCAATTTTCTTGGTAATGAAATTTCAATTCATTTTTCTTAGTAGTTCATGTCAAACTACCTATGTAGCAATTTAGTACATTCTGAATTTTTATTTTCGAAATATCATTATTATTCTTGTCAAGAATTAATGTAAGATATTGACATGGTCAAGGTTGAAAGATGGTCTTCGACTTGAGTGATTGAGCCTAGGTTGTATTGATAGACCTGATGTTTAGTTTTCGTTGGAGGAATGGTACTTACAGAGACCCTTTAATGCTTAAGTAGTGTGTTTGGGTGAGTGTTTTCGGTATATAAAGAGAGTTAGATTATTGGAGTAAGTTAAGAGTCTAAAGATACTTCCTTAGGGGGTATGAAATATTTATACCTAAGTAGATTGACCAAGTGAGAGCATGTAGGCATCCTTGTATCTCACACTATGTCAGTGTGCACCCAATTCTAATTAGGGGCATGTGTATGCAAGCCTATTGCGTCGGCTGGAAGAGTAATGATTGTATAGGAGGGTTGATGTCTTGTGCAGAGTTTAAATCACATGTTACGCGTGGGTTAGCTCTTGTGGGTGGTGAATTGACGTAAATCAGCCTCATGACCTATCAAAGCCAAAATACTTAAATGATGATGTGACGGGAAGATCAGATCATCTCAACACAGTACAATTATGATAATATTTACCTGCAAATATTACTACGACTTCATATTTACTCACGATTGTTCTATCTAGAATAATGTCTTTCTTTTTCTCTAGCAATGATTCCTTTTCCCAGTTGAGTATTTTCTTCTTATTAAGCTTATTTGTTATTCTTTGTTAAAATTATCTTTGTAAATATATTTATTAAAGCGTAGAAAACCAAATAAGATATAATTGGCAGAAAATTTCGTAGAAGAATTTCTGCGGATTATTTTCAATCCGTAAGGAACACTTTATCCACAGTCAATTATAAAATACACAAACATTTCCTGGATTTAACCAAAAATTTTTAAGAAAATTGGCATGTAATGAAATTCTAATACATTAACTATAGTGTTAAAAAGGGCTATAGTTAAAGAACTTAAATCAAATTCTATAGTTGAGCTTGATTTTTTACCTATTTGATTAGCCTATTGAAATTGATATTAAAAAATATGACAAAAGTAAAATTTAAATTAATGTACTAAAATTTAAATTAAAAATAATTAATCACTACATAATAATGTTCTTTTGTTATAAATACTATAAAAAATTATATCTATATTTAAAATAAATAAATTTTTGTAAACTAATTTTACAAATAAATTTTTATAAATAGACTTAGAAAAATAAACTGACTTACTGAATCATATACCAAAATAAACCTTTTAAATAAGTCAGGTCAAACAAATTAAAAAAAAATAATCTATTATAAAACACGTATGAAACTCAAACCTACAAAATAAAAAAAAAAAACAAATCTGACAAACAAAACATTGGGTTTGGCCTTATCCTTTCCCAACCCGTATAGGTACTTTTAATTTAATTAGAATCTAGATAGTATAATTTTAAATAAGATTTCAAATACATCAATTATACTATAAGTAAAGTAATTAATGTATTAATTTAGAAGTTGATTGAATTTAAATTTTTTAATATGTTAATTTAAAATGAGATTGAATTTAAATTAAATTTTAAAATTTACTTTCATCAATTCTTGATTTTAAATTCAATTATTTGTGATGAAAAAAAGTTGATGTAAATTAAAAGTGATTTTCTTAAGAGGAGTTACATGTTTAATTTGCTTAATAGAGCCAAAGTTGAAGAATATGATACTGAATTAACGAATAAAAATCTTTGAAAACTATATAAAAATAAGAATACATTTGATTCGGTCGAAATAGTCATACTCTTGTCTGTATTATACAACAGTCATGATTCCAGCTTTCTCTTTTCTTTGTAAACACTGAATGACAATTCTATTTTGTTTGGGTTCTGATTACACAAAGACAAGCAAAAACATGAATATTCCTTCTTTAGAAGATGAGAATTGTCACTCTTTTTCGATCGCAAATAAATGAGTTAGTGCTTTTTTCTCTTTTGTTGTATATTTTCGTTGAATATAATTATAATTTTATCTTTTATTTTTGCTTATCAAATGTAGAAAACACACACACATGTATATATTTTAATTTTTAACCCATCAGATGTATTTAACATAAGAATAGAACCAAAAAAAATAGATTATATATATAATTAGCTAATCAAATGATGGAGCAGAATTTTGAAAAGAAATTAAGTTAAAGAACACAATTTTGTTTTATATATTTTTATTATATAATCTTAGAAACTGTCAACTAATTAACTATTTCTATAAAAAAAATTCTTCACTTTCTTTTTTTTTTCGTCTTGTCTTTTGCTTCTTCTCCTGTATGATAAAAAATTTTAAATTTTGACTTTTTCCGCGTCCAACTTTTTTAAGAAAAAAAGATTTTCATTTGAAAAGAATAAAGGTTTCTCAATTTAATAAAAAAAGAAAAGAGGGGAATGCACACTTTTTTGAAAAGTTTGTTATTAGATAATTATTATAATAGTTAAAAATATATACTATACATATGTCAGTTTTTTAGTTGAATAACGATATAAAAATTCTTAACATTGTTGTGTAAACAGATTCTTAGTAGGAAAAGCATATTTAGTCTTTCCACGTTTAAATATATATGAATTAATTCAACCACCCCTTTCATGTTTAAAGTAACATTTAATAGTGATGTTTGAACGCATCAATGTAATTAGAAGAAGGATTAAATTAATATATTTTTTTTAAAGTTGGAAGAGTAAAGTGTGTATAGATTTTTGTTTGCAAGGCTACTAATTAACATTCACTCACACGTACATTCCAAAGCATCGTACTGGATGAGAGCAGGTATATATTGGTAAATTTGAAAATGTGGGATACATTTAACAAAAAGTTTTTCCCAAACACATCCAATATTGAGCAAATTCATCAATATTTTGAATGTATATAGTCTAGAACTTAGTTTTACCAAAAATATCAGAATGAAAAACACATTTTTTCTTTATTATTGACTTCGTATCAAGAATGTGTTGATGAAATGTGTTGGAATTCTCGTATTATCTATAAACATAGATAAATGTATATAAGTGGAAATAACCCTCACCTAATAAACCAGTTATTCTGGAAATAAGTTAGACCAATAATCCACTAACCCTTTTTTTAATATGAAATAAATAGAAAAAGAAAAAATTAGAGGATTTTAACTTAGGAAAATGGCAAATACTAACCAATATCTTTAGGCATTAGTTAAAAATTAAAAAGAGAAATTTCTTTTTACTAAGATACGTAGAATTATATTGTTCAATAACTTGTTTACGTTTATGTTTATATTTGAATACTTTCTCTTTTTAATTTTTTAACTTGTCAAGACTATATGAAAGTAGAGAGAAAAAAAAAAGAAATAATTAAGTAAAATTATTAAGTTAAATAAATTTTGGAACTTTCTCCTAATTTTTATGTAGCGATGTGTTTTGTAAGAAGGATTTATTTTTCCCAACAAAACACACACATGTATATATTAATTTAGAACTTGCTCATTATTAACATGTAACTCTTGATACACAATATTTTTTTTTTTAATATTCTTGATATCCAGCTCGCTACACCTCCCTGCAAGATCTTAAGCCAGAAAAAAAAAAAAAAAAAAACTAATCATTTAAGCAGTTTATTGACTTAGAGATCATGATCACACTTCATGGTGATCATGCTTTGATTTGAGTGATAATGAAAGTGTGGATCTCAAGATGAGAAAAAGGCAAAGAAATTTTGTGAGTGTGTGGTAATGGGTGTAGGTTTAGCAATGTAGACCGGTACAATGTATGTGGTTAAATGCTTGTTATCGATAACATTATGCAATACAACACAGGGCACATAGTGTTGATGATGGGATGGTCTCTAGCTTCTACATAGAGGCTATATATGAATTAAATGTGGTTTATACTTTATAGCTAGACGAGGATATATGCAAGATAAAACAGAAAAAATTCAGATATCAAATAGTATGTTTAAATTATTGATAGTTGGGATTCTACAGAAAAACATAAATATATTTCACAGGATATTTTTTCGATAATCTTGAACTGTAATAAGTCTTTAATATATAATTATTATTATTAGAGATTTCATATTACTTAAAGATATAACTTGTTAATAATTTTTATCTTATAAAATCATTTTATAAGATTGAGTTATATTTCATTATCTATATAAATATTAAAATGGTTATTAATTATTTTAAATATATGCTGAAAAATTCATCTCTAAAAAATGATTGAAGTGATTTAAAAACTCATATTTTTATATTTCACATAAACATAACATTTATGTTTGAAAAAAGATAAACTAGTCTATAATATTGTTATTAATAATTAATAAGTCCATATTAGATTAGAGAAAAAAATTTAAATAATAAGACAGTTATTAATTATATTTTAAATATATGCTGAAAAATTCGTCTCTAAAAATTTAAAATGACTTTTAAACACTAACTTAAGGTCTAGTTATATTCCTTCTCTGGATTATCTAAATTTGATCTCTATAGTAATTGAATTTCAGTCTCTAAATCATATTCTAACTAATGATTTTTTATAATATCAAAATAGAGATTCAATAAAAACTGGTTCAGTATCTTTAAATCTCATGATAAAAAGTTAAATCTTTGCTGTTAGGGATTATTTTGCTATAAGATGATTCTAGAGGTGTGGAGTTTCTTAAAAGTAATAATCACTTTGATGTTATTAGGCTAATCAAGAACAAATTACTAGTTTGTAAAAATATTAATTTTAAAAATACTAAATGATCAAAATGTGTGTGCTAAATTCAAAGTGCGCGCTTGCTTTGCTAAACACTTTGAAATTATAAAATAAAAAAATTATCAAATTGTTTTAAACTCAAAAATCATAGCAAGCTGTAGAGTAAATTAACCTAATTTAAAAAGTTGACTTTATTTATTTTTTAATTTTTTAAATTTTAATAAATGGAGGAATCAAGATAACTTTATTTATTGTCAGTAACTTTTGTCATCCTGACTTCAGCATCAGTGATCCCTTTGATCTCCATATTTGGGGTTAATAATTTGTGATCATGTTTCTTTAGTAGGTATATAGTTCTATGTGCATATCATTTATGCCATATTCCTTTTGCTTGACATGACATATGTTATCATTACCATGATAATGATATAATGATAATATCATAATCAAACACTAAACTATGAATTAATAGGTCAAAATGTAAAATTTTTTATTTAGCCATCATTTGACTTGCACCTACTTTTTTATATTTTAATTGAAGTAACTATTTAATATGTAATAAAAAATATATTAACTTTAACCATACTTTTCATTAGTGTAACTATTAAAATTTAAATCTCTATAGGTTTTGGTATTCAACGACTACAATAAAATTTAAACCTAAGAGTTATCAATATTATTCAATTTTTCATTACTAAACCAGCTTATTCAATCTCAATATTTGTTAGCACTTAACTACATGAAATTTTTTACATACTTAGGTGTTGATACTTATAATATGTTTTTAATGAAAAAAATATATTTTTGGTTAAAATTGTAAAAGTTTGGTTTTAGTCATTTAAAGATTTTAATCCTGTCTCATTTCTCTAATTTAAAACGTATCACTTTGAATTTTTAAAATATATTTTTGGTTAAAATTGTAAAAGTTTGGTTTTAGTCATTTAAAGGTTTTAATCCTGTCTCATTTCTCTAATTTAAAACGTATCACTTTGAATCCTGTCTCATTTCTCTAATTTAAAATGTATCATTTTCTCTAATTTAAAACGTATCACTTTGAATTCTAAAAAGTTTAGTTTCATCACTCTAAATTTTTTGTCATTTTTTATTCCTTTAATTTAAAGATATATCATTTTTTTTTCTCAAAATGATTTAAATAACGCTTTATAATATATTACCATAAAAATTAGAAGTGATATACTTTTATATTAAAAATGCTTATATAAAATCAAATTTTAGAATATCTATATTCAAATTTTTAAATATCATTTATTGTATTTTCATTCACTCAGTTATTATATTAGTCCTAATCGTCATTAATATTAATTTTATATCTAATTTTTTATAAGGGAAAATTTATTAATAAACAGTATAAAAGAGGTATTCTAACTCGAATATGAAATTCTCCATATTTTATATTTCTACTTGTTATAAATCAGTCCAATGCAGTTGGTTGAAGATAGTTGTTAAAACTAGTTTTCAAAAGTTTTTATAAGATTGAGAAACCAATCCAAAGTCTATGAGTAATGATATTCATTCCCCTCTTTTTAGGGGGGGAGGAAAGTAAAATAAAAAAAATCCCCCTCATTTTAAAGTGGTTTTGGGTGAGAAAAAAGAAAAAAAATAATAAATGTGATAGATAAAATAATAGAATAATAAGGATTGATAAAAACAAAATGGGGTGAAGTGGGATTGGAAAAATATGAAATTTTTTTAAGTATTTTTCAAATGCCAACGCGTTAGAAAGTATAGAATATTTCAAAGGTTAAAAAATATCTAATGGTTAGAACTTAGAAAGGTCTATTCCATATTAAGATTACTCCATGATGATAACATTTGTTACTGTCAAATACATGTGTATAGATTCTTTTTCTAGTACTTTTTCAACTTCTTGCCTACTTTTTCTCATATTCAAGTTTCTATACAACATGCAATCTACAGTGACAATATAAAAGTGGATCTGGATCATCTGAGATTCATTTTTTGATACACAGGATCCTCTAAAGAGGCAAGTGTAGAGCATACTAGTATGTCTCATATTACAAATCAAGTTCTGCAGTTCGTGGCGTTGTTTAAGAAGAATGAGCATGAAAAGCTCTGAGAATGTTTCCATAGAGGATTGATCTCTATGATAAAACATTTGTTCTTCTTTTTTCCAGCCTATAAACCATTTCAGAACAAAATAAAACTCATTTCAAAAACATAACTTCTTAGAACTAGAGAGTAGAGAACGAGAGAATTTAGTTACTCATAACTTTGAGAAAAACTATGAAAAATTTTATTGATACTTCGACTTGGTTATTTTACAATGAAGATAGTCTCCTTTTATAAGGCAAGGGACCATAAACAAACAAAACTAATAAAGCACACGATAAGACTTAAAGCAAAAAGTAAAAGCAAAAGCAAAAGAGAATCTTTAAAAGATTTCTCTTTATTTAAAGTAAAAGTAAAGTTAAAAGCAAAGATGCTTTCTAGATAACTTCGAATCTTTAAGGACAATAGCTGTCCTGATCATCTTTGTCTTGTTGTGTCGGCCAAGAGGGCCAGGGATCTTGAGAATCTTACCAGATGGTTTCATCTCTTGGTTCTATGTACTGTTGCCAATCCCACGTGTCTTCATTCTTCTGTTCATCATCTTCTTCATGCCAAAGAAGATTTGGTACATCTGTCCGTCTGGTTTCTTTTCCTTTATCCTCTGGTAAAAGGATTTGAGAATAATTTTCATGCCAGAAATCTGGATTTATTTCCCAATTTGGAGTACAGATAATGTCAAGTGCTTTGGTTTTTATTGCAAATTTGAATGAGTAGGCTCGACTTATCTTGAATTCATTTATTTCATGAAGATGAAGAGAAAGTTCTTCTTTCCAAAATGGTGGTTTGTTTTGGACAAAAGTTCTCAGTGTTGGAAATGTTGCATATGTCAGAACCTGGTTCTGAGTGTAGAGATTTCCATTTGCAGGATGTTTGAAATATGGCCTATGGATAACAAAAATAGAAATAAATCTTTCTTATTCTTCCATGTCCATTTTCCAAATATCAAATTTGGAAATTTCTCTTTCAATCTGTTCTTTCCACCAAGATGGTGAAGAAAAAAGACAGATGAACTTCCAAAGAAGTGTCTGGCTATGATCTTGGTCATTCAGGAATTTTAGCATCTTGAAGGTAGGAAAGATTACTGGATATTTGAATAGTGTTGCAGTACACCATAAATACCAGGCATCTGGTTCCAAAAAAGGTCTTCCCATAAAAATTGGAAAAATGTTCAGGTAAGGTGCAGCAGGATTAAACCATGTGGGTTTTGGTCTAACTCCATGGATTTGTATGGCTGTGGCAAGATAATGGAACATGTGAGTTTCTGCAAAACTCTTTATCACTGTTGCAGTGATTGGTTGATTCTTTGGAAGGTCTGGAGGAAAACCTAATGGGGAATCATCAATAAAGTTGTTCATCATAATGAGAAGAAAAGTGTTTGACTTTGAAAAGACTGGAATTGTTTCTCTCATTTTTTCTGGTCTTGACAGATAATCTTGAATCACATTTTGTTTTCCTTTTATGTGTTTGACACTAAAATCATATCTGGAAAACCACTCTTTGAGCCTTAGGACTTAAGGGCTGGGAGGAATCTTATTTTTGAGTTCTAACATCTTTGGGAAAGATGAATTATCAAGATGAACTTCAAATTCATTTCCTCTCAAATGAAAATCAAATTTCTTGATTCCATATTTGACTGCAAGAGTTTCTTTCATGGTTGTGTGGTAATGAACTTCTGAGTCTTTGAATTTTCCATTGGCATGTCCACAATAAAACTGTTGTCCTTCTATTTCTTCAATGAGAATAGCTCCCCAATAGTAATCACTAGCATCAGTTTGCAAGATTTTCTTTCCCTGTCCAAGAATTTTAAGAGGAGGTGGATTTTGAGCAATTTGTTTTAGGATCGTCAATGCTTCTGTTTGTTCATCTCCCCATGGTGGTGCATTTTTCTTCAAGAGTTTTGAGAGTTTTGAGGTGTAATTGGAAAGATGAGGGATAAAATCTTTGACATAATTAAGTATCCCAAGAAACTGTTGAATTTGTTTGGTACTCAGATTTTTCTCAGGGAATTTAGGTAACTCTTCAACAAGATGAGGTTGAGGAGAATATTTTCCATCAGAAAATCTCATTCCTAAGAAATTTACTTCAGAAGTTCCAATTTGGGATTTTGAGGAAGATAACATCAATCCATATTGATCACAAATTTGATAGAATTTTTCTAACAAGGATTTGTGAGATTGTTCATCTGGAGAGAATAGGAGAATGTCATCTATGTATATGAGGGTTGAACTGAGAATGGGTTCAAAAATTCTAGTCATAGCTTTCTGGAAAAGAGATGGTGCTACCTTAAGACCAAAAGGTAGAGTAGTCCATTGATAATGAGCATTTGAAATGCAGAAAGTTGTTTTAGGTCTATCTGATGGATCAAGGCCAAGTTGCCAAAATCCTGATTTGAGGTCAAACTTTGAGAAGATGAAAGCATTTGCTATGTAGGAGTATAAAGTGTAGATCTTTGGAAGAGGAAATTTGTCATCTTTGAGGAAAAGATTTAAGGGTCTGTAATCAATGACTAACCTCTTTTTTCCTCTTACCTTCTCTGATCTTTTCTCTACATAGAAAGCTTGACAGGCCCAATCTGAATTTGTGGGCTCAATCAATCCTTGGGCAAGTAGTGCTTGGCATTCGGCAAAAAGCTGAAATTTCATACGTAGGATTCATGCCAAAATGAATTGCTTTAGTAGGATTGATGTCTTCATTCAACTTGAATGGAAGCTTTACAAAGAAAGCTTCATTTTTCCACAAGGGATGTGGATGATTGAACTGTTCATGGCTGTCAGGTGCAAGTTTTAGTAGTTTATCACGGAATTCTTCAAAAACTGGAGGAGTATCTAACAGGCTGAAAATTCTGTTGATAGGAGTGAACTGCTTAAATTCTCCTTTTGATCTTATTCCCGTCGGAAGTATTTGAATTGTCTTCATCTGAGTAAAGACATCCATTCCAATTAAGATATCCTTTCCTGGAAGATCCGTGCCAATCACTTTAGTCCATATGACACACTTTGGGAAGATTTTTATCCCAATTTTCTGCCTTGTCATCAAATAAGTCTTAAAGACTTCTCCGTCTGCAGCTTTAAATTTATTCTCTTTTTGCTCCCAAAATGGTGGAGATAATATTTTGGGATTCATCATGGTCTTTGTTGCTCCTGTGTCTATGAATGCAATGACCGAGATGGGAACATCATACTTTGAGGGGAGAATCTTGATTTCTATGTTAGGAGAAATTGTTGTTGTTGCTAAGACTTGTTCTTCAGCTTTATCAATTTCCTCAAAAGAGAGTATGGGGAAATTATATTGAGATTCATCATTATCAGATTGAGATTCATCTGATTGAGATTCATCAATATCAGATTGAGATTCTTCTGAAGAGGAATCAGAACTGGATATGTGAATTCCAAATATAGTTTCTTTATTTGGACCTTCTTGTTCACTATACCATGCTTCAACTTCTTCTCCTTCAGTGATTTGTAAGCTCTTAATAAGCTTTGCTGATTTTCCTTTTTGAGGACATGTATTTGCAAAATGTCCCTTTTTCCCGCAGATGTAGCATTTGTTACCCCTTTTTCCTTTAAAAGGTCTTTTGCGGAAAAATTTTATCTTCTTCCTTCTTCTGAACGAAGGCTGTTTAGAAGGAAAATAAGATTTATGAGAGAACTTCTTTCTCCTTCTCGACTTGCAATCACAGGTATCTTTGTCTTTGCACTTGATCTCTAGATACTTTCTTTGGCAGTGTTTGGAATATTTTTTGTGATTCTTCATGATTCCATTCAATAATCTCTGCTGACTGCAGAGTTTATCATGGGCTGCCAAACATATCTGATGTATTTGTCCTAGAGTAAGTTGTGTTACTTCTACATTTTGGACACTGAACATCCTATACATCTCTTCTTGTAATTCTGAAGGAAGAGAGCTGACATAGGTCGTCTTAAGACTTGGATCATTGTATCCATTTAACTGATAGAAGCGTTGTTGCATTCTTTGAAAGTGTCTTTCAATGTCTTTCAATTCCAGTGAGCAGCATTTCATAGCAAAGTATGTTTGTCTCATTTCTTTTTGGGCTAGGCCAGTGTCACCTAGGAATTCAAAATGAATTGCTACAAGGAATGCATCAGGTTCAAGCCTATGTATTTGATCTTGACTTGCTGGGCCGAGGCTTTGGTACCATTCTTTTAGAGTACCTGTCATTCTCGCACAAAATTCTTCAAGAACTTTGTATTTATCTGCATCAGGATGGACTAATTTAGAATCAATCCAAGCCTTGAAATCAAGGAGTCTTTTTGCCCATTGAGACCGAGGAATATCATCAAGAGAAAACAATGGTGTTCCATTTATTTTTGGAGAAGGAGTGTTTTCTTCTTGATGGACAAGGATGGGGCGTCTAGATGACGATCCTTCTTCTTTGATAGACACAAAAATATTTGAGACATCAGCATATTCTGCTTCTGAGTCTATCTGTGAAACATGTATCGTTTCTGAGTCACTTTCTGAAGTATAAGAGCCTTCAGAATTTTCATCAGAATTCTCATCATCGGATTTGAGTAACTCAGTATATGAATCTTTATCTGATGATGTTGATTTTTGTGTGACTGTCATCATCTGAGAAAAAGGTTTTTCTTCAGATGGTTTTGAAGGTGATGGCTGGGTTGTTTTCCTGTTTCCAAAAAAGGTTGTAGGAGCAGGTAGATTTGGAAGGAGAAAAGATGATTTTACATTATGAGGAATAATTGAACTAGACAGTAATTTTCTGGGTGAAATTGGGAAAGGAGAGAACTGTTCAAGTGATGGAGAATTTCTTTCTTTAACATATTCTTGTAACTCATGCAGCTGACCTTTTAGCTTTCTAAGTTCAAAATCTCTCTGAACATTCTCATGGAAATTTTTTCCCATGTTGAGTTCAATTTCTTTTTCTAACTGAAAAACCTTCTCTTGTGTTTGAGCATGTGCCTTCTGAATTTTTTCAGACATCTTACTCAATTGTTCTTGAAAATTGTCATGAAGAATATTCACCTTTTCTTCAATGTTTTGAAGTTTTTTGTTTTGGGCCAGGGAATTGTTTGTCTGCCAGTTCAAAACTTCTTCAGCCTGAGATAAAGGCTGATAACTCCCATCTGGTAAGACTTCAGTTGTTTGAATGTAAGGCCTTTGTGAAATCCTTTTCTCTGCTTCTACTTTCTTCTCAAGAGGAGGAAAATCACCATTCATCATGATACATGGTATGGGTGGAACTATTTCTGGTTTGAAATAGTTAGAGCAGTGAGTTGGAGGAGGCCAAGTGATTAGATTGGCATCTGGAGGAGGAGCAGGATATCCTTCCTTTCTGAGCTGTTTCAAACCCTTTTTATAAATAGCTAAAGGTCTGAAATGTTCTGGCTTTTTGAAGGGCTTTTGAGGTGGTTTGCATCTGTCATGTGAATCATCATCATCTTCAGAGGATGAGTATTCCTCATCTGATTCTTCTTCTTCTTGATGACAATTGCATCCTGGATCACACATGTCTGGGTTTGTATCCCATAAGAAATGACCATTTAATTTGTCAGAATAAATTGGTCTACCCTTTGTAGTAAAAGAGTGAACTAGGATTTTTCTTTCCTTAGAACCTAAGGAAATCATCATAGTGTGAAACACAGGAGTATTTGAACTTGTTCCTTTTTCTTTCCACCTGAAAGAAGAGCGAATGCTTCCATCGTTAGAATTTCGATGGAAAGATACATCTGAGGTAGCTATGTTTTGCTCCTTCTTTTTAAAGAGCTCATAATTACTGATCCATTCTGTTGGAATCAGTTTTTTGAGTTCTTCTTGAGGGATTTGTCTAGGAACTTGTATGATAGTTGGAATACTATCTTCAGCATGGTCACCAGCAATAACCATAAGGGCATTTCCTTCAAATTCTTTATCTCCAGGAAGATCAAAACAATGATCTTGTATCCTGTAAACAACCTGGTGGTGTAACGTTGCTGCAAGAGCAGTTTCATCCTGAGGGGCTCCAATGAGTTGTATTTGTACCTTGAATCTCGTAGGAAGAGTAGGATCTTTGAGCTGGATATTGTAATTGGGAAATAGTGTTAAAACAACACTTCCAGCATTCAGTGTAATAAGGACTGTTCCAATGACTGCTTGCTCATACTAGTGAAAAGTAGAATCCAGTAGTGTGATTCTGGCAGAGACAGTGAGTCCTCTTCTTCCATGTAAGGTTAAGACTAACCTTACTGCTCCAAGATGGAGGGCAATATATCCTTGAGATTTCCAGTATCTAATCAATTCCTTGTTGATTTCTAGATCAACATACTGTTCAACAGAAATGGCTTTGAGAGCTACTTGATCCATTTTTGAACTTTGGATATATTCTTTGGCTTCTTTTCTAGGAGTAGAAATAAGTTGTTTGAGATTATTAATCCAAGGGAATTTAGATCTGGATTTCCTAAAAACATTATAAGGGCTTATAAGAGGTGGTAAAGCATTATCTATCTGAGTTTCCTCAAAAATATGCTGATATTCTATAAGATTGCCGATTTTGGAGGTAAGCTGTTTTTTACATGATTGAAAGGGAAACTGAAGACGAGGTGCTTGGTAAAAGATTATTTTCTGTAGGAGGATTCATTTGGACAGGATATTCTCTCTCTATATATTCATAAGAAATCAAATGTTTTTGAAATGATTCATTTGAATCAATTTTTGATTTGTATAAATCTATTAGGCTCTGATACCACCGGGGCGCTACTGTCAAATACATGTGTATAGATCCTTTTTCTAGTATTTTTTCGGCCTCTTGCCTACTTTTTCTCATATTCAAGTTTCTATACAACATGCAATCTACAGTAGCAATATAAAAGTGGATCTGGATCATCTGAGACTCATTTTTCGATACACGAGAAAAAATATATATATATATATATATATATATATATATATATATATATATATATATATGACACTTTCATGTAGTATTTGTTCTAGTTCTTTTTTTAAAAAAAGAAAATAGGTAATTAAGTTATACACATGAGTAAAACCTCTAAAAAAAATATAAGGGACAGTTTTTTGTAAAATAAAAAAACCTTTTAAAAGAATCTTAATGTCCATTATTGTATTATTGAAATTTAGTTGTTCGAATTTTTTGTTTAAATTGAGGTTTTAATTTAACAAATAACTTTTACTTGTTTTTTAAAATCTTATTTTTAACTTTAATTTATAAGTAACTCTTGAATAAAACAAAATAAAATAAAATTAAGTCAAGCAACACTATAGTAATAGTGTAACTTTTAAAATAAATAGCTGAAAGGGAATTTTAAATTAAATTTTTTTGAAAATGTAACTAGCCTATTGCATTTCAATAGTTGGATTAAGAATTGATTTAGTGATCGGTCCTGAAAATTAAATATATTTTAAAATTAAATAAAATCATTCAAGAACAGATTAAATAAGTTCAAAATTATTAAACATCTTTTTAAAACCAATATAGAAAATTAAATAGAATTAATATATAAAACATTACCTTTTTAATTTTTAAAACTATTTAAATATTTTTAACTGATTTTAAATTAAAACTTTTGAACGATTTTTATTTTATTTTATTCTTTAACTTTAAAGTGATATATATATATATATATATATATATATATATATATAGACACACCACACACCAGTCCCTAAATAAAAGTCTTTCATGACATAGAAGGTATTAAATTTTGATTTAAATGTGTTTTTAATTTTCATAATTTAGTGTTTTTCTAATTTTTTGGTTCCATAATTTAAATTTTTAAAATAATTTTCAATATTTTCAAACATTTTTTCCCTACCACCAATAACTGTTACCAAAATATTCATATAATCATAATAATATTATCATAATTACTCAAAAGAAAAATGATACCATCTTTAATTTATATATCAATATTTTTTTAAAAAAAATCATGTAATTTTTTACTTTTACTTTTAGTTATTTATTTTTATTTTTAATATTTTTATTACAATGATCATACAATATCATTATTGATCTGTCATAATGATAACATACATCGTTGTAATATCATCCTAAATATATCTACCATAAACACATATTTCTATAATAGTTATTAACCAAAATATTCAAATATTTTTTGAAATATTAGAAATCAATTAAAAAACAAAATTATAAAGAGAAAAAGAAACACTAAATTACATTAAAAAAACATATTTAAACTTAGAATTTTTATGACAAAAATTGTTATCCTATTCTACGCATTATGACCTAGGTACTCTCACCTTTACCTCCCTTTTGCTTGGATCAACGTCTAATCATCACCCTATCAACCTAAAGCAAATTTAGTAGGTCATTGAACTTCAAAAAAGCTTAGCTACTTCACTACTTATTCATAGACTCCATAGCTTTTAATTACTTTTAGGAATCAATTTGTGTTTTTTCTGTTTTCATAAAAGGCTGGCATTTTAATTTTTATTTATTAAATTATTATTACTTAAAGGATCAACAATATACACTAATTGGTTTTCAAAAAAGAAAAAAAAATTAAATAATAAAGCCGGAACAAATATTTTTAGAGATCTCCTTCTAAGTTAGTGTATATTAAATATGAATGGTTATCTATCACTACACGTTATTTACTTTTTTATATTTACTTTCATTTAAATACAAATATTTATCTCACATAATAAATTATAAGTTGTTTGTTTATTTTTCCATATTTACTCTCATATTTGAATACTCTCAAGTGTTGAATATTACGTTTATTCTCATTGCAATTATAACTTTCATTTTTTAATTTTAAAAATTATTTTTATCTAAACTAGTTTTATTTTCATAATTTTTTTCAATTTTCTTTAATATTTATCTCTTCTTTTTACTAATAATCTTAATATTTTTATGAAAATATTTTAAAATAAAAACTTTAAACATAAGTATATATTTATCATTAACTCAAATTTATTAAATTATAAAAATTATTAAGATTAATAATTAAAAAATTATTTTTTCCACATAATCACTGTATATATTTATTGTTATTTTTATTTTGACTATTACTATTAAATTGATAAAAATAAATAAATATTTTGGTTAAACATTTTTTTATGAAAATTGTCTTCTTATTTTATAAATAAAATATTAAATTTAATATAATTTATTTGATATTTAATTTGTATATATATCATCACAATATTTTTCATACAAAATATTTATTTATTCTAACTAAATGACATAAATATTTTCACAGTAAATTATACTCGTGTAATTTACGAGAAAAATAGTGGCTTGAATGTATGTTGGAGAGTCTTGTAGATGCTTCGGTTGTGATAAGAGTTTGATACATATTAAACATATTTGTTTGTCTCCCATTATATAGTGACCTCAATAAATAACAATTTTAGTATATTCGTATGTCTTTACAATTTTTAACAATTATTTTAATTCATTTTTGACATAAAAGTATATCTGTGACGCATAACATCTACACATGTATATATTAATATTCAATGATTTTAATTTATTGTCTGAAATTAGAAATAATATTGACAAAAAAATAAATAAATAACCTAAAGTTAGTAATTAAAATTAGAACAATTAAAAATTAAAATCTGAAGTAGCTGAGTGAGTATTGAAAACTTTATTTAACTCAATATTTAAATATTTTATTTAATATTATTTTAGTAAAATCTCAAATCTCATATATGGCTCCACTGCAAAAAGCATAATCATGGAACACCACTTATATAATATCTATTTCTCGCCAAACACTGGGCATTATCTATTAGTTACATAAAGTTTACTTTCATGCTCATTAAAGGTAATGGCTATCAATTATGCTTAAACCACATGCTTTGTTTCATATATATTCCTTACATTTATATAGGTGTGATATAATCAACTATTCAACTTATGATAGAAAAGATTGATTTAGATCAATTAAGTGATGTGTGAATAGTTATCATATGTGAGATTACTTTGATCTTTCACTAGTAATATAATTCCAAAATATATGTTTTCAAACGTTTGCATTGTGTCCTTTTTCATGATAAAGTCATCAAGTAATAATGAAAAATCTTTACTTTTTTAAAAATGGGACAACCACAGTCAATGCATAAAATCTTTACTAGTGCTTCATTGATTTTTTTTTTTATTACTTTTATTTTCTTCTTCATACAATTAACTTTCCGTTTTCTTTTCTTTTACTTTTTTTCTTTCTTTCAAGGTTTGGCCGACGATACTATCCATCCATATAAATCAATATATATTAATCCACAATCTACCAACATAAGCCATTTTTTTACCTAACTAATTCAATTTCCTTCGTGTAATTAAGTAATAATCATATCAAAGAAGCACCATATAATGTGCGTTACCTAATTTTGGTGCTAGTAATCTCATGTCCAAATTAAGGTTTGGCCGACTATCATAATGTTAATTAGATTCTATATATTTATCATACTAATGATATCCAATAGCAGCATCTTATCTATATAATAGATAAATATTTGATATTATATTTTCTGGGCCACATTGATCACACACTTCACTATGATAGCCATGAAATTGATTTGATGAGTACCATATATTATATATTTATATTAGACCTATGATATTATTATATGTCCCTTTTCGTGCAGCCACAAACTTGCTCACCCGACAGCACATATTGCACAACACTAACAAAGAGGGAGTGTGAGTGGCAGTAAGTCAGCACCTGAAACCAGGCAGAATCTGTATAAGGTCCATTTTTGCACATAATGGAGTGTCCAAGTTCACTTATGCAACAGTTTTATTTGATGCACACACATGATACTGAAAATTACAAGCTATGTATGTGTTTGTGTGCTCTTTGACAAAAATCGAATCTCTGAGTGAAAGCATGGCCAATAAGAAAGGGACTTTCTAGGCCTTTGTTGGAAGTGAAATGTGTGTCCTAGATTCAATGTCTCGAGGATAGGAAATTTAGTTGGATAGAGACACATTACCCTTTCTAACCTGAGAAAAAGACTATATAGAATGCACAATGAGTCAAAAGTTTATTTATTTATTTATTTATTTATTATTTAAACTCACCAATTGTGAATCTGGATTGATAAATTTTCACTACAAACTTCTCATTTAATATATCCTCCCACAATACATATAGATAAGTAATGTATGGTCACCACATCAATATGTAAAAGGTAATATACGATGAATTTATTAATAACATTTATTGTTTTTATTAAAATTAGGTCTCGTCGAGCTGTTGAAGGATACTGTAGAAAAGCTTGGACTAAAGGTCCTTTCTAAGGGAGTCTTCGTGTGAAAGAGTGTTGTGTATACTTGTAAGAACACTTCGAATGTTCTAGTAAAAGTTTGACATGTAGATTAAGGATTTAAGAAAATGAGAATATATGTATGAAAGTTCTAACAGAGTTAAGGAGGTACTCCCTAGGTATTTATAAATGAAGTTGACGTCAAGATTATGCATCGAAGCACACGTCAACATTAAATGAAGAGATTACTTGTGTGTCAGACGGGAAAATTTTTTATTGGGCAGAAACGGCGTAAGATAGAGCTCTGCCGCTGTATCAATAATAATGAAACGTGAGTTTTAACTTTTATAGATAATTTTCGTATAAGTATCATCCCTGATTGATCAGTGAATTGATAGTCATCATGAATTCGTTGACATGATACAACCTACTATTAATGGTAGTGTAATCATAATTTCTTACTATGTAGAATACATTTATAATAATTTTGTGTTGAAATAAAATTACGATGAGAATTGGATTTGTTAGGCAATCAAGTTGAGAAGGACTTGCACCCTTGTGTGGTTTACAAGGGGAGGGGCCGCAAACACATATTTTGGAGATGTTGTCACGATTGTCAAAAAGCAATGTTAGTGTTTACATAACTGATTACAGTGACATGATTGTGAAGAAAAGAGTATTGTTTATCTGTTAGTGGAAGCAATAGCTACAGTTCATGTGATTCTCGAATGTTTTTAGGATGATTTGCTTGCAACCACCTATTTTCGTATTTGAAGATGTGATATATCAATGAGAGTAATGTTAACAATGCTACCTGAAAAATTGCACGTTTTTCTTGTTCACTCTCTGCAAAATAATCAAGATTAACAATGGACGAATTCTTGGTAGTGGGAAGTCTTGATAAGGGTTTCAAAATTTTGAAAAAAATTAAAATGAATGGGAATTTAATTACTTCAGATATATAAAAAAATCATTTTTAAAATGTTTTATTTTGGGTTTCGAAGTAATTTAATTTCCATCATATACAAATTTCATTTCATGTATTATCTGAACTTTTGAAGTTCTTTCGTTTATGTTGTTATTTGATTTTTTAAAATTTTCTTTGAAAATATTTAATGAATTTTAATCTTTTTGAAAAATTCTTCTGATTCGATATTTAAGCAAGTCATTTTGATGTTTGGTATTTTAAATTTAATAATGGAGAAAAATAATGCTAATTATATATTGGAGCAAGAAAAACTTCTTCATATATTAATATTTAGTTTAATCGATCAATTAGAAGTAATTAGTAAAATTAACTTTTTGTATGAAATAAAAGACCGTTTAGTTAAATCAATGTTCGGTAAAAATAATTAATAATATTCTAGTTAAAACTTAATTTTTAGTGTGAAATAAGAAACGTCTAGTTTAATCAGTTTGAAGTATTTAGTAAAATTGATATTCAATTATCTAGTACTAATATATACGAAATTTTCTTTCCAAATTATATTTTAAGATAATCACTGTATAGAAGCTTTTTTTCCTGTTGATCTTGAAATTTTATGAACATATCTATTGAAAGAAAAGTTTAAAGAAAAGTTTAAAGAAAAGTTTAAAGAAAAGTTTAAGTTGTTGAAAAATAATTTAAAGGGTAGAGTTTTAAAGTTTTTGGTAACTTTGGAGCTAGAAAAAATAGTTACTAATCAGATGTTGGTTTCCCGTACTAGAAAGATTTGTTGAGTTTAATTGTTGATACTTCAAATATCGCGGTTGAAGTGAATTAGAAACGAGGACAACTCAAAGATTTTTCACGCATGAGTGAACTAAACACTCACGATCCTAATATCGAAGAAATTGAGAACTAAGATCACTCAGAGGTTTATAGTATAGGCCGGTGTGAGCTTGTGATGGAAATAAGACATTAGATCTTTATGTGAATCTATTCCAGAATTAAGAAAAGATTTAAATTTGGGAATTAGGGTTTGCAATGGGATGAAAATTAAACAAGTTTGTTTAATAAGTCAAGGATGATCGCTATACAAGAATTGAAGAAATCTTGATAAGATCGAGGATGTAAGGAAGAACCCTAACAGAGTTTAAACTCACAGAATATTAGACTGAATTATCTGTCTTCTTTTCTCAATTCCAACAGGTTTAATACAAATTTGATTTACCTCATTTAGAAGTAAATAAAAAAAAAATTAAAATATCTATTTCACAAGAAATGCTAAATTGTCTAAATGGTTAAGTGAGACATTCTAAGCTTATGGTTGCAACTTTAAATCCTACTTTTTTGTTTGTTGAGCCTCCAACAATTCAGTTTCAAACACATAGGTCACCTTGGACCCACATCATGGATTGAGTCTTGATTTTGATTCTTCTTATCATGAGTCTCATACTCTCGGGTCTTGATGTCATTATCACTCCCTCCTTCCTGAGAAGGATTTGATCTCAAATCCAAAATTTTATCATATTGTCATTGATCTTCTCTAGCACTTGGAAAGGACCATCTCCCCTCAGTTGAAGTTTTGACTTTCTTTGTTCTGGAAACCTTTCTTTCCTCATGTGTACCCAAACACAAAGGCCTCTTCTTGCTTTTCACCCCATTTGAATCCCACGTTTTCTCAGTAACTTCATTTAAAGGTGCAGCCAAGGTACTAAAATCTTTAAAACATCTCCTATAGAAACTTGCTAACCCATGAAATCCCCTCACCCCACTCACAGTCTTAGGTGTTGGCCATTCTTGAATGGCCTTAACCTTTTCCACCCCTTTAGCGCTAACAACAAATCCAAGAAATACTACATGATCAGAATAAAAGATGCATTTTTCCATATTGTTATACAATTGCTCTTTTCTAAGCACATCCAAAACAAATTGCCAATACTCAACATGCAAATCAAGACTAGTGTTATAGATAAGAATATCATCAGAGTACACCACAACAAACTTGCTAATAAACTCCCTAAGAACATGGTTCATCAGTCTCATGAAAGTACTAGGTGCATTAGTCAAACCAAAGGACATAAATAACCACTCATACAAACCATACTTTGTTTTAAGTGTAGTCTTCCATTCATCTCCTTCTCTGATCCTAATCTGATTATAGCCACTTTTCAAATCAATTTTAGAAAACACACATGCATTATATAGTTCATCAAGAAGATCATCTAACCTGGGTATTAGATGTTAATACTTGATGGTGATGTTGTTTATAGCTCTACAATCTGAGCACATTCTCCATGAGTCATCCTTCTTGGGCACTAGAATGACAGGTACAACAGATGGACTCATGCTATTTCTCATCCAACCTTTGCCTATGAGCCCAGACACTTGTCTTTCAATCTCCTTAGTCTATTGTGGGTTACTTTTATATGCGGGCCTATTGGGCAAAGAAGCTCCTGGAATGAGATCAATGTGATGCTCAATCCCCTCAATGGAGACAAGCCATCCGGTACACTTGCTGAAAATATATCTTGTTAATCCTGCAAAAGATACTTTATACAATAAGGCAATTCAAACTTGTTAAATTGGTTAGCACACAAAATTTGAATTTGACAAAACATCAAATAGAGGGGTTGTCTTGCACAAAACACCTTCCTTACCTCCCTTTCTCTTACTAAACAAAGGTGTTTGCCCTCAAGTGTTTCACTCTTTTCCTTTTCATTCTTTCTCTTCTCAAGTGTTGCACTCTTTTTCTTTTCACTTTTTCTTCTCTCAAGTGTTTCACTCTTTCTCTCAATTGTTAATTTTTTTCTCATTCTAATTTGATCCTCACACACCTCTCTAGGGCTCAATGGTTTGAGTATAATTTTTTTTTTATCTTGGTGCATAAAAGAGATCTTGTTGGAATAACCATCATGAATGGCTCTAGTATCAAATTGACAAGGCCTCCCCAAAAGTATGTGGTTGGCCTCCATTGGAACTACATCACATAACACCTTTTCCTTGTACTTCCCAATGGTAATATCCACTTCTACTTGCTACCTTACTTGTACCTCACCATCTTCACTAAGTCATTGAAGTTTGTATGGTCTAGGATGTGCTTTAGAAACTAGATTTAGCTTTGACACTAGTCTAGCACTAGCCACATTGGTGCAGCTCCCTCCATCAATAATCACCATGCAGACCTTTCCATTGATAGAATATCTGGTGTGGAAAATGTTCTTTCTTTGGCTCTCCTACAAAGGCTTTAATTGACTACCTAACAACCTCCTAATCATTAACAATTCTCCCTTCGTAGCCTCCAATTCTTCTCCACTTACACATTCTTCCTCTCCCTCACTAGCTTCAGATTGACTTGTGTACTCTCCATTATCCTTAAGAAGAATTGTTTTCTTTGTAGGACATTCATAGACATAATGACCCATACCCAATCACTTGAAACACTTCACTTCTCTAGTTCTCTTTGGTGGGACGATTAACTTGTTTTTGAGGTGCTTTCCCACGGTAAGTAAATGGCGCATTGCTAGAGAAGGTACCCCTTCTTTGTTGATTCTATCCTTCCAATTTGGAGGATTATAACTAGTAGAACTCTTCCTCATTATACTCCTTCTTTTTAGTTGTTGTTCTACTTGAATTGCCTTATGGAAAAGATCTCCCATTTCTACAAATTCCTACAACTCCACCACATCTCTAATGTTATTATTTAAACAACTAAGAAAGCGAGTCACAATTAGCTCAGGATCTTTTTCAATTTTGGCTTGGATGATTAGCACTTCCATCTCCTTATAATACTCTTCCAACCCCTTACTTCCTTGAAACAATTTTTGCAATTTGAGTTTCAAGTCTCTATGAAAGCTAGTTGGTACATATCGTTTCCTCGTGATCCTCTTCTTTCCTGCCCAAGTGTCCACCATAGGTTTTTCATTTCTTATTCTCTCCCTCTACAACTTATTCCACCAAATGAGTGCATAGTCAAGAAAATTCAGCGCTGCAAGTTTCACATTTTGTTCCTCGTTATAACTATTACAAGAGAACACATGTACAATTTTTAGCTCCCACTCTAAATATACCTCTGAATCACTCCTACCCTTGAAAGGTGGTACATTCAACATGATTCCTTCTATTCATCCCTCATTCCTATTCGGCCACACTCCTCCTCTACGTGGTGTTCAATTCTCCAATTGGTCCATCCTCTCATGGAACTCATCTTGTTGTTGTTTCATCAATCTCTCCAAATGTTGAGATAGTGCAGCCATTTGCATCTGAAGGTCATTGTTATTATTTTCTTCTACCATTAACAAACAAACAAATCAAAGGTAACAAGAAAATAATATAATTATTATTGGTTGAACCTTACCCACTCAAGTGTTTGCACATAATTAAGCTCTTAAAGAAGAATTTCAACAAAGTGGAGTATCATAGATAAAAGAACTGGTATCTATACATTTAAAGGAGGAATTAGAGACTCCTTGGAGTTTGGGTTTTATCATAGAAAATCACTTGCATTCTTCCTTTACTTCTCTACATTGTGTTAATTATACTAGTAGACAAAACATCTTGTTATTAAATGTTAAACATGATAGAGTTTGCTTGATCTTTGATCCGGGTGGAATTTGTTATGTAGGAAAGAAGCTAAGGCAACTTGAGGACAAGTTGGCCACAAGAAGGAGGGTTTGATGGAGGACCATCTCCAAAAGCTCAAAAAACTCTTCAACCTTACTTTTTTATAAATTGAGCTTCTAATAAAATTCGTTATGTTTTTTACTATCTAACCAGGTTTAGTATTCGGAACATAACTTGGGCTACACAACTCCAATTGAGCTGTTTTTGGTGTCTTTTTAAAGCTGACTTAAAGGGATACAAAAGCTATGAAGACACTAAATCCCATTTCGAAATTCATCTAGGAGGAAATAAGGCTTGAAGTTAACGATTGGATACTGTTAGGATGTCCAGCGGGGTGCCTGACTAGTTTCCGTATTTTGCGCATAATTTGAGCTACACACCTCTAATTAAGTTCGTCTTGGTAGCCTTTTAAACCTGGCTTAAAGGGATACAATGAAGACACAAAAGTCCAGTTCGGATTGCATCTTGGAGGAAATTGAGCTTGAAGTTAACGTTTGGATGCTGTCAGGATTTTCCAGTGAATTGATTAAATGTTTAGGCCTATTAGTTTCTTTCAATTATGTATTTGTTTTAAGACTTGAATTTGAGCCTTGTAATTGTAAAGTGTTCTCATCCTAGGGTGTCTCTCATCTCACCATTGATCACTCATTTCATCCTAGGGTGGAGAACATTTCAGATTTCTAACCTTAGGCCCATTGCACCTTCATTTAAATTGGTCAACTTTCTCATTGTACTCACTTTGGTCAATATATGAAATAGAGAATTTCTAAGACTTGTGTCTTGAGAAAAAGACAGAGCTCTCCTAGGGTTTCTTTCAAGAACCTTGAATCTTATCATGGATCCATGATCCAAGTGACGATTCTGCAACCAAGCTTATTGGTGCTTCATCCATGGCGCTTCCCACACTTCTTCCCTTCTTCCATTTTGCTATTTCTTCTTCTTTGTCCTAAACCGTGAGTTCTAGTGTTAATTCCGCAAGCTACATCAAATTCTTGAGTGTTAAATCACTTAGTGAATGAAGATTGGGCACCCCTTTGCTAATCCTTGAAGATTCCTTACAAGTTCCTTCATGGGTTTACATCAACATGTTAGACAATGTCTTTTGTAAAAGTTTAATGTCTCACATGGTGAATTTAATAGAATTAGACTTTTAATGGTATTAATGCACGTCTTGGTTAATTAGATGCATCACCCTACAAATAAGCCATTTTGATGGAAATGACATTTGTGTAAAATTACGTAACTAGGGTTTTGTCCTCTCTTTATATAAATAAAGTGGTGATCTCCATCAAATCACACACTAATACACGTAGCACAAAACACATAAACGAATAAAAGAGAGGGAAACGAATTGTTTAGGAATTGCAGAAATTATTGTTGATTAATCCAGATAAAATTACAACATGTTCATCATCGTCTACAAACTGCTTCCGTTGTGGATCGTCTATGTAAGTGCCTCGATCCAATTATGCTTGTGGTTTAGTACATGAAAAACATGTTCATAATCCATTCTTGTTCTTATTAAACTATGTTCTTGAATATATGTATGCATATTTTCTTACAACTAGTCTCAAAGCTTTGGTTAGTGAAAATAATGTATTTTCGTATGATCGAAAATCATAATTTTCATTATGGTGACATTTTGATTTGATATTAAGCAATCATGTAAACTTTTGTGTTTTGATCTTACTGTTTTTTTCATTATGAAACATCAAATGCCTTCTCTTGGATGCAATCTTAATGGCGGCTTTTGTCATTTATGTAAATTTATTTTGGTTGAAAAGTGTAAAGTATTGCTTTGCACTAATGATGATTTATTGCTAGATTTATATTATATGATATAGATTTTGATAATGAATCATTAGTCTAGCATATAATGTACCATTGTAGTTAGAATCATATGAATCCTGATACATTCAAGCGATTCGATTTGATTCAACATGAAAATAATGTGAATCTAATGATGAATCATTTTTGTGTTTGAATCTTAGGTTGAATCGTGCAAATATGTTTAAAATCACATTGAATTGCAATTAAATCCTTGTTTCGTGCGATTCTTGAAGAACTATAGAAGCGCGACCTAATTTTAAAAACCCTAAAAAAATTAGGTTTTTTCCATTATGTGAAAACTTTTTCTCCAAATGTGTCGTTCTTCTCACTTTGTTCTCTCCCTCGAAGGTTCTTCTTGCATGAATGAACCCAAAAGTTTTGAGTTGCTGCCAAAGTGGTGTGACTGTGTGAGACTACGAAGCTTTTAGGCCCGAGTGTTTCTTCTCATCGAGGGATTATTTGGTTGTTGCATAACTGGTTCCTACTCATTAAGGATGTGGGTATTTTTTTTGTTGATTGTGTTCTGTTTTTTTTTTCATTTTTGATGTTTTGTTTTCTATATTTATGAGTTGTTATTTTTCTACCCTTTATGTTGCTACATACTAGTTCCCCATTGAAGAATGGTCAAGAAGAAGGTGAATATTACTTGGAAGCAATATGAAAGTATCTCACTAGCAAGACTTTATTTGAAATGCAACTACTATGGTCATGAGTGTTGATAACTCATAGAAAGTGAGCTATTTTTATACTCTTTTTATCTCATAAATTGTCCTTTTAACACTCTTAAGCAACCTAAAAATAACTTTAATTACTCTTAATTCATAATAATTTGTGTTAGAGCTTGTTGATGGTATGTTAAGTGTTTCAGGGTGAAAAATAGCCAAAAACAGGAGAAAAACGTGCCTAGAAATGCATCTCTCGCGAGTTGGAACCCAACTCGCGCGAAATAAAGCTCAAGTGAAGAACAAAAGCTTTCTAGAACCTCATCTCGCCACATCTCGCGCAAGTATGATTTCTTTAAGAGCAAGTTGACTCTCTGGAACCTCATCTCACGCTCATCTCGTGCTCAGCTACCACATCTCGCGCGAAGTGACTTGGCTTGCATTACACGTTTGCTCTATGCAACATGAACTCACGCGAGTTACTTCACATCTCGGGCGAGTTGGGCCCGCGGAAAGATCAAATCCACAATATCTTATCTTGTACAAAGGAAATCCAATATCTTATCTTATCTTCCAATATCTTATCTTATCTTATGCAAAGGAGGTCGAAGATATTATCTTATTTTATCTTGTATAAAAATAAAGATCTCATATTATCTTTTAAGATCTTATCAAAGGGAGACCAAGTCCAATTCTGAAGGCTATAAATCTAACAAGTTACTATTAGCAAAGGGGCCGGCTCTCATTCACTTCTTGACCTAATCCACCTGAGATTCTGGAGACTGACAAGTTACTATGCTTAATGCTATTTGTTAACTGGACACTAATAAATTGATAGTAAACCTATGAGAGCTTTGAGAAAAGAAACCTAGGTGGTACTGGAGAAATAAACATTATTACGCTAGAGTCCTAGAGATAGGAGTAGGTAGTAGTGTGGACAACAGGTAAGTTTGCCCCAAAATTCACATATCTAAATCCCTAATTAACTCAGTATTAACTTAAGAGATTAATTAATCTAGTTAACCTAGGCGGTGCGGGTGATCCCTGAGAGGACGGTCACGAGGGTAGCAATCCGATTCAACCATAATTATATATTGAATAACAGAGAGGATAATATTAGGATAATTAATGGTGAAATCAGGATCTCAATCGCTCTTTTTATTATTAACTCTCTTTCTAATAATTACTTTCTCTATAACTCCTGAACAACTTCTCAACAAACCCCCAACAAACTCTTTGAAAATAATAAGGTTAAAATAAGAATTAAATCTAATTGTTTACCCTTGTGAGATTGACAACTCTATTCTCTAAATACTTATTACTTGACGGTTGTGATATATTTGCCATAGCAAGGGGGTGCAAGAGGTATAACTACCATCTGTATTTCACGCATCAAGTTTTTGGCGCTGTTGCCGGGATAAGCCAAATTAGGTTTATTTTTATTTTGATTTTATTATTCTTTTTTATTATTAACTTTTATTATATTATTCAATATTTTTTCTCCTTCTTTTAACAATATTCAAAGCATCTCATAAACTGCTCACTTTAACCCCCTGCATTCAAATTTTCTGGATTTGATTTTTCTTGATATTCTCGCTTGATCCGGGGAATTTTGTTTTGCAGGAAAATAAGAAAATATTGAGAGCCCAAGTTTGACCTTGATCCTAAGATCGAGAGAAAACCCACTTACTCTCTAGAGTAGTTAGAGAAGCCAGAACAGCGTGTTGAGATGGTTGAGTGGACGATCCATACCGTTGGGGAAGCTCTTGTAGCTGCAATAGAGCTCCTATTCCTCAATCAACAATGCTTAGATAAGCAAATGGCGGAAATTACAGCCCGAACAGCACCTACAATCACTACACCTCCACCATAATCCTATCCAAAACTTTGTTCTAATTGTGGAGGTAACAATCTAAATTGTGTCTATTTTAATACTAATGAATCCGCCAATTTTGTAGGGCAATAACAACAGGGGTACATTCATAATAGCAACCTGGGGAGTCCACACTATAGGAACCAGCTTGGTTCTTCACATCCCCAAGTATATCAACTACCCCAACAATCAGATTTAGGCCTCTTACTAAAACAACTTGTTAAAAGCCAGACGACCATGGCTGAAGCAGAATATATGATGGCTAAATCTCACAAGGCCCTATCCAAATCTCACCAATCATTTGTGGAGGAGGTGAGAAACAAGTTCAACCAAAGTGATGCTCTAATGAGAAATCAAGAGGCGGATATTCGCAATGTAGAGCATTATATAAGACAACTTTCCCAACATCTCTCAAACCATGAGCAAGTCAAAACAATAACTTTGAGAAGTGGGAAAGAGATTCCTGAACCCTCTATAGAAATTTCATAATCAACTCAAGAGGAAAAATAGGAAGAATAAAATACCCTAGAGAAAACTGAAAGCTACACCATACCCCAAAAGTGTGGGGAGAAAAACAAAGCCAACCAAGAGGAAGCACCATATATTGAACCACTAGCATATGTGCCCCCTATTCCTTATTCAAACAGACTCAAAAACGGCAAGCAAGACACCCAAGAAAAGCAATATGCCAAGTTCTTGGAAGTCTTCAAAAAACTAGAGGTAAATATTCCACTTTTAGAGGCTTTGCAACAAATGTCAGTTTACTCTATGTTTGTGCAGGAATTATGCACCAAGAAAAGGAAGATACCTGAAACTAAAGTGGTGGTCTTGAATGAAGAGTGTAGTGCTATCTTGACCAACAAGTTGTCACCCAAAAAGAATGATCCGGGTAGTTTCACTATTTTGTGCCTCATAGGGAAGACATTCTTCCAAAAATCATTGTTGGATCTTGATGTAAGCATAAATCTCATACCCCTATCCATCTTTCAAAAGTTGGGGGAAAAAAATTAAAACCAACAAAGGTCTCACTGCAGCTACCCGACCGTTCAGTAGCATACCCAAGAGGCATACTAGAAGATGTTCTAGTAAAAGTAGATAAAAGACCAGGAAGAAGACCGGGAAGTGCCATTAGTCCTGGGAAGACCATTCCTAGCAACTGCAGGATCCCTCACTGATGTAGCCAAAGGAGAACTTACATTGAGAGTCCTTAGCCAGCAAATAGTCTTCAATGTCTTTGAAGAAACCAAGCAACCAAAGGACCATGGCACTTGCAAAGTGATAAACTCCTTAGACCACACCTGACCTGCATCTAAAAGCCAAGGTAAGAATCATAAACTTTACTCTAAATTCAATTCTAATGCTAACATTTCATGTTTACCGGTTCTTGATGTGAGAAAACTACCTACTCACCTTAACTCCCCATCCAAAGTGAACCACAAGCACAAACCACGCATAAAACATGTAAAATCTGAAAAATCGGTAAAGGTATTGTGGGAACATGATTCGAAAAAAGGTTTGCACCAATGTGAGCGGAAAGGTATGCATCCTTCTTCTTTTAATTCTGTAAATTTTATAAAGGATTACTTTGAATTCCAAGTGCACCTAAACATAAGAGCAACTCCAAACTTGGAGAAAGCCACTGCAATTGGACAACACCTATACATGACTGATGATGGAGACCCTACTGAGCTCAAGAACTCCATCCCATTATGTTGTCCAATCTGAAGATAGCTCAGTCCAACTTAGGGACTTGAAAGCAAAGTGCTAAACGGGAGACAACCCAAATTTTATTACTCTTCACTTTAAAATTTTTGTTTTTGATATTTCTTTCTTTTAACTTGTTTTTAATTGAGCTTTGGTGTTGTAGAGAGTCACTAAACACATGAAATCACCCAAGAAGAAGCAACCATTAAGGTACGCATCATAAAACCTCAAAATTATCTAAGCTAGAAACTTTCAGAGAGCAACTCGCGCAGAATTTTATCTATCTCACACGAGTTACCTTTAAAAATTTTTGAAAAACTATTCTCTACGAGTCGAACTCGCGCGAGTTGACCCTCTAGTGGATACTTTGGAGCTCTCTGTTACTCCAACTCGAGTGGATCTCTCACGATCTCGCGCGAGTTGGTCTCCTAGAGAAGAGAGAATTCTTCTCTGCATCTTGATCTCGCGCGAGGTGATTTCCACTTAACTCGAACTCGCGCATGTTGAGCACAATAATCAGAAAAGGAGGGTAAAGTTTAAAATAATGAGGTTCACTATTCCATGTTGTAAACATTATCCATGCTCTTGTTATTGATTGTTTGTGTTTAACTGATCTTTCTCCTCCACCTGAGCCGGGTAGTTCATCTTCTTTTCATTCAGTGCCGAGGACGACACCATTCTAAGTTGGGCGTGACTACTTTGTCCTTATTTTTCCTATTTTCTATTGCAATTTTTTTTTCTTTTTCTCATTCTTTTATGTGTTCCTTAAATAAACTGAGGCATATGCATTATTAGACTAACATTCTCTATGCATGAACAAAAATTTTCTTGTTACCTTGAGTTTTAATGATAATTTTATTAGTCCACCTTGAGATACTAACACTCTTGTACAAGATAGATTGAGAATGTAGTGTATGTCTGATGATTTATGTTGTGGGAATCAATTAAATGCACTTTTTTATTTTGTTCTTAGTACTAATAATGTGCATATGTATAAGAAAACAGGAAAAGGGTAAAACTCAAATAACCAAGTTGATCCTAAATAAGTTAAACCAAGTAAAACATGAACTAGGAAAGGTTCTCTAGCACCCATAAAAAGCTTTCTCGGCTAGCCCTTAAAATCAAATGAATGACTTTAGTCACCCACTTTGAGCCTAAGCGGATTTTTCATAATAAGCAGCATTTAACCTAATAATTCTCATTCTTTGGATTGTCCTCTTGAAAAACCCACCATACCTCAAGCCTGAAAACTCAAATCCTATTTTAGAGAACTTTCTTGGTAAATATTATGTGCTCAACAGGGAAGGAATTTACACCTCTAGAAAAATCTAGAAAAATACAAAAAAAAAATCAAAAAGGCAATAAATAGATCACTAGTTTGTGATCACAAAAAAAAAACAAAAACAAAAATTAGAAAAACTGTTGAAAAAGCCACCAGTTTGTGGCAACCAAAAATATTAAAAATAAAGAGGTATCAATAGAATTCCCTGAATAACAACATAGAATACAAAAATTAAATCTAAATGCTAAGAGATTATCTACGAGAAAGATTTGGGGACTATGATTTCTTAAGCTGAGGAACATGGTAATGAGCCTAAATTTAACTTGTCATCATACTTATACCTAAGCTGACATTACAAGCTTTGAAAAGCCCTATTGATTCTAGTAAATGCTAACTTATGTGGAAGATAATGTAGGAATTACATGAGATGAAAGGGGCAATACTTTTCTTCTGAAATCTAAAACCATTTGATCTCATTAGGAACTTGGAACAAATTTCACACGCACACAGATGACCACTAAACATAATCTAAATATGCATGCATAGCGGACTCTCTTGTGCAGTGAACTAAGTAATCCAAGGATTAATCATGATGAAAAATTTGGTAACTTGACCCTTCGTTCATCATAGGTAAGGCTAACTTTAATTAAATGCTGAGAATTAAGTACTTCATTGACATATTAGGGTTATGTTATATTTTGTTGACTTAGTAAATTTTCCTTTTTGTTTGAGGACAAACAAAATTTTAAGTTGGGGGTATTTGATAACTCACAAAAGTGAGATATTTTTATACTTTTTATCTCATAAATTATCCTTTTAACATTCTTAAGCAACCTGAAAATGACTCTAATTGTTATTAATTCATAATAATTCGTATTAGAGCTTGTTGATGGTGTGTTAAGTGTTTCAGGGTGGTTAAGGAAGCACATGGCCTTCACATGGGTTTGTCTCCCCTTGGTACCCATGTGATTAGCCAAGTCATCAATCTGAAACACTTGTTAATTAAGGGTGGAGATCCTTGATTAAGTGTTGGCACGGATCCAAGCTTAATCAAGGCCTTCTCCCTAATTTTCAAGTGTTTCAAGGTTCACACTAGTTTTGGCCGAAAGTACTTAGCCGATTTTGAAAGCTTTTGTGTGATCCTTGACCTTAGGATTTTTATGGCTTGCCTAAGCCCTATGAAAACCCGTGGGCTTTGGACCCTTGTCTTACCCTAGAGCTATTACATTATAAGACCTAATCTTGCTTAAACAAGCTTACAAGTAGGTTACAAGAAATAAGCCATATACTAGTCTCTTGCTCTTGGAGTTTTCTCACCTCCTCTCCTAGCCTCATTTGCATGCTTCTAGTAATCCTTCTTGATGTTCCTACATCAGAAGAGAAAGAAGACACCTACGATCTACAATGTTTATTATATATTGAATCAGTAAAGCACAGTACTAGGAATATCAACTAACCTAAAAATTTATGGAGCTAAAAATATTTGTTTTCCCAATTCACTCAGTAATGTCTGCATGTATTGCTGGATTGAGGTTTTATGATTGCCAACTTTTTGTATGAACTGAGGATCAAGAAATCCATATATCTCCGACGTGCCATGCTTTTGGCTCAACGAGTGTAGGTAACTATAAGGAAATAAAATATATACATAAATAATCAACTTTAACTATATCCATTTAATTAATAAAATTACTAACCTTTGTCATTGTTGTATAATCGAGATGTTTAGCATCATTTTCCCCGAAATAGTCTCCATTACATATGGTAGTGCTATGTACATGGGGACATTTTTATTTTCAACACCAAAAATCTCTTTTTTGAAAGGGAGTTGTATTGGGTTTCGCTTCAAGGATGGTAATATGGTGAAAAAGTCATTCATCATATCCTTTTGTGCATCATCATGAAGTGAAGGACTCCCACTACCCACAATTGGTTTGTCTTTATTTAAGTTATCCTGCTAAATAATACTCATATTATAACATTTATTATTAAAGTTAATTATGCATAGAAGCAAAAAATGTAAATTACATACCTTGTTTATTTTTGGAATAATCGTGAGCAAATGCAATGGCCATGTAATAAAGGTGTCAACTGCTTGCTTCACGAACTCAACCTTTGCAGTGGAAATAGGCAGATGGGCATCGGGGTCATAACTTCCTCAATCGTCAATCTAACCCAATCTGCCTACATAGGAACCTCGTGGATGGTTATGCCTCTGTCGCACACAATAGCAATAGCTACTAGTTTCTCACGATCCTCATCCACATATAACTCACCTATAATTAAAATCGAGCGAATGATAATCATGAAATATTCATGAGTCTGCATAGGCTAAATACAAGTATGTACCTTTCATTAATTGATGGTTTAGGTCTAAGACAACTTTCTTTTGTGCTAATTCGAATAAAGTTTTCAACAACATCATTTGCTGGAGATCCTTGTTGCGTGGATGGCATTAAGGACCAAAGCTCCATAAACATTTATTGCTTAATTTTGTCTCATCTCCTCGAAGCTCTCTTGGGTGACAATGTTGTGTCATGGTGATGCACCAAAATAATCACGGATGTCAATCCTTGTACCAGCAACACGGACCCGTCCAGGATGTTCTGATTTCCTTATGGCTCTGGTCAAAATATCCTCACAATCATAAGGAACAAATGAACCTTGGGTAGTCTACTCAACTAAGGAATCCTGTGATAGTGATAAACATTAAAGTTAATAATTCATTTTTATTATAATTTAAGTCAACATTTACGTGAATATATCAAATATCTTAAAATTTATCATATAATTTCACTTACAATGTTATCTGGAAATTGCCTTTGTGAAGAAAAACTCATGTCCTCAAATGGCTTTGTGTGTGCAGTCTTCCACAGGTCATAATGTGGTGGAAGAGATGGAGGATCAAGGACACCTTCTGAAGCCCCTGTATCAGCCTGTCTCTGCTTCATCTGCTCCCCCATGATCCCCTGCCACAACATGGCATAGCCACCTTGAGATAGTAGGTGGGGTGTATCATTCAATTTCTGACATTCTTGTGCAACTTGTCGTTCAACCTATTTTGAATATTAAATAGTACAAAATCACATTTTAATATGACAAATATTGATATATGATAATAATTATTATTATTATACTAACCTGTCATGTAGAGTCCAAGCGACTCTGACAAAATGTGGTCTAGTCTTCCTTAGACATTCCATACTTATGACATGGTGATTGTTCAAATTTTGCTCCAAAAGCATAATCCTTAGTCAACTTAGCCTTGAAGTACCTCCACTGGATCACAACAATAGATAAAATCTTCTTTTTCATAACTTCAATATCTTGAAATTCAAAATCTCAAGTGATGAAAGACCATCTCCAACAATGAGGATTACAAGGGCAATGCAAAGAAGAATTGAAGCCCAAGTTGAAGAAGATTTAACCAAGTCAAAGTCAATGGTCAACTCTTGATAGTCAACATAATGGGCTTATGAAGCCTTGTAATTTTCTATGCCTTTTGTAATTTGTTTAGCTTTAATTTTTGTAAAGCTTGTACTTATAATTGTTTGGGAATTTTCGGCCAAGCCCCTTTGTTGGACATGTTGACTTCTATTTGTGGTCAAAGCCTCTTAGGATGGGCTTAAGTGTCCTATGACCAACTAAACAAGTGTAATACACTCTCTTAGAAGAGAATGGATGGATTAGGAGAGAGAATTAGTGGAATTGCCACTAACTTCATTTAAATTTCCACCACTTGATTATACCATAATCAAATGTACAAATTTAAGTCAAGTTTCTAAAGTATTGACTCTCATCTAAGAAGGTATTCTAGCCTTTGGATTTGCTTCTAATCCAAGGCATAGAATTTCATCTTGATTAGTCCATGATCATCACATGCTTAGGAGAGTTATGAGTCCCTTGATCTCATTTAGTCTAGATCTCATTTAGTCATAATGTGGTGGAAGAGATGGAGGATCAAGGACACCTTCTGATGCCCCTGTATCAGCCTGCCTCTGCTTCATCTGCTCACCCATGATCCCCTGCCACAACTTGGCATAGCCACCTTGAGATAGTAGGTGGGGTGTATCATTCAATTTATGACATTCTTGTGCAACTTGTCGTTTAACCTATTTTGAATATTAAATAGTACAAAATCACATTTTAATATGACAAATATTGATACATGATAATAATTATTATTATTATACTAACCTGTCATGTAGAGTCCAAGCGACTCTGACAAAATGTGGTCTAGTCTTCCTTAGACATTCCATACTTATGACATGGTGATTGTTCAAATTTTGCTCCAAAAGCATAATCCTTAGTCAACTTAGCCTTGAAGTCCCTCCACTGGATCACAACAATAGATAAAATCTTCTTTTTCATAACTTCAATATCTTGAAATTCAAAATCTCAAGTGATGAAAGACCATCTCCAACAATGAGGATTACAAGGGCAATGCAAAGAAAAATTGAAGCCCAAGTTGAAGAAGATTTAACCAAGTCAAAGTCAACAAGTCAAAGTCAATGGTCAACTCTTGATAGTCAACATAATGGGCTTATGAAGCCTTGTAATTTTCTATGCCTTTTGTAATTAGTTTAGCTTTAATTTTTGTAAAGATTGTACTTATAATTGTTTGGGAATTTTCGGCCAAGCCCCTTTGTTGGACATGTTGACTTCTATTTGTGGTCAAAGCCTCTTAGGATGGGCTTAAGTGTCCTATGACCAACTAAGCAAGTGTAATACACTCTCTTAGAAGAGAATGGATGGATTAGGAGAGAGAATTAGTGGAATTGCCACTAACTTCATTTAAATTTCCACCACTTGATTATACCATAATCAAATGTGCAAATTTAAGTCAAGTTTCTAAAGTATTGACTCTCATCTAAGAAGGTATTCTAGCCTTTGGATTTGCTTCTAATCCAAGGCATAGAATTTCATCTTGATTAGTCCATGATCATCACATGCTTAGGAGAGTTATGAGTCCCTTGATCTCATTTAGTCTAGATCTCATTTAGTCATAATGTGGTGGAAGAGATGGAGGATCAAGGACACCTTCTGATGCCCCTGTATCATCCTGCCTCTGCTTCATCTGCTCACCCATGATCCCCTGCCACAACTTGGCATAGCCACCTTGAGATAGTAGGTGGGGTGTATCATTCAATTTCTGACATTCTTGTGCAACTTGTCGTTTAACCTATTTTGAATATTAAATAGTACAAAATCACATTTTAATATGACAAATATTGATATATGATAATAATTATTATTATTATACTAACCTGTCATGTAGAGTCCAAGCGACTCTGACAAAATGTGGTCTAGTCTTCCTTAGACATTCCATACTTATGACATGGTGATTGTTCAAATTTTGCTCCAAAAGCATAATCCTTAGTCAACTTAGCCTTGAAGTCCCTCCACTGGATCACAACAATAGATAAAATCTTCTTTCTCATAACTTCAATATCTTGAAATTCAAAATCTCAAGTGATGAAAGACCATCTCCAACAATGAGGATTACAAAGGCAATGCAAAGAAGAATTGAAGCCCAAGTTGAAGAAGATTTAACCAAGTCAAAGTCAACAAGTCAAAGTCAATGGTCAACTCTTGATAGTCAACATAATGGGCTTATGAAGCCTTGTAATTTTCTATGCCTTTTGTAATTAGTTTAGCTTTAATTTTTGTAAAGATTGTACTTATAATTGTTTGGGAATTTTCGGCCAAGCCCCTTTGTTGGACATGTTGACTTCTATTTGTGGTCAAAGCCTCTTAGGATGGGCTTAAGTGTCCTATGACCAACTAAGCAAGTGTAATACACTCTCTTAGAAGAGAATGGATGGATTAGGAGAGAGAATTAGTGGAATTGCCACTAACTTCATTTAAATTTCCACCACTTGATTATACCATAATCAAATGTGCAAATTTAAGTCAAGTTTCTAAAGTATTGACTCTCATCTAAGAAGGTATTCTAGCCTTTGGATTTGCTTCTAATCCAAGGCATAGAATTTCATCTTGATTAGTCCATGATCATCACATGCTTTGGAGAGTTATGAGTCCCTTGATCTCATTTAGTCTAGATCCTTCTTGAATTGATCAAGTGAGGGGTGTCTAGCATCACTTGATCAATCCATCAAGGATCAAGTGGCAATGAGAGCTCACAACCAAACCACTCTAGCATTATAACTTAGGCAATTTTGCATATTGAAGTCACTTTTGAATATTGAATGAAATAGAATTTCTAAGACTTGTGTCTTGATTAAGGAGAGAGCTCTCCTAGGGTTTCTTCAAAGAACCTTGAATCTTATCTTGGTCCATGACTCAAGTTGCGATTCCTCTACATAGCTTATTGGATCCATGATCCATGGCGCTACCACTCTTCTAAATCTCCATCCATTTTTTATTTCTTCTTCCTTTTGTTCCAAACCGAAAACACAAGCCTAAACATAGCCTATTCCGCAAGCTTGTTCATGATCTTGAGTGAGGATCACTTGGTGAATGAAGATTGGGCACTCAAGGTGTTGAATCCGTGGAGATCACCATCATAGCTTCATGGGTTTGCATCATCAAGTTTCTTGGGTCACTTGCAAAATCTAGAAAGAACTCATCAATTTTCTTCCACTGTTCCGAATCAGCAACATGGCGAAGTTGTCCATCATAATTTCTACCATGTAGATGCCATGTAAGGTTCTTTGCATCATCTTCATTGGAAAATAGTCGCTTCAACCTTGGAATTATTGACAGGTACCATAACACCTTAGCAGGAGGCCCGCCTTTAGAGTTTTCTTCCAAGTAAAAATAATGCAGATTTACTTGGAGTTCCAATTTAACATTTTTATAGGCCCATAAATTTCTACTGCAAACTTTCAAGTAATTTGTCTGTCAACAAGCCTTTGAAACAACAAAAGATGTGCCACTACTATTTAAAGGTACTATATACAGTGCACATTCATTCCTTCTCACGTTATCTCGCATCTACCAATATAAAATCTAGTGCAAACAAGCTTTCAATGTTTGCACATCCTAGCTCACGTAATTTTCATAAAAATCCACATCAAAGACAGAGCATCAATGTCTTTAACTTACTTCTTACTTGCTGTTAGGTAGGGGTATTACTATCAAGTCATGGGGAACTACAATTATTAATTTCAAAGAGTATAAATGAAGAACATGGATTAAATAGGAATGTATTTTATTCATCATTTTACTGTTCCAGGCTATAACATAGGTAATTGTTGTTGGACTTAAAGCTTGAAGGTGCTTTGGAGTCTCTCTTGGTGTTTTGCTTTTGATGTTTATGTAATTTTGGTTTTCTTAGATGAAATGTAATTAGGAGTTTCTTATGTATTGATTGTTTAGTTTAGGCATGTATGTGGTTGTTCTTTGTGTGAATGCGCTGGAGAGCTTGGCAATCTAGTGTGATTTCTCATGTGTCAAATGTTTGATTTCCCTCTCAAAATTGTGTTGAAAATGTCTTTGGTAACCAATTGAGGTAATAGATTACCAACAGTAGGTAGTTAACTATCAACAGCAGGTAACCAACTACCAACAGTAGGTAACAGAGTGTGGGAATTCATTTGTCACTGGAGTAATCGATTACCCCCTCGGGTTAATCGATTACCATGACTAAAAATCACCCTGGAAAACTTTGCTCACTGGTTTAATCGATTACCAACTTCTAGCAGTCGATTACCCCTATCAGAAAATCATTAAGTTGCCCAAATTGAGTTTTTAATTGAACATATAAATACTCTTTTCTCAAAAATTAACAAAAGATCTTGGAACATAAGTTTTAGAAAAGTTCATACACTTTCAAATTCTCTCTAAACTGAGTTCATCATCTTTTCCAAGAAACTCATAAAGAACTTCAAGAGTTCATCAAGTTTTCAAAAAGAAAGGGCAAAACTTGATCTTTTCTCTGACTGGATGGTATTCATTGTGTTTTCTTTTGTGATCAGATCTACACTCCAGGTGTTTTCTAAACTGATCTTTTGTTTACCTTTTGGTTTCTGGGTTGTTACTCTAGGAGAGAGGTCTCTCTGGATAGAGTAAAGGACTTTGAGAAGGGTTTTCTCAAAGGTTTGATCTTGGGTGTTCCAAGGTCAGGGAAGAACTGTTCTTTAGGTTAAAGGACAGGTTTTTGGGTGTTTTGATTTCGTTTTTGTGTTGCTTGTTGCAGAGTGAATGTAAAAGAACACAAAAGGGATCATTTGATAGAGGAAGACCGATCGCAACAGTTGTTGGGTTGGGACTGGATGTAGGCAGTGGGCCGAACCAGTATAAATCACTGTGCACTCTTCTTCTTCCTTCTTCTCTTTACCGTTTACCATTAATTGCTGCTATCATGGTTTATCTTCTGCAATTTGTTCGGTAATTGACTTGGTAATTAACTCGGTAATTGACTCGGTAATCAACTAAAACTGGAACAGTTAGATACTGATATTGATTACGCTGTATATTGATTACTAACTTGTTTTTGAGTTTTCCTTTTGGTATTTCCGCTGTGTATCTTTGATCTTTCTCGCTTATCTGTCTCAACTATTGATAGGTAATCAAGAATAGTTTCGTTTGAATTAGAATCTATTCACCCCCCCTCTAGATTCACACATAGGGACCAACAATTGCTTGATATTCATGTCATTCAAAAACTTCAAATAACTAACCAATTGAGAATTGACAATATAGAACCATTCAATAACTACAAAAATACCTTAACCCAGTACTGTACTTTGCTGAAAGATTATGGACATGTTATATCATAGACTATAACAGCAACTGTTGCATCACGTTAATGCAACATGCCTGACATAAATAATTAGCAAACAAATTATACTTCTGAAAGTATTTGTAGTTGAAAAAAGAAAATGGGAGAACGTTAAGAGAAACAAAATGTATAGTTGAGCTCTCAATATGGTTTGTAGAATAAATTATGTGTAACATGGAAAGTGGAAAGATAAATGACATTTGTGAAATCTTGTAGTGTTATGTTTTGTGATAAAAAGGAAGCTCCAACAGTTACCTCACATTACAAAGTCTAAAACATATATGAACCAATTCCATGGAATAATTAACACATCAAGAGGATAACAAATTTATGTCATAGACCATATTAAGAGATTTTACATTCAAAATAAAATAAAAGTACTAAAATTAACATATCTTTTACCTTGGATGTTGGCTCAAACTGACCAAGAACAAATCGTAGAACAATACAACTTTTACCAACACCAGAATCACCTAAGAGAATAAGCTGTTTTCAATGGTTAAATATGGTTAGATATAGTTTCCTTTAAAGGTTAAACAAGAAAATTTTTGCAGTATAAGAGAATTCGTTATGATTCATTTCAACTAAATCCCTTTATTCTTCAAGGATTTTTTTAAGTCAAAACCACTATCTTAACCACAAATTCCTATGAAGTATTTTAATATCCATTCTTACTGGTTTTCAGTAATTAACCATTCAACTACATTAACCCATATTTTAACATTGGATTGATTGTAAATTTGCAAATAAACAGAATAGGAAGGGCACCCGACCACTATTTGTTTGTATCTGGTGCAAACTATACATTCACCATAACAATGCAATAATGTAACAGGTCAAACACTTAGAATTAATTTTATCCTTCAGAAGCAAATCTACATTTTGTCCCCTTCAGATGACAGGTTCTTAAACTGATTATATGAATAATCGATACAAACTAAATTGAAGATTACATATATAAATATCTAAAGTAGTGGCTAATGAAAAATAACATTAAAAACACTTGAACAACGTAACATAACTGAATAAAATTCATCCATAAGCTATCCATTTTGAAGCATTACCCAAATCTCCAATTATCAACTTTTATTTGTATTTTGATTAACTAAATAAGTTATGTTTAAACCAATCGATAACTGTGTTACTCCAAATAATTAAAATGTAAACCAATCAATCACAATGAAGAATAGAAAATAGAACAAAAATCACAAATAAAATTAAAGATAAGATCTTCTTACATGATTGTCTAGAGTATCTTCTAAATCTCAATTAGAGTAATTTCAAATCAAGTTTAGTAAAATATCATAAATGAAAATAAGAATATGAAATGGCGATCGATAGCTCCAATAGTTAAAACTTCAATATTGTCAAGCACCAAAAAACCAAAATAAACTAAAATTTTCCAAAAATTGATACACAGTTTAAGTATAGCACAATATTTGATGCCTCAAAAAATAGGCCAAAATTGTTCAAACATAGCATCCTTTCAAGAAATATCACACCACAAAAATCATTAATTATTAGAATATGGAAAGTTAAAACATCAAACAATCTCTTTCTGATTTCTCTTCCTACTCCCTTGCATTGGCCTTCTTTTTCCCTAAATATGCAACCTAGTTACTTGAACATAACATATATGAACTATCATTTTGCTAAGAACTTCTATAATCAGAAAATCAACTAAGCAATATATATTAATCTTCAACAACAATATACATTAATCTTCTATAAACACAAAATCAACTAAGCAATAGCAACAGGACATACTATCAACAACAGAACAGGACGTGCATGTACGAAAGCACATAATAGAGGGAGAAAACACAAGAGAAGTTACACGAGGGAAAAAAGGCACACGAGCAACAGAGCAAAATTGACCTTTCCCACGAGCAAAACCACAACAACGAGAGAGGGGAAAGGAGAACCACCACCCACAACAAGAGAACCTTGGCAAGACCCTTTGATGTGTCGACCCTGATGTAGTAAAGAGAACCTTGGTGAGGGAACTTATCTGCCTCGTGAGACTAGAGAATGAGAGAGAGCAAAAAGAGAAGAGCGAAAGAGAGAAGATTAAAACGGGAGAGAGAAGAGTGAAACGAAATATGAGGCAATAGACTTAGTATAAAATTTTATTTTTAATGGCGATGTCAAACAAGATGACGTTGTATCAATAACGGATTAAATTGGAACCGACGTTATATCATAAACAACATCAATTAAGGCACTAACTGACATTAAATGAGTGATATTAAAAGTAATTTTTGCATTAGTGATTATTACATACTTCTATTATTGTTTATTATTTATTATTTTTTAAAGAAATTGCTTTTGTTTTTTTAAGTTTTAAATATGTTTGTTGAAATGTTTTAAACAAGGAAAGTGATTATATGATACATGAGTTAAAAGTTACAATGTTAAACAAAATAAAGAAAATATTACAACATAAATAATTAAGTTACATGTTAATATTTATCAAGTTTGATAGACTCTACAATTAAAATAATATAAAATTTATTAAGATGTACTATTTAATATTTAGTATTACCGTATAATGTATAATTTATAACGATCCATCTTTCTATAACTAATTTTAGTCTTTATTTTTATTAGATAATTTTATCTTTTTAAATTTAAAAAGTTATTTGTTATATTTCTACGTATAAATTATTGTTTTTTATCTTTGAGTTATTTTTAGTAAAATTTAAGAATTAGCCTGTGTTTCTTTATTGGTATTCTCGTTTTTATTAATATTCTCTAATATTATATCAAAACTCAAATTATATATAAATAAGTTAGTTAATAGAAAATAATTAAATATAAATGATATGATAATGTTGTTATAATTAGTAAATAATATTAATTCAAAATAACTACATAATATGATTTCTGTATAAATAAATAATTAAAATTCAAATAAAATGATTTAAAATAGAGAGAAGCGAAAGTGTATGACTTTTGAATGCTTTCTATGCTATATAATATTTTCGTCAAATAATTTTTTAATTTACAAAAAATTGAGTTTTTGACTTTTGTCTTGTATTGTCTATTTAACTTATACAGTTGTATAACTTTTTCACATGTAAAATAAAAATATCTATCGTGTACAGTAATTTAATTTTTCACAAATCAAACTGATCAATAAGTTTTTAATTTATATATTTAAAGATACTAAAATACTCATGTAGTTTTTGATAAATATTTTTCAAGAAATATAGAATTAATATAAATTTTTGTAAGCATATATCCTTTCATTAAAACATACTTTTTTTTTCTCTTTAGAAAAGAGAAACATCCGTACCTGACTGATGAAAAAGCTTTGGAACACTTGTGTGAATGAAGGTGGACTTCGACCTTTTTTTTCTCTTCATGCTTGCATAGACTTACAGTCTAAACCATGGTTTTCGTACGGTTGTTTCCTACATGGTTTGCTTTTTGCGTTACTTTTGAAGGTAAAAAAAAAAAAAAATCGTTCTTATCACAAGAAAACAAGTGTATGGTTTTCAAATCAAATGGGTTATGTACTTGGATTGCAAAACTTTGATAGTGTGCAACAGGTCAAAACCCAATATTTAATAGGATAAGTTAGGCTTAATATTTAATAAGTTAAATTAATTTTTTATTTTATAAGTCTGAATTTGATTATTGTATTTTTTATCAGGTATAATATATTTAAAAATTTTGATTTTTTATATGACTTGATAGATTAATCTGTTTTTCTAAACTCATTTATAAAAGTCTATTTATAAAGTCTATTAACTATATTTATTTTTAAAGTCTATTTATTTTAGATATAGATATAATTTTTTAAGATATTTATAAAAAAAAATATTTTTTTATTATAAAAATGTGTATCATCTATTTTAATTTTAATCTTTTATTTTTGTAATGAAAAACGCTTTATCTTTTAAGCCAAGTAAAAAAAGAATCTTATTATAAAATGGAGAAATTGAGAACTAATAGTGTAATAATACTACTATTATTCTTATGAAGTTGGCTTTAAATTGACAAATAATAGTCTACTAATAATGAAGTTTGCTCGGCAATGGTAAACATGAGATGGGTTGAAATACAAATGAAATGCAGAGAAAACTTTAATTTAAATATTTATTCTCTATTCCATTAAATTCTATTCTCTTCCACCCTAAGCAGAGAAGCAGCACTCCTTAAAATTTCTGGCGTATTCACAACTTTCTGACTATTCTGATAAGAGAATGAATAAGAAAAAAGAAACAATAAATTATCAGAGAAAATTGAATGTGCAAATTCCATCAGTCTGATTTATTTATACAGTTTGACAAGAATATTTATGATGTGGACAGAAACTGTATTTTTTACCGTCACAAATTTTATTTTGAAAAATATTGTTAATTGATGAGAAAACATCAATATTTCTTTACTAATATTGTGCATCTATATAAAATTTTGTAGATCTATGTAGAATCGTAAATTTTTTAAAAAAAATGTCGTATCTTCATATGTCATAGTTCAAAACTCTTGGGCCATTCACGCTCAAAAGACCACTTCCAATTTCAAAGTTTCTGGCCTAACACACTTAGGATTTTGGTACGCACATAGAAGTGCTTACTGGCCTACCCCAAAACTGCTATGAGATAACTCCTACACTAACGATAATATATGCGACATAAATAATTTATAATTTACACTTTACCTGTACACAATATATACATACTGGAGTGGAGGTTTGTCATCCGCAGTAACTTATATGTGGATTTGAGGTGTTATCACATCTATTCAAGCTAATGGAGAAATACCAGCAAAAGATTTCTATGTTTAAGTTAATCTAAAAGAATGTAAATGTAGGATAGGAAAATAGACATGAGGTATTTATGAGTTTTAGGGTTGATGTAACATACCATGGCATAATTACATGTACCATATTTTAGAAGATGTGTATCACATCGAGATAGGATGAGAGTGGCCAAGTAGGTCTGGTCAGTTATCCTCATATGTCATGATGATCTCGATCTTTTATGAACATAGTCAAAGTCATGTCTTTGCAAATAATAATGTCTTCTAATTTAATGTGACATTATCATATAATGTGACAGGAAATCATGTCTTTATAAATAATAATGTGATAATAACATAATTATAATATATATATATATATATATATATATATATAAATAAAAGTAAGAGGTCGACATGAATTCTAAGTCTTAAATTAAATGGATCAAAAAATTACACTAGAAGGAAGTAAAATGTCTTTTATTGTTTTAATATTATTTAGCTTTTATGATTCTCTAGATAATGTTACATGGATGGTCATATTTAGTAGTAATCCTTCTAGATCACCGGGAATCAATGAAAAATATGAAAGTTTATGTTTATCTTCTTGTTAGTTTTTATGTTAGTGTTTTAGGTTAATTTTCATGGATTACATTTTTCTTCCTGTTATAAAATCACATGTATTAAATTTTTATCTTTAATGATCATAATTAATCCACTCACCATACATTCATGGAATTAAATAAATGTAAGGTTTGGTCGTTGCTTTAAATTCTATTAACTAAAATATTAAGAATGATAAATTACATCAAATATTAGAATTTGTATCTCATACTCTTGTTTGTTTTACAATACTTTATTCTTTTAATTGTCCTCTTCAATTGATTGGAGTTAAAGGCACCAATAAATCATTGTTTAAGAAAATCTTTTGTCTTAAATAACTTAGTACCTAAGCCTAACAGACCCTGTAGCCAACTAGGGTATCTAGAGCTAATTAATATTCTTGTGAATATAAATTATAACATGGAACTGCTTGATATCCAACCTTAATACTAACTGACTAACTATCGCAATAAGTAGTTATGTATTTTTTCAAAAACAATTGTTTACGATTTTAGAAGGCTATTGTATACTTTTCAAAATATACAATAGTCTAATACTACAAAGATATACAAATACGTAGTTAATTAGGTAGTCAAGCATAACATTCGCGAGAAATAATTCCTTTATAACTTACTAGAACATAAATTGCTTGTAATTCTCTAGAATGGGTCAACTTGGGAAATGATGTTATATTTGACCATTGACAACCCCGCTCTCTCTCTCTCTCGGGATAGATGCTATCCTTAATAGCATGTGTATATGATTTTGTCACATTTATCATCAAAGTGTACAAGGGAAAGGATTCAACTTAAGTCAACTAAGTACGTGAAATTTTAAAATCCTATGGGCGTATTTTGTCTTTCCTATGTAAGTTCCATGATTAAATTTTAAGAATTTAAAGATATTAAAGATTAATAAGTTCTAAACACCGACATGAGTAGAAGAAAATTGAAAGCTGAACTGGTTTTACACTAACACTATTACTTTAATCTGCAGGTAACATCTTCTGGAGTAGGGAAGAATGTTGCATCCCGTAATAGACCTACATGTCAATCACCAAAAGAACAAATAACTAAAAATCTGAGAACATCCAAGTAACAAATGTTATAACCTTGCATAGGATGCATAACTTAATTTTTCAATTTTCATACCAAATCCATAAAGTTGTTCAAATATTGTTGTCCCAAATTTAGATACGTAGAATGTGGAATTGTGTGTTGAAACAAAAATTTGAGTTGTTTACACCAAAAACAATAAAAATCTAATTGTTAGTAGGGTGAAATGATACACAACATCTAGAATAACATTTCAACCCAAAATCTTCATACAAGTTTTCAGTTACAACATTTAGTAACAGTTTGAATGACTTACACTAGCACAATAATTTCACCGAGAGTAAATTGTGTAGCATAGAAGAGTCAACACACACCTGGATCGTTTATTACTCTTATAAATACTGCCAACATTCCAATGGAAGCCTGAAGTTCAGAAAAATAAAGAGCAACTTTCGAGGAACTTCATGATGTCTAAAGTTGTGGAATTCTTTATCCAGAACTTGGAACTTCATGACGTCTAAAGCTGTGGGATTCTTCATGATTTTTACTTTCCAACCAGTCTTAATAAAAGTTAAATGTTCTAACTGGTTCCTCCAATTTGAAGTACTTGTTAAAAAGAATCTGAACTGGAATATGATCATTCAATAAAGCATATTTTAGTATTTTGACATAGAACTCTTCTGCCTCCTTCATCTTACCTCGAATACAAAAGCTCCTAACAAGTTCAGTATGTTATTAACACTAGTTCAGACCCCTCTGCACCATCTCATTATGTAATTTGAGAGCAAAATCAGGGCATACTAAATTACAAGCAGCACATATAAACAAATATATGTAACCATGTCAGGTGAGAGACCTTTTGAAATTATCTCTTCCTTTAGAGAGCAAGCGACATAGAAATTTTCACTCTTCGCTGTCCAAAATTAAAGCATAAGTAAATGCATTGGGTTGAACACTAAAATCCAGCATCTGATCTCTTGTAAGAAATACATTACTAAGGCTTCGCCATATCTACCGTATGAGTCAATTATAAGGTCCCATGTTACAGGCTTGGCCACCATTAAATTGTTCAACAAACACTAAAGTAAGTTTTTTGCTCTAAGAATTTCTCTGTCAGAATAAAGGCCAGGAATAACAATCTGCTACGTAATTTGGTCGGGCATAATTCCCATATTAGACATAACTCCAAGCTAATAGAAAGGCTAACTAATTTTGCCCTCTTTGCAAAGATCACCAATAAGACTATCATAAGTGGAAGCATCAAGTAGTAAAGCTTTCCTAAACATCTCACACACATATCCATATACAAGGTTCATTCGTAGACTCTTGCAAACTCCATTGAGAAGAACATTATAAGCAATAACATCAACTTTGATGCAATTTTGAAGCATCTGATCCCAAAGACTGAAAGCTTGAAATATTACTCCATTCTTAAAGTAACTATCCATGAATATATTAGAGGTAACTAAATCAGGTTTATCTTGGAAGACTTTTTAAATACAGCGCATGCCCATGTTCCAAGTAACCCTGGTTGGAAGAACCTCGGCATTGGTCATGGTGGAGAACATATTCAAAGCCTTATTCACTCCATTAACAGCCCAATAGCCCTTAATCAAAGTGTTACAAGTGGCACTGTGGGTAAACACATCAAGAACAACACCTTTCTGCACCATTTTTCTCCAGAGCCTAATAGAAATGTGGGTTATGCGTCTAACTCAACTCTACAAAATCGGCATATAAGGTGAGGTTACCCTCACTTATATACACTTAACAAACCATATTTCTAGGCTATGTGGGATCTCTAACACACTCCCTCACTCCGAGACTGGACATCTAGAACATGGAGACTAAATAACAGGTGGCACGATAAGTTCAACGACAACAAACAATCCTAGGATAGACTCTTATACCATCTTGGAAATGTGGGTTAAGAGTGTAACTCAACCTTACAAAACCGGCTTAAAAGATGAGAGTTTCTAAGTGATGTGAGATTTTCAATATACCACATTCACGTCGAGGACGAGACACCTTGAAAATGGAGAATAAACAAAGAGTGGTCCAATTATAGCCCGATAAAAGGGTGGCACAAATAATCCTAGGATAGGCTCAGATAGTAGGTTATGGGCCTAATTCAACCCTACAAATCCTTGTAAGGTGAGGGAACAACTCCTCCCAACCTACCGTCCAAACACAATATATATAGACGACAATATGTTCAATTTCTTGTTTCTCAAGTTTTTCCCGTGTATCAACATCAATATATTCAATATCAGTAGTCAATCCTCCACATCTAAACATCATACTCTTCAATAAATGACATAGAAAATGACAAATTCAAAACAACATCAATTACACAAAAACCCAAACCTCTTAGCAAATTCTTCCACAGTAGCCGGACAATTCTCTCCTGTGAATCCAAAACCATGACTTGAATGGCCATTTGAGAAGTAGCTTGACACATCATTCTACCAAGTTGCCCCCCTTCCAGAACAGATAGTCCATCAACACGTGACTCATTATCACTCCTGCACACCAATAATAAATTTTGGGCTATTTTCACGACATTTTCACTTTCACAGACTTGACCAAAATTTTTACACTCATCTGCCTTGAGTGAAAAACCAACAAGTAAAAAGACAAAACTCATTAATAAAAATTCAAAATTTAACCTTAGAGAAACTGCATCATCCTGTTTCGTAGCTTGAGAAGTGAGACTGGACTGGAGACACTATTTTAACTTTAAAGAAGGAAGTTGCTCCACGTATAAACTGAGTAAAGAGGATGTCTTAATAAAGACAAAAATCGACAAATTGGTGTACCCTTGACAACATTACGAAACTTTGAATCATACTCAATCCTTGATTTTTTCATATATTATTTCGAGTATAAGTTGGTATGATGATTTCATGGGAGAACTCAAAGAAGAGGAAAAAGTCATGGTTGAAATTTTCTGTTAAAGATTAATAAGGAGTTACTATACAATGAAATTTTAATCAAATTTTATAGTATTTATTCCCCCAAAAGAAATTATAGCATTTATAAATAATAACTAAGTATATATATTTTAAAAAAAACTAAATTATATATTCTTTTAAGGAAAACCTAAATTTATATATTTTAGTGAAATAGTTTTTCGGAACATTTTTTGAAAAAATCTAGGCTTGACAGAGCTCTAATTCTCAACGTAATTAATTTATCATTGTTAGTATTTTTTAAGAAGCCACCTGTATCATTCACGAAAAAATAAGTTTGTTTTATTTGAATAAAAAATTTTAAGAAAAAAAATTCCTTCTAAATATTTAATAAACTACACATTCAAGACTGAGTGTGAAAACCCAAACTTATTGGTTAATTCTACTACCTTGCAAGAAAAGTTTACACAACTTATATAAATTATTAGATTCAGCGTTATTGCCATGATTCTTCACACACAAAACAAGTCACAATTTTGTATTATAGACTTCTAGTTCATAATCAGAGAGATTAGGTCCAATAGGATTTGGATCCAAATAAATTTATGACCCACCCAACTCAACATACAACTTAGAGTTTTAATTTATTTCTTCGGTCATAAAAATTCAACATTTACGTTTCTTTTTTCAATCTTCCGAACAAATCATTCTAGAAGGTAAAAATAGGATGTATATTGAGATTTTGAGGGGAAGAAGAAATTCTTATACAATTTATGCTTCATTTTGGATTGGATCATTGTAGACATGGATAACCTAATAAACAAAAGAAAATGGTTGTTGATAAATAATTATTTAATAAAAAACAATATCGTTTGGATCTTTTCTATCAAGATTTAGTTTAGGACTCTAGGGGTATTGATTAGAATTTTAAAAGATTTTCTTATATAAAAAAATATGAGGTTATTAAGACTTTTAAATATGTAAAAAAAAACTAAAACCTTTTAAACAATGTAAATAAAGTATTATTATTTACTAAACGAGATATTAAGATTTAGTGATATTTAATTAAGATTTTTTATAACTTAATAAAATATGTACATTTTTTTGAATTATTTGGTATGATAGATTTTTCTGAAAAATTTTAATAAAAAATTATAAATATTACTTCTTTAATAATTTTACATAAATTTTTTAAGATTTTGTAAGATTTTATTTTTCTCTATCATATATATATAACGTTTTTCCTTTTGTTAAAGACAGAATAAGTAATAATAATAATGAAGGTAATGATAATAATAATAATAAGTGATAATAACAAAAGTAAAGTGGCAAAGAGATAACGTTGAATTTAAATTTTTATAATTAGAATTTTCATTAAATAAAATTCATGTACTTCGTGATTGTGATTTTTTTTCTGAGCAGATTATGTTTACTTTTAAGATAAAACACCATCCGAAAAGTTAAGATATTAAAAAAAGTAAAAAGTATAGATTGTAATATTAATATTAATATTATTTATTTAGCAAGAGAATTTCACTGATATAAAGTGAGGTAATCACGAGAAAAAAAGTGTAATAATAATTATTTTTAGATTTTCTTATATATATATATATATATATAGTTAATTTTATCAGAATTTTTTAATTGCAGATTTTCTAATCAACAATTTCGTGTACATTTCCTAGTATTCTCAAACAAGAATATGTTACAATATTACTTAATGGGTGTACACACTGAGTTGATTTTGTGGGGGACTATCAATGATTTTACACAAATAAAAAGAAAAACGTTACGATCAATGATTTTATACAAATAAAATGTAAAATTCATTGAATGTGTATTTAATCCATTACAATGTAGTCGTGATATTAATTAATATGACTAAGATATTAAAAATAAAATATTATTTAAATGATACATAAATCATCATATACAACACCACAATGTCACCTTTAAAACTTCCATATTTTGCATATATATTCCTTAAAATGCCAATCCATTAAGGTTTAACTTTTAATTACTTTACAATATAATACACCAATACAACTATTGTCAAATACAAAAAAAGAAAAATCCTAGATAAATTCATGTTTGGAATAAAAGATAGAGGTTGGTGAGATAGCTTTTTATTTATTATAATTTTTTTTTTTTATGTGCAATGACCACACCAAGATAATTCTTTATAAAGTTCAATATGTGCTAAAAAATTTCTTGTTGATCACAACCATGGCTAGGAAGAAGATAAAGCTTGCTTTTATTTCCAATGATGCATCAAGGAAAGCCACATACAAGAAAAGGAAGAGAGGTATCATGAAGAAGGTGAGTGAACTCACTACTCTATGTGGGATTCAAGCTTGTGCTATAGTTTCAAGTCCTTTTGATTCTGAGCCAGAGGTTTGGCCAAGTCAAGAGGATGCTCAGGAAGTGATTATGAGGTATTTGAATTCATCTGTGCTTGATCAAAACAAGAATGTTAACCAAGAAAGCTTCATCATGCAAAGGATTGGCAAAGCTCGTGAACAAGTGAAGAAGCTGCGTCAAGAGAATGATGTAAAAGAAATGACTTTGTCATTGTTCCAATACATGGAAGGAGGTCAAGACCTACCAAATGCTGCTGAAGAATTGAAGGAACTTAACAAGTTGGTTGATAGGAATATGAAGGAGATTCAGAATAAGTTGGATATGCTTAGTGTTGAATCTACTTGTGATGTTTAGAGGCATGTTGTTCAATATTTTGAGGCATGACCCTTTGTCTTTACTTTGGAATTTATTATGTTTAATAATCTGGGGCATGCCTTTGCATTTATATTTATTCAGAGGAATGACTTCCTTTGTCTTTGAGTATATCTTTTTAAAATAAAACTCATTGGAAATTCTATAATTCCAATGCTCTTGTTTAGAGACCAAGAAATATATCATGCTTAAATTTTATTTTGGGTCTTTTTTTTTATTATTTTGATTCTTTAAAGCAATAAGAATCTATTATAATTAAGATTATAGTTGTAACATAGGAGTATAATACCAATTTCAATGTGGGGTTTTCCACCCTCTTCCATTAAAAGAAAAAATAATACAATTTTCAATCTGATAAAAATTGGAATATAATCTAGTTAGAATTACAATTCTAATGCTTGGATTGGGTCAAACATTGGTGATTTTAAAGGTTTTAATTAATATTGCAAACGCATATCATAATGGTTACTATTAGTTAATTTGCATGCCAATTTAAACCTATGTAATCAACAATCGGTAATGTGAATGTTGATGCAATCAAGATGTGAGTGTTGTGATTGCAGTAGGATCCTATCCACAATTTAAATAGTTAGCTATTTGTGTAAATTTTTGTTAATAACAATTAGGGATTTGTTGTAAAACAAAACAATTAGGGATTTTCGTAAATTGGTCCAATTTAACGAAATTCAATTAAGAAATAAGCTGACTATATGTAATTGTTGGTAATTGTCTCAATTTAATCCTTTATTTTCAAAATTATCACATTTTATCTTTCAGGTAATTTTTTTATTAAAATATTAGTTTTACATTAATAATATTAAATATCTAAATTTTAAAATAATAATAATTTTTAACTATTAATATATGTATATTTTCACTAGAAAATACTTCATAAACAACTATAATACGCAGATAATTAAATATAAAATATATAAAAAAAATTAATATATATTATGAGTGAATTAACCTATCAATTACTTATTATAATTAACTACAAAAATAAAACTAATTTACACCCATAGGGAAATCCTCTCGCCTTAAACTTAATTAAATAATATTTTGTGAAATATTGCCAATGGAAGATTCACTTGCTTATGTGCTCATGTGAGGGGTGATAGTTAAATGTGTACAACGAGAAGAAAGCATAAAGAAATTAAAATAAAGAAACCACGGACCATGAACGACATTCAATGTGTGTGCTCATGTAAATAAAAATTGAAATAGATAACAGTAACTGAATCTGCATTTACATTTATTTCAAGGAATTTCGCATAATACTCATTAAAATTTAATATTTCTTTTGATTGAGTATGAAATTATATAGAAAGATATTTTAATTAAAGAATAGTAAATTAAGAAATTTTAATTATTCCAGTGAAGAGAAGAATTTGAAAAAAAAATGGTAAGATTTACTTAAATTCAAATAAAATATACATTAGAATTAAACTCTAGTTAACCTAACTACAAATACAAATGACTATTTAATTATTAATATGATATTATTTCTTTTATATCTACATTATTTAAATTACTCGACCTCAACATTTTAAATGGAAGATTTTAAGCTACTTATTTAAATTTTCATATTATAATAATTATAATTGAGTGTTCCTAGAATTTAATAGAAATTTACCCATTTTAATTAAACTCTTGATTTAATTACAAGGAGACTAATTTTATAAATCATTAAAAAATAGAAGAAAATAATAAATTAAATAACATCATATTAATCAAAGAAAAAGTTTACATTTTGTTGCGTTCAACCTTAATAAGAAAGAGATTAGTTACAAATGTATGGTAAAAAAAGAAACTCAATAAAATTTGACGTCAAAACACTTTCAAGTCTAAATTGATTACCGTAATATTCACCCAATCACACGTCCAATCCACATAATTTAGATATGATTTTCTTCTTTATGATAATGTCAATCACAGAGTTATGTAATGGTGCAAGAATTACTAAGCAATTTTTTGGCTTATATAATATGATTTGGCTCCAAATGAATCATTGTTTTACCGGATAGTAAATAACCTATTTGAGAGGAGGAAAACATGAAACAACTTAGAACTTTATGTAAATGCAATAGCACAAGAAAAGGTTGAATTATGTGGATTGAAAATTTTCGCAACCAATTTATTTGAAAGTAGATGTTGTGTTTATGCCAACATACGCAACTTTTTTCAACAAGTTTCAAGGCTTAAGTACTTAAAAGAAATTTTTAAAGAATAACCCTTTTTTATTAGTATAAAAAGAAAAGACAGAAACACAAATATTTTTATATTGGTTTGTCCAATTCCTTAGAATAACTGAGGTTTCACAATCATTTTTAAAGATACTAGTATTCTTTGATCAAAATCTCTTCATGTTAAAAACAAATATTTTTTTATCACAATTTCTTCATGTCAAAAACAAGTATTGGTTGGACTCAACCTCTCTGAACTAAATACAAATATTATTTAAAAATGTCTCAAAGCTCTTTGTCAGTTTTATAAACACGGAATTTGTTGTACTTTATCTTTGACAAAGCATAAGTTATAACATAGTGTACTTTGTTATTTAACTCCAAAATGGAATACTCTTTATTTCCTTATTCTGAGTCAGATTCGGTGAGGAGGATATTTCCTTTTGTGATGATCTTCTAAAATCTGGATTACGTAGACTTAATATACATTTACATGTTATCAATTCAATAAGAATAACCATCTTAAAAAAAAAGCTAATGGCTTGTTCATTAGATGAAATAGTTAAAGTTTTTGCTTTGTCTTTTTTTTTAAATAAGTTCTTTCCCTTTTTAATAATCTTCTTTTTCTTAAATTTAAAATTTGTGAATAAATTATATCATTAATCATGTAATATCAAATTTAACTATAAACATTTTAATTATTATTTTAACTTTACTTTGTCTTTCTTTTTAAATAAGTTCTTTCCCTTTTTAATAATCTTCTTTTTCTTAAATTTAAAATTTGTGAATAAATTATATCATTAATAATGTAATATCAAATTTAACTATAAACATTTTAATTATTATTTTAACTAGTGGTTTTATAATTTTTTTAATTATGAAACTTTGTATGACTTGAAAAATATGTTTAGAATCTCTTATTTTCAAAAAGTTTATAAGGTAGATGGAAGTCATTTCCATCTTCGTGGTAGGAAAAATAAATATATTATATAATAATAATAATAATATATAATAATAATAATAATAATAATAATAGATTAAACATGGGCTTACATTTTCTAAAGTTTCTAATTTTCACAAAATATATATATATATATATATATATATATATATATATATATATATTTAAAATATTATAGAAGTGTTAGCAACCCTTTTTTTTTATAAGGAGGACATGAAAGATAATATCAATCATTATTTATCAAAATATCATTTACTATTAGGAAAATTGTTATTTTACATATAAATAAATTTTAAAAAATATATGTATCAATATTTTTTACCATGATTCTCTCAAGTTACTATAATCAAAATTTGAGATATAGTTTTCATTTCATCCATTTTTGGATAAAGTGTAGACTTTGTGATATTATTACATCATTTGGTCGTGCATCATTTGAGTCCTTAAAAAATATAAGAATATTTATATGAATAATCTATCTAGTTTAATTTTTGAAAATTGAATTTTTCAATTAGGTCATTTACTTGAGGCATGTCTATGTGGACATAAATTTATTTTTGTTAATCTACAGATAACTCACCTACAATTAGATAAATAATTTTATTTCATTGTTTAACTATAAATATTTCATATATTTATTTCAAATAAACAAAATAACAATGTAATTGAATTTTGAGAATAATGTATTGTAGCTCAGAATTCTTTTATTAGAATGAATGTGAAAATGACAGCATTTGGTTTAGAATCACTGAACGTTTCCTCAAATAATTTAAAATATTCATTCCTTATTTGAAAATTTGAGTATGTTTCCCTTATGAGAATATATATATATATATATATATATATATATATATATATATATATTATAAATATTTGTTAATTTTAATTTATTATGATTTTTGAAGAAAATAGTAACCAATACTTTTTAAAAACATATGACAAAAGGGTAATAAAAAGGCATAAATGATAAAAACATGATTAGTGCTATTTATAAAATAAACTGAATATGTTTAAATTAAAAAAATCAAAAGATCAACAATAACATTAGCATAGATACTATGAATCTGATGCTTTAAATTTAATTATGATTTTATTATATTTCTAGCCGTTAACATGTGGAATAATGGCAAAATAAAGATAAACGACAATTATACTCCATTCAAGGCACTTAAACTTTTAATGGTTGCATATATAAAATGTAACACCCCCCTCTTATTTACTTATTTTATTTATATTTTGTAATTTAAAGTGGTTAATGATATAGTAGATAAAAGAGAGATTTAGAAAACAACACTTTTATTACATAGGTTTTAAGGTTCATTACAACCAGATTACATAACTTTGTCCTATTATTATTTTACATAACTACCTTAGAACATATACTCAACACTTTTACATGCAAAACATAGCAAGCATCTTCACAACAAGATAGTAGTAACAACCATTGCGAAACAGTGACAACTTCTCAATCCTGCAAATCTGTAAAAATAGAATTGCAAGGGTGAGCTTTCCTTAATCCTCAAATAATTTTAATTATAGTAAAACTTTTGAAAATAAGGAAAATTATTCATAAAACCAATATTCTTTAATATTCTTCAATTTCTTTAAAAATAGTAATTTATTGATATAAAACCTGTGTCCAAACCATTAATTCAATTCACAAGGTAAAACCACCAATCAACCATAAAACGAATTAGTAATTTATCACAATAATCATGTACACATAATCACTATTGCATGCTCTTATTTCTATATGATGCATGTATCCTCACGATGTACTTTCCTATTTACTCAACATGCAATGTGGCGCCATCCATGAAAATAGCACAGGGCATCCGGTCCTCACATCCTCCAGACCCACCAGTGGTAGACACTCCGTAATTGTCGAGTTCCCTCAGTGTCCGGCAGGACCTCCCCCGCAACATGTGATCATCATGAGCAGGGCAATTTCCCCACCAAGAGAACCCCCTCTAGTCCACGGTATTCCACTCACACGAGACGGAATCCGTAACTTACGGACTTGGTCTACTACTATCCAATCATCATGCAACATGCTCTAGGACCTTGAATTGTATAATGACCTTTTTCACATTTTACATCTTGACCTCTTTACTAGGTCATATTCATTTCAAAACCTTCTAAGCATTGCCTATTCACCAAGCAATCTTAGAATATTGCCTCTCCACTAGGCATTTCAAATCGGTCATTAAGCAATTCAAGTCCATCACCAATTTCATGCAACCATGCATGTCACCACTTATTCATATCCAACTCAAAACGGACATATTTCGATATGAAATCAACACCAAGAAACACCAATAAACACCAATAAATCAAGAAACCAAGAAACAAGAAACACCAAGAATTATCAAGGAAACATCAAGAACCAATAAACAGTACCACACTTTTCCTCGCAACAAGAATAATTTTGTTCTGATGTGGAAGATCGGACAAAACCGCAACCACAGAGCATACTAAGAATTATCTTCGCACCTTAGTATCCGAAAAACTAAAGAAATATAATGAAAGTAACAACAAAACAAAGAATAGAAGAGTAGGATAAGGACAACTCCCCTTACGGGTTTTCAAGAAACCTTCCTATACTCTTTCCTCTTACTTACTTGCTCCTCTTTTAGAGATATTTCTTCCTAAGAGAGCTTGAGAGAATATAGAAATGTTCTTTGGTTTGTTTTCTCATCCGAAATCCCTAGGCCCTATTTATAGAATTCCCAAGGTACTTATTTCTACAGAATATTCTACAGAATATAGAATATTCCACAAAATATTCCACAGGATATTCCACAGAATATTCCACAGGATATTCCACAGGATATTCCACAGGATATTCCACAGAGGATATTCCACGAATATTCCACGAAGAATATTCCTCGAGAATATTCCACTACGAGTAATTTTACTATTTACCACGGTAATTTTACTATTTACCACAATAAATTTACTATTTACCACGATAAATTTACTATTTACCACGATAATTTTACTATTTACCTGAGTAATTTACTATTTACCACAGTAATTTACTATTTGCACAAGTAATTTACTATTTGCACAAGTAATTTACTATTTACACAAGTAATTTACTATTTACTATAGTAATTTCAAAAATTCATAATTTTTTATATTTTCTCTCGTTATAAAAACTCTCTTAAACTATATTTAAATTTTTGGGATGTTACAATACTCCCCTCCTTTAAAAAATTTCGTCCTCGAAATTTACCTTTATTGGAATAATTCAGGGTAGCTGCTTTTCACTTGATCTTCCAATTCCCATGTAACCTCTTCACTTGCTCCGTTTTTCCAAATAACCTTGACAAGGGAATTTCTCTTCCTCTAGGAACTTGATCCTCTTATTCTCGATCTTTAAAGGTCGGGTTTCAAACGTGAGGTTTTCTTTTACTTGAACATCGTCAAGTTCCACCACATGTGAAGGATCATGGATATACTTTTTCAATTGAGATACATGAAAGACATTATGAAGATTTGTGAGTAGGTGGTAATGCAATTTGATAGGCTACGGGTCCAACCTTTTGAGAATTTGGAAAGGTCCTATGAAACGAGGTGTGAGTTTGCGGGATTTGAGAGCCCCGCCAACTCCGGTCAAGGTGTTACTTTTACGAATACATGATCCCCTCTTCGAACTCAAGGTTCTTCCTTCGATTATCATAGTAGCATTTTTGCCTATTTTGTCTTTGCTTTCTCATCTTCTCTTGAATTAGTTTAATCTTTTCAGTAGTTTGTTGTATTATTTCAGGTCCTAAGGTTATATGATCTTCTGGCTCTACCCAGCATAGAGGTGTCCTACATCTTCTTCCATATAATGCCTCATATGGGGCCATTCCAATTGAAGAGTGGTAACTATTATTATATGTGAATTCTATTAAGGGTAGATGGCTATCCCAATTTCCTTTATATTCCAAAATACATGCCCTTAATAAATCTTCTAGGGATTGAATAGTTCTTTCAGTTTGTCCATCTGTTTGAGGGTGATAGGCAGAACTTAGTTTTAGCCTTGTTCCTAATGCTTCCTGCAAACTTTCCCAAAATCTAGAAGTGAATCTAGGATCTCTATCTGAAACTATGCTTGTGGGTACACCATGTAATCGTACTTATTTCACTTATATATAAATTGGCTAGTTTTTCTAATGAATACCTTACATTAACTGGGATAAAATGGGCGGATTTGGTTAACCTATCTATTATTACCCAAATAGAATATGTTCCTTTTGAAGTTCTTGGTAATCCTACTACAAAATCCATAGAGATACTTTCCCACTTCCATTGCGGTATTTCTAAGGGTTGCAGCATTCCTGAAGGTTTTTGGTGTTCGATTTTAGTCTTTTGACATACCAAGCATGCATATACAAATTCGTTCACTTCTTTCTTCATTTTAGGCCACCAAAACAGGGTCTTCAGGTCCTTATACATCTTGGTGGCACCAGGGTGAATACTAAGCTTACTTTTATGTCCTTCCTCTAAGATTACCTTCTTAAGTTCCAATATATTAGGTATGCATATTCTATTTTGAAATCTTAAAATTCCATCAACTCCAATATTGAAGTTACTATTTTCTCCTTTTCTTATGGCTTCAATCTGATTATTAAGAAAAGGATCCATTTCTTGTTTTTTGTCTTATTTCATTCATAAATTCATTAGTTATTCTTAAGGCTCCTAACTTAATACTAACAGGAGTAAACTCACATGCAAGGTTGAAGTTCCTAAATTGATCTATTAAATCCATCTCTTTAACCATTAAACTTGATATTGCTATGGTCTTTCTACTTAATGCATCAGCTACTACATTTGCTTTGCCTGGATGGTACTTAAGATCAAAATCATAATCTTTTAAAAATTCCATCCACCTTCTTTGTCTCATGTTTAACTCTTTTTGGCTAAATAAATACTTAAGGCTTTTGTGATCACTAAATACCTCAAATCTTGTTCCAAAAAGATAGTGTCGCCATATTTTAAGCGTAAATACTACTGCAGCTAGTTCTAGGTCATGGGTTGGGTAGTTCCTTTCATGGTTTTTCAATTGTCTTGATGCATAGGCTACCACTTTTCCTCCTTGCATTAGCACTCCTCCTAAACCTAGTTTAGAGGCATCAAATAGACTTCAAACGATTGGTTGGGTTTGGTAGGGTCAAACAGAGAGCGATAGTTAGTTTTTTCTTAAGGGTTTGGAAACTTTGTTCACATCGTTATTCCATACAAAAGCTTGGCCTTTTCTAGTTAAGGTTGTGAGAGGCAAAGCTATCTTGGAGAAATCTTTTATAAATCTTCTATAATATCCAGCTAATCCTAGAAAACTCTTTATTTTCGTCACATTTTTTGGTCTTTCCCATTTTAGTACTGCGTCTACTTTATGTGGATCTACTGCAATTCCTCCTTGTGATATTACATGTCCTAGGAAACTAACTTCTTCTAACCAAAATTCACATTTGGACCATTTCGCATATAGCTGTTGATCTTTCAAGATTTGTAATACCACTCTAAGATGTTTAGCATGTTCCTCTTTGGTTCTTGAGTATACCAAAATGTCATCTATAAATACTACCACAAATTTATCCAAGTATGGTTGAAATATCCTATTCATGTAATCCATAAATACGCTGGTGCATTAGTTACGCCAAAGGGCATAACCATGTACTCATAGTGTCCATATCGGGTACTAAAAGCCGTTTTAGGGATATCTTGACTTTTACCCTTATTTGGTGATATCCAGACCTTAGATCAATCTTACTAAATACACAAGCTCCTACTAGTTGGTCCATAAGATCATCTATCCTTGGTAAGGGTACTTATTCTTAATGGTTACCTTATTTAGTTGTCTATAATCTACACAAAGTCTCATAGTTCCGTCTTTCTTCTTTACTAGGAGTACGGGTGCTCCCCAAGGTGATACACTAGGTCTAATAAACTGTTTCTTCAATAGTTCTTCTATTTGTTTCTTTAGCTCCACTAATTCTAAGGGTGACATCCTATAAGGTGCAATAGAAATTGGTCAGTCCGGGTATCGAGTCATAGAAAATTCAACTTCCCTTTCAGGTGGTAGTTGATTTATCTCTTCGGAGAATACTTCAGAGAAATCCTGTACTACAGGTATATTATCGAAGGTGACCTTTTGTTCCACTTCTAGGTTAGAAAGGATCATGTACACGTTATTATTATTTTTCTTTAAGTCCCTTTTTACTTGGTTGGCGAGAGATTATCTCCATATCCCTACTTGCTTCGGGTCGAAAAGATTAAGGTTTTATCGAAGCAGTTTATAAGGACATGGTTGGAAGATAACCAGTCCATTCCAAGAATAATATCAATTTGTTTTAGTGGTAGACAAACCAAGTTGACTAGGAAGGTTTTGTTATTTAGTTCTATTTGACAATCTAAACAGATGTAAGTAGTTGTAACCGACTCATTGGTAGGGGTAGTTATTATTAAATCAATGTTTAAAAGGGATAGTGGAAGTTGTAACCTTTTAGCACAGTCTGAAGATATAAAGGAATGAGTGGCTCCAAAGTCAAATAGTACAAGTAAAGGAATTCCACGTATGGAACACGTACCTTGTACAAGATCATTGGCATTCGAGGCCTCGGTTCCATTGAGGGTGAATACTCTTCCCATGACCTTTGGTTTCCCTTGTTGATTGTTATTAGTGCCTTTAGCGCTTCCATTAGTTTCTTCTTTTAGTTGTGGGCAGTTCCTTTGGATGTGTCCTTTTTGGTTGCATTTGTAGCAGGTAATGTCCGATTTGGGGCATTGAGGGGAGATATGCCCAGACTCCCCACATTTGAAACATTTGGTTGGGGCTGGAAAGTTGCCACTTCTTACTTTGTTATCCATTTTCATTTTAGGATGGGTATATGGCTTTCCTCTCTGTCCTTGTTCCTTGTTTCTTATGGGTCCCCCATTATTCTTGCCTTTATAATAAGCTGCTTTAGCTCTAGAGTCTTCATCATATATTCTACACATATTTACTAAAATAGGGTATTGTCTAATACCCTGGTAGTTGATAGCTTGCTTGATCTCTCAGTCGAAGTCCATTAAGAAATTTGACACATTTGGAGCTTTCCCCCTCCCTTCCTTGGTAATGCGGGAAATATCGTACCAATTCCTCAAACTTGACTGCGTATTCAGCCACAGTCATATTCCCTTGTTTAAGTTCCAAGAACTCTATTTCTTTTTTATTCTTAATGTCTTCAGGGAAGTATTTCTCCAGGAACACTTTTTTGAAGATTTCCCAAGTTATGACTTGTCCATTAGTTTCTAAATACTGACGGGTGTTTTCCCACCAATATTCAGCTTCTTCTGTCAGATATAAGTTCCAAATGCTAGTTTTTGTTCTTCTGGACAAGTCGTAACTCGAAATATCTTTTCTATTTCCCTTATCCAACTTTGAGCACTATCTGGGTTGTAACCCCCATTAAAAGATGGTGGATTGTTCTTCAGGAAGTGATTCAGTCCTTGGTACTCTGCCCTTCCTCCGTTATTTCCTCGATTCTGATTTTCTATAGCTCGAGCCAGAGCTTGTAAAGCTTCTGCTATAACTCTATCATTTCTTACCGCCATAACTTTTCTAATAAAAGTAGGGCATAGAATATCATAGGGATAGTTTACATTCTATTCTAGACTAGGTGACTATTCAATCAATCAAAGCACACTGAACAAATAAACAAACACTCAAGCAAACAAACAATCATTCACACAACAAAAACATAGCAGACACATAACTCACAAGTCGAACTGGTTCGATCTGCTCTGATACCACTAATGTAACACCCCCCTCTTATTTACTTATTTTATTTATATTTTGTAATTTAAAGTGGTTAATGATATAGTAGATAAAAGAGAGATTTAGAAAACAACACTTTTATTACATAGGTTTTAAGGTTCATTACAACCAGATTACATAACTTTGTCCTATTATTATTTTACATAACTACCTTAGAACATATACTCAACACTTTTACATGCAAAAGATAGCAAGCATCTTCACAACAAGATAGTAGTAACAACCATTGCGAAACAGTGACAACTTCTCAATCCTGCAAATCTGTAAAAATAGAATTGCAAGGGTGAGCTTTCCTTAATCCTCAAATAATTTTAATTATAGTAAAACTTTTGAAAATAAGGAAAATTATTCATAAAACCAATATTCTTTAATATTCTTCAATTTCTTTAAAAATAGTAATTTATTGATATAAAACCTGTGTCCAAACCATTAATTCAATTCACAAGGTAAAACCACCAATCAACCATAAAACGAATTAGTAATTTATCACAATAATCATGTACACATAATCACTATTGCATGCTCTTATTTCTATATGATGCATGTATCCTCACGATGTACTTTCCCTATTTACTCAACATGCAATGTGGCGCCATCCACTGAAAATAGCCTGGGGCATCTGGTCCTCACATCCTCCAGACCCACCAGTGGTAGACACTCCGTAATTGTCGAGTTCCCTCAGTGTCCGGCAGGACCTCCCCCGCAACATGTGATCATCATGAGCAGGGCAATTTCCCCACCAAGAGAACCCCCTCTAGTCCACGGTATTCCACTCACACAGACGGGAATCCGTAACTTACTTGACTTGGTCTACTACTATCCAGTCATCATCATGCAACATGCTCTAGGACCTTGAATTGTATAATGACCTTTTTCACATTTTACATCTTGACCTCTTTACTAGGTCATATTCATTTCAAAACCTTCTAAGCTTTGCCTATTCACCAAGCAATCTTAGAATATTGCCTCTCCACTAGGCATTTCAAATCGGTCATTAAGCAATTCAAGTCCATCACCAATTTCATGCAACCATGCATGTCACCACTTATTCATATCCAACTCAAAACCAGACATATTTCGATATGAAATCAACACCAAGAAACACCAATAAACACCAATAAATCAAGAAACCAAGAAACAAGAAACACCAAGAATTATCAAGGAAACATCAAGAACCAATAAACAGTACCACACTTTTCCTCGCAACAAGAATAATTCTGTTCTGATGTGGAAGATCGGACAAAACCGCAACCACAGAGCATACTAAGAATTATCTTCGCACCTTAGTATCCGAAAAACTAAAGAAATATAATGAAAGTAACAACAAAACAAAGAAATAGAAGAGTAGGATAAGGGACGAGCTCTCCCTTACAGGTTTCTCCCAGAACCTTCCTATACTCTTCCTCTACTTACTGCTCCTCTTTTAGAGATATTTCTTTCTAAAGAGAGCTTGAGAGAATATAGAAATGTTCTTTGGTTTGTTTTCTCATCGAAATCCCTAGGCCCTATTTATAGAATTAAAAGTCTTATTTTTTGCTGAATATTCTACAGAATATAGAATATTCCACAGAATATTCCACAGGATATTCCACAGAATATTCCACAGGATATTCCACAGAATATTCCACAGGATATTCCACAGGATATTCCACAGGATATTCCACAGAATATTCCTCAGAATATTCCACTACAGTAATTTTACTATTTACCACGGTAATTTTACTATTTACCACAGTAAATTTACTATTTACCACAGTAAATTTACTATTTACCACAGTAATTTTACTATTTACCACAGTAATTTACTATTTACCACAGTAATTTACTATTTGCACAGTAATTTACTATTTGCACAATAATTAACTATTTGCACAGTAATTTACTATTTACACAGTAATTTACTATTTACTATAGTAATTTCAAAAATTCATAATTTTTTATATTTTCTCTCGTTATAAAAACCTCTCTTAAACTATATTTAAATTTTTGGGATGTTACATAAAACCTATCAAGAATTTTTAGAGTCCATTTTTTACCAAAATAAAAGCTATTTAGAAATTTAAAAATCAATTTCTTGTTAGATCTTACTGGGAAATAAAAAAATTTAGATGAGAATAAAAGCTATTAATAAAACCTATAAGCATAAAAGTAATTTAGAATCTTTAAAGTCCATTACTGACATACATAAATAATATTAAGAATTTTTATTGTCCATTAGTGTCTATTTCTTAAAAAAAAAAAAGTTACTAAGAATTTAAAAAATGGTTTCTTGTATTAAGAATTTAAAAAGCGATGTCCTATGCGATATAATAGTTTAAATAAATTCAATAAATCAATGATTAATATTAGATATAATTATATATTAACATCAATTAAAAAAATCAAAAAAATTTATTAAATATAATTTTAATCTAATGATTAAAATAAATTTAAAAGTTCAACATGAAATAAAAAAAAAGAAGTTACTAAATTTAATTTTTCATGATTGAAATATCCATATAGATAGATAGTTTACAGAGGAAATTGGGGCCCCAATTTTTTACCGTCAAATACGCAACAAAAACATCAATTTCCGAATCACAACTTAATCTTAATCCATAAAATGCTGATCAAAATGATCTCTTCTTGTTATCGATAAATTGTAGATAATTAATAACAAATTTAAATAAACCGTATTATTATCATGTAAACAATCAATTAATTATTTACAAATACAGACAACTCTCTATATTCCAACCAAACTCTACTTAAAAAATTAACTAAGAAGTCCAAATCCTTAGTGTCATGAAGTAACGAAATATATTAAACTATTATACTGTTGAAAATTTAAAAATTAAAACCCTACCAAAATACTCAAATACTTTAAAAAAAATGTATAATATTTAATTAACTCATTTAAAATTAAATATTTGCCTTATTAATTGTCAAAACTAGCCATGAATGTTCATCACTTGGCACTATAAAAGAGTAGTCCCATGAGTAATCCTAACTACTCAATATAAACAAATTATTACATAATTCTATATGGTTCTAACGGCATTAAATAACATGAAAAAATAAAAATTGTGCAAAAGTTCCGATCAAACAAGAAAATTTCATTGTAATCCCACTTTTATTCGTCCCAAAACCACACTATCATTGAATGAATTTTACCCGCAAACACCAAAGCATGTTATCATGTACTACTAAACAATTTCACGATGCCTAAAGTATCATTATCTTCTCCTATTCCCCTTAAAACCTTATCAATCTTATTGTTAAGCATTGAAAAAACATAATCCATCTTAACTTCATCTTCCTTTTTTTTTTTCTTAAAACCTTATCAATACCATTGAGCACTGAAGTAACATGATCCATCTTAGCTTGATCTCCCTCTTTTTCCCTTAAAACCTTATCAATCTTACCATTGAACATTGAAATAACATGATCCAACTTAACTTGATCATCCTCTCTTTCCCTTAAAACCTTATCAATCTTACCATTAATTTCTTCCAGAAGATAACATAACTTTGTTAACCTTTCATCAATGTGAGACCCTTTCTCACGTGCCATCTCTTCCCTTGCACTTGCTACATTCACTAGCTCTTCCAATAGATCATCCTCCCATGAAGACATGCTTGTCATTGCACCTAAAATCAACCTATACCAAATTTTCCAAAGGAAATTTAGATAAGAAATAAAAAAGTTGGAAATCACCAGTGAAATATATTCTTCGGATAAAATTAACCCTGCAAATTTGAGGTATATATATACACACTCTTAATAACATTATAATTATAGGTGCAATTTCCTAAGTATAAATGAATTAAAGCCCTCTGCACATGAATCTAAAAGTAGATATTTCCAACACATTTCTTGCAGTTTCTGTATCTCTTCTTTAAGTTGAAGAACGTACAAAGGCTTTGAACATGTGATCAAAATCAAATCATAAGGGCTAATTTCATAAATTTCTTTATAAAAAATATTATGCTATATGATTGAATTATCGTAAAATGTACCATATGATTGGTTAGAAATACCTCAGAATTAATGATAGTTGTATAGATATTAAGGTGGTAATTTCTTTAAGCAGAATTACTGAATTGTAAGTTCAATTTCTTAGATTTTTCTGATATATTTTTAAGCAATCTGCTAAAATTAAGAATTCATCTGAATAGAGTAGCTAAGCATCAGTGTCATGTCACTCGGATAATTAATTATGATAGTATTAGTTAAGACATAGTTTTATTAATGTATTATTTAAAGAATTATAGAACTTATATTAAAAAATTATTGGGGCATGTTTAGTGGAAGTCTACAATAAACACTTTTTTATTTCAAGTTTTTCTTTATTTCGTGATACAATATTTTGGTGTCATATACACACAGAAATTATATCCATCTATTCCAAATTTAGTGTTAAACTCTATAGAGTGACAAATATTGTAAGGAAACTATTACACAAAAATAAGCGAATAATAAAAAATTTAACATTTATCATTAGTATTACTTTTTCAATAAAAAAAATAATAAAAATAAAAAATGAAAAGATATCTTTATTCAAAACTCCAGTTATGAAATATCACCTCTCCTACTTTTATTATTAGAATAGATTTGTAAAGACTTTATATTGGATCAAAGTATTAAAATTTATATTGGAGAATTAAAATGTTTCATTGATAAGATGATGTATATTAAATAATTGGGTAGGTGGAAATTAGTAAATTTAGTTGAATTCATATTTTTTGGAATACTAGTGAAATGCTACAGTGATTAATATTCAGCAGATTTTATATTTATATATGAACATTACATACTCATTCACTTTCGGTTAAGAGTAGCTGAAGAGTCTTCATGGTGGACGTGTGGATCCATAATTAGTTACATGTTATAGTTACAGGAAGAATATAACTATAACTGCGTGCAATTTTCTAAGTACATCTGAACTAATTACATGTTATATTTACAAGAAAAATTAACACAAGTGCAATTTCCTAAGTTCAATTATATGAACCTAAGCTTTAAATGTAACTATTTCAAACATGCACTTATATGTACATATGATGTTCCAGTAGAATTTGATTGAAGTCACTAGTTCACAGCCATTCTCCTGAAAACAAAAGTACATTCCCAAGTGCACTTTAATATAAACTGTACATGTATATTATTTTTATTTTTATTAATATTATTAATATTATTTTAATATTATGTGAGAAATTTAACTGATTAATTTATATTAGAGTTGTTAATCACCTTTTCTAAGTAATATATGTTATATGTTTGATTAGAAAAATAGTAGTACTTAAGAATTGTAAATGGTAATGGATGAAAATGTAGTTAATATATTTTTACTTTTTATTTAAAATAACTTATAGTAAGATCGTTAAGATTTCAATCCATTTGTTTATCTTAATTACAAAATTTAATTTAATTACAATTCTCCCAGATATAAAAATAATTTCTAAGATACTATTACACAGAAGAGTTGAAATCCAATTTTAAAGTAAACAAAACATAATAACCTATTAACGTCACATGGAGCTAAAAAAAGTATAGTGCTTAGAATAATTAAACTGAATTTAAATGTATAATCAATAATCATAAAATTGACATTGATTTCACAATTAAATTATAACTAATGATAATAAAAAAAATCTTCAAAATTCATGAAATATTAAAATTGATATTTTAACCTTTTGAAATATCTCATCAAAACATTTACTTTAAAGGAATTAATTTTGTACTTCTTAGAATAATTTTATTTTTTAATTATAATAGCAGCCTTATTTTTCAACTGTGACAATTTTGAACTGATTCAATGGAGATCAAATTTATCTTCTTCTAATGTACCTTTTATTGATGCTAATTTTCAAAAACTCTTTCAAAAATATGTGTGTTTGAAATTCATAGGTTAGTATTTTAAATTTTGTGCTAATTTATTTTCCCTTGAGAAGAAGATTTTGAAATGCAGATTGCATGAGTCCTATTTTTTAACCGTTGGAAGTGAATTAGTAGCATGCTATGTATACATGGTCAAATATATCTGTGCAATAATTGCTACACATAACAATTTTTATATGGTACATTATGGGGCCACACCTTTTGTAGTCATGGATTTAAATTTTGATTTAAATATTTCAATGAATATTGATGAAATAAATGATTGTAAGGGATTGAAAATTTTGGTAATTAATTATAAAATGTTTTATTGCAATCATATTTAAGAATCTTAACAAATGGAATATCAATAGTAGTTAATTGTTCGGAAAATATGTATATCTATGTCCCTTTTAAGTACCGAATATTATATTCATTTGAAATTTATCTGAATTTTTTTTATATCCATATGTTTCTATGAATATCCACGATCCAGCATAAAATTAATAAAAAATAATAAATAATAAATTTATTTGTGAGATTTAAACAAAATTAGTTTGTAAATTTTAAACATATTCTAAAACATAGATTGAAATAAAATTAAGACTAAGTGGTACTTTTGATTTATAATATTTCACTGTTTTTTTTCATATTTTAGTATTTAGGTGGTAAAGAGTCTCATTTCAGTATTTGAAATTGCAACAAAATCAATTAAAGTATCTTATATAAACTCTAAAAATCTTTATTTGGGTAAATTGAGTTTTTAATTGATTTCTATTAAACTTAGAATTGAATTAAGATAAATTAATATCCTCAATTTTAATAATTATAATTATTATAATTTTAATAATTTATCTAAGCGTATAAAATAAAAAAATAGATAAAATATAATATCTGAACTTAAATTTAATGTTTTAATATTTGTATGTACTATTGTCATTGGTATTGCTATTATTGTCATTGGTATGACTGTATTTAAAGAAAATTTTCAGGACTTAAAAAAAGTAGATCAATATAATCCATTTTTGTATAAGTTCAAGTTTCAAAAAACTCTTTCATCAAAACAGAACAATAAGAAGTGTAATGGTTGCTTACACAAAAGTAAATATACTTCATTGAGGAAATAAGTGGCACAAGAAAAAAAAAATAAACACACTTATCAACTCTAAAAAGACATCTCATACAACAACATTTAATACACTAAACATATTGTTTCCCTTTAATAAACAAGCCAAATTAAACAAACCAAAGTAAATAATGAACTTGAATTATGTCTCACAACAAACCCTTATAATAGAAGTTTATATAAAAACAAATATTAAAAGTTGTTAAGTTGGAATAATAATCGTTGTTGCGCTACTAATTTTTGTCAAGCTTTTAAAACTCTTTCTTTTTTTTCTAAGTCTTAGGTTTTGAACCTTATTTTACATTTTTTTTTCATAAAAATTAAATTTATTACATTGATTTTATTTGACTTTTGATTAAATCATACATTTCTTTCTCACTCTAAATATTTATCTTAGTCACCACTCCTCTTATTCCTACTAATTTAAGTTATATTCTTTATTTAATCAGTTATATCAATTATCTTAAATTTACATTTTTAAGGGTGTTATAATTCTCTCCAACTTAAATTTATAAGACTTTTAGGGTGCATAATATTTATACCTTATCTATAACTAACTCAATTCTCATAAACTAATTCAAGCAACACTATAATCATCCTTGTCCAATCTTATATTCTTTTCTTAATTTTTTATACATTATATCTAGCCTTAGTTTGAAAATTGAGTTTGTTTACTAATAAGTCCAATATATCTTTCAATGGGTTATAAGGTCTCTTTTACTTGTCTAAATTAGATATTAAATTTGGTATATTTATATATAAATGGTAAGAAATTTCAAAAAAAATAATTGTCTAAAATTAAAAAAAGGGTTAAAATAATTTTTTCATATAAAAAGAGATGATTATAATATAAGGTATAAGAATTTGCTAAAGATAATGTATTTCTAAATTTAATAAGCTCTTTGTTATCATGCTTTTGGAAAAAACCACTAATAGAAGGCATAAATTTAAGGCAAAAATACATAATTACTAGTTTTTATTACATTCATAAGATTAATAAAGCACATTAATATTTATATAAAATCTTTTAATAATTAATATTTAAATAAAATAAAGGTGTAAAGATATCTTAAAGTGAATTTCTTAGTAATACACTAAAAGATAAATATTGCATATAAATTTATTTCAAGTACATAGAAAAAAAAATCTATGAAATAATGTACTAATGTTTGTTTTTTTCCTTATAAAATGTATTAATATTTCTTGTAAATAGTAAAATTCACCTCACACTAATCTTATACTATAGTTATATATTCAAGTTGCAATATTTTTACATAGAGAATTTAATGGCAAATTGATGAACTAGTTTTGTTAGAGAAACTAATTTTATAATTGGGGTTGCCTCAAAATATATTGAAATCGAAGGTTAGTTTTCTCGGAGGTGTCAGGTCCCTTCTACCTTCTGCCACATGTCAACCATATGTTGAAAGTGTAAAGTTGGCAGCGCCTCCTACCGTATGCTGCCACGTGACAATCATCTACTGAAAGTGCAAATTTGGTGGTATCTCCCACATTCAACAGATATGTGTAAGAAGTGTAAAACATTTTGCATGTGTAAGACACAAGTAGAGAAACTTTTTGCCATGGGTAAGACACAAGTAGAGAGCGACACTGTGTAGAAAAGTTTTAGTTTTTATATTTTTAATTTAATATAAATAGTTTTTTTTTAAGTTAAGAATATAAGTTAGGATTAAATTTGTTATATAAATAGTTTTTTTTTTTAAGTTAAGAATAATTTTCTTATAAGAGAAACTGTATTACTTGAAAAAAAAATTAGTATAAAAAATTGTTAATGTTGAAATTTTATGTAAAATTAAAAATATAAAAATTTTCTACATGAGATTACTTTCTACCCATGTCTACCAAGTGACAAAACGAGGTTCAAAGAGACAGAAGTTTTACACTCCCTTTACATGTTTGCTCAACGTGAAAGGTGTTATCAAATTTACACTTTTAACATATAATTGTCATATAACAGCACACACTAATCTTACACTTGCAACATATTCCTACCACGCAACAATACAACATAAGAGACACAAAACTTACTGCATTTTTTTATGAATTTGGGGACTGTCACATAACAAAATATTATAAGGACTGACACGTCAGACACAAATGATCCCAATTATAATATGTTTTCTATCAACTCAATCACGAAATTAATTTCCCCAACAACACTAGTTCCATTAATTTGTTATATTGATCAGTGTGGAAAAAGTTTCTCATAGTGGAAGACTCGGAGGACTAATTGATGCTACCTTCACCTAATCCTTCTTATTTTTATTTTTTTTTTAATTTCTTTTTTACCAAATTCACTGTAAACAAATTTAGAACATCCATGGGAAAGATTATTTTTCCAATTTCTGTACAAAATAAGTTGTGCGATTTAATTATTAAACAATCTCTTTTTTAAAAATAAATATTTTTGTTGTATTTATAAAAGTTTATAATTAATTTCTAACAAATTTTCCTTTAAATTAAATAATTTCTATCTTTTTTAAAAAATTTTCAACAACTTTACTTTTTCTTTCACTTTTTCAATAATGTTTTATTATATTCAAATAAAAATAGTATTATAATAATAATAATTAATTATGCATATAATTAATTATTAGAATAATTTAATTTTAGAAACTGTTAAAAAATATAATTATTTTTTAAAAGCATACAGCACTAACCACCCTAATTAACTTGGGTGAATTTTTTTTCTAACCATAGTTAATTTCATTTGTGAAGAAGAAAGTGCAAGAAAGTGCAAGAAAGAGACCAAAACCGAGATGTTTTGTGTGCCGCCCCATTTCACTTTTACCCATCCATCAACGAAATCCTGATCACACCCTCAAAACCACTCGAAAACAGTTCAAGAAATAAACGGTCAATAAGGGTAAAATAGTCATATCATTCCAAAACCCCACTTCCCCAAAACCCATTCTCCACTGGCAAAACGCAAAATAAAAAAAATTAAAAGAAAAACGAAATTAATTCCCCAATTTTTTTTGCCCGAAAAAAAAAGAAGAAAAAGAAGTAAAATTGGTTTCATGCATTCTCATTACATTTCACATTTCAGTCACTCACTCACTCTCTCACTTCACTCTTCATTTCCATTTCTCCCTTCGCTTCGTCTTCTTTCTTTCTCTCTTTCGAAACCCTTTCTTCACGCGACTTCTTTGCTCAGAGATCGGTTTCGTGCTACAGGGAAGGTGCGTCAATTTATCGTTTTGTTTTCTTCTGCATTTTCGTCTCATGCAAATGCATTTCGGTGCCGATTCTGTTGAATTTTATTTTCGTGCTGTGGATATTTTTCTAGGGTTAGGGTATTAGTGTTGAGCTGAGAAGTGCGAGTTGAACACTGTATTGGTCGATTCTGAGGAATTAGAATCGTGTTTTTCTTAATTTTTTTGTGTTTTGTGTTTTTTTTTGGTTGTTGTGATTTTTGTTTGATTTAAGTTTGACTTGCTCTGGTTCTTAGAAGGTTCTCATTGTTCGGAGGAAATGTTCATGCATTGTTCGATTCTGTTTTCTTTATCTGTCTCATCATTTTTATATATTTGTTTAGTCGTTTTTTGTGTTTTTGTTTTGTTAAACTTTTCATCAATCACTTTTTCTTTTGACATTCTCGTTCAAATGGAAGCGAATGGGAGTGAGATTGTGTTATCATACATATAGCTTTGTGTAGTAGTGAGAACTTTTTTTTTTTTTTTTTTTTTTTTTTTTTTTTTTTTTTTTTACCGTATTAGGAGTTGGTTTACTTGATTTCAGGCTTGCATGATTTTGGTTGGGGTATTGGTAGAGGAGTTCATAGCTGTCTCTGATTTTGGTTGGGGTATTGGTGTGTTCTTGTTTGTTTGATTGATTCTGTGAAATTGTGTAAATGGAAAAGATGCTATAATGTTTCTTTAACATCATGCTGGTTTACCTTTATATTATTTTTCTGTTTCATTGATTGTTTTTAATTACTTTTCCTCTATAATTCTGTTGAAGTTTTGTAAGGTTTACTGGTAATGACTAACTTTGTGTTATCTATCTGCAGGCACTGTAATTGACTGCAGAAGTAATGGAGGATAATCCTCCTTTAAATGTTTTAGATGGGACTGTTGTTGGGATCAAATTTGGCATGGCTACACGCCGCGAAATTGTAAGCACAAAAACATTCATTTTTTTAGTTAAATTGTATGACTAAATGCTGATCCATAGAGCACTTGAGGTCTTTGTGATAGTCAGTTAGCATCTCTTTTACTGTTATTATTTACCACAAATGAGATAAACTTGTATCGTGTTTGGATAATGTTGTTATGATCAGTGGCAGTGCCAAGGATGAAGGATGGTGTGCCTGGATTTTAGGAAATACTTGATAGATTATTTTTTTGTAGTGTTTCCTGATGGGTTCTTTGAAGAGCCTTATTTGGACTATTAATTTTGTTTTCAGCATTTCTTGAAATTTATTCATGTTGTAAAGACATATGGCCTAATTCTTTCTTTTTTTTTTTTTTTTTTTGTGGATTGAATGTTTAAAATTAGTTTACATGTATCTGCATATATTTTAATTAAATTTAATATATACTGCTTACTGAACATATATTTTTTTTTGAATTCTGATTTTGTTGCTTGTGCATGTTTAGTTTGGATTAAATTCAGTGGAAAATGATGTTATGGCCTATTCATAACTTCTCTAAGATTTAATTACAAAATTTTGAATATAAAATGATGTTATGACCCATGCAATATTTGATTAGTTTTGATCACCGTTTTGCCTTGATAGTGTACAGCGTCCATTAGTGACTCTTCAATTAGTCATGTAAGTCAGCTGTCAAATCCATTCCTTGGGCTGCCCCTGGAATTTGGCAGATGTGAATCTTGTGGTACATCCGAAGTGGGAAAATGTGAAGGTTTGATTTTTGCCTCCTTTTTTGTACTGTCCTTTAAATGGTAAAAAGTGTGTGTGTATTTCAAAGTAAGTAATTTGATATTTCTTTTCAGGTCATTTTGGATATATAGAGCTACCAGTTCCAATATATCATCCTAGCCATGTTAGTGAATTGAAACGAATGCTGAGCCTAGTCTGCTTAAGCTGCTTAAAAATGAGGAAAACCAAGGTTCCTCCATTTGCTTCCATTTGCTTCCGTTTTATTTGTTGGATTCAATACAAGGATACAGGCCTCATCTAATGCCATTATGTGTTCTTGATCTTACTGTCTCAACCTTTCAGTTTCCAGCTTCAAGCACTGGTTTGGCACAGAGATTATTATCTCCTTGTTGTGAGGTTAGTTATAATGAGAAAATCTCATAATGTCCTTTCTCAATAGGTATACGATATACAATCCAAAAGTAGCCTCTAGTATTGTTTCTAATTGGTTCTTCCATCTATCCATGATGTGCTAAGTATACAAGATATTCTAATTTATATGTATGTGTATGTATATGTTAGGAACCGACAATTGAAATGAGAGATAGAAAAGAGAGATTTTATTGAATAGGATGAAAAGAACAAGGAAATAGAAGATATCACTCTCCTTCAAGGGTTTCCCCTTCACAAAGGACTTCTCCTTTCACAAAGAGCAAATGCTCAATTTACAAAATGATTAAGTCTACTCCCTCTTTCCTTCTCCCCCTATTTATATCTAATAAACCCCTCTAAGAAGAGTGGAGGCTTATTTTAAAATTTTTTGATGTGCTTTGTTGTGTTTCTTTTTCCCTGTTTTTTTTTTTTTTTTTTTTTTCCCACAATTCCATGCTTTACTTATCTGTGTATTATCCTTTGTTTGGTTTGCTGTGTTCTTGTTATGGTTCATTATTAATGCTTCAACTAGTTTTTCCTTATTGGAGCTGGCTATTTTTGGTTCTACTGTTACTATTTCTTCCTTTTAGGACGTTCGTGCTGCTCAAGTTTCTATCCGAGAGATTAAAACAAGTGATGGGGCTTGTTATCTGGTACTCAAGGTACCCAAATCCAAGATGCATGGTGGTTTTTGGAGTTTCTTAGAAAAGTATGGTTATAGCTACGAGGTTGATCACACTCGAGCCTTGCTACCTTGTGAGGTGTGGTTTCTACTAACCTCTCTTGTTACTTTACTACTCAAGTGGCTGTTGCTTTTAATTTGTGTATTTGTTGCCCAATTGACATTATTTTTGCAATTCCCCTATTCTATGCACTTCCTACATTTTATTAGGCTCTGTATGTTTTGCTCTCTTAATTTTGTTACAAGATAAGCTGTCTTTAAAATTTCATGCAACAATGTATGTAATATAGACATTCTTCAAAGTGAGATATTGTTGGATTTGGCATTACCCCTTGCCCTGGACATCATTTTTCTTTTGTTTTAAATGATATTCAATGTATAATGATATATGCAAGGAATTACCAAAATCTTGGTTTAACTACCCTTACCATGTATAGCTTATATTTTAATGTTGACAATTCTATTTACTTGCTTCATTACACCACTAGAATTGGCATTGCATTTTTTAAATGATTGAGGTTTTGACTTCTGAAATTTTTTGATTGGATGTTACAATGATCTGTGATTGAGAGTTTCAGGCTATTCTTGTGTGCTATTTATTTTTAATTCATTATCTTTGTATTAGAAATCTGTTATTTGTCTTTTGATTCATATTGATATTTTGTTCATAACATATCTATCAGGCAATGGAAATTATTAAGAGAATTCCGATAGAGACCAAAAAGAAGCTTGCTGGAAAAGGATATTTTCCTCAAGATGGATATGTTTTGAAGTATCTTCCAGTGCCACCAAATTGCTTGTCTGTGCCAGAAGTTTCAGACGGTGTCAGTGTCATGTCTTCGGTGAGGAACTGAACCTATTATCATGTTAGAAAATTTCTCACTAGTTACTTTTGTTCTCTATTGTGCTTACTTTATTTTCTGTTATAGTTAATTCTGTTATCACATTCTGCTACAGCAGATTGACGTCCAAGTTTTTCATACCAGACTTGATAATTGCATGGCTCTACTCAAATTCTGAACCATGATTACATGTATATAATGAAAACTCCATCCAGTGTTCATTATGTAAAATTGCACAGATCATTGAAACACAGTCATTTTTTTATTTTCTTACCTGAGTACTGATATCTTTGTTTTATGAGCTTGATTTTGTCTTGGCTAGAGTGCATTGGTAAGTGATGTATCTTTGTTGCTTTGCAGGATCCATCCATAACAATTCTTAGAAAATTGCTCAGGAAGGTTGAAATCATCAAAAGTTCTAGATCTGGTGAACCAAACTTTGAGTCTCATCACGTGGAAGCTAATGATTTGCAGTCAGTGGTTGATCAATACTTTCAAATTAGGGGCACTTCAAAGGCAGCACGTGATATAGAAACACATTTTGGGGTTAACAAAGAGCTTACTGCATCGTCCACAAAAGCATGGCTTGAGAAAATGCGGACATTATTTATAAGAAAGGGTTCGGGTTTTTCCTCCCGCAATGTGATAACTGGAGATTGTTATAAGAGGATAAATGAAGTAGGAATTCCAGTTGAAGTTGCCCAACGAATAACATTTGAGGAGAGAGTCAACATCCATAACATAAGTTATTTGCAGAAGCTGGTTGATGAAAATATGTGCCTGACCTACAAGGAGGGTGTGTCAACTTATTCTCTTAGGGAGGGCTCAAAGGGGCACATATATCTTAAGCCTGGTCAGATAGTGCATCGGAGGATTATGGATGGTGATATTGTCTTTATTAACAGACCACCTACGACACACAAACACTCTTTACAGGCACTTTTTGTCTATATCCATGATGACCACACTGTGAAAATAAATCCTTTAATTTGTGGACCCCTTGGGGCTGATTTTGATGGTGACTGTGTCCATCTGTTTTATCCACAGTCACTTGCTGCTAAAGCTGAAGTTGTTGAGCTATTTTCTGTGGAGAATCAGCTGCTCAGTTCTCACAGTGGTAATTTGAACTTACAGTTAACCTCAGATTCGTTGTTGTCACTGAAGATGTTGGTCAAGAGATGCTTTTTTGATAGAGCAGCTGCTAATCAATTGGCGATGTTTTTTTTGCTACCTTTGCCTAGGCCTTCTTTGCTCAAGAACAATTTTGGTGATTCTTATTGGACTTCCATCCAAATGTTACAGTGTGCTCTACCTTTGTGTTTTGATTGCACTGGGGGACGGTATTTGATTAGGCAGAGTGAAATATTAGAATTTGAATTCAACAGGGATGTTTTGCCTGCAACAATAAATGAAATTGCGACCTCAATTTTCTTTGGGAAGGGTCCGAAGGAGGCACTAAATTTCTTTGATGTATTACAGCCCTTTTTGATGGAAAGTATTTTTGCTGATGGGTTTAGTGTTAGCCTTCAAGATTTTTCAATATCAAGGGCAACCAAAAGAATTATAAACAGAAGCATTGGAAGAGTTTCTTCTCTGTTGTTTCAGCTCAGGTCCATGTACAATGAGCTGGTGGCACAGCAACTGGAGAAGCACATTCGTGACATTGAACTTCCTATTATCAATTTTGCTCTCAAGTCAACTAAACTGGGAGATTTAATTGACTCGAAGAGTAAATCAGCTATTGATAAGGTTGTTCAACAGATTGGGTTCTTAGGGCAACAGCTTTTTGAAAGGGGAAGATTCTATTCCAAAGGATTAGTTGAAGATGTAGCATCACATTTTCATGTGAAGTGTTGTTATGACGGGGATGGTTATCCCTCTGCTGAATATGGATTGCTCAAAGGGTGTTTTTTTAATGGTTTGGATCCATATGAAGAGATGGTGCATTCAATTTCAACGAGAGAAATAATGGTGCGTTCTTCAAGAGGGTTATCTGAACCAGGAACACTCTTTAAGAATTTGATGGCAATCCTTCGGGATGTTGTGATTTGTTATGATGGAACTGTGAGAAATGTTTGTAGCAATTCCATTATCCAGTTTGAATATGGGATGCAAGCTGGAGACAAAACTGAGCACTTATTCCCTGCTGGTGAGCCTGTAGGTGTCTTAGCTGCAACTGCTATGTCAAATCCTGCTTATAAGGCTGTCCTTGATGCTAGTCCTAGCAGCAATTCTTCATGGGAGTTGATGAAGGTAATATTTATTTGTAGAGAGTGAAGAACATCTGTTTTTTGTATTTCAATGGATGTCTTTTCTAAATTTTTTATTTATGCATTCTATTTTTAGGAAATATTACTCTGCAAGGTCAATTTTAGGAATGAATCTGTTGATCGTCGTGTAATTTTGTACTTGAATGACTGTGATTGTGGAAGGAGGTATTGCCGGGAAAATGCAGCATATTTAGTTAAAAATCAATTGAGAAAAGTCAGTCTCAAGGATGCAGCAGTAGAGTTCATTATTGAGTAAGTTTCCTCTTTTATTGTTATAAATTTCAACTCTATTCTACACATCTCTTGGTTAATATTTGTTTTTCAAGTTGCTGTTACGCCATGGATCAGACATGTTGAATTGATTTGTATCCTTCTTGCTTGTATTGTCTTTGTCAATGGTGTCAGTTGCACTAGTGCCTGCCAGGTGTTTTTGCCTACATAACCAGTGTAGTTGTGCCATGCAATGCTTGTATACCATGGAATATTATTTTTCTGTTTCAATGTTATCATGATTGCAAGTTTACATGTAGGATCACAAGAATGAGTTTTGCTGTCCTCACAATCCCAAGCACTGAGTATTCTTAAGCTGCTGCATTAGATGTGATTACTGGGCTAACTTGGAAAAATAATGGGGTAGTTTAGTTGGGGAGCCTTGTTGAAAGATTTGCCCAAGGATTAAGGAAATCATCAACTAGCTCCAATTTCATGAATTATTATGGTATTCATTTGACTACATTATCCCTTTCATTCCATCAATATCATCTAAATCTGGTTTCACATAGTGGAGGCATCAGAAGATGGATAAAATTGGAGAAAAGCTAGGCCTTGACAATTTGAAACAAGCTAAAACTTTTTAGGTGTCAATTACTTTGAGATGGACAGTGATTGTATCAAATGGAAATAAAGTGGTTTTGTATATACAAATCAGGGGTGATAAGATATCTGCCCCCTCCTACCTACTGGCACTGTCGCACACACATCAAGGAATATCACATAAAAAACTCAAGATGCTAGAGATGGGTTGCTTCTGGTCTGCTCTATTTGAATATTTATTTATTTTGTGTTGAGGAGGATATTAAGTCCTTGTCTGCAGTTTATTTGCAATATTTGTGGAACCTTATATTATTGAAAGATGTATTTATGTTTAATTTTTTGGCATCCTATTTCTTATCTACAGATACCAATGTCAGCGAACTCGTAAGGACAATTCTAAAACTGATGCTGGACTTGTTGGTCATATTTATTTGGATGAGGTTATTGCATTTCCTTTTCATCCAATTTGAACATATTAACATGTCACCACCTACTTCCTTGGAAACTATGAAGAATATGTTTCCTTCATTATGTGAAACTTTTTAAAATAGTTGAAAATATCCAATTAAATCTTGATTGAATCTCCAGTATCTTAGAACTACTTAGAGTATCCAATAATATCTAGATTATCTCTTAAAATATTTTAATGCATCATATTATCTTGACCATCTTCCTGATCTTCTTTCCACTTTTCCTATTCTGTCATGTTTTTTTTCCTTGGTTAGGGTTATGATTAGTATGTATAAGATTTAGTGCTTTAGGTTTTTTTAACATGTCCTCGTCATATTTTAACAAATCACATCATATCAGGTCTATATCAATTTCATACTACTTTATCTCTGTTAAGATTTTTGAGAGAGATACAAACATTACAGGGAGAATTGAGAGAAGTATCTGATAATATTTCAACCCATGGAATTATAATGTACAGGGAAGACTTATATAGATAAGTCTTAAGCTTGCAATGCAAATAACAGAAAAGTATTACTTGAGTTACAGTTAACCTGAAAACTAACTACTTGAGTTAGTTACAGTTAACCTATACCAACAGCTGACTTACTGGATAGAAAAAGAATACTAACTGTTACACTGTTACAATAATGGAAAAAGTATTACTACTCCGTATAATCTCTTCTCTTTATCCTCTTCCTCTACCCAAAACCCTGTAATTTAACAAAACTTAATAAACTACCATGGCTGAGCTTTTTTTGCATGCCTCTGGATTTTTACTCAGATTTGAAGTGGAGTTGGAAAGCACTTTCAAATTAGCATTTGTAATTCTTTCTGTGTTCGTTTGTTTAGTTTTTCTCATCCCTGTATCTTGTTTTTTAATGAATTATCTTTTATATAAAGCTATTTAACTGTAACAAATTAATTTAACTTAATAGCAAACTGCACATAGGCACAATCATGTGCATTTTAAAACTATGTCAAAAACTTTTTTCTAATATTTGAAAGTTGACTTGGAATGTGTATACTTTTTTTCCCCCTGGCTATAAGTGTGTTTAAGTTTATAAATTCTAATTTTTTTGAGCAGTTAATTTTTTTATTTTTTTCCAACTAGTTATTCCCTTGTTGAATATCAGAAGTAAACGAAAGAACAATTAAAACTAAAGATTTTGTAAAACTAGGTCCTCTATAAGCTTGTCAAATCAGCATGGATGTACAGTATAGTTAATGCAATGACCACTATTGTACCATATGGTTCAGTACCTTAATCTATGTGCTTGTTCTTAGAGTGAATTGATTTATAATTTCATCCACAATATATTGGTTTTGATCAGGTTTTGATGCCTTGTCTGTCTAATCTTTTATACTAAACCTACCCTACACTCTGAATTGTTGGGTTTGAGATAATTAGCCTTTTTGGGTACAGTAAATTCTTTTCTTTTATTTTGTGTTCTATTTATGGTGGTAAAAAGACCTAACTGGACCCATTTGGTTAACTTTTTATGAAAATGGGTTCAGTTACAAACAATTTACAGGATTGGGGCTGTTTGAGTGAAGGTGCCGGCTCAAGTTGCGCAGCAATAATCAAAGGCGCTTAGAGGAGCAGCGCCTCTCACAGCAATCAGCCACGTTGAAATAATGACATGGTATGGAGGCGCCACCAGTTCTGCTGCCTAGATTTAATTTTTTTTTTTTTTTCAAAACTTACAAAGGAATTTAAATTTCAAAATTTTTTTGGGGAGGCACTGCAAGGCCTGGCGCCTCCAGAGTTTTTATTTATTTATTTTTCAAAACTTACGCGCGGAATTGCACTTGGTCTTCACACTGTTTTCAAGTCATTGTTTTCTTCTTTCACACAGAAATACCAGGAACCAACCCACATCCTCAACCTTATATCTATTTTCTCTCCATTTCTTCTCTGTCTTACTTTTCCATTCCCTGTTCCATTTCAGCTAGCTTCTCCAAATTCAATTCCATTATCATTCATTCATTTCATTAATTTTCTTGAAATTCAACAATGGACGAGTTCGGAGTTTCAAAACTTACAAAGGAATTTAAATTTCAAAATTTTTTTGGGGAGGCACTGCAAGGCCTGGCGCCTCCAGAGTTTTTATTTATTTATTTTTCAAAACTTATGCGTGGAATTGCACTTGGTCTTCACACTGTTTTCAAGTCATTGTTTTCTTCTTTCACACAGAAATACCAGGAACCAACCCACATCCTCAACCTTACATCTATTTTCCCTCCATTTCTTCTCTGTCTTACTTTTCCATTCCCTGTTCCATTTCAGCTAGCTTCTCCCAAATTCAATTCCATTATCATTCATTCATTTCATTAATTTTCTTGAAATTCAACAATGGACGAGTTCGGTGTTTTAACTGAAAGGTTTGGTCTCAAACCACAGGGAAAATCCACTCCAATGGCGAGAGCTTCTTCATCAAAACGACCAACGAATATGGCTAGTTCTCAAACACACCCTAATTCCACATCCTCCCTAAATGGATCCCCATCTCACCAAAATTCCACCTTCGATTTTGATTTTGATTACGGAGTTTTCAGCAGTGGCAGCAAAAACAGCATTTTGATGAAATTAAAACTGTGGAGGTGCCAGGCCACGTAAGTTTTGAAAAAAAAATAAAAATTAAAACTAGGCGCCAGGCCCTGCGCGCCTCCCCCACAAAAATTTTTGAAATTCAAACTCTGCCACATAAGTTTTGCAAATATATATATATATATATATATATATATATATATATATATATATATATATATATATATATATATTAAATCTAGGCGCCAGAACTGGTGGCGCCTCTATGGCCATAGGTGCCATGTTGCTTGGCGCCTCCTCTACCTTAGGCGCATTTTGTTCTGGCACTTTCATTATCATGTGCATAAGAGGCGCCTTGGTTGCTGGCTCCTTTGTTCAAAACGACCCCCTAGCTGTAAATACTTTGTAACCTGCCCCAACTGCATAATTAGTTTCCTAACTAGTTACGTCTTTTTCCCATTTATGGTTCATTATTACCTCATTTATGGTTCATTATTACCGTTATTGTTGATCCTATGAGTTTATCAATGTTTTGAAGGTGTAAATGAGGGGTAATATCATACCACAAACTACATGTTTTAGGTATATGGATCCATCTTATAAAAGACTAGGTGACTGTGGGGGATATGAAAGAGACTTATGTATTGAATGTCAGGTAGCATATAAGTTGTGGTGGGGTGAGAAGATTTGTAAGACATGATAAGATTTAGAATTGAGTATTCAGGAGTAAATTTTGTTTTTTCATGTTAGAACATCACAATAGTAAGAGTATGAAACTGTATCAATTGGAGGTTTTTCTGATTAAGAGGAGTAGCATAATACCAAAAATGCTAGGAAACCTCTAATTACTATAATGGACATTTTAAATTCTGTTTTTTGATAGAATCCAGTGGCTTATATTGCCTCCACCTGGGAGAAGGCTTGGTGATTTTGAATTATTTGTATGTTTGTAATTATAATTACTACTATTGTTTTCTTGTGTTCTTAATAACTGACAATATCCTGTTGAACAGATGATGTTAGCGGAGCTGAAGATTAGCGTGGGCAACATTTTCCAAATATGCCTAGAAAGATTAAATTCATTTACTCAGAAAAAGAAAGTTAATCAACTTTTGAAGAACATTCAGTTATCGTTTAGGTTAATTCTCAGTTCTTTCCTTTTGCATATTTAATCATCATTCATTCATTAGTAATTATTCTTTCTTTGCTACATTAAGATTTTGCTTACAATAAGATTGGTCTTCGAAAGAAAAAAACAATTTTCTTGTGAAAATTGTGTGGAATAAATAATAATATGGGAATATTTTGATGTCAAGCTGTTGCATTTAAGTGTGCGAGTGTGTGTATTATTTTCCTTTCATTGACCTGTTAGGTTATTTACCGAAGCAAAATTACTGAGCCCAATTCTTGCTTAGGTTATTTACTGAAGTTTAGGGGAAATAAATTTAGAGGACATGTTTTGAAGTGGGACAGTTAGAGTAGTTGAGAATTTTTGGCGAGTGGCGGGGCTCTTGAAACATTAGGTATTGAACTCTCAGTTTTATGTAATTGTGTGTCTGAAACAGATAACACATGTATTTTAACTAACAATATGCTTATACAGAAGAATCTTCTTTAAATGCTCATACAATCAAATTCCTAGTCAGTAGTGACGTGCTAATTACAACATTAACATATGAAAATGTTCTATTTCAGATACTATATCTGTTGAGTTTTCAATCCTATATTGTTAAGATGTAGCCATTTCATGTTGTGCCCTGATGTCTCAGTATTGTACTTGGAAAGAACTATGGTTTCTCTTTCTGTTTCAGAGATGATAAAAATGGAATTTTCTCTTGGCTTGATTATAACAATTTTTAATCTCCTTTTCTTTTCTATTCCTATCTGCTTACTTTATTGATCCAAATGAGAAAGGAAAAAATAGTAGATAAAAGCTTTTGTATGTGCATTTTGCCTCTATATGTAATTGTAATTACATGCTTTGTTTTCTGATTATTGCAATTTATTTGTTAGTCTATATCACTTTCTGATATATGTTCCTTCTTGGCAGTGAGTCTTGCTCATCTTCACATCCTACTGCACCGTGTCTATCATTTTGGCTTGATGACTGTGATAGAGATTTAGATGCTACTATAGAGGTCTTATCTGACAAAATCTGTACCATTCTGTTAGAAACAATAATCCAAGGTATTTTCCTTACAGTCATTTCTTCAATGGAAATACTATAATTTTTTATATATGTAGGATTTTAGTAGGTATGATGGAAAAGAGAAAATGGACAGAATAAGAATAATGTGGGACTTAACTGATGTGCCAAAATTCACTAAATGGTCCTATAGTCGTTATTTATTCCAATAATTAGGCCAAGTATTAGTATAATTATTACTGTTGTTGTTGATATTATTATTATTATTATTATTATTATTATTATTATGATCCAGTACAATTCAATCCACTACTTCAACAAGAATCCAAGGCCTAGTATGCTAATATTCTCTCTATATATTAAAGCTTACTAAGCTTATGGTTGTTATGAGTAGCAAACCAGAAACAGAAAATATCAAACACCAAATTTTAAAACAAATTGGCCCATTTCAAATAAATAACTTATGCAACTCGTACTCTCCCTGAATAATAAAACCATAGTGGTATGCATGGAAGATAGCTATCATAAGTTTTTGAATTTTGACCATTCTCTTAAAGAACTGGAATTACATCTGGCCAATAAAGGTACCATCATAAATCCTGCTGGCCTTCAAAGAAAGAATAAATTAGTTGTTGGAGGACCTGTACTGCAGTCAAATGAATGGGGCCATGTGTCCTTTCCTTTCCATATGCTCATGATTCACAATATAGATTGTAATTGATTTTCACTTATATTTTTCAAATTGGGGCTTTCCACTGTTTATTTCTTGTTCATAATTGTTGGCCAATATTTCTGGTCTGTCATGTTTTGTTGCGTCATAATCATAATACATTGCCTATGTCACATATATTTGTCTTAGTAATGTTTCTGACTTTTTCTTATAAATAATTAGGAGACCCACGTATTAGTTCTGCAAATATAATTTGGGTCAGCCCAGATACAAACACATGGGTCCGAAATCCTTACAAATCTTCTAATGGTGAATTGGCACTCGATATCATGCTTGAGAAGGAAGCTGTTAAACAGAGTGGCGATGCATGGAGGATTGTAATTGATTCATGCCTTCCAGTTCTTCATTTGATTGATACCAGCCGTTCTGTCCCTTATGCTATTAAGCAGATTCAAGAATTAATGGGGATATCATGTACTTTTGATCAAGCGATTCAGGTGAGTTTCTATAGGATATATTGAGTTTTTAGCCTATTGTTCTCTTTATGATCAATGATCTTTAGCACGTTTCATCTTTTCATTACTGTTTTATGCGGTGTATTTCCACATTAACTATCGTCAGCAGTGACTTAGAGTTGGATGCTTATAGCACATCACTGTGTTTTTCATTTATTGGAAGATCATTTTACTTTCATGCGTGTACCAGGAGTTGTAACTTCAGAATTTCATGCTTTTAAAGCTTGATATATTTGTGTCTGATAGAGAAAAAACAAGTTCTTTATTCAATATTATGTTTTCTTGCCCACTATTGTATGTAGTCTTCGGTTGTTTTGGGGAAAACTATGTTTTTGCTCTCTAAATTTCTGAGTTTGGTTTAAGTCTATAAATTTTTTTGTCCTATTTTGGTCCCTCTAATTTGAAGATATCACTTTTTCATCCTCAAAGTGATTTAGATAATGCTTGATAACTGATAAAAAGTGTTATCTAAACCACTTTGAGAATGAAAAGTGATAAATTTTCAAATTAGAGGGACTAGAATAGGACAGAATTTTTTAGAAGGGATTAAAGTCAAACTTTTGAATTTTAGAGGGATCAAAAACATATTTTAGCCATAAGTTTTGTTATCCTTCCATTATGACTTTGTATGCTTCTACTATTTTCTCTTTATTGATTTTTCTTCTTTAAGAGAAAAAATGTGTGAATGATATAAATTGTTGTGTTTTGTTTGATGGAACACTCTATTGGAGATTTTACATCATCTAGTGATATGTCTTGTGTAGTGTATATAAGTGGGGGGTTACGTTCACCTTTCAAGCTCGTTTTGTATGGTTAAGTCCTTAATCCACATTTCTAAAATGGTAACAGCTATCCTAGTGATTATTTGGTGTTGTTGGGCCTATTGGGCTACTATTGTAACACCCACAAATGTTTTGCCATGTGAACTTTACGCACAAGATGTCTAGTCCTTGGTGTGAAGAAGGTGTATTGGAGATCCCACGTCATCCAGTGATATGCCCTGTTTAATATATATAAGTGAAGGGCCCTTAATCATGATCCAATGTTCAGTATCCACATATTAGGACTCCTTCTTTTGTTCCTATCTTACGGTTTTGTGTTTATGTGCAGCGTGTTGCAGCATCTGTCAAAATGGTGGCGAAAGGTGTTCTTAGAGAGCATCTCATTCTGTTAGCCAGTAGCATGACTTGTGGTGGGAATTTGGTTGGCTTTAATACAAGCGGATATAAGGCCCTGGCACGTCAATTAAATATTCAAGTACCATTCACAGAGGCAACACTCTTTGTAAGTTGCGGCCTTGTTAGTTGTTGTAATCATGAGATGTATCAGGTTATTATTTTCTTACTTTGTGGATGTGTCTATGCAGACACCCAAAAAATGTTTTGAACGAGCTGCTGAGAAATGCCATACTGACTCTTTGTCAAGTATAGTTGCCTCCTGTTCCTGGGGTAAACATGTCGCAGTTGGTACTGGATCAAAATTTGAAATTGTATGGGATACAAATGAGGTATTTGATTATTCTCAATTTATTATTTGGCTTGATAAGAATTGGAGTTCTGTATCAGCATTATTTGAATATTGACATTTTCTTTTGCAGATAAAATCTAATGAAATTGAAGGAATGAACGTTTACAATTTTCTCCACATGGTAAAAAGCATTACTGATGGGGAAGAACAAACTGATGCGTGCTTGGGAGAAGACATTGATTATATACTGGAAGAAGATATGGACTTGGGCATGTCCCCACAGCATACATCTGGTGCTGTCTTTGAAGAGAATCCTGAATCACTGGATGTGTCGACATCCAGTGTTTGGGATGCAAATAAAAAGAAAACCGAATCAAGCACCAATGAATGGTCAGGCTGGGGAAGTAACAAAACTGAAATAAAAGATAGCAGGTCTGAAATAGCCCAAGAGGATTCATGGAGAAAAACTGATGTCATTGAAGACTCTTCTAGGTTTGCTTGGGATGCAAACACCACAGCAAATAAGACTACGACAGAATCTAGTGAATGGTCTGCCTGGGGGAGGAAAACGGATGTCATCCAAGAAGACTCTTCTGGGTCTAAGGCTTGGGATACTAACACAACAGCAGATAAGACGAAAGCAAAATCTAATGAATGGTCTTCCTGGGGGAATAAGTCTGAAATCCCAGCTGGTGGATCTGAAATAGTTCAAAAGGATTCTTGGGGCTCCAGTAAGTTGAAGGCTGATGTTACCCAAGAAGACAATTCCAGGTCTGGTGGCTGGAATGCAGATGCAGCAGGGCAGACAAAAACAAAATCTAATGAATTGTCTGGCTGGGGAAGAAACAAGTCTGACATACCAGCTGGTAGCTCTCAATATGTGCAAGATTCATGGGGCTCTGGCAAGAGAAAAGCTGATGTTACCCAACAAGATAATTTTGTTTCTGGTGCTTGGGGTTCAAACACAACAGATCAGACAACAAATTCTAATGAATGGTCTGGCTGGGGAAGAAACAAATCTGAAATACCAGCCGGTGGATCTCAAAATGTGCGAGATTCTTGGGGCTCTGGTAAGAGAAAAGCTGATGTTACCCAAGAAGGCAATTTTGTTTCTGGTGCTTGGGGTTCAGACACAACAGATCAGACAACAAAATCAAATGAATGGTCTGGCTGGGGAAGTAAGAAGTCTGAAGTAGCAGCTGGTGGATCTCAAAATGTGCAAGATTCTTGGGGCTCTGGTAAGAGGAAAGATGATAGTACCCAAAAAGACAATTCTCGGTCTGGTGGTTGGGATGCCAGCAGAACAGAACCAAACAAGACAAAATCTAATGAATGGTCTGGCTGGGAGAAGATGTCTGAAGTACCAGCTGGTGCATCTGAAAATGTGCAAGAGGATTCTTGGGGCTCTAGTAAACAGAAAGATAATGTTACCCAAAACCACAATTCTGAATCTGGTGGTTGGGATGTGAACAGAACAGAACAGAACAAGACAACATCTAATGAATGGTCTGGCTGGGGGAAGAAGTCTGAAGTACCAGCTGGTGCATCTGAAAATGTGCAAGAGGATTCTTGGGGCTCTGGTAAATGGAAAGATGATGTTTCCCGAAAGGACAATTCTGGATCTGGTGCCTGGGGAGCAACCAAAACAAGTCAGACAAACACTGGATTAGATAGTGAATCAGAGAAGGCCCAAGAGGATGCTTGGGGCTCTGGTGGTTGGAAAGATGAATCTAAAGTTGGCAATAGCTCTTGGGGAAAACCCAAATCCTCAGAAAGTCAAGCATGGGGTTCCCAAAATCAGTCAAATCAAAATGCAAGTTCACAAGGATGGGATTCGCATATTGCTTCAGCTAATTCAGACAGTGAGAAAAGCTTTCAGTGGGGAAAGCAAGGTAGAGAATCATTCAAGAAAAATCGTTTTGAAGGTTCTCAAGGTCGGGGTTCAAATGCTGGTGACTGGAAAAATAGGAATCGCCCACCTAGAGCACCTGGACAGAGATTGGACATATACTCATCTGAGGAGCAGGATATTCTGAAGGTTATCGAACCCATTATGCAATCTATCAGACGAATCATGCAACAACAGGGGTAAGTCACTCATGTTAAGCCTGACTTTTTTATTGTCACCTTTGTTTTACCTACACAACTCAACTGCAAGTTGCATGATTTGAAACTGCATAAGGTGTCATTCCTGCCATTTTAGGAACCTTAGCCTCTGCTTTACAGTTTTTCTCCTTGCTATCACAATTTTTCTGGTTGTTATTTTTGGCTTGATCAAGATGGCCATTAGCTATATAGCTATTATTATTTTCATTTTTTGCTCAAGCTTGTGCTATTAGTCAATTTTTGCTATTCCCTCTTGCTGTATTCTTTATTCTTGCTTTCTGTGTTTTCCTTGAACAAAGATGCATTTCTTTTTCCATCTTAATTTTTTTAATAAATTCTTGTTGAAGGTACACTGATGGGGACCCGTTGCCTGCTGAAGATCAACTTTTTGTTCTTGAAAATGTCTTTGAGCACCATCCAGATAAAGAAACCAAAATGGGTGCTGGAATTGATTATGTCATGGTATCCTCCAACTCTGTCTACATTGTATCTTTCATTCATTCACATTTATAATTGATATCACTGTAGGTGCCCATCAGTTTTAGATTGTATCTTTCATTCATTCACATGTCAGTTTTAGAACATGCAATACATGTTCGTATCCATTCTTTTTTTCTTTTTTGCTGAAGAATGTATCCATTCTTTGCTAATGGGTTACATGGAAACGTGAAATTATTGTCCGTCTTTATGTTCTTCTGCATTAATGTTGGGAGTACTATTTGCAACAGGTTAACAAACACAGCAGCTTTCAGGACAGCAGATGCTTATATGTGGTGTTGAAAGATGGTCGACAAGAAGACTTTTCCTACCGGAAATGCCTGGATAACTTTATAAGGAAGAAGTATCCAGACCATGCTGAATCATTTGTCGGCAAGTATTTCCGGAAACCCCGAGCAAGGGTGGAGCAGACTTCAACACAAGGGCAGGACGGGGCAGCAACTCTGGGTGACCAGACCAAAACGCCTGGCCCTATTGAAACCAATGAGTAGATTAGAGTTGTGTCCATAATATTGTACAGAAACGGCGTAGTTGAGGCCACTGAATAGTTTCCCAGACTCAGCTGACTGACCAATTTTCCCGTAGAGAAGTGTTACTCTTTTTGGTGTCAGTTAAATTTTTTTTTCTTTTGCTTGTGAATGATGATAGCAAGCACCCTTGTGCAGATGTTAATATTGTTCTAATGGTTACAGCACATGATGTTCCTGGCAAACTTTATTCTTCTCATCATTTTGTTATCCTTCAATCACACCTGGCTTTCCAGACATTGTCTGGACCACTGGTATGAAAATTGAAGTTTGATGAATCAGATTTTTTTATTTTTTTTTGAAACTCCTAATACATTCTCTTTGTCAAGCGGGAAAATTAAACAAATAAGTGGTCTAATATTGGTTTGACAATGAAGTATAAACAATCCTATAATAGAATCTGGTACCATGTTAGAAATGTGAATTATTAGTCTAATTTAACTCTTCAAAATTGACTTGTAAGATGATGATAGTTCCTCACTTATATACATGTAATAGGGGTAGGATATCTAGGTGACTGGTTGTTGGGTTTTTTTTTTTTTCATTATTATTATTATTATTTAAACTTGGTCTCTAAGCATTCCCATTTATATTTATATTTAATAAACTGCTAAATTTTTGTTTTAGGTTTTTACTGTCCTATCTCTACTATGAAGTTTTACTCCGATTTTTGGATGTCTTGCTTGAAGTTGGGATTTAAGTCTTGACTGTCAATTTTTGTTACTCGGTTATTTATTTTTAAAATTATTTTAGGTCTATCAAAAATATGATCATGTGTACAATCACCACGAGTCTATTTGTACAGCGAAAAGCTTCAGGTGCAATTTTTGTGATAGCCAGTTTGAAAGAACGAGATTTGGTTAGGAATTTGGATTTCAGAATTGCGGAGAAAATAAAATTTTGATGTCATTTTCGGGATTATGTTCATCGAAGCTTTAATAACGTGAGTTTTGGAATTATTACTTAGGAGAAATGTAAGTAATACATTCACACTTAAAGACTTACTTTCTTATTTAGTAAAGTTAACGAGGGTAACATTAAATGATAAGCTCCATTTTTTAGTAGATTTCAATATTTTTTACGATGTATAGGAGTTGTTCAACCCTTAGCAACAAGGAATCTTGGTGCACAATGAAGGAAACATGTGTGCAATGTAAAAGTTTTATATTAGAAAGTGGTGTTGGTGTCAATTGGAAAAGGTTTTTGTCCTATTATTTGTACCTTATTTTTTATTTTATTTTTAAAAAATGACATTTCGTATTATTTTTACGCAATTTGATAATTTGGATTGAAATGTCTTTTTTTTCAATTATAGCACTATCACGCGTGGGCATTAGGCCCACTTTGTTTCCTTAAATTCTTGTGATATTCTTTTCCTCTCAATTGGTAAATACGTGTTTATAATTCGTGAATGCTAGTTAGAATTTGTTATAGTTTTATTTGTATATTTCCTTCCTTTTTCTTTCACGGCTTTTGCAAAGGCTTTAAGAAAGTGACTCTGAATTTCTTGGTCGGAATTAATAGCTAGGAGAGAATAAAAATAAAAAAGAAATAGAGTAAAAATAAAAATTGTTTGGTTGAAAATAAATCAATAAATAAAAGAGAAATAAATTATTTATATTATATAGAATAACTTATTTGTTATCGTTGTCATAAAAAAGTAAAACATGTTATAAAAATACATAAAGAAAGACAACTAAAAGTATATTTCTCCCAATGACAATTGATCGATTTTAGTTAACACAAATATTGTAAATTAAACTACAGTGAGAAAAAACAACAACCTAATCGATTTAGTTCAAATATAAATCTATGAAGTCACCCAAATAACTACTAAAATGCAGAAATCCGTAACGAAGGTATATTTGTAAGAATAAACAACTAAATTGCATGAATTAACAATTTTTTAAGTGAATAATAACTTAAATTTGGGATAATTTTTTCTTAAAATTCAAATCTTAATTTCTATCTTGTGTAATTTTTAATAGAAAAATAAAAATCCTATTTTAATCTCCCAAACCATTTATAACAGCATCAAAAACAAAGAATAAACTATACAATATCAACTGAATTTGATGTAATATTTTTTTAGTAAATTCTATGGTGTGTTTGTGTTGTTCTCATACAAATTTATTAATTATTAATAATTATACATAATTTTTATATTTTAAAAATATTAAAATTCTAAATATAACTAAAACAGTGTCGTTAAGTAATTCTACAGAAAATATTTTTTTTTGATACCAAAGAAAACTTTTTAAGTGAAGTTGAAAAATTCTGATACCAAATAAAAAGTTTGTGAAACTTTTTGCATAAAATTTAAACCTTTCAAATAAAATTTAATCAATAAAAAATTAAAAAAAAGTGTGTTCTTTAAATTAAATTTGGACAAAATAATCCATACAAAAACAACAGGGGCTTCCAAAACGACGAGTCGTGTAACGTTTTCACAGTTAACAGTTAACACCTATAAAGTGAGAACCCAATATCAGTGTCACTGATATAAAAATAATACCTTTGACTGATCTAATGTTAATCATGTGTTTCTGAATTTTGAGAATTGTGAATTGTTACTATGGCTTCTTCTTCTTCTTCTTTGGTTGTTGTTGGGGCACCCAACCTTACTCCAAACAATGGTTACAAAGTGTGGGAAGATCCTTCTTTCATCAAATGGAGGAAAAGGGACCCTCATGTTACTTTGCATTGTCATGATTCTCTTGAAGGTTTCACTCTCACACCCCTCATCAACTTTTGTTTTATTCCCTCAACTTTTGTTTATTAGCAAGTATTCTAAGCTATATGGGATTCATTTCATGTTTTGGGTATATTCTAAAAATTCATTTTCTAGAGACCCTTTGCAAAAAAATTATTATTTTTTTATTCATGAGATTTGTCTATTCAGGTTTTTTTATTGGGTATTGATAATTGGTTGCAACATTTCAACTGAATGAAATGGTTTAAGAAAATGAAGATGTGTATATCTTCTTAGAGTTGGTTTTTTAGAGGGCTATTTGCAAGAAAATTGCCCATTTTTATGAAATTTCTTCTATTTGTAAGAGTTTTCTCGTTCAATTTTATTTTATTGGGGATTGATAAGTGGTTGCAACATATGAACTGAATGAAATGTTTTAAGAACAAGAAGTGTGGATGTATATTGGCCTCTTGCAAGTTTTGTTATAAACATAATCAATGGTTCATTACATAAGTCCAAATCAGTGACTGTAGTTTTGTGAGATGGATGATTACTGACAAATTTTTTGTAAATTAAGTCCGAGTTTAAATTTTTTATGGATTTTCTTAAATTTGTTTCTGTTATAAGTTGTAAATAATCTGGAGTTTTGTGGTATTTGTAGGTTCGCTTAAATATTGGTATCAACGCAACAAAGTGAATTTTTTGGCTTCTCAGTCTGCTGTTTGGAATGATGATGCTATTCAAGGTTCTCTTGATTGTGCTGCATTTTGGGTCAAAGATTTGCCTTTTGTTAAGTCCTTGTCTGGATATTGGAAATTTTTCATTGCTGACAATCCCAACAACGTTCCTTCTAATTTTTATGAAAAAGATTTCCAGGATTCAGAGTGGAAAACTTTGCCTGGTAAGTACATATGTTTGAGTGCATATATTTTATTTATAAAATGGTTCTTCTTGCAGTGTGTAATTTTTTTCCTCACCATGCTTGTTTTTGTTTCTTCACCATGTTCTCTAAACTTTGCTCTGATGTTGAGTTTGTTATTGTAGTGAAACACTGTGATTTGCCTTGTATTTGAATTATCATTATTATTGTTTTCAATTTCTGTTCTTATTTATTGCTGATACTATTATTGATGTTTACTTATTTTTCCTCGTAATTTGACAGTTCCTTCGAATTGGCAGCTACATGGATTTGACTGTCCTATATATACAAACATGGTGTATCCATTTCCAGTAGATCCTCCTTTCGTGCCTGCGAAAAATCCTACTGGCTGTTACCGAACGTACTTCCACATTCCTAAAGAATGGGAGGGTATGACTTACTCAATTTCTTTACAATGTTACTTTTTTTTTTCTCTTTTCTGGATCAACATACACAATGAAAGATTTTGATGGTGTCATTCCTTTGTTTTCATTCAGTCTGTATTTGTACTTCAGACATAATTATGATGCATTTCTCTACGAGTTTGGTGGAACACACATACACAGACTCACTTTGTTCTCTTTTCCCTTTGTTTTTCTCTATTTGTTTTGGTCCTTTTGGTTTTAAGTCTCCATCAGTACTTTCCATTTTTTAGTTAAAAATGCTTACTTCTTTGGAACATTGATTGGTTTTTGGTAGGTAGAAGAATTTTGTTGCATTTTGAAGCAGTTGATTCTGCGTTTTGTGCATGGATAAATGGGCATCCTGTAGGATATAGGTATATATATCTCTCTCCCTCTCTCTGGCATGCCGATCTCACACTTATAATCATTATTTTATACTTGCTGGTCAGTATTTTTTTTTGGTATTTTGTACTGAAGTAAATATGATGTGAGGGGGACTTAAAGAAAATAGATGAGAAAAAGTTCACAACAATGCAAGATGGGGGAGAAGGCAATGAAGAAAATAGATGATGAATTGGTAAATTGATCTTCAGCAATAAAGAAAATACTTGCTGTCTAATCATTTGAGAGTTCATTTACCATCTATTCACTTCTAGTGCAAGTCCACACCTGACAGCTGAACATCTGGTCTTCATTATGTTCATGCTAAATTGAAAAGGCTTATGCCTGTTTATTTTGGTGGATGGGGCATGAAGTTCCTTCATAATATTTATGAAGAACAAAGATCATCTCCAGGTGCTTTCGCATTAATCAACTCTTGATTCTATTTTGCAAGGACAGCCAAGACAGCAGACTACCTGCAGAATTTGAAATCACTGATTTTTGTCATCCATGTGGTTCAGACCTTAAGAATGTTTTAGCTGTTCAAGTGTTTAGATGGAGTGATGGTTCTTACCTTGAAGACCAGGACCAATGGCGGTTATCTGGTATCCACCGTGATGTTCTTCTTATGGCAAAGCCAGAGGTTTGTTTTCTCTAAATTTCTCCTCACCTGATAGTGCTCTTGCTTTACTTTGCTTTTATCATTTATGAGAAGCAATTTTTTTAGAATCATGTTAGTCCATATTGTAAAAGGTTGAAAAGGGAGCCATCAATGTTTACATTATGATAATCAAAGTGTGATGCTGTCATTTTTTAGTAGCTTTGTCTGAGGTCAGACGATCTTTTGTAGTAGAAATTTAGAGTCAGATTATTTCCTAAATGCATCTAATTAATGATTTAAATATCCTTGAAAATTTGTCTTTAAGAATTATTTACAAGTTTTGAATATAGCATGTCCAAATTTTTAGCTGTTGATGCTAATATCTTTCAAAATATGTGGCATGTAGGTATTTATTACTGACTATTTTTTCAAATCAACTCTCGGTGAAGATTTTTCTTACGCAGAGATACAGGTAAAAGCATAAATATTTTATTAAATTATGCTTGTTATTTTTTGTCATAATTCATCATGTATCTATAACCAGTGTTGCTTCAGGAAGATTTTACCTAAACCTAATTATTTTTAAATCTCAATTAGAAATGAATTGGCATTCCCTATATTTTCACAATATATTTTACCTTTGTTTCCTTTATTTTACCATGATTGCCTCATCATGTAATCGATGTTATAAAAGTACTGATATTTTTATTAATATGTTATTGTTATTTGGGATATATTATCAATCTCATGCATCTATAATCCAGGTTGAAGTAAAAATAGATAAATTACAAGAGAAGACATCCAAGGATAATGTTCTTACAAACTACTCTATAGAAGCTACATTGTTTGATTCTGGAAGCTGGTACTCTGACGGGAATCCTGATCTCCTTTCATCTAATGTGGCAGACATAAAGCTCCAACCAACATCAACTGGACCACCATTTGGGTTTCAGGGTTATGTGCTTACAGGGAAATTGCAATCGCCTAAGCTTTGGTCTGCAGAGAAAGTGAGAAATTTCAATTATTTTTTTCCGTGTTTGGGTGGATTTTATTTATTGATTAGCATACTAGTGATTACATTACTATTGAAATTAATGTTAAATTGGGTATCGAGTTTTTTGTTTAATGTTTACTCCACAACTGTAGTCATGCAAATGTTTCATGAGTTTCTTGTCTTGTTACCACTTTCCCATGCATCTTTTCATCTAGGACATATTTTGTTTTTGTAGCTGTTGAGTGATAAAGGCTGATACTGTTTGTGAATAGAGTTTCTTAAACTTGGAAATGCTGAAGACCTGTGTCTTGATGATGACTTATCGAATATTGTGATTAGAAGTTTATTGACTTGTATAGAATTTATTTGACCCATTTTTGTTATTTCTTTATTACCTATTTGGTTTTTATGTATCATTTTTGTTTGGATTTCTCACAGCCATACCTCTATACCCTAGTTGTTGTCCTGAAAGATCAAACTGGTCGAGTTGTTGACTGTGAATCATGTCCAGTAGGATTTAGGCAAGTATCTAAAGCCCACAAACAACTGCTTGTTAATGGACATGCTGTTGTAATTAGAGGTGTCAATAGGCATGAACATCATCCACAAGTGGGGAAGGCAAACATAGAATCCTGCATGATCAAGGTACTGCTAATCTTCTTTTCCCTCCAATAAAATTACCAGTTTTTCTCTTCATGATGTCCATATGCTATAATTTTTTTCCAGACACCTCTGAACTTTGGTCTTTTAACAGAACTGAATGGTGTCGCATGATCCATGTAGCCAACCTCATTTAGTAGGATAAGGATTAGTTGATGTTGTAGATACTAATAATTACTGCGCTTACAGGATTTGGTTGTAATGAAGCAAAACAATATCAATGCTGTGAGGAACAGCCATTATCCCCAACATCCACGTTGGTATGAGCTATGTGATCTGTTTGGCATGTACATGATCGATGAAGCCAATATTGAGACACATGGTTTTGATTACTCTACGCATCTCAAGCATCCTACTATGGAACCAGTTTGGGCAACTGCAATGCTGGATCGTGTGATCGGCATGGTTGAGAGAGATAAAAATCACACATGCATCATCTCCTGGTCTTTGGGGAATGAATCTGGATTTGGAACAAATCATTATGCTTTAGCTGGTAGGTAGTGCACAGTGCACTTGTATTATTTGCTGGCATATGCAGATTTGAAGAAACTTATTTATTGATTCTGCCATCACAATTTATTTGAAAATCTGCTTGCTAATGTATATTTTGTTTCTTTTCTGCTTTTGTCAATGCATCAGGTTGGATTCGAGGAAGAGATTCATCGCGGGTAGTACATTATGAAGGAGGTGGATCTAGGACTCCATGCACTGATATTGTGTGTCCTATGTATATGCGTGTTTGGGACATGTTGAAAATTGCAAATGATCCAACTGAAACACGACCTCTGATATTGTGCGAGTATGATTTTGCAGTTTTACATCAACTACATAATATGACTTCTATTGTTCCCTGATGTTTTCAATGATAAATAGTTATATCATTTTTTTATTTGTGATATCCAACCCAAATGGCAGGTATTCACATGCAATGGGAAACAGTAATGGAAATCTGCATTTATATTGGGAAGCAATTGACAACACATTTGGACTCCAAGGAGGCTTTATTTGGGATTGGGTTGATCAGGTGATTGGTTTCTGAATGATCACTTGATGAATGATCAACTTTACCTTATTTGTCTCTATTGAATTATCTCTCAATTCTATACTTTGCTTGAATGTAGGCCCTGGTGAAGGTTTATGATGATGGTACAAAGCATTGGGCATATGGAGGCGAATTTGGGGATGTTCCCAATGACTTGAATTTCTGTTTGAATGGCCTGACATTTCCTGATCGAACTCCGCATCCTGTTCTACATGGTAAGCTGACATTTTGTATCATTTTTGCACACACCACCCCTTAGGAGTCACAATGCATTCTTCATCAGTTTACATCATTAATCATGGCTGTGCCTTTTGTTTCAGAGGTTAAGTACTTATACCAACCGATCAAGGTGATTTTAAAAGAGAAATTGGAGGTACTCATAGTTTATCCTGGAGTTTGTGTTTCTCTAGTCAAATCTTACTTGATAATTAATAAAGATTTTTATTTTGCAGATAATAAATACTCATTTTTTTCAAACAACAGAAGGATTGGAGTTCAGCTGGTATATTTCTGCAAATGGATACAACCTTGGATCGGGTATTTTGGACCTTGCTCCTATAAAACCCCAGAGTATTTATGTCATTGATTGGCAGTCGGGCCCATGGTATTCTCTTTGGGCTTCATCATCTGAAGAAGAGCTATTCCTGAGTATAACGGCTAGACTTTTGTCCTCTACGCGTTGGGTTGAAGCTGGTCATATTGTTTCATCCGCTCAAGTTCAACTGCCTGCCAGAAGAGACATTGCTCCTCATGTAATTTTTTTACATATTTATTTTAGTAATGAGGCTTACATCCCTTTTGGGGGTGAGTAATGAGGTTTAGTAATTTACAATATATGCTGATATTGCTTAATTTAATTTTTCTATGATATGATTCAGGCTATTAGTATTAGTGGTGGCACTTTGGTTGCTGGAACACTAGGAGATACAATCAAAGTCGAGCAGCCGGATACATGGGAGATAACATTGAACACTAAAACAGGTTTAGTTGAAAGCTGGAAGGTAAATCTAAAGTTTGAACCTATTATTGTCTATTGAATTTTTGTTTATAATCAAAACACTTGCAGTTGATTAAAATGTAGAATACTGAACTAATGTCTAATTGTTTGGTTATTAGCAAATCTAAATATTTTTTAGGTTCAAGGTTTTGAGATTACTCTATTAGATATATGTCAGAGACTGGTTTAACACTGAAAATAGATGACAAAATTAGAGCAAAAGTTTAATCACAATGGTAACGCTGGTAAACACAGAACGGTCACTAGGAAATGAAAAATGAAATGAAAAAGAAAGAAAATCAGAGTCACAATAACATATTCTTCCCCTAGTGTAAGCCTCCCTATCGAATTCCAAAATGTGTCTTGTCTTCCCACTACCCTCCCTTGTTCACATTCTTTTACAAGTTAAAAACATGTCAGAAGTTTTCAAATATATTTCCTTTTTGTTACCTCTTGAAACTGAAGTTTCATGATCTCTCCTTAAAATTTTGTTTGACTTTACAGCTATTTTGACTCTTGATGAAACATTGGTATTAATATTATCCTATTGATGATATATGCTAGGTTAAAGGAGTACATGTTCTGAAAAAGGGCGTGCTCCCATGTTTCTGGCGAGCTCCTACTGACAATGATAAAGGTGGAGGAGAAGCCAGTTATTTGTCAAGGTGGAAAGCTGCTGGAATGGACGGCCTCCACTTTATTACCGAGAGCTGTTCTGTGCAAAACGTGACAGAAAACACAGTTAAAATATCAGTTGTTTTTCTTGGTGTTGTCAAGGGTCAGGAGGGTTCTCTCTCTAACCCAGACAAGTCAAAGGTTTTGTTCACAACAGAAATGACATATACAATTTATGCTTCTGGAGATGTCATTATAGAATGCAATGTGAAACCAAACCCTGATCTTCCTCCCTTGCCACGTGTTGGAATTGAGTTAAATGTGGAAAAATCATTGGATCAAGTAACATGGTACGGAAGAGGACCATTTGAGTGTTATCCAGATCGAAAAGCTGCAGCCCAGGTTGCAGTCTACGAACATAGTGTTAGTGAGTTGCATGTTCCTTATATTGTTCCTGGGGAATCTTCAGGTAGGACAGATGTTAGATGGGCAACATTCAGAAACAAGAATGGCTTTGGAATATATGCTTCTAAGTATGGTAGCTCTCCACCAATGCAAATGAGTGCAAGCTACTATAGCACCTCCGAACTTGACCGTGCCACACACAATGAAGAGCTCATTGAAGGAGATAGCATTGAGGTATGTATGACTTGCATCAGTATTTCTGCATATGTTCCTTCCAAGTCAAAGTTAGGGATGTTGAACTTTTGCTCCCCTGATTCTTTGGTCCAATTGTAGTTTCCTCCATATTTTTTGTTTTCTAACAATGGCAAGTTGCACCTCAATCTGTCCAATGTATGATGTAATTTTGTAGTATGTTCTTTTTTAAAAATCAGGCAGAAAACTGCTTTAGACCAAAGATTGTGGTGACAAAGTACAATATTTCCCAAAAAGTTTAGTGCTGATATTTTTGCAACTATATGTAATGTGGTTGTGTTGCTTTTGAGTGCATTGTGGTTGTGTTCTGTTCTGTGACATGAATTTCTCAACAATTTTATTCATGAACAATTAGGTGATTGATTTGGATGTTGCCTGCTATGGTGAGATGTAAGAGTTTTATGAGATGGCAATATGACTTTCTTTTTTTTATATATATTTTCTCAAGTTTCATAGAAATTATTATTAGAGAAATGCTTGCCAGAACATGTTAGGAGTGTGTTAGAGAAATATGACACATAACTGAGTTTTTCAATATGCGACAAAGAATTGATAAAATGACATTACGTGTGACAAGAAAATTGACCAAGACCATATAGTAAATTTCTCGTGTTATAAAGTGTCTGGTTAGTACTCATTACTATTATAGAATTTCTCATCTTTATGTTTAATGGTATTACAGATTCATCTTGATCACCAGCACATGGGATTGGGTGGAGATGATAGTTGGTCGCCATGTGTCCACAACCAGTACTTGCTTCCTCCTGTATCATACTCTTTCTGTGTTAGATTGTGTCCAGTAACACCAGCCACTTCTGGCTATGACATCTACAAATCCCAGTTTCAAAACTCTTGATTTCTTGGATCACATGATTTATTCTATTCAAGAATAAACATCATGCAGAAGAAGAATGAAGACTGGTATGTTTGTTAAGGACTACAAACAAGCTTCAAAGCTGTTGATCTAGAGAAATATTCTCATGCAACCATTTTAGTTGGAAGCATGGTATAATAATGTGGAAGGTGAATAATCTTATGGGTCAAATTTGTTCTATTGGAACGAAGTGACCATTCCACAAGTTGTTGAATAAATGTGCTTTAACTGTGATATGAATAATATTTTGTTGTTTGAAGATTAATGACGATGAATTAAACGAAAATAATTTCCAGGCTACGTTGTATTTGCTTGCGTGACATTTATGTATGAAGTTCTGTTTTGCTTGCATATGTTGTTTGGGTCCATACTCTACAAAATGTATTGATCTGTTCCCATTTTTTTCTTTATGAATTAGAGTTTTTCTCAGTTCATCGTCAAAGATTAATTCTTGAAATACCTAGATCTGTTTAAGGGGTGAAGTTTTACGTAGTCATAAATTCATAATCTTATTGCGTTAGAACCAGACAAACCAGAAAACAAAGTCACAGACAATTAGATGGTAGAACGATAAAAAGACCCAACCTTTAATATAATCTAGACTGAAACTTTGTAGGCATCGTTTCATGTGTTTGTTTTCGGAAACTTGGTGAATTCAGCTGCCTACTTCCTGATTTAAATTAAATGCTTGACATTGCCAAAAATAAAAAGGAAGGAATTTTATTTTTTTTTTAAAAAAAAAGTGTCTTTATTCAATACAGAATTTTTTTTAGTAAACTGAATCTCCCCTTTATTCAATGAATTAATAGATGTGTTCTTTTAATAATCTTCATAACAAAATCAGCAATGGGTGTAATGTGTGAAGGAATAAAAGTATAACAATTTTTTAAAATAATTAAGAGAATTTTATATGAGAATAAAAAACAAGAATGTTAGTGAAATCTTGTGAAATGTTAGAGATCAGTGTAATTTTAGTTGATTAACAACTATGAAGATAAATTTATAAGCACACTACAGATACAACAATAACAAGAGCAACATATTTTTCACTAGGTGAGGTTGACGCTGTAAATCAGACCTTTTCTTTGAGTTTTGTCATAAATTAAGTTTCCAATAACACTACTAAAACCTACTTCATTTTTAATGGTTTCTATTACAGTCCCCCCTCCACCCTTTTCCCTAATAGTCACAGTATACTCAATCACCAAACTGCTGCATCCAAGTTCAGCAAGACCAGGCCTTCTCACAGACACAAAGTATAATCTAGAAATTTTCTAGAAATAACAAAGACCTACACTATCTAGAAATTTTCTGCAAGAATAATCACACTGCACACTGCTAATAAGGATTCCAAATATGTAAAATACACATAACAATCTAATTAAGATAACTTTCAAAAATCCATCCAAATTCAACATTTTTAGAAGGATGGAAAATCATCCATGAAGGAATCAGTACCTGTCCTCACAATCTCACAAGTCATGAATTTTTCTATTTTCCCAAGTGCACCAGAAAACCAACCACTTGAAGTTAATTTCAGTAATGAAAAGTTTACACTACATTCATAGACATGATTTGCCGAGCAAGACCAGGATCTTGTTGTAACAGCTCTCTCAAATTGGTTTCCACCTCTGCCATCTGCTTTTCCAAGTATTCTTTCGAGCTCTGTTCAAAGCCATAGAATTAGAACCAATTATCACTCAAAGATTACAGAAACTTGTATATATTGTTTTAGAAATTTAGCTAAAACAGATATTGTTTCAATTATGAGATTTAACTTCCTTCTTTATACCTATCAAAAATTCAAAATTAAACAACTATAAAAATGATGGAAGAGGACAAGTTATGGCACAAATGAAGGAAGGTCATGTACCTGTAATGCAGTAATCGAAGCTTCACCATCCTTGAACTTGTTCTCCTGTTCATTCATTAACGTTGCCTTGGTCTCCAATACAAACCTGGCCATTATGTCAATAGCGTGTTAAAATATGCCATTTATATTTTCTAAACAGCCCATTAATCAAGCTTTTGTGTACTCTATTTAGTGTCAAGTTCAAATAGGTAACCACAACTCACATTCTTCCTGCAAAACAAAATAAATGGAGTTATCATATATCTGTAGAAAACTAGGGTATCACTAAATAAAAATGGAAATATGCAATTATTAAATATTGTAGCATCGTTTAAAGAAGAGCAACAATAACACAAGCTTGTGATTTTCCTACATACCAATGGATTTGTAAACTTTAGTATCATCAGGAACTTGCTTCAGCTCCTCCATGGTCAAAAATGCACGCTTCTTATCTGCTTCTTTGGAACGCATTTGGTTTTGCACCTGCATGTGCCAAGGGATAATACAAACTTCAAGTCTAGAGCAATCCCCTCTAAGCATATAATTCACATAAGCAAAATGCAAATGTCAAGATTTCCATATCTTTTTTTCCCACTTCTAAATATTAAAATTATGTATTCACTGTCAGAATTCAGATATATAAGTATTCTAAGTCAGAGTTGAAAAGCAGCGTAAAGCCTGCACATACCAGCAGATGCACAACTAGAGCTACTTCAAACACAATACTGTAGTAGTTATAGCCATATAGAATGCAACAAATCATTAAAAGCCTTTTTGGATAAATTTCTTACTACACACTTATATGAGACAAAAAATAAGATGTTGAATGAATCAAACTTCTCCAATAAGTTAAAATCAACTTATGCATCTCAACTTTTTGGAGAAATAAAATGAGAGGGCTTCTAAAACGTCAAAGTGCATAAGTTGATTAACTTATGGGAAAAGTTTGTATTCATTTTACCTTATTTTCCTTTTAAGTAATTATTGATAAGTTTATCCAAACATGGCCTAGATCCTAGAGTCAGTCATATAAATTTCATAGCAACTGTGTGCATCAAATCACTGGTTTTCAACAAAACAGCTTCTTCACAAGATCAGATTCCATTAGGATTCACCCCAATTCAGCTTCTGATCAAACTTGAATCAAAAGGAAATTCCTTCAGTACCCTTCATTTTTACAAAGATACCTCTAACTTCAACTAATTAGTAGCCAATACTCAGCCACATACTAATCCAAATATAATTACCAAAAAAAAAAAAAAAAAAAACTTTACAAATTTATATTTACTACCAATTGCTAAAGACAATGGTATTACAGAAACATAAGAGTACAAGGGATATCTCCATGAATAAAATATAATCAAAGTCAAACAACAACAAATTAAATCCTAAAGAATGAAAAATGCGAGAACAAAATTTCTTGTAATAGTAATAATAATAATAATAAAATAACAATAGTTAAAAATTAAGAGAAAATATTTCAAACCTGTTTTAATTTTCCAGTAGTTTCAATCATGCGACCTTGAATTTCAAGGAAAGCCTGAATTTTAAGATCAAATAAACGGTTACAGTAATAGGAAGAACGGTAATATAGAAAAAATTAGGAATACGGAGACACAGCGAAGCAGAGAAAGTGTAATTACAGTTCTGTTAGCTTCGTCTGCCATTCTGAATGAATCAAAGCAACGAAATGATCAAACGAAAGTGCGCACTGCAACTCTCAAAACCCTAACTTGGTTAGATTCGGGAACAGGAAGAAGTAAAAGATTCACTTGATTAAACGCACCGTTTATAGTCAAATTAGCTAAGTTTTTTTTTTTTTTTTTTCCCTTTATTCCTTCAAAACATTTAAGTTTAAATTACATTAAACTTAAAACTAGTCAACATACTGCATTCTATTCCCAATTATAATATTTTTATATCATTTCTGAAAAGTTAAGAATATATATTAATTATTTTAATAGTTACTTAATTGAAATCATAATAAGAATAATTCATACTTAAAAATAAAGTTTAAATTAAAATATTTAACTAAATTTAATTTAATTCTTATTTTTAATATATTACTTGAATAAAAATGTATTTAAAATTTTAATATATATTTTATTTAAAAATATATGAATAAATAAATATACATATAAAAGAGTAAAATTCAATTTATTTATTAATTTTTATATAAAATATTAGATCCAGCTATTTTTTCCATCATATTCGAAAAGACCACAAAGAATTTACTTCAGTTTTTTGAATTTTAATTTTCTTATATGCTTTTTTTAATAAATCATATATTATGTTATTAGTTATATTTTAATTCAATTGATATATAAATTAAAAATAAAATTAGATCATAGTTAAATTTATAATTTTTATTTTAATTATAATTATTATTATAATTTCAATTATTTATTTTTTAAAATAATTAATTTATATTTTAATCATTATAAATAAAAAAAAGTATGAAAACCGTACAATTAAAATGAAAGGTAATCTTAAGTTATTATACAATTATTTTGATGTGCAAGTAAATCCAATACTTTACTTAACATCATTTTTATAATAAATTGATATATTTATTGAAAAACAATGAGATATAGTTAGTATAGAGCAGTGTTAAAAAAACTAACATCCTACAAAATAATATTTGACTTACAATAAAGTGCATTTGCATTGTAACAAAAATGTATATACAGTAAAATCAAAATTAATTCTAATATTTATTATTAATTTATTAATCAATGAATGAGAGTACACTTTAATATTTATTTATTTTTGAGAAGTTAAATTTTCTTTAAAAAAAAAAGTTTTAAAATATGTAAGTGTTGAATAATGCTTAGATTCTTTCGTGCTTAATTTGTTTGCTTCTTGCACATGTCATAAGAATAAAGTTAAATATTAATTATATTTTGGTTCAAATAATATATAAATTAAAAATAAAGCTAGATAATAGTTAAATTTATATTTTATTTTCATTCTTAGTTATTATCTTATTTAAATTATTCAACTTTAAAAATAATTAGTTTATTTTTATTAAATAAAAATTATAAGAAAAATTGAATTGTGTTTTATAAAAATTTAACACAATTTTATAAATTTTGTATGATGAATTGAATATTATGGAAATACTTAAAAAATTTTCATAAAGTTTTTATAGGTAGGTTGGTAAACACAATCTAGGCATTAGTTTAAAGAAAAACAATATAATTAGTTTATTGTGATTTATGTTTATCCTAACGGAACGTCTAATTCTTTAATAATTATTAAAGTTTTTTTATAATTCAAGATTTATAAGTATTTTTTTTAAATTATTTTTGGTTTTACAAGTAGTATGTCAATCACATCTACAACAATATTAGCTCACAATATTCTTTATCGTAATTTTTTCAAACTTTACAATAGGTATTGTTTGAATAAATTCTCTTTAGATTACCTTTAACAGGGATAAAACTAGTGAATTATCAACTTTTATACAAAGATATATTTACAATAAAAAATAGAAAGTTATAAGCTTTTATAAAAGGTTTGAAAAGAAAAAAGAAAGATAAGACAAATTTTAAAGTAATCTTTACTTTATACATGAATACATAAATAGTTCTTTGTTCATGTTTCCGTTGAGATGAAAAAGCTTTAAGATGAGTCTTAACAACTACTTCAAGTAGAAGTCTATATAAAAATCTAAATTTAAAGATTTAAAGATCAAAAAATAGGTTAAAGTAATAAGCATACTTCTAAAACTTAACTTTCTTTCTTCTTGTAAAAGATAAAACACAAGAAGGGGAGTTGAATTGTGTTAATAAAAAAAAATTTATCCCTTTCGTGTCTGTAGATTCAAAACTGGTCAGACGAAACAATGATTATGTTGAACTGTTGATTTTAATTGACAGACGTTTAAGTTTATTATCAAGATTAGTTGGTCGATTTAAACAGTAAACACGAAGATTTTTATACTGGTTCGTCTATTCAAGACTACGTCCAGTTACCCAGCAACCACTGAGTTTTCACTACCAACCGTGAAAGGGTTACAGGTATTCTTTGATCCCAGCCACTTCTGGCTATACACAGATATTCTTTGCTCCCAGCCTTCTCAGGCTAAACCAACAAGGTATTCTTTGAACCCAACCTCCACAGGCTATTACAAGAGGTATTCTTTAGAACACAGCCTCCTCATGCTAAAATGCCATACAAGTGGACTTTGAAAGATGTTTTGAAAAACAAAGTTTTCCTCTACGTAGAGAGGTGTTTACAATAAAGCACAATCACAGATTTGAGCGAATCTTTAAGAGATAGAAGAAGATAAGCGTATTCGCCAACTGATTCTTGAGGCTGTGAAGTCCTTTTATAGGCATCCTCTTCAAATAGTCGTTAGACTCATTTCAATGCCGTTGAGAGTCGTTGAGAAATCTTCTAGAGAGCTTTTCCAAAATGGTTGTCAGTTGTACTTGATTGATTGACGAGTATCGCAGCGGATATAGCAGACTAGGTTGTGCACGCAGTACTTTTTCTGACTTGTACAGAGATGTGACAAAAGGTGAAGACCTTTTTGATTTTGGAGTGTAAGCACAAATCCCTATACTGATCTTGGATGTTTCTCTTGAGTACTTCTTTAGATTTGAAAACTTGGCGCGAGACTTCAATCTTGACTTCACTTTTGGATAGACGAAATGTGTAATCAGTTGAAGTTGTTTCGTCTCATCCTTTCGTCTTAAGGCTTCACTCTTGGACAGACGGAAACTTTAGCTTTGACAGTCTTCTTCCGTCTGTGCACATTCCGTCTGATGTCTTGGCTTTTACGCAGACGCAAGATCTTCATTTTGAAAGGTCCTCTTCCGTCTGAGCTGGTTTCGTCTTAGCAGGTCTTGATAGCTTGATTTCGTCTGTCTTGTAATAATCAAAATCTTGAGGTGTTAATCTTCCTTGATCTAACACTTCTTACCCTTTTATACATTTCCGCCTTATAGTTTATTGAACTTTATTTTATTGTTGATCATTCTTTGTATAGAGATTGATAAGCTATTAGTTTTACCCTTACTTTTTCATCTTAACTTAGTGTTTTGATGAAACTTGAAAAGGTTAATATAAAAGAATACTTGTTGAAACATAAAAAAGTTTCGTGTTTAAAGAATACTTGAAAAGTTTTTATCAAGGTAATTGAAATAGTAAATTCATAAGAGGCTTGGAAAAATACCTGCAACTTTTGTGTTATAATAAAACCTTAAAAATTGATGAGAGACAAGATGTATCTAATTAATCATTTATTGATCTTCGAGTTTACATTCGTATATCAATGAGCAAATAGATTAATAATGTGTAGAACATTTCCTTTTTCTTTGAAATGAGTTATGCTTAAATGGTTCCAATCCTTACCTCTAAGATTTATTAACTCGTGTTGTGATTTTAGGAATATGTTTTATACTATGTGCACCATAAGTAAAAGGGCTTAAGAAGAAAGTATATTTCAAGAAATTAAGACTAGAGTAAGGAAACTAGTGAGGAAATATACGGCAAGATTCAATCATAAAGTGAGATCAACTAAAGAAGTGGTGTAATGTTTTTTTTTATAGTAAAAGATAGAGTTTGAGAGAATATGTTTCATATGTCAATCTCAAAACTTCTCCAATGTCAATAAAAATACATAAATTATGATAATATAATGGATAAAAAAAAAGACAAGGGATACTAAGGCAGAAATGCTACAAGAAAAGTTACAAATATGCAACAGGAAGTGGACCAAAGTGACTTCCAAACTTTTTAATAGAAATGAAGGCATATAAGTGATATACTCCTTTGAATTCAAATCATGGAAGAATATAGAATGGGTCCTATATTCCAATGAACTTACATTCTTCATTGTGCCATCGACCTTGGTGGTGGTGAATTTTTATCACCTTCACCCTCAATCTCTAACCATCCAATGATGTTAGTTCTTATCTTCATTAGGATCTTCATGATCTAGAATAACAACCTCTGTTATCCAAAGACAATGAAGCGGGTGCTCTAACTTGGCGTGGAAGTCTTGATAGTGAAAAAATTTCACACTTTCAAATAAGAAATATTACACAAAATTAAGTTAGTAGCCATTGCCTTTTCGGTCACTAAGAAGGAAAAATTAGTCCCTATTTGATTTTGTGTTAGCCGGTGTCTTTAATCAATGACCACTTTGCTCAATATTGATTCAACTGCTGAAATTTAAAGAGCATTTCAATGACTAAGTTTTAATGACGAAAATTCAATGACTAAAATTTAAATATATTTAAAATAATTTAGTATAAATAATTAATTTTAAATATAATTAATTGTAAAAGACAAAAACACAAGAAAAGGGTTGAATTGTATTATTAGAAATTTTGTGTTTTGCGTATGTTGTTTTTCAAAGCTTATTAGACGCAACTTTAATCTTTAACAGTTGATTTTAAGATTTATACGTTTAAATAGTTAATCCCTGATAGTCAAGATAAATCAATCAAAGATAAAGATATTTTTATATTGGTTCATCTTAAACAGACTAAGTCCAGTTACTTAGCAACTTGTTAAGTTTTCACTACAAACCGTGAAAATGTTACAAGTATTCTTTGCATCCAGCCACTTCTGGCTATTTCAATATTCTTTGATCCTAGTCTTCTCAAGCTATACAACCAGTATTGTTTGGAATGCAGCCCCCTCAGGCTAATAAAAAGATATTCTTTGAAAACTCAGTCTCCTCAGGTTAGGGCACCACAATAGTGAATTTTGAAAGAAGTTGAAAGATTACATCCTCTTTACAGAGAGGTGTTTACAATGAAGAACGAAAGTTTAGCAAGCTTTAAGAGCGAAATTCAGAATAAGAGTTTATCAAGCGTAATTTCGTCAACTTGATTTGTTGGAGGTGAAGTCTTTTTATAGACAAGGTCATTGAGATAGCTGTTAGACTCATCTAATAAGACCGTTGTCTTTTTCTTGAAGTTTTCAAAGTGTGACAGAGAAATCAATCAGAATAATTAATGTTTGCACAGCGAAGTTAGCGCATGTTCATGTTCAGCCCTTTTTCTGACTTGATCAGAGATATCATCAAAATGCATGATTTTCTTTTCGTGTTGCAAAGGTTTTTGATATGATCCTAACCCAGAATTAATGGACTACTCGATGTTTGAGAATTAGGGTTTGAAGATGGTTGAAACTTCAGAATTATTTTATATAATAAAAATGTAAAATAAACAAAGAAAGATAGATATTAAAAGGAAGGCGTCACACAAACAAGAATGTTTGATAAGCCAAGGATGATTGTTACACAAGAATCGAAGAATTCCTGATAAGATCGAGGATGCAAGGAAGAACCCTAGTAGAGCTTAAACTCACAAAAATATCAAATTAAATAATGATTCCCTCCGTTCTCAATTCCTATAAGTTTAATACTAATTAGGTTTACCTAATACGAAATGGGCCTATAAGTAAATGGTTCTTGTACGAAATTATTTATTTCAAAGTCTATTACAAAATAAATGGGCCTCCTAGTCCACCAGGCAGGCTATACATGTTATCAGCTTCCGTGTTTGTTGGGCCGCTAACAATTCAGTCTCAAGCACATGGGCCACCTTAGTTGTAATGCTTCTTGGGCCTTTCTGAATCTACTCCTAGTCATGGGTCCAATCATTTCATGGATTGGGTCTTGATTTTGATTCTTCTCATCATGGGCCTCATACTCTTGAGTCTTGATGTCCTCATCACTCCCTCCTTCTTGAGAAGGATTTGACCTCAAGTCCAGAACTTCATCATCTGCATTGAAAGGGGACAAGTCAGATACATTAAAAGTAATACTAATATTGTACTCACCAGGTATATCTATTATATATGCATTGTCATTGATCTTCTCTAACACTTGGAATGGATCATCTTCCCTCGGTTGAAGTTTTGACTTTCTTTGTTCTGGGAACCTTTCCTTCCTCATGTGTACCCAAACCCAATCACCAGGTTCAAATACCACCTTTTTTCTTCCTTTGCTAGCTTGTCTAGCATAGCTTTCATTCTTCTTTTCAAGTTGAGACTTCACTTGCTCATGCAACTTCTTCACATATTTAGCTTTGGCCTATGCTTCTTGGTGCTTAAACTTAGAAATGTTAGGCATGGGCAGTAAATCAAGAGGAGTTAGAGGATTAAATCCATACACAATTTCAAAAGGAGAGCAATTAGTTGTGGTATGGATAGCTCTATTATAAGCAAACTCAACATGAGGTAAACATGCTTCCCAAGAATTAATATTTTTCTTTAAAGTAGTTCTAAGCAATGTTCCTAAAGTCCTATTGACTACCTCAGTTTGACCATATGTTTGTGAGTGACAAGTAGTAGAAAATAACAATTTAGTACCAATCTTACCCCACAAGGTCCGCCAAAAGTGGCTTAGGAATTTACTGTTTCTGTCACTTACAATGCTCCTAGGCAGTCCATGGAGTCTCACAATCTCCTTGAAAAACAAGTCAGCCATGTGACAACATCATCTACCTTCTTGCAAGGTAGGAAATGTGTCATCTTAGAAAACCTGTCAACAACAACAAACACATAATTCTTTCCACTCTTTGTTCTGGGCAATCCCAAAACAAAGTCCATAGAAATGTCAATCCAAGGATGTTCGGGAATAGGCAAAGGGGTATATAATCCATGAGGCTTAACTTTGGATTTAGCCTTTTTACAAACAATACAACGATCACAAAATTTTTGCACATCACACTTCATATGTAGCCAATAAAAATGTTCTTGCAAAATTTCCAAAGTCTTTAGAACCCCAAAATGTCCCATTAAACCCCTTTCATGTGATTCACTCACAAGCAACTCTCTTATGAAACATCTAGGCACACACAATTTATTTGCTTTAAACAAAAATCCATTATGCCTATAGTAACCATTTTCAAATAATTTTTCACATGCAGCAAAATTTTTAGCAAAGTCCACATCTGTCTCATACATATCCCTCAAAGATTCAAGACCAAACAATTTAGTTTCAAGTACAGAAAGTAATGTATGCCTGCTAGAAAGTGCATCAGCCACTACATTCCCTTTCCCTTTTTTATGTTTGATGATATATGGAAATTGTTCTAGGAATTCTACCCACTTAGCATGTCTCTTATTAAGCTTACCCTGTCCTTTTAAGTACTTTAAGGACTCATGATCACTATGAATGACAAACTCTTTGGGTAAAAGGTAATGTTGCCAAGTCTTTAAAGTTTTAACCAAAGAATATAATTCTTTATCATAGGTTGAATAGCTAAGGGCAGCCCCACTTAGTTTTTCACTAAAATATGCAATTGGATGTCCTTCTTGCAATAAAACAGCCTCAATACCCACATTGGATGCATCACACTCAACCTCAAATGATTTTGAAAAATTAGGCATAGCAAGAATGGGTGCATTAGTTAATTCATGCTTAAGAGTAACAAATGCCTCTTCTTTTTTTTTCACCCCACTGGAATCCTACGTTTTTCTTAATAACTTCATTTAAAGGTGTAGCCAATGTACTAAAATCTTTAACAAATCTCCTATAGAAACTTGTTAGCCCATGAAATCCCCTCACCTCACTCACAGTCTTAGGTGTTGGCAATTCTTGGATGGCCTTAACCTTTTTCACATCTACTTGTACCCCTTTAGCGCTAATAACATATCCAAGGAATACCACATGATCAGAATAAAAGATGCATTTTTCCAGATTGGCATACAATTGCTCTTTTCTAAGCACATTCAAAACAGATTGCAAATGCTCAACATGTAAATCAAGACTAGTGCTATATATAAGAATATCATCAAAGTATACCACAACAAACTTACCAATAAACTCCCTAAGAACATGGTTCATCAATATCATGAAGGTACTAGGTGCATTAGTCAAACCAAAGGGCATAACTAACCACTCATACAAACCATACTTTGTTTTAAATGCAGTCTTCCATTCATCTCCTTCTCTAATTCTAATTTGGTTATATCCACTTTTCAAATCAATTTTAGAGAACACGCATGAACCATACAATTCATCAAGAAGATCATCTAACCTGGGAATTGAATGCCTATACTTGATGGTGATGTTGTTTATAGCCCTACAATCCAAACACATTCTCCATGAGCCATCCTTCTTGGGTACTAGGATGACTGGTACATCACATGGACTCATGCTATTTCTCACCCAACCTTTGCTCATGAGTTCAGCCACCTGTCTTTCAATCTCCTTAGTCTCTTATGGGTTGCTTCTATATGTGGGCCTATTGGGTAGAGAAGCTCCTGGAATGAGATCAATGTGATGCTCAATCCCCCTCAACGGTGGCAAGCCATTCGGTACACTTGCTGGAAAAATATCTTGATAATCCTGCAAAAGAGACTTAATACAAGAAGACAATTCAGACTTATCAAATTGGTTAGCATGCAAAATTTGACTTTGACAAAACATTAAATAGAGAGATTGCCTTGCGCAAAACACCCTCTTTACCTCCTTTTCTCTTACTAAACAAAGGTGTTTGCCCTCAAGTGGTTCACTCTTTCTTTTTTCACTCTTTCTCTTTTTACTCTTTCTTCTCTCAAGTGTTTCACTCTTCCTCTCTACTATTATTTTTTCTCTCATTCTCACTTGATCCTGACACACCTCTTTAGGGCTCTTTGAGTATAATTTTTTTATCTTGGTGCATAAAAGAGATCTTGTTGGAATAGCCATCATGAATGGCTCTAGTATCAAATTGCCAAGGCCTCCCCAAAAGTATGTGGCTGGCCTCCATTGGAACTACATCACATAACACCTTATCCTTGTATTTCCCAATTGCAATATCCACTTCTACTTGCTGCCTTACTTGTACCTCATCATCTTCACTAAGCCATTGAAGTTTGTATGGTCTAGGATGTGTTTAAGTGGCTAAATTTAGCTTTGACACTAACCTAGCACTAGCCACATTGGTGCAACTCCCTCCATCAATAATCACCATGCATACCTTCCCGTCGATAGAACATCTAGTGTGGAAAATGTTCTCTCTTTGACTCTCATCTAAAGGCTTTAATTGACTACCCAACAACCTCCTAATCATTAACAAGTCTCCTTCCGTAGCCTCCAACTCTTCTCCACTTTCAAATTCTTCCTCTCCCTCACTAACTTCAGATTGACTTGTGTACTCTCCATTATCTTTGAGAAGAATTGTCTTCTTTGTAGGACATTCATAGGCATAATGACCCATACCCAAACACTTGAAACACTTCACTTCCCTAGTTCTCTTTGATGGATGATCAGCTTGTTTTTGAGGTGCTTTTCTCCAATTAGAAAATGAAGCATTGCTAGAGGAGGTATCCCCTTCTTTGTTGATTCTATCCTTCCAATTTGGAGGGTTATAGCTAGTAGAACTCTTCCTCACTGTACTTCTTCTTTTTAGTTGTTGTTCTACTTGAACTGCCTTGTGCAAAAGATTTTCCATCTCTACAAATTCTTGCAACTCTACTGCATCTCTAATGTTATTATTTAAACCATTAAGAAAGTGAGTCATAGTTACCTCAACATCTTCTTCAATTTTGGCTTGGATGATTAACATTTTCATCTCCTTGTAATACTCTTCCACCCCCTTGCTTCCTTGATATATTGTTTGTTGAACCTTACCCACTCAAGTGTTTGCACACAATTAGGCTTTTTTTCTATAATAATCACTCTTGCCTTTTTCCACTCATTCTCTGACTCAAGGTTCTTACAAAAATCCAAACAATCTATTATTAAGAATCACCTTGAAAATAAATAATCAGAAAGATTTATGTTTTTTCTTTTTTGGAAACTGAACAAAAAGTAGCAAAGAACAATTTTCCTACCAATAGAAAAACAAGGTAAGCACAAATGGTAAGGGAAGACAAACAATTACCACTTAGAAATGTTGTTAAACAAATAATTTGCACTGGATTTAAACAAGAACAACTAAGAATATATATTTTATTTGATCAATTTCGTTTTCTCTTTTTTTTCGGCAGCTTTCTTTTTTTTTTTGGCAGCTTTCCTTTTTTTTAGATTTTTTTTTCGTTTTTTTTTTGCTTTTTTTTTCTGGCCCTTTTTTTTAAAATAAAATAAGATGAATAGATAGTACCAGTGAACAATAACGCGCGATGAACAGTAACACAGGATGAATCCTAGCGATGAAATCGTGCTCTGAATACCAGATGATATGATCCTAACCCATAATTAATGGACTACTCGACGTTTGAGAATTAGGGTTTTAAGACGGCTGAAACTTCAGAATTATTTTATATAATAAAAATGCAAAATAAACAAAGAAAGATAGATATTAAAAGGAAGGCATTACACAAACAAGAATGTTTGATAAGTCAAGGATGATCGTTACACAAGAATCGAAGAATTCCTGATAAGATCGAGGATGCAAGGAAGAACCCTAGCAGAGCTTAAACTCACAAAAATATCAAATTGAATAATGATCCCTCCGTTCTCAATTCCTATAAGTTTAATACTAATTAGGTTTACCTAATACAAAATGGGCCTATAAGTAAATGGGCCTTGTACGAAATTATTTATTTTAAAGTCTATTACAAAATAAATGGGTCTCCTAGTCTACCAAGCAGGCTATACATGTTATCAGCTTCTGCGTTTGTTGGGCCGCTAACAATTCAGTCTCAAGCACATGGGCCACCTTGAGTTGTAATGCTTCTTGGGCCTTTCTGAATCTGCTCCTAATCATGGGTCCAATCATTTCATGGATTGGGTCTTGATTTTGATTCTTCTCATTATGGGCCTCATACTCTTGGGTTTTGATGTCCTCATCAGTTTTACACAGTTCTTTATCTATCTTTAGAAGCTTCTTCGAGTAACAACTTGATTTGAAATAAGGCATGAGTTACTTTGTCTTGAGACTTCACTTTTCTTCTTATAGATGAAGAGTCTTCACAAGACTTCGTCTGTCTTCAATCCTCAAAACTTCGTCTTGAGGCATATCTTCAGTATGTCAAGCAGTAGACGATAACTTTCTAGAATGTTGACTTTGAGGAATCAATCTTCGTCTGTACTTATTTCGACTGTCGTAGACTTGTAATGCTTCAATCTTATTCTTAATCCATTTGTTATATAATTATCAAAATCTTAGGATGTTAATCATCTTGATTTAACATTAATTTTAAATTTAAATAACATGTTCTTTAAAAGGCTAAAAAAAAATTAATATTATTCTAATTCCAATTCAATGCTAAAGTACGCTTTCATACAATGAAGTAGTAACCCAAATTACTTACCTAAATTGGTCCTAGCAAATTTCTAAACTTTCTAAAAAATCATTCTTGGTATCATATACCATACTCATCTTAATCTAGATGGAATCATCTTTAGAGTCTATGCAAACCATATCATCGAATATATTTTACCTTTTTTTTTTAACGGAGATAAATTTTCATCACGTTCAAAAAAATATAATTAATTTTTTGAATCGGTCCAAGCATTAAGTTTGGTGATTCATTAAAATTGAATCGGGGTGAAACTAATTATAAAATAATATTAAACAAAATATTATAATTTTACCATACTAAAAATTAAAGTATTATTTTATATTTTCTTAATATTCAAGGAACATATGAAAATTCAAATCAAGTTATAAACAATTATTAAGTAATACTAATAACCAAATTAAATTCATTATGCATTTAAATTATTGTTGTTAGAAACACAATTGATCTCTTAATTTATCAATATTTACAAAGAATTTTTTTTATGTTTAAGTCAATACGAGAATAATTAAAAGAGTTTATGAATGCACAAGACTATATTGAGAGTCTAATGATACTTTTTGAGAAATGTTTCCCTATTTATAAGGTATGGATATGTACCGAATATCTTAGGTCAAGAATTAATTATTTTAGTTTTTGAGGCTCACTAAATTAGACTAAATTTGACAATGACTATCGATGATATTACATATTTAATAACATGTGTCCGCTTATAGTTAACTAAACTCCTTAAAAATATATTGACTCTTATTATTATGAAATTGTGCACAAATATAAATATTTAATCACGTCGGTGCGGCGATACTCTACATAAGATAAATTAACACAAAATAAAGTAAAAATTATATCACCTTCACATATTAATTACATTTCTAACAACAATTTAATTTTTTTTTTATCTTTCATAGACTTACTCGTTAATGTATATAATTTACATGAACTATAAATAAATATTTACCTTATTTTAAAGTTAGCTTTCAAACAATAAGTTTTTTTTTTCTTTCTCAAATTTAGACTGAGCCAAACACAGTACAGTAGTATACCATGCTGTACCAAGTAGCTATTGCAGATTTTTAAGCAGCGATGATAAAGTAAAGTAACAGAGTTTCACATTCACATGCATAATGTTTGTGGGTTGTGCAACGTTTGTGTATGACTCACCTAAACCTATATATGCTATGTAAGTTGCTACCTAACCTATGATACTGCCAAATAAGTTGAATGAATGAGATTTGGATTCTGGATCAACTTTTTTTATCCTAGATGCAGTTAAGAGGGAGAACAGAAGAATAAATAGGTTATGTATAATTTTTTTTTTTAAAAAAATGGGACTTTCGCAATTAAATTTTAAAGATAATTTAAATATATTAACGTCGTTAAATTTTTTATATTATTATTTAACCATTAATTGTGATATATAGCAAAATTATTGAATATTATAATAGTTACCAGGTTGTTGATGACTAATGATTTATTAGATGAAATGATTAAATTAAACGCACAATAAAAAAATTGCAATTTGAAATTGTTAAAATCTCAAATAACACACATCAAATCAAACAAACTCAAGTAAAAAAAAAAAAAAAAAAAAAACAACACTGATCGACCAAACAACATGTAATTATACATATCCACACTAGTACTTGTAGCATTGTTTTGTTTTATTTTATTTTATTTTTTACGTGCATGTAGCATTGTTTTCTAACTAGTATTAATTTTTTTATCAAAAAATAATTTACCTAATTAAAGTTTGTGTTCAAAATCTGTAATCTCCCCATTATTGAATATAAGAAAAAAAAACTCATATATTAATCATAAATATAAGTAAACCTCAATTATTTCTAACTCACATAATATTACTATCTCCAAAATACTCAATTCAATTAATATTTAATTTTTCATAACTTTTATACATGTTCTTAATAAGTTCTAATCAAAGATATTTTAATTAAAAAATTAATTTTTTAATTAAAATCAATACAATTAAATGGTGCTAATTAGATTTCTTAATTACCATAAATTAATATAATTTTTTTCTTATATTCAAAACGTTACGAGTATGAATAAAAAAATGTAAAAGCATCAAACTGTAATTTTAATTTAAAATTAATATAAAAACACATGAAATACCAATACATCCATTTTAATAAAGTTAATATTAAGTAATTTTTTAGGGTATTAACTAAAAACTAAAATAAAAAATATTCTCATTAAAATACATAAAAATATGATGTTCAAAATTTATTTTATATTTTTCTATAATTTATATAATAGATATTTTTTTATATTTTTTAAATATAATAAAATAAAACATTCTAATAATAAGTAAATCTCAAAAAAAAAAAAAAAAAGAAGAAGAAGAAGAAAGATAATGGATATCCCTCATTATCTCACATCATTATGAATCTAGTTGGGCAAAGTGCCAACCATGGATGAAAGTGCCTAAGTGGCTTATAGGCCCTACTAGTTGTTGATCCGGGCTACTATGAGGCAATATTAGGGTTAGGCTATGATCATGACCTAAACTTCATAATAGACACACTCTCTAGCTACCTATCTAGCTAGGTCTATGACCCCATTTTTAGGGTATAGGTACCTATGTTCACCCCTTCCCTATACTTTTTACATTTTTGTTTTTCAAGTATTATTATTTCTTTGGGGAATGATCTCAGCCTTTTCCTTACAGAACTGCCTAAACTTGTCCCCAAATTCAATAACAAGCCATTAAAACTCTTTACTCTTAACTGTAGACAAGTTGAATATTGCATGAATGTATGTTATTTAAAGCTAATTTGTTATATGTTTACATCTACTTTTTTGTCTTAATAAATAAATAATTATGTGTGCTTTAAATTTGATTATATAAAGAGTTTAATAGGTATGATTTTTACACACATTGCAGTTTCATTTCAATTTTAAATATTGAAACAATTGTTGTAACTTTTTTTTAATTTTTTTTAATTAAAATGTTAAAATGAACAATAGACATCACGTGAACATTTACTGCTATATTGTTTAAGATTATTGCATATATATCTTTTCTAAGCTTTAAAACATTCAAATTTTATCTTTAAATTCATAGTAAACCTTTAAAATATTTTTTAATAATTAAATATACTTCATTACATATTTATTGTTTGTTTCATTTTCCCTCTTATTATCATATTTTTGTCCCATTTCTCTGTTTTCTTCCTTACATTACTTCCCTTATTTTATTTATTCAGGGATTAACAATAATTGAAAAAAATATGTATGAGTCATATGACAGTAACTTTTTTTATTTTTTTCAAAAAGTAACTTTTTTGGACTGAATGCCTTGGCAGTTAGCATATCAATCTTATTCAAAAACCAATAACTTTTTTGAAAAAAAAAAAAAAGGTGAAAATATCATTTTAACATTTATAGCCATGTTTGCAGCTTGAAGGTGCATGTGTGTCTGGTATAACTTTGGAAAATCAAATTGGTTCCATATACTTAAGATCACATGAATTAGTCTATTTTTGTTTTGGTTCCAAACATTACTCCTTGTATATCTTAGTTTTTCCAAGAATATGCTGAAAGTAAATTAACAATGAAAATATAATAATGAAATTTAAACTTGTTTAATTATTTAAGTCCTTTGTCATGAATCTTCTCAGAAATTGAAAGTATGGCACTATAATTCAAATGATATCGGCCCATCACAAAATTCACTTGAAATTAAGAAAAAAAATGCTTAACTTTTAAATTAAAATGTATTTTTTGTAAGCACATGAATCAATATAAATAACCTAAATAGTATAATTGATGTACGTAGACACTTTGGAATTATAAAAGCAATCATAGTCATGATATAAATATAAAAGGGTAAAATATGATTTTAATTTTCTAAAAATAATTAAATTCAATTGTTATCTCATAATAATTTTTGTCTTATTTTAATTTATTTAGCTAGCTTGAAAATGCATCATCATTGTTTCTCATAATAGTTTAAACATTGTTTTACAAATACATATTATTAAATTTTTGTCTTGAAAATAAAAAATAATACATTTCTAAATTTGAGAGATTAAAATAAAAGAAATTACTTTGTGGTTAGTCCTAGTGTTAATTAATCGGCCACCGTAATAAATAATTATATATTTTTTAAAAAATAATTATGATAATTATATATTTTTTAATAATTATTATATATTTTAAAAAAGTATATAACAATTTAACTCTAAAATATATAAATACGTAATTGGTTAATGGCATAAAGTTGATGATGGAGTAATATTTAAAAATAAAACGGACCAAAATTTAAGAAATTAAAAGTTAATTTAAATTAAAAGTAAGAGATGCAGAAATATTTTATCTAAAATATTACACTACATGTAAAAGTGTCACAAAATCAAAATGTTGATGACATAATATTTTTGACAAGAAATGTAACAATGTGTTGATAGTTTTTGATAATAATTACTTGTTGAGTTTCCAGCAAAACAGAAAGCAATGATGAAGGTTCTTCAGCAATGCATTCAGAGAAAAACGTGCAAGAAACTGCGCAGTTTAACTGCAATTGCAGGCACCACATGCAGCTCAATTGCATTATGTGTCACAAAACTTCAACAACAGTGACAATCCAAAAATCTGTTAATTAAGCTGAGTTTCAGTGTCAGAAAAAAATCTGCAGCAACAGTGAAAAAAAATTTAAACAAATAACTCCTTTTCTCTCGTACCAAATTAATATTTAATATGAAAATTTTCAACATGAATGAAAGAATAATAATATAGTGTAATAAAAATGAACAAAATTAGAGTTAGTTAAAACTTTTGTCTTTCATTTTGTTGAAATTTTTATTTTCAATCTTTTAAATTTAATTTTTTTATTTTTAAGTCTCTCAAATTTTTTCTCATTATTTTTAATCTCTTTTATTAATTTTTTATAAAGAAATTAAATGAGTATTATTTTATTATACTGGTTAGAATAAATTCTTTCATAATATAAAACTGAGAGAATAAAAAATTTAAAATCTTGTTAACTAGTATCATATAATATTTAATATATTAATCATGAATAAGTAAAACAAAAGGATTAGATAAATTATCAGGAAACAGTTACTAATTTTTCCTATTTAAAAAACACACACTTCAAAGGATGATCATATACTACACTTTTCCATGGCAGAGAATCCAATCCCAATCACATTCTCATCTTCTCCTAACATTCTTCTGTAAAATCTCGGCATCCAACACAAAACCTCAAAAACATAAACATCATAAACTTCAACACCTTTTCATACACACATAAAAAACATAAACAACCTCTGAAATCTAAACCTAAAAGAGTTCTCAAACGTTGTTGATCCAATGAACATGTTAGGCCTTAGAGACCTAGTTCTCATAGCTCCAACCCCTTCTCCACTTCACCATCATCACCAACACCAACATCAACACCAACCCATTTCAGCTGAACACCATGGAAACCTTCCTTTACCTTCACCAGCTTCTCTCAGTGTTGGTCTTGGCATTTTCCCTCTCTTAACCATGCCATCACACAACACCAACAATGATGTTCATCATGTTCAAGTTCAAGACTGTGCCAACAACAACAACAACACCAACCACAACACCAACGACAACAATTATTGGAACCTCAAGATGTGTGGCACTGAAGTGATTTCAACAAGAAAAGCTGTGATGAACGTGGAAGATGAAGGAAGCAATAAGCATATGTTGGAGAGTGAAGAAAGTGGTGGTGAATTCAGAGTGTGCCAGGATTGTGGCAACAGGGCTAAGAGAGATTGCAGTTATAGAAGGTGTAGGACTTGTTGCAAAGGACGTGGCTTTGATTGCAACACTCACGTGAAGAGCACGTGGATCCCTGCGTCACTGAGACGCTCAGGTGGTGGTGGTGGTGGTAGTGGTGACGGTGACAGTGATGGCAGTGCTTCTAAGAGAATAAGAACTATAGGGTCATCAAAAAATGTTGATGCTACCTCACATAGTTCCACTTCCAATGCTACCCCAACAAAGAGCTTTAGTTTAGATACCACTTGTCAACAAGGTGATTTCAATTTTCTCCTCTAATTTCATATCTTCAAATTATGATGTTTGACGCATTTTTGCAAATTATCTAGTTAAATACTTATATGATATAGATTTCAAGTAAGTTTGCCTTCGTTTATTTTTTTCTAATATTTTAAGAAATCATGGATAAATGTAGCAGATGTTGGTACAATCTGAAAATCTGACTCTAGACGGTTTTTTAGAACTTTGATATGAAGATTTAAAATTGAGGTCGCAATTGCAATTTTGTTGTAGTTCTTAAAAATTGCAGACAAATAAGATTGATGATCTGATATTAATTGTGCAAACTTTGATATTGTGGCCAAATTTGTGATCATGGCTTAGAGTTTTATGTATGAAGTTGATAATAAGGTTTAATAAAACTAGTTAGAAAAGCATTTTTGATTAATTTTTCTAGTACTTATAAAAATAAGTTTGGAAGGTTATAAATCATTTCTTTCTTTGGATGTGTATTAAGTGATTGTGTTGAAATTGCAGATGCGGGTTTTAAGCAATCTTTGCCACGGCATGTTCGTGCACCTGCTGTGTTTAGGTGCCATAGAGTCTCTGCTATAGGGAGTGGTGAAGATGAGTTTGCATACTTGGCCACAGTAAATATTAGTGGCCATGTGTTCAAGGGTTTTCTGTATGATCATGGTGCTGATGCCAAAAATGATGTGCCTAGTGTTTCAGAACTGAAATTGGGAAACAATGGAAGTGGAAAGAGCAGTAATAATAATAACAATAATAATAGGGAATGTTCTGGTTCTGCATTTGTGGTTACTACTGGTGCTTACCCTGCTTCTGTTTGCTGAGATTGTATCAAGGTACAAAATTATTGAGTTTGCTTTACTTTAAGTAACATATTCTGCACCCTCTTTATTATGGCTGTTCAAATAATTGCTTCATGTTTGAGCAACTTATATAAGAAAAAAATGTTAAATCTGCTTTGGTTCTCTCAATTTTATGTATGTTGTAATTGATTTAAGTTTCTGGATTTTAAAATAATGATTATGATTCTTGTATTTTAAGTTTTTAACTGTTATTATTTTAACCGTTAACCAATGACAATTTAGGTTACTTGTGACTTCTAAAAAATAGTTGAGATAAAATTCAAATGTGATTGGTTGACAAATATTAAAAATCTGTGCAGTTTACACCATCATCATGTAGTTAGTTAAATTCTTTTTATAATTGACGAGTTTTGTAAAGTTTTTATAATTAGAGAGTAAACTCACCTATTATGGAGGAGTAAAAATATATAGACTAAGACTAATATTAGGAAAAATTGAAGGAAGTGAAACAGATTTTAAGCACCATAAGAAAGATAACTGAATTTTACTGCATCTTATGCAATGATTCTTGGGTGGTGTGAGAATTTTTCAGTTAAAAAGTTCACCATGCTGGTTTTTACTTAGCATAAGCATGGAAAATTCTTCTATCTCATCACTTTAGTAACATAGTGACAATTTTTTAGCAATGAATTGAACTAATGGGAGAAGAGTAATCATGATAACAAAAAGAAAAAAGAGAGGAAGAAGTAGAATTAGCACAACTTGCCCCTAATACTGTAGTGGTTACCCTGTATGAGTGAATCTACAAAGGAAGGATAAAAAGAACAGTGCAATTTGCATAAAATTATCATAACCCATAAGTGTTCACTTTTATGCATTGGTTAATTTCAAGAATAGTAGTAGTGACTTTAAAGATGTCACTTTCAATCAAAGGACAAATGGACAAAGAATGCATGTACACTTTTCAATGTGCATTGAGAGTGTGTTGCATTTCCACTACCACATTCTAATCTGTTACATTCATGCGTGTCATTGAACAAGATTCAACTGCACTTTGTCCACAAATATTTTTCTCACATCTAGCAAGTAGCAACCACATCATCTTTTGTTTTAATATGCTTTTCCTTTAAAGTTTTTGACTTTTTGTATTTACAACAGTTCATAAGAAATTGACAACTCTTATCTCCATTTCTCTTCACCCAAAAGTTATTTTATATATATTTAGTATGACTGTAATATGATGTAAAAAAAGTTAGATGCATTTTATTAACTGTTTTAATATATATAATTTAGTTTTACTCTAAAAATTGTATTTTTTTATGTATTGTTATTATTATCATTATGTGTTCATTGATGTAGGTATGGAGGAAATAGTTATCTAGATAAAGAAATAATTTAAAATTTTTTCATAACATCTTTTTACTTATATATTATTAGATGAAAACATTGAATACTCTATCTTTTTAAGACAAGATCTCTGTTTATTTTTATTTAATTTTTTCTTTATAAAGTATTAGAAAATTAGAATAAATATATTGCAAAAGAATAAAATTACTCTTCTTACTTCTCTTTTATTCCTTTCATTACTCAATTTTCTTAAGGAATGAAGGCATTTTCTAGAAACTATGACATCTCATAGACTATATCACATCTAGCAACAAAGCAACATGACCATTATGTAATTGTTATACTTTTTCTTCTTGGCCTTTCATTAGACTTTATACCTAGTTTGGTAGGAATGTTTAGGTTTAAGTTCACCATTTGAAATTTGGGTTGATTCCAATTTTTAATCATGATGAAGGGTAAAAGAACACCACACTCAATTTTGAGTCTATGTTGAGTGCCAAAATTTTCACTTCAATTCCCATCATCTCTTCTAAGCCCACCTATGGCAATGTCAAGTGTCAACCCACTTTTATGTTGTGTTACATTTTCTTGCATACAACAATTTCCTTGTTAAATCTTCTCATCTTGCACCTCAAATTATTAGAAAAGGACTTTGTACCCTCATTTTAATTGCTTAATTTAGCAATTGATGGTGTCTTGACATCATTCTTGTCCATGTTTTCCGTTGTTGTGAGAGTGAAATGCCTTAAAAAGAAAAGGATAGAGTAAATGCTCAATAAAGTGAAAATTAAGGATGTGAAAGAAAGTAGAGGAGGGGGGAGGTAGTGGGGAATCCTGAAATAAGAGTATGAAAAAAGTACATCAGTAACTTGTTGACAATTTTATAATAAGAAATGCTTTACAAGGGTAACAACGTATTTGAATACAATTTCTTTTATTAGTTAAAATTTATTAAAAATTACAAAATTTGTATAGGTTTCTTGCCTCGTTTAATGAGTCTCATTAGCAATTTTATATATTTTAATCAATTAATAATAATAAACATGTTAAAAAATAGTGTGTTGTGTAATAATTTTCTTATGATTTGATTATATTTATGCCATTTATTTAGTTGTTTTAATCTTCCTATTCAGAACTGAAATTGGTGTTTGTTAGGGTGCTTGTGTTGTTTTGACTTTTTTAGTTGCTTTATTTTTAAATTTTTAGTTTTTTAAAATATAAAAAAGTATCTATAACTATAAATCATTAGTTAATTTACATGATAATGACAGTATTATACACTTAACTATAGCACAGTAGAATTTATCAAATTACTGAGTTTGATTATTTGAGGAAATTTCAAAAGATGAAATGAAGATATTTAGGGAGATTTTAAAATTGATAATATGAATATGCTCAAAACTTCATTTTATCCCCTAAATCCCAAAACTCTATACATGTTTAAAATAGTTGAAGAGGAATACTTTTAGAATGTTCATTTATATTGCTTCACAACAAATAATTAGCTCTCTTATGCTAAAATGGACTAAAGTGTAGTGTTATTGGAAAGGGAATGTTAGCATGAAAGGAATAATATAATACTTGCATATTACATTTTACTTGAATTTAATAACAAATTTACAACAAATTATTACTCAAAATAATTTAAATTTGTTTTAAAATAATATTTCTTAAGTTAAAACTAAAAAAATTAAAAACTTTAAAAGAAGTGCTACTTTCAAATTGGAGTTGGTTTACATTGGGAAGACAAATTAGACCAAAATAAGTAGCTATATAATTCTATTTTATTGCCTTAACTCTCATATTTTGGTCAAAAGTAATTGGTCAAACTGCAAAGTTTTTCTACTCTGTATTATTGTTGGTAACTTTTCATGAGGGCTAACTAACATATATAAACCTTTTATTTGCTAAGGACAGGTCATAGGTCTGTTTTGTTACACTCTCAAGGCAACTAGTTCATTATGCTGTTTAGGCAGGGAAAATTGACAATACATGGTCTTGTTATTATGTAAATTTCTTTTCAATAGAATGTTTATATGCCATATACATAGGACCTAGTTTCAATTTTATGTGTTGTTGATCAGGATTTTGTTAATTAAGGGCTTAATTGAAATCTTATTTGATCTCAATAGACAATAGTCATAAGGGTTTTTATATGGGTGAAACTAGTATTTTAAATATTCTCTTTTTAATACTTTTTAATAATTGATTGATATTTATTAAATGTCATGAATTTTGATGAATTTAACAATCTATGAATTTTTTTTTACTAGACTCAATAAAAGTTTTAATTTTTAATAAGGGTTTTATTGACAGGTGTCCTTGAGATTAAAATATATATATATATATATATATATATATATATATATATATCTAATATGTAAATTAGATATGAATGTGAAAAATATTGAGCATCATCTAAAAATATCTTTTCTCTTCCAATTTCTCAAAAAAAAAAAAAAATTTACTTGTGAAGATATGGTCCAAATAGGAAAATAATTAAGCAAAGTCATTAATATCCTATATCAACATCACTAGGCAAAAGAAATTCAATGAATGAGGTGATGAGATTATTAAGACTAAAGTAAAAATTAATGAAGATGATGCAATATATTGATGTGCCATGTTCAATGACGTGAAGTCTTTAATTAGCTATTACTTTATCAATTTTTGTATAAACTTCTATATGGGTATTTAATATTTTAATGATTTTATAATTCATTATTTATATATGTCTAAAGTGAAATCTTCTCATATTCAAATTCTTGATATTTGCATATTTACATATTAGAATAATGCAAGTTATGCTATTAGCTAGATAGTTATGACTTTCAACGTGAATCCATGTTTTTTTTAAAAAATAAATAAATAAATTAGGTGAGTTAGATCTTGATAATTTACAAAGTCTAATGAATTTAAAAATAACCAATGATTTTTTACAAAATTAATTTTCATAATTTGTTTTGTGCTTTTTGTAATTTTTTTTTTTTTACATTGAATTTGTAATGTACATTTAATCTGCATTACAAACGAGTTTTAGAAAGTTATGTTACGTTACAAAATTTAATAATATAAATTCTATTTTTTATTTTAACCACTTAATTATTGTTATTCTAGTGAATATTTAACTGCACAAACTCACATGGAACGTCTTAGAAACAAAACAATATGAATTCAAATAAAAGATGAAACATTAAAAAAAGGAAAATTGACGATAAATAATACTACAATAATATTAACAATTATAATTTTTCATTTCCAAAATTTTAAATAAAACCAGAATGTCATAACCTTCAAAATAAAATATAAATATTTATTATATATTTTTAAGTTTAATTGCATTTTTCTACCAAACTTTTATACCGAATTTTGGTACTTACACATTTTTGCAATTTTTGTCACGTTTCTCTCTAATTTCGCTATTAATCCTGTTTTTTTAACAGTAATATTAATATAAAATATCCATTAACTTTTTTCTAATTCCTATAAGGAACTATCTTCAATGAAATCTCTCATTTCAATTTTTTTTTCATTTTCATAAACACGATCTTGAAATTTTGCTTAGAGATCTAAATTGAATATCATTTATACCAATGATTTGTTAGTAATTCAGCTTATATTTTATTTTATTAATTTAAGAAAAAATAAAAAATATATAACAATAGAAAGAGTTGAACATAATTGCATTAATGTGTCAACTGACGTTTGGTTTGGGTTTGTATATAATTAACTCAAAGTTTATATGTAAACGTAATTTGATGATAGAAAAATATTACTACAATATATTATACAAATCACACATCAACATGACTTTATCAAAATAAATTTTATAAAAATGAAAACAAACTTTCAATACATGATTTATAATCAAATAACAATATGTGTATGATTCTTTTCGTATTATTGTTTAGTTCAAGCTACCGAAAAGAAGATTTAGACGTGAAATTAATCTACAATCCACTAAAATTTGATGTAATTTACTCTGAACGTTGAAACTTTATTTCCGTAGTTTTTTTTTTTTTTTTTAATTATCAATGGCTACAAGTCTTCTGAGAATGCCTTGTAGTCATTTCTGAATGTCAAATCTGAGGTGCTCAATTTCAGAGTTGAATACATGAAATGAAATAGAGTGGCAAGAAAATGAGGACCACCCTCTCAATTTAGTGGCCTACGTAATTTTTTCACTATGTCACTATCAACACTTATAGTTAGCCATTCACTTGAACATTAATTTCGATCAGATTAAATTTGGTATTTTTTGAAATTTTAAGTTGATGATTAATTAATATTTACGTGATTTCTCTAGGAAATTTGGGTCAAGTCTAACTAGACCCTACGAATTCAGTTTATATTCCACGTGTAGATTTTATTTTTAGGTGATCAAGAATTTCGTATCAATATTAAAATTTCAATGTACCCGTCCCATATCTAGGATTAGATTTTTCGACCAACTATCTAACTCAACATCTTCATCCATTTTAAGATAAATTCTAATATCATCTTAAAATGGTGGTTTGAGCTCAATTTAACCCATGAAACCGACTTGTCCATATTCACAATAACACAATCATAATCATCATCTGGATGTTAAACTGTTGATGTTAAACAGTTCAATTTGTTGCACTTCATCTTCTGCAGTCATCTGTGCTTCAGATGAATCTGTTGAGATTGACATGAATGGAAACAGAGACAAGGGTTGTCACTCTGATTTTAACTTGTTACTCATGTATGTGTATCTCAGTCGAATCCCGCGGAGCATTGTTTCCCATTTTTTTTTATTAATTAATAATTTAATTGTTTTTCTATTGAACAAAAATTAGGCTGAGCCAATCAACTTTATCTGTTGTAGTTCTGAAAAGAATGGTTGTTGTATTGTATCACATTAACTCATGGATACTTGTAAATGCTGACGGTTGAGTTGATTCAAAGGACCCTCTGTAGGACAATTCTCGCACAGAAACGCTGGTTTGGGTTATTTCATCACACTCTAAATCTTTTCCATCCAAGAAAGGTAATCAGTGCAAGATGGTTGAGTAGTTTAGAAATCTAGTTTCGACGTGTTTGGGGTGTGTGAGATACTATTTTCGTATGTACAGGAATGACGATGATGATGGAGATGAAGTCATTTCTCTGTGAAGTAAAGATCTTGAGAGGCATTCTCGTGGTGATTTCTCTTTGGCTGTGATTCAGGCCAATGTAGCAATGGAGGATTATAGCCAGGTTGAGTTTGGTTCTGATGCTATCTATGTTGGAGTTTATGATGGTCATGGTGGTCAAGATGCTGCTCATTTCATCAGAGAAAACCTCTTCAATGTTGGAGTTTATGATGGCCATGGTGGTCAAGATGCTATCTTTTTTGGCAACCCCATTTGGGAACTCCTGTGAACAATCTCAACTGCTTCCTGATTATACTTGCATCAGATGGACTTTGGGAATACTTACTAATCAGGAAGCAGTTGAGATTGATTGTTCACAAAGAGTCCTCAAGTGGGGTTGCCAAAAAAAAAGATAGCATCTTGACCACCATGGTCATCATAAACTCCAACATGGAAGAGGTTTTCCCTGGTGAAATGAGCAGCTTTTTGACCACCATGACCATCATAAACTTCAACAAAGATAGAATCAGAACCAATCAGAACCAATCTCAACCTGGCTATAATCCTCTATCGCTACATTGGCCTGAATTACAGCGAAAGAGAAATCACCATGAGAATGTCTCTCAAGGTCTTTACTCCCCGGAAAAGCGACTTAGTCTCTATCATCATGGTCATTCCTGTACATGCGAAAATAGTACCACACACACCCCAAACACGTCGAAACTAGATTTGTAAATCACTCAGACATCTTGCACTGATTACCTTTCTTGGATGGAAAAGACGTAGAGATTGCTGAAATAACCCAAACCACAGTTTCTGTGTGAGAATTGTCCTACAAAGAGTCCTTTGAATCAACTCAACCGTCAGCATTTACAAGAATCCATGAGTTAATGTGATACAATACAAGAACCATTCTTTTCAGAATTACAACAAATAATGTTGATTGGCTCAGCCTAATTTTTGCTCAATAGAAAAACAATAAAATTATCAATCAATAATAAAAAAAAAAAATGGGAAACAAATGCTCTGCAGAATTCGACTGAGACACACATACATGAGTAACAAGTTAAAATCAGAGTGACAACCCTTGTTCCTGTTCCATTCATGTCAATCTCAACAGATTCATCGATATTGATGACCCGTTAAATAGAAGTAAGAGTTGAACATGATATTAGGCAGTTATGTGACGTACTACTCTTTTGCCTAACCACCCAAAAATTAGGGCCACGAAAGAGGATGCACATTTGTGATGGACAATCAATTTTCTAATCCTCATACTTCTTTACCAGGAAAAAGATAAACATAAAGAAAAAAAAAAAAAAAAAAAAAAAAAAACTTGAGGTAGTGAACCCAAATTCAAACTGTACATGTATGCAACAAAATCATTAAGATTATTTACGTAGAATATATATATATTTAGAAAAATCAACATTTATATTTATACCAATCCACCAATCTTTAATCTAAAAAAAAATTCCTTGAAGCTAATATGAGCAATATACTAAAAGGGTTTTGTCTTTAAACAAAATAAAAAATAAAAATTGTAAGGTTGAGCAAAAATACTGAATTGACAGAGAAATATCCAAATTGAAAAATCAATAAACCGGATTTAATTATGAAAACAGTTTAAACAAACTAAATTGAACTAATTTTTGTTCATTTCACTTCTGTTTAGAAGTTTAAACTAAATTGTTATTAAATTAAACTAAACTGTAGTTGGAACTGAACTATTAAATCTTAACATCACTCTACCAACCATCTATGCAAAATATCAATTCAACAGTGTTCTATCATATGATTGGCATATAATCAAATTCTTACAATATGATAGGCATAAATTTGACTCCAAATTTATATGCATGGAAGTGAATTAATTAAAGATTTCAATCTCTTTAATTTCCGTTCCTCAAAAAAACGATTCTCTAACTCTAGACAGATAAGTACTTAACAAATATTTGACAAATACTTCTTTTATTTTATGTTTAATTGCAGTTTATGTTTCCAAATTCTCATCAGATAATTTTTGCCCTCAAAGTTTTACCATCTCACAGTTTTTATGCTACATTAAAAAAATTGCTATATTTAAGCAGAAAATGTTTACACAATTATCTTAATTGTGATGATTTAATTGGAAAAACTATCATAGAATATCTTATCTATAACAGTTTTACTACATGTGCATGTGAGTAACACAATTGCGAAGATATGAAATGTTGGGAGTTCAATCCGCTGGGAAAAAATTAAGAGGAAAACTTCGTGAAAATGTGAAAGTATAAAGATATAGATACAATTAAACATTTATTTTAAGAGAAATATTCGATAATCAATAATAAAAAAAAAAGTCAACCAGACAACTATTTCATAAAATGTTTAAATTTTTGGTATTTCTTTTTTTAATTTTTCTTTTTCTTCACTTTTTTTACATTTAGTATTGTTCCTCGCCACCAAACATTTCTCTTATTTTACTACACACTTGTAAATCATGTTGGGAACTGTGAGAAACAACCAATGCTGATCTTACTCTAACACATGCCCCTATATAAATGGTTCCATTAAAATTACACTTTAGGGTGGAAATACAAAAGAGTAGGTTCGTGTCTCTAAGAAAAATTCACCAAGCAATGTTGTCCCGTGACCTTGCCTTGAAGGATTACCTAGTTCAAGCAAGAAAAAAACCTCTAAAATTATTTGGTACTTAACAAGATTTATAACACTTTAGCCATTAGTAAAAGAATATCAACATGTAAAGTTCCTCATTAGCTTGAAAGTTCTTCACATTTCTGTTGCCAATCTATTGGAACCTAGCAATGTTGTTATACATATGAAGCTGTTGTTTGAAAGGAGGATAAAATGAATTTAAAAAATAATAGAGACATGAACAACAATATTTGATTGCCTACAACTTTTCTTTCAATAAAGGGTCACAAAAGAACCACAGCATGCAAAAGATGCACCACTACACAAAATCAAGTGTTCCTTAACTTGTATCAAATTCCTTCCTAAGATGGCCAGGATGATCCATACATTTCTGTACACAAATTTTAATGCCCTTCACTTCATTTTCTTTACATTTTTATTCAGCACTGAGACCCCAGAGACTCACCTGGGATATTATATATAGGTAAAAAAAAGAGGTTACAAAAAGAATATTTTCCAATGTTGTTTGACCCTTTCTGTTGATTCATTTACAATTGGAGAAAGCCTTGTGTAACTGTGAACAACATTGATCTACACCACTACAAGATACATTAGCTGTGACTATAATTAATATAAATTTCACAAACTGTAAAAAGGGGGTGAAGATGAACAAATTTCAGAAACATGTAACCCCTCCTCTTGTCTATATCACAAAATACCCTTCAACTAATGTGTTGGTGGCCATTTTGTGCATGGAAATCAATGTGATGGTTAGTGTTGTCACTGCAATTTGAATGTTTAGTCCTCTACAAAAACTCTGAAGATGAAATCCCGAAACCGTCTTGAGTATAGCCTTGGATCAACCGCTGAGATTGATGTTGGATCATATTGGAATGATTTGTAAGCATGCTCAAGCTTCTTACTGATGTCATAGTCTTGCAATATGTCGATGATCCCAAAAAAGAGGATAATCTCATAAAACTCCCCTGTTGGTTCTCCAACCAGCTGAGGAGTGTCACAACTTTTTCGCACTGTCATTTCGGCTCGCGCTGGCATGTTCATTCCTAATTGAATCCACCTGAAACATGAAAGAGAATGCAAATATTATCAGAAAGTGCAATGCAACCATTTCTAATTGAAGAGAATCCAGGTATGAATCTATGATAGTAAAAGCTTGAGTGTTGGTGCAAGATAATATGATAGAATAGAAATTAAACTGTGACTTCTGAGTTAAATAGGATTGTTGCATCATCCAAATAGTAACTGCAGAATAATGCATGTTGATTTGGTCAAAACTTGGCTATCAGAAAGAGTTATTGAAAATTTGGAACTTCTGTCATAATGCATTGATAGACTATACCGACTAGGATCTACTACAAGATGATCCACATCCACGCCGGAAAGACGGGGGGCTCCGTCGTCAAAGTTACCCTGGCCTGCAATGTAAGTTAATGTATTCAGAAAATTTCAAGTTGAAAATACAACTAAGAAAAAACCATGTAAGACAAGGTATAACCAGTTGGGGTTTGAGGGCCTGGACTGTAACCAGTAGGAGTAACGGCTTCGCTACACGTATTTCCTCGAAAGTGAAGACCTACCAGCATACTGTAATCCATAATCCTCTCCTGTTCCAGGAAGTCACAGTCCCTATCCACTTGCCTGCACAAATGAATGTTAGAAAGTATAGTCATGTTCTATTGACAGCTGAAGCTATTAATACATTATAAGGACAAAACTCAAGTAATGTTCTTTCAGCATTGTTTTTGCTCTTCTCCAATCAGAATTGGAGTTACACCTTGGTAATCTGCATAATCATTAAATACAGTTCTGACTATGCATATTATCAAGGTGGAACTCCATTTCTCATTGAGAACAACACAAACTAACTGAAGAACTGTACTGTTTTCTCCATAATATAATATGCTTAATGAAACAAATGCTGGTATAGTGCTTAATGTATGAGACAAGAAGTGATCAAGTACCTGCAAAATTCTTGAAACCAAGACTTCCGCAACCGAAATATATAGTTTAGATCAAGGTCCTTGAGAGTTGTTGTAGGCTCTATTTCTGACTCAGGTTTGTCAGTTGTGCGACCAAAGGTTGAACCTTTTAAGTCAAAGCGCCTATGGATGGTGTATTGTGAGCAGAATAGATTTCCCATGATGACAAATCGAACCTGAAATTTATCAAGGACAGTCAATTACAAATTTTTGTCAAAGAAGAAAGTCCATACAAATCTCAGGCATTACCTTTTTCTGTGCAGTTCCGGTTAGCTTAACACAATGGAGGCCAAAGAACTTGGTGACAAGAGTGTTCTCAAAAGCCCGAACATGTTTGTAGTAACCAGGTAACATTCTCAAGAAAACCTGCAATCATTTTACATAGTCCTGAATGAAATATCTTTTAGTAGATAATAAAAAATAACCTTTGTAATGAAGCAATAACCAAAAACTATCGAATCAAACACACCTGTTTGAAAAAGATTTTAAACTAGATCAAAAACAGACAGGACCAGTTTAAATAAATTTCTCAAAAATAAAACAAATACTGCTCATAAGTTAAAATCAATTTATACACCTCAGCTTTTAGAAGTTTTCTCATCTAAACTCTTTATAAGCTGAAGTGCATAACTTGATTTTAACCGATGGAAGAAGTTTGATTCATTATAGTTCCTTGTTTCTTCTTGCTATTTAGTTCTAAGTATTGTTTCACTATTGCTCTGAAAACTCAGGATTACTGGTCAAACTTTCTAGTTCTTGAAAAGCAAGGTTGAGTTAAGTTAATGGTTAGGAGAATTACAAAACCTCAAGGCTTATATTATATGTAGCCAACTAAAAGGAAACTCACTTTTACTTCAGATTTCTTCATGGTCTTGATCATGTACCGGTCATCATTGGTTAAATAAAAAAAGCTTCCACTTTTTCCAGGGGATGAGAGCTCCCGAAGGGCATCATTCCCACACAATGATATCATGTAGTCAGCAGGATCCACTTTGAACAATTTTCTTAGAGCCCTGCAAACATAGGTGAAACAAATCATCAGGATCAAAGAATTAGGATAAATATATAAAGCTCCAACAATCAGAGACTCTTTCTGATATAAATTTATCTGAGCACACTCAATAGGTAGCAGATTCGGATTGGTTCAACTAGTTTGCAAACACAATTTCAGTGGACTAATAGAAGAGAGAACTATTAGAGTTTTGAGATTTTGATCAAAAGCTTACCTGAACACTACCGGACAGTAGTCTTTCCATCGAAACTCACAAGACGGGTGAGGTGGCGTGTGCTTGGATCCTTCTGGTGGAAATTTAGTCCATACTTTTTCTTTAGGATCAAATGCAGAAGACTTCAAATCAAGAGATGTAGTTGGAGCAGGTCTTCCAACAGCATGTCTGTGCTATGGCACAAGAAATTAATAACCGCGCAGTTAAAATTATAATCATGGAAGGAAATTATTGTTTTCCACAATGCCATATTCATCATTCATCATATCCTAGAAGACACAAGGTACCAATCTACCACACAAAAGAAAGTAAAATAAAATGCTAAAAAATGAGAGTTAATAAGCACAATTCACAGGAAAACAGCTATGATCAGTAGTACCTGATACCCAGCTGCAGATTAAGCATGAGCTCATAGTGCTTATGCCCTTTAGAAATAGTCTCTCCCTGTTTCTTTGGAGCTTTCAACCTAAACTGCGGCACTCTGGGAACCGAATTAGGATCCACCTGAGGACTCCTTGAGCTATCATAAGAGGTATAAGAGCCATCTTCAGAACTGTAATTACTAATCCTTGAATCTACAGACACACCCCTTGGTCTCCCATTCACATCACCGACTTTTTTACTCATCCTATCCCCTTCCAACATGCTCAAACTCTTCTGTGAAGGGTAAATTGCAACTTTCTCACAAGCACAAACGCTGCACTCCACCAAGTCCACAGAGTACAGCTCCTGAGGATTCCATTCCAAATGACCTGCACAAGAACCAGAAGGGTAATAAGTTCCAGTTTGCTCCTTTGGATCCTTACTCCAAACTCCAACATAGAAACTCCCATTGCTCCACCTAAATGTTCCATTCCCCCTAGGCAACCCTTCTTCCCAACAACCATCATACCTATTCCCATTGCTCCACATCAAGGTACCATTCCCATGAAACAAACCATTCCTCCATTGTCCAATGTAATGGTTCCCATTCTTCCATTGGTACATCCCATTTCCATTTTGCAACCCCTTCCTCCACTCACCATCATAAAAATCCCCATTGGAGTAACTTTGAGTCCCTTGGCCATGTCTCAAGTCCATCACCCAACAACCTTTGTATGTGTCCCCACAAGACCCTATGTAAGTCCCTTTACCATCCATGAAACCACTCTTGAAATCACCCTCATAGGTGGCACCACTACACCAACTGAACCTCCCTTTACCAAATATGCCACCCTTTTGCCATTCACCATCATACATGCACCCATCTGTCCATAGATACTTACCATGGCCATGAGGGCCATTCATGTCAAGCCATTGGCCTCTGAAGATATCACCATTGGGAAAATTCTTCTCAACCTGAGGAACATCACCATTAGCAACACCACGATGCTTTGAATCATCATCATCATCAACATGGGCAACAGACATTGGTGTGAAGATGCTGTTTGCCTTCTTCTTTGAGCCTGCTGATATCCGAACTGCAGCTTCCCAAGCCTTAACAAAATTTGTGACCTCTTTGCTCATAATTTTTATCTAAAAGGTCTCAACTTTAGACCCTACAACAAACACCCTTTGACCTATTTCATTCATTCAACCATTCTTCTTCATCCACCCATCAATGAACATTCATTCATACACATACATATGAGGGGGAAGGAACGAGAGCAAGAGGAACAGGAGAAGTAAAACAACAATATTAATAACATTACCTGTTTGTTGTGTTTGTTTGTTGTTGTCAATGCACAATGTTGTTGTTCAGAGATAAAAAAGGCATTCTTTTTATTATTCAATTCTATAATTATTATTTTACTGAAGAAAATGAAACAAAGGGAATGGAAAATTGAGAAAAATCAAAATCCAAAACCCAATGCCAAGTTTGTTTCTTTTCCCCAGATTTTGGTTCCTTCTTTGGTTCTGAGAAATGGGTTGTATTCAGATTTTGAAAGAAACTGATGCTGTTGGATTGACAGGGAAAGCAAAAAGGTTGGTTGGAACCAGTAACTGGCTCATTTTTTTACTTTTCTTTTTTTATTTATCTCTTTATTTTTTTGTTTTTAATGTAAAAAAATTTCTTTTTTAATTTAATGTTGTTTGTCACTTTATTTTTTTATCTTTATTATATTCTCTTTCTTTATTATTTTTTTGTTGTTTTTCTTTCTTTAGATGGGTGAGAGCAAAGAGATTGAGCTCATCATTCTATTGATTCCGAATTTGGCTCCTAAAAGTAATACCAAACTACACAATTGGAAGAATGAGAGGAATGGTGGTGTGGAGAGCATGTCTGTCAAAATTCCCATTTTTAGAAATCTTACAACTAATTTTAGTTTTCTCTTTCTTCTTCTTCTTTTTTCATAAGATGTTCAGTTTTGCCTTTTTCATCTTAACATTTTTACTTCTTTTTTTTTTTTTAACATAATTCTTTGTGACTTGGAACTATTTGTGAAAAATCACTTTCTTACTGTTCTGAGAAATTCTAACCAAAATCTTTGTCAACTGATGTTTGCCTGTTTTTCTCCCTAACATGTAGGAGAATATTTTGCTTATGACATGGTTGGATAATACAGATAAATATATTTTTAGTTTCTAAAATATAAATCAAGCTCTTTTTTTATTCATCATTTATAGAATAGTTTGATATGAAAAAATATTTCATTTTGTCACTTTATGTTCTATTTTTAGAAACTTATATAGACATAATTAAAAGAAATAGAAATAATAAAAAAACTAATTTCACTATTGACGACATAATATTTTGAAAACAGATATTAAATTCTCAATCAGAAATCATCAGTAATTAATTATATGACTTTTAAAATATTTGTATGCATTTTTTTACGATATCAACTAATTAGATATTAAATTAATATAGCATAGTTTTTAGATAATAATTATTAAAATTAATAAATTTATTATATATAATTGATTTATATTTTAGTAATAGTATAAAATTTTTTATATCATATTATCGGTGTATATACTTTTCTCTTATAATAAAACTTATTAAAAAATAGTATAAATTTACTTTATATAATTGGTAAAATGTAATTTTTTCTTAAAACTAATATTTTCTTGTTAAATCTAATTATCAGTTCTTGATTTATTTTTACTTGTTTTAATTCTATAACCTACTTAAAAAATAAAGATATCACACGGCATTAGATGTGTGTTATTAAAAAAGAAAAAGACAACAAAATAAAACAAAATATGAAACGGTGGTGACTTTATTTCTTTGAATATATAAATTTTTGTAATGTAATGTGTGATATGGATGATATTTAATGTAGTATTTATCATTGTTTTAAATGTAATTTGTCAAGAGAAGTGGTATCATTTTTTTATACTTGAGTTGTCTAAGTAATGATACGTGTCAGTATAAAAAATGTCAACATTCTAAGGAGATATGATGGCATATAGGTCAGCTCAGTCCTATTAAATGTCTTCATCCTGACAATAGATATATCTTCCGGTGCAAATGATATTTAATGTAGTATTTATTACTATATTAAATGTAAATTGACAGGAGAAGTCACATCATTCTTTCATGCTCTGATTGAGTTGCCTAGACGTCAATATGTGTCAGCACAGTACACAAAACGTCAACATCTTAAGGAGTCATGATGGCACATAGGTAAGCTTGGTCCTATTAGATGTCTTCATCTCGACAATAGATATGTCTTACGGTACGAATGATATTTAATATAGCATTTATTACTGTATTAAATGTAAGTTGGCAGGAGAAGTCACATTATTTTTTCATGCTCTAAAGAGTTGTCTAGACGTCAATATGTGTCAAAGAAGCACATAAAACGTCTAACATCCTAAGGAGTCATAATGGCACACAGGTCGACTCGGTCCCATTAGAGGTCTTCATCCTGACAATGGATATGTCTCATTAATGACAATTCAGTATTCGAGGAGCTCTCCTTAATTTATAAACATGCAAATTACTTATAACGTCACATCAACAAACGACGGGTAGAGGCTTAACTGACGTCATTACAAAATTAACATTGATTCCTATTAAACCCGAAGTGGATGTGACTCACCACATCGTTTCCTTCTACAACTGGCCTCATAAGTTATATCCACGTCAGGTTTAATAACAATAGAAGTGAAAAAACTCGATTTTAATCCCTAACTCTTCCCCCTTTCTCACTTTTTCCAACTCCTTATTCATTCGCAATTTCTCTTCATTCTCTTTTGTTCCCTTCGTTCTCCCTCTTCTTCCTTGTCGCCATCTCTCTTGAACCCATTTGTTCTCCTTTTCCTTCCTTATTGGGCTCTCGCCTTCGTGCTCTCTCTCGTGGTAATTTTGTATCCGTTATGACAATTCAAGAAGATAGTTGTGGGCTTTGCAAAGACAATGAGGTAAGCTATTTCATCTTTTTACTCGAATTGTAGCACTATTATGTAAAATTTTACTTCATATGCCTTGTTCTAAGCAAACCTTTTCTAATTTGATATAATCGATCTTACACATTTGAATTGTTTCCACATCTTCAAAATGAATGTGTGGAAATATCGTTATACATTAAATTTTCTTCTATTCCTATAATAGAAAAGGAATTTGAGAATAATGATCATGTGTAGCACCTCTAGTACTTGATTAAAAGTAATCTTATTAGGTGCATATAATTCAATATAGCATAATTAATCCTAGTTATAATTACTTTGCATTTTCATACTTCCATACTTACTTTTCTCTATTCTCCTCACTCTATCACCTCGACCTACATACTGATCTAAGCATTTGAATATTTTTTAAAGGTTTACTCAATGACAAGGTTACACCAATACTCTTATAAGACTAGTTGGCCGAGTTCAATCTAGAACTCCATCTTATTCCATTCAATACCTAATTCTATATAAAAATAATTTTGTTTGACAATATAAACACAACTCATTTATATATTTCTTTTTTGTTTATAGTTATTATGACTGACGAGATGAATTCCAGTGTAGTTATTTTTTATTTTTATTTTTATTATATAATTTAATATTTAATATTTATAAATTAATTATTATTTTATATATTTTAATTATTTTTTCTATTTTAATAACTTTTTTTTATAAAATTTTAAAATTAAATTAGTTTATGTTTATTTTTTAAAAAATATTTTATTCTTCATAATTTGTTATAATTCTATTAACTTATTTGAAAAACTAAGGTCATGTTTGATTTCAGAAAACATTTTCTATTTTTATTTCATGTTTTTACTTTTTGAAAATTATTTTCATTTTTAAATTTTAAAAATTAAGAAAATAGTAAAAAGTATTTAAAATTATATCTATACTACCACACTTTCCTTATTTTGAGTAGGAATATTATAAATGAGTTTTTTCCATTTCTTATTTGCAGCTATATTTTATAAATATTACTATTAAAATATTTTTAAAAATTTAATTAAACATATTTTCAGGGTCATATTTTATTTTCTTTAAAAATAGAAACACGAAATTTTAAATCAAAGAGCTCCTATACACCACATTCATTACGTCGACAAATTTTATAATTTTTTTAACTTACATGGTTTCTCTTCTCTCATATTTTAAATAATCATAAAAATATAAAAGTTAATTACATAAAAATATAAATACACATATCATATATATTTTTGTTACTTTCAATAAAAAAATTTAACTCCAAAATATTTGTTATTTTAACTTTTTTATACAATTTTAATTACTCCTCTTTTATTTAAATCTCTAATAATACATTATTTCTAACGAAAAAACATTAATTTTCTTAAAAATAATAATGTTGAATTGTAAAATTTTAATTCTCTAGTGTATTCATTTGTGAAGAGGAGTAACAAAACAAAATGTTGATGGGCATGGGCATTACTGAAGTGTTGCATTGAAGATCAGCCACTTTTTCCATGCCTATTAAAACAAAACATTTATTAAGGATATGCAATTTATAACCCAGCTATGCATACTTGCTGCTTGCTTAGACTTTTCAAAAGTGAATGAGTTGTCCAAGAGTGTGAAATAAATTTTGTACCAACCTATCATTAATGGTAAAGCTAGATAACATAATGAACATATTACACACATATTAACACCAAACACTAATTTGGTAACAAAAGCTTTTAACTATTAATTAAGTGGTTTAACAACTGAATTTTAGTAAATGTAAATTTAAAATAAATTATGTTAGGGAAATATATATTACTAGGATTAACCCTAACCTATTTTGTTTTCAAAATTAAAAAGCATTTCTTGTTAATTTATAAGATCTTTAAAAAAATATATAATTAATATAGCATATATATATATATAGGCATGAGTCATGTGATGTTGAATATAGATATATTGACAGTCAATAATTGATTTTATTCTCATTTTAACCAGATTATATAACCTATAACTGAGACATTTGTATTTTTTTGACATGGTATTAAAAAATTGTTTTTTCTTTGTTACTAATCATTTTTGTTCACAGTAATTAATATGCAAGTTTAATTATAAGATTTCTTAAAACTTGTAATTATGGTAATTTTTGGGTACTACTCTAGTGGAATAGAACAAGCTAGTCCCTCATAACGTGCATGTGGTATACCCTAATTTTAGGATAGGATAATTAACTTCTCTTTCTCTTCTTTCTCTTAAAGTCTCTAAACCAATTAAATTTTATCTTAGTCACCATTGTAAAAGTACATTTAAAATAAAAATATATAACATTAAGGTGGGGGTTTTGAATAAGTTGTTATCACATGATCCCTTTAATTTCCTATCAATGAGTTTGGATAACCAATATTAGGTAGTAGTGGAAATTTGTCACATAATATATTTTGTTTGCAAGTAATGGAGGTTGCTCAAACCATGATTACATGTACAAAAAGGCCAGAATTAATTAATATATACGGAATATGTGTTCTGGTCGAGTAATTATTGTTGTTCTTCATTATAGCTAGTAATCATTAATTGATTTTATGAACTTCTTTTTGTAATTTTTATTAAAGATATCTCTTAATCTTAATAGATAGTTAAAGATTAGAAGAATAACTACCGATTTTTTTGTTATGTCAGGGAACATGTGAGCCAGTAGGTGTTGGCACAGTATGTAACAACTAACATATTTTTAAAGTACATATGCATCAGATATATAAAAGAATTATGGATAGAATAAATTAATTATATATGTGCGTTGTTAAAAATCTTAATTTTCATTATTAAACATGAACTTATTTTTTATCATGTTTTCAGTCCCATCAGATTTATATTTTTTAGTTATCATACTAGCTAGCTATTATTATTTTTAAAATTTTATTTTTTTTAATTAGGATTTCTTTTGTTATAAGATTTTAAATTTTATATATCAGATTTTATTATTTTAATTTTATATATTGAAAGTTATCTTTTCATCTTAAATTTTAACTACTAATATTCTAAAATTATTTTTTTCCAAAATAATTTTAGAAATACAATTTTTTCTCTCAATTTTTTTTTATAATTTTTATTTAAATTGCAAATTTTCTATATAGCATGCATATGAAAATTTCCTATCTTTTTGAAACTTCAAACTGAAACGATATATATTCACTTAGTAATCGCATATTACAGAGAGTGGGAGAGAAGTAAATGTTGGGTTTGATCTGATAAAGCCTTTTAAATTTATAGTAAAATAATTATAAGATTTGTATACCTATCAGTTTTATTTTTAAAACTTATCTTCACCACTAATAAATTATTTATTACTTGTTTTATATTATCTCATGCATTTTGTGATAAATATTTTCACTTATTCATACAATACTCTTCTTACAAATTCACAAACACATTAAAGAATTCACATATTTAGATATCATTTTTCTAATAAAACCAATTATATGTAAAATGTAATGTATCAAACATTTTTATAAGATGAAAATAAATGCATTTTGGACATCATTTCTCTGATAAATCAATAAGATATAAAATGTAATGTAAGTTTCGTATTTTATTTTATAAGATGAAAAAACTTGCATTCTCTAGCTCACTGTTAAACCAAATTCTCAACTATATCAAGAACATTACATTTTTTTATTTTATAGTATTGAACAATGAATGCAGATAAATTAGTTATAGAAAGTCGCAATTATATATTTTTAATCAGAAAATTATTCTAGTTTTCTTAATAATAACAAAAGACACACATCATTCAATGATGGGATTGAAAGTGTTTCCTTAGAGCCGACCCTAGTTTCTTTCACTTCTTTTTGTGGTGTTTTTTTGTTTTTTTCTGTTTGATTTTTTTCTTTTCTCACATTGAAATATTGTGGTTCTCTTTAAGTGGGTATTTTCCCTAATTCACACAAGTTATACAATTAAGCAAATACTAATTAAGAAAGACATGAGAAAAAAATATAAATTATGTGATAGAAAAATAATTAATAAATACAAAAAACATACTGTATAAAACGTTTTGAAGTAGGAGTATCATGTGAATAACATTTTTCTCGGTAAATTAAATTATGTTTTGGTTTTACACTTTTACTCATGTTGGTTATAATATATGTTTGACTTCACTGAACAGTGTAACTTTTAGAATTATTGAGCAAAACTTGGCATTGGTAAATGGAAGTGTGCAGAATATGAAGACACTTTATGCTCAAGGAAAAAGACCTAGTTAATTTCTTTAATAATCTCTTGCTCCCCTTTAGTTTTATATTTAGTTTATAGGGGTTATAAACTTACAATATTTTATGTATTTAATAGTTATGAAACGAGAATGTAAAATTGTTAAACGTGATAAATTATTTAAAGTAAATTTGTTATAATTTTTAAAATTTTTGTTATTAAAATTAATAAATTTATAATATATCATGGATTAATTATGATTAATTGACTATGTGATTTACCTTAACTATCTATTTATTCTTTTTTCTAAGGTGGCATGGGAGGAAGATTTTTTTAAGGGTAAGTGCGAATATAATCTAAAATATAATTGTATAAGATAAATATGTGGAACATTTCTTCTTATGTTGAGTAATATACAAAGGAAAAACACACACAGATCTAAACGGGTCTGGATAAACAATAATATTTATAAAATTTTATTTATAAATAAAATATTTTTATAATTTATTAAAATAAACTACAAATATCTTATAAATTATGGTAAGATATTTTTTAAATAAATTATATTCTCAGACACTCTTATAAGTTCTAAAAGTAATTTAAGTTGAATCTCGATTGGTTGAGTTATAAAATAGACCATTAAATGAAGAATATTTATATTATGTATATATTTTAAAAAATTCAATAAAGTAAATAATTATTTCTACCAAATGATAAACCTTTCTTGTCAAACAAAACTTGTATGAACTAACCAAGAAAAAAAAATACTAAATTTGGGGTGTTTGCTATTACTCTAATATATTTAGTTAGCGTTAATTTTAAAGTATGAATTCTATGTATTTTAGATGTAGAAAACATATTCACTATAGACAATTATAATTATAAATTTATAATTCTACAATCAATTTATATTATATATACACAAACATTTCCTATTACTCTTTTTTAGTTAAATATTATACTTCTTCTAAGATTATTAGCTTGATCAATAAAAAAGTATTTAATAAGAATTATTTGAATAGAACTCACAAAAATAACTATGGGAGTATCAAATTTTAATTTTTTCTTTAATAAAAAACCCTCAATTCCTTTAGTTTTACCAGCATTGCAGTATTGAGGACTATCATTGATCTAATATTTTAACTAAAAAAAGTACAAAATTAAATACTTATACATTAACAAGCCCAATAATATATGTACAAAATATAAAAGAACGGAGACGAGTGGTTTTTAGTAAAGGAAAAGTATAAATTACGTTCTTATTTTTACATGCTAGTAATTGCAAATGTGTTTATGTAGCTTGGTATGGTAAAATTTTATTTTAAAAAATAATAAATATAGAGAAAATTATATGGTAAAAAGATAATGAGAAAAGTGAAAGTACTATACATTTTTAATTCAAAATAAAATTAATAAAGATAATAAATTTGATAATTTTAAATTTTTTAAATAAGTTAAAAATTTAATAATAAATTGAGATGTAAATGGTTAAGAATAAAATATTTTATAAAAGTATATATGAAATTATTTTAATTTTTAAATTTTATCACGGGTAATATAAGATGAAAAAATATTAAAAAATGAAAATATAATAAATAAATTCACAAATTTAAGAGGGTAAAATTGTCCAATAAAAATAGAGACCAAAAATTCTTATAATAAGAGAAATCCTTAATATTAATAGTTATAGATTGAATGAAATTATATTTAATAGTTTTCCATTTATATATTACTTTAATCTTCTCAAATTTATATAACTAAAGAAGAAATTCAGTATAATTTCTATATGATATTTATATAATTATAAACATTAGAAGGAAATTAAAATTGGATTTAAAATATCCAAGTAAAGTTTTGTTATATTTCTTGGCATTGGAGCATAATTTATCTTAGAGAAAATATTAAATAGTGTAAGATTGTCCTTTTCATCTTTATTATCATTCATGAATAGGGTCTATCTTGGCCTAAATTTAACTGTGCAAGGAGTTTGATGGTCCCAAACCATACGTGCAACAATGCATCCAACTCTAGATTGTAGAAAAGGTCAAACCACAATTATTTGTTGGTCCACAAAAGCTTCACTTTGATTGCATATAAAGGTGACACTCGTCATTTGCTCTCACACAACTTATGTTGATTGTGACATTATGACAAAATGGATCATCCATGTAGAAAAGCGTGTAAGTAGGGAGAAATGATTTTTTTTTTAAGGAAGAATGATAATAGGTCATGTAAAAAAAGAGAAAGGGTAAAGTGCATGGGAAAAAATTTGAGATGATACTTTTATAATTTATATATTGCAATTTAATTAATAAAAAGTTTTAAGGAATAAGAATGATGGAAACAATATGGAACAATGATAGTGAATGGAAAAATGGAAACGTAATTTCTTATCATTAAAATTATTATGAATATTTTTTTCTTTATAATTTGAATTATCATGTTTGTAACTAAAATATTTAAATCATTTTAGGTAATTGTTTTAATGTATTCCTATCATTTAAATCATGAAATTTTAAGTAAAAATGAATTAACATGTAAAGAAAATATTTGACAGAATAATGATAGTACATAATATATCAGCGACAAAAAGTAATGACAACACAAGACACATTACAGAAGATAAGTTACGAAGAAACAATACGTGAAAATGATATGTAAAGGAGGCATGATCGTATGTAAGAAATGGAAGTGCGACAACATGTAAATGAAAAGACAAACTTTGAAGAAGGTTGCATTGTTGCTTACTCATTAGAGGATATGTAGTTAAGTTGCCTTGATTAGGGTTTTCAAATATTAGTATCAACCTAAACTACAAGGAAAGGGAAAGTTGAAAACATGTAGAAGGAGAAAAATCATTTCATTAATATTGAAAGCCCCTTAGTAATATATAAAATTATGTAAATAATTCTATGTATATAATATTTAGGTTTAGTTTGGGTTAGTTTAGGTTTGGAAATATGATTTTGATATTAAAATCAATCTTTATCAAATTTTATTGGTTTGGTTGGGGTTGTACTCAACTGAAGTATAAACTTTTATCCAATTTAATTAATTCAGCTTAGATTTTAAGTTCATATAATTGGTTCCATTCGATGAACACCCTAAATAAAAATTACTAGAAAAGAGATAAAAAGATATCGGATGTAATATATATATATATATATATATATATATATATATATATATATATATATTAGTACGGTTAATTAGTGTATTTAGATCTTAACCTAAAAGTGCAGGGGTTATATTTTCAAGAATTTACCTTTTAATGATAAACATGATCCAACATTGATTTGGACATCTATGGTTATTTTTTAGATGGAATATTGTAATTTGTCTATATAGAAATGAAATAATCTACCTTTATTTATAATAGAATTATCTCTAAATTTTGTCTTAAAAGTACAAATTTTGTTATCTATTTATCTTTTAAATTCTATCGCTATTTCTTGTTTTTATTAAAGACAAAACAAGTTTGTTTTTAGGTTTCATCTCTGTATCAAAAAATTTTAGTAATGGTTGGGACAACTAGTAATATAGGCTAAACAAGACTTTACAACATGGCCTAAATAATACTAGATTTGTTATGACCTTACCCATTTAGCTTGATGACTTGTTTATTATTTCATTTATGACGATTACCACTCGACTAGTGAGTACTAGGGGCTAACAAGTACTGGGAATTATTGACGATGTCACCTATTCAAGAGTTAGTTGATTTTCATTTGCTGTAATTTTCACTTAGCTAGTAAGTACTAGGGGCCAGTAAGTAGTCGACGGTGTTGCCCATTCTAGACTTAGCCAATTTTCATTTGTGACGATTCTCAAATACCAAAGGTCTATAAGTACTAAGAATTATCGACGACGTCATCCATTAAGGACTTAGCCAATTTTAGGCTTCAACAAAACTCGCTTGATCGATAAGTACTAGGAGCCATCAATAGCATTGTTCGCGAATGACTTGGTCAACTTTGGATTTTAATAGACTCACTCAACCAGTAAGTACTAGTTAATTTTGATGACGTCATTCATTTGGGCTTGACCGATTTAAGATTTCAATGGAACTTGTTTTCTTGGTGAGTACCAGGAGCCGTTGTCGACGTCACTCATCGAGGACTTAGCTGATTTTGATTAGTTTTCGTCAATGGCATTGTCTATTAGGACTTAACCGCTATTGGATTTTGATGGACACACTTGACCAGTAAGTACCAATTACTACCAATGGGGTTGTCCGTTATGAGTTAGCCGATCTTAGATTTTGACACTATCATCCTTTAGAGACGTAGCTAGTTTTGGATTTCAACGGACTTGCTCAACCAGTAAGTACAAGTTGGCGTTGCCCATTGAGTATTGGTAGTCATCCATTAAGGACATAACCAATTTTAGATTTGTTGAGAATAACTTTGCAAAGAAGTTGAGAAACTGTTTATATTCATAATGAAATTTGAGGAAGGCTTCGTTAAAACCTCCTCAACCAAATACTCACTGGGAAAAAATACTGAGTTAGGAAAAAGAGTGCTCATTTACAATGTTCCAACTAGAATAATACTTCAAGTGGAAGGCATTCTATGTCCTAGGTATTGCCTCTCTGATCACTTGCTTGAGCAAACATGCTTCATTGTCGACATTTTCGCTTATGCGAAAGGGTCTTTTCCAATTTGAGGAGAATTTTCTTGCTCCTCGCCCTGTTTCTTTTAATGGGGACCTCTTCGACTTTTCTCCCGAGATTCAAACATTTCCTCCATCTTTATATACTTCAACGCATGGTCTCGAAGTTCGTTTGTGGTCGTGGGAAGCTTTGGGCACAAATTATTTGAGAATTTTTCTTTCTTCAGAGCCATAATAAAGGAGTGTAGTGTTACCTGAGGGTTGAGATCTCGTATCAAGATGACTATGTTGGAGAATCTTACCATGAAGGCTTTAATAGACTCTTCCTCACTCTATTTGATGTTTGCCAATGCCACGGGAGTGAGGTGGTGTGGACGAAATGTTGCATATTGGGACATGAACTTATCACCAATGTGTCAAAAAAGTTGATGGAATTAGGGGGCAACTTGGTATATTAGTTGAGGAAAACTCCCTTTAGCAATGAGGAGAATAATTGGTGGAGGATTGCATCATAACTGGAGGAGCCATCGTACTTGTCGATGGTGATATTCCTCCACCCATAAACCTGACCGTCTTATTGGTCATCACTTTCAACGATTCATTGTGTCCATCTAGCCATTTCGCTCAAAGTAAGAATGTTCTGACAAACATGGAGGAGGTGTCTTGACGCATGTGCTTCCTTCTCCTCACGCCTCTATTTCTCTAATTCTTTGTTTTATCACCTCAACTTCATCAATTACTCTTCGCTATCACGTCTTAGCTTCTTTAACTTTACGTTCTTGCTAGCCGCAAGGTCAAATATCTTGGTCTTCAACGCCGTAATTATTGACTGGTTAGTAGGGGTAGGTAAGCGGGCCGACCCGCCCCACCCTACAATGTCAAATGAACCTAACTTGGTGGTCCGCCCCTGCCTCGCGGGCCCAGTTAAACACATTAAAAAAATGTTATATTTTACCTCTTAAATTCTTAATAAAATAAGTCAACAACATACGTTTTTAATTATCTCCAACAACAAATTTAAATTCTTAATAAATCAACAACATAAATTATTAATTATCTCGAACAAATGATTCCATTTTTGAAGCTTTATATTTTTCCATCACCACATATTCATCTTCTTTTCTTAAAAAAAACAACAAATATTAGAATCAAGTGGAACTAGTTTTGGCGGAACGGTAGCGGAAGCGGAATTGATGCAGGACGAGAGATTGGAGGGTGCGATAAGAATGAAGGGAGAATGGACCGACGAGGAGATTGAGATGGTGCGATAAGAATGAAGGGAGAATAGACCGACAAGGAGATTGAGATGGTACAACATGCGAGAAGATTGAGAGACGACAGGGGAAATGAAGCAAAATCAGGATTTCAACTTTCAACCCTTTAAGTAGTGCAGGTTTGAGGGTCGCCCCGCGGACCCTCGGGTTTGATCAGCAAAGCCCGCAAGTTGCGTAAGACGGACTTTTCCCTTAGATTTTCCTGAAAAAATTGGACCGAACCCGAGCGGGTCGTAGGGTCCGCAAGCCGACTCGTAGACTTCAACCCATATATCTACCCCTAGTGATTAGTGACATGGTTGTTAGCTTGTTGGGTTGTAAGGTCATCATGCTCAAATTTGGTGATGATCAAAGGAAAATTTGCTAGAGTACCACAATGTTTGTACTTGCTTAAAAATGATAGTACCTAACGTCTAATACTACTCGCAGTGTTGATTGCTTCTCCCTATAAATACGTCTATTTTCCTATTCTAAATAATGAAGTATTTATAAAAACATTCTGATACTCAAGTTAATGAATATGTATGTATATAAAGGATGAAATTAAGACTATCTTCGCTTACTACATTTTCTTTTATAAAATATCTTTACGTTACGGAGGTTAAAGAAAAGAATAAGTGAAATTTAACTTATAAAAAACTACAAAGAAAAATATAAATTAATTTATATATATTATCATCTGGGAAACTTTCCAAAAAATCCCGTCACAGTGAATAGTAAGTATAAATAAAATCTTTTGATCACGGTAACACATAATTTGATGACAGGGGTACACAAAATGTTTTCACCATAAATATTTTCACATCTATAAATTCTATATTTTGTGTAATCTAATTAATTCATCGCAGTAATATAGGAATTCAGATTCCACCAAACAGGGGTTCACATGATTTTTTTAGGCCTTAGCAGTCCTCTCGATCTTCTCGCTCACCCCTTTTTCCATTTAAACTAGCTAGGAGCTATTCATCCATATATCATATGTTCCATTTCCAAATTTTGAGAATGGGTCATCTAAAATTAAGGAAAGAAATAGTAAAAACTAGAGAAAGTATACATTTATAAATGAAGCTCATGATATGTAATAAAAAACTTTAAAGTTTGTAAAAATGCTTGAATAACAAATTTTTAATTTGTTAAAGATCAATTAGTATCCGTTATGATTTGTAGGATATATATGTCAAATTAATAAACATTTCTTTTTATAGTGGACGGCTGATATTTGGGCCAGAGATTACGTGTTGTATACATGCTACGCACTCATGAAATTCTTATTTTGAAAAAGGGTTCTTAAAAAATATTGCTACTAATTAATCTTGCAATCATGGCAATTCTAAGTTTCTAACTTCTAAGCCGTTTCAAGTTTTTCTTTATATAATATTTAACATGTACGACAAATAGAGGGGATTGGGGTGGAGCATTCTTACAACCCCAGAATATTCACACTTGAAAAATAAACTTTAGATTTACATTCCACACTAACTAGGGTTAAACTTAGTATCAAACTATTGTCTAAATTTTTTAATATATTGAATTATTTTCTATCAAATTATCCCCACCTTAATAGTCAACCAATTCCTTAAATTCAAGCCATGGTTGGCATTTCAATTTCATTCATTTAATTAATCTTCCACTCAAATTTTCATTCTTATTTGAAAAATATTGTTGATCGATCGTGAGAGGATGGTCACTCTTATTGGCACGCCATGATCTCTTTCCACAATTCAGAAAGAAGAGCCATATATATGATAAGAAACATAGTGGCATGGTGGTAAACTAACCAAACTACGTGTCCACATGAAAATCATAAATAAAATAATACAATATATATTAAAAATTAAAAACCAAGGACCCCATGTCAAAGGCCTCATTAAAAAATGGGTCCATCAATGTCCCCTTTGTTTTGTTAGGTCAAAGTCAGTAATTGCCCTCTAATTAAACAAACGTGTTAGTGTCAATGACAATGTGGTTTTGTGTTATTGATAGACACGAAAGGCTTGTGTTGTCATTGAAAATGCAAGCAATTTGTTGCTGATTGGGATTGCACATAGAGCCCACAAGTGCTCTAAATTTATTGTGCTATTTCATTTTGATATTAACTATGTTAGGGTTTTGTCTCCCATTGAGGTAGCTAGTGTCAGAGACAAATAGCCTTTTGTCTAATTATGTGCTTCTTTCATATTGGCTTGAACTTCAAAGGTTGCTTAGAGACAAGACCAAAACCCCATCCTTAGGGTTAAATGGTCCCCCACTTTGTTTCCATTTTCTATAATTGTAGCTGTAGACAACACTAGATTAACAACTTCCTCATCACTTGGTTAATTTTAGTATTACTTCTTTTCTTGCCAATATCAAAGATCCATAATATGTCAAATATTGTTGTCACTAGATGGTGAAAGTTTCTAATAAAGATGGGTTTTGCCATATAATACATTTGAAATTGTCATATCAAAAGTTGATTTTTGATTTGCTGATTATTTTATATCATAAATTTTCAAAATGTTATTTTATAACTCTATAAAATGTCACATCATTACATAAACATAAGGAAATGATATTTTATCTTTTTTAATTCAGAGTATTTTCCGATTAAGAGTAAAAATCAATTAATCAAAATACTGAAATTTATTTAAAAATAACATTTTTCAATAAATATTTTTTCATATGTGTATTCTAATGTCAAGCTTTTAATTCTTACCATATATATTTAATAAAATTATCTTCAACCTTTTTAAATATGTGATGAATGAAAGTATAATGATAAACTATTAATTTAGTCGTTTATGTTTTCTTATATTAGATATTTATTTAATATCTTTCATATAATAACATTTAAGTAGATCTATCTTACAAGTGAAAGTGTGAAATTTAGATGAAACATTTTACCAAATGGGAAGGAGAAAAATCCTTCTCAAGTTTACATGAAGTCAATCGTTTTGTCCTTGCATGACAGCAACTTTATAATCAATCATGAGACTTTAGACTTATTGATACAAGATTCCCAACCCATAAGAATTCTAACTCCATGAAGTATCTAAAACAAATCTTCCTTCTGTATCCTATAGGGTAAGGTATCATACCCTTCAAGGTAGAAACTAAAAATGTACGTTTTTCATTTTAACCATAATAACAAGGTTAACCTCACATATGTATTTTGTATATATAACTAATTTTATGCATAAAATTAGAGGTAAAATTTATTATTAAAAAATTAAACAAAAATCATTTTTTAAAATATTTTTTATCACATATGTAGATCCATCGTTCCTGATCTAATAATATTGTCAACTATTTAAATTAATTTGATCATGTTAATTTGTTATGCGCTCTTTTTATATTTTAGGTTAGTAAATTAATGATATTATGCTGTGCAAACATAGATGCCAGATTGCTAGTTGAATGACATACAAGCTCTTAGGCTTAGACACCATTAGGGCCATGATGTTGCAAATAGTGTTCGATCGTTGCAATTGGAAAGTGTTTGACAAAATTAGCAGACCAAACTTTTGGGTTATATGTTTAAGAAAATTAGCTGAAAAACCAGCAAAAAATTAAAAGCTGAAAATTGAAAATTAGAGTTATTGAATTTTTTTTTTATAAATATCAGTTAAAGTAGTGTATAAAATGTAAAATGATAAAAATAGATACATTTACGTGACATTTTTACGTAAGTTTTATTTTTTTTTTAATAAAAATATATTTAGAAAGCTTTTATAATTTTAATTTTTTTTAAGGAATTATATTATATTCTTGTAATTTTATTTATAAATAAATTATTTTAATTACATTATTAATTTAGTTGTAACCATTATATTTTGGAAGCGGTTTAAGGATTTTGAATTTGAAATCTATCTCTAATCCTATTGGATTTTATCGGTTTGGATTAATCTACGGAAAACTCATTTAAAAAATTAAAATCTTAGTTATACATTTTTAAATATATCATATGTTAAATTTTTAATTTTATTTTAAATTAAATGATATCTAAAAATAATAAAAATATATTTAGAGAGCATTTATAATTTAAAATTTTAAAATATTTTATATATTGTTCTTGTAATTTTATTTATAAACCAATTATTTTAATTATATTATTACTTAGATGTAACTATTATACTTTTAAAAGTGGATTTATGATTTTATTACTTCTATTCTTTTATCGGTCCGGGTAAATGTACGGGAAACTCATTTAAGAAAAACCTTATTCATATATTTTTAAATATATTATATGTTAGATTATTAATTCTATTTTAAATTAAATAATATCTAAAAAAATTAATAATAAAACTTTAAAAATCACATAAAATTTTTAATTAAATGAATTATTTTAAGTGTTACTTTATTATTAAAATAATATATATATAGCCGGATTAAGTAATGATATTGAATTCTTTTTATATTTATTATTTTTATTAAATTATTTTTATTTTTAAAATTTTTTCCAATCCTGTAATTAAACAAATATAATTAGAATATAGAATAATATTTTATCTTTGCTTTTTATTCAAGATTTTACGTCAATTTACGAGGGATACCAAACTCTATTCATAGATTTCACTTGTAAGAGTATATCCCAAATCAAAATATTTATAAATAATTTATCAATCAATTGAATTATAAAATAAAATAAAATAATAAATCATTAATTCAATAATGCTTAAATAACTTAAGTTTAATAATATATATTGTTAATAAAAAATAATTTTAGAAGTGACGGCAGCGATGGAACATTTCTTTTAAAGATTTGATGTTCCTAAAGAATGAAAATATCATTAACTAGATATATATAAAAAAAATTCACTTTAGAATGATACACAAAATGGAAATACATTGATTGATTTTAGAGTTTCTTTTTTAAAAAAAAAATCATTTAACTTGCAAACAGTAAACTCTAAGAATTTATCGATCTACCTAACATCTCCCAGAAAGTGATTTTAGAAATGAATAAGCTTACAGAAAAAAATAAACTTATAGACTCATAAAAATTAACCATTTAACTAAAGATTTTGATATCCGTATTCAACATACCTTGATTTTCTAGAAAAATGATTCAACAATTTTAATGTTTCAGTTCAGAATAGGAACAATTAATAAAATATTATCCATGTAGATCAATGTTTTCTTGAACATATACTTGAAATTTAGTGACTTGTGAGTAATATGCTTGAGAAACAATTAATCCAGAAAATCAATGTGTCTTTTGGAGGAGAATCTGTACACACAAATACATGCACCTCGACATATGTAATAAAACCTTAGTTATTGGTAGTGATAATTAATGTTTGTCGCTCCTTGGTTTTACTCAAATGATCAATTTTAAATAAATCAATTACAATTGCACGTAAAATTTGTTACAAAATCAGTTATTTATAATTTATGATGTACATAATGCTATGATGATAAAATTTAAAATTTTAAAAATATAATAGTTTATAAATGATTGACAATATAAAAAATAATTATAATTATATACTATTAGTATATGTTCAAATAAATATTAAAAGAAACATTTTGTCTACTTCAAAATAATTAAGCTTCTGTGTTAAGAAAAATAAGATAAACATATATAATTTAGTGTTTGTCTCTTTCTTATATATATTTAATTAACTATATTTTTAAATAAATGAGTGATGCAATAAATAAAATATTAATAAATAATTTTAAAATAAATTTATAAATTTAATTTAATTATATAAAATCGATTTATAATATGAAGATTATTTTTTACTTTACATATTAGATATATCTTAGTGAAAACTTTCACACCTTACTTAATAAATTCAATTATTTTTCTGTGTGAAGCATGACAAAACTAAAATTAAATTTATTTTTCGCTCTTGAGAAAGATAAATCTAGTATATGGTAATTTAATTGAGTAGAGAAAACCTAAAGTTTTGGAATTTTTTAATATATCATATTTACATTCTCATCTCACTAGCTTCTCCTACTTTGTACATATTCTCTTTAAATTATATTTGACCATTTTTTTGTTTTATTTATTTTCTAAAATTGTATATTTTAACTTGTATCGTGAGTGTGTTATTATAATTTTCAGTAAAAATGCTGAACATTATGAACCATTTATTCGCTAAGCCACGTAATGTGTTGGCGTTTAGCTGGAATATATTCATAAAATTAACATATTTATATATAAAAAAAATGAGAAAATATTCGTATAATTAAAAAGCATCTAAAACAGTTTTTGCTGAATAGAGTATATACATATTTATCAAAATATTAAGAACAGTTAGTTTACTAAAATTTTTTGCTCATTTATTTCCGAAATATAAATTTCAGGAAAAAAAAAAACAATCAATTATATGAGAATCAACAAAACCTTGGCAACAATAAAAAAACAATCAGTTTACTCGTAAAAGATTAAATAAATAGTTTATTTTGAACCCGTAAATTAAGTTCACAGTTTATTTCATTTCTTGAAAAGAAAAAGAGAAATTAATTATAAAAATTATTGAATGAAATTTTATTATATATATATATATAGTATCTAGAGTGGAAAAACAGAAAACAATAAAGAAATAGACGTGAGTCGCATTTAGGTTTCAGTTTTGTATATTTTATTTTAATTTAAATATTTTATATTCTATTATATTTTTACTCTACCTAATATATACATATATTAAATGTGTTAACTTAAATGACATGATACATCAATTGTCAGTTTACATACCTCTAATCATATGTTAATTTATTTTTATCAAATTTCATATATTTTTCTATTAATTTGATTTATTTTTATATTGAATTAATATTACTTCATATATGAGTGAGTGTATTAATAGATAAAATAAAATAAATTAATAAAATTAAAAAATAAATCATTTCACAATAAAAAGATTTCCATACCATATCATTTAGAATCTTTTTTTATATATAATGAAATGTCTATTCAGATATATTTATAGATAATATTATTAAAGAATTAAAGTAAAATTTTATTTAAGTACAAAGAATAGAACAGTTATTTATTCTGAAAGAATTTACTCATTTATTTCCAAAATGCAAATTTCAGATAAGAAAAAAAAAAGGAAGGAAATATGAGAATAATAATAATAATAATAATAATAATAATAATAATAATAATAATAAATAAATAAATAAAAACTGGCAACAGCTAGCAAGATACGAGTTAATGTAAACAGGTTGGCAGCAGCTACATAGCAGGCCTAGCACAATAAATTAGGTTCCATACCATTTTCAGCTTAGCCCAATAATACATACAAAATTAGGATCCACATCATATACATAGCTACAAATTTTGTTCTAGTGAAAAAATAAGAGAGAAAATTTTAAATTTAAATTTAAATTAAAAAGATAAAAAAAAATTAAACATAAAAAATTGCATGATTATTATGTTTTTATCTTATTTCCTTCGTTTTCATTTCATTTCTTTCTATTTCTATGAAATCAAATAGGGGATAAGACTTTTGTGAAGCATTTGGATGAAAGAAAAGAAAACAGAAATAAAAAATATAGACAATTATGCACTTAATTTTTTACACGGTTAAAGAAAAAGCAAAAATAAAAGAGATAGAAAAAATTAATTTCTAGATACAAAATTTTCAAATTTTCTCCTCTCACATTATTATTTTTTTTTTTAACTAAATAGACCCTTGATTTTTGTCAAAACATATAATTTGAGAAAAATTATTATTTTCTTTTGATATCACTTTCTTAATTGATATCTTATCAAATACTTAAATATATTTACAATTATATTTTTATTGTTTTCAATGAATATAGTCATATATTAACATGAGAAATATCTTTGTACTTTTATTCATTGACAAAGTATTATTTATAATAATTTCATTGATTTTTATAGAATTATCTTAAAAAATCATACTAATAAGATTTACTATGAGATAATATTCCATACAGTACTGTCACATTCGTGAAACACTGTTCAAATTTATTGGCTGCATGAAAGGCTGATTGATATTCTGAGTAAAAGAGAATGAAAGCAGGTTTGAAATTTAATGTGATTGCAGAATGGGAATTTGGGTATGATAAGGAATGAAAGTAAAGTGTCAAAGATAAAGTTGTGCACAAATTTGGTCAATTCTTCACTTCTTTCCTTCACTCTGCCTAGTCTTGCACTCAAATTTTACCACTTTGCATCCAATTTTGAATTTTCAATCCACCCAGAAGCAGAATGTTGGGGTAACAGTTCAATATAGCAAATTTGCAATAACCCCTTTTGATATGACATAGTTTCTATTAACACCAAACTACTCTTTATGACCTTAAAGGCAAGAGTTATAGGGTGGCGCAACAGTGTTGCAGAAATATGAAGACACTGACATTGGACAGTTTCCCTTATAAACGTCACTAGAATCAGTGACTTTTGAAAGAAAAGTGAATGAGTGAGTGAATGAAAAGGGTTGAGTGGAATCTAAGGTACACTTGTGATATATAATTGAGAGAATATAAGAAAGTAATGTGTTGAATGCTTATTTTGGTCATGATTGGTTCGTACCATTGTTTTGTTATATGTGTGTGTTTGTTTTGGTAATATCTTTGTTGGTTCATGTGGAAGCTATTTTCATGCTTAGGATTTTTGCCGAAGCTAACTTGAATATGATTCAAGATTGGTTGTTGGAGATCATTGAGAAGTGTATAGAGTGTTGGAAACATTGATGAACAAAAGAAATGAAGTAATTGTTTTGAGTTTGTAATTTCAGTTGTTTACATAAGGAATACCAATAACTCTGCCTGTGATTCTATAGTGGTTTTACCTCAATCAAGTTGTTAAGCATTTGATAATCAACATATAACTTATCAACTTCAATGTGGATTACTCATGATGAATTATAAGAGTGATTATGGGTTGATTCAAATCAATCAAATTTGAAATAATTATGTTGTAAGTTAAATTTATTTTTAACAGAATTTTTAAATTAGAAATTGATTTTTATTTTTTTCTTTCATTGGAAAGGAATGTCATGAACTTTAAGAACAGAATTGGTTCTTATCAAATAATCCACAAGAACTTCTAAAATTAAGAAAATTGATAATTTTCATAAAAACAATTAAATTAAAATTTTATAATTTAAGAACCTAATTTGAGTTTTATCACTAGAGTAAAATATGATAAAATTCTTACATGAGATTGAAAGATCAATAAAAAGTAACTCAAAGAACTAAAAATGTGTTATATCATGAGAATTTTGCATCTCACTTGACTATATTAAAACTTAAAAAAACACTTAAATTAGATTAAATTACTAATTTAGTTCCTTACTTTATTTGATTCAATTACGTATCTTAGTTCTCAGAATCACTTCAATTTGATCTCTTGTATCTTATTGAAATCAATTTAGTTAGGATTTATGATTAATGATGATTTTATTTTGACATTAACATTTATAATATTAATATAATAATTTTTAGTGATGATTTTATCCTAGCTCTACTAAAAATGTGTACGCATATTTTGTGCATCTATCTTTACCCTTCTAAGTGACTTTTTAGTTTCCATGATTATCATGACCTATTAATTGTTGGCATATACTAAAATAAAAATAGGCAAATGCTAATTTAAATATGCTAATCAAATGCATAAAATTATACTGTCTAAGATTTTATTTTTTTTAATGCTCGTCCATAACTTATACATTAAATATTTTATCTTTTAATTCTTTAACCAATATCTTTAACACTGATTAGTAAGATCCATAAAAATATAAAAATATTAGAAGGAGTTAAATTTGGAAAGCTTATAAATTAATTTTGTCATAAATATTTTGATTCATTTTGTTTTTTCTTCTTCTGCCAACATTTGTTAAAAAAAATTATCCTATGTAAACCATAATCACGTTGGAAAAGTTATTTTTAATAGGGTGGGTAAATGGATTAAGTCACAGTCTATGGCATATGCAAGTTATGAGCTAAATATTTTAAAGTTTTATAGTATTTTAAAAAATTTAACTCACCTGACATAATCTATGGGTTAAACGGATTTACACGTGCGATTCCTACATTAACTCACATATCAGTATAAAAACAAATTAAAGTTAAAATATTTTAGAATAGGAAAAGAAAAAACCTTGAAAAGCTACCACTAAAAAGTTAAAACGAAGAAAAAGGAAAGTTTTGATAGGTTCCATTTTTGTATTTTTTCGTTTTCATGTCAATCTTTACGCCTTTATGTCCTCAACCCCTGTTCTTGAGACTTTGTGTTTGAGACGACTTTAGATTTTTATTATTAAAGGTCAATATGTGTATTATTGTAAATATTATGAATATCTTTTGCACTTCTATAATCTCTTATAATTAAATGAGAATCTCATCAGAAATAATATCAATGATATTATACTTTCTGTATAATCAATCAAAATCTCATTGAAAATAATATCACTAATATTATATTTTATGACTCAACTCAATTGTTTTAGAATATACTTTGTAATGTATAAATAGAGATATGTGAAGAATGAAGGAGTACACATAAACATATTATCATTTCATATTGGTCATTTTCTCTTCTCCTTTACATATTATTTTATAACATGTATAAATTATTTCTTTCTTAATGAATTTTTTCACTTGTTTTTTTTTTCTAATACCTTTTCCTACTCGTTGTTCCTATTTGTTCATGTGCCTTTAAATTTTAAATATTATTCTAATTACATTTTGTGTTTGTCTTTGTTTTTTTTTCTTTGCATGAATTACTATACATTGTAATATTAAAATATTAATATCCATATAAATATAAGATAAACTTGTATCCAAAAAAATATGAGGATCTACTCTATCCATTCGCATCAAATAATACTAGAGAAAGATAACAAATAATAACAACCCAAACAAGTCGCTATATTTCCTTTCCCTCTGTTTAACATTAATAACACACTCTATGAATAATTTGTGACAACAACAAATTATCTCATGAAATAATACAATGCAAACAAACAAACAACATGCATAAAAAATATCAATGCACGAAAATCTCATTATTAGGAAAAGTCTACAGCAAATTATCTCGTGAAATAATACAATGCAAACAAACAAACAATAAACATCAAAATGATCAATGTGAGAAAACCTCATTAGGGAGGAAAAGCTTACAGGCCGTAGTCCAAAGTGACCATAATAAAAAAAGTTGTAATATTTTTTTTTTTAAAGAAAAGCTTTGATCTGAAAGCAAACCTATATAACTCAATTGTCAGTCAAATGGACCCAATTCAAAAAATAAAGTCTATATAAATTGTCAGTCGAATTGACCCAATTCAAAAAATGAAGCCCATGGGCCTACATAGCCTAACGAGGCACAGACCAATCCACGTACCGACCCCACTCTTTAATGACTGAATGAAGACTTCATGTACCAACATGATGAGTTCAATTGGGCTCGAGACCCGTATTGGTTGGGAGCAACAGCAACCAATGAAAAGGGTCCAATTTTGAGTGGGTTGGGAAGAAATATGTGCCACTACTAAACACATCCCACCGATGCAGTTTTGCACCCCTTTAGATTTTTTTTCGTTTCCACATCCAATTTTTCTTCCTGAGTAAACGTTTGGGACCTGTTAATTTATTCGGTTGAAAATTCATCATATGATTAAAGAACGTTTGAAACAATAAGCTTGTATGATGAGTTTGAGATACATGTGAAAATTAATTATTTCAATAATTAAATATAATTTATTATTTGTTAAAATTAATTTTTCTTTTGGTAAGTTTTCTGAAAAGTAGATGAAAGATAATTAATCTTGTGGGTGTAACAAAAACAATCAGTTTTTACATAATAAAAGTGTATAAAATAGCTATAAAGAAAAAAGCTGTTGAAAAATAATCATCAGTTTCAAAAATTTTAGATTAAAAATGCAGCTAAGTATTCAAGAAAAAAACTTTATAAATTTAAGCTATTTTACCCAACGATACAACTAGTTTTCAAATAGCATTTTTTAAGGAAAAAAAGCTAAAATTTGAAAAGAAAAGCTTTCCCAAATGAATCAGATTCTTAATGAGGCAAAGTGTTGAATGTGTATTTCCCAAAGTCCAGAAAATTGAATGGATCAAGATTCTAATTTAAGATTTAGCGATTTAATCCAGTAGGATTATGGTCTCATGGTAATAAAATAATAGTAATAATAATACATAAAATAATATTAAACAAAGCATAATATTATAATTCTATAACTCTAAAAATTAAAATAAAATATTTTTTATATGTTCTTAACATTTAAAATACACATAAAAATCTAAATTAGAATATAAAAATTGTTAATTGATATAAATGACTGAATTATATTGTTGTAAGATTAAAAAACTAAATAATTGGAAAAATTATTTATATCAATGATATGATAACCAATTTCAATGTGTTATGAGCACCCTTGAAAAACATCATTATAAGAAATTTGTATGACACTTCTATTGTCAAAATGAAACGTACTTAGGGAAGAATATGGAACACCAAAAGTAATCCAGAGGTAGTATTAGCAAGAGCACAATATTTAGATTCTATACTAGAAAGAGCAACAATTGTTTGCTTTTTACCACACCAACACCAAGAAATAAAAGGGCTTCTTAAGAGGAAACAATAATCTGTGGTGGAAGAATTTATGTATCCAAATAACACCTAAGATGAATTATTAAAAATTAAGTCATAAAGATAATGCCTTTAATATAACAAAGAATTGTAGAAAAATGTGTGGAGTGTAGAAAAGACATGAATTGAATGACTGAATGAACGACATATGCAATATCCAGGCAAGTGATAGTGAGGTAAACAAGACTAAAAACAAATTGTCGATCAAAAGGAATGCCATTAAGTAGTCAGATCTTAGAGAACAAGTTTTGCAACACCCAACAAGTCCATTAGAACAAGTTTTGATCTTATAAATCCATTTACATCCAAAAGAAATCTTGTTTGGAGGAAGATAAACTAAGTCCCAAATTTTTATTTTCTCTAAAGCTTGAATTTCTTCGATCATAACTTGTTGCCAAATAGGATTGGTACTTGCTTCACAACAAAAGGAGGGTTGTAAATTGCACAATAGTAAAATGTTGGGAGAAAGAAAAAGAGCACACAAAAAGATTAACGTGTGATTCGGTGCCTTAAGACTTAGTCCACGATCCCTTTGAATAAAATTCATTATGTGTAATTTTTGGACGGAAAAATCACAAACCCTCACAACATTGTGATTTTTTGAACCGAAAAGAAAATCACAAACCCTCACCATAGAAAAATCACAAACCCTCGCCATAGTGTAGTTTTTGGATGGAAGAAAAACTACAAACCTTCATCACATTTTTGACACACACTACCTAAAATCTAAAACACCCATTATAGATTTAAGGATGTGGTGCAAGTGAATAAAACCTAATACTCTACCTTATATAGGGTTTTCACTCATATCTTTTTCTAATACTCTCCAATGTGGGACTTTGAATTAACAAGACTCAACAAATCTCTCCTTAATTTAAAGTCCTACACTCTACAATAATCCTTCTTTACATCAAAACTAACAAAACTCTTCTAGAGCGATCTTCTCTTGCAATAGTAGAATCTTCTGACTTCTGGAGCAATCCTCCCTTGTAGTAGAATCTTCTGACTTCTAGAGCAATCCCCCCTTACTGCAGAATCTTCTGACTTTTGGAGCAATCCTCCCTTGCAGCAAAATCTTCTAATTGGAAAAACTCTTATTCTCCTTCAAGCTTTGCATTGCATTTTCTGATGTGAGACTTTGATTGTATCCCAACAATCCTCCCTTCAAACAAAAGACCACTATACTTTCTCCCCCCTGCAGCGGAAGACTTTCAACAAAAGGAATCATCTCAAGATGAGTCCACTGACCTTCATGGATTCATCTCTCGCCAAAGCGAACCATCATCTCTGATACCATTGTTGGGAATTCAGTCTGCTTCAAAAACATAATAAGGGAGAAAGAAAAAGAGCACACAAAAAGATTAACGTGGTTCAGTGCCTCAAGACCTAGTCCATGATCCCTTTGAGATAAAATTCACCATGTGTAATTTTTGAACGGAAAAATCACAAACCCTCACCCTCACCACAATATAATTTTTAAACGGAAGAAAAATCACAAACCCTCGCCATATTGTAGTTTTTGAAAAGAAAAACTACAAACCCTCGCCACATTTTGACACACACTACCTAAAATCTAAAACACCCACTGTAGATTCAAGGATGTGATGCAAGTAAATAAAACCTAATACTCTACCTCATATAAGTTTTTCACTCATATCTCTTTCTAATACTATGCGACGTCAAACTTTGAATTAAATACTCAATACAAAATAACAATGGTAATTAAAAGGAAGGAAGAGTGGAAGTTTACTTACATGAGTTGAATGGTGAGAAACAGTTGTAAGAACAATGTCAAACAGGTTCAGTAGGAGTAGGTGAGGAATAACCTATATTCAGTGCATAAGAATTATCATGATCAAAATTTGGAAATAATTCAACTAGGGATAACTAAAAAATAAGAGTAATGGTAAATTAGTCACTATATTATTTGAAATTCAAAAAATAATTATAACTACATATTATCATGCGAAAAAAATTAAGTATTCTAATCTTTTTAAATATGCACAAGTAATCAATTATTTTAATGTGTAAGATATATTTTAACAGGTGAGTTAATTTTTCAATCCCTCAAGTTGTTAGCATTTCAAATTTTAGTCTTTAATAAATTTTTGACAAAATTTATTTCCTATGTAATTTTTTGTTAGTAAAATTATTTCTTTTTCCTCCTTGATTCATAAAATGTAAAGTTTAAATAAAAAATTTAAAGCTATGGTGGGTATAATATTGTTTGTACTGATGGAATTAAGGAGAAAAAGTCTAATTGTGTTGACAAAACTGATAAAGGATTAAATTTGGTTAAAAAAATTTATTAGAAATTAAATTTAAAATTCTAAAACTTAAAGGACTAAAATTTAATTAATCATACTTTAATTCATATATTGTTATAGGATAAATAAAAAAAAGTATACATGGAATCTAATAATAAAATATATCGAATCATTTCCTTTAAATATTCACTTTTTATTATGATATTAAATTCAAATAACCAAAAATTAAATATTTTCAATATCTTTATTAATAGCCATTAATGTACCTCATCGGTTAAAAATAAATAGAGTTTATAATATAAAAATTAAAGTAAAACCTATAATAGTGTAAAACTAAAATAAAATATTTTGATGATGTTGATAATTAAATTTATATTAAATATGTTAATAACGAAAATCAATTCAAACAATTGTCATGATGAAACGTGATAATTTTTTTTAGAATTTTATTTAACTAATAATTTAAAATCATATTCAATTACCTATTGGATTAATAGTTAATTTAATTAAAATATACATTAAAAATAATAAATGAGTATTTTTTTGGTTGAAATAATAAATGATTTTTTTTAAAGAAAATAATAAATGAGTCTTATGACATTAAATATGATTGCTTTGAATATTTTATCTCATATTTTTTTCCTTAAATTTTCTTCCCACAACATTCACATTTTTTAAGTAATTTTTATTCCTTCTCAAGTGTTAAGGTAGCTATGTTAGTATGTTTATTCTTATAACTTATAATTTTGATAATTTTTTCGTATTGTATTTCTTTTTTACCGGCAATTTATCATTTTGTATACAGATTGCTACTGATCGTTATGACAATTATTAAGTAATTAATAATTAAAATTTTTATTTAATCAGTACACATGACACATCTCACAATCTTATTCGTCACAATTCTAATTAGTGAACACCTCGCAAATCTCGGTAAACTTGTGCGGAGAATTAACAAAATATTAATAAAAAAGAAATAAAAGAGTTATTTTTTTAAAACATTAAATAATATGAAATATTGGGTTGTTAATTAAAAATATTAGATGCATTGTAAAATAACAAAAGGGAATAAGTATTTGATCATAAATTGGGTGAAAATAATGATATAAAATTATGTTTTCACATTGTTATTTCTTTACTTCAACAAGTGTTATCTAGTGAGAGTATTTAAAAGTGTGGGATATAAGGGTTGAAGTTTATGGGTTGGTCTATAAATTTTGTAACTCATGCGAGTTTGGACTAATTTTTGTAAAAGATTTTAGGGATATAGTTTGTAAAAGTCTACCGCAAGCAATTCAAGAGTTTTGCAAATTAAACCCGCGGAGTCCACTGGGAACCGTAAGCCCGCACTATTTAAAGGATTAAATCTGGACCCGCGAATTTGGACCCGCAAATTAATCTATTTGACTTAGAGGACGAGTGGGAGGCGGACCGCCAAATTAGATCCATTTAACGTTGCGGGACAGGACAATCCAAACTCTTCACAAACGCAGTAAGACCTTTGGCAGTGCGGGCCGTCCTACGAACCCGCCCACCCCTACTGTTTACCTAGTTATTGGATCTGTTATCAATCAATTTACGATGAGTTGTTTTTATGACACTCCTTTGCTTTACTTTAAGTGACATTGACTACAATCTTTTGGTATTATTTGCATTTTCACTAGAACACTTTCTTCCGTAATTTTCACACGATACCTTCAACTTTTTGCAACAGTAGTGGAGCCATCATCCCCTGTCATTCACAAAGATCTTTTCAGTATCATCTTTGATTCATTATGTTTTATCATGTTTCATTCTATCATCACCCATTTATGGAGAAGGAGAAATTCTCACCTATGCAATGGGACGACCATGACCATTGTGTTCACCATGATGTGTTTGGTATTCTGATCTCCCTAATGTGAGTGTCACCGTTTTCAATCCCAACAGAACTCAAACAAATAGCCACTACTCCGACTTGAACCCCTAGCTGAAGTGTAAGAGTGCATCGTTGAACCTTCTGAATACATCGCACATCAATGGGGTCCAACCCTTGTTTGGATTTAACTATTGGGCCATTTGTGTTTTCTGTTTGGCCCATTGTATGCTTACGTTCTTTTTTTATTGAGTATCATAACTATGGTAAAAAAACCTTAGTATTCTGTATTCTACTATTTGGACAGGTGTTGTAATCCAAGGTGATTTCGGTGATACCGCTTATCACCTTCCGGGGCTGTTAAGAGTAAATAATTAAGAATATTAATTTGTTAGTTTGTTAAATTTGGAATATTAGTTTGATAGAAACTAGCTCTATAAATAAAGTACCTGTATAATTCATTGTATCTTTTATCAATTAATTTACGAGTGGCTACAATCTTGTAGTGTTACTTGCATTTTTCCTCAAACACCTTCATCTCATAATTTTCCCAATCTTTACATTAGATGAAATAAAGGAAGGAAAGGAAGCTAAAAATACTAAGGAAACTTTGATGTAAATTGACAATGGGAGAGATGCATTATAAAGAATGTTCATATAATAGAAGGTAAATTCCGTAAGAAATTGACACATGAGCAAGTAAGCAGACATGGTTAATAAGTGACAATGGAGATTTCTTTTCATTTACTTAATTCCAATAGGATACATTGCCCTTATAAGTAATATAATCCAAAATGTAGCAAAATTAGGTGAGCAAAAAGCACAAGTCTAGGAAGTAAACTCCTAATTGCAAAGAGAAGATTGGACAGAGTCCAAAGAGGTAGTGTTTTGCCTTTTAAAATCAAACGTAAAGAGTCATATTACAAAAGATCATTGTAGTTTGCTTACACCACACTATTGAATGCTTTGCTTTAGATCATCTATTCCAGAAAGGTCCAAAATCTTTAAGTGGCAATACCTACATCCAAAACATTAAAACATCAGGGCAAGGTGACAGAAGAAAAAGAGGGAAAAGGATGCAGAGGTTTTGAATGGCGAGTCATTTGATCTTAAAGGAACTTACCTTCCAAAATATCTTGGCCTGAATAAGATCATAAGGAACGGGACCATATTTTTGTGAATCATTGCTCATATACTTGTTATCTCCTTCTACCCAAACTCTACCCTTCGGAATCTATAGAGGGAAGGCAAAATTTGAAAACCAAATCTTGAAAACACATTCAGCAATAGAACAAAATCTATCAAATATCAAGGCAATTCTTAATCCCTAGAAGCAAATAGGCCATTTAACAGTTATCCCAGAGAAACAAAACAACTTAAAAATACTAGCAAAGCAAAACCCATGATCAAAATGATCCAAAAAAATGTAAATCTAATTTTTATAAGAAACTGACCATACCACAATCGTCTTAGTCTTATCATTCTTCTCAAGATTGGAAATATATGTATCATTATCACCTTCCACATTCAATCCATAGGCCTCAGGATTGGTAATGTATGTAACACTATCGCCCTCCAATGCAACAACACGTTTGGTCGCAAAGCGCATAGGGTTTTGAGGATGGCGCAAGACTACAATATCTCCAGGAGCAATTTTACCAAACCTGGTTGAGATCCTTTCTGATAAGAACACACTACTTGTAGAATTGATTGCAGGAAGCATGCTAGGACCATTGGTCTGCAGTGTTAGAATTGGTTACTTTTTAATGATAAGATAGAATTTAAGACAAGTAAATGAAGAAGCTTACCAAAACAAGGTGGATCAGATAGGCATTGGTAACATGTGCAAAACATAAGAACTTACAAACTTTCCATGGTATTTTAATAATAGGCACAAATGACCTCAGATTGCTCAATGTCATCACTTCCCTTTTCCTCTGTACCAATATCAAATATTGCTATCCTTAGCAAAAACAAGTGCTCTTTTAACCATTAGCAAACCAAACATGTGTTAGATGTGAGTGTCGGCGTGAAAGCTGAAAACATGATTTTGAAACTGCCAAAAACAATCGGGTATGTAAAGACAGGTACATCTATCAAAAACTAATCAACCACAATATCATAATTTTAAACCAAAGGAGAAAATGGATGAGGATCCAACTCCACCATCGAACCTCATAACTATATGTCATCTCTTCTTTAGATTTTTCTCCCAACCAGGTCAAAACAGCATGCATAGAAATTGAAAAAACTCTCCAACATGAATCAGTCCGTATTTGGGAAAGAAATTAAACTTGACAAAAAGTAGACAGCTTGTGAACTAGACACAGATTAGTAATGTATTGCCCAAATCAACTCAAAAGTAACACGTGTAACCATCCCAGAGGTTCACAAGAGAAAAAGATAGACCTACTAATTGAAATAAACAGTAGAAATGTATCCAGAAGAATATGTACAAACCAATTCAAATCAGAAGCCGTAACCAAATGAGTCTTTAAGTTTCTGTATTTCTCAGCTAAACCAAACTTTCTGAGGCTTGTTATTATTTTTAAACAAACCTCAAACTCAAGTTTCAATCAGATCAGAAATTTATGCAAATGGTAGAAGACATGCAAAGTATATGTGCTAGAAAATCGACCATTAACCTAGTGATAACATACCAGTATCAGAAAATCAATCAATCCCATTTCTTTAATTCACTTTCACAATACGTAACCAACAGGTAAAATATATAAAAAAGAATTGTTTTCATGATACAATGATTTTAAATCTAAAAACAGAAAACTTTTTGGTTGTCTTAATTGTTTTTGTGAATTGAAAATTAAGATTCTCATATAAGAAAAGTGAAAAATTAATTAATTAATAAATTGAAAAATAACAATTATGCTCCAATGTAGCTAACTTACTACCACAAAGTTCTCTGTAAACAAGATTATGACAACAATAAAAACTTTCCCAAAGACCAAGCCACAAGAAGTAATAAACTGATGCACCTCTGCAACAAAACGACTACCACCTAATTGATCATGATTGGACAAGGTCTAGACCATCATTTTTATTTAATGAAACCCCATAGCATTTTCTTCAAAACCTCTTCGACCGAATACACACAAACACACCCCAATTTTTGGAGTGAAACGAGAAGTGCTGAAGCAAAGAAATAACTGGCAAATACAAAGGAAAATACTCAAGGAGAACTTTTATCAAACAGGTTATGCGCATAATTAATGGCACAAAAAAGCTAATGACTAAACAGAAACACTCAATGAAAATAAATTGAATAGAAAAATATCAAAGCACCTTAATCGATGGAGAAGACAGAACCTCGCTGTTGCTGCTTCGTTTCACAATCTGCGTGCAGAGTTCATGGCCATCATTTTGCTACTATGTTCTTCAATTATGGGAACGGAAAATTTGAACTCACATTAAAACCTTTAACTTAATTAAAAATACAGTATAACTATAGACTCATTAATTATTGATAATTATAATTTGTTGGAGTGTATTTTTAAGTTTCTTTGGTTAATTGATAATTGTAAAATGCACTCAGAGTGTTTTCTTCTTACAAGAATTTATAATAAAATAAATAATAAATGAAATTTAGTTTTTTAAAAATTTAAAATTAATTTATCATTTAATTAATTTGCATCATGTCCCACGTCTCGTACAAAAATTAAAAAAATAAATATCTATAAATTAATTCATAAAAATTAAATTTAATCTTTAACAAAAAGTTATATTTTTTTCTAAAAACTTTTAACTTTTAAAAAATAAAATTTACTCTTTTTTCTTTTCTTAAAAATCCTTTAATCTCGTTTAAACTTACCGATATTTAATTTGTTTATGATAGTTGATACATTTTGTAACGCATGATATAAAATAGGGATATTTTTATAATTGAATATTTTAGTTAAGTATTTATTAAAATGATTTAATTTTGAATTTTTTTTTTAAAACTCATTTTCTACATTAGTTCTTGTATAATTAATATAAAAAAATTAACTCAAAACAATTCCCAACTATCATAAATTTAGAACTTATCCCAGGAAAAAGTAAAAAATGAGTAAAAATTGTCCAATTAGGACAATTCCCCTAAAAACTAAGATTTCGTGTAATCTTGTCTTTGTTGTGTTGTTGTTGTAATTTTTCCTTGGTTATTTCTTGTACATGAGCAATGAATACAATCTTTTGCTATTAGAAAATATTAAAATTATATTTAATTCAGCCAAATATAATTAGAAATCTAATATACTTGTGCGCATAAATAATTTTTTTTTGGTTGTTGTTGAATAAAAGGGTTATCCATATCATCCACTTTGTTCAATTTGTACAGTATATATGATATAGGGTGGGTTCAACAATGAAGCAGTTATAATAGGTGGTTCACGGTTACGCTATTACATTATTTGTATTTCATTCTATTTGAATTAGATGATACGAACGGATGAGATATATATTACGAGGAATATAGTTTTAGAGGGAGATTTTACTGAAACATTCGTAGTGGTGTTTGGACGAGAATTTTTTTTAATCATTTATTTATTCTGTGAAATTGAATTGTTATTAAATTTTTTAATTATATAAAATTAAAGAATTTAAAATTCTACTGTAAGTATTTTAAATTTCTCATTTCTTAATTAAATTACATTACACTATTTTAAAATTTTCTTAAATAACATTAAACTCTAAATTTATTTAAATATTAAAATTCATCACATTTATATTATTTTTTATATTTTTTAATGATACATAAAAAATTATTTTAATATTTATTTAATTAAATTTATAATAATAATTAAAAATAAAAATAAAAATTATATATAAAACTAAAATTTAATTTAATTATTATTTTTTATATTATTAGAATTAATATATATTTAATGATCTGATGTATTATTTATTTAAAAATACATAAATTAAATAAGTTAATTAAATTTTTATAAATATTGTCGTTATTTTAATTTTATCATATTAACTTTATCGTAAAGTGATTAAATAGGTATAATTTATTTTCATATAACTAAGATAATTATTTTTATAATAAAAAGTAGCCACAAAATAATAATTTATATTTTTTTAATTTAAATTTTTTTATATGTCTCATTGTTTTTAATTTATTTTATTAAATTTTTGTTAAGTGATTAAATAAGTATAATTTTTTAACCACTAAGATTTTTTTTTCATTATTTTCTCTTTTAATATTTTATCTTTTTATACCTTTAATATTTCAATAAAGCATTTCAATTATTATTTTTAAAATTCATTTAAATTCTTATAAATAACTATAACTTATATAATTATTTATTTTTAATTACATTTTTAAAATTACTGCAAGACTACATAGTTCTTAATTACAATTAAATATTTATTATGTTTTTAATTATTCAGTATTAAAAAACTAGTTATTAAATATTTTGTAACATTAGATTTCATCCTGTAGTATTAAAATTATTTTAAATATTTAATATTTAAAAATGAAAATTTAAATTTTTTAAAAATTAAATTACTTTATCTAAATAAAAAATTAAAATATAAAAAATTAAATTAATTCATCTGAAAAAATAAAATAAAAGAAATTTAAATCAAGAAAATTAAAATGTTGGATATTTAAATTTCTTGAAAATTTTCATCCAGAAGGTGATAAATCAGGTAATTTGTGTAGTAGGGTATCGGCATAAGTGCACTTTGGTCCAATTGATATTTTACATGTGGCATTTAGTTTCCATCTCTCTATTAATATTTTTATTTTATTTATATTTTATATTTACTGAATAATTTACAAACTAATCGTATACTAGTTTGTAACAGATGAGATCTCGTGGAAAATATTTTTCTTTATTTTTTTTCTTCTAATCTAATTTAATTTTTCTCCTAACTGATGTACATGTGTTGGAAATTTTGACAAAGATTCAACTGTGAAATACTAACGCATGTAGAAAGGTTAATCTTTTCCCCCTAGAACCCTTACCAATTCTCTATTTGGTATGATATTGACATCTTTCCACAATTCGGTATGATATCATTTCATTCCCACTCTATTATTTATGCCAATGCAAAGGAAAACTTTATGCATTATCTCCGGTACGTTATTTCTAAATTTTGAAAAACAATCCATCATTTCATTTTAACCATTCATAACAATGTTGTTCTATACATAATCTATATGTTCTGCTTTGGTTACATTGGAGGGATAATCCATTTGTGAATGAAATTGAGCTAGCCTTTTTCGTCAGGGTTCAATGAATAATATTATGAAGGAGAGTATAGCTTGAAGAGGATGACTAAACCATTTATTTAGTTCCTAAAACTGCTATCCTATCTGTTCAATTAAAAATTTGTTGGTCCTTTTTATATAATAATGTTGAGACAGGATAATGTTAACTCAAATTTGTTTAAAATCGAATATTATATTTTTTGATTTTGATTATTAAACATTATTAAGATAAAAGTTTTATTTATAAGATAAATGAAGTTAACAAACTCTTAGAGCTAACAGACGAATCAAGTTGTTAGTAGACAATTTATGAGTCAATAGATGAATGATACAAAATAGACGAAACTTTTGATCAAATTAATGAAAAGACAAATGAAACTTAAAAATAATATAAGTATCAGTTCTATCTGTCAATTATATTCTATTAGGGTCTAACCAAAAGAAACATATTTTTCTGCAGAGTCATATTAGAAAAGAAAAGTTCATGTTTAGAACAAATACAAGGAAGTCAACCAATTCTTAATGAAAACTCGAGCTAAATCAGAACCAAAGAGGATGTTTCTAACACAAAGATCTAGGACAGAAGGAGAACACATTTTTTGCAATACCTAATCCTCAATTGAGAAGAACTTTGCAACTCTGAAGTTAACAGTTCACAAGACTGCATATAATGCATAGAAACACTGAGTACACTTCCAACAAATGGATTGAAAAAATTGAAGACGCTGAGTTTAACGACTACTTCAAGCTATCTAAAAAGATACGAAGAGTAACTTTAAAAATCTCTTGTAAAAACCTTTTTGTTCTTATTTATATATCCTTCTCTTCAAAGAGGATGACTCTAGTTAGACAAAGAGGTTATTCTTTATGCAATTTTTAATACTTTAGGTAAATAGTTTAGGAACTATCTAGGGACTAAATTGTATTAAAAGTATTCCTTAAAAGTCTTAAAGATATGTTTGATATAATTTTAAATACTTTAATAGTAACTGTTTATAAGAAAAGATAATAATTTAAGGATCAAATTGATAGTTCATTCTTGAAAGATGGAACCTTCATGCTAACCACTAATATGGATTTCTTTTTGGTAGTGGTTCCTGAAAAAATAAACCTTGAAATAGAAGTATTTCACTTAAACCAAGTGTTGAAGCAAACATTATGGGTATAATCAGAAATAGATTCTCTTTCACTACAAGGATAGTCTTTGGGATTTACTTAGCTCAAAGTTATCAAGTTCCTGATGTTAAGAAGGAAGCTGACATTGCCATGTTGCAAGCAAAACAAGTTGAGGAAAATATCGCAAGTCTACTAAGTAAGAATAATATCACAATTGAATGATGATAACTATGATTACAACCTTTACATTTGGTTTTTGTACACCTAATAATGTCTTTTATAATATTTTGTGATTCTTTTCCTTTTTCGATAAAGGTAGAAAACATAGACCATTATTTAAATTAATTGAATTGTTAATTCTTTTTCAAACTCCACTGGAAAAAGTATCATACCCCTTTCTAGTGATGATAGATAACACCCCAACAATCCTAAGCAATAATAAACCGTAAAAGTGAGGAAGAATAAGATAACGTCTAACCAAAAGAAGAAATATTCAATCCAAATAAATAAAATGGGGGTAAAAGTTCATCATTATCATTTAAATGAGATCTACCCTAACGTATACTTGTTAGAAAGGATGACCAATTGATTCAAAAGAAGTAACAAGAACACAATATCATGAATAAAAAAAGGAGTACACCAACAAAAGTAATCAAATTAATTAAATAAATGTAAATAGAAAAATAATGCATTATTATTATTAAAATTGAAAACATCTAGATTTGAATGTGAGCCGATCATGTGCAAAAAGGAAAAAGTTGAGAAGAGCAAGGTCCTAATCTCTATTCTTAACCAGAAGTTTCAGTCTCTTTTTAGGAAAAGTTTGCAATACAGGAATGTGAGGGATAAATCTTAGTGATGAAGAAAAAGAGAATAAGAAAAATTTAATTAACTATAGTATCCTGATGAGAGAAAGTAGCAACCACCCACTCACTCACTCCCCTCAAGATATTTTGTTTTTCTTTTCTTTTCTTTATTTATTTAATTATTATTTTTTTTATTTTAAAAAAACAATGAACTGTTATAATTTCACCCCTTTTAAAAGAATTTTATCCTCAAAATTTACCTAATGTTAACTATGCACCATAATCTCCCTTTATCTACCTATCCATATCATCTTCATCAAATACTCCACTTCAGATCATCTTTACCAAAGGGATCTACTTGGTGTGAATGGTTCTACTCCAAGATGTTTCCATCCCCTCATCGATAAATCTAATCTTATTCATAGTCTTTTGAATCACCCATAGATCTAAGGTGAGGTTTTATCCCAGATGAACTCAACACAACAGAGTCCTACACCGCGTATGCTTTAAACAATGTCATAGTAATTAACCTTAAAACATGCTAGAAGACACGCGGGTGAATAAGTTAATTATTCAAGGATACCTCAAATTCAACAAATAGTGGTAAAATTACTTTAAGAATAAAAATTAGTCACTTCAACTACATTAATAACTTTACCCAATTCCGCCTTGTACTTCTACCCACATATGATATAATTCAAATCCAAATTACTATTCAATTGAAATATGCATTAATAGAACTATACATACCCAATACATGAGTTATTAATAATTCTAACAAAAATAACATAAGACTTAACACTCCTATTAATTCAAACTTCCTTAGGTTTTACTCGAGCTTCTCCACTTTTTTTTCTAACGGAAATGATACTCAATTTTGTACGAGATTATATTGTGTTATTTATAATTTAAGAGTATATATCATCTTTCAATTGGTTTGGTGAATAGTGTTGATGACGGTTGCTCCTCCTGCATATACTTTTATAGCATACAACTCTTCGAACACTACTAACATTCAGAGTTGTCATATGAGGCACACTTGAAAAAAAGAAAAGTTAACCAACACTAGAAGAGTTGTTTTCCCAAATATATGTACGAGTTATTATGACTTAAAAAGTAATTACAATGTCCACAACATATTAACATATGATTTATAAAATGGCTAATGACATGATATGATAATAAAATATGGAGCAAAATAGAAACACTAAAATTTTGTCTCCATACTTCTAAGCCATAGAATGCACCCACAACAAATAACAAATAAAGCCTTTGATCTAACAAGATAAATGAAGAGAACAACTGACATTAACCTTTAAAGGCAACGAAAAATAAATAATCTGAATTAACACTTCTTAAATGTGTTTCGAAAAGAAAAAATTCTAAGAGTATAAAACATAGTGAAAAAAAGTAGGCCTAAATATATTAGATGAATCATTTACAATATTCAATGTAACAATTTTTGATTAATCACAAGTTATTAATGGGACTATGAATCTTCTATCTCAGATGACTTAAAATTCCCATGAACCAAGTAAATTTGAGAAAATGTACATCTAACATGTAAGAATAAATACTCATTGCTCTTTATAACATTAGGTGGATCATGGACTTCACAACAAGCTTTAAGAGTGAATTTAATGCTTTTGTTAGACAGAAGAAGAAACAAAATAGTAATAAGAAAATGCCTTACTAGAACGAGAACAAGAATAAGAAGTTGTCAAATAAGATTGACCATGAAAAGAAGGACATAAAATTATAACAATGGTAAAAAAAGAAAGGATTGCTAAAACAGGAGGCACAAAGCGCTTTGTAGGTTCTCTAAATTAAATATAATAAAGGTTATAATCTTAGTATAAAGAAATATTTTCTTGAAAATAAAAACAAAAGAAATCAAGCCATTTTAACTTTCCTTTAGGTAAAACAATTTAATTATGCATCAAGGACTAAAACCTCAAAGTGGGAGTGTATACGAATAGTATAATAATAATAATAATAATAATAATAATAATAATAATAATAATAATAATAATAATAATAATAATAACAACAATAATAATAATATCAACTACTAAAAAAATAGAGCTTGATACACCTTAGTCTAGAAACAAACACAATTGCCATAAAACCTACTAAATAAATGACCTAAGTGAGAAAAATTTCCATAACATGCTTTGAACTCCAAGTCCTAGTATAGACTACGCTTTAATTAAATTCAAATGAAACAACGAAGAATCAAGAAAATATGACAGTTTTGGAATCAAATTTAAAAGTTAAAATTCGAATTTTGAGTGTTAAGACTATTTTCTTAGACAACAGATTGTAGATTTTTACCACCCTAGATCTTCCTCTACTAATCCAGAACAATATAAAACAATAATAGTAGAGAAGAAATAGAGAATTGACAGGGAAATAAATAAGTCAGACTCCTTATCAAATTTTTGACAAACTAGTTCTACAAAAGCAATCTTTTAACTCAAGTAAGAAACTTCCTTTACATAGACAATTGCATTCTTAATAAGATACACATTCCTTTCAACAAGTCCCTTCTCAACCTTCTCACTCACCTTTGGTTGATTAAATAGTTATGCTCCCATTTGTACTTCTAACCTATTTACTCACTCATAAAAAGTCATCTACCACAAACATAGTTCTTGATGTTTTGGTTGGAAATCCATAGTATTTTCTGAATTTTTCAAGAATGCTAGCCTTGAAAAGATAATAACATCTCATTTTTATATTTTCAATTTAGCCATCTTCTTTCCTTAATTAATGTTGCTTACATATTATCGAAGGGATATTTTAGTTGCTAAAACCTTTTAAATTGTATCAATGAATATGAACATCTCTAACGTAGGCACATACAAGTTAAATGCATGAACGTGCGTAGTTTCTAAAGCATAATGCAATAGCAAGTAAGAAAGCATAACACTAGATTGACAGTGAAGAAAAGTAAATCCTAACCAAAGTGACACATACCACATACTTAAAACAATATATGCAGCAAAGATCTCTAGATGTAGTATACCTAATTACAACTTTTGCTTGCCATAAGGTCTTGCTTGCTTCATTAGAGGTATCAGTGGCCAATCCTAATATCTCGCATGTAGACAATTAAGATTTATGGTATAACAATTCACCAAATCACCTAAACATAATACTTATGTTAAATCAAAATTATACTAAACATCTTATGACACATCAAGGCACACATAAAAAGCATGACAAACACAAAACTCACAAGTTGAGGAAGTTAAACCTAAACTCTGATACCACAATTGTAACACCCCTCAAATGCTACAATTACAACATCCTAATTTATCTATTTCTCACGAGAAAATAACTACGTAGTTGATGAAGAGGACTAAATTTTTTATTTCAAAGATTAAACTTTAAAATCGAAGTCTAGAGCTGTTAATGTCTTAGAAGACAAACACCGTCTTAAATAATGAAATTTTTGACGTATAAAAAGAAGTTTCATCATTTAAAAATAGAAGCAGTCACTCAAATTTAAGAAAGGAAAACGTCACAACATGCCAAGTCTTCAAGTAATCGGATTCCTTTCCTAGCTTAAGTTATTTTTGCCTCTTACAAACTGCTCATATGCACGTCCGTTCGTGGAGTCATCACAGGTGTCAAACCACATACACAACCACAAGGTTAGTTCATATTTTAGTAATAACAATGAGATTAACAATGGCAATTCAACACAATAAATATCAGAAAACACATGAACACCCCATTCACAACTTATCACAATCAGTCACGTCGTGCAACCCAATATGATACATGCTACTCACAATTCACTCTCATGCCATGTGGTACCATCAAAACAACTAAGTGATGTCTAGGAGTACATGTCACATCAGACACTCACTAAAGATGTTAGACAGTTACAGTCAGAGTAACCAGTGTTACAACATGAGTCACTTCCCACTCATGGTGATCGACCATAGTGGAAACTTTTCCCACCACGAATACCCTCCAAGTCCTAAGCCATTATATTGACCCGTCAAGGACCAACCGATGTAGCTCCATTCATCCTCATCTTTTGAAAATGTTTTTACTACACTTAGTATTCATGATAATCTCTTTCATTTTCAAAACACCATGCTTTACAAGCATGTCCACCAAGGGCAACCTCATTGCTCATTCTCAGTAGTAGGCATCCACCCCTCTCATTAAAAAGTAAATTTACAACTAATTATCATGAATCTCAGCGGATTCGTCAATGAACATACTCCATAAAATTAATCTTTCAATCCATATCAATAACTTCCCATATAACAAAATATTTAATACAACAACACAAATTAAAATCAACATATCCAATAAACAAGTACAAATGAATTTATGCGAAGAAATAATAATGTCATTAAGAGAATAATATAAATCAAATAAGATCACCATAACAATATAATGATCAATCAAAATAATGCATAACAAGAATATAATTAAATAATCCAATAGTAAAGCTAAGAGTAGAGAATTAAAATAATAAGGGAGAAAGTAATTAACTAAGGAATCATTCATAGAATTAACATAATCCAAGATACAAAATAAATAAATAAATATGTACGTATAACCATTATTACTAATCACATAATTAAAATTTTAATTCTTACTTCTAATTTTATACGGTCAATAGTTCACTTTAAAATACACTATAGAAAATGATTGACTTCAAAATAAACAGAGGCTCAATTTGAAGACTTGTAATGACCATATGCAGGGATATACACAACAAAACTGTTGGTCCCCATGCGAATCTAGAAAAGAGAGGTGAATAGATTCAGGTTCCTTTTAGACTTTTCAACAAATTCGATTCTATCTTCTTTTAGATTCAAATTTGATTTTATCTTGTTTATGCTAAGTTCAAATGATTCAACAATTAACACAAAATAGAACACAGAGTTAGTCAGCAGAATAATAAGAAGATTAACGAAACTATTTTTCAATTTTATCTTTTCAATACTTTCTGATTTAGAGTTATTCTTCAAATGAATAACATACACAAAGCAATGTTCATTTGATAAAAACATAAATGATATAGAAATATAAAAGATGTAAGGAGAAGAAGAAGATTGCACAAGTATTTTATACTGGTTCAGCCTTCCGCCTACATTCAGTCTCAATTCAACAACTGTTGCAATTGATATTCCACTAAAACAATGATCCCTTTATGTTCTTTACATTCACTCTGCACAAGCAACGCAATACGAACACAAAATACAATACAGTCAGTTATTTCTCAACAAGAAACCTTTCTCCTATTTCTTAGCACCTTCAAGAATTAACATTTGAGAAACCTTTCTCAAAGACCCTTACTCTTTTCTAGAGAGACCTTTCTCTTACAATAATTCAAATCTCTATAACAAAAATACAAAGAAGATCAAAATAGAATACACCTAGTTGTGCAATGTCTGATCAAGATAAATTGTAAAACTCAATCAATCATCAGATTCTCATCCTATAATTGCCATTTGAAAACTTTTTTCAAAACATTCTTGATGAACTTCAAGGAGAAAAGATAAGAACTTAAATTTTCCAAAATTTGAAAGTGTTAGAATACTCCTTTCGTTCTTCCAAGATCAAAAGGATTCTCTCTAATTTGAATTTTCAAAAACTATTTAAAACAAAACTGATTTTGTCAATTAAAAACCTTCTTCTAATGAGGGTAATCGGTTACTGCTTTGTGGTAATCGATTACTCCAGTGAATTAAGCACTAACTTGGTGATTCAACATCATGGTAATCGATTACTTGAAACTGGTAATCTATTACATCAATGCCAAACTGAATTCCCACATTGCTTCAACTGTTGGTAATCGATTACTGCAAAATGGTAATCTATTACCTCAGTTTGATGCAAAAACTAAAATAAGATATAATCTATTACTTCAATTGGTAATTGATTACTTCAGTTTTTCTTTATTTTCAAAAGGGAATCAAACAATTTGAATCTCTCAAGAAAATCACTAAGATAAGTTTGAATTCACCATGACTTACCAAACCAAGCAATCACATAAACATGCCTAAGCTAGAACATTGAATACATGAAAGACTCTGAATACACGTCATCTAAGAAAACCCAAAATTACATGTAAACATCAAAATCAAAACACCTAAAGGAGACTACACCAAGCGTCTTCAAGCTTCAAGTTCAACAATCTCCTCCTTTTTGGTTTTGATGTACCAAATCCAAAATATGATTTTCCTTAGAGCTTAGGTTGTGTGATGCTCTATTATGAAACTTGCAAGTTTAAAGTTTCCATATAATATATATATATATATATATATATATATATATATATATCATATTGCAGTTTCTCATATATTTTTTTTTGTTTTATTTTTCTATCATGAATTTAAAGCATAGTCAAACCAATAACCAAAATATCAAAAAGCAACAATTATAAAGTTTAAGATAAAATCAAAATTACAACCCAATTAAAATTGTTCAAAATATAACAGACCATAATCAAGAAACAAAATAAGACAAGATAAAATAAACAAAACAAGATAAAACGTAAATATATACTAAGAAAGCTAAGATAGCCTAAGATTTCCATCCCCCCCTAACTTTAGCAATCCTACAACCACTTCTCCCCATATTTGGTATATCACACAAAAAGATAGATAAGAGGGTATAAGGAAATACTATTCGTCATTGAGCCGCTCAAAGATAGTTTCCATCATGTCCTTTATGTCCAGAAACCGTGATGCTTGAGTCCTTTCCATATCATCCAAACATTTTGTGACTGAAGCTTAGATTTCATCAAGTTGGTCAATGACAATTGACTCGAATCGCGACTTTAGGATATACTCCCTAGCTGTAGAGTCTGAGACATCATCAATGGGGGGTTGTGCTTCTTCAGCTTCTTGTTGTTGTTGTTGTGGTGTTTCATCTCTAGACACCCATCCAACATCAGTTTTGACAAGCCACATCATTTTCATGGCCTTGTCACCGATGACATGAATGTCTTTCACGAGCTCTCTGTTCACATCACTAGTATCCACCTGAAAATATTCAATCAAATGTGAAATAAACAAAGATTAGGGACATTTATACTCGAATAGCCTCCTGGTCTTGGGCATGTTGTCCATGACAACGTGTGCCCAATCATTATGGATGTTATTCTTCAAATCAACCATCATAATCATGTCCTTTTCGCTTATTTGCGCATGATTGGCACCACGAGTAGATAAAATACAACAAATCGTGTAGTGCAACAGACGGTCATCGGAGTTTAATCCGCCTATGTTGTATATAACCTTCTTCCCGTGTTGTCTCCTTGCAGCTTTCTCTGGCTTCCCATGTGTCGGGTTTTTGAGCATACTCATGTAGAAGGAGTCCTTTTCAAGGTGAAAACCCTTCTCACTCAGTTTATTAGCATAAGGTCGGATCCCTTCACGCCTAAAACTAGTAAATTGGAAAAAGTGTTCAGAAGATAAAACCATCGTTTTGCCTTTTACCTTTGAACTTACCGTTTCTGTTGACAGGTGAGGACGGAGGTTGGAGTATAACACTTGAACTAAGTTGAGGTAGATAAACCCTTTCAGTCCTACGAACCTCTCTAGATTCTGTTGTCTCAGAAGAGATTAGAGGGTGAAACTTTGATCATTAAGCCACCTTAAGTCAAGAATCTTCGGAGGGACATGTTCCTTGTTGGCAAAGTCCACATAGAAACTCGTCTCTTGTTCCTTGGAGGTTAATCACCGATTCACTGGTTTGTCTACAAGGGTTGGTGATGGAGGATCCTTCCTTTTGGAGGAATATCCCTTCTTCTTCCGCTTTGTGGCTTCAACTTCCTTTTCCTTGTCAAATATTCCCACTCTCATCTTGATGTGTTTTCCTCTTCCTTGTTCTTCCATAGTTGAATGGAGGTTGAAGAAGAGTGGCTAGGGTTTGAGAGAAGAGAGAATGCAAAGAGGGTAGGAGTCCAAACTTGTGAATGAGAGAAAACCTAATCCTTGAAACACTTTTATAAGAGAAAAAAACCCAATGGATCAGTTTAAGAACAAGATAATTGATTCACCAAGGTTGGCAATCGATTAACACATGTTTCAATTAAACAAAAACAAAGTTATTAAGCACAAACTGACGTATGTAATCGATTACCCATACACAAGGTTGTCAGACTCTAGAGTCACAGTAGGCTCGTGACAATAGTCGACTCGTGACTCGTAGAGTCAACCAGACTCGTAAGAGTCTACCTTTTATAAAACAAAAATAAAAAAAATTGAAAGAGTGTCCCCTAAAAAGTGAAATTTCCAATAAACTTGTTACCTGTTTTCAATCAGATACACATCAAGTTCATCAAATTCATCAACACATCAGATAATATGGTTTCATCAGTTTATCAAATTCATCAAGTTACAAATTACAAATATAAACATAAGTAATAAATTATCAAATATCCATATCTAATCCTCTAATGATATCATCTTAAAGATCATCTTCTTTATAATCAATATCTTCATCTTCATTACCATCATTATCTTCATCTTCCATAAAAACCATATTATCTAAATTAAAATCATCTACAATTGGATCACTTGAACCTCTTCCTCCAACATCTCCCACCAATTTAATAGTAAAATTGCCACCATCATGATGCTCAACTTCTGCAGTATCTACCTCTTCAGTTATCCATTCATCATCAGACTCAATTTCATCAAATGGAAGAACAATACTTTTTCTATTTTGCTGTTTACTTCTCAACTTCAAATTATACATCACATAAACCAAGTCATTCATTTTCTTTTGGTGTAAACGATTTCTCCGCTTTATATGAACCTATAATTAATAATAACATTTTTTATTACCGTCAGCCATGTAACCAAATAATAACTAAAATTTAATAATATAATTATAGCTATAATTCATAAATTTTACTTACCATCTCAAATGAGCTCCAATTACATTCACAACCAGAAGAACTATAAGTTAAGCTTAAGACAAGAATAGTAATTCTTTTCAACTCTGGAGTGTCATCCCCAAACATCTCCCACCATTCTCCATGTTGCATGACCTTCCTAGAGTCTTTTGCATCTTCCATTGAGAAAAATCCTTTAGAAAAATGAAACTCCACAAGCTGTAAATTAATTTTTTCCTCTGCCCAACATCTTTAACCAGTCTTCTCATACATATGTGCAATCCTTCTTTCACTTAAGGGTCATCATGTCTAAAAGTAGGTTCATAGTGAAGATGAGGATTAAGATAATATGCAGCTGCATGTAAAGGCCTATGAAGTTGATGTTCCAACCTCTCATCAATAATTTTCCAAACAGGCTTGTAGCTACATGGATATAACATATTCTATATTACAAAAAATTAAACAAATAAATAAATAACTTTATCAAATGAAAAAATTATTTATTTTTACCTTTCCTTGACGTCGTTAAAGTTAGATTTTATCCATGAGAGGAGCAACAACTTTCAAGCATGTGGTTACATTCTTCCAAAAGCGACTATCCAAAATATTCCTCTCTATTTTTCTTCCATTTGTTGAGGTTCCAAACTTGCTTTTTTTCCACTCATTAGAACCAAACATGGTCATCAATGAAGATTTCAACTCATGAAGACAAGCTAATGTTAGATAAGCTGTGGCAAATGTAGTCTTGCCAGGCCTAATCAAGTCTATACCACTTGTGAACTTCTTCATAATGCTAATCAACAAGGTTCGACCGTATATGTAGGTAGTGACAATTCTTGTAACATTCAAGAAATTTAAATATGATTTGAAGAAGATTAAAATTATAAATTTTTTGAAAAATCCAAAAATACTGTAGCAATATACTGTAGATATACGTAGAGATACTGTAGCAATATACTGTAGATGTACTGTAGCTATACTGTATAACACTGTAGCAAGGGTAGAAGGGTCAAATCACTGTAGAAATAGTAATACCGACACACTGTAGCAAGGGTAGAAGGGTCAAATCACTGTAGAAATAGTAATACCGACACACTGTAGCAAGGGTAGAAGGGTCAAATCACTGTAGAAATAGTAATACCGACACACTGTAGCAAGGGTAGAAGTGTCAAATCACTGTAGCTAAATAGTAGTACCGACACACTGTAGCAAGGCTAGAAGTGTCAAATTACTGTAGAAATAGTGTTACCGTAGCAAAATACTGTAGAAATATTGTTACTGTAGCAGGGGTAAAATGGTCAAATCACTGTAGCAGGGGTAAAATGGTCAAATCACTGTAGCAGGGGTAAAATTATCAAATCACTGTAGCAAATAGTGCTTTGGAAATTCTATAAATAGGGCCTAGGGGTTTCAGATGAGAAAACAAACCAAAGAACATTTCTATATTCTCTCAAGCTCTCTCTTAGGAAGAAATATCTCTAAGAAAGGAGCAAGTAAGTAGAGGAAGAGTATAGGAAAAGGGGAGAAACCCGTAAGGGGAGCTGTTCTTATCCTACTTTTCTATTCTTTGTTTTGTTGATACTTTCATTATCTTTCTGGGAGTCATCTCCTTATCCTACTCTTCTATTCTTTGTTTTGTTGTTACTTTCATTATATTTCTTTAGTTTTTCGGATACTAAGGTGTGAAGATAATTCTTAGTATGCTCTGTGGTTGCGGTTTTGTCCGATCTTCCACATCAGAACAGAATTATTCTTGTTACGAGGAAAAGTGTGGTACTGCTTATTGGTTCTCGATGTTTCCTTGATAATTCTTGGTGTTTCTTGTTTCTTGGTTCTCGATTTATTGGTGTTTATTGGTGTTTCTTGGTGTTGATTTCATATCAAAATATGTCTGGTTTTGAGTTGGATATGAATAAGTGGTGACATGCATGGTTGCATATGGACTTGAATTGCTTAATGACCGATTTGAAATGCCTAGAGGAGAGGCAACATTCTAAGATTGCTTGGTGAATGGGCAATGCTTAGAATGAGGTGAGATAAAGATGACCTGGTGGAAAGGTCGATATTTGAGATATGATGAAGGTCATTATACAATTCAAGGTCCTAGAGCATGTTGCATGATGACTGGATAGTAGTAGACCAAGTCCGTAAGTTACGGATTCCCGTCTGTGTGAGTGGAATACCGTGGACTAGAGGGGGTTCTCTTGGTGGGGAAATTGCCCTGCTCATGATGATCACATGTTGCGGGGGAGGTCCTGCCGGACACTGAGGGAACTCGACAATTACGGAGTGTCTACCTCCGGTGGGTCCTGGAGGATGTGAGGACCAGATGCCCCGGTGCTATTTTCGAGTGGAGGGCGCCACATTGCATTTCGAGTGAAGAGTGAAAATGCATGGTAAAGGTGCATGCATCATGTAGTCTCAGGAGCATACATTAGTGATTGTATGGAATTCATGCTTGAATCATTGATTGTGATTGATGGTTTGTTTGATTTGGTTTATGGGTGTTGATTGCCTTACTATGTGATTGATATTTTGATGATCATGGATATGTATGGAAGTATTATTCTAAAAATGATATTTTCGATGAACTTTCTAAATTTATAAAAGAAAAGGTTTTCCTTGAACTTCAATCAATTTTTTATAATTATGGTTAAGGAAAGCTCACCCTTGCAATTTTATTTTTACAGATTTGCAGGATTGAGAAGTTGTTGTCTTGTTTCGCAATGGTTGTTGTTACTATTTTGTTGAAGATGCTTGCTATGTTTTGCATGTAGAAGTGTTGAGTAAATGTTCTAAGGTAGTAGAAAGGTAGTTATGTAACATAATAATAGGACAAAGTTATGTAATCTGGTTGTAATGAACTTTAAAACCTATGTAATAAAAGTGTTGTTTTCTAAATCTCTCTTTTATCTACTATATCATTAACCACTTTAAATTACAAAATATAAGTAAAATAAGTAAATAAGAGGGGGTGTTACATTAGTGGTATCAGAGCAGGTCGAACCAGTTCGACTTGTGAGTTATGTGTCTGCTATGTTTTTGTTGTGTGAATGATTGTTTGCTTGTGTGCTTTGTGTTGTTTGCTTGTGTGCTTGTTTGATTATTTGGTGTGATTTTAGTGAGTGAATTGATTAATTAGTGTTTACTTGATTGCTTCTTGGTTCGATCAATAAAAAATTAGTTTTAGGGTTAGTGACAAGGCTTAGGATTAGATAGGAATAGAAAGTAGTGGTTGAAAGAAGTTATAGAATTGTAGTTAAAGCCCTATAAATTTTTACCTAAGTTTTGATAAGCGTAGGCTAAGAAGAAAAATGAATAATTTAGGGAAGGGTGTTGTTGTTGAACTTATAAAGGATGTTCCTACCAACTAAGACTAAAAAGATTTAAGGAGAAAATTAGACATAAAGATAACCCTCTCTAGAGATAAAATCAAAAGATATCCTCGATAACTTACCTATAATAGAAAACCTTTTTAAGAGAATTTTCCATAAAAGAGAACTCCCTTAGAAGAGAAAAAGATAGAAAATTTTAGAACTAAAATCAATATATGAAATTCTCCTTAGAAAGTAACAAGCAAATAAAGAGGATCGAAAGTGAATCCTAAAGGAAGCCAATTTTAGGAAATGATCCTTCAAAGGAGAAGTCGTACTAAGGAATAGGAAAAACCTAAGAATATCACCATAGTTAAAAGTCCTTAAGATAACTTTATAGGAAATGATTAGTAACTACCTAGCTCTTATCCTAATACAAACCTTTTGACAACACTAAGATGCATTTAAAAGATATACTAGGATGATACAATAATGGTTGATGCATTTTGATGGTCAAAGAAACCTTAGAGAAGCTAAAAGGATTTAAGATCCGAGAAAGGAACCAGTATTTTAAGGAAGAAAGAGTTTAGTTAAAGGAGGAATAAGTACTAACCCAAGGAGGAATTAAAGTTGATACGCTTAGGAAGATTACCTAATGGATTAACCACCTTGACTTGAGAAGACTAAGTTTTGTATAGCATGACCAATAGTTTTAAAGAGGCACCAACAATATCAACTAGGGAAATCAAAGGTTGTAGCAAGAATATTCACCCTTGATGGAGTTAAGGTCTCAAATATCAATGATCTAGTACAAGGTACGTACGTGGAATTTCTTTACTTGTACTATCTGACTCTGGTGCCATTCATTCCTTTATATCTATAGATTGTGCTAAAAGGTTACAACTTCCACTATTTTTCTAGACATTAATAATAACTACCTCTACCCATAAGTTTGTTACAACCACCCATATCTATTTAGATTGTCCTATAAAACTAAGTAACAAAACCTTCATAGTTAACCTAGTTTGCTTACCTTTAAACCAAATTAATATTATCCTTGGAATGGACTAGTTATCTTCCAACTACGTCCCGATACCGTTTTAATAAAACCTTAATCTTTTTTCGAATCTGAAGTAAGAAAGGATATTGAGATAATTTCTACCAACCAAGTGAAATAGGACATGAAGAAACACAATTAGGTATATATGATCCTTTCTAACCTAGAAGTAGAACAAAAGGTCACCTTCCATAATATACCTGTAGTACAGGATTTCTCTGAAGTATTATCCGAAGAGATAAACCAACTACCACCTGAAAGGGAAGTTGAATTTTCTATAGACCTGATACTTGGGAATGGACCAATTTCTATTGCGCCCTATAGGATGTCACCCTTAGAACTAGCAGAGCTAAAGAAAAAAAAAATAGAAGAACTATTGAAGAAATAGTTTATTAGACTTAGTGCATCACCTTGGGGAGCACCCGTACTCCTAGTAAAGAAGAAAGATAGAACTATAAGACTTTGTGTAGATTATAGACAACTAAATAAGGTAACCGTTAAGAATAAGTACCCCTTACCAAGGATAGATGATCTTATGGACCAACTAGTAGGAGCTTGTGTATTTAGTAAGATTGATCTAAGATCCGGATATCACCAAATAAGGGTAAAAGCTGAAGATATCCCTAAAACAGCTTTTAGTACCCGATATGGACACTATGAGTACATGGTTATGCCCTTTGGTGTAACTAATGCACCAGCAGTATTTATGGATTACATGAATAGGATTTTCCAACTATATTTGGATAAATTTGTGGTCGTGTTTATTGATGATATTTTGGTATAGTCGAGAACCAAAGAGGATCATGCTAAACATCTTAGAGTGGTATTACAAATCTTGAAAGACCAACAGTTATATGCGAAATGATCCAAATGTGAATTTTGGTTATAAGAAGTTAGTTTCCTAGGACACGTAATATCACAAGGAGGATTTGCAGTAGATCCACATAAGGTAAACGTAGTTCTAAAATAGGAAAGACCAAAAGATGTGACAGAAATAAAGCATTTTCTAGGATTAGCTGGATATTTACAAAAGATTTCTCCAAGATAGCTTTGCCTCTCACAACCTTAACTAGAAAAGGCCAAGCTTTTGTATGGAATAACGACTATGAACAAAGTTTCCAAACCCTTAAGAAAAAACTAACTACTGCTCCTGTTTTGACCCTACCAAACCCAACTGAATCGTTTGAAGTTTATTGTGATGCCTCTAAACTAGGTTTAGGAGGAGTGCTAATGCAAGGAGGAAAAGTGGTAGCCTATGCATCAAGACAATTGAAAAACTATGAAAGGAACTACCCAACCCATGACCTAGAACTAGCTGCAGTAGTATTTACGCTTAAAATATGGCGACACTATCTTTTTGGAACAAGATTTGAGGTATTTAGAGATCACAAAAGCCTTAAGTATTTATTTAGCCAAAAGGAGTTAAACATGAGACAAAGAAGGTGGATGGAATTTTTAAAAGATTATGATTTTGATCTTAAGTACCATCCAGGCAAAGCAAATGTAGTAGCTGATGCATTAAGTAGAAAGACCATAGCAATATCAAGTTTAATGGTTAAAGAGATGGATTTAATAGATCAATTTAGGAACTTCAACCTTGCATGTGAGTTTACTCCTGTTAGTATTATGTTAGGAGCCTTAAGAATAACTAATGAATTTATGAATGAAATAAGACAGAAACAAGAAATGAATCTTTTTTTTAATAATCAGATTGAAGCCATAAGAAAAGGAGAAAATAATAACTTCAATATTGGAGTTGATGGAATTTTAAGATTTCAAAATAGAATATGCATACCTAATATATTGGAACTTAAGAAGGTAATCTTAGAGGAAGGACATAAAAGTAAGCTTAGTATTCACCCTGGTGCCACCAAGATGTATAAGGACCTGAAGACCCTGTTTTGGTGGCCTAAAATGAAGAAAGAAGTGAACGAATTTGTATATGCATGCTTGGTATGTCAAAAGGCTAAAATCGAACACCAAAAACCTTCAGGAATGCTGCAACCCTTAGAAATACCGCAATGGAAGTGGGATAGTATCTCTATGGATTTTGTAGTAGGATTACCAAGAACTTCAAAAGGAACAGATTCTATTTGGGTAATAATAGATAGGTTAACCAAATCCGCTCATTTTATCCCAATTAATGTAAGGTATTCATTAGAAAAACTAGCCAATTTATATATAAGTGAAATAGTACGATTACATGGTGTACCCACAAGCATAGTTTCAGATAGAGATCCTAGATTCACTTCTAGATTTTGGGAAAGTTTGCAGGAAGCATTAGGAACAAGGCTAAAACTAAGTTCTGCCTATCACCCTCAAACAGATGGATAAACTGAAAGAACTATTCAATCCCTAGAAGATCTATTAAGAGCATGTATTTTGGAATATAAAGGAAATTGGGATAACCATCTACCCTTAATAGAATTCACATATAATAATAGTTACCACTCTTCAATTGGAATGGCCCCATATGAGGCATTATATGGAAGAAGATGTAGGACACCTCTATGCTGGGTAGAGCCAGAAGATCACATAACCTTAGGACCTGAAATAATACAACAAACTACTGAAAAGATTAAACTAATTCAAGAGAAGATGAGAGCAGCACAAAATAGGCAAAAATGCTACTATGATAATCGAAGAAAGGACCTTGAGTTCGAGGAAGGGGATCATGTATTCTTAAAAGTAACACCTTGGACTGGAGTTGGCAGGGCTCTCAAATCCCGCAAACTCACACCTCGTTTCATAGGACCTTTCCAAATTCTCAAAAAGGTTGGACCCGTAGCCTATCAAATTGCATTACCACCTACTCTGTCAAATCTTCATAATGTCTTTCATGTATCCCAATTGAAAAAGTATATCCATGATCCTTCACATGTGGTGGAACTTGACGATGTTCAAGTAAAGGAAAACCTCACGTTTGAAACACTACCTGTAAGGATCGAGGATAAGAGGATCAAGATCCTGAGAGGAAGAGAAATTCCCTTGGTCAAGGTTATTTGGAAAAACGGAACAAGTGAGGAAGTTACATGGGAATTGGAAGATCAAGTGAAAAGCAACTATCTGAATTATTCGATAAAGGTAAATTTCGAGGACGAAATTTTTTAAAAGGGTGGGAGTATTGTAACATTCAAGAAATTTAAATATGATTTGAAGAAGATTAAAATTATAAATTTTTTGAAAAATCCAAAAATACTGTAGCAATATACTGTAGATATACGTAGAGATATCTTGTAGCAATATATCGTAGAGATATTGTAGCTATCTTTTGTATAACACCGTAGCAAGGGTAGAAGGGTCAAATCACCGTAGAAATAGTAATACCGACACTGTTTGTAGCAAGGGTAGAAGGGTCAAATCACCGTAGAAATAGTAATACCGACACACTTGTAGAAAGGGTAGAAGGTCAAATCACCGTAGAAATAGTAATACCGACACACTGCTTGTAGCAAGGGTAGAAGTGTCAAATCACCGTAGCTAAATAGTAGTACCGACACACCGTAGCAAGGCTAGAAGTGTCAAATTCTTGTAGAAATAGTGTTACCGTAGCAAAATCGTAGAAATATTGTTCTTGTAGGGGTAAAATGGTCAAATCACCGTAAGGGGTAAAATGGTCAAATCATCAGAAAGGGGTAAAATTATCAAATCACTGTAGCAAATAGTGCTTTGGAAATTCTATAAATAGGGCCTAGGGGTTTCAGATGAGAAAACAAACCAAAGAACATTTCTATATTCTCTCAAGCTCTCTCTTAGGAAGAAATATCTCTAAGAAAGGAGCAAGTAAGTAGAGGAAGAGTATAGGAAGTCGGAGAAACCCGGGGGAGCTGTTCTTATCCTACTTTTCTATTCTTTGTTTTGTTGATACTTTCATTATCTTTCTTTAGTTTCTTGCAGTAAGGGGAGCTGTCCTTATCCTACTCTTCTATTCTTTGTTTTGTTGTTACTTTCATTATATTTCTTTAGTTTTTCGGATACTAAGGTGTGAAGATAATTCTTAGTATGCTCTGTGGTTGCGGTTTTGTCCGATCTTCCACATCAGAACAGAATTATTCTTGTTACGAGGAAAAGTGTGGTACTGCTTATTGGTTCTCGATGTTTCCTTGATAATTCTTGGTGTTTCTTGTTTCTTGGTTCTCGATTTATTGGTGTTTATTGGTGTTTCTTGGTGTTGATTTCATATCAAAATATGTCTGGTTTTGAGTTGGATATGAATAAGTGGTGACATGCATGGTTGCATATGGACTTGAATTGCTTAATGACCGATTTGAAATGCCTAGAGGAGAGGCAACATTCTAAGATTGCTTGGTGAATGGGCAATGCTTAGAATGAGGTGAGATAAAGATGACCTGGTGGAAAGGTCGATATTTGAGATATGATGAAGGTCATTATACAATTCAAGGTCCTAGAGCATGTTGCATGATGACTGGATAGTAGTAGACCAAGTCCGTAAGTTACGGATTCCCGTCTGTGTGAGTGGAATACCGTGGACTAGAGGGGGTTCTCTTGGTGGGGAAATTGCCCTGCTCATGATGATCACATGTTGCGGGGGAGGTCCTGCCGGACACTGAGGGAACTCGACAATTACGGAGTGTCTACCTCTGGTGGGTCTGGAGGATGTGAGGACCAGATGCCCCAGGCTATTTCAGTGGAGGGCGCCACATTGCATTTCGAGTGAAGAGTGAAAATGCATGGTAAAGGTGCATGCATCATGTAGTCTCAAGAGCATACATTAGTGATTGTATGGAATTCATGCTTGAATCATTGATTGTGATTGATGGTTTGTTTGATTTGGTTTATGGGTGTTGATTGCCTTACTATGTGATTGATATTTTGATGATCATGGATATGTATGGAAGTATTATTCTAAAAATGATATTTTCGATGAACTTTCTAAATTTATAAAAGAAAAGGTTTTCCTTGAACTTCAATCAATTTTTTATAATTATGGTTAAGGAAAGCTCACCCTTGCAATTTTATTTTTACAGATTTGCAGGATTGAGAAGTTGTCACTGTTTCGCAATGGTTGTTGTTACTATTTTGTTGAAGATGCTTGCTATGTTTTGCATGTAGAAGTGTTGAGTAAATGTTCTAAGGTAGTAGAAAGGTAGTTATGTAACATAATAATAGGACAAAGTTATGTAATCTGGTTGTAATGAACTTTAAAACCTATGTAATAAAAGTGTTGTTTTCTAAATCTCTCTTTTATCTACTATATCATTAACCACTTTAAATTACAAAATATAAGTAAAATAAGTAAATAAGAGGGGGTGTTACAATTCTTCCCTTCATTATAGTTACCTCATGAACCTTTAATTGTTTATCAAAATCATCAAATATTAGATAATCCAATGGGCTGCACATGGGGTCCAATATAAATATTTCCGCTTTTGCATCAACAATTCTCCAACTTTAAAATTTGCAGCATTATCAGTAACCAACTGCACAATATTGTCTTCACTAACAAACTCCACTGCATCATCCAACATTTTGAACACCTTATCTGCTGTTTTTGAGATGTCTAAGGTATCTATGGAATAAAGAAAAACAGTCCCTTTTGGATTGTTCACTAAGAAGTTACAAATTGAACGCTTTTTCTCTTTTGTCCATCCATCAGACATAAGTGTACAGTCCGTTCTTTTCCACTCATCCTTGAACTCTTGGAGCATCTGCTCAGATTTTCCCACTGCTTGTTTCAAAAGTTTTTCTCCAATATCATGATAAGATGGGGGTTTATATCTAATTCCATATCTCCCAATCTTCTCACATAATTTTGGAAATACAAGATTTTTAATAACATTAAAAGGAATGACACTTGTATAAAAAAATTCAGCAACTAGAGCATCAATTTCTTCTTTATCAACACCTTTCTTGTAACATTGGTTCATAGTAGATTGAACCACATGGCTACCACTAACAACAAATTTTAGTTTTGATTTGAAAGAACCTCTTCCTCTTGCTTGATTTGAAGAGTTTGTCTCCATCCCTTCACTTTCTTCATCATCATTTTCTTCAATGCTATGCAACTTTCTTCTCTTCATTGACACTTTTGTAACAACTTTCAGCATTAACATTTTAACTTCTTCCGGCACCAAAACACAAGGTTCAGAATCATATCTAGTTCTAGCAAGATGATGCTTCAATCTAAAAATTCCCCCATTGAAGATCTTAGAACAATAGTTGCATTTAACCTTCTTACCATTGCCTGAAACATCTTGACCATATTTCCATCCAATGTTTGTCCTATTTCCTATTAAATTTTTACTTCTAGGTTTAACAACACATGGCATTTCAGGTTCAGCTGAATTTGACCCACTTTCACTTCCAGACATTTCCAATTTTTATCAACCAATAATAATAGGAGCAAGCAATTGCATAATAAAATACTATAACATGTCATATAACTCAGATTTTTCAACATCTCACATTCATTAATTAAATATCTAATACTATAATCAACTTAGTCCTGTTTGGGTCAACATCTAAAATCCCAAGTCTCAAAGTTAAAAAAATGAGACTAGTAATACAATTTGTCTCAAAGTTAATAATTATATGGAATACGAGACACTGGACTAAGTTGTAGTTAAGTTACTGGACCAAATATTATAGAAAATATGACATTTTTGTTACAAATATACACTAATACTGAGTAACTACATGAAAGTTTTACATTCATAATACCATGTAACCATTATAGTCATCTAGAAAAAAGGTAAAGCTAAAGTAACTCACATTTAATAGCGCTAGGGTACCTAGTTTTTCCAAGTTACTTGTCATGTTCCGAAATCCAAGAGCCAAAGATTCTTGTGTTTTTTTCAAACACACACAAACACACCCGTGTTTTAACTTTTAACTAATTCTCTTGTTCATTCATTCCTGTTTTTCAATTTTCATCATCTTATGGAGAGTGCAGACACAAACACAAACTGAAAATGCAGAGTGCAGACACCAAACAGGAGCAAGCAACAAACTACAATAATATTTGAATTGAATTAAAATGAATTAAAATAAAATGGAATTTTGAACCACAAACTACAAAATTAATCCTTGCAAATACAATTTCTACATGCACACAACTGAAAATGCAGACACCAAATAGGAACAGATGTACAATTTTAAGTTAAGTTACTAAGTAAACTGAAGATGCAGAGTGCAGACACCAAACAGGAGCAAGCAACAAACTGCAATAATATTTGAATTGAATTAAAATGAATTAAAATAAAATGGAATTTTGAGCCACAAACTGCAAAATTAATCCTTGCAAATACAATTTCATCATGCATACAACTGAAAATGCAGACACCAAATAGGAACAAATGTACAATTTTAAATTTTAACATAAATATTATACATACTGGTTTGGCCATTAAACAACATAGTAGCAAATTCTAGGATTTACCAAGTAATTCATACAATATGCAGTACATGTTTTATACCATCTAAATTAAGAAAGATGTTTTCACTTCTTTCACTCTCTCTCTTTCAATTACTGCTAATGCATACTGCCATTTTATAATTTCATTCAGAAACAGAGAAGCACAAGTAGTAATTGAACAACAACAACAAACAGAGCAGTAACAAGCACCGAACAGTAACAAGAAACCAGAAACAGAGCATCAACAAGCAAAATCAACTTATGGAGTAGCAGAGAAACTGACCTGGAAGGCTAACAAAGAAGTGCACGAAGATGGGGAAAGGGAAGACCACCGGGAATAGAGTAGCAACAAGCAAAAGTAACTCACGTCTCACAGAGCAGCAGAGCAACTAACCTAGAAGGCTAATGAAGAAGTGCACGAAGATGGGGAGATGTGGCTTCAAGCAGAAGACGATAATGAAGAAGATGAAAAATGCGAAGCTGGAGCCCTAAATGAGAAAGAAGATTGCATTTCTGATGGCCCCCCAAAACTCACTGTTTCACTTTACGCTAACTCGCTCAACTCGGTTTGACTCGCAAGTTTACTCCGAGTCATCGAGTTGACTCATGAGTTTGAGCGAGTTTGCTCTAAAAATGAGTTTATGAGCGAATTAACTCGTTGGGACTCAGTAAACTCTTAAGAGTTTAAGAGTCAACTCTAGAGTTTTATAACCATGCCCATACATGGTAATCGATTACTCCAGTGAGTAACCAAGTAAGATTTTGCTTTGCTGCTGTGGTAATCGATTATTGCTACGTGGTAATCGATTACTCTAGTAAGAAATTTCTTTGAAAACTAAAATTCAAGCCTGTTAATCGATTAATTCGACATGATAATCGATTATCTATACCAGAAAAACCTTAAAAACACTTGAATTTCAAACTTTTGAATATACTTTGGTCATATAATTGGTTAAGCAACTTGAATCATACCAGAAACCATGTATAGAAGAGTTTGTGAGAGATGTTCTTCACTTAAAATACCAAGGTTGGCTCTCAAATTGTAGAATATATCCTTTGGTAGTGCTTTAGTGAAGATGTCAACTAGTTGGTTCTCTGTCTCAATGAACTCAATGTTACAATCACCTTTCCCCACATGATCATGGATGAAATGGTGATGCACCTCTATGTGTTTGGTTCTTGAATGTAAAACTGGATTCTTTGTGATACTGATAGCATTTGTATTGTCTCACTTGAGGGGAATGTGATCAAGCTTCAATCCAAAATCTTCAAGCTGTTGTTTGAGCCATATGGATTGTGAATAACAACTCCCAATAGCAACATACTCTGTCTCAGCTGTTGAAAGTGCCACACAAGCTTGCTTCTTGTTGTGCCAAGACATTAAACACTCTCCAAACAAGTGACAAGTTCCACTTGTGCTTTTCCTATCAGTTTTACAACCTGCAAAATCACAATCACTAAAACCAACAAGAGTAGGTGAAGTTCCTTTCGGATACCATAATCCACAATTAATAGTTCCTTTCAGGTACTTCAAAATTTTCTTTACAGCATTCCAATGAGGTTGTTTGGGTGAAGATTGAAATCTAACACACACACAAACTCCAAACATAATATTTGGTCGGCTTGCTGTAAGATACAATATGGATCCTATCACACCTTTGTAAATCGTTTGATCTACATCTTGACCTGCTACATCACTATCAAGATAGATGTTAGTGGACATTGGAACATTAGAAATTTTACAATTTAACATATCATACTTCCTTAGGAGTTCTTTAGCTTGATGGATGAAGATTCCATCCTTTAGTTATTTGACCTGCAATCCTAGGAAAAAGCTTAATTCTCCCATCATCGACATGTCAAACTCACTCTGCATGCTTTGAACAAACTCTTCACAAAGCATTTGATTAGATGATCCAAATATAATATTGTCAACATATACTTGAACCAAAAGAATGTAATCAGATTACTTCTAATAAAAAGAGTTTTATCTACATTACCTCTGTAGAAACCTTGTGATATAAGGAATTTACTTAATCTTTCATACCATTGCCTTGGGGCTTGTTTCAACCCATATAAGGCTTTCTTAAGTTTGTATACATGCTCAGGCAAAGAAGGATCAACAAATTCGGGTGGTTGAGAAACAAAAACCTCTTAATTGATGTAACCATTCAAGAAGGCACTCTTGACGTCCATCTGAAAAAGTTTAAAATCATTAATGCATGCAAATGCAAGTAATAAACAAACAGCTTCATGCCAAGTAACTGGTGTAAAGGTCTCATCAAAATCAACACCCTCTTGTTGATTATAGTCTTTTACAACCAATCTAGCCTTATTCCTTACCACCAAACCTTCCTCATTCAGCTTATTTTTGAAAACTCATTTTGTGCCAATTATGTTCATACTCTTCTTGTAAGGGACAAGCTCTCATACATCATTCCTTTTGAATTGGTTTAGTTCTTCCTGCATAGCTAAGATCCAAAACTCATTATTTAAAGCATCTTCTACACAAGAAGGTTCAACCTGTGAAACAAATGTAGTATCATCACAAAACAGATTATATGAGGATCTTGTGGATACTCCTTTCTGGATGTCTCCAAGTATATTTTCCAAGGATAGGTCCCTTGGTGTCCTCCATTCCTTTGGAATGTTAGTTGCTGTAGTAGATAGGTTTCACCTGTTTCATCATCATCATACACAACACTTCCCTTTTGGGGAACATTAGATTCATCAAATTTAAGATGTACTAATTCTTCTATGCATAAGGTCCTTTTATTAAAAACTCTATAGGCTTTACTTGAACCAAAATACCCAATGAAAATCGCCTCATCCGCTTTAGTATCAAACTTACCAATTGGCTCTTTGTCATTTATTAAAACAAAACATTTGCAGCCAGAAACTTTAAAATATGAAATGTTTGACTTTTTGCCTTTGTAAAGTTCATATGGTGTCTTTTTCAAAAGGGGTCTTATCACTACTCTGTTTAGAACATGACAAGCTGTATTGACAGCATCCGCCTAGAAATATTTATGCATTGCTTGCTCATTCTGCATTGTCCTAGCTAGTTCAGTCAAGGATCAATTTTTCCTTCTACAACTTCATTCTGCTGAGGAGTCATAGGAGCGGAAAAATTGTGATCTATCCCATGTTTTTCACAAATTTTTTCAAAAGAACTGTTTTCAAACTCACTACCATGATCACTTCTTAAAGCTATAATTTTCAAATCCTTTTCAGTTTGAATCTTTATGGCAAGAATTTTAAAAGACGTGAAGGCATAATCTTTCTTTGGTATAAAGCTTACCCAAGTAAATCTAAAGAAATTATCAACAATAACTAGACCATATAGATTCCTTCCTAAACTAGTAGTTCTAGAAGGTCCAAATAAGTCCATGTGTAGAAGATCAAGATGCTTTGAAGTTGAAACACTTTTAATGCTTTTAAAAGAATTTTTAGCCTTGTTTTGACTTCGACATGCATCACAAAGACTATTCCTACTAAACTTCAGTTTAGGTAGACCATACATAAGATCTCTAGATGCAAGTTTGTTTAAATGCAGGACATCTATATGTGTTATTCTCCTATGTCATAGCCATGAAATGTTATCATTTGATGCAAGACAAGTAGAATAAGATGATGCATGATCCAACTCTAGTATGTATATATTATTTTGTCTCTTACCAACCATGAGGAGTTCATTTGATTCCTTACTACTTATGAGGCAACATTCATCATCAAAAGAAACTCTGAAATCTTTATCACACAATTGGCTAATGCTCAACAAGTTGAATTTCAGTCCTTCCACTAGTAGCACATCTTCAATAATAGAGTTTGATTTGTGTCCAACTGAGCCAATTCCCATTATTCTTCCTTTACTGTTGTCTCTGTACACAATGGAACATGATTCCTTTGGTGTAAAGGTAATGAAATTGCTTCTATTTTCGGTCATGTGTCTTGAACAACCGCTATCTAAGTACCATATTGATCTATTAGCTTTCAAGCACACCTGCAAAATAAAAGAATTTATTTTGCAATTGGTACCCAAGTCCTGTTGGGTTCAGGTATGTTAGTAGCACACTTTTCTTTCTTTACCCATTTGTATAAGCCCTTAAAAACACCTACTTTCTTTATCATACAGTTGTATGCATTGTTTATTAGAATAAAACCTCACAAATTTCTTATTCATGTGAACACTTATAGCAGTACATTTATTACATGGATGTTGCAATTCATTGTGTTCTTCTTTTAACTTTGTAACTTCAACATTTAGTTTAGAAACTCTTAATCTAAAGAGGATATTTTCTTTTTCAAAACCTTGTTTTCCTTTTCTAGTATTCCAACTTCTTTATACAAATCACAAAAAGAATTATAGAGCTCTTCATAGTCAAAATTTGATGAGTCAGAATCACTTACCTCATCATATGGAGATGATTTGACCATTAAACATATGTTGGCCTCTTCTGTTTCACTTTTTGAGGATGTGGAAGAATCATTCTCTTCCCATGCTATATATGCTCTTTTCTTTATGTGTTTGTCTTTTCTTGAATTCTCCTCGAATTCATGCTTCCTTAGTTCAACATTGTTCACTCTCTTAAGGTTGGGACATTCAGATTTGTAGTGACCAATCTTACCGCACTCAGAGCTTGTGACTTTGGAGGATGAGCTGTCATTCTTTTTGGAACCTCTCTTTTGTTGATTGAATCTTCTCCTGGTGTTGTTCTTCTTCACGAATTTCCTGAATTTCTTCACCCTCATATTCATGTGATCTTCATCAGATTCACTTTCATTGCTAAATGTATCTGTTTCAGTAGCTGTATCTTCCATCTTCAATGCAAGACCTTTGGCTTTCTTGTCCTTTAGTTCTTCATTAGCCATTCATGACATATTCATCTCATACTCCCTTAGTTTTCCAAATATCTCTACACTAGACATCAATGCAAGATTTTTGGATTCTGTGATAGCTGTAACAGTAGGTTGCCATTTCTTGCTTAGAGACTTCAACACTTTCACATTCACTTCCTCTTCAATAAAGGTTTTACCAAGAAATTTCAAGTGATTGATGATGTGTGTGAACCTCTTTTGCATGTCCATTATGGATTCTCCTTATGTCATTCGAAATGTTTCATATTCTTGAATAAGGGTGTTCTTTCTAGCCCTTCTAACTTCAGTTGTACCCTCATGTGTTACTTTGATGAGTTCCCAAGCTTCTTTCACTGTTGTACATGTTGATATCCTGAAAAATTCATCCGAATTCAAGGCACAATGTATGATGTTTAAAACCTTAGCATCATTCAGCCCTTCTAATCTCATCTACATCCCAGCTCTCAAAGGGTTTTCCAATTTCACTCCCATTAACCATGTATGTTGGGACTTTGTAATCTGTCACCATAGCTTGCCAGATTCTTCTATGAATAGATTCCATAAAGATTTTCATGCGAACCTTTTAGAATGGATAGTTATCACCGCAAAATAATGGAGGTCTATTTATAGATGCTCCTTCAGCAAAAGGTAAAAGATTTCTAGTTATGATTGGAACCTATGGATCAGCTCTAGGTTATCCTACTAGATTTATCTCTTGATACCAATTGTTGGTCCCTATGCGAATCTAGAGGAGAGTGAATAGATTCGGGTTCTGTAAAAGATAGAACACAAGAAGGAGGGTTGAATTGTGTTACTTAAAAAAAATTTCTTTCATCTGTGTGTTTAAATATGTTCAGACGAAACAATCTTAATCTTCAAAGGTTGATTTTAATAAACAGACGTTATGGTTTAATTATCCCCGTTAGTCAAATACTTAATGACACAAATACACAAGTATTTTATACTAGTTCGTCTATGCAAGACTACATCCAGTTACCCAGTAACAACTGTGAAAGAGTTACAAGTATCATTTGCCCTCAGCTACTTCTGGCTATAACACGATATTCTTTGAACACAGCCTTCGCAGGCTAAACAGCAAAGGTATTCTTTGAATAACTAGCCTCCTCAGGCTAAAACACCACACAAGTGGATTTGAAAGGGATCTATAAAAAGAGAGTTTCCTCTTCGTAGAGAGGGTTTTATAAATGAAGAGCAAAAGTAACAGAGAGCGAATGCACAATGAAATAGAATATTGAAGCGTGTTCGCCAACTGAACTTTGAAGAAGTGAAGCCTTTAAATAGGAAAAATCTTCAGATATCCGTTAGAAACAGAAGAAAGTCTTTGAGCGTTTTCCAAACAAAGTCCAAAAAGGTGTCAGAGAGCACTTGATTGATTGATGGCGTGTGCAGTACTTTTTCTGACTTGTACAGAGATTTGATAGAAAAAGGTGAAGACCTTCGAGTTGCATATTGACACACGCGTCGAGCGTGCGTCAAATAATACCAAAGTCTAGCTACTACTTTGCAGTAATAGTGGACTTGGATTGTTTCCCTACGGATTACTCTGTTACTTCTCTGTAGCCGAAATTTTAAATGCAATTTTTAGGGTTTTTGTGTAGAGGAAAAATTAAAGGCAATTAAATAGTAAATATTAACCAATTACAGTAATTAAACAATAATTATAAAACAATTAATAGATTATTAAGAGGCACCAATCCGATCTCTGTCAGATCCCAATTTCCCTCATTGGTTCAACAAAATAAAGGCACTCATCTATGCAGTGCATTGAAACCGAGATCTTTCCATGTCAACACTAAACTAATGCTCTAAGATCATAGAGAATTATCATCGAACGCTTGGTGGCCTTTAAACTCACACAATCGCATGAGAGCACACAACATGGTTTCGAATCATATAATTAGTTCTCTGCATTCATTATCAATCAACAATGACAGAATGAACAATCTCAATCCAAAATATTAATCAACATAATGGAATTAAAATTATAGAATCCAAAACGAGTACTCATGCAATTGGAAACGGAGAACCTAGAGAAATTAGGGATCCTATTGAGATCGAATTGGTTGAACAAATTAGTTGCGCATAATTGAAATTAGACTAAGCATAGATTGAGATTGCATATTAGAAGAATTAAATTGCAAGAAAGGAGAGAGAACGAGAATTGGAATGGCAAACCTGAAAACCCTAGCAGAGCGACTTGAAAGGAAAAGAGTAATGCTGAAAATTGAAATTGATTGAAAGGTAAAAAGTGTGCTACAATTTTCTGAATTAGAGTATTTATAATAAGTGAGTCATGTGCTAGTCACATGACTTTAAGTGGCTTAGGGTGCAGGGTTCAAATCACACTCAATGCAAACATTTAAATGGTCCAATTACATGATTTGAAATGTGCCTGCACTAATTCTTCACGCTGGAATTCCCGCATCAATTCCGTGTGTCACTTTCAAGGCAATTTTCACCCCAGATGTGATCTGAATTAGCCCTTCATGTCTTCATAGCTTTTGTAGCTCTTTCAGTCTTCTTTAATTAGACATAAAATGGAGCTCAAACAGAGTTCTGTAGTGAGATTCATTCCTTTTTTAGTGAACCTTGTAAAAACTGGAAATTTTAGCGAATTAAAATAAAAATAAGCACTTAAGGCCCAAATGAGCCTAAACTCATAAATGCACTAAATCATGCTAATTTACCATTACTAATGTTGTAATATGATGTATTAAATGCAGAGAAATTGATCAAAATAATGACTCATCAAATTCCCCCACACTTATCCTTTTGCACTCTTGGGCAAAACTAAGTCCTAATGAAAATGTTAAATTGGATGCAAAATTTCATCTGGTCTAAGTTATTTCATACTCTACAAAATAGTCATCAATGCCTCAGAATTGAACATAGTGATCAGAGCACAATCAATCTAATGACTACATATTACTGTATTAAACAATTCCTGTTTCAGATAGGACCAATCAGACAGTGAATTAATCATGCAAGCTAATTATAAACAATGACCTCACCGGAAGTGTATCACTCAAACTCTCAAGTGTATCAGACAAGTGTTTACTCTCAAACCATTAAAGTGAACATTATTTTACCATAGGCTTGCAATCATTTTAGCTCTCTACCACCAACAATCACAGTCATGCATGATTCAAGAGGACTTGCAAAGGGTGTAATGGGGCCAAGAATAAAGGTTTGATAAATTTGGTCAAGTGACTACTATTTCACAGATATTGAAATCAACATCAACAGATTACAAAAGATATCAAAATTACATAATAAACCTGCAAAGTTGTTATTTCAACAACTGCTTAAGTACTCAACTCATTTTGCACACTTATTCAAATTAAAATTTTTCTATTTTGCTCTTATTTTTTTTTCTTTTTCCATATATTTTTTCCAATTTTTTCTTGTCTTTTTTTTTTCAATTTTTTTTAGTACTTATTTTTCTTTTTCATCCATATCAATCTCAAATAGCAAAATAGCACTAAGATAACATTTACATGAGTGTGCTGGTCAAAAAGCAACCAAAATGTATCAGTTCTGAAACTCAGACCCAAATCATATTAATTGCAATATTCCATCCCCCACACTTATTTTTCTGTACGTCCCGAGCAGACACCCTTACACTTATTTGCTTCACATAACCAAAAGATGAACAATTAACTCAATATCTACGAAATCAGGACAACATTGTTTTACTCTTAAGGCTTGTAATGTAGGTAGTGAAAGAAATGGTTTCAAGCGCAAAGGGGCTAGCAAGGGATAAAATGCAAGGTAGACTATTTGGTCAAGTGGGAAAAATAGAAATGAGTGCCTCAATCATGATCATGCACTAAGTGATAAAATGCAGCTTTGAAAAGAATAAAAGCAAGTTCTGAAAAATAACATCCATTAATGGCATATATCACACCGAAAGAAAGAGAATGGCATGCAGATGAATCCATTCAAAACAGGCCCAAAGACTCATAGGTTCAATATTGCCAAATACTTATCAGAAATAATACATAACCAATTCATACAAACTAGTCCAACATCTATCAGAGGAATATATCAATACCACAAAATAATAATAAAAAAAAATTAACTCAGCTTAAATTCCAATTCAGATTCCCAACATGTAAACCATAATGCAGATGTACTAATAACCAGACCAGAATCAAATGAATGAAATAAAGCATGGAAATCCTAATTACAGAAGGTGGAAAGATAGGAAATGAATGAAAACAAAACGAAAGAGAGTGGAAGGAGAAAAGAAAAACTCCATCGGCCGCTCAAAGCGGTGGTGCGTCTATAAGTGGTACTAGCTCCTACTCTGTGGGCTGCTCAATGGAGCTCTCATGATAACGCTTTAAGCGTTGTCCGTTTACCATGAATGTATCCTTAGTACCTACTACAAGAAACAAATACCCACCTAGGTCAAATATCACAAAATCATCTACAATAATATGTTAGTCATTCTTTATCAGTGTAAATGATTCAGGGTTTAGGTATGTTTTTGTGCTATAATCAGTGCATGGTGGTGGTAGGAATAAGTTGAATGCCATAATCATAATTCTCCATTTGTTCATTTTAATCTTGGCATCTAAATTGAACAATTCACATGTTTCATTTACTGTCAAATTAAAGAACATGGAATAATGAACTCTAACATCAATAACACAATTTAAAAGAGAGAGTAAAAAATTAAAGTGTTTCAAGGTAGCATGATTATTCTCTACTCCATTTATAGTGTGTTTAGACATTGGTTCACCAATAATTGTAGAAACTTGCACTTGACTCTCCATTGTTAACTTCTCTAACGACTTATAAGAATATTTAACATCATGAGAACAAAAGTCATTAGGAACAACTAATAGGTTCAAATAAGCAAGCTCCATGATAGTCCAGACTTTAATTCCATAAGAGTATAAAGTGAAACATTTAGTGTTGTTCATATTGCAATTATAAAGAGTATCAAATGATAAAGAAATCTTCTCTAGTGGTTGCTCTGATTTCCTGGATGCTTCACTCTTTCCACAATGTTTGCTCCAAGGAAACTTTATGGACAATTCTCCACTAGGTACCGAGACATGAGGATTTTTGTAAGGAGGAGGGTCACAAATAGCTTCACCGTGTGCTTTAAGTTCTTTCTTTTCTACATAAACATCTTCACACAAAAATTTGTTATCTTGTATTTCTTCCTTAGGACTCACTTCTACATCACCTATCAAAAGAGAATCAACATAAACAAAGAATGATTAGTATAAACAATTAAATCATCATATGTTTCCTTCTCTTGTTTATCTGTCACTTTTTCTTCTATGTCTTGTTCTTTCAAATCTTGTTCTTACAACTCTTTCTCTTTAGCTACAACCTCCATGGTAATTGTCTTTTCTGGTTATGCAGTAGGTTCCACCATTTGCTTACCAGACCCCAAAGTAATATCACTCACATTCTTATCATTATCATTCAAATTGGAAATTGCTTGTGAGGGTAGACTGATGAATGCTTGAGGTTGGTTCTTGGATAACTGCTCAATATGAGTTTGGATACTCTGAAGGTTAGCCTTAGTTATCTGCTGAAATTGCAAGTTGTTAGTGGTCATCTGCTTGATTAATTCTTCCAAAGAAGGACCACCTTGTGGCTGGGCTAGTGGTTGTGTAGGATGTTGTTGAAAAACTGATATATGATGGTTGAAATTTTGCTGCCAATTTTGTGTCAGATAGAAAGTGGAATAGTCAAATGAACTCTGATAAATTTGATCTCTCCATCTAGGATTGTATGACTTGGAATATGGGTTGTGCTACTGTTGAGGTATGGTATGAAAAACTCCTGCTTCTGCAAAAGTTGGATCACTGAAACTCCCCTCCTACTGCAATAGTTCCCTAATAGTCCTATTATCCATGTTAGCATAAATGAATGAAAATCAGCACCTCTCTAGTTCATCAGATTCAACAATAGCCACAAAAACAACAATATACAACACAAATCAGCATAAACAACATTAACTAACAACACTCAGTAGGATATCACTGTCAGCATGCACAAGATGATCAAAATAAACTTCCAAAATAGTACCAAATGATTTTTAAAATTTATAGGACTGCCACAGGTCAATTCTAAACCATCCCGGGACCCCAAAAATAAATGTAAAATTTTAAAAAATTGAAAAGAGGGTATAAACGATGGAATTTGGTCTCGATAGGGTTGTGCCTCGTGCAAAGCACGAGGTTATACCCAATACCTCAAAAACTACCACCCTGCAAAATTTCAAAACCAACGGAATTAGTTCAACAATTCAACAATACCTGTTATATCCTTGTGGGACTGAAATAATTGCAAAACAGAAAAATCTGGAAGGAATTTTGTAAAACTAATGCAATTTTTCACTTCTATGAGGTGAAAGGTTTGCTCAGAATTCCAAATTACTTTAGGAAAGGTAATTAGAATGACTGAATAGATCTAAAAATCCAAAATCAGATGACCAAATAGCATATAACAGGTCAAACAAGTGCAAAACAGAGCATGAAATCAGTATACTGCAGAACTTATCGAATGTAAACTAACCTATCCTAAGTCTAATAATAAAAAAAATAAAAATAAAAAAATGCATATAAACAATGAGAATTAACAAAGCAATCCCTAGCAACGATGCCAAATTTGACACACGCGCCGAACGTGCGTCAAATAATAAAAAAGTCTAGCTACTACTTTGCAGTAATAGTGGACTCGGATCGTTTCCCTACGGATTACTTTGTTACTTCTCTGTAGCCGAAATTTTAAATGCAATTTTTAGGGTTTTTGTGTAGAGGAAAAATTAAAGGCAATTAAATAGTAAATATTAACCAATTACAGTAATTAAACAATAATTAAAAAACAATTAATAGATTATTAAGAGGCACCAATCCGATCTCTGTCAGATCCCAATTTCCCTCATTGGTTCAACAAAATAAAGGCACTCATCTATGCAGTGCATTGAAACCGAGATCTTTCCATGTCAACACTGAACTAACGCTGTAAGATCATAGAGAATTATCATCGAACACTTGGTGGCCTTTAAACTCACACAATCGCATGAGAGCACATAACATGGTTTCGAATCATATAATTAGTTCTCTGCATTTATTATCAATCAACAATGACAGAATCAACAATCTCAATCCAAAATATTAATCAACATAATGGAATTAAAATTATAGAATCCAAAACGAGTACTCATGCAATTAAAAACGGAGAATCTAGAGAAATTAGGGATCCTATTGAGATCGAATTGGTTGAACAAATTAGTTGCGCATAATTGAAATTAGACTAAGCATAGATTGAGATTGCATATTAGAAGAATTAAATTGCAAGAAAGGAGAGAGAACGAGAATTGGAATGGAAAACCTGAAAACCCTAGCAGAGCGACTTGAAAAGAAAAGAGTAATGCTGAAAATTAAAATTGATTGAATAGTAAAAAGTGTGCTACAATTTTCTGAATTGGAGTATTTATAATAAGTGAGTCATGTGCTAGTCACATGACTTTAAGTGACTTAGGGTGCAGGGTTCAAAGCCCACTTAATGCAAACATTTAAATGGTCCAATTACATGATTTGAAATGGGCCTAAACTAATTCTTCACGCTGGAATTCCCGCATCAATTCCGTGCGTCACTTTCAAGGCAATTTTCACCCCAGATACGATCCGAATTGGCTCTTCATGTCTTCATAGCTTTTGTAGCTCTTTCAGTCTTCTTTAATTTGACATAAAATGGAGCTCAAACAGAGTTTTGTAGTGAGAGTTATTCCTTTTTTAGTGAACCTTGTAAAAACTGGAAATTTTAGCGAATTAGAACAAAAATAAGCACTTAAGGCCCAAATGAGCCCAAACTCATAAATGCACTAAATCATGCTAATTGACCATTAATAATGTTGTAATATGATATATTAAATGCAGAGAAATTGATCAAAACAATGACTCATCACATATGTAGGCGTGAATGCCCATACTGATCTTGGATGCTTCTAAAAAGTACTTCTTAAGATTTGAAATCTTGGCGCGAGTGACTCATACTTTGCTTCACTTCTTTGGTAGACGATGAACTTCTTTAGTCATAAAAGTTTTCGTCTTAGCCTATCGTCTGATGACTTTACTTGAGACAGACGAATGACTTCAATTTTGAGGAGTCATCTTCTATCTGTGCTCGTTGCGTCTGACTTGATGTTTCGTCTGTAGATGTTCCGTCTGACTTGTAATAATCAAAACTTTAGAGATGTTAATCATCTTGATCTAACAAGTTCCTTTTAGACTTTTCAACAAATTTGATTCTATCTTCTTTTAGATTCAAATTTGAATCTATCTTGTTTACGCTATGTTCAATTGATTCAGCAATTAACACAAAATAGAACACAGAGTTAGTCAGCGGAATAACAAGAAGATTAACAAAACTATTTTTCAATTTCATCTTTTCAATACTTTATGATTTAGAGTTATTCTTCAAATGAATTACATACACAAAACAATGTTCATATGATAAAAACATAAACGATATAGAAATATAAAAGATGTAAGGAGAAGAAGAAGATTGCACAAGAATTTTATACTGGTTCTGTCTTTCACCTACATCTAGTCTCAATTCAACAATTGTTGCAATTGGTATTCCACTAAAACAATGATTCCTTTGTGTTCTTTACATTCACTTTGTACAAACAACACAAAACGAAATCAAACCAATGCAATACAATTAGTTCTTTCTCAATAAAGAACCTTTCTCCTATTTCTTGGTATCTCCAAGAATCAACCTTTGAGAAACCTTTCTAAAAGACAATTACTCTTTCTTAGAGAAACCTCTCTCTTAGAGTAATCCAAATCTTTATAATGAAAATACAAAGAAGATCAGAATAGAATACACCTGGTTGCGCAGTGCCTGATCAAGATAAACTCTAAAACTCAGCCAATCATTAGATTCTCATTCTCTAATTTCCATTTGAAAACCTTTTTCAAAACCTTCTTGATGAACTTCTTAGAGAAAAGATAAGAACTCAAATTTTCTAGAATTTGAAAGTGTTAGAATACTCTTTTCGTTCTTCCAAGATCAAAAGGATTCTCTCTAATTTGAATTTTCAAAAACTATTTAAAACAAAACTGATTTTGGCAATTAAAAACCTTATTCTAATGATGGTAATCGATTACAACCTTGTGGTAATCGATTACTCTAGTGAATTATGCTCTAATTTGGTGATTCAACATCGTGGTAATCGATTACTTGAAGCTGGTAATCGATTACACGAGTGTCAAATTGAATTCCCACATTGCTTTAACTATTGGTAATTGATTACTACAAAATGGTAATCTATTACCTCAGTTTGATGCAAAAACTAAAATTAGATGTAATCTATTACTTCGGTTGGTAATTGATTACTTCAGTTTTTCTTTATTTTCAAAAGGGAATCAAACAATTTGAATCTCTCAAGCAAATCACTAAGATAAGTTTCAATTCACCATGAATTACCAAACCAAGCAATCACATAAACATGCCTAAGCTAGAACATTCAATACATGAAAGACTTTTAATACATGTCATCTAAGAAAACCCAAAATTACATGTAAACATCAAAATCAAAATACCTAAAGGAGACTACACCAAGCGTCTTCAAACTTCAAGTCCCACGCGTATTAATGAAAAAAATAATCGACATTTGACAAATCTAAGTAAAACCTCGACATAAGTTCTAAGCCCAAAAACATCACAAAGTTTCGATAATGATAATGTTAAAAGTGGATCTTGACATAGACAAGTTTATTTTAAATACAATTATTATTACTGAAGAGTATTGAGACAGTAAATGAAAAGTACCAAAATAATTATAATCCCATCAACGAACACCTACACCAAATGTAGTATATTCCCTACATCACCATGTCGAAAGGCACCAAAACATTTAAATGAGAACTACCCTAACGTATACTTGTCGAAAAGAATGACCGATTGATTCAAAAGTAATAAGAACACAATATCAAGAATAAAAGGGGAGTACAACAATGCAAGTGAAAGGGGGCCAACATATACCGAAAAATAATCAAATTAATTAAATAAACGTAAATAGCAAAATAATGCATTATTATTATTAAAATTGAGAACACCTTGACCTGAATGTGAGCCGATCACATGCAAAAAGGGAAAAGTTGAGATGAGCAGGGTCCTTATCTCTGTTCTTAACTAGTCGTTTCAGTCTCTTTTTGGGAAAAATTTGCAATACAAGAACGTGGGGATATATCAAAGTGATGGGAAAAGGAGAATAGGAAAATTTTAATTAACTAAAGTATCCTGGTGAGAGAAAGTAGCAATTACCCATTGTTACAATTCCACCCCTCTTAAAAGAATTTAGTCCTCAAAATTTACCTAATGTAAATTTCTTCATTGTACATCCCTCTTTACGTAGAGGTTGAACTTTTTTAAGTTATACACCCTTCTTTGTAAATCCACCTTTAGTGATAGTTAACCTAAAAAGGTTGGGATCAAACAGTACTTGCTATAATTTGAAGAGGCTATGTCTAAACAATTCTTGAAGTTATTAGTTTGAAAAGGCTATGTTCAAACAATACTTTAGTCTGGTTAGCCTGAAAAAGCTATGTCCAAAGAACACTTGGATTAGGTAGAGTGGCTAGGATCAAATAATATTTGTATTCACTCAGTAATAGTGAAATCTTATCTTTTGCTAAGAATCAGAACATAGTCTTGATAAGATGAATTAGTATAAATCTCTATGTGACTAGTCATTTTACTGAACTATATTTTTACTAGCTGGGGTTGTATTAAAGTCTATCAAAATATATGAGACACAACCAAAAACTCTCAGATGTGAAAGATTTACCTCCTTTCCAGACCATGTTGGGGTTGTATTAAAGTCTATCAGAATATATGAGACAACCAAAAACTCTCAGATGTGAAAGATTTACCTCCTTTCCAGACCATGTTGGGGTTATATTAAAGTCTATCAGAATATATGAGACACAACCAAAAACTCTCAGATGTGAAAGATTTACCTCCTTTCCAGACCATACTTCTTCAGGTAACTGATAGTCTAAAGGAATTGATGGTCTTCTATTTATGAGATAGGTTGTTATGTTTATTGCCTCTGCCTAAAACACCTTAGGTAGGTCTGACTGGATCCTCATATATCTAGTTCTCTCGTTTAAGGTTTTGTTCATTCTTTCTGCCACACTGTTTTGCTCTAGTGTCCCTAACATTGTCTTGATCATTCTGATCCCATTTTTTGAACAAAATTCCTTGAATTATGTGCTATCATACTCTACACCATTATTAGATTTCCGACTTTTAATTGTTAGATCTGTTTGATTTTCAACCTCCTTTTTCCACCTTTTGAACACAAGAAAACATGTCGATTTATTTTTAAGAAAATAAATGATAACTCACGAAAGTGAGCTATTTTTGTACTCTTTTTATATTATAAATTGTCCTTTTCATACTCTTAATCCACCTAAAATAACTCTAGATTGATCTTAATTCATAATAATTCGTGTTAGAGCTTGTTGATGGTGTGATAAGTGTTTCAGGGAGAAAAATAGCCAAAAACAGGTGAAAATGTGTCTAGGAAGGCATTTCTCGCGAGTTGGAACACAACTCGCATGACTTAGAACTCCAGTGAAGAAGAAAAGCTCTTTAGAACCTCATCTTGCGCTCATCTCTCCACATCTCACGCGAGGACACCTTTCTTGAAGAACAAGTTAATTCCCTGCCACTACATCTCGCACTCATCTCGCGCTTAACAATATCATCTCGCGCGAGGTGGTGTAGCTTCAAGAAAAAGTTAACTCTCTGACACTTCATCTCACATTGATCGCGTGCCCAATTTCACTATCTCGCGCGAGCTCGAATTACTTCAAGTATAAGTTAGCTTTCTGGAGGTTTATCTCGCACTCAGACATCACATCTTGCGTGAGGTGACTTAACTTATACAACACATTTACTCTTTGGACCATGAACTCACGCGAGCTGCTTAATTTCTCGCGCGAGTGGGACTCGCAGTAGACGCAAGTCCAAGGCTATAAATACAATTTATTCAGAAATCCGAAAGGAGTTCACTGAATCTTACACCTAATTTCAGCCTCTTGACAGAAGACGAAAATAGCGGCTGTAATCCGGCGAATGGATTTCAGTTCATAAACGACAACAGGATTTAATTACAAGAAAAAGAGAAGGAGACTCGGATTTTCATCATGTATTCTCTTTCAATTTATTGTATTGTTTTGCTTTCAATCATGAACTAAATCCCCTTTAGATTAGGGAACCGATGTAACCCTAATTTATTTTAATGCAATTCTCGATGTTATTCAGTATATGATTGAGAGTTTATTTCTTCTGTTCTTAATGTTATTTTTTAACTGGCCATTAATAAATTGATTGTAACCCTAGGGGAACTTTGAGAAAAGAATCTTAGGTAATATTGGAGAAATAGATCATTGTTATGCTAGAGTCCTAAAGATAGGAATAGGTAATAGTGTGGACAACACCTAAGTTTGCCCTTGGATTCATAGAACTAATTCCCTAATTAATTCGATATTAACTTAAGAGATTAATTAATCCGATTAACTTAGGAGGCGCGAGTGATCCTGAGAGGGACAGTCACGAGAGTAGGAATCCGATCCAACTAGGAATATAATTTGAATAACTGAGAGAGAAGCGTTAGAATAATTAGTGGTGAAATCGGGGATCCAATCACTCTTTTGATCATAATTCAATCACATATTTTACGTAATTTCATAATTACTTTCTCATCAAACTTTCACAATTTTGGTTACCGTAAGAATCATAAATAAAATAAATTACATTTTCTTATCCTCGTGGGATCGACAACCCTTTCTAAATATTTATTACTTGACAACTGTGGTATACTTGCCATAGGAAGTGCAAGCGGTGTAATCACCGTTTGTGCGAATAGATCCATATCTTTCTTGTAGAGTCATCAATGAAGGTTACATAATATTGTGAGCCTCCAAGGGATTTCATTTGAGCTGGCCTCCAAATGTCTGTATGCACCAATTCTAGCCTTTCAACTTTAGATCTCATTCTTGGCTTAGAAAAACTGACCTTTCTTGTAAAAGATACAATGTTCACAAGGTCCAATATTAATATGCTTTATGTAGGATAGCTTACCTTTTGACACCATGTGCAATCCCCTTTTCGCTTATATGTCCAAGTCTTTGATGACATAGGATGGAACTGTTGGCAACCTCTATAATGATTACCATATCCTCATCTGCAAGCATGTAAAGAGACCCCTGCTTCTTTCCACGAGCAACAACCAAATTTCCTTTCATTACCTTCCAAGTTCCATCCTTAAAAGTGGTGTAGTGCCCCTCATTATCCAACTACCTTATAAATATTAAGTTTCTCTTTAAGACAGGGATTTTGTCGACATTGTGCAAAGTTTGTAGGGCACCATTAGAGGTTCTGATGTAAACATCACCTCTTCCCACAATATCAAGGGGTTTTCCATCTGCAAGGTAAACCTTCCCAAATTCCCCTAAAACATAGTTATATAACAGTTTTAAGGAAGGTGTATTGTGGAATGGCGCACCTGAGTCCATAATCCATAATGTATCTGTAGTCTCATCTGTTGTTGCATTTGCTGATTTGTCATCATCTTTCCAATTTTTATTCTTCCCTTTTGGAGCATTACATTGATTGAAAAAAAAGACCCTTTTTCTGACAATTCCAACATGTAATATCATTTTTGATTTTTACCTACGTTCTCCCTCTGGATTTTGATCTATCTCGGCCTTGATTTTGACCTTTTTGGCTACTTTTTCCTCTAGTTTTAATACTCAACGTTGAGCTGGAATCTGAACATCTTCACTTAAGATCAAGTCTCGAATGTCATCAAGCTTTAACTTGTTATTACTTGCAGAACTACTAACTACAGTAACAATTGCACTCCAATTATCCGAAAGCGATGATAATAGAACCAACGCTTTCACCTTATCATCAAAATTGATTTGTACTTGATGCCAACTGGCAACGATTGTGATAAATTCATTAATGTGATTAGTAACAGAATTACCTTCGTCAATTCTAAGGTTGACTAGCATGCGTATCAGATACACTTTGGCTGTAGATGGCTTCTCGTTCATGTTTGACAATGCATTTATCATTCATACAATTGTCTTCTTGTTCAGAATGTTGAACGCAACATTTTTGGCCAACATCAACTGGATCACACCAAGTGACTGCCGATCTAGCAACTCCCAATTTAACTGCTCCATGTCTTCTGGCTTCTCCTCCGTTAAAGGCTGACACGACTTCTTCTTTAATCTTCTATCTGCATCTTCCAGAATCCGAAGTCTCTACCATCAAACTTCTCAATCTTCACCTTCCCTTCTTCCAATTCCATTGTACCTTCCCTTCTTCCAATTCCATTATTCCTACTGCTTTCTAGGAAAGCTCCCATTGCTTCTCTATCGTGAGAACAAACCAAATCTTTTTTGACGTGGAAGATTAGACAAAGCCGCAACCACAAAGGATACTAAGATATTGACTATTGATATCAATTGTTAAGAACAAAACAACAATAAAAGAAGAAAATAAGGAATAGAAAAAACTCAAGAATTTAATGTGGTTCGACAAACAATATGTATTGTCTACATCCATAACTACACTACGAAGTAGTTTATTTTGTTGTGTGTAGAAGCTTTACAGATAATTGTTTATATAGAGAAATAAAAACAATATTTTTTATCTTTTACATAATGTAGACTAAAGCCAAACCTCATACTTCTAACAACGGGTATGACAAACATAGTGTTAGTGGTGATTGCAATCAACCATAATATTAATGACGATGAGAATAACAATAATAGTGACACGTCATGATGATAGTAATTATAACAATCATTATGACAATAATGGGTACCACTGCCACAATAGTGGGTGTGAAAGACATGATAATGGTAATGAACATTACCGATATACTAGTATTTGGAGATAAGAAATATTTAAATATATCTTTATTTAACTATTTAATTATTTTAATCTAATTATATCTTTTACATATTCTTCAAGTGTGATTAATGGCTAAACATTTAAAGTAAACAAAAATTAAATTGAAATAAATAAATTTTTTCTAGAAGATAGTAAAATAAATTATCCAACAATGGTACTGCAACAACTTTTACAGATAAAACAAAATTAATTATTCCAAATCAGTTTAACGCGTTAGGGTACTATTCAATCTCCCTTTTGTAAAATTCTCACGTACGTGTAAAGAGAAAATATCATTGTTTCCTTTATGTTGGAAAAGGCGTGGGCTATACCCGTTACTGTAACTAAAGTGTACTTCGTTAATTTGTACAAGCAAAAAATGAAAATCTGTGACAATGAATCATATTACCGTAGCAACAATCCGCAAATACCAAAAAAACGAAAAAAGCCCTCCGCCAATTGAAGAATAATAATGACGAATCTCCTTTTCCTTTTTCAGTTCCAGGTACTTTCTTCTTTTTTCACTAGTCACATGGACTTTTCATGCGATCGATTTTACTGTCGAAACGCATCACAACGATATTGTTGTTTTATGACCATATCACAATGATCTTGTTGTTGTAATTATATATTTGGATATGATCTGAGCAAGGAAAATGTATAAAACTCACATAACACCTCGGGGGTGAAATATAATAGTAAAGGATATTTTTATCTTTAATCATTTAACCTAGTTTATATTTGTAATATTTATAAATATATTTGATAGTGTACATGTTTGCTTCAATAAATTAAGGATTAACCATTTGATAGCCGACTGATTCTAGTTACTGTTTGAAAATTAACTAAATCATTTGTTTTTAGTTTGTACTGTTGTGATTGAATTTGGTGGGTTAGTGTTTTATGCTCTATTTCAGAGACAATTTTGTAAACATATACACAAGTCATCAGTGATTGGGTTGATAAAGAGTAAACTTTCATGTTTAGTTTGATTAGAAACGTAGATTATGAGTTTAACTCAATTTTACAAAATCGATATATAAGATAAAGATTTTACGTCGCTTAGAGATATGACCTATTATATTATATTTCGTCTTATAAATCGAGTTTCGTGAGGTTGAGTTATATTTATAATATAGTATTGAGCCTATCTTAAGACTATTTATTGTTATTGAGCATTTCGTGTCATTCATTGTCAAACCGTTATTGGACTACATGTTATTTAGTCTCAAAGCTTGAGAGGTTCAGTCTTTAGTGTGAGGAGATGTATCTTGGAGATCTTACTTCGCTTAAAAATATATTCTTTTAAATGTATATAATTGAGATTAACTCTCACTTTATAAATTGATGACAATCTTCATCTTATAAGTTAATTTTGTAAGATCTTGTAACTCACTCATTCTCTAATATAATTTCATAGTTTCCGTAATTAGATGAATGTGTTCAAATCCATGTGTTGATTTTTCCTCTTCTTCAAAATAATTATAAATTATTAAGCATTGGTGTTATGTTTTTAAATTTTATCTAGTTAAGAGGGAAACTAACGCTGTGTAGATGCAAAGTTGTGACGAATCAAACATGGAGAATATCTATATTTAGGAGAAGTTCTAAAAAGTTATAGTCATATCTTTTAATTATTTAACACATATTTCAAGCAGTCACATCAGGGAATCCATTTCCGCCCAGAATTATATAATCTTTCATTACAAAGAAATTGTAACTCCATAGACCTGCAATATGCATCTTTTGAGCTAGCAATGACATGACCTAGTAATGGTGCACACCGTACAGAATAAAAAGATTAAATTATAATTTTGATCTTTAAAAATTTTTAGTTGATAATTTTATTTTTCTTATTTTTAATTATGTAATTTTGATTTCTCTGTAATTTCAATACACAATTTCAATCCATTTATTTTTAATTTTGCTATATTAATAATTTAATAATACCTAATTTTACCATGCTATGGTGATTGAGAGATTAACTGTCGATAACTGTATATTAAAGGTTACATAAAAATTATGTATTTTTAAATTTTAAGAGACTAAAATTAAAAAATCAAAATAAAAGACACTAGGTTTAATGTAGTCGTTAGGCTTAATAACACAAAAGAATACTATGACTAGAAAAAGAAAATACAAGCGGTGTTAAAACACCAGCATCGGGATATTACCACCACCCCATGTTCCACATATTTATGGCCATGCAAAATTAAAAAGAAAAATATGATTTTGTTCTTCATCTAACTCTACTCTCATGCACCTTGGAAGTAGCAAAGATTTTCATTAAAATTTTGAACATGAATTCTGGTATGAAAAGTTCATCACACTTTTATAAAGTACTTGATAAAATTAAAACGCGTGTAATTTAACTTTTCTTCAGTGGAAACATTCAGTGGAAAATTGAGATAGTGTTTGATTTAAGAAATTATTTTCTATTTTTATATTTTTTAAAACAATTTTTAAAATTTGTGGAAACGAAGTTATTTTTTATTTTTTTATCCAATTTCAAAAATATTATTATAAAAATATTTTAAAAACATCAATTAAATACATTTTATCTCTATTTTTTATTATCATTAAAAATGAAAATAAGAAACACTCACACCAAATACCAGCTAAGTTCTCAGCTTTAGGATTTAACTGAATACTTATGAAATTGTATAGTTTTGGAAACTCCCTTTAGTGTTTGACTAACATTTTAATCAATACTAAATTCTTGTAAAAAATTCAAGTTTTACATGTTATCGCTTACTGGTCAATCGATACATTCATACATAAAAACAACCCTAAGTGCAAGAATACAATGGGAGTTATAGGGTTTGATCTTATGATAAAAAAAACTTAAAAGAGAGAAAAAAAAACTTAACTCTCCGACTAATAAAAGATAATCATTAATTACTAATAATTAACAATTACCGATTAAAAAAAATACTAAAATCCAACGCCTAAGTCATAGCATGGGAATTTGCTTTTGCAAGAAGATGGTGAGTGCCAAAATATGTAGTGTTGGAAGGGATAGATCCTCACTGTCAGGTGCCAAAAATGTAGTGTGAGGAGGCACTAGAAGGCATAGATCCTCACTGACTAGTGCCAAAATGTACCGCCAGCAGGTACTAGAAGCCATGGATGCTCACCGTCTACTGTCTATCTATGACTCTCAAACAATTTAAATATCTACAAATTGTGTCTAATTTTGTTGGTATTGTGTGAATTTTAGTTTCTGATTTTCAAAAATTATTAGTCTCTCATTTTTTTTTTATTAATTTGATTCTATAGTGATTTAAGTATTGTTTATGAGTAGGCATGAAATATTATTTAAATTAATTTGGGAATTAAATTGTATAAAAATTAAAAAAATGATATATATATATATATATATATATATATATATATATAGATTGAGAATTAAAAAAATTAAAAAACAAAATATACTTTACTCAATATAGTATACGAGTCTAAGTAATACAAAGGTCCATGATAATGTGTCACATCATATCTCAAAATGACCTCTTAAAACAGAATACCTGACTGGGAGATAATCATGCTCCATAGTCAACATACTATATTGTGACATTAATATGATTAGAGAATTAAGATCAAGTCTCATCACAAATTTAAAGTTAATACATATTACATCTACTTGATTTCAATGACGGGAACAAGACGCCATTAATTTCTTACTTATTATCTTCTTCAGTTACATGTTAATTTGATTGTCAAAGTGGTTTTATAGATACTTCCTGCCTTTATATTTTAAAGAGATTGACCCAACTTTTCTTATGAAAAATATCTTACATTGAAACAAACCACCAACAAATTATGTCACTAATAAACAGTTTCTTGTGAAAAATATCTTACATTGGAACAAACCACCAACGAATCATGTCACTAATAAACATTGTCACCAGATTCCAATAATAACGCTAAATAATTAAGTTCTAATGTTATAATTAAATCCTAGTGTTATATAAATTTGTTTTCTAAATAGATAAAGAACAAATTTAGGTTAGAGAATAAATATAATAAACTTTCATCAACTTAATTTGAACTTGAAAGTCCTTGGGAAAGGATGTATCAACCTAAATCCACCATTATTATTAGGCCAAAAATTTTATTTAAGGGGAGCATAAAAAATCGCTTAGTTGGAAAAGCCAACCAGTGATTAAAAATTGAATAAACCAAAAGGGAAAGGAATATACCCATTTCCTAGTGACAGCCTTCTAACACCTTCCAAAACTAGAAGAAAGAATAGATGCAATACATGACAAGATAAAATAACCAATAAATAAACACATGTGTGCTGCATAGTGATGGCAAATACTGAAACAGGATATAGGTAGTAACTACTCCATATTAGATCAGTGAGGTAAAAAATTGTTGTTCCTGTCTTGTTATTTGTATGGTACTCGTTTAAAATTTATACGTGGGATTTTAATACCTATGAGTAATTTTTTAAAATATAAAATAAATAAAAATAAAAATATTCAATAAATTATTTATGAGTTTAAAATAAATAGATATTATACATGTCAGAATGAATTTATGAATTAAAGAATTATAAAAAAATATAACTTCAATCATTTTAATTATTCTATTAATTTTTCTCTAAAAATATACTTATAATTCCATTAAAAAAGGTATTCAAATTGTATAATAATGTTCTCTCTAAATTATAAATTATAATTTATAATATCTGTATAGTATTTGAGTAAAACTAGAACCATAACCAAATCATTATGAATTTTAACCCTGTAAATAAAGAATAGCTAACAGAAAACTGTGAAAAATATCTTTTTCATTATTAAATCTTTATCTACTATTTAAATATCTTATATTTTATATAAAGATTAAATATTATAATTAAAAAATAATCAATTTGATCTAAAAGACCCAAAATTTACTATATATAAGAAAAACTCAGTTGACATAGATAAAAGATTTATATAATATATTTTATCCCTATTCCTTTAAATAAGGAATAAAAATAAAAAAAAAACCTTGAAATGTCTTTTTCCATATCAAAACATAAAAAATTGTTATTAGAAAATATCCTATTTTTTTATCGTCAAAAACATAAACAATTAATATTAAAAAATAATTAGACTTAACTAAAAAATATAAAATCTAATCTATATAAGAAGAACACTTTACATATAAAAAAAAAAATTCTTATTTATACTTTCAGACTTGTCTAGAATCTAATCTATATAAAGAGAACAATCTACGTATAAAAAATTTCTTATTTATACTTTTAGATTTGTATACACACATCTTTAACTTAACTATCAGAACATCTTTACATACATAAAATGTAAATTGTATAATTATTAAAAAAGAATAACATACGTAGTCTAATATTTTTAGATTTTAAGTATCGCCAATTCTAAATAAATACAAATTAAATTATAAAACATATCTATAAAAAATATATTTGAATAAATTTTTATTTATATATTAAAGTGTACAAAAACTATGGATAACGTGATATTTATACCTATTTTATTTTCAAACATTTAATATAAAATTCGTCCATTGTATCTATGGTACTTATTTAAATAACCATTTATTTTCTGTGGTAGATTTTATCTTCAAATGGGGATTTTATTCCTGTGCCACATGATGACACACACCTGTTATGCTTTGAGAACCGAGAAATTGGCTTATACCTCAAGATTGAAACCGCCACAAAATAACGACATGGTACCAAGCTTGTGACACGATATTGGACATTGGTTCTGATTTGATTGCACTTTGTACCAAACCTGTTCTGGTCCTACTCTTGGACTTCTCACTTAATAATGTAATACAAAAAATGTTTCTGACATAGTCCTTGTCTCATAACACAGGGGATTCGACAAGGAAGGATTATACTCTGCTCCTTAAATCATTATATATACCGTGTATATATTTGGTATATTTTTTATGGTCCAAAAGGACCACTTTAACAAGTTGACATGGTAGAAGCCACCACATTCACCTGTCAAGAGAATCATTCATAACCAATCTCAATTGTACTTGACCAGGTAATTAATTAGCATTAATTTGGTGCAATGCATTTGCAAAACCAATGTAATTTATTAATTAATAACTAATGCTCTTAATTTAATGGACCCAATATGCATACAAATTGTTCTAAAAAAATAAAAAATAAACGTTTTTTAAATCAATTATATGCAAATCAACGTAAAAAAATTTATTCTTTATTATTTTTAAATTAATCAGTTCAGAACTAATTATAGCTTCTCAGGAGAATTAATGAATGCATCAAGATGTACTTAGTATTATTAGTATCTGTATATCTAAAAATTCTTAATTGGTTATACACAAAAATTATTTTAAAAAATAAATATTTTTTACATTAATTATATAATTATACGTAAATCAACGTAAAAAATTATTTTTATTATTTTTTATATTAATTAATTCAAAATCAATTATAACTTTTCAGGAGAATCGGTGAATACATAAATATATAATGGTTAATATTAATATATTTAAAAAATTTTAATTGGTTGATTTAAATAATCTTGACGATAGAATAAAAGAATATCTCAAATCTATACTAAAATATTGACAATAATTCTCAAATATCACATAATAGAATGGAATACGATGAAATAGAATATAATAAAAATAAAAACAGTTCATTATAAAAGAAAAGACTAGTTACTAAAAGAATTTAATATAATTTTTTAAAATTATTTACATTTTTAAAATTTCAATTTTTCTAATTTTTAAATTTATAAATAATTTCTAACTGAATTTATTTCGATACCTAGTCTAATTTAAATTTTTTTCTCCCACGAGTAGTTTCCCTCTTCTTTTTTCTTTTTATTCGCACAGGCATATTTTCATCTGATTAAAAATATGCCTACTAGGATAGGTTATCTACTAGGAGTTTTATTTATTACATCTGATTTAACTTGTTTGGTATAAAGGTATTTAAAAAATTTTAGTCTGCTTAGAAATTAATATAGGTCATGTTCAAGCTTTAAGAAAAATTTATTAGACCTATCAAATTAACTTGTTTATTTTACTTACCTTCCTGCTGTGTGTAAGTGGGTAGATTAATTAATTTTTTACTCCGTTTAGTATTTAAAATTTAAAATTTTAATTCTTAATAAATTTTCTTGTGGCAACTTAAAACTAGTGTGAAATTAAAAATGTCTCATAAAAGATTCAATGTGAACTTTATATGTACATAATCATATTCTTGTTACTGTAAAAAAAAATACCTAAATGATAGCAATATTTATGTCTTTATTCTTTAATATGTAACTATCTAAAAGATATAACTTAAAAATAATATAAAATCTTTGTCAAATTAAAAAGGTCGTCTCCTGAAAAATACATTTTAAATTTCTACAAACACATCATAGTTATTATTAAGAAAAATATCCAAATTTGAAAAATAAATAGCAAATAAAATTATGAAAGTTCCTAATTAGGACTTATTTGAGAGTAAATATTTATACATATATTAATTTTTTTAAAAAAATATATTAAATATCTTATTATAAAATGAATTTTTTAACATGTTTGTTGGCTGAGTTACACTTTTATAAGTTAAGTTAATCCTTAAAAAATAAATCTATAAATAATTAGATCAAACTTCATATTTTTTACTAAAACCAAGGTTTAATGTAAAACATAACAATTTTTTTACTAAGGTAAAACGTAACAAATTCTGACCTGATATACGTGAATAGAATTGATTTTATTAAATTAATTTTAATTTGATGAGATTGACGTTTAGAAGTTTTTATCATAAAATCAAGTTTAATGTAAAATTTAATATAAATTCTTTTATCCAACACAAAAGTTAATCAAAATTTCTTTAACGAAAATCAATTCCAAACCTAATATACATTTTTTTTTTAATTTGAAATGAAACATATATACAGACGTGAAAATCAATTTTAAACTCAAAAGTGATTCTTTAAAGTTAAACCCAACAAGGTGTTCTATTATAGAACTAAATTTACAGGACTACACACGGTAATTTTTTTATCTAATACAACAACTTCCCGAAATTCCTACAGCTTTAAATTTATAACTAATTATAAAATCTTCTTACTAATTGGCTAAACAAGGGCCATTACGCAAATTAAATACGTAAATAAGTATGATTAAAAATATTTTACATTTATATAGGTGGCACCTAAAATAAAATGTGTTTGACGTAAGTCGTGCATTTTATTTTTAGAGTAGATAGTGCAAAAAAGCATCAATTAATGTAGTAAAAAAGAAATAGAAATAAATTTAGAAATGTTAGAAATATTTAAAAATTATTTTAATAGATGAATTTTTTTGTTATTGTAATAAAAAAAATAGAATTAGTGTAGTAAAATTGTTGATATGTTAGTATTTAGAAATGATTTTAGTTGGTGATTTTTTTTTTTTGATATTGTAGTAAAAAAAATTAGTGTAGTAAAATTGTTGATATTTTAATATTTATTACACTAATTTGATCAATTAGCCCATCTTCTCCCATAATAATAAAATATTTAGAAAACAATTCTATAATATAAAATTAAACACATGCTCAAGAGAGCATGGAAAAGAAAAAAAAAAAAAAAAAAAGAAAAGTGGACTGTTCCATTCATACATCTGCGCGTGTTCCTGCGTTGTGACGCGTGCTCCATTCCACTCTCTTTCTTTTTATTTATTTTTTCTTTTCTTTTTAACTCTCTCACGCAACTTTCTATATACAGCACTTTACCAAGCAGTTTATACTTCCTTTCCCGTGCACAAAATAAATAAAGTTTAGATAACGGTTGCACAAGGTTATCATGTGAGCTATACCTGATTTAACAAGTTATATATATAACCATTAAATATTACTTATTAGATTCTTATTATTTTATAATAATATTCTTTTTAATTAAAATTTATTATAGAAGAATTGATACTTAAAATGTATCTCATAATATACTCTAATCATATTTTTTTTCCCCTAAGGAGTGTGTTTTAAAAATAAATTTCATATTTGAGTAACTGCCCTGGAGATAGTCTTAGATCATCACACCATTTATATTTATAGTTATATGTATGTGACAAATATTTTTTATGGGTGGGTTAGTTATCATTATTATTATTAGTATTATAATCAAGAAATATTTTTTTTAATAAATATTAATTTTTATATTATAGAGAAAGTTCAAATACATGACCATCTTATTTTGCAATTTTAGGTTCTCGTATCTTGTACGAATCTTACATTGAGTTATTATTTATATTTCATCACATGTCTAATATATTAAAAGAAAAAATATTTGGTAGACAACTGTAATACTCAGACAATTATAAAATATGAAGAGAGAAAAATATATATATGTACAAAGTGTGAAAAAAAGAGAAATACACAAATATTTTGTGAGTGAGTTGGTTGATTAACTGATTATCGTTATTAACGTAGTAAAATTATTAAAATAGCAAGACTAATTCAATTAACTTTAGAAAAAAAAAAAAAAAAGTCATCAAATTCAGTGCAACACTGGTTTATAATGAAAATCAAAAAGAAAATATAAGTAGACATAGAGAAATAGTATTAAATAGTAGTACATGGATTAAAATTAAAAATAAAAAAAAGTTAGATAGACAAGTACAAGATGAATTCAGGAGTTTTCCCAACCAATAATGTTGCAGCTAGGTAGCCAACAAAATGACCCTATAGAAATTGGGTACCACCTATCATACATTGACCCTGTTCCCAATTTCATTCATTGATGTTTCTTTCTTCTCTTGTTGATCCATGGTATCACAAAGCACAATTCCCTTTGTCTCAGGCAAACACAACAAAGTTAAATTGGAACACATTATAACCACCCCAAACACCCCATAAGAGAAAAAATTATTTTTCCTACCCGCGGATATCAAGAAGGGACTAAAAATACAGCCAAACACAATAGCCTGCCTCACCAAAGAAGTTGTGGTGTTCCTCACGCAAGTGGGAAACAACTCAATAATGTAAATGAGAAAAACATTATAAGCCGTGCAAGCCCCAAAAAATGAGGCCATGGCAAGCCCCACTTTGACCCCTTGTAACCTACCATTACCAATGACTGCACACATCACACAACACACCCCACCAAGGATTGAAAATGCAAGAATTGAGGGTCTCCTTTTGTGGTTTTCCAAAAAGTATGTTGCTATGCAAGAAGGTATCTCCATTGAGGCACTGAACACCACAGCTAAGTAAATGTTGAATCCCAAATTCCCCACTGCTAATGGCATGCCAAAATACACCATTCCCACTCCAATTCCAAGCACCATCACTGCCACAGTTCTCACTAGTGCCCAACGTTTCTTGAACAACTCACCTAAGTAAACAACAAATTAAGGGTCAAGTTCATATTCAACTTGTGTAAAATTGATCTAAATTATCCATTTGTATTGATTAAATCCTAAGTATAATAAAAGATATTGAAAAGTAATAGATACTAATGAGGGTAAATTATTATATAATACAAAACTAAAATTAATACTCACATGACACATAATCAATGAAAAATGAATTAATAAAAGATAACATGATATGATAACTTCTCATATATGAGGTGATTAAAGAGATGAAAGAGGTTTTAATGTATCATTATTTACTAACCTATTGAAGCATAGAGTTGGAAGAACGAAACTTTTTCTTTAGGCTCAACTTTTGGCAAAGCCGTAGGCAAAACGACACCATTTTTGGAAACACCTTGAAGGATTTTCAATGCTTCTTTTTCTCTCCCTTGAGTGACAAGCCACCTCGGAGACTCAGTGACAAATAGATAAGCAATAACAGAGTAACAAATTGTGGGAACCGAAGTCCAAATGTAAAGAGTTTTCCACGAAGAGTGTCTATTGATATAAGCTATTCCAGGTAAAGACATATAACCCATTGTGAAGCAAAAGTATTCAACAATTCCAACTGTGAACCTCCAATTAGCACTCACTTTTTCGGTCAGTAACACCAACACACTCGTCCCAATAGTAGAACGCCAAAACCCAATGAGAAATTTTAAGAAAGAATAAATCCAAATATTGGTAGAGAAAATGATGAGCATGGAGGTTACGGACATAGACAAACACGACAAGATGAGCATGTTTTTTCGGCCGAGGGAAGAGTCAGCCAAGGCAGCTAGGGCAAAGGAACCGAGGAGACAGCCAAAAAAGAACGAGGATTGAGGTAATCCGGTAACGAATGTGCTGGCACATTCAAGACCGAAATAAGATATTATGGTTTTGGAAGCGCGAGCATCCCAGGACCACAAAGATTTTGGGAGAGAACATATGTCGGAAGAAGATGTACATGTGTTGTTGTTGGTATTGTTGGTACTAGTACAGTGCCATGATGGGTAAGCATCGGAGTAAATGCTTACAAAGGATTGTTGTGCATCGAAGTACATTGCAATTGCTACTAAGATGCATTGAAGGAACTGTGTCCAACCGAAGTTGGATAAACTTTTCTCGATGATTTCGTCCCATGATGTGAGGGTATTTTGTTTTCCATGTTCAATGGAATCAGAAGAAGAAGAGGGTGTTTGGAGTGAAGAGGGGTTTTCCATTTGTGTTGTTGTGTGTGGTGTGTGGTGTGTGGTGTGAGTTGTGAGGATGAGAGATGAGTTTTATAGAGGTGTTGTTATGGGACTGTGAAGGCAAAATTTTGGAATCTTACTCCGTTTACGTGCCATGGGACCGGGTTTTGCAACTGGCGCGCTACCTGTGTGGTCCACCGAACAAAAATTAACATTATAAAAGAGGTTATGAACCTCAAATATTTAATGATCTTGTTCCAAACTTTTAATGTTTTCATAGTTTTCTAGGAGGTAATTGATAATGGTCCGTTGCTTTATACAATATTTTTCGGCACATTTTCTGTGTTTGAAATATAAAGTATTAAAAATTTATTAAAAAAATATTTAATAGACACATGTAATTAAAAAAATGAAAGAGAAAAATTACGAAATAAAATTCAACTTATTAACGATTTTTTATTATTTGTTATTTATCGTGAAAAATTATTTTAATATTAGTTAAAGATTGAGGTAGAAGATTTATATTTTTTAAATTATTCCTTTTTAATCACATCTGAACTAATATTATAAATCTTTTCATCCAATTTATTTTTGCACTAATGACAATAAAATAAAATTAAAAAGATATTTTAATATTGGTTAAAGATTCTAGATAAAAGATTTATGCCTTCTAGTAATTCCCTCTTTACATGGGATCTGAATAGTATCATAAACCTTTTTCATTCGATTGTTGAAGGCTATTTTTCACTAGTAGGTAGTAGTAAATTTGCTGATTTTAGAAATAAAATTTTAAAAATTATATAATATTGATCGAATTAATTTAATACTATTATATATAATCTTTAAAATTCTTGATATTTATCTGTTTCTTTTATATTATTTATTATATTATATTATATAAATAGTTATATATTAATATATACGAGATTTTATATGCACAATTGCATACATTTTTCTTTTTTTTATACATCCTTATAATTTCATAATTATTTAAAAAATATACTTTTCCACGTCGGACGCCATGTATATCACTTTAAGAGTGGTCAAGAAAGATCACTGTGAACGGAAAAAATTGGCTTTTCATAAGTTTATCTGACTATTATGAATGTCATTTATTATATCTCATCATAATAACAGCGATATAGATAGACATGCAAAAAAAAATTTATCATATTAAATATTGCATTGATTGTTGCATACTCCATCTTTTCCTTTTTGTCTTTTTAGACAAACTTGTTCTATGTATTTGGATAATATTAATTATTTATACCCTGATTTATTTAATTATTTCATACATTCATAACTAGTGTACATTATATTTCTTAATTTATATAAAATAACCTTAAGCCACAATTAAAAATCATTGTAACGAGTACATAATGCATCTCAAATACTAGTGGAAATGTGATGAAGTGATATAACGTAGTAGTAACTACTAAGTAATAAACAGAGAAATAAAAAAATAATAATTAACAATTTTAATATTAATTTGTTTCGAAAATTATACTTTTTTAATCCTAAATCTAACAAAACAGTCAACGTAAATTGATGGTTGAAAATGTTGACTGAAGTGAATCAGAATACAATCCAATGCTCTCAAAAGTCAAGTAATAAACTAATAGTTTTTCTTTTTCTTTCCAGAATAGATTGAAATTTCTTTTTGCAGAAGATCTCTCACATTCAAAAACTTAAGATTTTAAATTGTGATTTTGATATTTTTTTATTCAATTGTATCATTAATAAATCTTATGTTTTAATCTTAAATCGTTTATGTATAAATTTCATAATAGATCCATTTTATTATATTAATCTTTACATTTACATGGGTCCCACGATAATTTTACTAAACACATCTTCAAGATGAAGATTAGAAGAGAATTTCTAATGACAATTTTTTCTAAGATTAAATCTTATATAAGATTTACAAATAAAAGTATCATATAAACAAGATCTATCATAGATACTCTTATACCTGGTGTGAAACATCGTATAATTTTATAAATTTTAAAAACACAACATTATAGGTATAATAAATAAGTTTAATAGTGAAACTCAATGAATAATTTAGAAATAACATATGGTAATAAAATCTGACATGAACTGACTCATAGTCTTGAATCTAGCACTTAATTGAGTTTTTTTTTTTTTTTAAAAAAAAAAACTCTTATATTTGAAGAAAACAAGAAGACCGCAGAGACAAAGAATAACTTCACTAATTGTGTCACATGGGAGTCATGTTCCTCAAAAGTAGGAATCAAAAACATATTAGTCAACAATCATCATGTTCGATGTATCTTTACCATAAATGTTTAGTTTGACAATAAGAATTGATTCTAAATTTGGAACTAAATTTAGATAAATAATTATATATTTAATTTCATGTTAAAATAAAAAATTTAAGTTTAAAATTAATTATAAATTAAAACAATTTCGAGTAATTTTTATGTTATGACAAAAAAATTTAAAATAACTTATGTATACACATAATTTATTAATATAAATATTTATCATAAATTATATTATTTTAAAATTAGTTTTTATGAAATCAATTTTATTAAAAATTAGTTTGATCAATAATAGAAATATGTATATACCCATGCCAAATTGAATACAACAAGTTGCAAAGATTCTCATGTCATACATATGTGGTCAGCAAAGGAGGAGTACTATATTTGGTATTTGCTTCCTATCCCCCTAAATGGAATAATAAATTTTGGTCTTTGGCGTCTGTCTTTTTTGGCGTCTATTACTTTGAAATTGACTAATAAGGGTTCACTTGACATACTATGAAACTGAAAGGACTGAATTAAATTATGTTTGTTGGGTCGTACCTTAGAAAATAAAATCAATGATAAGAAATAGTAACAAATAGATAACAAAAAATAGAAAACCTTGGTGTAGGGGAAGGTAAATTACCTAATTGCATTTAAATGATGCTGAGTGATAATATGTGATTAGTTAATTGTGTAAATGGTAGTTTATAATATGTGGTTAGTTATTTGTGTAAATGGTAGTTTATGGTTATTGATTTTATAAAATATTTTATATTAATAATGTATTATTTTATATTCTTAATTTTTTTTTACATATTTTAGATCATAAATTTATTACTACTGGTGCTATAAACATGTCTATTTAATTCAGGTTAATATTCTATACATGAGTTTTTTTTTTTAAAAAATTTTATACACTTTATTATTTTATTTATATTATGTATAGTTTTCTATTCCATAGTACAAGAACAATCTATTTTTTAGTGCATACGATCAAAGGACTGAATATGTCTTTGCTTAAGTAAATTACAAAGCTTTTTTTAAATACACGAGATTGTACAGATTTTTCTACCTTTTAAATTTATATATAACTCATTTAAAGACATATTGAATATGTTTTCTTTTTAAATAAATTACATTAATTTTTTATTTTTGAAAATACATGAGATTGCAAAAAAAATTTCTATTATTTAAATTCATTTATATCTCTTTTGATCATTTGAAAAAATATTACAGACTACTTATGCTAATGCTCTTAATTATTTGAAAATTATTACAACATACATGTTTATTTATAAAAAAAATTATTATAAATATTAAAAAATAAGAAATATTTATGCAATTTCATAAAAAATCAAGAAATACTAGTATAATCTATTTTATCATTATTGTTGTATTTCATAAAGTCAATTTTTCTTCAACAGGTAAATAAGTAACTCACTTAATACACATTATTATATCATTTCTTTAGTGTGTTTTTCTTTCAAACATATTTTTTTGGGAGAATTCTTATAGAGTACATTTTGGGACAGATAAGCATATACTTCCAACAAATCCTTTGATTATGTACATGTAAATTTATGAAATTTTAAGGAACAAGGTAGGAAATATTCCAGAGGTTTAAAGAATGACAAATCAAGTGGAGAATCAACGAGGGACCAAACTAAAGGTATTGAGAATAGACAATGAATTGAAGTTTGTTTTAGAAGAGTTTAATAGCTTTTACAGAAGATAGGATTAAGAGGCATAAGACTGTAGCAAAGACATCTCAACAAAATGGACTTGCTGAAAGGATGAATAGAACCATTTTGGAGAGGGTCAGATGTATCACTTGTACCCAGGGTTGCTTAAGTCCTTCTAGGGAGAAGCTGTAGGTATTGTTGTGTATCTCATAAACATATATCTTTGGTCTACTCTAGGATACAAGACACCAATGGAAGCTTGGAGTGAGAAATTAGCAAACTACTCTAACTTAAGAGTGTTTGGAGCCTTGGCATATGCATAAGTCAAGCAGGATAAACTAGAGGCATGAGCTAAAAGGTGTATCTTCTTCGGATACACTGAAGGAGTCAAAGGATATATATACTATGGAGGTTAGAACCCAAACATTCTAAGGTGAGGGTAATAATGGAAATGTGCCATGGGGAAGAACTTGAATTACTGAAAAAGAAGAACACCTGGAGGCTTATAGACTTGCCCAAGGACAAAGGGTAGTCACAAGGGAGTATTTAAAAGAAAAGACAAAATCCCTAGGGTTGAAAAGACGAGGCTTGTGGTTAAGGACTTTACACAAGTTGAAGGTGTGAATTATAATGAGATATTCTCACTATTGTAAGACATTTTGTATATTAAAAATTTGATATCAATTTTTAACCAGTTTGACTTGCATTTGGAACAATTGGATGTAAAAACAACTTTTCTGCATAGAGACCTAGATGAGACCATTTACATGGAGTAACCAAAGGGGTTTTCTATGGATCAAGAGGTATGTCTTCTTAAAAAATCACTATATAGTCTAAAGTAGAATCTAAGATAGTGGTATAAAAAGTTTTATGATTTTCTCATTAAGATAAACTTTATGAGGAACAGTTATTGTAGTTGTGTCTTTTAGTGAAAGGATGAATCATTTGCATATGCTCTTATATGGAGATGATTCCTGGTGGCTAGTTGAGACAAGCCAATGATCAATGAACTCAAGGCGATGTTAAGCTCAAATTTTGAGATGAAAGATTTTGGGGTGGTCAGACACGTACTTGGTGTAGATATAGTACGAGCTAGATGAAGGGTGTGCTTTGTTTGACTTAGCAAGCCTATGTGAAGAAAGTTTTGAAAATGTTTAGAATTCAGGAAATCTAAACCTCCAGGCTTACTTTAGGGGCACCACACAAAGTTTTTAAAGGACCAAGCTCCTATCACACAAGAAAAAAGAGAATGGAGGAGTCAATTCCTTAGGCAAGTGGAATTAGGAGCATCATATATGGAATAATCTATATGAGACCAGACTTCGCATGTGACGTGAGTATTGTCAGTAGGTTCATGATAAACCTAGGACAAGAACATTGGGAAGGACTAAAGTGAACGTCGAGGTACCTAAATGGAACTCTAAATTCAAAATTATTATATAGAAAGAGGCGCCATGATAGAACTGTGATTGAAGGATTTGTATATGCAGATTATGTAGGTTGTACGGATAAATGGAAGTCCTTATTTGGGTGTGTGTTTACCCTATTTGGAATTGTAGTAAGTTAGAAGGCAAGCCTTCAGCCTGTGGTGGCATTATCGACAACAAAAGCTGAGTATAATGCGCTGACGGAAGGAGTGAAGGAAGTGTTTTGGTTGAAACGTATGATAAATAAATTAGGGATTGAACAAAAGTGTATTTATTCATTGTGATAATTAAAGTGCTATTCAATTAACCAATCATCATATGTATCACAAAAGGACCAAACACACGAATGTGAAACTTTACTTTATTAGAGAGGTGATTGAATTAGGGACAATGGGATTGTGAATATTGAATTTGAAAAGAACCCTACTAATATGTTAACCAAGTATCTACTGAGATGCAAGTTTGACAGGTGCTTTAACTTGGTTAACTTTACCTAAGGAAGTTGTAAATGGTTGATCAATTAAAAGAGATAAGCGTTAGAAAATCGTTAATGACTTGATGATGAATATACAAAGTCAAGGTAGAGATTGTTGAAGTATGATTCAGTATATCATTTAGAGGTTGTCATTTAGATGTATTAGATGAAACATGGTAACTGACTAAATAGTAATAGACGAAGCAAATCATCAAACAAAGGTTGAGGATACCAGATGGTTTGGTAACAAACTAAAGATAAGAGATGAAATGTGTTTCTGATTGATTATAGTGTAAGTATAAACTCATTAGACAATTACAATTATAAACACTATATAGCTTGTATTTCAAAAAAAAAAAAGGAATTTATTCGAGGATGAAATGAGAGATATTTTATTTCACTACAGACAATTATTTTTTGTTTTCATTACTAAAACGGATAATATTCGAGATTATGCAGGATTATAAATGAAAGATCCCTTTTTAACTCTCTTTTTAACCTTATGTCTCTTATTCTTGAGAGGTCTTCCTCCATTAACAGATTTTTCCAAAAAACTTCTTTTACTTTTATTTCTCTATTTTCTTTCTTTAGTTTTTTTTTTCTTCCATTCATTCCTATTATTTCTCTTTATTCCTATTATTACACCCAATCTTCCTTTGCATCCATCAGTTTATATATATCACGAGAGATTAAGAGGTATTTGTTACGATATAATTTATTATTTGACAATACCGTATTGTTTTTATCTTTTTTATTTATATTTAGTGTGGATTTCTTTTCAAATATAAAAATTATATATAGTAATTAATTTATGCAAGAATGATATAATGTCAACCATTCTAAAAATGATATCATAGAATTTATAGATATAAATAATAACCAATTATTAAGGCCAAGACTTTATCTTACTATCAATAAATAATTAATTTACACGAATACGACAAAGTGCAACTTACCTTAAAATTAATATCATTCGACTTATAAATTAATATCAACTACCTTAAAAATAATATCATGGAATTTACAGAAATAAAATAATAATGAATGGTTAAGGCTAAGACTTTATCTAATTAGTGTATATAATTCTGACATCTTCATTCTCTGAGACTCCGGTCTAGACCCGAAATCTTTAAAAATTTCTTGGCAACCGTTATATTCAGACATGCATATTCCTTAATTGTTTTTTTTTCTATTCCTTTCATTCGTTATCGCGTTATTCGAACAGGACGTAAAAGATATCACAGGTTTGAGGCTTCTGATGAATATCTAGCATGGGAGAAAAGAAAATTTAATATGCTTCCATAAAAGTTAACAAAGATGACTGAAAACGTTATTTAAAAGTGGCTGCAAGCAACAACAATGTATATAGACACATGGATCAATAATATAAACATCCACTAAACAAACACTTACCATTTTTCTTATCTTTGTTTTCGTGTTAGCACACCCGTGGTCCCCATAGAAAAAAGTACTCGGCACGAGAATGAAAATGGTCGAGATTGATTTGGTAAAAGTAAACATGACTTTGCTAGTGGAGGAAAAGGGCCAGTCCAGCAATCACGGGTATGAAAGATAGCATTTCATAGTTGATATATAGCACAGATATTAGACTCTGTAGAATATAATAAATAATTAAAGATTGGGGTGAAAAGAAAATCAATCCTGCAAAGCTGATTCTGTATCTGTTTTGGACAGGGTATTTGAAAATCAAATATATTAATATGTTATGATTAAGTTACTTTTTAAAAGTTGTACTGTGATAAGGTGATTTGAGATTCTCTTCATGTCACTGTTTAAATATTTAAATATTACAGTCGATAACATTAGAACATAATTAATGCAAGTTTGTGTGACATCAAAACAATTAATTCAAGTAAGATATGTTGTTTATACATTTGTTTATTTGGTAGGTCGAATAGACTTAACATGTGCATGGTTGGGTATATTAACTTGATGTCTGGTTTATGGAAAATGATATGTTTTCATTTGGCTAATTTAGTAATGTATAAATGATTTATATTCTTTTTTAAAAGTGTCTTTAGACTTTTATTTATTTTTAAATTTTTATTTTCAATTTATTTTATTTAAATATTAACTCAAATACTTATTGATTTGAGTATCAAAAAATATTTTGTAATTGTTACTCTCGTCGAAGATTATAAAGACAAGTTCTACTAAGAAGTTTGAGTATAATTGTCAAAATTAAGGACTCTTCCTCATTGCTAGAACTAAGGACTCTTCCTCATTCACAACTACAATTCCAACACTTCTCGAACCTCAGAAGGAACATTTGATATCAACCATAGGATCCTGGTAAAAAAACTTTCCCTAAGACCACACAAAGGTTTATGGTACACACATGTAGCCAGACAAAAACCTCCACATCTCAAATTAACATGGACACTTTCCTCCTAGACGCTTTGAAGGCCCACATACATGTTGGGAAAGACACAGTTACACAGAGGAAAAATTACACACAAGACTGAAAGCGTGTGTAAAATAAAACTTTTCCCCTTCAGGAAAAATTAGAGAAATGTAATATACAACAATATAAAATTCTAGAGAGCAAGGAAAACGAAAGTGAAGGAGCAAAAAAGAACAAAAATAATTTTAATGTAGAAACCCCCAATGAGAGAAACAAAAACTACAGGACATTATCTAGAAAAACATCCACTATGAGTCAATCATTGCATCACTGAGCCAGTGGCCAAGTCGAACCATCAGCTCTGATACCAGGAAAGGCCCGGGTGCGCAGTGGAAAAATTACACATATATCTCTGAAAGCGTGTGTAAAATAAATACCTTTACCTTTGAGGGAGAATAAGAGAACTTTCCCTTTGAGGGAGAAGAAGAGAACTATAACATGAGCGGGCAGTATAAAATCCCAGGGAGTAGGAAAAACAAAATGTAGGAGCAAAAAGAACACAAACAATTTTTAACGTGAAAACCCCCAATGAGAGGGACAAAAACCACGAGACCTAGTCTAGAAAAATATCCATTATGAGTCAAAGGTAACAACAAAAAAAACTTCTACAAAAGAACTTATAAAAAACGCTATACTCAGAACCTAATAGTTAAAATACACTGGTGTTTGACATACTACCTAAAATCTAAAAATACATCCATTAGATAGATTTAAGGTGTGTTGCGAGTGAATAAAACACATTATTCTCTCTTATATTAGTGTTCTGCTCCTCTCTCCTTCTGAAACCTACCGATGTGAGACTTTGAATTAACAAAATACACAACAAATCCTCCCTTAATTCAAAGTCCTACATTATTACAAATTCTTCTAGCAGCAAAATCTTTTGGGATTCTAGTTCAGACTCTGCAAAAAGTGGGACTTTGATTGAATCCCAACAAACCTCCCCTCAAACAAAGGATCACAAATTTCCTCCCCTATAGCGGAAGTCATTGTCAATGATGGCCATTAGAACTTCCACCGCCACGACAATTCTTGAGTTTCACATTGTCGTCGATATGCCCTAGTTCTTGTACTGTCGATAGCTCACATCAACGACGCACGCAACCTAGCCAAACCTGCTAGGGAGACTTTCGATACAAGGGATCCACAAAACGTAGGTCCACCTGACCTTCACTGGGATCCAATCTAATCATTGCATTATTCATATGAGCCAGTCGCCAAGTCGAACCACGGGCTCTGATACCACTTGTTATGAAAGACACAGTTACGCAGAGGAAAAATTACACACATATATCTGAAAGCGTGTGTAAAATAAAACATTTTCCCTTGAAGGGGAATAAGAGAAATTTAATATATAACAATATAAAATTCGAGAGAGCAAGTAAAACGAAAGTGAAGGAGCAAAAATTAACACAAACAATTTTAACGTGCAAACCCTCAATGAGAGGGATAAAAACCACAAGACCTAATCCAAGAAAACATCCATTATGAGTCAAAGAGTACAACAAAAAGATTCTACAAAAGAACTCACAAAAAACGTTATACTCAGAACCTAATAGTGAAAAATACATCGGTGTTTGACACACACTACCTAAAATCTAAAAATACACCCATTATATAGATTTAGGGTGTGGTGTAGTGAATAAAACACATCACTCTCTCTTATATAAGTGTTCTACTCCTCTCTCTTTCTAAAACCTACCGATGTGAGATTTTGAATTAACAAAATACATAACAATACAAAAGATTAAGAGCACAACACTAGAGCAAAATGCAAAACTTGAGAAATCAACACAACGAGGAAGTTATGGACTTGAGAAACCAAGTCTCCACCTTCTAACATGAAAAGGAGATTTAAACAACAGAATCGAACTCCCCCCCCCCCCACGTGAAGAGCATGAAGCCGAGTCTTGCCTAGTAATACATAACTGAGAAGAACCCAAACCCAACACTCGAGACCAAATCTCTAGTCAAAACTAGAAAATAACCAACAAAGAACCCCCTGCCATACCTACTCCCCATATGTACATAAGTCAACCATGCCCATAATAAATGTCATTCAATTCTCATTCCCACTCCCTACAACCAAGCTATCCAAGCTCTTTCAACCTTTCATCCATTCACCCCCCAATATCACGCAGACTCGTTTGCTAGAGAACTGGAGATGGTCGAGTTTAGATAAATATGAAGGCACCACTGATCCCACCGCACATGTGAAGGCTTAGCTTGCTCGACCCGGGCTTGTTTCTGATGACTTACGCCTACATTGTTGGCTCTTCCTGACTACTCTCAACGACATTACCCTTGAATGGTGTTACTCGTTCCCGCACTTCTCCGTAGACTCGTTCCATACCTTGTGCACAAGGTTCATTGCCAGATTTGTCGGCTGTAAACCTATTACCATGGACTAATCGTCCTTCCAGCATGTAGCGCAGGGAGACCATGAAACTCTGTGCCTATATATGACAAGATTATCTAAAGCTACCATGAATATTCCGACCTACACCCGGCGGTAGGTCGGACTCTTATCTAGTCCATGTTCTAACTTCTTCTATGTTGAACCACCTCAGAATATGGATGATCTTAGAGCCTGGTCCACTATATGAGTATTGAAGAAAATGCGGCAGCCCGAAAAAAGTCTAAATAAGTAACGAGGGCCTCAACATTCGATGTGCCAAGCTCAAAGAAAAAGAGGATGGGAAGATTTGAGACCTACACACCCTTAAACGCTAACAGATAGGTGGTGTTGAGGGTTTGGTAATCGTGGAGATGGCGTGGTCGAGGTCTTCACCCTAGCCCATCGACATCCATGAGAGGGAGGCTAAATGACCATACACATCCCGCCTATAAGTGAGAACAGACCCAGCAGAATCCAGATGATGTGAGGGGAATGATTAATACGATTACAAGCAGATTCAAAGGAGGAGGCAACAACAAAAATGCAAGAAAAAGATATCTGAGGAGTGTGAATTCGGTCAATCACCTACCAAGCTAGACTACGTTGACAATATTCTTTTTTGATGAGGATTTTAGCACCAATGACTCAAACTAGGATGATCTGATGGCAGATGCAAAAAATTTTGATGAACTAGGGAAGTTCAACCGACTTGTTATACTGGTCGACATTTCAGAAGATCGACATCCTAGAATCCAAGGTAAAAGTCACACACAAAGCTACTATTGGGATTTTCAGGGGAGCGAGCCCACACCTAAGGATACGCAAAAATTTTGACTACTTTTGGAGGGGGTGAGACATACAAAACGCTATCTGTTTGGTATCTCTTAGTTGACACGGACACCTCATAGAACGCTTAACCAACTTGGTGCCGTTGAATCTACTCCCCACATGACAATGAAATTTCCAGCTAACGAAGTCATTGTGACGGTGAAGGTCGATCCAAAAACTGCCAAGGAGTGCTACGTTCAAAGCCTCCAGGTAACTCCCTACTCTGTGGAGTCGCACACAACAGTGATTGAACATAGCTCCCCCAAGAAGCCCAATTTGGTCTTCTACTACAACAACATTGAGAAAATAGACCTTGATCCTAGGGCCGAGTTTCAAGATGAAAGGTCAACCTTTGATGAAGATATGATCCCCATCCAAGTGGAGAATATGGAAGATTAGTGTGTAAACGTCAACAAGGGCATTGATGAAGGCTTGAGGAAGAGAATTGTGGAAGTGTTGTTAGCAAACACCGACCTTTTTGCTTGGAACCCAGCGAATATGTTGGGTATAGACCCTAACTTCATATGCCATAAGTTGACCATACTTCCCCAAGCACGACCGGTGTCACAAAAGAGGCATAAACTAGGCAAAGAAGGAAGGGTGACGATAGAACACGAGGTCCAAACACTACGGGAAGTGGAATTTATGAGAAAAGTTGTGTACATGACCTGGTTGGCCAATGATAACTCGCGAATGAAATTTATCAACACTTAGTTTTGAAGAGGAATTCATCAACTAACTGATACTTATCAAGCCAAATCAGTTTTTAATGGTGTTAAATTGCGATATCATGTTATAGAACTCCTTGGTGGTTTGTTTAAGTGTTTCAGGGCACAAAACCAATAACAATTAGAAGAGAATAGTGTACAAGAAGTATCTGGCACGAATCATAACTCATCTCGCACAAGATGAGGTCTTAAGGTTGAAGAATCATTCTCTGCTAGTACAACTCGTGCGAGTTGAGGCATAACTCGTGCGAATTGCTCTTCCACAAACGTCAAAATGTCCTCTTGCCAGTACAACTCACGCGAGTTGAGGCATAACTTGCACAAATTGCTCAGTTAGTGCTGCCAATATTCTTCTTTGTAAGCCCAGCTCGCGCGAGTTGCATTTCTGCTATCGCGAGTTAAGTTTGCAGCCCAAGCCCAACACGTTAATTATAAAAGGAGAACTTAATTCATATAGAAGGAAGGAAGAAATAAAGATTGAAACCTAGAGAATGACAAAAGGGATAGGAGAGAGAGAAGAGCAAGGGAGGACATAGATTCTTCATTCCTTTTTGTGGAAATCGATCATCTATGTATTCTTTTCTTCTTAATTATTCTTTTGCCATGACTCTAGTTATCATAAACTAAATCCTTCTATGATTGGGGAGAATGATGGAACCCTAATCCATTCTAATAAATTTCTTAATGTTATTTAGTTATATAATTTTAAACTTAATGCCTTTGGAGAATGTGAGAAGGCCTTTGGAGAAATAAAAAACAATATCTCGTCCATACCGACCTTGAAGAGGCTGAAACTGAATTCACAATTGGGGTTGTACTTGTCTATTTCCCAATCGACGATAAGTTTGGTGTTGGTGAGCAAGAAAAGAAGAAACAAAGCTTGGTGTATATTGAGGTTGATGAGAATTGAAGACGGTTTACGCAAGTCTGTGTCACATCAAAAGAATTAACTCACGTAAGATATATGGCTTAAGAGATACTAACCCTCCTATGCCATCATTGCTTACCAGGTTAGCCGAATAGACCTGTAAAATCACACCCCAGTCATAGTTGGGCATGTCAACTCGACGTATGGCTTAAGGATAATGTCACGCTGCCGCTTGATTAACCCAACAATGTATAAATATCTTACATCCCCTTAGGAAGTATCTCTAAACTCTCGTTTACTCTTAAACTTTTACCCTTAACTTATCTTACTCAAATACCAACCCAAACATTTACTGATTTAAACATCGAAACGTTTTGTAAATATCACTTCTCGGTCAAAGATTTTAAAGATAAATTTTACCAAAATATTCTAATGCAATCATTAAAATCGAGAACTCTTCCTTATTCACAACCACAATTTCAACACTCTTCAGACCCCGAAAAGAACAAAAGTTATTAAAGATAAAAAATAATAAAATAAAGAGAGCATAATATATTTATTATTTTATATTTATTGTTATTTTATTTTTTAATTTATATTATTTATTATTATTTTAGTTCCTCAATTAAACTGTAATTACATTAAAATGTTAGAAAATAATATAATTCAAAATTAATTAAATCTTTTAAATATATCACATTTTTAGTAACTACCTTACTTTCAAGAACAAAAATTTATATAATTTATTCATATTTTGGGTATATACTTTTCCCCTACAAATCCCTAAAAGTTTGCATTTTGTTTATTATTTTTAAATCATTCGTTTGGTTCTTTATTTTTTTTTCAAAAGCTAAATTTTTGTGATGACTTTCAACGTTTATTGAAAAAGGTTTTTATATATGTTACTGACTTATTTAGCATATAATCATATAATATAGATTTATTAGGTCAGTTATTAACTAAATGGTAAAAGAGTTTGATCGAAATAAATTTTAACAAAATTGTTTAAGAAAAGATTATAAGAAATAGACTAATGAAAAAGTGGGAAAGAATTAACGCATTTTACTCAGTTAACCAATTGCATGTTCTATTATTTACAGTGAATATACTAATATTATTAAAATTAATTTATAATTATTCAATAAATTTAAATCTTATCAAAATTTAATTTATAATTAATTAATTGAATATAATATGTCAACGCATAATTTTTAAATTAGAATAAAGAAAACTAAACACAAAACTTTTCAAAATTTATAAAAACTAAAAACATATTTAATGTTAATATTTCTGATTTTTATTCATCCAATGCTCAGTCTTTAACTTAATATTGTGTAATATTATGATCTCTTCTAAATCATTATCACGTCTAAATAACAACAATAATGTTTAATTTCCTAGTAAACAACTTATATAGCACTTGTAATATTATTTATGCACAAAATTTTCATATATAAATATTTTCTCTCTTCCTTTGTGATATTAGATCATATTATATACTTTACTTTATTATTATTCTTTTTTGTGTGAAAGTTATTATTGTAAATAAACTAAGTATAAATTTAATTAATACATATTGAATATAAGTAAATGACTTGAGAGAGAAGACATCTAACAAGTGTGAAGAATGATTTAAAGATGATAGAAAAATTGGTTAAACATGATGGCCACGTGGCAAGAAATGCGAAAATAAGAGAATTGTGTAAAAGTCCACGTCAGAGGAAAGAGAGTATTAAATTGTGCGACTATGTGCAATGAAGAGCATGTGTGGTATAACCCTCTTTTCGCTATTTCCTCTCTAAACATTCTCTTTAGAAATTTTCCTCTCTGACCTGATCTCTCTTTCCTTATTTTCTATTCCGGAATGATTTTGATGTAATGGGCATCCAAGACTATATGACACCCTGCAGTCATTAATTCAATGTTTTTTATTTCATTGTTATCTTCATTTCTTAGTTACTTGTAATCTAGGTCTATTTCCCTTTTTTGATTAATACAAAAAATACCTTAGATCTTTCTTCAATTGTAGTACTGTTACATTGGTGCTTTTATTGACTCCATGTCTGAGAACACATGTATGAAGGAATTACAGAACGAGGTAAAAAATAATGTAGAGGATCTGCATCGTTTGTCGATAACAGTGGAGAAGCTTGAAGCAGCTCTTGCGGCTCAATCTAAGTCTCAGGACAAGAAGATGGACCGTATTCAATTGATGTTACAGCAATTGATAGAAAATGTTTCTCAATCTCATGGAAGTCCAACAAACTCAAGATCGACAATCAAAGTTAATCCGATCAATAGTATTCCCTTGATAAAGGATATTTTCCTGGGTTTCCCTCATTTCTATGGTTCTACTCCGGTGTTGGAGTGAATCTTCAAAGTGGACAAGTTCTTTAACTATCATAACACTCCGGTGTTGCGACAATGCATTTCGAAAAGGAGTCAGTACCATGGTTCCAGATGTTACAGAAGATCAAAGCAGTAACCACCTGGATAGCCTTAACATGTGCATTGGAGTCTTAATTTAGATCTTCACTATTCGATTGTCCAATGACAGATCTGTTCAATTTGCAGCAAAATGGGTCAATATCGGATTACTATTTAAAATTCATGGCTCTTGCTAATAGATCAGAAGCTTTGACTGAGGAAGCTATTTTAAATTGTTTCATTAGTGACTTAAATGTTGACATTAAACGTGATGTAGCGACCATGACCCAAGTAAATTTGTTGAGAGCTGTAAGGAAAAATATACAAGTACACCAAAACCATCACCGTCATACTCCAACAGATTCACAACCTCATCATCCTATTCCACTTCCTATAATTCATTACCCAGAAACACACCTAAAACCTTACCCGCACCCAAATCAACTACACCACCCTTATTGCCCAGACCATCTGACCCACCACTTAAAAACTCCAATGTCAAGAGGATTAGCTCTGCTCAAATGCAGTTGAGACGAGAAAAAGGCCTATGTTATTTCTGTGATGAAAATTTTTCTTTCAACCACAAATGTCCTAGCAGACAATGTTTTATGTTGCAATTAGACGAGGAGGAACATGAGAGTGAGAAAGAACCACCGAATGATACAGGAGAATAGTAACTACCAACCACAGATGACCATCACTTATCTATGAATGCTTTAAAAAAAGGCTTGGAGGTAGGGACAATCAAATTCAAAGCATATATAGGAACCCTCTCTGTAACAGTGTTGATTGATGGTGGAATCTTAGATAATTTTCTTCAACCAAGAGTGGCAAAGTTCTTGAAACTTCCAGTTGTTCAAGCTTTAAAGTTCAGAGTCATGGTGGGCAATGGTAATTACATGGAGTCAGAAGGATTGATTCAGGACTTAAAACTATAAGCTCAGGGCAACGTATTTAAGTTGTCTGCATTTTTGTTACCAATTTCAATTTTGGGTGCGGATCTCATATTGGGTGCTAGTTAGCTCAAAACTTTAGGGTCTCATTTGGTAGATTATGATACTCTTCAAATCAAGTTTTTACAGGAAAGGAAATTCACTACAATACAAGGGGACAATGACAATCTTCTTGAGATAGCTCAATTACATCACATAAAGAGAATGGTAAACACAAACGCCATAACGGAGGTGTACAACATGCAAATAGTTCAAGAGGAATCCATCTTAATTCCCTTGCTGGAACTTCATGATGACATGGAACCAGAGTTGGCACTTTTGTTTCGCACTTATAACTTCAACACTCTTTCTGGTCTACCACCACATAGGTCTCATGTCCATCACATACCATTGCTAAAAGGCTCAAATCCTGTTAAATTCAGACCTTACAGATATCCTCATAGCAGAAGGAAGAAATTGAAAAGCTAGTGGAAAACATGTTGAAAGAAGGTATCATTCAAACTAGCAGCAACCCTTTCTCTTCTCCAATCATCTTGGTAAAAAAGAAAGATGGATCTTGGAGGGTATATAATGACTACAAGGCTTTAAATGCAATTACTATAAATGATAGTTTTCCATCTCGGTAGTAAATGAGCTGATTGATGAGCTTTCTGGAGCTCGCTATTTCTCTAAGTTGGATATAAGGTTTAGTTACCATCAAATACTATTGAATCCTGAGGATATCATAAAATTTATCAAAGAGTGTGTCATATCAACAAGCAAAAGTCAGTCAATCTTTGCCAGCAAGTCTCCTTCAATCATTTCCCATTCCTAACATTATTTGGGAAGAAATTGCAATGGACTTTATAACCAATTTACCTTTGTCTAGTGGTTATTCTAATATAATGGTGGTGATAGATAGCCTATCCAAATTTGCCCATTTCATTCCATTAAAGCCTGGATTTAATTGCAAGATTGTAGCCGAAACATTCACACAGAACATTATAAAATTATATGGTTTTCCCAAGTCAATTATTTCTGACAGAGATAGGATGTTCATTAGTTCCTTTTGGAGACATATATTCAACTCACAAGGCACACAATTAGCTACGAGCTCTTCTTATCACCCCCAGTCAGACGGACAAACAGAAAATCTCAGTAAAATCTTAGAAATGTATCTTAGATGCTATGTATTTGAGCAACCTAAAAATTTGTTTGAGATGCTTCCTTAGGCTCAATATTGGTACAATTCTGCATTCCATCATAGTATGGGCATGACCTCTTATCAAGCTGTTTATGGTAAGCCTCCACCATCATTCATCAGGTATGAATACAATGAAGATGATCTACCAGCATTACAAGATAGCTTGAAAATGCATGATGTTTTGTTAAACAAGCTGAAGGTCAGGTTACAATCTTATTGGCAACATTTTGTTGTGCTAAGGAAGAATCAGAAACTAAGTTTAAGGTACGTTGGTCCATTCGAAGTAATTGAGAAGATTGGCAAGGTTGCTTTCAAACTGTTGTTACCAGAATCAGCAAAGATACATCCAATCTTCCACACTTCCTTGCTAAAAAATTTCATGGAGATCAGAAGTAGCAATATCTTCCATTACCTTTTACTACAAATGAGTTTGGAGTAACAGTACAACCAGTCAACATCTTAGATTCACGAACAATTGTCAGAAATGGGTAGGAAATTGAATAAAGATTGATTAAATGGAATTCATTAAGCGATGGTGATAACTCGCGAGAAGACTTGGAAGAAATGCAAAAATTCTATCCAAAATTCAACCTTTGGGACAAGGTTGTTGTTAAAGAGGGGAGTAATGTAACATGCGTGAAGAATGATTCAAAGATGATGGAGAAATTGGTTAAACATGATTGCCATATGGTAAAAGCAGCAAAAATAAAAGAATTGCGTAAAAGCCCACGTTAGAGGAAAAAGAGTGTTAAATTACGCGACTAGTGCAATGAAGGACATGTGTGTGATGTAATTCTCTCTCTGCTATTTTCTCTCTAGACGTTCTCTCTAGAAATTTTTCTCTCTGACCTCATCTCTCTTTTCTTATTTTCTATTCTAAAACGATTCTAATGTAATGGACATTTAAGATTATATGACACCCTACTATCATTAATTCATTATTTTTTATTTTATTGTTATTTTTATTTTTACGTTGCTTTTGATCCAGAATTATTTTTTTTTTCATTAAAAAAAATATCTTAAATCTTTTCACAACCATTTCAAACAAAGGAAGATTCATCATACGTGGCAATAACTTGTCCCAATATACTTTCTCTTTACTTTGAAAATCTTTAGTGGGTTTGCAATCATTGAAAAATAGATAAGACATGAACTGCCTCGTGGATAACAATACAAGTGTGTTTTGAATTATCCATCTGGCACTAGTTTAAAAATCAAGCCATATCTGTTTATCTTTATTGCGTGGAACATGGACAAAAAGCATAAAAATAAGAGTCACATTGGTCCCTATGATTAAAAAAAAAAAGCCATATGATAAATAAGATCAGGTTTGCCCATAACAGGAAAATTTAATGGGGTACAAGATATAATTTGGTTCTAAAGTAGCTTTAATGAATGAAGTCTTCACTAAATCCTAAAATGTGGTATGATGCAACTTAATTGTAGTTGTGGCAGAAACGTCTTCAATTCTGTGAGAAGATTGTCTCTGTTTATTTGTTGGTATACCATACAAGTAGTATTATACTGTAGAAGAGCCATCATGCATGACATCATGAGTCAAAGAGAAAGTTATGAATATTGATTTTAGTTGTGAATTTTGAGAGCTGATATAATTTTGTCACACGTCTTTAGAAATCAATAATTGAATAAGTTTTTAAATTTATATTTATTTTTCAATTTAATTTTTAAATTTATATAAATAACCCTTATTTATAACTGATAAACTAGGGATAATGAAAATATCCATATATGATGAATACCACAAATTTTATCTAGTATTGAATCTAAATAGAAATTAAATGGATTTAAATATGAAATTTATCCATTTAAATTTTCGGGTACGAATCTGGTTGTAGGAATAACGGTATCCATTAGATCCTACGTATTAATTTATTATAATACTTTTCTTTTAATTGGGAACATGAAAATATGTAATTTTTATTTTTCTTAATCAAATTTTGTTTATAAATTAAAAAATTGAAATACTTGAGTAATAAATTTTACACATTATTAACAAGATTTAAATAAGTTAATTTTCTTTTTGTAAAAATTATTTTTTCTAATTAAAAATTTTCGAGTCCAAATACAAATTTGAGTGATTAACTATCTATAAAATCTAAAGATAAAGATTAATTTTATAGTCACACGAGTATGAATATGAGTACGTGGATAATTTTAATTTAATTTAATTTTTTCTTATGAGTACGATAATAGATTCACAGTACTCTATGGGCTTCAATAATAAACATTATTTGTCTAGAATTATAATGAAAAACAAACATAAGAACTAAATATTGATTTATTATTTTTAATATTAAAAATTAAAATAAATCAACATCTAAAACAGAGAACTAAAATATTAGTGCTGCTTCTACTGTGATGGAGTTAGCTCATCTTTGATACTGAAAAATTATCAAAAAACACAAACTTTCTTTTTTGCTTCTAATGACCAAATTAAGAAGATACGTAACGTATGCAGTATGCGCATCAATTGTGGACTCATATGAATCAATAACTTGTAGCTTCCGTTTCTAATCGTCAACTTTTGTGGGTTTTAATCTCTCTGAGTTGTTTAGTATCAAATTCTAGTCTCTAACCATTTTTCTTTTTAAATTTATTTTTATTTATTTTTTTCAATATTTTAATCTTTGGCATTAAATTAACTACTAAATATTGATTTAAAAATATTATCTAATTATTTCTTGTATAACTACATTAATTTTTAATAATTTTTATTTAATTATATAGACTAAAATATACTAATAAAAATAAATAAGAAACTAAAATTGATGAAAAATTTCTCAAAAAATTTATGAAAATAAAAACTTAATTTACCTTTTTCTTTTTTGTCCCGTTGATATACTTTATATTTAACATAATTTTCATGTTGTAGATTATACTATATATTTTACATAATTTTCAGTTATAGATTATACTATATATTTTACATAATTTCCAGATGTAGATTATAGTAGAAATATCTTTTTAGAAATTACTGTCTTTTTTTAAATGATATAAATGAGTACCTAACTATTCACTGGAGAAATTATTATTTAATCAATAGTTCTTTAACATGTAAATAATGTAGTCAATTCATCCACTGATATTATTATTGTTATTTAGGGTTGTCATTTTGGGGTTTGATCCTGTTCCACGTAAGTTAGGCTTAAAAAAGGCACGGCTTATTATAACAGTAAAAATGAAAAATAACATCTTCTAAATTATATAATTTTTATCTTATATTTTTAAAAAATATCAATACTTAAAATAATATTTTATTACAATTTAAATTACTTATCATAAATTTAAAATAGATTTTATGTATTTAAAAAATATTCATTAAATTTTAATTAAATTACTATGATAAAGTCTGTACATTAAAAATATTTATCACTACAGATTTTAATTACATAAAATAAAAATTATTGCATACATCACAAACTAAAATGCTAATAAATTTATATGATTGATTATTGATAGGAAAGGAAAACAAAAATGGTTAACTTTTTAGTTAAAGATTAGATAAATAATGGAATGTTTTTTCATAATTTAAAGAAAATATGAATATTTGCATAATGATATTCACTTAAAAAAAATTATGATAAGAGTAAAAATATTCTTCTGTATTAAGATTTTATGTCTATATTTTTTAAAATATGTCTTTTAAATATATATTATTGGAAAAAAAGTTCTAATGGAGTTATACATTTCACATATTTATTAATAGTTAATAATAGTGGATTGTAAGAATGGAAATGAGTCTGTGAAGAGGTGAATGTGTGAAACGCACTAACCCAACCAAAGAGAAGTCACACTTAAAAAAATAAAAGGAGTGTTATGCTTCAATTGCAAAGTTTTATCCGTTTTTTTTTATCCTCTTCTACTCATGGTAAGTGTGGGCTGACCCATATTAAATCTTGACCCAGCCCGGTTATTACAAGGGCCATAAAATATATGGAATTAAAAGTCTCATTTTCTGAATGGGCTAAGAAATGGGCTGGACCTAAGCTGGGGCAGATGGAGAGGCGAGTTGTAGGATCGAAATTGTGTTGTTTCATTTTCTTGGAAATAAAAAATATTAGTTATGTTAAAAAATAAAAAGCAAACATGATTGTTTATGTTTCCCCTCGAGTGAAACCTAGTCACTACCCATGTGACCATTACACCGTGCGTTCATGTCCGGGTCAACTCCAACTACTGCGCGACTTTCTACTAACGCATAGTCTTCTATGTTGCGCTTCTAGATTATTTTCGATCATTGCTTGTTCGATCTATTATCTTTTGATATTTTTTTTTTAATTTTCTATCTAAGAAAAATAACATAATCTTTGAGTCAAAGATTTTCTTAAAAAAAAAAAAAAGAGCGCCTTAGTGGTTATAGCGGTAAACAATGGGTACTAGGCGCTGTGTATATCAATCCATGTAATGTTGTATGTAATGTTGTAGCTAACACATTTATTATGCTTAGAGAGTACGTTTGTAAGAATGAAACTCAAATGAATTCACGGGACCCACATAAGTGGTGGAACATGTGGTTTGATTCGATGCAAAGTAAAAAACTTTTCAAGATTTAACATGCCACGAATCCTCTTAAAAGAGAGGGGTGCCTTTGGAATACGGACAAAAGATTACCTAAAATTTAAGAGTTGGTTTAAAAGAATGTTACTTCATTTACTTTTATTTGTTATAAATTTAATATAGTTAATATTAATATAGCATATGGTGGATTGCTTCTAATTTTATGATTCATGTTTCTGATACCTTGAATGATACGGAAAATTGAAGTAAGAATTTAGCAATGCATCTATTTAGGGTGTAAGATGAGTTCATCGGAATTAGTGACTTCATTTTATGTTTAGAAAAAGCATTGTATGTTCTAGGTTTTCTTAAGAATTTAATTTCTATTTCTATGCATGCGCCTTTGCATTTTTCTTTTAATTTTACATATTCTGGTTTTGTCTTATTAAATAAAGTTGATAATATTGTCTTCGATGAACTAACTAACAATCTCTACTTTATTAAATTACAAAATGACTTCACTTACAATTTTAATCACATTTAAGTTTAGTTAAAATGATGTGGTGTTATTTGTGAACGAGGAACCTTATGTGTTATGGAGCCAGAGATTAGGACATAATTCTATTAAGAGAATTAAGCGATAAGTAAATGAAGTAGTACTTAATACATGAACTTTGCTGATTTTGAGATTTGTATAAATTGCATTAAGGATAAGAAAACTAATAAGCTTAAAAAGTGTGCAAAGAGGAGATTCAACCTATTAGAAATTATAGATATAGACATTTATTGTCTAGGTATGGATGCAACTAGTTTGAAATACTTCATTACCTTTATAGATAATATGTTTTCATTCTAAGAATGAAACTTTAGACTACTTTAAATTTGTAAGGCTGAAATGGAGAAATAATATGGAAAACAAATTATGATTGTGAGATTGAATAAAGGTGAGAAGTATTATGGTAGATACACACAAAAAGGAAAAACACCTAGTCCATTTGCGAAATTACCAAATACACCATGTTTATTTCTTCGAATCATAGTGCATATACTTGAAAGGCCTAATAGAAACATGCATGCTACTAGCAAATTTAAAACTGGTGAACATTTTCGAGGACACTTTCGTAGGAAGCATGCGTTTTCTATTGCAAGCGGATGCCCCAGACAGATCTCTCTAGTACTTTCTCATCACTATCTTGTAACTCTCGTTTTCCTGAGTGCCTGGATACGTGTGGGTTGAGACTTCTACTCCATATATCTCATCATCATCTTCTGAGTATACCATGATGCCAGACTCAACTGATAGCCTAATAGATGCAACTTCTCAAACCGGTGCAATACCTCTCTCTACTTATCCCTTTTATGACCCTGGGACGAGGATTGACTTTTTGTTACCCAAACATCTCGTAGACTAGTCCATAATTATGAGGGATGGTGCTACATCTCAATAGGAGGTTCTTGTTGTTCCATCACCGGCCTCGATAGAGGCAGTTGAGGATGATGCATTAGGGGAGAGTGATCCATTCGAGGACACTCACTAGTTGGGTAGAGTTGTGGGTAGTACATATATACAACTACCTTTGATAGTAGTTATGTTTCCTATGATGAAGGCTTATTTCCGTTGTTTGTATTTTGTGGTATGAGTAGTCTATTTTTATTGATATATTACGTAGATGTTATTAATTATTTTTTCTGTATATTTTTGTGGGTGGTCTCGAGATAAGATATTATGATACTCTATAGCGATAATCATGATACTTTTATCTAATCTAAACAAATACATTCATATTTACTATTCCATTCGATTATGATACACATATTATTATTATTGATATTATTATTATTTCACTAAATTTGTAACCGTTGCATGACACAATAATACAAAAAAGCTTTAGATATATTTGTGTATTTGTATTAAATCAACAAGGTTGCCGAAAGAAAATAATTTAATATATCTTATTGATCTTGCGAATCTGATTTACCAAAAAAAAATATTTTTGCAAAATTATCAAATGATTATTTATTGACTAATTTCTGCAAGTTATTTTGACTAGTAAAAATTATTTTCTGAAAATGTGCACTTTTTTCATGCATTAAAAAGGGGTGTTACACACAATGAACTGACATATGGTCATATGTGTTGTTTGAAAATAATGTAAACAATACAAAAGAATAAAAAAGAAGCTTGCTCCTACATAGTTCGTATTTATGACTTTCAACACACAAGATTTGAGGTGGAAGAGACTTTTAATCCAATGCTACAACGTTGGGACAAAAGTGAACACCTAATTTGAAAGACAGATTCTATCAAGGTGTCTAGTTCACCACTTTTCATTATTCATGCTCACATGTTATTATTGTGTGTGGATACGTAAGTATCGACTTCTTCTAGTACGTTTATTGAATGTTAAAAAATGAATACATGTTGAATGAATATTCAACTAAGTAGTGGCCATTAGGTATTGCAGATGCAGTCCCTCCTGACAATGATGATTAGAGGCTTATTCCTGATCCATCGACAATACATGACAAAGGAAGACTAAAATCTACTAGAATCCAAAATAAAATGAATTGGGTTAAACGTTGTTAACAAAGAAAAAAAACGTGGTAAATATGGTCAACAGGGACATAATAGACATCTTTGTTTCTTCAATTCTCAACAAGATAGTAATTATTAAAGGTGCAAATTTATATTTTTAAACATCAATAATATTTATGATCTTTGTATAAAAATTAATTTCCCAGATATATTGTTTGGATGTGATAAATTTACCAAAATTTAAATCATGTAGTCATTGCTTAATTTGTTTGTACCAAAAACATTTAATCTATTAATGAACCTTAAACAACTTTAGACGATATGTATTAAAAGGTACATAACTGTTTAAAATGATAGACAAAAACATTACAACAATAAAACTCAATGATTTTCGTGTTTGTCAGAAGTCTCACATGGTCTATTCCACCTTTGCACTTTTTGTCTTGGTTTTTTCTAGGCTGTGGTTTCCTACTACTAGCACCAACCAAGTCATCCATGTGTGGAATATTGTCTAGAATATTTTGTGGTAGACCAGGCTATGCGTTAGAGATGTTGATGTTAAGTCTCTCCCCCTTACATAAGAGATATACCAAATAGATGATCAAAAACCCAATGCATGTCAGGTAATGCCTGAGAAGAAGAACTAGCACTAGTATTAGTAAGTGGAGGGGAAGGTATAGATTAACTATACATGTACAATATTTGAGAAGGCATCTGTTTAAATTGATAGGGTATGTAATACATGTCATATTGCCTCTTAGGCATAAGAGACAATATATCAAGATCCACTATTGGTCTATTACATGTCAAATCATGTGTCTTTAGACTGTTATGAAAGATGTTAACTTCATCAATAAAGAATCTTTGGGCTCTAGGTGGTGCACTAGTGGCCGCTTGTGTCACTCGATCAATTCAACAGGAAAGCATGACCATCTTCTTAACCAATATGAACAGATTATCTGGACCATATGTTGACTAACCCTTTTCCGATGCTATGTAGAAGAGGGTCCTAGTTGTGTCACCCTGCAAAATATCCCACATTTGATGAAAAATTAAACAGTGGCAGGTTAAAAAGATCAGTTTATTGCGCTTGTAAATTTAAAATACTTGTAAATATACCATAGATGTCACTTGTGCATTCTTCGAAACTATATACATGTTTGCTTTTTTGCGATTCCAAACCATATATTCATCGTTATAACTTAACGAGGCATCCTATGGTATTCTATCAACAACAAAGTGCAATTGATTTCCCCAAATCCCTAGAATCGGGCTCAATAGATTAACTCAATTATTGTCTCCCTTACCTCTCAAAGTGAGTAGATGGAGATTATGTGGTTGGCTTGACTTAGGAGGAATAACTTGCTTAAGACTAAATTGCCTCGTAATCGTATTAGGTTGATGGCTCTCAACAATTTGGAAACATATGAGTGATACCACACTTCTCTACATAATACAACCATCTAAACATATTTAAGGTAACCTTCCAACAATGGCCATCATGCATAATGTTGGAATTAATCCAGCGTCACCCTTAGGATTCGATGGGCTTAACATCCCAACCCATGGCGCTTAAAGGCGCAGCCCCTTAAACAACTCTATACTATAAGTATATTAAGTTGCGCCCTCACTAACAGCAATTGCTTTTGGTGTAGTGGTAAGCACTTGGTTCTAACAAGTGGTATCAGAGCAAGGTCATGGGTTCGAATTCCCCGGCTGACAACAATTCTGCCATGTGTCACATTTATGTAGAAAATACTTTGATTCTGTTTCAGTTCTTCAATGAAAGTGGACGTGAAAGTAAAATGTTTTTATTAGTATCTTTTCTTATTAAGGGTACCACTCTTTAAAGCAATGTGCAGATAGAGTGGTGTCTTTGACTAACATTGCTTTAAAGAGTGGTGTCTTTGACTAACGCCACAAGTTTAGGTGTCTTCTGTCATGTGTCACATTTCTACGCAAGGTATTTAAATTTTGAGCACTTTCAGTTTCATACGTATCCACATGGTAAGCCTTTAGGAAAGTGTTGCGTACTTTTCGATAATAACTTAACCGAAATGACCTATTATACTATATTTGTCCTAAATGCTTAATTTGGATCATAAATTATACTCGTAGTGTAGACAAAGAAAATTGTTATGATTCAAAAAGAGACAAACAAATACATAACAAGAGTCAAGAGAAAGAAAAATAAAGAAGCCAAAACAGAATTAAATGGTGTATTATAAATTTGCAAAACAATATATTCATATCCTTTTTTAATTTATGTTTTGATTATTATTATTAATAGTATGTTTAAAGTAAAAAAAATATTTTTATCAATAATTTAAAACCCTTACTTTTACATTTATTTTAGATTTATCTATTAAATTTATATTAGGATATATGTATATATTTTCAATTGCATTTTAAACATGTACTTAATGAAAATGAAATTTCAAAATGAGAACCAAATAAAGAAAAAAAAAAGAAAAGAAAAACTAATCACCTACAACTACGGTGGCAATTTAAAGTAAGTCAAGAAAAGGGGTGTAAAAGTAATGGAAAGAAACGGATCCGCTGGGACGTAACCCACCAGGGGAAGTCACGTGTCACACTCCCGTTAAAAATTTTTAATTTTTAGAGGGATTCAAACCCAAGACCATTGTTTATGGTGATTAACAACTTTCCCACTACACCACAAAGATTTTTATAATTCTTTTCTCTTCATAAAATATTATAGTAAAATGTTGACATCAGTTACACCAAAATAATTTTAACCTAGTGGGAGTAAATTCAACCTAGACTCTAGACTTTCTACCACCAAATTAAATAAATTTATACTACTAATATTTTTAATTTTAAAATAATTTTATAAATAAATTAAATACGTAAAAATAAATTTGACTTATTGATAATAAAAAAAATTTAAAATAAATTTTATAATATTAAATGCGGAAAAATTTATAAAAATATATTAAATGTGTAAAAATATATTTAAATTTAAATAATAAGTATTACATAAATTTTTTTATAAATATTAGTAGTATAAATTTATTTAATTTGGTGGTAGAAAGTCTAGAGTCTAGGTTGAATTTACTCCCACTAGGTTAAAATTATTTTGGTGTAACTGATGTTAACATTTTACTATAATATTTTATGAAGAGAAAAGAATCACAAAAATCTTTGTGGTGTAATGGGAAAGTTGTTAGTCATCATAATCAATGGTCTTGGGTTCGAATCCCTTTAAAAATTAAAATTTTTTAAATAAAGTGTAATCGATTACATGGTTGATGTAATCCGGCCTGGAAAAATCAGTTTGGAGGCTCTAACGCTAGTGTAATCGATTTGGACGTTTTCTTCAAGATCTTTGTATTGCTTGTTGCAGAGTGAATGTAAAAGGCTGGAACGCTAGTGTAATCGATTTGGACGGCACAGTTGTTGGTTGTACTCTCTTTACAGTTTTCACTTTGATAGGTAATCAAGATTACCTTTCGGTTGAATTAAAAGGAATTAGGAGAGCTGAAAAGGAATTAGGAGAGCTGAAAATGATGCTAAAGCTTTAAATATAATACATTCCGCATTAAACTCTGATGAATTCTTTAGAATTTCAGCTTGTACAACAGCGAAAGAGGCATGGGATCTTATCATGGTGACTCATGAAGGTACTCCTGAGGTGAGAAGAGCTAGAAAGAACACACTCATCCAAGAGTATGAAATGTTCAGAATGGCACAAGGTGAGTCCATTATGGACATGCAGAAACGATTCACACACATTGTGAATCATCTAAAAGGACTTGACAAAGTATTCGTTGAAGAAGAAGTCAACGTGAAGGTCTTTGAAGTCTTTAGCGAGAAAGTGGCAACCAACGATCCAGCAATTCGAATCCAAGGACTTGGCCTTGATAACAAGTCTTGAGTTGTTTGGTAAGTTGAGAGAATACGAGATGGACATGTCTCAATTCTTGATGAAGAGCGAGAAAGATAAGAAAGCCAAGAGTTTAGCACTCAAAATGGAGGACACGACTAGTGATAGTGATGCATCATCAAGTTGTGGAAATGAGTCGAGCAAGAAAACATGAACCTTATGGTAAGAAAATTCAAGAAGTTCATGAGGAAGAACAACAACAAGAAGAGGTTTAATAATGCTAGAAAAGCCTCATCTTCAAAGGTCACATGCTATGAATGTGGCATGGTGGACACTACGAGATCGGAGTGTCCCAACTTAAAGAAATCAAACAGCAGTGATCCTAGAAGAGTGGAGCAAGAAGAAAGACCCAAGAAGGACCGGTTTCGCAAGAAGAAGGCCTACATTGCTTGGGAAGAAAATGACTGCTCATCCTCCAGTGAGAGTGAAAATGAAGAAGCCAACTTGTGTCTTATGGCAAATTCAGATTCTGATAATGAGGTAAGTGATTCTGATTCATCTACTCAAGATTATGATGAACTGTATACTGCTTTTTGTGAGCTCTTCAAAGAAGCGAGAAAAATTTGAAAAATTGAGTAAGGTTCAGAAAATTAAAATTTCAGATTTAGAAAATGAAATTTCGGTTTTAAAGAACAATGTTCAAAATCTGAAAAAGGAAAATGATGACTTGAAACTACCCTTTTTAAAGTGTAAATTGTTTATTGCCCCTTTGAAAAAGAATAACAAGAAGTTCTACACATTTAAACAAACCAGTAATAACAGAACTTTCTCATGTAGTTATTGTATGCAACCTGGACATAACAACTATAATTGCATGATTAGAAAGAAAGGTTTAGATAGTGGATTGTTTAAATGGATTAAGAAAGATAGTCATTGTTCTAACATGAAAGGACCCAATAAGATTTGGGTACCAAAAACCAAATGATATCTTTCTCTGTGTAGGTGTGCTTGAGAGCCAAACACTCAACATGGTATTTGGATAGTGGTGCTCAAGACATATGACGGGGTGACAAGAGCAACTTTATCTCCTTCAAATCCAAAGAATCTGGTTGGTAGTGTATGGAGATAATAACAAAGGTAAAATACTGGGTATTGGTCTTGTTGGAGACAAATCCAACTCGTGATCGAGGATGTCTTGCTTGTGGAAGGTTTGAAGTTCAATCTTTGAGTATTAGCCAATTATGTGACAAAGGCTATCAAGTATCATTTGACAAAAGATCGCAAAATCAATACTTGGCCCGATTCGAATGAGGCATTGATGGTTGGTAAAAGACGTAGTAACATCTATATCCTTGAACTTGATCATTCATCATCATATCATGCATGCCTTACGTCAAGCGATGATTTGTCATGGCTTTGGCATAGGCGTATAGCTCATATTGATGTTCATCAACTAAATAAACTGTCATCTAAGAATCTAGTACAAGGGTTACCCGATTTAAAATTCAAAGAGAAGGCCTATGTGATGCATGTGGAAAAGGCAAGCAATCTAGAAGCTCCTTCAAATCTAAAAATGTTGTTTCAACTTCTAGACCGCTTGAATTTCTTGCACATGGATCTCTTTGGTCCATCTAGAACTGCTAGTTTGGGTGGAAACCTATATGGACTAGTTGTAGTAGATGACTACTCTCGTTTTACTTGGGTGGCATTTATACCAAGTAAAGACACCACTTTCAAAGTTTTCAAAATACTTGCTAAAAAGATTCAAAACGAAAAAGATTTGAAAATCAAGTCCATTAGGAGTGATCATGGAGGTGAATTTGAAAATGAGTCTTTTGAAAAGTTTTGCGAAAAATATGGAATCGATCACAACTTTTTCGCTCCAAGAACTCCACAACAAAATGGGGTTGTTGAGAGGAAAAACAGATCTTTAGTAGAACTAGCAAGAACTATGTTAAATGAAAGTGATTTGCCTAAATATTTTTGGGCTGATGCAATGTCCACTGCTTGCTATGTTCTAAATAGAATTGTGATTCGTCCTATTTTAAAGAAAACCCCCTATGAACTCTATAAAGACAAGAAACCCAATATCTCTCATTTTCGGGTATTTGGGTGCAAGTGTTTTGTTTTGAATAATAGCAAAGAGCCTCTTGGTAAGTTTGATGCCAAGGCTGATGAGGGTGTGTTTATTGGGTATTCATCATCAAGTAAAGCATATAGAGTATTTAATAAAAGGAGAATGTGCATTGAGGAATCTGTGCATGTTAAGTTTGATGAAACTAATAATCCCCAAAAGGGAAGTGTGTTTGTTGATGATGATGAGCATGTAAGTGAAGAAAGCACTAGCAAAGAAGAACAGCAAGAGCCACCAACCACTTCTCATGATCTTCCAAAAGAATGGAGGAAACCAAGAGATTTATCTCTTGACAACATCATTGGTGACATCCATAAGGGAGTAACTACTAGATCTACTCTTAACATGTTTTGTGATGATTATGCATTTGTATCTCAATTTGAACCCTCTTGTATTGATGATGCTGTGAACGATGAATTTTGGATGATTGCTATGCATGAGGAGTTGAATCAATTTAAAAAGAATAACGTATGGGAGTTAGTACCTTTTAAAAGAGATATGAATGTAATTGGAATAAAATGAGTGTTTAAGAATAAGCTAGATGAGAACGGTGTTGTGGTTAGGAATAAGGCTAGACTAGTAGCTAAGGGTTATAATCAACAAGAAGGAATAGATTTCGGTGAAACATATGCCCCTGTTGCTAGACTAGAAGCTGTTAGAGTTTTGCTTGCTTTTGCCTGTATACATGATTTCAAGTTATTTCAAATGGATGTTAAGAGTGCTTTCTTGAATGACTATATAAATGAAGAAGTTTTTGTTTCACAACCTCCTGGATTCACCGATTTCGAGATACCACGAGCATGTGTACAAACTGAAAAAAGGCCCTCTATGGCCTAAAACAAGCCCTAGACAATGGTATGAAGAGCGAGTAAGTTTTTGTTGTCAAAAGGGTTAATGAGAGGTAATGTTGATAAGACTCTCTTCATAAGGAGAAAGTCAAACTGTATTTTGTTGGTTCAAGTTTACGTTGATGATATCATTTTTGGATCAACTAACAAATCTCTGTGTGAAGAGTTTGTGAATAGCATGCAGGGGGAGTTTGACATGTCTATGATGGGAGAGCTCAAATTCTTTCCAGGACTGCAAGTCAAACAATTCAAAGATGGAATCTTCATACATCAAGCAAAATACATCAAGGAATTACTGAAGAAATTCGACATGGAGAGTTGTAAGATCTCTACTATCCTATGTCAACTAATCTCCATTTGGATAATGATGCGAATTTGGACAAAGTGTAGACCAATCAAGATATAGAGGGATCATTGGATCACTCTTGTATCTCACAAGTAGACCAGGACATCATGTTCGGTGTGTGTGTTTGTGCAAGATTTCAATCTGCACCAAAGGAATCACACATGAAAATTTGTGAAGAAAATCTTGAAGTATCTCAAAGGAACTACGAGCTGTGGTTTGTGGTATCCTAAAGGTACGTATCCTACATTGGTTGGTTTTAGTGATCTTGACTTTGCTGGTTGTAAACTGATAGGAAAAGTACTAGTGGAGTATGTCACTTGTTTGGAGAAAGCTTAGTCTCTTGGTATAGCAAGAAGCAAGCCTGTGTTGCTCTATCCACTGGTGAGGCGAGTATGTAGGTGGCTGGAAAATTTATTACTTGAACAATCTGGTTGAAGCAACAACTTGAAGATTTTGGACTAAAGCTTGATCACATCCCAATCAAGTGTGACAACACAAGTGCAATTAGTATCACGAAGAATCCGGTCTTACACTCAAGAACAAAGCACATCGAGGTGCGTCATCACTTCATTAGAGATCATGTTGAGAAAGGAGATTGTGAGGTGGAATTCATTGACACAGAAAATCAACTCGCGGATATCTTCACAAAGCCTCTACCTAAGGAGAGGTTCTTCAAACTTAGAACCAATCTTGGTATACTAAGTGAAGAACATCTCACATAAGTGTTGTAAGTATGATAGTTTAATCATTCATTGTGCTTAAATTTGGTATGAATTCATTGCATTACATGATCTTGACCATTAACATGAAGAATCAAATGTTTTTCAATCATTCTATATGTGAAATCCATGAACATTGCAGTACATAGCCTATTTTCAACTTGATTTGTGATTTTCTATAGGATGTAATCGATTACAACATGTATGTAATCGATTAGGCATATTTTTTCGATGTAATCGATTACGGGTTCAATGTAATCGATTACAACAGATTGGGTTTCGGATGTAATCGATTACAGTCCCAATGTAATCGATTACATGGTGGTTGATTTCGGATGTAATCGATTACATCAAATGTGTAATCGATTACATGCGCTCTGAAAGGGTTTTTCAGAGTTGTTCTTCGTTTCTGGGCTTGGTGTTTTTGCATTCTTGGAAGCCCATTCCTAGATTCATTGTTTCTAGTCTGCATTGTGAGGCATTTTAGTTGTTTTTAGGTTTTTGATTTCACTTTCTCATTCATAAACCCTAAAATCTCAAGAGCCCCCATTCTCTCTCTCGTGAACTCTGAACCATCTCCTTCCTCATCTTCAACCTTCAATCTTTTCTTCTTCATCACCAACATTCAACCATGGACGGACAAGGAAGCAGCAAAAGGATGAAAGCTAGAGCTAGCTGAGACATCCAAGAGGAAAGACGTACCAAGAAGAGACAAGAAACCTCTTCCAAAAGGAAGGCTTGAAGAATCTGTGCATCACAACCCATGGTTCACCACGAAGGAACAAGAAACTCGTTTCTTCCGATTTAAACGAGGGAACTCGTACCCCAAAAGATTGTGGACTTAAGATGGCTGGACCATGAAGGATTTACCTTTCACTCCATGCTCCGAGATCAGAACTTGGAGAAATTTGTTGGGTTGAGGGGTTTCATTTACCCTGATTTGGTAAGGGTGTTCTACTCTAATCTGAAATATCACCCTAACTCTGGAAGAGTTATGTCTGAAGTTAAAGGAGTATCCATTGTTCTGACTTCTGACATATTCTTCAATCTTGGTGGAATAACGAATGAGGGTATAGTCCCTACTATGGAAAATCTGGCAGAGGAAGGCATTGAACTACAGAAGGATGCTTTTTATATGAGCATGTTGAAAAATCCAGAGGTTTGGGAGGCTGAAATGATAGCAAGGAGAGAACGAGGTATGAGGAAGACTTTTGGTATTGGTGGTCTCAACATTGACGACCGTCTTCTTCATTATACAATATCTTTGGGTTTTGGTCGCTAGGGGTACCAATCATGCACAACTCATGGAAGAAGATATGATTTTGATGGCTGCCCTGAAAAATGGAATTCAGATTGATTGGGGTCATATGACCAAGGTAAAGAAATTTCATGAATTCAAATGTCCATATGGTTTGTTTATCTCACGTGTTCTGGAGCAGTGTCAAGTGGATGTCTCTAATGAGCACAGAGAATTGGTCAAGGATATCCATGTTCTTGGTGATATGATGCTGAAAAAGATGAGGTTGACCAAGGCAATGAAAATTTGGATATCTAGAGAAGAAATTCAACAACAACAACAAGACCAACCACAACAACAACAACAACAACAACAACAAGAACAACCACAACCAGAAGAACATCCTCCTTCTGATGATGATGGGGATTCAGCAGCTGGGGAGTACATCCCTAAGTCTAGATTTGAGTCCATTGTCATTGATAGGCTGGATGAGATGGATAAGCGCCAAGATGATCTGGGAAAGCAGATTAAAGAATTGGAAAGGAATCAAAATCTGCATTTTCTTGACATGAAGTCCTTGATGGAATCCATCATGGAGCGCCTCAACCAAGATGATGATGATGGTGATGATCAGTGACCTCTCTCGTATCTCTCTTTTTGGTTTGATATACCAAATAGGGGAGAATAGTTAGGTTATCCTAGATAGGGGAGTTGAGAGTTGAGATTAGCTTTGATAGGCTTCTAGTATTGATTAGTGATTTGAAGTTATGTTTTTACTGTTTTATTGAAAATCTGAACTATGTTATTGCTTTTGGATATTGAATAAAATTTGCTTTGAGATTCTGTTATGATTCATTGGTCTTGATCTATAAAATTGTGATTGAATCATGTCATACATATTTGAATGAATGATTGATTAGTAGTGCATATGCATATTGTATTTTCTGGAAAATTCTAACATATGCAGGTATGTCAAAGAACAACACATATCCTAAAACTCTAGGAAAACCTCAACTATGATTTGGTACATCAAAACCAAAAAGGGGAGATTGTTGGACCTAAAGCTTGTAGATACTGATTATGACTCTCTTAGTGGTTTTGGTTTTGATAAATGTATTTTCGGTTTTCCATAGATGAAGTGTAATTAGGATTGATCCATGTATTGTTTGTTGAGTTTAGGCATGAATGTGTTGAGTTCTTTGTTTGAGGCCCTGAGAGAATGGTTAAAACTTGAGTATGGATGATCATGTGACTAATGTTTGATTTCCCTGTGTGAAAAACAGTTTTGAAAAACCTGGAAATCCATTTTTCACTGATGTAATCTATTACAGGGGTGATGTAATCGATTACATTTGTTTTTCTCTCTGGTGTAATCGATTACATTATTTTTGCTCTCTGGTGTAATCGATTACATGGTTGATGTAATCGATTACATGGCTTGGCCTCACTGATGTAATCGATTACATCTCCAATGTAATCGATTACATGGTTTGAAATTCACTGTTTCTGGGTTTCCCTCTTCAATGTAATCGATTACATGCTCGTGGTAATCGATTACATGCCTGGAAAAAATCAGTTTGGAGGCTCTAACGGCTAGTGTAATCGATTACATGCATTTGGGATCAATTACATTGCCAGTTGTAGCTTCCATTTGCACGTTTTCTTCCTCCAAATTGGTTCTATAAGTATAATCTTGATGAAACATATGAAGTTGCTGAAAACCTAGCTTCTTGAATCAACTCTTACACTTTCATATGCTCTTTACATAGAGTTCATCAAGGTTTTCAAAGACAAAGGGAAACTTGATTCATTCCTGTGATTGGGCGGATTTCATAGTGTTCATTTGTGATCGATTCTCGCACTTGAGGTGTATTCTTTACTAATCTTTGTATTTTTCAATTGGGTTGTTGCTCTAGGGAGAGGTCTCTCTAGATAGAGCATTGTGTTTGAGAAGTGATTCTCAAAGTTTTGATCTTGGAGGTGCCAAGGTGCAGGAAGTTTTGTTCTTCAGGTTGAAGAAACAGTTTTAGGTGTTTTGATTTTGTTTGTATTGCTTGTTGCGAGTGAATGTAAAAGGATACAAAAGGAATCATTTGATAGTGGAAAGCCAATCGCAATGCAGTTGTTGGGTTGACCGATTTGGGCGTAATGATTAGCGAACAAGTATACATCATGTGCACTCATCTTCTTCCTTACTCTCTTTACGAGTTTTCACTATATTGTTATTGATCATATTCTGCTTTGTATTTGGAAACTGCATTGATAATCAACTCATTAATTGGTTTAGGAATAGAATCAGTAATTGAACTTGTAATTGAATCTGTAATTGAAAGGTAATTGATAGGTAATCAAGATTAGCTTTCGGTTGAATTAAAAGGAATTAGAAACACGCGAATTTGGGGTAAAGTTTAACAAGAATCTATTCACCCCTCTAGATTCACACATAGGGACCAACAAACTCATGTTACTTTTTGGATTATTTGTTACTTGTAGAATTTTATCACCTATTACAATATTCATGTTATTTTCTCAGGAAAAAAAAATACCTCATCTTTTACAATTTATCATAAGAAACCCCCTTAAGTTTTATAATAAGTACTTATAGTTAAATTATAATAACAAAACATGGTTAACATACTTTGAAATAATTTTATTTTTACGATAAGTGTAACAAAAAAAAAAAAAACTTCTTTATAAATAATTTTCTTTTTAGAAAACCCTAGTATTCATAAAAGAAAAGTAGTTAAACAAAAAATAAATATTTAATAAAATAATATGAAGAATTGAATATTTTAAAAATTATTTTTATTTTTGATCGGAAACTTTCAAACCACTTTATGTTCCTAAAATTTTTATAGTCTTGTGTTTTTTTTTCTCTAAATTTTATTTTCTAACAATTTTTTTTTTCTCTTGATGTTTTAAAATCTTATAATCTTAACCTCTATGCAGAAAAATTGTCATATATAATCTAAAAAAATTTTCACAAAATATTTTAATTATGAAATTACGAAACTTTATAAAAGATGTTACACTGTAAAGTTCAGAACACATAAAGTAATTAAATTTAACAAGACAAAGAATAATACAATCAATTCCAATCGACAATCAATCAAAATTTTATGTATTATTTTCATTTATTTATTTATTTTCCTACGTAGTTGAATGGATGTGTCAGCACGGGAGTTGTCCACAAATGTTTTTATAACCTTTAATTAAAGAAAATCACTGTTAATGACACGTCGCACATCTCTATCCTCAAGGGTCGTTTTGTGTAGTGCTTCCACATGACTCGTTCATAATCACTAACAAATTATTGATCAAACAACAACTCAAACTCTATAGTGATACTAGTGTGATGGCAATAATTATCAAAGTAGCTGCTCTTTCTGGTTCCCTTAGAAAAGCTTCATATCATTCTGGCCTTATCCGTGCTGGTTTCATATCTCTTCCTCTCCTTTTTGTTTCTTAATTCTTTCATTTTTATGCTTACAATTATTGTGGTTTTCTGTTGACTTTTGTTGATGATTATGATGATGCATGGTTTCAGCAATTGAGCTGAGCAAAGGGGCGATTGAAGGAATTGAAATTGAGTTCATTGAAATTTCGGAGCTGCCCATGTTGAACACTGATCTTGAAAACAATGGAACCTACCCACCAATAGTTGAATCTTTTCGTCAAAAGATTCTTCAAGCTGATAGTGTTCTCTTTGCTTCTCCAGAGTATAATTATTCTGTCACAGGTGATTTCTCAGTTTCCAAATTTTGGATGTTTAAATTTTTATTTTTTCATAAATTTATAATATATATATATATATATATATATATATATATATATATATATATATATATATATATATATTTGTGCAATAATGGAGTGGAACAATTAAGCTTAGTTTTTAATTGAGTAATTAAGAATATGGAGAGACACACATAAAGAAATTAAGTGTAATAAATAAGGATAATTTAGCTTAAATTTATATACCCTTATTTGAGTACAAAATGTTCAAGATTCAAAATCTTGAGATGGTGGGAATTTTGTTTTTCCTTAACTTCATCATAGTCGTCTTGTGTTTTTCTGTCACGGCTACTCATCCAAATAAAATTAAGAAAATTGGAGTTTGAATGGTTCATTACTTTCATTCTAGTTATGTGATCGATGCTGCTATAGTAACATGGAGTTGTGACTATGTGGGTTGGTTGGTTCTGTTTTCTCCATCGAAGTGGTGCTTTCTTGCATAGCTGTATTTGGCTCGGACTTTTTACTTCATTATTTCTGGATGTTTTGGTCTTTGCTTTCTCATTCTCTAGTTCAAAGTTGTGAGCTTTCTTTTCTATAAATATATTTTTAATTGAATATAGACTAAATTATAGTTTGATATGCATTTTTCTTAAAATTATACTTGTCTTTATAATAATTTTTTAACATTAATTTATATTTTTAAAAGAATCACAGAGTAAATGTAATTCCCTAATTAAAAAAGGGTGTGTCGAGGTTAGACCAAACTCAATTCTTAACAAGTTAAACCTGTTTTTTTATTTATAAATATGTCTCATGCCATAATATGTAATAGACTATTTTATTCGATTTGATTTGCTCTTTTTAAAAAGGCTAACTTAGTGTGTGCTTTGATAGGTCTGTTTTGTTTCTCTAAATCTGTTTTTTCAATATTTATTTATTTTAAATATAAATATAATTTTTTATAATATTTATAAAAAAAAATATTATAATGTAATGATTATTAACTTTTTATTTGAACCATCTTTATAATATTGAATTCAGGCATTATGCAAACCAGAATATTTCCACCCCTAAATTGAAGGAGGAGATATCAATATAATATATTTTTTAAATAACTAGAAAGTGTTGTATAAAACTTACCCAAAAAAAAGACATGATTATATTCTATGAATCCTTAAAATAAGTATTAACGTAACTTACTCTTAAATATATGTTTAAAATTTTAAATTTGTTTTTCATCATGTAGTGTTGAGGTAGACTAGCTGACCAGTTGATTAGAATTTACAAACATGGTGATGTGTGACATACTTATATTATTACATTCTCCTATCTATATTTTAATTGTAAATATGTAAATGTTTAACTAAAAAGGATATAATTGAAATATAAATAATTAATATTTTCATAAAATGTTGTCTTGTTTTCATTCTTTTATAATTTACTCAAGAAACACTCAGAACAAATTTTCTGTTTTCTCTAGGTTGAAGACCATAAATTATCTTGTTAATTTCTTTCTTTTTCTTTTCTTTTTATTGGGTAGCTCTACTAAAGAATGCAATAGATTGGGCATCTAGGCCACCAAATGTTTGGGCAGGCAAAGCTGCTGCAATTGTAAGTGCAGGAGGGGACTTTGGTGGTGGAAGGTCACAGTATCATCTTCGCCAAATTGGAGTCTATCTTGATCTTCATTTCATCAACAAACCTGAGTTCTTCATTCATGCATTCCAGCCCCCTCCAAAATTTAATGATGATAATGGTGACTTAATAGATGAAGAGGCCAAGAATAGGTTGAAACAAGTTCTTCTCTCCTTGAAGGCATTTACTTTAAGACTTCAAGGCATAAGCTGAGCTCTTATTGATATCATAAGCTGTTCTGGTCACTGTGAATTTAGTGCTTTGACATAAATAAATAAATAGCAATGTGGGTCAGAACGGGCATGAATTAATGCACTATAATTATGTTATAAGGCTTTAAATTCTATATATTCATAATCAATATTATTAAAGTTCGTCTAAATGCACATTTCATAGTAACCCACAAAAACAAATTTTAGGAGTTACAACCTAGGAAGAAACCATGTGGATCATTCTTAGCATAACTTCATCTACATAAGATTCAAAAAATCTCCTTACAAATCCAACAAAAGTATTATTTCCCCTGCTCAGATTCAAGACCAACAAAGGGGTAGCTGTTGTGTCCTGTCATCAAAGGAAGTCATGAACTATGAGCACCCAGTCAAGACAATGACCTGAGTTTAATGTGGTCCATCAATTCCTATATCTACTTCTTCCCCTTTAAAAATTGTACCATTTCTCTTTCACCACAGAGACCAAACTATTGCCAACCAAATTGTCCCCCATGTATTCCTTCTCCTTTTCCCTGAAATCCCTCCACAATGTTGCCAAAAGTGATTATCAAAATTTCTCAGCAATACCAATTATATTTCTAACCAATTGTAGCATGCCTTCCACACATGTTGTTACTTGCTTCGCTAAAACATTGAATGGTTGGATGTTTCTTCCTCTACTCCACATAACATGCACTTATTAGATAGTTGTGTTGGTAAAATGCTTCGTTTCTTTAGGTTCTGAGTTTTTTGTATGCTGTCTATTAGCTAGCTTCCACCCAAATGCCATGACCTTTGACGATGTTGACAAATCCCAAATGTAGTTTTTAATAACTTGATATGGTTATACTTGACTTTTGTTAATGATCTTGTACCTTTGCTGCACCGAATACTTACCATTCTACCACATCTAACCGTCAGTTTTTTTCCCTGAAATAAGTTCGGTGAACATCATGATTTGCCATTAGAACCATTTCCTCGACCAAGTTAAGGTCTATATCCATCCTTGTTCCTCCCCAGTGATCTATGTCAGAAATAAATTGTTGCTTTTGTTCAAATTTATGGAAAAGTCTTTTGAACTTCGTGGTCAGAACAAAATCCTACAGCCACATGTTCTCCCAAAATTGTATGTTTCTTTCATTACCTAGTTTTCTCCATAGATTTTGTGCAAACCATACCTAGTTATCCTCTATAACCCGCAAATTTTCGTATATCTCTCCACCATACCCAAGTTTTGAATAGCCTTTGAACTTTAGTCCTTCAGTGCACTCAAAACCATACTTTGCTTGAAGTACTCTCACCCATGGACTTTTTTCTCCTTCAGCATTCGCCATCTCCATCTATATACTATAACTATGTTAAACTACTCCACATTCTTGATTGCTAGACCTCCATCCGTATTTGGTTTACATATATCTTCATATTGAACCCATGCTAGCTTATTCCCCTCGTCTTTGGTTTGCATATACATCCGTCAAAACTAAGTTGTATAAGTTTCCAAAGGGAAATTTCTTGTCTTGGTGACCAATGTAAGAAACCTGAAACTCGGCAACTGTGTCAGGGGTTTGAAGGATTCCTTGTGGATATTTAGCGGCAAGTTCTGCTGCTTCTACATGTAATGATAACAAGTATGGACAACATCTCAATCAGGTTAGCTTCCGTAGTTTATCAAATGAAACAAAAAAAAAAAAAAAACAAAAAAAATGGTAATGATAAGCACGAGCTACCTCCATTAAAACCATTAAATTGTGGTCCCCCGAGTTTAGGGAGCATGGTAAGCACCAGCTGCTCTGCCTAGATAGCATGAGCAAGAAACATGTTCAGCTGCTTCAGGGAACTTCATCCATCTCCATATTTAACAACTCGCTACACACATACATGACAAGGCCTCTTATTATTATTCCATCAGTTTATTGCCGCAGAGATGGACAAATGCTTAACTTTTTAATTTATAAAGACTAAATTTTGTTTGTGTTTATTTGAGGTAAGATTTGTAATATTATATATATATATATATATATATATATATATATATATATATATTATTTAATTATATTTACATTATAAAGATATAGTATTTTATTTTATTTTGCTGGTATATATTATATCTTAAAAGATATTATATAATATTATATGTTGACTAATCTTATCTTGAGAAAACGATTACTTATTATATTATATTATTTTTAGCGTAATTAATTTTTTTAAAATTATCAATTAAATTTATTTTATATTTATATAATTCTAATAAAATTTAAAATATTTGAGTTTATTTTTTGTTTTTCGTTGCATATTTTAGTTAAGATATCAAAAGAAAATTGATATATAATATATAACTATTAATAAAAGGAACTCTGTTGCTTGTAATTATTTTTGGTCTCCATTTCTATTAGACAATTTTACCCTTTTTAATTTATAAATTTATTTGTTACATTTTTATATTTGTATTATTATTTTTTTTTGTCTCCATGTTGCTCTTAATAAAATTTAATTTGTACCGGTTAACAAAGGGAATTCATCTTCTGATTACTTGTAGTCACTATTTTTATGGGATAATTTGTAAGATGGAAAACACAAGAAGGAGGTTGAATTATGTTTTATAAAAAAATTTACAAGTTTTTCTCTTAGAAAAAACTTTACAATTAATATGAGTTTGTTAAGGTCCATACGTAAGTTCTTTAACCCAAACCATTTTTTGCTAACCTAAGTATTTTTTGAAAAATATTTTATTCATGTTAATAAACACTCAAGTATTATTTGGATCCAGTCTCTTCAGGCAAAGAATTCTAGGTATTTTTTGCTCACAATCTCCTTAGGCTAATAACTTCAGGTATTCTTTAAGCATAACCCTTTTAAGATAAGTACCAAAAATGGTGGATTTAAAAGGGAGGGTTGCATAACTTTGATAAGTTCAATATCTACGCAGAGAGAGATTTACAATTAAGAGTGAACTAAAGCTTTATAAAAGAATGAATAATATAATAGAGCGAGATAAATTGAGTTCTAAGTTCTTCAGAGTTGTAACATTCTAGCCAAGTTGAATCTTCAAATTCAGTCTTTTTATAGAAAGCAGAAATAAGTATTCGTTAGACTTAAAAACTTTAAAATCTTCACTTCAAACTGACAACTATGGCTCAACATTCTTCAACATTTAATAATACTTGTCAACATCACCGCAAAAAAATGTTCTTATACGAGGTTTAGAGCTTCTGAAAAGTGAAATTGTTTTTTTACAGCAAATCTCTTATGTCAGAGAATATCCTCTTTAACTTGTTTAGCATAGCTTTAAAAAGGGATTTTGTTGATTTGAAGGTTGTCTTACGTGTTTGAACACTTAGACTCCACATAGAAAAATTAATGGGTTAGAGTCAATGTATAATAAAGAAAAGATAGAATTGATATTTTAATTTATCGTGTGTCAATTCTTTCATTGGTTTATCTTGGATCATCTGACGATCATCTTCGGTTACTGAAGCATTAACTTCATCTGGTTTGAAGATGGTTCATATGAAAAGCGAGAAAGTCTTATTCATCTTCAAAGTTTAGATTTTTATCGGGTTATACTATAACTATCAAAATTAAAGGGAATATAATTTTCCTTTAAATAAAATTTGATCTAAAAATCTTCCTTTTTTTTTTTTTTTTTATGATTACAACCCATACAAATAAAAGACTAACTTAAGTCTTTTTGATGCATTAAATGTAATGAATATACTCAAGAAATTTATAATTAGACTAAGGTTTTTAAAACTTTTATCATCTACTTAGTTCAAGGATAAAATGAAAGCTTATACTAAAAGAAATTTCTTAATTATATATAAGAAGATATTACGAGGCTTTCTCATCAAGATAATGTTTTTACATTTCCATAAAAAACTCTTAATAAAGAATATCAAAGCAGAGAACTTCTTTCTTCATGTGTTCTTTGAAGAATCTTAACTACCACTTTGTCTTGATCAAATAATACAATCTTCTTTCTAAGGTTTCGCTACTTTGTTCATGGGGATAAAAAAAATATATAAGAGCAGGCACACTTCTTCATATGACCTTTACTCCTTGCTTATACTTTTACTATTGTTAACACATTTTTCTTCTTCTAATTAAGAAAGAGTTGGCCAAAGTGATGCATAGACAACCAAGACTTGATCTTGTTCATTTTCCCTCATTAGAGCCAACTTTGACTTAATTTTTGAGTCGAAATGGAAATTTTAAACTTTTCCACTTAATTAAAGCGAGCACTTCATTATCAATATCAGAGCATCTTAGAGTTGCTATGAACATCAAAACAAGCAAGATTAGAGCATAAACGTCTAGCTCTCCCTCTTATTCGCTCAACAAACATGTATATTTTTCTACGAGATTTCCCCTAAGATAGATGACCCTTTTTGACTATTTTCTTTTTATTTTCTTATTCCCCTTTATTTCTCCCCTTCTTATTTCTTCTATATTTCTTCTATGTCTAGCTAAAATTAAAAAAAAAAAATGACCAACCTAGAGACCTTAACTTGGTGGAGGAAATGGTTATAGTGGCAAAACATGATGTTCACCAAACTTATTTTAGAGAAAAAAATGGACGGGTAGATGTGGTAGAATGGTAAGTATTCGGTGTAGCAAAGGTACAAGATCATTAATGTTACAGGCACTAGAATCCAATGCTTGAAAGATTGTTCCTATCTTGAATTCTTCAATAATCCTTCTCCAAAATAAGTTTATGTCTAAGTGATTAACAAGAAAAAAACATAAAAGTAGATGAGATTAGAAGATGAAATAAGAAGTCATAGCCATTAAATCTTGAGGAATCGCCACAATGGTAAGAAGGGTCATTGATAAGATTAAGTTCTTCCAAAAAGGAAGAAGATTCTTTCTCTTAGGAAAAGTAACAATGCTTCAAATTTTATTAATCATCAAATTTAAGATACATGATTTCGGTTTGGAGGCCTTTATATAGAACGAAGAAAGGCTTGAAGAGTAAGAGAGTTTAATCTAAGGGTGGTGATTGAAAAAGACTTATGAACCATTGGATCCTTGGACTCGAGGAACATGGAGAGATCAAAGGTCCATGCTAGCCACCTATGCTGAATAGCTGTGATTAAGGACTTTAAGCAAGGGTTAGGAACCTTCTTAGAGTTAAGTGAAACTTAATTCTAAGTAAGATTCCTCGTGAGTCTTATCTCTTAGATTCACAAATGCAATTCAAATTTAACTCAAATTAAATTTAAATTCTAGTTGTGAATTTTAGTGAATGTATGGTCTAATTCCTTTTCATTTTCACTAGACTTACTCTTCTAGTTCTCTACTCTTTAAAGGCTATCAATCCAATGAAGATTACAAGGAAACTCAAGGTTTGACCGAAACACATGCAATGGCTACCTTGAGTTTGTTTACATTTTATCAAAATAACAAGAAGATTACAAAGGGTTTGAAATAGGAAGGGTCACGAGTCTCCATCTTTAAAAGCTTCCTTCATCTTTTGAGCATCCCTATTGTAATTCTTCTAGGAGTATTCTTTTCTCAAGATGAACCTCCATCCATTAACAAAAGTCATGTATAATCATATCAAGATTTTAAAAACTACATTTGCAGTTTGTCAACATCTTCAAAGGTCATGGCATTTGGGAGGAAGCTAGCTAGTCAGAATACAGAAAACTCAGAACCTGAAGAAACGAAGCATCTTACCAACACAACTGTCTAATAAATGCATGATATGTGGAGTAGAGGAAGAAACATTCAACCTCTTCATGTTTTTAATGTGACTTTATAAGTGAAAATTTAACTTAATGTAATCATTCAACCGTGCAAACCTCTCAGCATGTTAAATTGCGCTATGCTATTGCAATGGTTACCAGGATACCTTGTTGTGTCCTTTTCTATTTGGAGACAAATTCCATCATATTACAAACTGTTTACCTTGGACACGACCTGTCAGCATTATCAATCATTAAACAGAAAAACAGCATTCTACAGTGAATCACTACGCATATAATATGTTTCTTACAGGGTTCCAATTTAACAGCTAGCATTTCAGCAATTTCAGAAAGTGATAAGGATGTTATTGCCGGATTTTCAGCTAACTGGGCTCATACCACACAATACTTCCAAAATGAACAATTCAACAACTAAAACTAGCATGCATTTAACAAACAACGTAAATGCAGAAAATTAGTCCCAAGAGAGAGTCAGAATGAACGTACAAAAACAAAGACATGACAAACTTTTACAGTTATCTCTTGGCAAGGTCTCCTATTGAAGATCATCACCGCGTTTTTGTCTTTTATTTTATAAAGCAATGTGTGCTTCAAAATCACTTTTAGGACTGTCCTCTGTACAGCTCATTAGTTCCGTGTATTCACTTGGTCCTACTTTTTCTCTGTCTGCGGTACTAAATTGATTCTTGAATTGTTTTTCTGCCACTGAAATGTCAGGATTTGTGAATGTAATATCTGCCATGTTTGTATTGTGTTCCTGCACATATACTCCCATCCATTTTATACATGTTTCCCCTCGATAATCCTCAAATGGAATCTCAACACTGTTCCATCCATTCTTAACATGTAATCCTTCAAATTCATAATTCCCGGAGTCGATCAGCTGACCAGACAGAATTGTATGATTTGGCTTACGAGTATACGTTATAAGAATAGATAAAGCAGTCCAGAACTTTGCCACACCATTAATGATCAAGGTCGGGTCACAGCGAATGGACTTACCAGCACATACATTAACACAGAGAGTAATTGCAGGGGATTTGTTTCGAAACCAGAAACACAGAGATGAACCCCTGCTAATGAAATTCAACCAACTTGGGATAACTGATCCTGGTAATTGGAAATGTCTAATCCCATCCTTATGCAGTGTCTGCCAACAACATATTTACAAGTGAGTTAAGCAAGGAGCATCCTTGGTAAGTTATGATTAGGACAATAGATTAGTCTAATTGGTTTTATATTTTTATTTTTTCTGAAAAAATTTGAAAAAAGAAATTCAAAATATAGACAAGATACCTGATTCAGTAAATTCGCATGGACTCAGAAGTCAAGGATGTGCAATTGATAGCAGAAAAATATTTTATGTTTGGTGGCAGGCCTTGGATTTCTCGAAGTTCCTTGCATTCATCTAATGAAAGTTTTGTCAAGGAGAGACATGTACTGATGGATGATGGAAGTATTGTGATATTACGGTTATAATCAAGGTATAAGTCAGTCACATTGTGCAAGCATGGAAAAATTGTAGCAAGAAATTTATCTGTCAGATAACCATGGTTAAAATTAGCCATCCCATTACTTGAATTCATTTTTTCTTGATTCTGACTATTTCCATCCTGTATTTGTGTAAACTCACAATACTCAGCGGACAGGCACTCCAGTTTTGGCAGCATAAAAACACTACTTGGTAGTTCTAGTAGCCCATTGCATCTACGCAGATTCAGGAGTGTCAGACCTGTAAGATTTCCAATTGAAAAAGGCAACTCCCTTATGCCACTATAACTCAAATCAAGGTACCTTATGTTTTCCATCTTCCCTAAAATTTCTGGAAAACTCATTAGGCTTGTGCAATTCGTGACCCACATGTTTTCAAGAGAAGGTAAGTTCATGCCATGAGGAAGAATCCTAAGGTTGGTGCAATTGTCAAGGTTCAAATGCTCAAGTTTATCTAAGAATCCAATGGAATCATGAACTACAACTAAATTTTTGCAATTATGAAGGTCTAATATCTTCAAGTTTGGTGTTCCAGACATGTCAGGTACTTCTTTTATTAAATTGCAATCACTTAACTTCATTTCTGTCAAAGACTTAAATTTCTGCAAAATGCAAATTAAAATAAATTCATAACAATTAATAAGACATTAATATTCAAGACTAACTAAGCATAAAGTTAGTGAGCTATATATACCATGATCAATTGATTCTTGAATGTAAAGAAACTCAGACACAAGTCCAATATAGTAAGTTCCTCTGGATTGAAATCTGCAGGCAGTGATGACCCGGGATATCCAGACCATTTTAACACTCTTAAACTATTTGGGAGAACACTTGGTCCTCTAGAAAAGCGAGCATTTTTTACCACCAATATTTTAAGGTTTTCCATATTCTTCAATGCTGTTCCATCCCATTGCACATCTTCATATTTTCGCAAGTGTAGCATGATGATCTCAGTTTTATCAGATCCCTTCAAGCCAAAAAAACTAAATTAGGATAAATTCACTAATTACAAAGCCTAAGCATTAAAAAAGCATATTATCTAAGCAGAAACAGTTAGATATTTCACCATGCATTTGTCTAAAGAGGATAAAGGAAGGATCAGAGACACATGTACGCGCATACCTTGTTCTCTTTGAACACATTAAGAATATCTTTCGATAACCATAATCTACTGCGTTCACCGGGCTTTAAGGGTGATTCCTGCCGCACAATTTCTCTACCCATATCCTCAACCAGATTGTGGATTCTCACACAGCCGTGAACAGTTTTAATCAGACACTTATCAATCAACACCTGATAGCATACTCTGGGGTGTAGCCACGACCACTATGTAAGATGTTTATGACATCTCCCAGACCATATCCTTTAAAGAAGCAAGCAATGTCCAGAAAGACTTCTTTTTCCAATTCCTTCAATCCATCGTAACATACTCTTAGGACTTTTTGAATCTCTTCATGAGGAATTCTTTCATAAGAATCTAATGCTGACTTCCATTGCAACTCAGTTTTATCATATAAATCTGAACCTATTATTTCCAGAGATAATGGAAGACCATTAGAATGCAGTATTACTCTCTCTGAGATGTCCAGATAATTAGGATTAACTTCTTTTCTTCTAAAAGCATTCCATCCGAACAATTCAAGGGCTTCTTTATGATTTAATCCTTCTACCTCATAGGTTCTTTCAACACCAAGAACACGCAAAAGATGTATATCTCTAGTTGTTATAATAATTCTGCTTCCAGAACCAAACCAATCATGTCCACCTGCAAGTACTTTCAATTGCTCCAATTTGTCAACATCATCCAAAATCAAGAAAATTTTCTTTTTACAGAGTCTTCTTTTAATTATTGGAATTCCTTTCTTTACATTCACCAACTTAATGTCTTTCTCCCCTAAAATATCAGAGAGAAGTGTCTCCTGAAGATGTACCAGCTCATGCTTTACTGAATTTTCTCTAACGTCAGCGAGGAAAGAGTGACCTTCAAATTTATCAGCTATAGAATTGTATACTGCACACGCGAGTGTTGTCTTTCCAATTCCACCTATTCCATAAATCCCTATCATGTGGACTCCATCATTTGATTCAACATCAAGAAGTGACATTACCTTTTGCATGCGAGACTCTAAGCCAACTGGGTAATCAGCAACATATAAAGGGCTGCGGTTGATCCTTTTGGAGACCTCTTGAGTGATCTCTCGAATGAATTCATGTTCATACCTTCCAAGTGCAAAAATTTGAATGATATCACTCAATGAATTTTATATATTACAGAAAAATTAATAATGTTGATAGAGAAAGAATTGTGATTTGCATACCCTTGTTTGTAATGCCAACCGGATAGACTTGCAGCTTCTTGCAAAGCTAACTTCCATTTTTTCACCTTCTCTTTGTCACTGATTCTTGTTTCATGTTTGACTAGTGCTTCTCCATGTCTTCCTTTGTGATGGCGCAAATCAGATGGATCCAATTTATAGAAAACAGGCCAAACCAACCTGCCCTCATGTTTTAAGCACTCCATGATCTTCACAAGTTCTTGTAAACAAAAGGCTGATGATGAATAGTTTTCTGAAAATATTACAATGGCAATCCTAGATTCTTGAATTGCCTTCATTAAAGCTGGTGTGATTTCTTCTCCCTTCCCCAAATCTTGATCATCCATGAAGGTCTTGACTCCCTTTTCACATAGAGCATGGTAAAGGTTTCCGGTGAATCCGGTGCGAGTATCCTCGCCACGGAAACTTAGGAAAACATCATATGTCCATTCATAGGAAATGGAAGAGGAGGATAAGGTTGTTTCCATAGCCATGGTTTCGTAGTGATGGTTCTTCAGAAGTTTTAGCAAGCAACAATTGAGTTAAGAAAAAAATTAAGTCGGACAATTATACGGAGAGACACGAACATGTTTAAATTTGTGAAAATATTGTGTTTCCTGACAAATATGTTAAAATAAAGTGAAGTCTATGAATCAGAAGGGTATGACATGGTAGTTGGTACACCTAATATATACACATCCTTATAAGCACTTAGGAGAAAACAACGGCAATCACGTTATCTCCTTCTATTGGTTGTGACGACTGTTTGATGGTCTCATCAAATATTTTTTTATCTACAAAAAATTGTGAATAACATATCATCAAATGTTCAGTTAACTCAATCATTAAGGTTAAAAGAAAACTTCAATGTTTAACCACCTAATGTTGATTTTCATTCCAACGTTGTTTTACCAAACAAATCCGAATGGTAGGCCATTGCAATACATAAATTACAACTCTCTTTGAAATGTCCAGAAAGAGAATTTCCTCCAAAAAAGTTTCAGCTAAACAATTGAAGGGCTTCTTTTTTTATTCAATCACTTTACTTGACAGGTTCTTGCATGTTTCAACACCGTGAGCTTGTAATGCTAACCCCTAGTGGTTCGATAACTTTGAAGAGTTTACTTTGTGCAGTCAATTCTCTGACCCAACTGATAAATTAACAACTTAAGAATTGCATGCTAACCCCTCACTGTTTTAATGCCACGGGTACATTAATAAAAATAATGTTGTTGTCATTATTTAAGAATTCGTCATCCTTGCGTTCTTACAAGCAAAATCATTAATAATTTGTCGTTAATCAAGTTCTTTTAAAATTTAATTTTGCATGGAAATTAAATGAAGATTATTTAGAGTATTTTGGGATACAATAGAATAAAATAATTTAATAATCTTGATTTTTTTAAAAATTTCTCACAGTAATAAAAATAATTAATATAATTTTATAAGTTATATATATTATGAAAGTGGATTCATTTTTATTGAATTTTTCATTCTCAGTATAATTAACTTTAGAGTCTAAATGATTTAAATTTGTATTATTATGAGCTATAGTATTTTCTACAATAAATTTAATAAGAGGTCTTTATATATAGTATTGATCTCAATTTTGTATCTTTCTTTATTATTTCAAATGAGAAGAAAAGGTAACATATTTTAAAAAATAAAAAATGTATAAATTAAAAAAATAAAATAAATAATAAAGAATCTTTTAAAAATTAATATTAATAAAATAAAACAATAATAAATTACTAATTTTAATTCTTTAGCTTAAACCCTATTTTGTCGACAAATATGAAAGAACACACCGAATTTAAATCTAATTCTATAAAAAAATAAAATTAACAAACATTAGTTCATAAATATATAAAATTATATAAAGTTGTTCAGCCATCAAACTCTTAAAACTATTACCTGCATATCTAATTAATCAACTGTTGTACATTTTCCATTTATTAGGAAATAATAACATCCATGTTGTGATAGACATTGAAATTTAAGATAACAATTAAGATAATCGAACTATGAAATGCAAGAGTGTTTTAATATTAAAGAAAAAAATAAGTTACATATCTCAGCAGCACAACAACTAAACCAAATAGTAATGGTGACACTAACACTTTAAAGAGATTAACACACAATTGATAATTATTATAATTATTTAATAATGTGTTCAAATTTAAATACTTTAGAATAATTACAATAAAAGATAGAGTAAAAAATAAAGAAACTAAAAAGAAAAAGAGAACTTAAAGTTGAAATTCACGCTAATTCACAATTTTAAGAATTAAAAACATTAATGCAACAATAATGGTACTAACATATTTAAACTTTTCTTATTTTTCTTCAATGATTATTATGTATTTAATCATGAGTGGAAATATAAATTTGGTTATCATTCATTTAAATCTAAAAAAAACTTCATGAATTATTTGCCCAAACAAATATAAAGAAGCAGCTGAGCTTGCCGCTGAATCTCCGCAAGGAATCCTTCAAACCCTTCACACAGTTGCCAAATTTCAGGTTTCTTACAGCGGTGACCAAGACAAGAAATAAGCTTGCCCTTTGGAAAGATATACAACTTGCAAACCAAAGACTAGGGTAAGAAGCTAGCATGGGTTAAATATATGAAGATACATGTAAACCAAATAAGGATGGAGGTCTAGCAATCAAGAATGTGGAATAGTTTAACGTAGTTATAGTATATAAATGGAGATGGTGAATGCTGAGAGAGAAAAAAGTCTATGGGTGAGACGTGAGAGTACTTCAAGCAAGGTATGGTTTTGAGTGCACTGAAGGACTAAAGTTCAAAGGCTATCCAAAACTTCTGTATGGTGGAGAGATATATGAAAATTTGCGGGTTATAGAAGATAATTTAGGCATGGTTTGCACAATCTATGGAGAAAACTGGGTAATGAAGGAAACATATAATTTTGGGAGAACATGTGACTACAGGATTTGGTTCTAACCACGAAGTTTAAAAAGACTTTACAATAAATTTAAACAAAAGCAACAATATATTTCTGATATAGATCATTGGGAGGAACAAGGATGGATATAGACCTTAACTTGGTGGAGGAAATGGTTCTAGTGCCAAAACATGATGTTCACCAAACTTATTTCTGGGAAAAAAAACTGACGGTTAGATGTGGTAGAATGGTAAGTATTTGTGTAGCAAAGGTACAAGATCATTAATCAAAGTCAAGTTTAACCATATCAAGATTTTAAAAACTACATTTGGGGTTTGTCAACATCTTCAAAGGTCATGACATTTCGTGAAAGCTAACTCAACTATCTATAAGTGCATGTTATGTTGAGTAGAGGATGAAAGATTCAACCATGTAATGTTTTTAATGTAACTTAATAAGTGAAAATGTTTTAACAGGCAAAGGCTGACACAATGCAAAGGTTAGGATATGGATATAAGTAGTGACCCCAAAATTGAATATCCTTAGACAGTGAACTGTACCTTGCTGCCAATCATATGGACAAGGAAAGAAATCTGGCTTTGTGCAAGTAAGGAATATGTGTGGAAAGAAATTCATCTCTCAGGCATGGTTGTGCAAAAATTCTGGTTCAAACTTATCTGATCCAAAACTGATCTGAATTATTTTTAAGAAAATTAAATTATTTTGGTGAAAATTCTAAATTGAATTGTTTTATTAAAAACAGTTTAATTAACCAAATCGATTTTAATAAAATGATTATGTTTGGTGTACTGTGGTTATTTAGAAAACCGATCTATAAATGGATAAGAAATAGATAATTGAATTGAACTAAATTGAACTATTTTATATATCAATTCAGAAATGGATCGATTCGATTAATTTTACCTAATGTAGCATGTTTTACATTTGAAGATATTGTTTCTTGCATTGACGCTTGTCTTTTTTCAACCGTGCAAACCCCTCAGCATATTACATTGTGCTATGCTATTGCAATGGTTACCATGATACTGTGCTGTATCTTTTTCTATTTGTTGAAACATTCCATCATATTATAAACTGTTTACCTTGGACACCATCTGTCAGCATTATCAATCATCAAACAGCAAAACAGAAAATCTACAGTGAATCTGTAACACCCTCAATTTCTACATCTAAATACTATAATTTCTCTATGGTAATTAAATATTCATTCGGTAAATAAACCAAATCTTATTTCATAGAGTAATAAAGTTTCTTCAACTACAATTGTAACTTTATCATAAAATAAAAGGTCTTAAACATTTAACATTCCTATAAAATGGAAATGTCTAAAAACACAAAAAGGAAAGTAATGACATCATAATGTCTTCACGAAGTCAGGTTCCCCTTTATCCTACAGCGTAGTGTCTCCAAGCAACTGCTCATCTGCTCGCCCGTTCGTGGGGTCATCACAGGTGTCAACCACAGACACAACCATAGGGTTAGCTCATAATTTAATGATAATAATAAAATCATAGGAACAATACACACAAACAACAGATATCAAGAAAACATGAAATTTCAATTAACAATTCATCACAATTAACTATGCAACCCAATATGATGCATGCCACTCACATTTCACTCTTATGCCATGTGGTACCATCAAAACCATTGAGCGATGCTAGGAGTACATGTCACCTCTGACACTCTCACTAGAAATACTAGACGATTCTGATTAGAGGCAACCGGTGTTGCAACAGAGTCACTTCCACTCATGGTGATCGGCCATAGTGGAAGCTTTCCCCACCGCGAATACCCTCAAAGTCCTAGGCCATTACAACGACCCGTCAGGGACCAACTGTACTAGTTCCCTTCATCCTCACCTTTCGAAAACATTTTCACTTCGTTTAGCATTCACGATAATCTCTCATTCTTACAACACAATGTTTCGAAAAAATATTCACCAGGGACAACCTCACCGCTCATTCTAACGGTAGGCATTCATCCCTCTCAAAAAAAACATTTTTAAAATAGATTATCATGAACCTAAACTTCTCGTCAATTCAATATGACCCGCATAATTAGCCTCTTAATCCATATCAATCATTTCCCCATAACAGAATATTTTATTTAACAAAACATTAAGATCAACATACAATTAATTAAACATGAGTAACATCGTATAGCTAGAAGGACTAACCACATATTAAATGACAATTATCATAATCCTATTAACTTATAAACCCAAATAAATAGTCATTGCAAGAGAATTACCAAACAAAAGACAAAACGATACAAGAAAGGATGTAGATATTAAGAAACTAGTAAAATAGTAATTGACGAAAATAATTAAACTCCTTAAAATTTTATTGGAAAATATAATACAATAACAAAAGGAATAATTACTAATTAAATAATAATTATCACAATATAATAATGAATCATAAACCAAACAAATAACCAATTAAGATGGACAAAATACGAGAAAGATATTAAAATCGAACTAAGCAGCATAACCTAATAAAAAACAAAAGAACATATTCTAAAAAAGGTAATTAGCAAGGATATTCACTAATATTTTAAGACTTTCTTTTTAAATATTCACCCCTTTATTTTTCGATAATTATTCTATAAATATTTTCTAAATATGCATAAGTACTCCAAATAATTATTTAAAAATTACTTGAATCCATTCATTGTCACCGTATCTTTTAAATAATGTACATATAAATAAAATATTACATTTTTAAAAACAACGTATATCCAAATATATTATTCAAGGTATAACATTAAATCAATATAAAAATAGATTTTTATCTCTCAATTACGTTAACGAATAGTGATAGGATCGCAACATATATTCATTTCAATATCACAAATAAAATAGTGATAACACCTAAACAATCCCAAATAATAATAATAATTCACAAAAGTGAGAAAGGAAGAATTAACATTCAGCCAAAGGATACCTATTCAGTCCAAATAAACAAATGCAAGGAAAAGAGAAACATCTCATCATTATCATTTAATTTAGAACTACCCTAACCTGAATTCAAGACAACTCTATGTGAAGAAAAATTGATGTTGGTAGAGTTCCAATCTCCGCCCTCTCATCAGGAACTTCAATCTCCTTTTAAGGGGAAAGACAATACTAGAGTGTGAAAGAAAGAAAGGAAAGAAAGGAAGAATGAGGAAGAATGTGTGATTAGAAAGTGCAGCATACTCGCCCTTTTATAGCTGCTCAACCACCCATGGACATTTATTACTTATTAAAATTATAATGTTACACAATCAATTTTCATTAATTTGAAGATAATTATTTCCTTAATTAGTGTAGATTCTGCTTCCTAACAGATTTGGTGGTGATTTGGGACAGATTTTGTGGTGATTTGATTGTATCACCTTAATTACTTATTTCCTATTTTCTTAATTAAGTTGTACCTAGTCTATAAATTTATATTGTATTCATTCCTTAAATAAGATACCTAAATAACATAAAATCTGTTCCTCAATATTATTAAATTGAGACATTATAATTTAATTATTATTATTATTATTATTAATAAAAAAATTGGGCTGTTACAATTCCACCCTTCTAAAAAAATTTCGTCCCCGAAATTTACCTGATATAAACATTCTAGGATGATCTTGTTTTCACTTTGTCCTCCAACTCCCATGTTATTTGTTCACCAGATTCTCCACCTCAGACCACCTTTACCAGAGGGATTTCTCTATCTCTTAACTACTTTACATCTCTATTAATAATTCTTAACGGATAGGTCTCACACGATAGGTTGTCTCTTACCAATACATCATAATCCTCAAACTCTATATTGTTTCTACTCTTATCATGTTAACTCTTCTGCCTATTCTGAGCCACTTTCATCATTTCTTGGATAAACCTAACCTTACCTGTAATTTGTTGAATCACATCTAGACTTAAGGTAGGACTATCCCCCAATTCAACCTAGCATGACAGGGTCTTATATATTTTATCGTACAATGCTTCGTACAGTGTTATACCGATAGAGGAAAGATAGTTGTTACTATAGATGAACTTAACTAGAGGCAAAAAGTATCACAATTCCCTTTGTGTTCTAAAACACATGGTCTTAAAAGGTCTTAAAGTGAACGAGCAGTGCTAATCTGCTGACTATAAGTCATAAAGAAGCAAAACCTTTAGAAGTTCTAAGCAACTCCTCTAAATCCTTAAACTTGTATCTAGGCCTAATAACCATTTTATACCTATTAACATCTCTCAATTTTAATATCATTGCAACTTCTAAAGTTCATTCTTATTCCTTACTTTTTAACCGTCTCGAATGTCAAAGAAAGACAACTACATAAAATATTCATGTTTTTCAAGAAATCTACAACTAAAAAAAATAATTTTGATATAGTCCTGAGGTACTTCTCACAACTCTTTCAAAAAAAATCATCATTTTTTTTTCTAAACAACTATTCACCCTTGATCGAGCACATGTATGATACTAGGTTAACTTTTCATACCCAGTCAAGGATCTTGATATGATTAAACATTCTTTTTGCAAAAAGCATGGGTTATATCCATGAGGTTTAACCTTAGATGGATCACAAAACACTACTACGGCCGAGTAATACTAAAATTAGGGTTGTATTAAAACTTGCCTTGAGGGTCTGTAAATTACTCGCACACCTCTCATCTGAAACAAAAGGTTAACCTTTCTAAGTCAAGTTGGTCAGGGTAAGACTAATCTAAAGAAGCCTTGTATGAACCTACGACAGTATCAAACTAAACCCAAAAATAATTACCAATCTTAAAAATGACTTATGGCTTTCCACTTAAGCAATGCGAGTTCCTTAGAACGATTTACAATTATTCTCCCTTTAGGGTCTTACATGATCTATCCTTACTAAACCAAAATTCACACTTAGACTAATTGGCACACAACTTAAGACATCCTAGAGTCAGAAACACTATCCTCAAATATTTAATATGTTCCTTCGAGTTTTAGAACACACTAGGATATCGTATATGAAATCACTACACATCTACCTAGGTAAGAGTGAAAGGTGTATTTCATGAAATCCATAAATATACTAGTAGCATTGATTATTTAAACTAGCCTTGCAAGATACTTATAGTGATCATACTTCAAAATGTCCTTAGGCTTAACCTAGACATGCGGGTAACTTAACCTAAGATTTATCTTTCCAAACACATAAGTTCTTACCAACTGGTTAGTCAAATCATTTATCCTAGGTAAATGTACTTATTCTTAATGCTATTTTTATTCAACTTCCTATAGTCCACACACAACTTCATAAAACATCCTTCTATCCTTTTCGCTAACCACATAGGAGTTCTCTAAGGTGACACATTAGCTCTAATGAACTATATACTAGAAGTCTTCTATTTGATTCTCTAACTCAACTAACTCTATTGGAAACATTTTATAATGAGCTATAAATATGCGTCCAGTTCCTGACACTAAGTCTATACCAAAATCTATCTCACTATTGAGAGGTAAGAAAAATGTCTTCAAGAAAGTATCATAGAACTCACATGCTAGAGGCACCTTAACAAAAGTCACTTGACTCACAACTTCAAGGTTGACTAATATCACATATACTTGAACTGTCTTTCTTAAAGAGAGACAATGTGTTTGACAAATGTGAAAGTTTTATCTCTACTTACTTCCACACTATCAAATCAGTCAATCAAAACAATCCTAAAGAACATGATTGGAGGATAACTAGTTCACATCAAGAATAACATCTATATCATGTGAGGATAAACAAATCAAATCAACAGAAAGACTAATCAACTATTTTCAAGCATGTTTTAAATAGATCAGTTGGAGCAACAACACAATTACTAGTTTGAGTAAAAACTAATAAATCAATCTTTAATAAGGGAAATGATCAATTCTAATTGATTTTATTTATTTATTTTAAAGGAGTAAGCTATAAAGGAGTTTGTTACACTAGAATCAAAAGATACAGTTAGAGGAATACTCTAGATGAAATCTATACCTTGAATTTAATATGTGGAAGTAGGGGATCTTTATTGAAAATAAAGACCTTCCGTTCTAATTTTCTATAGTGTGGGTTAATGTCTGTAGGGCATGAGCTATAACCCTAATCATTCCTTATAGTCATCACCAACGATAAACAAAGAAGATGAAAAACTTAGAGGGAAAGATGGGCACAACGTTCACATCGAATCGATAAACATATCAAACACATCAAAACACCTAGTCTAACCTTAGTAGGCATAAGCTCATATGTCAAACTGAGGTCTCTAAACTAGGCTAAGAGATCTATCTCCCTAACCATCAATGTAAACCGATGCATGGATTTCCTACTAAGAGGATCAACCACTACATTAGCTATATCAAGGTGATGACTAAGTTCAAAATCATAATCCTTAAGAAACTCTAAGTATCTCTTTTGTCTCATATTTACCTCTCCTTGATCAAACCAATATTTCAAATTCTAATAGTCCCTAAAAACCTCAAATTGAGAGGGTAACAAATAATACCTCCAAATTTTAACCACAAACACTACTGCTGTCAATTCCAAATCATGGGTAGGATAGTTTCTCTCATGGACCTTAAGTTGCCTAGAAGTATACGCCACTATCTGTTTTCAGTGCATTAATACAACACCAAGTCCTAGCTTAGAAGCATCGTAGTACACTACAAGGCTCTCATCAAGGTCAAGGAAAACTAATACAAAAGGTTGTGGTCAACTTTTCCTTAAAGGTATACAACTATCCATCGAGATCATATGTCCTAATAAGCTAACCTCACTATCCAGATAGCATACCTATAGAAACATACTAAGAAGCTCACACTATCTTATCTCATATTTCAAAGTAAACAAATCAGTTCCTAATCACAATACATCTCAGAAATGAGGTAGTCCCCATAATCCACAAGCCGAGAAAGTTAAACCTAAGCTCTGATACCACAATTGTAACACCCTCAATTTCTACATCTAAATACTATAATTTCTCTATGGTAATTAAATATTCATTCGGTAAATAAACCAAATCTTATTTCATAGAGTAATAAAGTTTCTTCAACTACAATTGTAACTTTATCATAAAATAAAAGGTCTTAAACATTTAACATTCCTATAAAATGGAAATGTCTAAAAACACAAAAAGGAAAGTAATGACATCATAATGTCTTCACGAAGTCAGGTTCCCCTCTATCCTACAGCGTAGTGTCTCCAAGCAACTGCTTATCTGCTCGCCCGTTCGTGGGGTCATCACAGGTGTCAACCACAGACACAACCATAGGGTTAGCTCATAATTTAATGATAATAATAAAATCATAGGAACAATACACACAAATAACAGATATCAAGAAAACATGAAATTTCAATTAACAATTCATCACAATTAACTATGCAACCCAATATGATGCATGCCACTCACATTTCACTCTTATGCCATGTGGTACCATCAAAACCATTGAGCGATGCTAGGAGTACATGTCACCTCTGACACTCTCACTAGAAATACTAACGATTCTGATTAGGGCAACCAGTGTTGCAACAGAGTCACTTCCACTCATGGTGATCGGTCATAGTGGAAGCTTTCCCCACCGCGAATACCCTCAAAGTCCTAGGCCATTACAACGACCCGTCAGGGACCAACTGTACTAGTTCCCTTCATCCTCACCTTTCGAAAACATTTTCACTTCGTTTAGCATTCACGATAATCTCTCATTCTTACAACACAATGTTTCGAAAAAATATTCACCAGGGACAACCCCACCGCTCATTCTAACGGTAGGCATCCATCCCTCTAAAAAAAAAACATTTTTAAAACAGATTATCATGAACCTAAACTTCTCGTCAATGCAATATGACCTGCATAATTAGCCTCTTAATCCATATCAATCATTTCCCCATAACAGAATATTTTATTTAACAAAACATTAAGATCAACATACAATTAATTAAACATGAGTAACATCGTATAGCTAGAAGGACTAACCACATATTAAATGACAATTATCACAATCCTATTAACTTATAAACCCAAATAAATAGTCATTGCAAGAGAATTACCAAACAAAAGACAAAACGATACAAGAAAGGATGTAGATATTAAGAAACTAGTAAAATAGTAATTGACGAAAATAATTAAACTCCTTAAAATTTTATTGGAAAATATAATACAATAACAAAAGGAATAATTACTAATTAAATAATAATTATCACAATATAATAATGAATCATAAACCAAACAAATAACCAATTAAGATGGACAAAATACGAGAAAGATATCAATAGAGTAATAAATATTAAAATCGAACTAAGCAGCATAACCTAATAAAAAACAAAAGAACAAATTCTAAAAAAGGTAATTAGCAAGGATATTCACTAATATTCTAAGACTTTCTTTTTAAATATTCACCCCTTTATTTTTCGATAATTATTCTATAAATATTTTCTAAATATGCATAAGTACTCAAAATAATTATTTAAAAATTACTTGAATCCATTCATTGTCATCGTATCTTTTAAATAATGTACATATAAATAAAATATTACATTTTTAAAACAACGTATATCCAAATATATTATTCAAGGCATAACATTAAATCAATATAAAAATAGGTTTTTATCTCTCAATTACGTTAACGAATAGTGATAGGATCGCAACATATATTCATTTCAATATCACAAATAAAATAGTGATAACACCTAAACAATCCCAAATAATAATAATAATTCACAAAAGTGAGAAAGGAAGAATTAACATTCAGCCAAAGGATACCTATTCAGTCCAAATAAACAAATGCAAGGAAAAGAGAAACATCTCATCATTATCATTTAATTTAGAACTACCCTAACCTGAATTCGAGACAACTCTATGTGAAGAAAAATTGATATTGGTAGAGTTCCAATCTCCGCGCTCTCATCAGGAACTTCAATCTCCTTTTAGGGGGAAAGACAATACTAGAGTGTGAAAGAAAGAAAGGAAAGAAAGGAAGAATGAGGAAGAATGTGTGATTAGAAAGTGCAGCATACTCGCCCTTTTATAGCTGCTCAACCACCCATGGACATTTATTACTTATTAAAATTATAATGTTACACAATCAATTTTCATTAATTTGAAGATAATTATTTCCTTAATTAGTGTAGATTCTGCTTCCTAACAGATTTGGTGGTGATTTGGGACAGATTTTGTGGTGATTTGATTATATCACCTTAATTACTTATTTCCTATTTCCTTAATTAAGTTGTACCTAGTCTATAAATTTATATTGTATTCATTCTTTAAATAAGATACCTAAATAACATAAAATCTAATCTGTTCCTCAATATTATTAAATTGAGACATTATAATTTAATTATTATTATTATTATTATTAATAAAAAAATTGGGCTGTTACACAATCACTACGCATATAAAGATGTTATTGCCGGATTTTCAGCTAAATGGGCTCATTCCACACAATACTTCCAAAATGAACAATTCAATAACCAAAACTAGCATGCATTTAACAAACAACGTGAATGCAGAAAATTAGTCCCAATAGAGAATCAGAATGAACGTACAAAAACAAAGACTTGACAAACATTTACAGTTATCTCTTGGCAAGGCCTCCTATTGAAGATCACCATCGCGTTTTTGTTTTTTATTTGATAAAGCAATGTGTGCTTCAAAATCACTTTCAGGGCTGTCCTCTATACACCTCATTAGTTCAATGTATTCACTTGGTCCTGCTTTTTCCCTGTCTGCAGTACTAAATTGATTCTTGAATTGATTTTCTGCCACTGAACTGTCAGGATTTGTAAATGTAATATCTGCCATGTTTGTGTTTTGTTCATGCACATATACTCCCATCCACTCTATACATGTTTTCCCTTCAATATCCTCAAATGGAATCTCAACACTGTTCCATCCTTTCGTATCATGTAATCCTCCAACTTTATATTTCCCAGACAGAATTGTATGATTTGGCTGATCAGAACCCTTCACAAAAATAGATAAACCAATCCAGAACTTTTCCACACCATTAATAATGAAGATCGGCTCAAAGTGAATGGACTTAACAGTAAATCCATTAAAACAGAGAGTAATTGCAGGGAATTTGTTTCGAAACCAGAAACACAGAGATGAACCCCTGCTAATGAAATTCAACCAACTTGGGATAACTGATCCAGGTAATTTGAAAAGTTTACCTCCATCCTCATGGAGTGTCTGCCAACAACATATTTAAATGTGAGTTAAACAAGGAGCATCCTAGGTATGTTATGATTACGACAATAGATTTGTCTAATTGGTTTCATATTTTTATATTTTTTCTCAAAAAAATATGAAAAAAAAATAATTCAAAACATAGAAAAGATACCTGATTCAGTAACATTCCCATGGATTCAGAAGTTAAGGATGTGCAATTGATAGCAGAAAAATATTTTACGTTTGGTGGCAGGCCTCGGATTTCTCGAAGTTCCTTGCATTCATCTAATGAAAGACTTGTCAAGGAGAGACAGGTACTGATAGATGATGGAAGTATTGTGATATTGCTATTGTAATCAAGGGATAAGTGTGTCACATTGTACAAGCATGGAAAGATTGTAGCAAGAAATTTATCTGTCAGATAACCATGGCTAAAATTAGCCTTCGCATTACTTGAATACATTTTTTCTTGATTCTGACTATTTCCATTCTGTATTTGTGTAAGACCCCCACAATACTCAGCGAACAAGTGCTCCAGTTTTGGTAGCATAAAAATACTACTCGGTAGTTCTAGAAGCCCATTGCATCTACCCAGATTCAGGAGTCTCAGACCTGTAAGATTTCCAATTGAAAAAGGCAACTCCCTTATGCCACTACGACTCAAGTTAAGGGACCTTATGTTTTCCATCTTCCCTAAAACTTCTGGAAAACTCATTAGGCTTGTGCAATTGATGAGGGACATGGTTTCAAGAGAAGTTAAGTTGATGCCACTAGGAAGAATCCTAAGGCTGGTGCAATTGTAAAGGATCAAATATTCAAGTTTATGTAGGAATCCAACGGAATCATGAACTACAACTAAATTTTTGCAATTACGAAGGTCTAGTATCTTCAAGTTTGGTGTTCCCGACATGTCAGGTACTTCTTTAAGTAATTTGCAATCACTTAAATTCATTTCTGTCAAAGTCTTAAATTCCTGCAAAATTCAAATTAAAATAAATTCATAACAATCAAAAAGACTTATTAATATTCAAGACTAACTAAACATAAAGTTAGCTAGCTATATATACCATGATCAATTGATTCTTGAATGTAAAGAAACTCAGAGACAAGTCCAATATAATAAGTTCCTCTGGATCGAAATCTCCAGGCAGTGATGACTCGGGATATCCAGACCATTTTAACACTCTTAAACTATTTGGGAGAACACTTGGTCCTCTGGAAAAGCGAGCATTTTTTACAACCAGTATTTTAAGGTTTTCCATCTTCTTCAATGCGGTTCCATCCCATTGCACATCTTCATCTTTTGGCAAGTGTAGCATGATGATCTCAGTTTTATCAGATCCCTTCAAACCAAATGAACTAAATTAGGATAAATTCACACATTACAAATTGACAAATAATATTATCTAAGCAGAAACAGTTAGGTAGTTCATTATGCATTTGTCTAAAGCGGAAAAAGGAAGGATCAGAGGAACATGCACGCGCATACCTTCTTCTCTTTGAAAATATGAAGAATATCTTTCGATAACCATAATCTACTGCGTTCACCGGGCTTTAAGGGTGATTCCTTCCGCACAATTTCTCTACCCATATCCTCAACCAGATTGTGGATTCTCACGCAGCAGTTAACAATTTTAATCAGACACTTATTAGTCAACACCTGGATAGCATACTCTGGGGTGTAGCCACGACCACTATGTAAGATGTTTATGACATCTCTCAGATCATATCCTTTAAAGAAGCAAGCAATGTCTAGAAAGACTTCTTTTTCCAATTCCTGTAATCCATCGTAACTTACTCTTATAATTTTTTGAATATCTTCATGAGGAATTCTTTCATATGAATCTAATGCTGACTTCCATTGCAACTCAGTTTTGTCAAATAAATCAGAACCTATTATTATCAGAGATAATGGAAGACCATTAGAATGCAGTATTACTCTCTCTGAAATGTCCAGATAATTAGGATTAACTTCTTTTCTTCCAAAAGCATTCCATCCGAACAATTCAAGGGCTTCTTTATGATTTAATGCTTCTACCTCATAGGTTCTTTCAACACGATGAAAACGAAGCAGATGTGTATCTCTAGTTGTTATAATAATTCTGCTGCCAGAACCAAACCAATCATGTCCACCAGCAAGTACTTTTAATTGCTCCAATTTGTCAACATCATCTAAAATCAAGAGAATTTTCTTTTTACAGAGCCTTCTTTTAATTATTGGAATTCCTTTCCATACATTCACCAACTTAATGTCTTTCTCCCCTAAAATATCAGAGAGAAGTGTCTCTTGAAGTTGTACCAGCTCACGCTTTACTGAACTTTCTCTAACGTCAGCAACAAAAGAGTGACCTTCAAATTGATCAGCTATAGAATTGTAAACTGCACGTGCAAGTGTTGTCTTTCCAATTCCACCTATTCCATAAATTCCTACCATGTGGACTCCATCATTTGACTCAAAATCAAGAAGTGACATTACCTTTTCCACGCGAGAATCTAAGCCAACTGGGTATTCAGCAACATATAAAGGGATGCGTTTGATCCTTTTGGAGACCTCTTCAGTGATTTCTTGAATGAGTTCATGTTCATACCTTCCAAGTGCAAAATTTTGAATGATATCACTCATTGAATGTTATATAGTACAGAAAAACTAATAACGTTGATAAAAGAAAAAGAATTGTGATTTGCATACCTTTGTTTGTTATGCCAACCGGATAGACTTGCAGCTTCTTGCAAAGCTAACTTCCATTTTTTCACCTTCTCCTTGTCACTGATTCTTGTTTCATGTTTGGCTAGTGCTTCTGCATAACTTCCTTTGTGATGGCGCACATCAGATGGATCCAATTTATAAAAAACAGGCCAAACCAACCTTCCCTCATGTTTTAAGCACTCCATGATCTTCACAAGTTCTTGTAAACAAAAGGCTGATGATACATAGTTTTCTGAAAATATTACAATGGCAATCCTAGATTCTTGAATTGCCTTCATTAAAGCTGGTGTGATTTCTTCTCCCTTCCCCAGATCTTGATCATCTATGAAGGTCTTGACTCCGTCTTTACAAAGAGCACGGTAAAGGTTTCCGGTAAATCCAGTGCGAGTATCCTCGCCACGGAAACTTAGGAAAACATCATATGTCCATTCATAGGAAATGGAAGAGGAGGATAAGGTTGTTTCCATAGCCATGTTTTCGTAGCAATGGTTCTTCAGAAGTTTTAGTAAGCAACAATTGAGTTAAAGAGTAAAATGAAGTCGGACAATTACACGTAGAGACACGAACATGTTTAAATTTGTGAAAATATTGTGTTTCCCGACAAGATGTTAAAATAAGGTGAAGTCTGTGAATAAGAAGGGAATGACATGGTAGTTGGTACACCTGAAACTTAGATCTGTTACTAGCTATCCAATGTAAGATTATGATCAGCAATGATACATGCACATCCTTATAAGCACTTGGGAGAAAACAACGGCAATTACGTTATCTCCTTCTATTGGTTGTGACGACAGTTTGTGGGTCTCATCAAATACTTTTTATCTACAAAAAAAAATGTGAATAACATATCATCAAATGCTCAGTTGACTCAATCATTAAGATTAAAAGAACACTTAAATGTTTAACCACCTAATGTTGATTTCCATTCCAATGTTGTTTTTTCCAAACAAATCCGAATGGTAGGCCATTGCAATACATAAATTATAACACTCTTTGAAATGTTCAGAAAGAGAATTTCTTCCGACAAAGTTTCATCTAATTAATTTATGGGTTTCTTTTTTTATTTCAATCCTTTATTTCACAGGTTCTTGCAAGTTTCAACCCCTTGAGCTTGTGGCAAATGCTAACCCCTCGTGGTTGGATGACTTAGAAGTGTTTTACTTTGTGGAGTCGAAACTCTAACCCAACTGATAAATTAGTAACTTATGAAGTGCTGTGATTCAAAGTTGACCCCTCATTGTTTCACAGTGACGGGTAAATCAATAAAAGTAACGTTGTTGTTATTATTTAAGAATCGGGTAAAAGTACATAATTGGCCTTGGTTGCGTATTTATTGAAATGGATTCAGTTACAAAATGGATTCAGTTACATGTGATTTATTAAAATGGGTTCTGACAACTTCAATAAAACAAAACCATCACACATCACACATCACGGTTGTTGGAGTACCAGGCTACTCGTTCAGCATAAGAAGAAATCGTCACTCAATATGACAACTTCGGTCTAACATAGAACGAAGTCATCGAAGATATCAGCAACTCCACGTTTGATTGAGCCACATGTCGTAGTGTGCTTGGACGCTTAAATTGCTAAGGCAGAGTCGTAACAGGGGATGACGATTCTGCTTCGATACAGAATGGAGTCGCTGTAGTCAGTGACGACTCCTTTTTTTTTTTTTTTTTTTTTTTTTTTTTTTACTGTGGTCCCTCGTATATAAGGGATGAGGATAAAAAAAATTTAAGCCAACCTTCTAAATTCTGTCTTTCTCTCAATAACACTCTTCTGTTTTCTACCTTCCGAGTTTATAATGACATCATCTTCATCTATTATTGTGAGAATCGAGTTGAGTCCTAATAGGGGTGACATTTTATGAATACAGAAATTTCATATATCCGAGCATGTGTAGAACACGAGAGAGTCTAGGAAACTTCAATTAAGACGAGCTATTCTAACATACTTGGGAAAATAGATTATCCTCGATGTTATTGTTGATCTCCTTCACGAGTCCAGTTTTTACTGTGTATGCAAGCATGAAGATTCATCAGGGCCCATTGAATGCTTTAATTAGGGAACTATCAGTGATCATAGCTCAAAATCTGTCATCTAATCAGGAAGCTAAACTGCTTGATGTGCTACGGATCCACAAGAAGGCAATTGTGTGGACCTTGCATACATTCCTGGTATTAGCTCCACCACTTGCATGCACCGAATATTATTGGAGGATGAAGCTAAACCAGTAAGGCAGCCTTAGAGGAGACTTAACCCACTCATTTTTTATGTTGTGAAGAAAGAGGTCACAAAGCTTTTACAAGCAGACATCATATATCTGATCTCTGACAGGCAGCGGGTAAGTCCTATTCAAGTAGTGCCAAAGAAGTATGGAGTAACCGTGGTGGCGAATGAAAAGAATGACCCGATACCCATCAGTTGGAGAGTCTAAATTGACTATAGAAGACTCAACCAGGCTATCGACAAAGACCACTATCCCTTATCTTTTATTAATCAAATGCTTGAGCGGTTAGCTGGTAAATCTCACTACTGTTTTCTGGATAAATTTTCAGGTTATTTCAAGATTCATATAGCACCAAAGGACCAAGAGGAGACCACCTTCGCATGCCCCTTCAAAACATAGAAACATATATGTATAGAAGGATGCCATTTGGACTTTACAATGCACTTGACACATTTCAGAGGTGTATGGTAAGCATTTTTTCTAACTTTTTAAAGGAGTGCATGGATGTGTTCATGGATAATTTTTCTGTATATGGTTCATGTTTTGATGATTGTCTGGATAGTTTAGCAAAAGTTTTAAATAGATGTATTGAAAGCATTCTTGTTTTGAACTATGAAAATTGTCATTTCATGGTTGAGTCAGGTATTGTGTTAGGGCATGTGATTTCTAGGAAGGGAATTGTGGTAGCACATGACCAACCCTTTAAATACCAAAAAAACACATTCAGACTAGACTTTACATTCTGCAGTTGATTTTCCTTTTTTCCAGCACCTTGCCTTTTACTTTCTTCTCTCTTTTGCTCTACTAGGGTTTTGTTTTCCTCTTCCTCTTTGTGTTTTAATTTCTGATTATGCAATTCCATTCAATGCTTTATTTAATTTCAATCATACATTGCTAATTTCATCAATCAATTCGATCTCAATAAGATCCTTAATTTCCTTAGGTTCTTCGTTTTCAATTGCATGAACACTTCGTTTTAGATTCTGTAAATTCAATTTCATTGTGTCAATTGATGTTTTGGATTGAGTTTGTTGTTTTTCTGATGTTATTGATCAATAACGGATGCAGAGAACTAATTATATGATTTGAAACCAAGTTGTGTGCTCTCATGCGATTGTGTGATTTTAAAGGCCACCAAGTGTTCAATGATAATCTTAGATTTTAGAGCATTAGTTCGGTGTAGAAACACAAAGATTTTGGTTTCAATACATTGCATAAATGATTGCTCTTGTTTTGTTAAATTAGTGAGGGAAATCAGGAATCGACTGGGATCGAATTGGTGCTTATTTAATTGATTGTTCTTGAGTTTTTAATTAGTTCTGTAATTTCATTTCCTTGTTGATTTTACTACTTTAGTTGATTGTTGTTATATTGCTTTAATTTTCCTAAGCATGAAAATCTCCTGAATCGCATTTTAATATTTCAGCTGTTGAGAAATAATAGAGAAATTCGTGCGAAACGATCCAGGTCCACTATTACTGCAAAGTAATAGCCGTTTTGGTTTTATTTGACGCATGTTGGCGCGTGTGTCACTTCCTTTGTGAAGTAATATCTTCTTTGACCATGGTGTTGATGTTATTTGCCATAAACTAGATATTATCAAAAATGAGTGAGGTGTAAAATATTTTACTTTTAATAAATTTCTTTTCATATTAAATGATAATTTCTTGGCTACGGTCTTATCTTTTAACTCATATAGAAGGGAGATCACAACTCAACAAGTCTTTTAGAACCATATAAGATGTTGTTAAGAAAACTGTTCTTGGATTGCATGTGTCATCTTTATTTTACAGCTATCAATTTTATCTCTTATATTTCTGTTATTGAATTAGTTTTCCTAGTAAAAGTAATGGTTCCAAGACTTTAGGAAAAAATATTTTATGTTTAATTTAGTCAATTAATGTTGTAGTGGTTCCTAAAATTTAAGAACAAGTATCAGTAGACTTTAGGAGTAAGTATTTGTTTTGTCTCATTACAACCATTATAACTATTGTAATTGACAGCAGAATATGTAACACCCCTCAACTCCTCCAATTATAACATCCTACTTTCTCTACGTTTCACAGGAAAATAACTACGTCATTTGGTGAAACAAATCAAATCTTATCTCATAGAGTAATTTTGAAAGTAAATTTCTACAAATGTATATTTCTTACAAAATAAAAGTGTCTCAAACGAAAATACCTAGCCTGTAACTAGAAACATTAAACTTCTACAATTCCTAAATAGCAGCAGCCACTCAAGCACATGGAAATGAAAAGATAATATCATCATAACATCTTCAGAAAACCGGGTTCTCTCCTAGCCTACGACCTTTGTCTCTCCAAGTAATTTCTCATCTGTTTGCCCGTTCGGGGGGTCATACAGGTGTCAAACCACAAGGTTAGTTCACAATTTAATGATAATAATACGACCACAGGAACAGTAAACACAACATATATAAAAAGACATGGAATACTCAATTTACAACTCAGTATGATGCATGACACTCACAATTCACTCTCATGCCATTAGGGGTGAGTAAGCGGATTGGCCCGCCACGCCTAAGGCCCGCCCGTGTAGGCCCAAAAAGAGTTTGGTCCGTCCCGCCCCACCCCGCAATACCAAACGAACCTAACTTGGTGGTCCGCCCGTGCCCCGTGGGCCCCGCGGGCCAAACGGGCCGACCCGCAGACTCAGTTAAAAAAATTAATAAAATGCTAAATCTGAAATTTTGAAAAATGTTTAAAAAATGATATATTTTATCTCTTAAATTCTTAATAAAATAAGTCAACAACATAAATTTTTAGGGTTTGAGATTGGGACTGGTTCTGGCGGAACAATAGTAGAAGTGGAACTGGTTTTGGCGAAACAGTAGCGGTGCTAGCGAAACAGTAGCGGTGCTAGCGAAACTGGTTCTGGCGTAAGCGGCAGCGAAACTGATGCAGGTGAAGAGATTGAGAGGGTACAAGAAGATTAAAAGGAAAATGAGTTTGTGAGGAGATGGGGAGGGTGCAACGTGCTAGATGATTAAGAGGCGGCAGGGAAAATGAAGCGAAATTATAGTTTTAACTTTTAACCCTTTAAATAGTGTGGGCTTTTACTAGCTGTACCCCTAGCTTTTTCTGTAAAAATAAGTCCAAACCGTGCAGGTCACGGGGTCCGCGGGCTAGTCCATGGACTTCAACCCTTATACCCACCCCTACATGCCATGTGGTACCATCAAAACAACTAAGTGATGTCTAGGAGTACATGTCACCTCTGACACTCTCACTAGAAATACTAGTCAGTTACAGTCAGGACAACTAGTGTTGCAACAGGAGTCATTTCCCACTCATGGTGATCAACCATAGTGGAAGTTTTCCCCACCGCAAATACCCTCCAAGTCTTAAGCCATTACATCTACCCGTCGCTTAGCATTCATAATAATCTTTCTCATTTTAAAACACCATTCTTTACAAGCATGTTCCACATGGGCAACCTCACAACTTATTCAGTAGGCATCCATCCCTCTTATAAAAAAATTATTTACAACCAATTATCATGAACCTCAGCCTTGATTGGATACATAACGCATTAATGATAGACAATTTCATATTTCGTTAATGATGTTAATTATAAGTGCAACAAATAGCAATCAACCCTCCAACAACTACAATGATAACATGACAATAATAACATTACAAGGAGTAATTACAATCCAAAAAAATTATAAAATAATAATTCTAATGATAATAATACACCAAGAGAAAATAATTATTTAATCAAATAATAAAGTTAGACTAAAGAATTTAGATAAAAATAGAATTATTAATAAAGTGATTGTTAATAGGATTAAAATAATCCAACAAAGAGTAAACAATTAAATATGCACAAGTAAGCACATATAAATCATTACCATACTAATTAAATAAATAAATTATAAATTATAAATTTTAATACATATTTTATTCTTTTATCCCTTTAACATACGCTTGTCCGATGTGACTTCTTCACATATGGAATACATCATTTAAGTATCGCTTCTCAGAAATTATAAAAAAGTCCGAATACGGTGGATTATTCAGTAAGTATCTAATGACAATAATGCACAATTGTTAGGAACATATTACGATGACAAATTACCCACATCAAATCACATGCCACCGCTCAACAACATTACACACTCCTAACCAACAACGAAGGATAACACCTAGACAATTCCAAGCAATAATAATCTGCAAAAGTAATAAAGAAAAATTAACATCCAACCAAAGGAGAAATATTCAGTCCAAATAAATAAAAGTAAGGGAAAGGGGAAACAATCCATCATTATCATTTAATTTAGAACTACCTTAACCTGAATTCGAGACAATCCTAGGAGCAAATTGATATGGGTAGGGTTCCAATCTCCACACTCTCATTAGGAACTTCAATCTCTGTTTTGGGAAAATGTCAAAGCTAAGTGTGAGAGAGATATGAGGGTTAAAGGGAACAGAAAGAAGGATGAGAAAAGATGTGTGATGCAGAGAATGTGCAGAGTAACCCTTTTATAACTGCTTAACCACTCCCTTAAGCATTTACCACTAATTATTATTATTATTATTATTATTATTATTATTATTATTATTATTATTATTATTATTATTATTATTATAAAAATTTGTTTCAACCTTGGTAAGATAAGGATAAGATCATTCACCTTACCCTCCAACCATGTTACCCCTAAGTAAAGCTTAACTCTACCACTCTTGACAGGTTTTCCTCCACTCCCTCGCACCATCTACTCTTAATTTAACTCTCTACAATACCCCCTCTAGGCTTCCCAAGTTCTCCCTGACTACTACACCCTTGATCTTTGTTTTTCTTTTTTTGGAAACAATTACCATCAATTTTTATTGTTCTACTTCACTTCAAGTCTCTTCTCTTTCCTAAATATAAAAGGAATTACTACACAGCTCGCAACTCCAAACATTCATTAAGGTTTCTAAAGGCTTAAAGTATGGCTACTACTTAGTCTATCTTCGCCACCTTCTTGGTAGCACGATAAATTCTTAACTAGGGTCATAACTTCTCTGGCTTGCTCTCACCTATGCTGAAATATCTCCAAAAGAAAAAGTTCTTAAGATAATTCCTTATAATACCTCTTTCCCCTATGGCTCACACCACATATGACACCCTCATAAGCCAAAAGGCTTCCTAAGGATTTCTTCCTTATTTTCTCTCTGGTTACCTTTCTTAGGTCAGTCCAAGACTCATTCCAAACCCATGAGTACACATCCGTTATGCACCCTAATCTAGTACCGCCACTTAAGGGTCATTCAAGGAAGGATACTTGTCTTAGAGTTCTCACCTTAAGGTATCTCACAAAGACTCCTCCTTCATGAAACTTCCCTTGAAGGTCCTACACCTCAGGTATATCACCACCTTCAAAAAGTCAACCTTTACTTCCATGGTAGGAGTATTCATCTCTAGCATATCCTCCAACACTTCTATTGTTTGTTCCCTTACTATTTCTACTTCCTTTGCTCTATTTTGGTTGTGTGACTGGAACCCTAGAATGGTGACCGGAGTTTTGAACTTGATTTCTCTATGAGACAACGTTAATGGAAGTTTAACAACTAAAATACTAAGAGAATAACTTGGTGCAAGAGGAACCTGAACATGGATGATGGAAAAGAATGAACTTGAATAAAAAGGAATGAGCTTTAAGTTAAAATATGAGTTCTCTAATAACAAAATGTGTTTACAGGTTTAAAAGGCCAAACTAGAGCTTGTAGAATAGGTGAGTTTGTGAAGTTGGTGATTATTAGTGTAAATTGGGATTATCTTAATGTTTTGTTAAAATGTGTAGTGTTGGTGAGTTGTGGACTGTTGGATGATTTCATTTATGCATGTTGAAGCATCTTGTGAATATGTAGGATTGTAATTGTAGTGCCTAGTGTATGGGTGAAATATGTAACCATAGATATAGGCTTTGTTATGAATGGGTATTGGTGCCATTGTCATATGATGAAGTGTTCTAGCATGATTATCGTGTGAAAAGTAGGTGCCCTGTTTTCTAAGTTTTTAAGAGGTCATGCTAAGGTCAAAGTGATCTAAAATGAAAGCCTAAAGAATGGTTAAACTCCAAGAACTTGGTTACATGAAATTGGGAGTTATAGTGATTGAATTCTAATTGAGATGAAATAAGTGAACTCAAAATGTGCTACTTGTGGTATAAAGAAATTATGTACTAAGAGATTGCTTTGTTTGCATGACTTATAGTTGGTCATCCCATTATGCAGCACTTTGTATGCCTAATGCAATTAATTGGTTTTCTTTGTCATATCTTGCAACCTTGGACCATTTAAGCATTGCAATGTGTAATTCCATTAATCAAACATCATGTAAGGGACAATAAGGATCATCAGACACTTAGGAATAGAGTAAGGCTAGTGAGGAGTGAAGTTGCCTAACCAAATATGTCACAAAATGAGAATTATGCAGCAAAACTCATGTTCAAGTAGTCAACTAACGCAAGTTAACAATGCAACTCGTGTGAGTCATAGCAGCAACTCTGAGCAACATTTTTTTAATGATTCCCCTAAACTCATTAACCGTTGGACGCTTTATAACACATGGATCTTAACATCCAACGGTGGGTTTTTGGAAATAACGACTGTAGCTAGAGATATAAAGATAGAATGACAAAAAGCGTGAAATGAGTGCAGCTCATGTGAGGTGGTGTGCAACTCGCGCAAGTTAAGGGTAGTTCGCGCGGGTTAAGGTGGTTGAGATGTTTTTGGAGTCTCTAACGCTCCAACACGCGCAAGTTAAGTTTTAACTTGCACGAGTCACTTCCAAAACCATATTTTTGCTTCTTTCTTTACTTTTTTGGATGGTTGAAGTGTTTTAATGCATATATCTTTGCTCTATCAATGAGCAAATATTCTTGGGTTGTCTAAACAACTATCATGGATCTAAATTGAGATTAAATTGAGATGTTTTGACTTCTACAAGTTATGTAATGAATGATAACAGGTAGAGACTTACCAATAAATGTCAGTAAGACATGTGGTTTCGTTCGAAATGTGGATACGCGGGTCAGAAGCATATGAGGAACTACAGGATGAGATGATGTTCGTAGTAAACATGATTATTCAATTGATGAAAACTCCATATTCTTCTCTTTGAATGATGATGATTTGATGCGATTAATAAAAAATGAAAAATATGATGAAAGGGAGAAGATGTGGAGGTTCCGCAACGAATTTTATTTTGAATGATAACCAAGGGCATCACGATGCTCTGAGAGGTTTATTTATGTTTGGTAGGCATTTTATGGCAAGGTCTTTATATGATTATTGATACCCAAGACGGACTTGGGAAGAAAGCCCTTGAAACACTTGTCAATACCATGAAAATTCGCACACGGAATAATGTTAATGATGAAACCACCAAGTGAGGAGTTGCGGCGAGATGAACCCTAACCTGTGATGGAAGAGGGGTGACATTACGTAGGTACGCAATGGAATATGAGAGCGCGTATAACTCGCTTGGGGAAAAGGTTTATTGAGTTTTGATATTCTGAGGGCAGATGATTCATGTAACCAGCTCGGCATCCCCAACAAAGCTTCATATTTGTCAGACTAATGGAACACTTCCGGTATTGTACCACCTAGAATATTGTTGCCTCAGACGTCACCCAACAATTTGAAGTGTAAAGACCTTGAGATAGTGAATCTAAGGCACAGACACGTAAATGAAACTTGAGTGATAGATTGGAAGTTGTAGGATGAGTGTTGAGTGACTATTAGAGCAACGCTTATTTTTCGGGTTCTAGGCCTGATGTTTGTATTCGTTTGTTGTTGTGGGGACTCACCCAATACTCATGACAAATGATAGATATTGATCGGGTTGGTGGACCCAACATTAAGGTTAGTGACCATTTCAGATGTGGACTATTGAACCCACGATAAGCTCTTTGAGGAGGTTCTTGTTGTTCCACCGACGACATCGGTAGATGCAGATGTTGAGGATGATACGTCAATGGAGTCATTCGCCCGAGGTTATTCACCATTTTGGAAGTAGAGTTCATTTGTAATACATATATACAACTAGTTGGTCAATTATTAGAATTTCTCTAAAATAGGCTTTATTCCATTCTTTTGTATTCTGTGAGATGGGTAGCCTACTTTTGTTGGTATGTACATAGATGTAATTAACTATCTATTTCAATCTAATATTCTTTCATATATAGGTTGTATATCTTTCGATTTTTTTGAGCTCATGTACTTAGTATTTCAGTTGGAAGCAACTGAGATAATTTTAACAAATAAAAACTTACACTATTATTCATCACTCTATTTATTTCACAATACTCATATTACTATGATTATTATTTCAGTCTAATTAATATCTCTTAAATGATAACTTAATTTTGTTAACATGGTTATAAAGTTTTAATTGATAAACGATATTGCCTTATTTGTAAAATGTCAGGTTGAGACTTTTGTTCAATGATTTACGTTGGAATATTAGTGAACACAGGCTATTTGATAATGTCGCTAAAAGAAAGTATCGGGTTTTATCCAATTGATTTTGCGAACCTAATTTATTCGATTTACTCTTTTGTCCATATCTTAAAAAAAAATTTCTGCAAAAATTATCAAAATTGATCTCAAAATTTATTTCTGCAATTTATTTCAAAAATGAAGAAATTTTGTCCTGAAATCCTTGCACTTCTTTTAATTAAGAAAAAGGGGTCTTACAGATCATCCTGGAAAAAAAAAGAAGTCTATATCCATCCTTGTTCCTCCCAGTGATCTATATCAGAAATATATTGTGGCTTTTGTTCAAATTTATTGTAAAGTCCTTTGAATTTCGTGGTCAGAACAAAATCCTGTAGCCACATGTTCTCCCAAAATTGTATGTTTCCTTCATTACCTAGTTTTCTTCATAGATTTTGTGCAAACCATACCTAGTTATCCTCTATAACCCGCAAATTTTCATATATGTCTCCACCGTACCGAAGTTTTGGATAGCCTTTGGACTTTAGTCCTTCTGTGAACTCAAAACCATACCTTGCTTGAAGTACTCTCACCCATAGACTTTTTTCTTTTTCAGCATTCACCATCTCCATCTATATACTATAACTATGTTAAACTACTCCACATTCTTGATTGCTAGACCTCCATCCTTATTTGGTTTACATATATCTTCATATTTACCCATGCTAGCTTCTTCCCCTCGTCTTTGGTTTGCATATACGTCCATCAAAACTAAGTTGTATAACTTTCCAAAGGGCAACTTTATTTCTTGTCTTTGTCACCACATTATTTGACAATTAAGAACACACGAGAATACATTGATTGTCAGAAATCCAAACATCCACGCAAACATCCACGCAAACCTCGTGTGTGAGGGGTATGTCAGAAATCTCGCATCATTCAGAGATATGGTTTGTCACATGTATATAAATGGAGAACAATCGTTACCTTATGAACCCAGCTTTATAAGATTGATTTAGATTCATCACCCACATTTCAATCTAATTAATTATTTATCAAAATAATTAGAAAGCCCAAAGACAATTAAAATATTTCAATCTCAATTATAATCAATTATGTAGAGTCCCGTTTATTTTCTCCTAAGAAAAGATTAAAAAAATGGATTTTTAAAAATAATCGAACTGGATTTACAAATATTTATATATATTTGGAACTATATTATTATTTTGTTCCTAAAAAGATGTGAGTTGTACAGTTTAAAATTAAAAAACATAAAAATAATAAAATAGTATTTAAAATTACAATATATTTATAGTTTAGTTTTTAGAAGACATTTATCGCCATCTAATCTCTAAATTATATTACTTATTATTATTTTAATTTTTAATTCATGACAATCAAAAGAAGCTTATTTCGCTATATCAGCATCGGAAATAAGTGGACTTAGGTAATTAAGTTTACTGAAATGGTAAAATTGACTCGACTTCGAACATGATTCCATGTAAACCAGTTGTTTCAATTTGTATAGAAATTTTTATTATATTTGTTACTTAATTCAATTTAAAATTATTAATTACTTTAATTCTATGAAATATGGTATTGATATCTCCTAAAAATTTCATGAGATTATATAGATTCATTTTTACTTTTTAATATCTACAATATATAATCTATCTTATAATCTACAATATATAATCTACAATATATTATAAATATTTTTAAATAATTAAAAGCATTAATATATGCATAATGAGTATCAATATAATATTTTTAAGAAATTATAGTAAGGGTTAAAGAAAGCAGGAAAACTTTATATAATTTTACCATATTCTCGTAATTCAGTCTTTTACGTATTCTTATCTATTAATTTATTTTGTACAAAAATAAAATTGATATAAAATTAACTAAAAACTAATTGTAGGAATTATTAATATATGCTGAAATTCGTGGCAAGAGAAATATACTGGCGGAGGATATATTAAAACAAAAATTATAGTTGAGACACATTAAAAAAAAAAAAAAAAGAGTTCATAGTTGAGGTTACGGTTGTAATTTTATCACAATCCTTAATATTGCAAGGAAATTACTGTCCATGCTACTGCATATTCACAATCAAACATTTATCACTGCTAACTATTGTAATCTATATTAATTGAAGTATTAAGGATATATTAATTAAATTATGCACCTCAATCAAATATCTCCAGGGATTAAATTTTGATTAGTTAGATATAAAATAGGTTATGTTAAGAAGGGAATAATTATTATTTATATTTAAGATTCTTTAAAATTTTATCACTACTTTATGCAATTTCCAAATCTTATCAAATAATACCATGGCCAAAAAGTATATGTTAATTTATCAAAAAAAAAAACATGATATTCGTCTTTACATATTTTTATATTTTCAATTTATTAATTGCATTACAAGTTTAAAGAAGAAAATAAAAACAAGTGAGAACCGCATATTTATAAGATTATATATATATATATATATATATATATATATATATATATATATATATATATATCAGAAAAGAAATAGAGTACGAGTATTCACAAGTTTCACATGCTAAAATAAATAAATAAACTCCCTTTAACAAAAATTGGTATACAAATTTAAACCAATAACTTTGCTAATAAATTATTTTCACCATGCGACAAGGATAGTTTGAAAGTTTGAGCAAAACATATAATGAATAATCCAATCCAGTGCCTAATCTCATTAATTATTCGATTAACACCAATGTGATTTATTTAAATATAAAATAGATTATGTTGAGAAAAAAAATACTCATGTATATTTAAAATTCACAACTATTGACAATACATATATCAATACTATTAGAAGAAGAAAAACTTGATGTATCATTCATCTAATCTAATTAAGTCTTATGTAAAATGTTATTAATTTGAAAATAAAAACACCACCTCTCTCTCTCCTTTTTATTTTGCTGATTGTTAATTAGAGAATTAATTAAACATTAGGTAATGGAGAAACTTCATGTTGTGTGCATCCCATACCTAGCACAAGGCCACATTGTTAAGAAAGATGAAGATACCTGGTGAAAAAATTATACATAAAACTCTGGAAGAGAAGGAAAATAAATTTTTAATGTAGAAATTCTAAATAAGAGGAATAAAAAGGAATAAAAACTACGTGACCTACTCTAGAAAAATATTTATTTTGTTAAAGAATATAACAAAAAAATTACCATACGTAGAAAACACATTGAAAACACTACCTAAAATCTAAATACACTAGTTATATAAATTTAAGATGGGATGAGTTAATAGAACTTATCAATCTCTTTAATACAAGTGTTTTGCTCATTTCTTTTTATAAAACAGGTTGACGTGAGACTTTGAATTAATAAAATACATAGCGTATCCTTATAACATAATCCTCTTATTTGTCTTTATTATTCTTTGAAACATGAGACTTTGATTAAATCTCAACACAAATAAACCCAATGCTCAAATTAGCAATTCTACTTCATCCTATAGGTTTCCACTGCACGTAACATTTGTTAACAGAGAGTATAACTACAATGCCTCCTTAAATCAATAGGTATCTATTATTGTGGCCGATTATCATCAAGAAAATCTAACCCACAAAAGAATTAGTACTAAAACGCGTAACACCCCAAGATATATAAGTCCTTTCCTTATTGAACGGTTTAGAATAGGAACACAAAACTAATACACGGATAAGACAAAACTCATGTATTTATGTACTAAAAACACCATCATTTATATAGATTCATAGCTAGAAGGTGGTCAGGTACGAGAAAAAAAAAATATGACTATTATAAGGATTGAATAAAAGTAAATTATCACAGTTGGTAAAGACCAAATTAAACGAGTTTACAGTCATTTTTATTGAAATATTAAATCCAACAAAAATTTACAATAATTTTAAATAAATAAAAATAAAAAAATTTAAAAAATCACAACACTAATTCCCTCATCAGTGTCCCATCATTTCAATTTGTTACACTGTACCTGATGGTTTTCCTGATGACCCCAATGTTGATGCCACACAAGACATAGCTTCCCTATATACGTGAGTTTACTTCGAAGGACTTACTTAAATCCATTCAAAAACCTCATTTCAAAACTCAATAGTGCCTTAGATGCCCCTCATGTGACTTACATTCAGACAGTGCCATGTACTTCACTTTGGATGCTGCCCAAGAATTAGGCATCCCTGAAGTGCATGTGGCTACATGTGTTACATGCAATATCCTCAGCATATTCAAATGGGTTTGATACCACTCAAAGGTACTTGATTTGATTTACTATGTATGAAAATATTTACCCATTTGGAGTGCTCATTATGCTGAAAAAACAAATTAAGATTAAGTATTTTTTATATAATGTAATTTAGTGTTCTTTTATTTTCCATTCTAGTAAAGGTTTTCCTTTTTTTTTATTTATTTTGGAATAGTTCATAATTTTTTAATATTTAATTTCTAGTTATTCTCATTAATAATCAATAAAAAAATGTTTAAAATGATGTCACAGTAGCAATAATATCATATAATTGTCTTATTAGAGGTAAAAAGCTTTAAAAAAATTAAAATGTAAAAAAGAATTTATAGAGATAGAAAATAAAAAAATAGATAAAAAATAACGTCATCTCATACTGATGTAATATCATAATAATAAAATTATTAATGTTTTTATGATAGTTATTCACAACAAGGATAAAATAGAATGTTTGAAAAGGTTTAATTTATACTTTGAAAATTTGACCGTCGACATCAAAATTAATAATTTTCTTTCTTATCGTTACGTTGATCAGAACAATCATCAAAAGTTAGAAATGTTCTTTAATTTTTCTTTTAAGTGAAAATTCAGTTTAGTCTTCTAAAAATTTAAGTGCTATTATCTAGTTAGTCTTTTACGTTATATGTTGATAGTGGTAGAAAATAGAGAGGAATGGGATGGATTTAAAATGTTGGATAATCTACTATAGAATGGAGCAAATATTTCATTCTATTGTTAAACCAAAAAATTATAATTTCTTTTAATTCTTAGATTACTTTATTACTTCGAAAGAAGAAAAAGGCAACGAAAAATATAAAAGAAGAAGGAAAGCGGAAAGAAAATAAGAAAAAGATAACAATAACTTTTTATACGAATTCTAAAATATTAAATTAGTAATCAAAGAAACTAGAAACTCCACCTCTCCATGTACACAAAACCAGACGGGAAGGAAAATCAAGGAAAGAGTGAAATGGAAATCATTATATCTTACAACTTTACTTCGCTAACAACTGTAATACGCAGTCAATTAGTTAATTATCACATAGAATATATACGTATTTTTCTCTCTTCACATTATATATATATATATATATATATATATATATATATATATATATATATATACGTATTTCTCTCTTTACATTTTATAACTGGTTATTTATGAATTTCAGTTGTCTACCGAACATTTTTTTACATTTTATGGGGTGTCATCAAGTTCCATCCCTTTCCCCCTACATGTATATTATATATTATGAATCACTCAAATAGTAAAGTGTTTTATTTATGTATATTTAAATTAAAATAGTTATTTTTGGATGTTCTTTTAAATTATGTTTGAATTAGTAGTATTGGGTGGAATAAAATGAGATGGAATGGATGATCTATTTGGACTTTTACTTTGATGGCTGAACGATTTTATATAATTTTATATATTTATGAACTAATTTTGTTAATTTTATTTTTAACAGAATTAGATTGAAATTTGGTGTATTCTTTCAAATTTGTCAACAAAATAGGGTTTAAGCTAAAATTGAAATGACCTTGGCTATGATATATAAATGATATAGAAAAATATCTATATATGTCATTTTCATGAAAAATTGAAAAAAAAAATATAATTTACGCAATAATGGATAGTCAGGGCGCACAAGTCGACTATGACTTAGTCTACCTGATAATTGATGTATATTTACAACTGCCACAAGTCAACTATGACTTAGTCTACCTGATAATTGATGTATAGTCACAATTAAAATACTATAACCCCTAGTAGTACAAATTATACTGAGAATGAAAAATTTAATAAAAATGAATCTACTTTCGTAATATATATAGCTTATAAAATTATATCAATCATTTTTATTACAGCCAGAAATTTTTAAAAAAATCAAGATTATTAAAAAAAATTTATTCTATTGTATCCCAAAATACTCTAAATAATCTTCCTTTAATTTCCATGCAAAATTAAATTTTAAAAGAACTTAATTAACGACAAATTATTAATGATTTTGCTGTGTAAGAAACGCAAGAATGACGAATTCTTAAATAATGACAACAACATTATTTTTATTAATGTAGCCGTGGCATTAAAACAGTGAGGGGTTAGCACTTCTTAAGTTGCGAATTTATCACTACTTGGGTTAGAGAATTGACTGCACATAGTGAACTCTTCAAAGTTATCGAACCACTAGGGGTTAGCATTTGCAACATGCTCACGGTGTTGAAACATGCAAGAACCTGTCAAGTTAAGGGATTGAATAAAAAAAAGAGGCCCTTCAATTGTTTAGCTGAAACTTTTTTGGAGGAAATTCTCTTTCTGGACATTTCAAAGAGAGTTGAAATTTATGTATTGCAATGGCCTACCATTCGGATTTGTTTGGTAAAACAACGTTGGAATGTAAATCAACATTAGGTGGTTAAACATTTATGTTTTCTTTTAATCTTAATGATTGAGTCAACTGAGCATTTGATGATATGTTATTCACATTTTTTTTAGATAAAAAATATTTGATGAGACCCACAAACAGTCGTCACAACCAATAGAAGGAGATAACGTAATTGTCCTTGTTTTCTCTCAAGTGAATATAAGGATGTGCATATACCATGTCATATACCATTGACTTCACCTTATTTTAACATATTTTTATCAGAAAAAACAAAATTTTCACAAGTTTGAACATGTTCGTTTCTCTCCGTGTAACTATCCGACTTCACTTTTTTCTTTAACTCAATTATTGCTTGCTAAAACTTCTGAAGAAACATCGCCACGAAACCTTGGCTATGGAAACAACCTTATCCTCCTATTCTATTGCCTATGAATGGACATATGATGTTTTCCTAAGTTTCCGTGGCGAGGATACTCGCACCGGATTTACCGGAAATCTTTACCATGGTCTCTGTGAAAAGGGAGTCAAGACCTTTATGGATGATCAAGATCTAGAGAAGGGGGAAGAAATCACACCAGCTTTAATGAAGGCAATTCAAGAATCTAGGATTGCCATTGTGATATTTTCAGAAAACTATGCATCATCAGCCTTTTGTTTACAAGAACTTGTTAAGATCATAGAGTGCTTAAAACATGAGGGCAGGTCGATTTGGCCTGTTTTTTACAAAGTGGATCCATCTGATTTGCGCCATCACAAAGGAAGATATGCAGAAGCACTAGTCAAACATGAAACAAGAATCAGTGACAAGGAGAAGGTGAAAAAATGGAAGTTAGCTTTGCAAGAAGCTGCAAGTCTATCCGGTTGGCATTACAAACAAGGGTATGCAAATCACAATTCTTTTTCTATCAACATTATTAATTTTTCTGTATTATATAACATTCAATGAGTGATATCATTCAAACTTTTGCACTTAGAAGGTATGAACATGAACTCATTCAAGTGATCACTCAAGAGGTCTCCAAAAGGATCAACCGCAGCCCTTTATAAGTTGCTGATTACCCAGTTGGCTTAGAGTCTCGGGTGCGAAAGGTAATGTCACTTCTTGACGTTGAGTCAAATGATGGAGTCCACATGGTAGGGATTTATGGAATAGGTGGAATTGGAAAGACAACACTCGCATGTGCAGTTTACAATTCTATAGCTGATCAATTTGAAGGTCACTCTTTTGCTGCTGACGTTAGAGAAAGTTCAGTAAAGCGTGAGCTGGTACAACTTCAAGAGACACTTCTCTCTGATATTTTAGGGGAGAAAGACATTAAGTTGGTGAATGTAAGGAAAGGAATTCCAATAATTAAAAGAAGGCTCTGTAAAAAGAAAATTCTCTTGATTTTAGATGATGTTGACAAATTGGAGCAATTGAAAGTACTTGCTGGTGGACATGATTGGTTTGGTTCTGGCAGCAGAATTATCATAACAACTAGAGATACACACCTGCTTCGTGTACTTGGTGTTGAAAGAAGCCCTTGAATTGTTCGGATGGAATGCTTTTGGAAGAAAAGAAGTTAATCCTAATTATCTGGACATTTCAGAGAGAGTAATACTGCATTCTAATGGTCTTCCATTATCTCTGATAATAATAGGTTCTGATTTATATGACAAAACTGAGTTGCAATGGAAGTCAGCATTAGATTCATATGAAAGAATTCCTCATGAAGATATTCAAAAAATCCTAAGAGTAAGTTACGATGGATTAAAGGAATTGGAAAAAGAAGTCTTTCTAGACATTGCTTGCTTCTTTAAAGGATATAATCTGAGAGATGTGATTAACATCTTACATAGTGGTCGTGGCTACACCCCAGAGTATGCTATCCAGGTGTTGATTGATAAGTGTCTAATTAAAATTGTTCACTTCTGTGTGAGAATCCACAATCTGGTTGAGGATATGGGTAGAGAAATTGTGCGGAAGGAATCACCCTTAAAGCCTGGTGAACGCAGTAGATTATGGTTCTCTGAAGATACTCTTCATGTTTTCAAAGAGAAAAAGGTATGGGCGCTCATGTTTCTTTGATCCTTCATTTTTAGTGAAATACCTAACTGTTTCTGCTTAGATAAATATGCTTTATCAATGCTTAGGCTTTGTAATTTGTAAATTTATCCTAATTTAGTTCTTTTGGCTTGAAGGGATCTGATAAAACTGAGATCATCATGCTACACATGCCAAAAGATGAAGATTTGCAATGGGATGGAACCGCATTGAAGAAGATGGAAAACCTTAAAATACTGGTGGTAAAAAATGCAGTCTTTTCTAGAGGACCAAGTGTTCTCCCAAAAAGTTTAAGAGTGTTAAAGTGGTCTGGATATCCTGAGTCATCACTGCCTGCAGATTTCGATCCAGAGGAACTTACTATATTGGACTTGTGTCTGAGTTTCTTTACATTCAAGAATCAATTGATCAGGGTATACATAGCTAACTAAATTTATGTTTAGTTAGTCTTGAATATTAATAAGTCTTTTTGATTGTTATGAATTTATTTTATTTTGCATTTTGCAGAAATTTAAGTCTTTGACAGAAATGAAGTTAGGTGGTTGCAAATTACTAAAAGAAGTACCTGACATGTCTGCAACACCAAACTTGAAGATACTAGACCTTCATAATTGCAAAAATTTAGTTGTAGTTCATGATTCCATTGGATTCCTAGATAAACTTGAATATTTGAACCTTGACAATTGCACCAACCTTAGGGTTCTTCCTCATGGCATCAACTTAACTTCTCTTGAAGCTATGTGCCTTATGAATTGCACAAGCTAATGAGTTTTCCAGAAATTTTAGGGAAGATGGAAAAGATAACGTACCTAGATTTGAGTTATAGTGCCATAAGGGAGTTGCCTTTTTCAGTTGGAAATCTTACTGGCCTTACATTTCTGAATCTGGAGAGATGCAATGGGCTACTAGAACTACCGAGTAGTATTTTTATGCTGCCAAAACTGGAGCACTTGTACGCCGAGTATTGTGAGGGTCTTACACAAATACAGAATGGAAATAGTCAGTGTTGAAAGTTTTACAAATTTCTAGAAAAAGAAACAACTAGATCCTTGTAAAAGAAAAATCTAGAAAAAACTAAAAACAAAGAAGATAGTCTAGAATGTTCCTAGGTAGATAAATCCAGGAAAATCTAGAATACTCCTAGACTAGAAAAATCTAGAAAGGACTACTACCTACCATGGAAGCCTATAAATAGGCAATTGTATCACCAATTGAGAATGTAGAGAAAATCCAATCAAGTTCTACTTCTCAAGATCAGAGCTACACGGCTAATCACTATTCTACCTTTTCCTATTACATCTAAGATCTTCCTTCAACATCACATACTTACTATCACACTATAAATCATCCCAACTTCTATCTATATCTACCCAAAAATATTATCAATGGCATCAGAGCTACGTTCGATCATACATTGGGCGTAGTTAAACTATTCATCTATTGTTCCCAAATATTCCCAAGTACTTCTCAACATTTTCCTTGTTCTTTTTAACCTGCTCCTATATTTTTCTAAGCTATGGCTAACACCTCACAACCCTCATCTATCAGTGTCCCTATTTTTAATGGCGAAAACTATGATTTTTGGAGCGTAAAAATGAAGACATATTTTTGCTCCCTAGATTTGTGGGATATTGTAGAAGAAGGATTTATTACTCCTGCAGAAACTACAACTCTTAATGCAACTCAAAGAAAAGAGTTGAAAGAGAATAAACAGAAAGATTCCAAGGCGTTATTCACTCTACAACAAGCGGTGTTTGACGCAATATTTCCAAGAATAATAGGAGCTACAAGTGCAAAGGAAGCATGGGCTACACTACAGGAGGAGTTCCAAGGAAGCGACAAGGTACGTGTTGTTAAACTTCAGACTCTGAGACGAGATTTTGAACTATTGAAGATGAAAGAGTCTGAAACGGTCAAAGATTATTATTCTAGAATTAAGGAAATCGTAAATCAAATGAGAGCCTTAGGGGAAACTATTCTTGATAAGAGAATTGTCGAGAAAATTTTAATTACTATTACCCCAAAGTTTGACCCGATCGTGACAACGATTGAGCAAACCAAAGACCTGTCTACTCTATCCGTGACAGAATTAATGGGCTCTCTTGAGGCATTTGAGCAAAGATTGTATAGGCGTGATGAAGATACACTTGAAAATGCCTTTCAATCTAAGCTCAAATTTCGACCTCAAAATAAAGGTGATGGAGGAAAGAAAAATTATGGAGAAACTTCTAGAACAAGGGAATCTTCTAGAAATTTCTTCAAGAACCATCAAGATAGAAATCCTCCATGCAACATTTGCAAAAAGTCCGGTCACGCGGATAAAGATTGTTGGTTCCGTGAAAGGTCACAATGCAACTATTGCAAGAAGTTTGGACATATAGAGAAAAATTGTCGCAACAAAAATAAACATCAGCAAACTTTGTCGAAGAGCATAATGACGAACATCAACTTTTCTATGCTACCCAACATTCAGCCAACAAAGGCAGTCCCAAATAAGATCCCAATTGAAGCGTGGAGCGGGAAGAAGCCATCAGCAAAGCACCTAAGAGTATTTGGATCTATATGCTACATCCATGTTCCAGAAATGAAGAGACACAAACTAGAAGACAAGACAGTTCGTGGAATCTTCTTAGGATATAGCATGCAGTCTAAAGGCTACCGTGTCTACAACTTGCAAACTAAGAAGCTGACAATCAGCCGAGATGTTGAAGTTAATGAGAATGCTGCTTGGAACTGGGAAGAAGAAAAGGTGGAGCAAAAGATCCTATATCAATGCAACTACCTCAAGGAGAAGTAGAAGAAGCAGTAGAAGACCCAGGTGAGCCTTCTTCACCAGACTCTACTCCGAGACGAGAAATATTATTGGCAGATATATACGAGTCTTGCAATTTAGCAATACTTGAACCTGAAAGCTTTGAAGCAGCATCAAATCAGGAAGTATGGGTCAAGGCAATGGAAGAAGAGATACAAATGATTGAGAAAAATAACACATGGGAGTTAGTTGATCTTCCACATGGAAAAGACATTATTGGGGTTAAGTGGGTCTACAAGACAAAGCTCAACCCTGATGGAACCATACAAAAACATAAAGCAAGACTAGTAGCAAAGGGTTACTCACAAAAACCCGGGATTGACTACAACGAGACATTTGCTCCAGTTGCTCGTCTAGATACGATAAGAGCTCTAACAGCTCTTGCGGCACAAAAAGGTTGGAGCATCTATCAACTAGATGTTAAATCAGCATTCCTCAATGGTGTGCTTGAAGAAGAGATATATGTAGAGCAACCACAAGGGTTCATGTGCGAAGGCAAAGAAAACAAAGTATTAAGACTGAAAAAAGCACTCTACGGCTTGAAGCAAGCACCTCGAGCATGGTATAGCAGAATTGATCAGTACTTCGTTGATCGAGGATTTAGGAGGAGCAAGAGTGAGCCTACACTTTACATCAAGACCCAAGGTCAGTATGATACTCCCATAGTCTCCCTATATGTTGATGATCTTATATATACGGGAACCAATACAAATATGATGGTGGAGTTCAAAGAAGACATGATGAAGTCCTTCGAGATGACTGACCTAGACTTGATGAGTTACTTTCTCGGCATAGAGGTAAATCAAAGAAATGATGGAGTATTTATCTCACAAAAGAAATACACAGAAGGCTTACTCAAGAAGTTCAAGATGTACGGCTGCAAGCCTGTCACTACTCCACTAGTAACAAATGAAAAGCTACAAAAGGATGATGGAGCACCAGAAGCCGATGCATCACGCTACAGAAGCTTAATTGGAAGCTTGCTATATCTAACAGCTACACGACCGAATATCATGTACGCTACTAGTCTCTTATCAAGATTCATGCAGAGCCCAAGTCAAATACATCATGGAGCAGGAAAAAGAATTCTAAGATATCTACAAGGAACAAAAGAATTTGGCATATGGTACATTATCACAGCCAACTCAAGGTTGCTCGGCTATACTGACAGTGATTGGGCAGGTTCGGTGGATGACATGAAGAGCACCTCCGACTATGCTTTTTCACTTGGTTCAGGATTTTTCTCTTGGGCATCAAAAAAGCAAGCAACAGTTACACAATCAACAGCGGAAGCAGAGTATGTAGCACTTGCAGAAGCAACAAGTCAAGCTATATGGCTACGGAGAATACTACATGATATGGGCGAAAATCAGAATGGGCCTACTACAATTCACTGTGACAACAAATCAGCTATTGCAATAGCAAAGAATCCAGTGCATCACAACAGAACAAAACATATAGCAATGAAGTATCATTTCATTAGAGAAGCAGAGGCAACTAAGGAGATCAAGCTTGAATATTGCAGGACAGAAGAACAAGTAGCAGATATATTCACGAAGGCATTACCAAGACCAAGATTCGAAGAATTGCGCACAATGCTTGGAGTTAGAGAAATTTTTATCAAGGAGGAGTGTTGAAAGTTCTACAAATTTCTAGAAAAAGAAACAACTAGATCCTTGTAAAAGAAAAATCTAGAAAAAACTAAAAACAAAGAAGATAGTCTAGAATGTTCCTAGGTAGATAAATCTAGAATATTAAGATTTAGGAAAATCTAGAATATTCTTAGACTAGAAAAATCTAGGTAGATAAATCCAGGAAAATCTAGAATACTCCTAGACTAGAAAAATCTAGAAAGGACTACTACCTACCATGGAAGCCTATAAATAGACAATTGTATCACCAATTGAGAATGTAAAGGAAATCTAATCAAGTTCTACTTCTCAAGATCAGAGCTACACGGCTAATCACTATTCTACCTTTTCCTATTACATCTAAGATCTTCCTTCAACATCACATACTTACTATCACACTATAAATCATCCCAACTTCTATCTATATCTACCCAAAATATTTTCAGTCAGAATCAAGAAAAAATGACTTCAAGTAACGGGATGGCTAGTTTTAACTATGGTTATCTGACAGATAAATTTCTTGCTACAATTTTTCCATGCTTACACAATGTGACAGACTTATTCCTTGATTACAACAGCAATATCACCATACTTCCATTATCCATCAGTACCTGTCTCTCCTTGACAAGACTTCCATACTTCGAGAAATCCGAGGCCTGCCACCAGACATAGAATATTTTTCTGCTATCAATTGGACATCCTTGACTTCTGAGTCCACGGGAATATTACTGAATCAGGTATCTTATCTATATTTTGAATTTTTTTCATATTTTTAATTTCATTAGCACGGGTTCATCCCTGTGTTTCTGGTTTCGAAACAAATTCCTTGCAATTACTCTCTGTGTTAATGGATTTGTTGGTAAATCCATTCGCTGTGACTCAGCATTGATCATTAATGGTATGCCAGAATTCCCACAGTTTTTTTATCTATTTTTACAGAGTATTCAGCATCAGACACTGATTAACTTTGTGATCGAATATAATCAAAATCTCACATATTGCAGAGGACTTGGTTTCGGGGAAGATGATTGACTTGGGAAGACAGCGTAGTGACCTATATTACATGCATCCATTAAAAAATAAATCAACTATATTCCAAGTTTCTTAGTCGTCAGATCTACGACATTTACGCTTAGGTCATTCCTCACTTTCTTGTTTTAAATTATTGTCATATTTACTTCCTCGTGATTATAAACAATTAACGAACAATTGTACTATTTGTCCAAAAGCAAAGCAGACACGTTTACCTTTTCTAAAAAGATCAATAATAACATAATTTATTTTTTCACTTTTACATTGCGATGTCTAGGGTCCTCATAAAATCCCTACTCACACTGGTTTGCGCTATTTTCTCATCATTGTAGATGATTTCTAACGTTGTACATGGATTTTTCTCATGCATCATAAATCAAAGACACAAACTTTATTAACCAATTTTGTGCAGTTTGTCAAAACTCAATTTCAAACAAATGTTCAAATCATCAGAGTAGATAATGACACAAGAGTTTATTCTCATTAGCACTTTTCTTCAAAATAAAGGAATTGAACTCCAACATTCTTGCATTTATACTCTGCAACTAAACAGAGTTGTAGAACAAAAGCATCAACATATTTTAAATGTTGCCCGTTCTCTCATGTTTCAATCAAATGTTCCACTTAAATTATGAAAAAATGTGTTTTAACGATAGTTTACCTAATAAATAGTATCATCGTGTCTTTGCCACCCAATAAGTCGTCATTCAATGTACTATATAACCGGCCTCCTTCCTTTGCACATTTTTAATTGCGAATGTTACGTGAACAATACTCATCTTAAAAAAAATTTAATCCTAAAGCCTCTATTTGTGTTTTCATTGGGTACCCAGATAGACAAAAGGGATATAAAATTTTTGACTTTTCCACCAAGAAAGTCTTTGTTAGCTGAGAAGTTTAATCATTTTTAAATACTTAAATATTTAAAATAATTTTAATGTAAGAGAGGTGCGATCATGTAGCGGGGAGGAACGTGAAAATTGAAATCCTTACATTTTAGGTAAAATTTTAAATTCTTCAATTTTAAACAATTAAAATTCTTTTTTAAAATGACATGATTTCATATTCTTCTAAATACTTTATTCAAACAAGTCAATTAATAAAATGGTAATTCAATTTCACAGAATAAATAAATTACTCTGTGAAATTGACTCATAGAAATAGAAGGTTAACATATATTTGAAACTATATTATTATTTTGTTCCTGAAAAGGACATGAGTAGTACAGTTTAAAATTAGATAATAAAAAATTATAAAATAATTTTTGAAAATATAAAATATTGATAGTTTAGTTTTTAAAATTCATTTATCGTCAGTTAATCTCTAAATTATATCATTTATTATTATTTTAATTTTTAATTCATGATAATAAAATAAAAATATCAATAAAGAAGCTTATTTGGCTATATCTGGATCGGAAATAAGTGGACTTCAAACATGATTCCATGTAAACAAGTTTACCGACATGGTAAAAATTGAGTCGCCTTCAAACATGATTCCATGTAAACAAGTTGTTTCAATTTGTATAGAAATTTTTATTAAATTTGTTATTCCATACAAAGTCACAACCACAAAACATACTAAGAAATTGATACCAATTGTTAAGAACAAAGCCATAATAAAAAAAGAGAATAAGGAAGAGAGAAAAAGAGACTCAAAGATTTAACGCGGTTCCGCAAATTGCTTATGTCCACGAACACACAATATGTATTGTCTTTGTTGTGCACATAGAAGCTTTACAAAAAGTTGTTTATATAGAGACGTAAGAGAAATCCCTCTCATCATTTACATGATGTGAAACTAAAATCAAACTATAAACTCCTAACAATAATTGTTAAGAACAAATCCATAATAAGAGAAGAGAATAAGGAAGAGAGAAAATGAGACTAAAAAATTTAACGTGGTTTGACAAATTGTCTACGTCCATGGACACACAATATGTATTATCTTTGTTGTGCACATAGAAGTTTTACAAAGAGTTGTTTATATAGAGACATAAGAGAAATCCCTCTCATCGTTTACATGATATTGGGCTAAAATCAAACTACAAACTCTTAACAATCTCTCACTTGGAGTTTGATTTACATCACCACTTAGTGTAATGCCTTCATTGTCAATTATTCTTTTGTTCTTGAAGGTCTCATGCGAACCTTTAAGAAGATTCTTCAACCATATCATCTCCTTGATGCTTCTCAAATGTGACTCCATTGAGTGGTTTCCTGCACACTTGTCCACTAATGAGTCTGATGGGTTTGCCCTGTCCACTAGGCTCACTACACTAACAGGTCTTTTGCCCTGTCCACTATGTTCACTGCACTAACGGGTCTTCTGCCCTGTCCACTATGCTCTCACTACACTAACGGGTCTTCTACCCTGTTCATTGTGCTCTCATTGCACTAACGAGTCTTCTGCAGGAATGTTCCCACTGCTTCTCTTATACCAATGTCATTTTTTACATTCCTCCCTCAAAAAAAGGACCACTAAAGTTCCTCTCGTATAGTCAATGATGGTCATTAGAGCTTCCATCACTACGACAATTCTTGAGCTTCACATTGTCGTCGATATGCCCTAGTTTTTGTATCGTCGTTCTAATAGCTCATATCAATGACACACGCAACCTAGTCAACCCTGCTAGGGAGACTTTCGATACAAGAGATCTCCATAAAGTAGGTCCACCTGACCTTCACTTAGATCCACTCCAATCTTAGAACCATAAGCTCTGATACCACTTATTGGGTAACCAAGGGAAGACTTCACACACACTTCTTCCAATGTCATTGTTCTTGCTGCTTTCTTGGTAAAGCTCCCATTGCTTCTCTACCCAAAGGACAAACCAAATCTTTTCTGATGTGAAAGATCAGACAAAGCCACAGCCACAGAGCGTAATAAGATATTGGCTCTAATACCAATTATTAAGAACAAATCAATAATAAAAGAAGAAAATAAGAAAGAGAGAGAAAATGGAGACTCGAGGAATTTAACGTGGTTCAAAAAATTACCTAAGTCCACAGGCACACAATATGTATTGCCTTTTTGTGCACATAGAAGCTTTTACAGAGAGTTGTTTATATAGAGACATAAGAGCAATCCCTTTCATCGTTTATACAATGTGAGACTAAAATCAAACTACTCTCATCGTTTATACGATATGAGACTAAAATCAAACTACATACTCCTAAAATTATGCGTAGTTGATCTCCTGGGAGCGAGGGAAGTATACCTGCAAATGCACCCCGATGGTCAAGTAAGTATATGACCGAGGTGTTAACATACATGATATGCTAAGAATAGAATGACATTAGGGTTCAATCTGAAGTAACTCCTTGCGTTCGGGTGCGTGTGTGTGTGTGTGCGTGCGTGCGTGCGTTGTGCGTGCGTGCGTGCGTGCGTGCGTGCGTGCGTGCGTGCGTGCGTTGTGCGTTGTGCGTTGTGCGTTGTGCGTGTGGGTGTGCGTTGTGCGTGTGTGTGCGTGTGTGTGTGTGTGTGTGTGCGTGTGTGTGTGTGTGTGTGTGTGTGTGTGTGTGTGCGTGTGTGTGTGTGTGTGTGGAGGAGCTATAATGTTCCTTACCAAGGCTAAGCAGACTTGAGCGATGCGACGCGACCCTGCGACTCTGATGGTGCAGTCGACGAAGGTATGAGTTTCTTCATGTGCCCAGTCCAGATAGGCTCAATGTTCAGTTTAACCTGACATTATATAACTATTCATCTCTTACACAGTACATCAAGTCCCAAACTTTGGTTCAACTCTCAATTGAGAGGCCAAGCTTAAGCCTTTTCCAGTATCGAGTCTTAACTCTCAATTGGCTTGTTGCCTGTAATCATATTTAGTTCAACCAGGAGGAGCTTGGACAGGGGTAGTCCAAGTTGAATTTTAAGAAAATGCTCGAACAATGGTTATTCTGAGTTAAATTTTAAGAAGATGCTCGAACAATGGTCAGTCTTGAGCAAAGTTTTAAGAAAATGTTCATATAGTGCTTTGTCCGAGTTAAATTTTTAGAAAATGCTCAGACATTGGTTAGTCATGAGCTAAGTTTTAAGAAAATGCTCGGATAATGGTTAGTCCGAGATAAATTTTCAAGAGAATGCTCGACAGTGGTTTTTCCGAGTTAAATTTTCAGAAAATGCTTGGATAGTTGATAGCTTGGGTTAAATTTTAAGAAGATGCTCAGATAGTGGTCAGTCCTGAGCTACGTTTTAAGAAAATGCTTAGATAGTGGTTTGTCCGAGTTAAATTTTCAGAAAATGCTCGGACAATGGTTAGTCCTGAGTTAAGTTTTAAGAAAATGCTCGGGCGGTGGTTAGTCCGAGTTAAATTTTCTGAAAATGCTCGGACAATGGTTAGTCCAGGTTAAATTTTAAGAAGATGCTCGGATATTGGTCAGTCTTGAGCTAAGTTTTAAAAAAATGCTCGAACAGAGGTTAGTTTGAGTTAAATTTTTAGAACATGCTCAGACAGTGGTTAGTCCTGAGCTAAGTTTTAAGAAAGTACTCGGTTAATGGTTAGTTCGAGTTAAATTTTCAAAAAATGCTTGGACAGTGGTTTGTCCGTGTTAAATTTTAAGAACGTGTTCAGTCAGTGGTTAGTCTGAGTTTCAGAAAATACTCAGGAAGTGGTTAGTCTTGAGTTAAGTTTTATGAAAATACTCGAATAGTGGTTGGTCTAAGTTAAATTTTCAGAAAATGCTTGGACAATGGTTACTTCGGGTTAAAGTTTAAGAAGTTGCTCAGATAGTGGTCAATCCGAGTTAAATTTTAAGAAGTTGCTCAGACAGTGGTCAATCCGAGTTAAATTTTAAGAAGATGCTCGGACAGTGGTTAGTCCACCCAGGTTTTCATATATGTCATGGTTGTGGCGACCAACCTTTCTGGCGAGGAGGAGAGCATCCCCTAGAGCTTCTCTGTGGTCACGGTGGGCATGGATCTCGGTCTTGCTTCTAGCATTTCCGGCGGCAGATATGCGTTCACAAATTTTCCAAGACCCATCGCCCGGGGGGTCCTCTTTTCCGGGTTACGCACGAAGTCAACGCTTGAGATCGTCACTTCGCACCCCAGCTCCATAATTATGCAAGAAGTTGACGCTCACATAGTTCCTCTGCCTCTCATTGAGCGATTTTGTTTCAAAGTTATGCTCATCCTTCTTGTTACAAAGGTTGAGGCCTTGTTTTTATTATATCAAGGGCCCCACGGTGGGCGACAAATGTTCTTACCCGAAGAGAGGTTGAACATAAGGAGGGGACCTTCTTTGTACTGTTGGTAAGAGAGGAAAAGAGGGAACGAATGCCATGAAAGAGACACCATGAGTGCATAGTCGACCTCTTGGGAGCGAAGGGGGAGTGTACCTGCAAAGACACTCCGACGGTCAAGTAATCGAGGTGTTAACATACATAATATGTTAAGAATGGAATGAGATTAAGGTTCAACTGGAGTTAATTCCCTGCGTTCAGGTGCATATATATATATATATATATGTAGATGAAGGAGTTGCGTGTTGGGGGAGTTATAATACTCCTTACCAAGGTCGAGCAGGCCTGCGCGATGGACGCGACCCTGCGACGCGTCCCTGCGACTCTGAGGGTGCAGTCGGTGGAAGTATGAACTTGTCCACGTATCCAATCCGATAGTCGGGTGTTAAGCATAACCTGACATGACATGACTATTCATTTATTGGACAGTATAATATGTATTTAAGACTTTCAAAAAATTTCACTACTTTTTGCAATTTTCAAATATTATCAAATAATACCATGGCCAAAAATATGTATGTTAATTATTAAGAAAGACATGATATTTGTAAATATTTTCAATTTATTGCCTTACCGGTTTAAAGAGAAATAAAAGCAAGTTAGAACCGCTTATTATATATATATATATATATATATCAGAAAAGAAATAGAGTACAAGTATTTACAAGTTTGGTATACAAATTCCCTTTAACAAAAAAACAAATAATAAATAAATAAACTCCCTTTAACAAAAATTGGTATACAAATTTAAACCATTAACTTTGCTAATAATTTATTTTCACTATGCGACAATGATAGTTTGAAAGTTTGAGCACATCATGTAATGAATAATCCAATCCGGTGCCTAATCTCATTAATTATTCGATAAACACCAATTTGATATAAATAATGAGAGCAGTTTGTTACCCTAAATTAAACTATTCACGGATAGAATGCGTGATTTATTTAAATATAAAATAGATTATGTTGAGAAAAAAAAATACTCATGTATATTTAAAATTCACAACTATAGACCATACATATTTTGTATCAATATTATTAGAAAGAAAAAACTTTATGGATCATTCATCTAATCTAGTTAAGTCTTATGTAAAATGTTAAGTCCTTTATATTAGAGGTTTCCACAACATTTTTTTAACACAAAGTATAACTACAGATGCCTACTCAAATCAAAGAGGTCCTAATAACTGTAGTCGTCGATTGCGTGAGAAAATCTAAAACATAAAACAGTCAGTGTCTAAAATGCGTGTTTTAAAGGGTTAATTCATAATATACCTAATTTTTTAAGAATTTAATTTTTTAAGATGTAATAGCCCTTCTCAGTTCCACAGAGGCAAGAGAACAATATTACGGATGTGTATAAAAAAGGAACATAAAACAAATATAGGAAATTAGATAAAATTCATGTATTTACGTAAAAACGTGATAATTTATATAGATCAATAGATAGAATGTGGTCCAATATTACAAAACGAAAAAAAATATATAGTTATTATAAAGATTGAATAAAAATAAATTATCAGTATTTTTAAAGATCGAGTTAAATAAGTTTATAACCGTTCCCATTAGAATATGAAATTTAAAAAATTTACTATAGTGCTAAAAAAATAAAAATAAATAATAATAAAATATTTAAAAAATCACAACACTAATTCCCTCGATAGTGTCCCATCATTTTAATTTGTTACCATACCTGATGGTCTTCCTGATGACCCTAATGTTGATGCCACACAGTACATAGCTTCCCTACGTGAGTCTACTGGAATGGAAGGACTTGCTTCATTCCAATCAAAAACCTCATTTCAAAACTCAACAGTGTCTTAGATGCCCCTCATGTGACTTGCATAGTTTCGGACAGTGCCATGTATTTCACTTTGGAGGCTGCCCAAGAATTAGGTATCCCTAAAGTGCTTTTGTAGACCGCTAATGCATGTGGCTGCATGTGTTACATGCAATATCCTCAGCATATTCAAATGGGTTTGATACCACTCAAAGGTACTTGATTTGATTTGATTTACTATGTATGAAAAAATTTACTCATTTCAAGTGCTCATTATGCTAAAAAAATTAAGATTGAGTATTTTTTTATAATGTAATTTAGTGTTCTTTTATTTTCCATTCTAGCTAGGAATAGTTCATAATTTTTGTGAAATATTTGACTTTTAGTTATTCTCATTAATAATCAATAGAAAAATGTTTGAAATGAAGTCACAGTAGCAATAATATCATATAATTGTTATATTAGAGGTAAAAAAACTTAAAAAAAAATATTGTTACTATCTGTTCCAATAACAAATCAGTGGTTTAATTGAATAACTAAAAATATAGGTAAATCTTTTTTTTTCCTTTTTCTTTACTCAAGGGGGTGGGTATATGGGTAGAAGTCCATGGACTGGCCCGCGGACCCCGCCACCCGCGCGGGTTTGGACCAACTTTTTCATTTTAGGGGTATAGTCCATAAAAGCCAGCCCCGCGCAGCCCGCGGATTTTGCGGGCCAAACCTGCGGGGTCCGCAGGGCGGTCCGCAAACCCGCACTATTTTAAGGATTGAAAATTGAAACCCTAATTTAGCTTCCATCTCTCAATCTTCCTGCACATCGCACCCTCCCAGTCTCCTAATTCTAATAATAGAAAAATGATTCTTGATCATTATGGGAGATTAAAAACTAAAAAACTTTATCATAATGTGGTGTGTGAGATGATATATATGATGTTATTGAATATGATCTTCTCTATTGTTGAATATAAGAGCTTTAAAGAATTATTACGGTATTCGCATCCTTATTTTAAGGTACCATCTAAGCGTGTTGATACTATTAATGTGAACAATTTGTATGATCCTGAAAAGAAAAAACTGAAATACATGTTGAATAAGTTTGACATATGATGTGTGGATATCTTGTATTTGTGAGGGTTATGTTTCATTAACTGCACATTATGTTGATGCAAATTGGAAGTTAAATAGTTAAATGATTAATTTTTCTCATTTTTCTTTACCACATTCGGGACGTGAGATACCAAAGTTATATATGGTTTTGCGGAAGAATGGAGGATTGAGCGGAAAACTTTTTCATTAATAATGTTTCTTCTAATGATAAAATACGAGACTATTTGAATGAAAGACTTATGTTGCATTATAAGGGTTTAGTAAGTGATGGTGAATTTAAATTTGTTGTTAGAGATAATTTAAAAATTATGTTGTTGACTTATTTTATTAAAAATTTAAGAAGTAAAATAAATTATTTCTTTTAACATCTTTTTAAAATGTCAAATTTAACATTTTTTTAAATTTTTTTTAACTAGACCGTCCCGCTTACCCACCTCTAACTCCATGTCGATGGATTAAAGTAACGTAATGTTGTACTGATGTGATATCATAATAACTCCATCCCTTAATGAACAACAAATCAGAGGGGAAGGAAATGATGGAATATTTGGATGCTTCTCACCAGTCACGAGTCAAGTGAAACGCACCCCTTTCAATGTTTAGTGTTTGTTCTAGTACCTTCTCTCCATTGGTCTCATGATGGAGACTTTCTTCATCCGTTTACAATCTTATTTGTTTTCCTTGAAAAATAATAACAATAAAATCCGGAATACCCCAACAAAACACGAACCCAACCCACACCCTACATCACCCTCTTATGCTCGTAACCACCTAGCTAGAATATCTAATTGGTATATATGGCCATTAGCATAAATATATTCTGTGAAATTCCCTTAACTTCTATGAACAAATGCATTTCATTAAATAAAAGAACAGTTGCAGTTTATAAAATAAGGGTAATTCCTCTTTCGTTGTTTTTAATGTTATTGCTTAATTATTTGTTTTATTTGGCAAATGTTATGAATTCCTTTATTATTCTGGACACAACACTATAGTATTTATACATGTTTATATACATTATTGTCCATTTTCTTTAATGATACATATAATTTTGATAAATTAAAGAGTAGTCGCACATCTTTAAATGATTAGAATCATATATTAAGTTATTTAAATAAAATTAATTGTAATTAATTTTTATGATTTGATAAAAAATTTCCCATAGCAATTTTATTATATTATATAATTAATTAGATGAAATATCATTATATTTCTTAATCTACCAATGGGAATTAGAAAAGAGAATATAATTTCATAGGTTTGAATCTAATTAAGTAAATTTTTAACCCACAAGTTTTATGTCACTAGATTCATAAATAGGACATGATTTACATTGGTAAAACATGATATTTATTCTAACCTCATATTAAATAATGAACATATATAATTTTTCTCTACAGTTAATCAATGTATGAATATTTTTTATATTAAGTGTGATATTCCTGAATTAAAACCTGACAATTATAAGGTTTAGAGGGGGAGAATTCTCCTCCATTTAGACTAAATGGATATTGATTATGCCATTAGGAAAGACAAACCGGATATCGCAACTAACACTCTAGATGTCGTTGATCTTTATAAAAAGTAGGCGAGAACTAATCGGCCTCTATGTAATGTTCATAAAGACCAAAATATTCATTAGCATTTGTAGTTTCGTCGATCAACACAAAAAAGTCAAAAATCTTCTAAAGGTCATTGATGATCAATTCATAACATCAGATAAGGCCTTTGTGAGCACCCTTATAATGTAATTCTCATCCTTAAGGCTCAATGGAGTAAAAAGTGTGTGTGATCACATCATGCGCATGAGGGATATAATGCCTCAGCTAAAAACCTTGAAGGTTACCATGTCTTATTCCTTTCTGGTACATTATATTTTGTGTAATCTGTCTATACAGTATGCCTTCTTCAAAATCTTGTACAACACACATAAAGATAAACTGCCAATTTACGAGCTACTGAACATGTGTGTTCAAGAAGAAGAGAGGTTGCTTATGGAAGAGGGCAAAAGGGTAAAATTAATGGTTCATGAAAGGAAGAAAAAAGATAAAACCAAGAACAAGGGCAAGATACCTATTTAGCCAGTCATAAAGAAGGATTCCAACTGTTTCTTTTGCAAAAAAATAGGGACACACGAAGAAGGAGTTCTCAAAATTTAAGAGCTAGATGGAAAGGAAAGATACTCAACTTGCTTTTGTTTGTTATGATTCTGCTTTGACAATCCATGTTTCTAATACCTTGCAAAGTATGGATGACCTATGGAAACTAGAGGGAAATGAGAAGTAGATTTATTTAGGAGGCAAGATGAGCTCATGTGTCGAAGCTCTTGGGACATGCAATTTAGTTTTAAATAGTGGTTTCATTTTAAACTTAGAAAAGACTTTTTATGTTCCAAGTTTTCCAGGAACTTGATTTCTATATCGAGACTTGCACTATTGGGTTTTTCCTTTAACTTTTCGGATTCTAGTTTTACTTTAATTAATAAATTTGAAATTATTGGTTCTAAATTATTACTTGCTGGTCTTTACTTTATTGAATAGAAAAATTATACCACTTATAAAATGCATGTTATCGCTAGGATTAAATGATGTATTGTGAATGAAGAATCATCTATGTTATGGCACCCTAGATTCAGACACATATCTATCGAGAGAATTAAGAGATTGGTAACTAAAAGAGTACTTTGGACTTTTCTGATTTTGAGACTTGTATAGGTTGCATTAAGGGTAAGCAAACCAACAAGTCTAAGAAAGGTGCGAAGAGGAGCTCAGACATATTAGAGATCATACACATGAATATTTGTTCTCCAGACATGGATGCATGTAGTAAAAAATACTTTATTACCTTTTCACTATATATGTTGTTAAGTCAAAATGACTTAGCATCTTAATTTTGATAATTACAAGTTAGATGAATATGTCACCAGACGCAGAGGGAAAAATGATCAGATGGATCATTAATGAGTATAGACGAAAGATGCACCCTCAAACATAAGACGCACAAGATGAAGTGTTCAAAGTCATCAAGGTTCAAAGTAATTACATCAGATGAAGAACCTTCGAAGATCAAGACGGAGAGCTAAGTGGTGTTTGTAGCCTGAGGAGATTAAGTGTTTAAAGAATACCTTGATTTTAGCTTGAGGAGACTGAGGTCCAAAGAATACCTGTTTTAGCCTGAGGAGGCTAAGTGTTGAAAGAATACCTAGTTTAGCTTGTGGAGGTTGTGTTCAAAGAATACCTTGATTAGCCTGCGAAGGCTGGGTCCAAAGAATATCGGTTTAGCCTGAGAAAGCTGTGTCCAAAATATATTTGTAATTAGTCAGGAGTGGCTGGATTCAAAGAATACTCTTAGTGGAACCTTAACATTTTGCTAAGTAACTGGACGTAGTCTTAACAAACGAACAAGTATAAAAATATTACTGTCTTATTTTATTTGTTAACTAACCGGGAATAACAACTTAAACATAAGTCTTTGTTAAAATCAATTATTTGAAAGAAAAATCTTCTTGCTTCTGTCCTTGTTTTAATTAAAAGACGCAAAACGCATCGTTAGAAAAAGATTTTATTAATTAACACAATTCAAACCCCTTTCTTGTGTGTTTATATTTTACAGTTTGGTATCAGAGCTCAGCCTCTAAGGGTTGAGCGTCTGACAGCTGCTAGAAGAAATGATCTGGGATGGAGAACTCAAAGACGATGCTTATTGTAGAAGGATCCTCCAAGAACAAACCCCCATCTTTCTCTGGAGATGACTATCCTTACTAAGCGGACAGAATAAAGATGTACATTAAATCCACCCAATACAGACTTTGGAGGATAACCACTGAAGGAGACATTCCCCTAACCAAACCAGAACAGAATGGGGGAATGAAGAATACTCAATACTGGAGTTCAACAACAAGGCACGTTATGCTATAACGTGTGCTCTATCAAAGATAGAATGTAACAAGTTCTGCGCCTACAAGACAACCAAAGAACTCTGGGACGCGTTAAAGATTTCTCATGAAGGAACTGAGGATATCAAACTTAGAATAGCTGCCACCCTTCAGAGAGAATATGAAATGTTCTTCATGCAAAAAGAAGAATCCATAAACGGAATGTTTGGAAGATTCCAAACAATCCTAAATGGGCTAACTGCATTGGGCACCACCTTCACAAAGGCTCAAAACAACATGAAGATCTTAAATAGTCTTCCTACCCCTTGGGACGCCATGTCTACTGCAATATCAGTTGATAGAGACATGAAAACCTTAACTCTTGATGAACTCATTGGCACACTGAGAGTGTATGAAGTTCATCTAAGCAAAAGGGACAAAATTAAAATTAAGGATTCCATTGCTTTACCATTAGTTGATGAAGCTCCAGAAGAAGAGTCTAGCAAGAAAGACAAAAAGAAAAACAAAGCTCTTAAAGCTGACTCAACGGAATCTGATAATTTAGAAGAATCAACAGATGACGAGATCCCTTTGATGGCCAGGAGATTCAAGAGAATGATGGCGAAGAAAGGTCGAGGCCTAATGTAGGAACATCTAAGGAAAATCACACAACTAGAAGAATTACTAGAAACTCCAAGTTACCTTAGCTTAGGATTTGATTTTTGTAATTGAAGTGTAAATAATTTTGATGACCTTGTAAGTTTTCGACCAAAAGTGCATTTTCTTTTAAGTGTTTTCTTAACTTTGTGCTTAAAAGGCTAGTAAGCTTAAAGAGTGAAGCTTAATAGGAATGAATGAATTTAAGTTCAAGTTCATATTAAATTCACATTTGAAATTTAAATTTAATTTGATTTAAGTTTGAATTTCAAATTATGAATCCAAGTGGTTTTGGTTCAAATAGATTTTTACTTGGATTAGGATTCATGCCTAATCCAAGAGACTATCTCAACCCATGATTAGATGCACTCATACAATGGATGAGAATCAAGTGGAAAGTGACATATAACCTTTGAGAGTGACATGTAACCTTTGAAAGTGACATGAGACACTCTTGAAAGTGACAAGTAATTGAACCTTTGAACTTGTGGCTTTTATTCATTGACTTATAAAGTACTCTAAAGTTGTTTAGCTTCCTCTTTAAGTCTTCCTAAGCCTATAAAGAGCCAAACACGAAATTGTAAAAGAGCTTTTGACCAATTAAATAAAACTTTGAGTTTTGTGAGAGATAAGTCTCTTGTCTTCCTTAGGAAGGTTTCTTGAATCTTATCAATGGATCCTCATCTCCATTGTGGCGGTTTCTCCTAGGTTTATTGGCCATGCCGTAGGGCCTTTCTAAACCATTTCTCTTCCCCCTTTCCGCTTTCTTTTTTGGTTCATTCTTTGAGTTCCATGGAAGCTTGACTGAATGCTTCCCTTGAAGCTTTGTTTGGAGATAGTTGAAGAAGCTAGATCAGGAACTTCAAGGACTCTTTGGAATCTCTCTAAGGAGGCCTATATGCCAAAGATTCTTCAAAAGAAAGGATAGATGGTTTCCTGAGAAACCTTTTAATAAAGAAGAAGAATCTGAGATAGCCTGCTATGAGTGCAAAAAATCAGGGCACATGAAGTCAGAATGTCCTAAGCTAAAAAGAAGATGGAATCCTAAAAGAGACAACAAGAAGAAAAGTCTACTCACTTGGGAAGATCTTGGCACTGAAAGCTTAGACGACTTTGGTGTAGAAGAAAAAGAAAATATGTCTCATGACAGAAGACTCACGGTCCTCTGAGGTAAAAACTCTGAACATATCTCACTCATCATCTTCTTTTTCAGACTCTAATGATGAAGATATACCTTATGATGTCCTTCTAGCTAATTCTCAGTTTATAGCTCAAGAATATAAAACTTGCAAATCCAAGCTAAAGATAGTTGTGGAAGAAGTCTCAAGACTGAAAGCTATAAATAAAAGACTGCCGCAAAAAGGAACATCAAACGAATCATCTTCACAATCTGATGTAAGACCATGAAACTAGGTGATGCTCCACGGATCTAACACCTTTGATTGCCCAATCTTCAATTCACCAAGTGATCCTCACTCAAGATCAAGAGAGGCTTGCGGATTATAGGCTAAGATAGGTGATGGTTTCGGTATGTGACCAAGAAGAAGGAAATCAAAAATGGAATGAGATTAGAAGCTAAGTGATGAATCGCCACTTGAGTCATGGATCAAGATAAGATTCAAGGTTCTTTAAAGAAACCCTAGGAGAGAACTCCCCTTTCTCAAGACACAAGTCTTAGAAATTCTATTTCATTCAATTCAAAAGTGATTCCAAAATGAAAATTGCCTAAGTTATAAGACCCCTTGTGTGTGGTTGGCCTTGAGTCATCCTAGCCACTTGATCCTTGATGGATTGATCAAGTGATGCTAAGCACCCCTCACTTGATCAATTCAAGAAGGATCTAGAGTTAATGAGATCAAGAGGCTCATAACTCATCTAAGTTTGTGATGATCATGGATTAATTAAGATGGAATTCTATGCCTTGGATTAGAAGTAAATCCTAAGGCTAGAATCCCTTCTTAGATGAGAGTCAACAATTTAGAACTTGACTTAAATTTACACCTTTGATTATGGGATAATCAAGTGGTGGAAATTTAAATGAAGTTAGTGGCAATTCCACTAATTCTCTCTCCTAATTCATCCACTCTCTTTTAAGAGAGTGTATTACACTTGCTTAGTTGGGTCATAAGACACTTAAGCCCATCTTAAGAGGCTTTGACCAACACAAATAGAAGTCAACATGTCCATAAAAGGAGCTTGGCCGAAATTCACAAACAAACATAGGTCCAAGCTTTACACAAATTAAAGCTAAACTAATTACAAAATACTTAGAAAATTACAAGGCTTCATTTGCCCAATTTGTTGACTTCCAAAAGTTGACCTTTGACTTGTTGACTTTGACTTGGTCAACTCTTTTTCAACTTGAGCTTCTATTTAACTTTGCATTTCTCTTGTAATTCTCATGCTTGGGAGATGGTCCTCCATCAATCTCTCCTTCTTGTGGCCAACTTGTCCTCAAGTGGCCTTAGCTTATTACCTACAAAATCATTTTACCCGGATCAAAGATCAAGCAAACTCTTTTAAGTTTAACTTTTAATATCAAGATGGTTTGCCCACTAATATCAATATCAAAATGTAAATAAGTGAAGATGGAAATCAAGTGATTGTCTATGCATAAACCGAAACTCCAAGGATTTTTATTTCCTCCTTTTGAAGTGTAGATATTAGTTATTCAATCCTTGTGGAATCATGTTTGAAACTCTTGTTTAAAAGTCTTCTTTTAGGTGTAGAAGCTTGTGATGTTTCCTCCTTCTTGGACTCATTCTTCCACCTAAAAGGGCAACCATTAGTAGAATCAAACAAGAATCTCAACTTGACATTTTCAAACATTTCCCAAGACCTATTTAGAGAACCTATTGTGTCACAAATTGTGTTGTGCAAATTAGAAATAATAGAAGAAGTAAGAGGCAAAGAAGTCTCCCTTTTTGATAATGCATAATCTCTAAGTACTTCTTTTCCTCTACCTAGATCACTCCATGGTTCCTCTATGCACAACTCCTCACTTGGTCCTAGAACACAAAATTTCTTGGGAGTGAATCCTTTAGCTATTCCACAAGGCGCCTTTGGTATGTCAATATATGTGTAAGTTTGTAATGTGCCCTCCTTCTTTACTTCTTTCATCAACCTATATGAACAATTAATATCATGAGAGTAAAGGTTAGTAGGCACAATTAAAAATTCGACATTTCTAAATTCAATGATTTTCCAAGGCTCAATGTCTCTCAAAGGTGGCAACCCATGTGGAATGTCCTTGGGAAACACATCTTTGAACTCCTCCTTGAATGCATCTAAATCTTGTTGCTTACCTACAATGTTAGTGCTCAACACAAGAGGATTAGGTAAACAAAGAAATATTCTTTTCCTAGCTAGGAATTCTCTCTTTAACTCACCTTTCCCAATAAGCAAACTCTCACTAAGTTTCCCTTTTGTTTTAGCCTCGGTTTGCCTAGCATCATGGGTGCTTCCACACTTGTTTTTCAACCTAGAATCCTTAGTGGCATGTTTGGTAATTTTCTTGCAACTCTCGGCCAACACTAGATTCTTAGGGTGTTTGGTTTCTTTTTGGCTTTTCTTGGAGGAGCTCTCGGCCATACTATGTGTGGCACTTAAACCCTCACTTTTCTTCTCATTTTCTCTCTTTAATTTCATTTTTATTTGATCCTCACACACTTCCTTAGGTGACAAAGGCTTAAGGGTGACCTTCTTGCTCATATGAAGAGAAAACATAGGTGTTGGAAACACCATCATGAATGGCATGTTTGTCATATTGCCAAGGTCTCCCAAGTAATAGGTGAGTGGCTTCTATAGGCACTACATCACATAACACATCATCTCTATATTTTCCTATGGAGAAGTTAATAAGAACTTGCTTACTAACTACCATTTCTCCCTTATCACTCAACCATTGTAGCTTGTAAGGTTTAGGGTGTGGGGATGTCCTAAGTTCTAGTTTATTTACTAACCTAGTACTAACAACATTTGTACAACTACCACTATCTATGATAAGAGAACATACCTTCCCTTCCATTAGGCATCTAGAATGGAAGATATTTTCCCTTTGTGAGTCATCCAACTCCTTGAGGGCACTTCTAAGCATCTTCCTCACCATGAGGAGATCTCCATCCTCTGGTTGCTCCATGCTTGAGTGTTCACTAGCACTAGCTTCCTCTTCTTCACTTGAAGAGTGAGTGGACTCTTCACTAGTGATCCCTCCATCTACTCTCATGATCATGGCCTTCTTGTTGGGACATTGGGAAGCTATATGACCATGTCCTAAACACTTGAAACACTTAATGTTAGAAGGCTTAGAAATAGGTTTAGAGACTTCCTTACCTTTAGGGTCATCTCGGCTAGACTTGTAAAAAGTCTTGGATGATCTCTCCTTCTTTTGCTTGTCCTTCCAACTTGAAGATCCATGTGTGAAAGACTTCTTGAAGGAGCTCTTCCTCTTTAATTGGCCCTCAATCCTCTCGGCCTTATGGATGGCATCCTCCAAGGTTCTATAATGTTGGAGTTCCAAGACATCTTGGATCTCCCTATTCAATCCATTAGTGAACCTAGAAATTGTAGCTTCCTTCTCCTCTTCATAGCGGCCCTCATCAAGGTCAATTCTAGGTCCTTGTAGTACTCTTGCACACTCCTCCCTCCTTGGGTTAACCTTTGAAGCTTCACATGGAGATCCCTTGTATAAGATTTAGGCACAAATCTCCCCTTCATGGCATCCTTCAATTGGGTCCAAGAAGTGATGTGTGACCTTCTCCTCTTTTCGGCATCTACAAGGACTTGGTTCCACCAAACCAACGCATAACCTTCAAACTCCAAGATGGCTAAGTTAAGCTTCTTCTCTTCACTCAAGTGTGGGTAGCAAGAATAAACTTGATCAACCTTCATCACCCAATCTAGGTAACTCTCGGCCTCACTATCTCCAAGGAACTTGGGTAGCTTAATCTTATGGCTTCTTTCCCACTCTCTAGGTTCATCCTCTTCCACATGTCTTCTAAGGGTGTGATTCGGCCTCCTAGGTTGATGACCTCTCCTCCCTTCCCTTCCATTCCTATGGCCTCTAAAGGGGTCATCTTCATCATAGTTGTTTCCCCAATCACTCTCCCTAGGTGTGCTATAGTCCCCTCTAGGAATTTCTTCCTCACTTCCACTACCTCTATAACTATGTCTCCTACTCCTAGGTACTTCATTGCTTAAGCTTCCACGACCATCCCTAGGTACAACCCTTCCTCCATTGTGACCACCTTGATTGCCACTAGTCTCCCTAAGGATCCTCTTCTCCAATTCCTTCTTTATCTTCCTTTCCTCCTTCAACCTCCTCTCTTGGTCAAATCTCTCCTCCAAGCTAGCATTAAGCATGGACTTCACCATATCAATCATCCTTTTAGACCTTGGTGAGAGATCATTCCCAACACTAGGAGAAGTATCCATAGCTGCACAAGAAAAGGTTAGATAACGAATACAATTATATAATGGATCCTTGTCACTCTCTAAGTGTTTCACTCTAGTAGCACTCGTGTATCACTCTTGAGATGGCTTTTTCTATGATGTGCACACTTGCCTTTTTCCTCTCAATCTCCTTAAAGTTTCTTGAGGAACCTCTATCAATTATTAATGTCCAATGTACTCAAATGAAAGAGGAACAATTCACTACAAGCTTAAGGAAATTCAAAGGAGACAAATACTCAAGACAAAACTATTAGGAAGCCAAAGAAGACAAGCAATAAAACAAGACTCAATGACAAAATTAGCTACTCAAAAATGGAAATTAATGATTAAGACAAAGGCTAATATATTTACTACACTAAAATGAAGGAAAACTAGTATTTAAAAACTGCAAAAATTTTGAAACAAAACTCAAAGAAAGGAAGAAATCAAATGCAATCTTGCTGGAAAAATTTGACAGCAACCGTCACCAAAATTTGCCCAACTTGTGAAATTTTTTTAGCATAGCAAATGAGCTTGGAAAATTATGAAACCTTCCAGTTGAGCTTATATATATGTATAGTGAATGACCATATGCCCAGAATTCAATAAAACAACGTTTAACTCCTTGAACCAATTGCAAAACCAAAACTGCCACAGCAACAGCAAAACCGTCACTAAGCTGGAAGTTAGGTTTGAAAATTGGCTCAAAATGACTTGAAATTTTGGGGATTGGTTTGGATAATATTTATGCACTAAATAAGCTCAAATTAAGGTGCAAGGCATCCACAAATGTGGGTCCAAAAACAGGGCAAAAAATAGGGCAAATATGTTTAGGCACATGCAAAGCACACTACAAGTTCAAATATCATGCTATTAGCAAATTTGACACAATTTGTAATATGATGCTTGAGCCTAATGAGTAATGATGTCTAAATTGAGCTTGGACACTAAATTTGTGGGTGTTTAATGACCCAATTTACCAAGGTACTGCACTCAATTTTTCCCAAAATTTTTCTACTACAAGAGCTACTCAATTTTCACTCTAATTTTTCTTCAATCTTCTTTTCTTGTATTTTCTTTTCTTGAATTTTTCTTTAACTCTTTTCTTTGAATATTTTCTCTTGCTCTTTTCTTTTCTTTTGTTTTTCTATATTTTTCTTTTGGCTATTCTTTGCTGGACAGTCCAAGTATAGGCTCAAATACTCAAGCAAGTCAAGTCAAACTTTGCTTAACAAGCAAGATAATGCATGGTAGTGGTAACTTGAACTTCTAATGAGCAATGCACATAATAATAACACATATAAGCACTAATCAAGCCACATAAGATGCAGGGGATTAAAATTCCAGCAAAGAGACTCAAAATACATATTGAGAAAATTCATTAAACACATGGGGGCTATCAACTAGAATGTGTCTAGCATGTAAAATAGGCCATGTATGATCAACCATGAGTGTCAGAACATCTCATCTATGTATTGGACAGCCAAGACACACAACAAAACTCAAATAAAAATTCAATTGAATCAAAATTTGAAATAAAAAAGATAGGAGCTAGACTCAATACCACAAGTGAAGAACAACTAGGTGAAGAACAAGCTCTGATACCAAATTGATGTAAGACCATGAAACTAGGTGATGCTCCACGGATCTAACACCTTTGATTGCCCAATCTACAATTCACCAAGTGATCCTCACTCAAGATCAAGAGAGGCTTGCGGATTATAGGCTAAGATAGGTGATGGTTTTGGTATGTGACCAAGAAGAAGGAAATCAAAAATGGAATGAGATTAGAAGCTAAGTGATGAATCGCCACTTGAGTCATGGATCAAGATAAGATTCAAGGTTCTTTGAAGAAACCCTAGGAGAGAACTCCCCTTTCTCAAAACACAAGTCTTAGAAATTCTATTTCATTCAATTCAAAAGTGATTCCAAAATGGAAATTGCCTAAGTTATAAGACCCCTTGTGTGTGGTTGGCCTTGAGTCATCCTAGCCACTTGATCCTTAATGGATTGATCAAGTGATGCTAAGCATCCCTCACTTGATCAATTCAAGAAGGATCTAGAGTTAATAAGATCAAGAGGCTCATAACTCATCTAAGTTTGTGATGATCATGGATTAATTAAGATGGAATTCTATGTCTTGGATTAGAAGTAAATCCTAAGGCTAGAATTCCTTCTTAGATGAGAGTCAACAATTTAGAACTTGACTTAAATTTACACCTTTGATTATGGGATAATCAAGTGGTGGAAATTTAAATGAAGTTAGTGGCAATTCCACTAATTCTCTCTCCTAATCCATCCACTCTCTTTTAAGAGAGTGTATTACACTTGCTTAGTTGGGTCATAAGACACTTAAGCCCATCTTAAGAGGCTTTGACCAACACAAATAGAAGTCAACATGTCCATAAAAGGAGCTTGGCCGAAATTCACAAACAAACATAGGTCCAAGCTTTACACAAATTAAAGCTAAACTAATTACAAAATACTTAGACAATTACAAGGCTTCATTTGCCCAATTTGTTGACTTCCAAAAGTTGACCTTTGACTTTGACTTTGACTTGTTGACTTTGACTTGGTCAACTCTTTTTCAACTTGAGCTTCTATTTAACTTTGCATTTCTCTTGTAATTCTCATACTTGGGAGATGGTCCTCCATCACAATCTGAATCTGAAATGAACCATATTCTTTCTGAAATCAAAATATTAAAAGAAGAAAATGATTTCTTAAGAAAGGATTTAATCAAGTTCACATCAAACTCTTCCAAGATTAAAAATATTTTAACCTATGGAAGACCTCCTTCTGATAAAAGTGGACTAGGTTATGATTCTAGTACAGACGAAAAGAAGTCATCAACTATTCTATCTGTAAGGAAAGGCATGAATGCAAATTATAATAGGGTTCCTAACTCATATGAAATTCATCCAAAGACTTTTCATATTAAGAAGCCCTTAACTAACAATGCAGGACCCAAAAGAATTTGGGTACTAAAATCACTTATCGTTCCTGTTGTAGATATCCTTAATAGAAAGAAAGAAGGATTCAAGTTAGTATCTAGACAGTGGATGCTCGCGACACATAAAAGGAAACCTATCTATGTTCCAAGACCTCACACCAAGTATATGGTCTGTCTCATATAGGTATGGGAAGGGTAAGATTCTTGGGATTGGGACTGTTGGTAAGACACCCAACCCACTCATACATATTGTATCGTACGTTGAAGGATTAAACTTTAATCTGTTAAGCATAAGTCAATTTTGTGACAGCGGATATGAAGTTTCCTTTAACTTAGATGAGTGTATAGTAAAAAAAAATGATAAATTCATTCTATTTAAGGATAAAAGAAAGAATAATCTCTATGAGGTTTTCTTTTCTAACCTTAGTGATCAGAATGTAACATGTCTACTTTCAGCAGACGATGAGAGAGAAATATAGCATAAAAAGCTTGGACATCTGAGTCTCAAGTACGTTTCAAAAATATCCAAGAAAGACCTTGTGAGAGGATTGCCAACTATTTCTTGGAAATCTAATCATCTTTGTGAATCTTATCAGCATGGAAAACAACTCAAATCTTCCTTCAAATCTAAAGATGTTGTTTCTACAACAAGACCACTAGAGTTGTTACATATTGATCTCTTCGGTCCTACCCAGATGCAAAGTCTTGGAGGCAAGAGATATGAATTTGTCATTGTAGATGACTACTCTAGATTTACATGGGTATACTTCCTAGGTCATAAACATGAGTCTTTCAATATTTTTGAAATATTCTACAAACGTGTTCAAAATGAAAAGGAAGTATGTATTGCGTCCATAAGAAGTGATCACGAAACTGAATTTGAAAATTCTGAGTTCAAAGCCTTTTGTTTTGAAAACGAAATATTCCATAATTTTTCGTCTCCAAGAACTCCTCAACAGAATTGAGTTGTGGAAAGGAAAAATAGGACTTTACAAGAAATAGCTAGAACTTTTTTACATGAAAGTTCACTTTCAAAATATTTTTGGGCAGAAGCAATAAATACTTCATGTTATTTACAAAACAAAGTCTTGATAAGACCCATTTTGAATAAGACTTATTATGAATTATGGAGAGGAAGAAGACCCAATATATCATACTTCCATCCGTTTGGATGTGAATGCTTTACTTTAAATACAAAAGATCATCTTGAAAAATTTGATTCAAAAGTATTTAAAGGATTTCTTCTTGGATATTCTGATAAATCTAAAGCCTATAGAGTTTTTAACTCTAAAACTCAAGTTGTAGAAGAATCCATACATATGAAATTCCAAGATAACACAAATGTCGATAAGAGAATATCAGACCTAGAAACTTCATTTGATCTTTTGCAGGTTAACCCATCAAGTCAAATCAATGAAGTTGTTATTAGAACAGAAGCGGAAGTCAAACCAGACGAAAGTACGTCTACTGGATCAGACGAACCTTCATCGTCTACTCATCAACCTGACAATATTCAGACTCCTATCAAAATGTGGAGATTTGCCTCTAATCACTCCCAAGATCTAATCATAGGAGAAACGCATCAAAGAGTGCAAACCAGGTCGAATTTTAAGACCTTTCTAGATATGCATTGGTGTCAGAAATTGAACCCAAAAGCATTGAGGAAGCACTCAAAGAAAATGACTGGATACTTATCATGGAAGAAGAACTTAACCAGTTCAAAAGAAATGACGTATGGACGTTGGTGGAAAAACCCAAAGATAGAAGTATAATTGGAACAAGATGGGTTTTTTTGAAACAAGTTAGACAAAGAAGGAAAAGTCATCAGAAACAATGCAAGATTAGTAGCTTAGGGGTACAATCAACAAGAAGGTATTGACTTTACTGAAACCTTTGCACCTGTAGCTAGACTTGAAGCCATACGCATTTTACTCGCTTTTGCTGCTCATAAAAATATTGTCTTATATCAGATGGATGTAAAAAGTGCGTTTTTAAATTGTTTTATTGAAGAAGAAGTTTTTGTTAAGCAACCACCTGGTTTTGAACATCCATCTTTGCCAAATCATGATTTTAAGTTGAAGAAAGCTTTGTATGGTCTAAAACAAGCTCCAAGAGCTTGCTATGATAGATTAAGCTCTTTAATGCTTAAAAATGGTTTTTTAAGAGGAAAAGTTAATACAATCTTTTTCAAGAAAAAACTCTCAAAGAATTTCATTGTTGTACAAATATATATAGATGACATTATTTTTGGTGCAACTAATGAATCTCTATGCAAAGATTTCTCTAAGCTAATGCAGAATGAGTTCGAAATAAGCATGATGGGAGAGTTGAAATTCTTCTTAGGTCTGCAAATTAAGCAGACAAAATAATGCATTTATATTCATTGACAAAAGTATACCAAAGAACTTCTGAAGAAGTTCAAAAATAGATAATGCCAAACCCATAAAGACTCTCATGCATTCATCTGGAGCTAGTTTAAGCAAAGTTTGTTGATCAGATTGTATACAAAGGTATGATTGGATCTCTTATTTACTTAACTACAAACAGACTAGACATTATGTTTAGTGTCTTTCTTTGTGCTAGATTTTAGTCTGACCCAAAAGAATCTCATCTACAAGATGTAAAGCATATATTAAGATATCTTGTTGGATCCACTAATCTCTCTTTATTTTATAAGAAAAATGATGATTTCAGTTTCAGTGGACTTTGTGATGCTAATTATGCTGGTGATAAAGTGTAGAGAAAAAGTACAAGTGGAGGATATCAGTTTCTGGGTTCCTCACTTATCTCTTGGTTAAGCAAGAAGTAAACTAACTCCATAGCACTATCTACAACAAAAGCAGAATATATGTCTGTTGCTGGGTGTTGTTCTCAACTATTATGAATAACACATCAACTGGTGTTAAGAAAATTGCTTTTGGATTGCACATATCATCTTTATTTTTACAGCTGTCAATTTTTATTTTAATTTTTTATTATTTCAGTTATTTTGTTCTAGTCAAAGTAGTGGTTCCTAGACTTTAGGAGAAAGTATTTTCTTCTTAATTAGTGATGTAGTGGTTCAAACTTTATGAGCAAGTATCACTTAGTGGTGTAGTGGTTCCTTAACTTTAGGAGCAAGTATTTGTTTCTCTCTCACTACAACCATTATAAATATTGTAATTGGCAGCTGAATAATATCAAGTATTCAACACAAATTATCTCTTCCAAATTCATATATTCTCTCCTTCAATATTTCATTACTATGTTTCTTTTTTGGAGTATGGCTGATGGAAGCCTATGCCGAATTCTGGAGTGACGCTCAGAATATTAATGGGAGCATTTTTGGGACTGTATCAGACAAGGAGTATCTGATAAACCCAAATGTCATCTTAGCCGCTACCAGATGTAAGATTGATGGAATTATTTATCAACCCAACTAGAATGCTCAGTTGGACAAGAAAACTATAGGTATAGCTCTTTATGGAAGAACTCGCTCATCTAATGACGTTAAGTTTCTGAGGGCAAGAAACTTGATTCCAAAATGCAGAGTGTTACACAATCTGCTTTTCAACATCTTCACTCCTAGAACCGGGTCTAGGGATAACATTAGCAGTAGAGATAGGTTTTGTCTCTTCTTCATGCTACAAAAGGTGAAGACCAGTCTTCCTCATATCATTATGGACCATTAGCTAAGCTGTTTGAGGATTAGAAGCCTTAAAAGAAAATCAAGCGTTCCGTATCCTAGTATCTTCTCTCATATCATCGTCAATCTGGGTTTCGAGTTAAATGATGAGACATGTTATCCATGTGGGCAGGAAATCAAGCAGAGCACCTTGTCCAAGATGCGTCTGCCTCTTGGGTCTATAACGAAGAAGGAACCTCTTGAACAGAATCCTTCACCTTCCAAACCATCATCCAAAAGAATCAAACTCACCATCAGAAAACCCCAAACAGACAAACCACATCCATCACCTCCTAAAAAGTAACCTCAACCTTCTATAAAACAAATAACTTTATCCCAAACACAAGCTCAAACATCTATCCAGGTAAGCTCGCTTGTTATTGGTCCAAATCATCCTTCTCTCTCAAACAAAGATAAATCCAAGAAGGAGAGATTAGATGCTCGCTTTAAAATAAGGATAAAAAGGAAGGCTGGCAAATCTGAGTCTGCTAGAAGAAGAAAAGAAGCAGACGCTGCCAAAGTGGCAGATGCAGCTGAGGTTGCTAAAAGGCTTGAAGAAGAATAAGAGGACTATGATAAAAGAAAGGCTCTTGAAAAAGAGCAACTTCTTAAGGAAAGGCAAAATGTTTCATCTGCAACAGCAACATAACTTACTGAGCAAGTAAGTATTGTTGAATCTGCTCAAATTCAGAGGGACAATGAAATCTTAGTTGAATAGTTATCTTCTATGCTAGATGATAACATGCACGTCTCAATGCATCTGGACGTTGCTGAAAAGAATATGGAGCTTGAAGGAGAGCCAGACACAGAACCAATAAAAGTACTGTTGAATCTGCTCAAATCCAGAGGGACAATGAAATCTTAGTTGAATAGTTATCTTCTATGCTAGATGATAACATGCACGTCTCAATGCATCTGGACGTTGCTGAAAAGAATATGGAGCTTGAAGGAGAGCCAGACATAGAACCAATAAAAGTGCCCTTTGAGTCTACTTCACCTGACGCTCAACATACAAAAGATGATGTTTCTAATAAACCTTCTTTTAATCAGACAGAAAATGTTGCGTCTGATGAACCAGTTCCCTCTCAGACGGAAGATCTATCATCTAATGCTGATCAAATGGAAATAATCCATTGTAGTGTACAGTCTGCATCTGCTAATGCATCAACATCTATTTCTGCCACTACTATCTCATCAACAACAACATACATACGGACAGAACCCCTCATTTACTCCAAAGTGGTTGCTCCTGAGGAAATCACTCCTCCATGGAAGACGGATTACTCCTTCCTTGATGATTTATACATGAAGAAGTTTTGTATTCATGGGTGTGCAGAAGAAAAACAAATAAAGCCAGATTGGATCATTGGTGAATCAACGTCAATTATTCAAAATAAAGAGGATCTCTCTCAGATTACAACACCCCCAGCTGAAGAGCAAAAAGAACCAGTTGATGATCAAGAAGAATTAGCTGAAGATAAAGAAGAGACAAATATTCCTGAAAAACCTTCTCCCGTCTTTGAAACAAAGAATTTGTACATTTTCAAATGAACAAAGGGATTCAAAGTGAAAAGGACTCCAAATCCTTTCCTTTTCTATCACCCTCTTAAGCCATACTCCAAGGAACAACAAAAGGAGTGGATAAAGTGTCTGGATTGGGACAATTTGATAAAGGCAAATATCAAAGGCCTTGAAGGAGCTTACACTTATAAAAAACATCTTGAAGACTCTCTGATTGAAGGCCCTGCACTAGGTTATGAACCCTTCATCAGAACAAGGGAAGCTCAACTCTGGGAAACTCCAAAGAAGATTGGTACAACCATTTTCCATCACTCCATTCATGATTACTCCGCATGAAGCCCACGTGTACCCAGAGGTTGCAAGAGTTGGTGTCTGGATGCTTTTGATGAACATGACCCTATAACCTTCACCATCCCTCTGAACAAAACTGAGTATCTTGGTCTTGGATACTCTCTCAAGATCACTCTACCTTGCACTCGAGCTTAGGTGTTCACATCTCTACGGAGCTGATCCCTAAAGATTTTGATACTCTTGAAGAATTGCCTTATGCTTTGCCAACAGACCATGACTTTCTCTTTCATCATATGGAAAATGCATACAGACTTGGAGGCAGACAGAAGGCTAGCTCCCTTCACCACATCAGAAGGAATGTAGAGAAGGAAGGAAGGCATCTACCTCATTTTCTTGGAACACAATTCTCATCTACCTCATCAACAAAAACCAAATTTTTTGTTCGCTTGAACAGACCTCGTCCTTGCAGAATTAAATTTTTGGCTAAATGAAAGGAGAAGATGGAAGATGATGATGAACCAAGAAAGTTTTGGTGGGCACATCACATTCCTAAATTGCTATCATCATCTGAGTATGAGAGGCTCAAAATGGAAGGTCCTTTTGATAACAGGACTCTTACCAAAAATACGAAACCATGAAGCCACTTTGGCTTATTCATCTGGTAAGAAGTTAGGGATGCATGACATTGTTGAATGTGGATGCGTCTATCCTGGTGTTGGTTTTGCTTACACAAATGCAAAATCTCTCCAAGATCTTCAGCTTTCTCCAATCATGCGCGAATTCAGTTGGTAATGGGGTGAACCTTTTGTTGTTACAGCTACTCTTCCATTCATCACCATTCACTTTCTAGAGGCTGAAGCACCAACTGCAAGTGCTTACAGTACACTCAAGAGAAAGTACTCTGATTTAGAACATGTAAACGCAACACTCACATCTAAGCAAGATGTTCTACAAAATAGAGTGGACTATCTTGAGTCTATGGTGAAGGACATACCGCATGCCACCCAGATAGTCTTCAAAAGGAGGAGATCATGGCGCATCGTCTACATCTTGTAGTTAATTGATCAATCTATTAAGATGTTTTTGATGATTGCAGCCCAAGGGGGAAAAGTAAAAAGAAATAAGGAGGAAACGGAGAAACAGAGAAGAGAAGAGGGGGATCAAAAGAAATGAGAAAAGAAGAAAAGAAAAAGAGTGCACAGCCCAAGGGGGAAAAGTAAAAAGAAATAAGGAGGAAACGGAGAAACAGAGAAGAGAAGAGGGGGATCAAAAGAAATGAGAAAAGAAGAAAAGAAAAAAGAGTGCACGCCCAAGGGGATCAAAACGAGAAGAAGAAAAATGAAAAAGAATGCAAAAGTTGAGGTGGAGCAAAAATGAAAAATGATCCGTCTGAGGGGGAGTTAGACGGAAAAAGAAAAAAGAAGAAAAAGAAGAACAAGTTGAGGGGAGCTTAGAATAACTCTTTTTATATTTTATTCGTATAATTTAATTCTTGTTCTTAAAAGAGCAATTTTGACTCTGATACATCTTTTCTGCTCTGAAACAATATATATCTTTGTAAGTTCTTATTGTATTTTGCTCTTATATAAATTACATCACATTGATGTAATGAACTATATGAAAGAAGAACTTCAAAGAACATCATCTCGATGTGATTAAATTTTTATGCTCTGATATATATTGTGTGTGCTTAAACTAACATGTCTTATGCAGATTTTGATCTAATGCTCATACAAGATGTTTAAGCTGCTCTTATCCGTCTGAAGAACTCAAGCTCATAAGAAGATCTATGATTCAAGTTCAGTTTGATGAAGATTAAGTTTTCAGATGCGTCTACATCTCTCAAGCTCTGATATATTCTCTTGCAATGTTTAAATGAGAAAATCAAAGATATGCTAGGATGGTTTGTAATCATCAAAAAGGGGGAGATTGTTAAGTCAAAATGACTTAGCATCTTAATTTTGATAATTACAAGACAGATGAATGTGTCACCAGACGCAAAGGGAAGAATGATCAAACAGATCATTTATGAGCATAGACGAAAGATGCACTCTCAAACATAAGACACACAAGATGAAGTGTTCAAAGTCATCAAGCTTCAAAGCAATTACATTAGATGAAGAACCTTCAAATATCAAGACGGAGAGCTCTTCACAACTTTAAGACATGCGTTCAAGAAAGAAGATATAAAAACTGAAGTTGAAGACGAAGAAAGAAGATAGACTGAGTTCAACACACAACTCATATGTATTCATTCGTCAATCAAGTTTAATGAAGTTCAGACGTTGAGTAACATGTGTCTTCATTCAAATCAAGTCGTTACTCAGAAGTTTCTAAAGGCGGAAAGAGATTTGAAAGTAAACCTCTACAACACGAAAAATAGTTTCACGTTTCCATTAAAGCCTGATCTCGAGCTAACATCCGCTACTAAAATATTAAATATTTTGACTTCTCACTCTGACAAATGTTGGAGTACCCAAGACAAAGGACTAAAGTTTAAATCTTTAGTCTAACGGATACTTCACGGAGTTGTCTATAAAAGGACTTCATTGCAACGAGTTGAAGTTGGCGAACTACATTGCAAAGAAATTAAATTCAACTCTCGCTCAAAACTCTCAAGAAAAGTTCACTCGCCCTGAACTTAGAATAAAACATATTGTAAAATCTCTCTTTGTGTAGAGGATTATTCTTTTGATCTTAATCTTTGTAAACCAATGTTGTGGTGTTTGTAGCCTGAGGAGGCTAAGTGTTGAAAGAATATCTGATTTAGCCTGTGGAGACTGTGTTCAAAGAATACCTTGTTTAGCCTTCGGAGGCTAGGTCCAAAGAATATCGGTTTAGCTTGAGAAGGTTGTGTCCAAAGATTATTTGTAATTAGCTAGGAGTGGCTGAGTTCAAAGAATACTCTTAGTGGAACCTTAGCGTGTTGCTAAGTAACTGGATGTAGTCTTAACAGACGAACCAGTATAAAAATATTATTGTCTTATTTTATTTGTTAACTAACTAGGAATAACAACTTAAACATAAGTCTTTGTTAAAATCAATTATTTGATAGAAAAATCTTGTTGCATATGTCCTTGTTTTAATTAATAGACGCAAAACGCATCATTAGAAAAAGATTTTATTAATTAACACAATTCAATCCCCTTCTTGTGTGTTTATATTTTACATATGTATCTCTACTTACTTCGTTCTAAAGATGAAGTTTTAGATTCCTTTATAGTTTTTAAGGCTAAAGCAGAGAAACAATGCGGAAAACAAATTAAGATCGTTAGATTCGACATAGTTGGAGTGTACTATGGTAGATATATAGAAAGTGGACAAGCATATGACCCATTCACGAAGTTTCTCCAAGAACATGTGATTGTTGCCCAATAGGCCATACCTAATTCTTCGGATAGGAATGGTATGGCATAAAGGAGAAACTGAACTTTGATGGACATGGTGAGAAGTATGAGGAGTGGCACAAACCTTCCTCAATTTTTGTGGATTGAAGCACTAAGGATGGTTATGTATATATTGAACCGAGTTCCAACCAAGATCATCTTATTAAAGACACTTTTTTAGTTATTCAAAGGTTGATAGAGTTTGCGACATATACGCATTTCAGGGTGCCCGTCTGAAGTGAGAGTTTACAACTCACAAGAACAGAAACTAGACCCAAGGACTATTAGTGGGTATTTCATTGGATATATTGAAAGGTCCAAGGGGTATAGATTCTATTGTCTATGGCACAACACTAGGATTGTGGAATCAAGAAATACAAAATTCCTTTAAAATGATTTGATTTGTGGGAGTGATCACTTCCAGGACATTTCTTCTAGAAAAGATCACAGTGAAGCCCAATCCTTTGGCTCAAGTGACAGATTGATTGTCATTTGACTCATTGACGCTCACCAATCAAAAGGTTATTACCATCAATGAGTAAACCCGTCATCACGCTCAAGTCCTGCAAAGTGATAGTTCAATTTTCACACTACATGTGAAATGTGTGGGTCTCCGGCATCCACCTCTCAATGAAAGCATTCAACAGGCTCCGATGTATCTTCAAGTATGCTAGCTTGCATACACAACAAAAATTGGCCTGGTGGAGGAGATCAACAATAGTGTCAAGGATAGTCTATTGTCCCATGTATGTAGGAACAATTTGTCTTAATTGCAATTTCTTAGTCTCCCATGTGATCCACACATGCTCAGATATGTGGAAATTTTATATCCACAAAACGTCATCCTTAGTGGAATTCAACTTGATTCTCACCATACTAGATGAAGATGATGTCATTATAAACTTAAAGGTAGAATACAGAAAATGGAGACATTGACTAAGCCGATAATTTTGTTTCACTGAAGTTGTCGACTTCATTTAAAATGATCCATTTTAATAAATAATTTATAATTAGACCCATTTCAATAAATACATGCTTGAACGGCCTAATTAAGTGCTTTTACCCTATCCTTGAAAAATAACAACAACATTATGTTTATTGATTTATCCGTTGCAGTCAAAAAGTGAGGGGTCAACATTGAATCGTAGCACTTCATAAGTTGCGAATTTATCAGTTGGGTTAGAGTATCGACTGGACAAAGTAAAAAGTCATCCAACCACGAGGGGTTAGCATTAGCCACAAGCTCACGGTGCTGAAACTTGCCAGAACCTGCGAAATAAAGGAATGAATAATAATAGAAACCCTTATTGTTTAGATGAAACTTCTTCGGAAGAAATTCTCTATCTGGACATTTCAATGAGAGTTATAATTTATGTATCGCAATTGCCTACCATTCGGAGATTTGTTTGGTAAAACAACATTGGAATGGAAATCAACATTAGGTGGTTAAACATTTATGTTTTTTTTTTAATCTTAATGATTGAGTCAACTGAGCATTTGATGATAAGTTATTCAGATTTTTTTATAGATAAAAATATTTGATGAGACCCACAAACAGTCGTCACAACCAATAGAAGGAGATAACGTAATTGCCGTTGTTTTCTTCAAGTTCTTACAAGAATGTGCATATAACATTGCTGTTCATAATCTTACATTGAATAGCCAGTAAAACATCCAAGTTTCAGGTGTACCAACTACCATGTCATACCCTTCTTATACATAGACTTCACCTTTTTTTAACATCTTTGTCAGGAAACACAATATTTTCACAAATTTAAACATGTTCGCGTCTCTCCATGTAATTGTCCGACTTCATTTTCTTATTTAACTCATTTGTTGCTTGCCAAAAATTCTGAAGAACAATTGCTTCGAAACCATGCCTATGGAAACAACCTTATCCTCATCTTCCATTTCCTATGAATGGACATATGATGTTTTCCTAAGTTTCCGTGGCGAGGATACTCGCACCGGTTTTAGCGGAAACCTTTACCATGCTCTCTGTGAAAAGGGAGTCAAAACCTTCATGGATGATCAAGATCTGGGGAAGGGAGAAGAAATCACACCAGCTTTAATGGAGGCAATTCAAGAATCTAGGATTGCCATTGTGATATTTTCAGAAAACTATGCATCATCAGCCTTTTGTTTACAAGAACTTGTGAAGATCATGGAGTGCTTAAAACATGAGGGCAGGTTGGTTTGGCCTGTTTTTTATAAATTGGATCCATCTGACGTGCGCCATCAAAAAGGAAGTTATGCAGAAGCACTAGCCAAACATGAAACAAGAATCAGTGACAAGGAGAGGGTGAAAAAATGGAAGTTAGCTTTGCAAGAAGCTGCAAGTCTATCCGGTTGGCATTACAAACAAGGGTATGCAAATCACAACTCTTTTTCTATCAACATTTTTAGTTTTTCTGTATTATATAACATTCAATGAGTGATATCATTTAAATTCTTGTACTTGGAAGGTATGAACATGAACTCATTCAAGTGATCACTCAAGAGGTCTCCAAAAGGATCAACCGCAGCCCTTTATATATTGCTGATTACCCAGTTGGCTTAGAGTCTCGCGTGCAAAAGGTAATGTCACTTCTTGATGTTGAGTCAAATGAAGGAGTCCACATGGTAGGGATTTATGGAATAGGTGGAATTGGAAAGACAACACTCGCATGTGCAGTATACAATTCTATAGCTGATCAATTTGAAGGTCACTCTTTTCTCGCTGACGTTAGAGAAAATTCAGTAAAGCATGAGCTGGTACAACTTCAGGAGACACTTCTCTCTGATATTTTAGGGGAGAAAGACATTAAGTTGCTAAATGTAAAGAAAGGAATTCCAATAATTAAAAGAAGGCTCTGTAAAAAGAAAATTCTCTTGATTTTGGATGATGTTGACAAATTGGAGCAATTGAAAGTACTTGCAGGTGGACATGATTGGTTTGGTTCTGGCAGCAGAATTATTATAACAACTAGAGATATACATCTTTTACGTGTTCTTGGTGTTGAAAGAACCTATGAGGTAGAAGCATTAAATCATAAAGAATCCCTTGAATTGTTCGGATGGAATGCTTTTAGACGAAAAGAAGTTAATCCTGATTATCTGGACATTTCAGAGAGAGTAATACTGCATTCAAATGGTCTTCCGTTATCTCTGGAAATAATAGGTTCAGATTTATATGATAAATCTACGTTGCAATGGAAGTCGGCATTAGATTCTTATGAAAGAATTCCTCATGAAGAGATTCAAAAAATCCTAAGAGTAAGTTACGATGGATTAAAGGAATTGGAAAAACAAGTCTTTCTAGACATTGCTTGCTTCTTTAAAGGATATGATCTCAGAGATGTCATAAAAATCTTACATAGTGGTCGTGGCTACACCCCAGAGTATGCTATTCAGGTGTTGGTTGATAAGTGTCTGATTAAAATTGTTCACTGCTGTGTGAGAATCCACAATCTGGTTGAGGATATGGGTAGGGAAATTGTGAGGAAGGAATCACCCATAAAGCCCGGTGAACGCAGTAGATTATGGTTCTCCGAAGATATTCTTCATGTTTTCAAAGAGAACAAGGTATGGGCGTACATGTTTTTTTGATCCTTCATTTTTAGTGAAATACCTAACTGTTTCTGCTTAGATAATATGCTTTGTCAATGCTTAGGCTTTGTAATTTGTGAATTTATCCTAATTTAGTTCTTTTGGCTTGAAGGGATCTGATAAAACTGAGATCATCATGCTACACTTACCAAAAGATGAAGATGTGCAATGGGATGGAACCGCATTGAAGAAGATGGAAAACCTTAAAATACTGGTGGTAAAAAATGCTCGCTTTTCCAGAGGACCTAGTGTTCTCCCAAAAAGTTTAAGAGTGTTAAAATGGTCTGGATATCCTGAGTCATCACTGCCTGCTGATTTCGATACAGAGGAAGTTATTATACTGGACTTGTGTCAGAGTTTCTTTACATTCAAGAATCAATTGATCATGGTATACATAGCTAACTAACTTTATGTTTGGTTAGTCTTGAACATTAATAAGTCTTTTTGATTGTTATGAATTTTTTTTTTTTTTTTTTTTTTTTTTTTTTTTTTTTGCATGTTGCAGAAATTTAAGTGTTTGACAGAAATGAAGTTAGGTGGTTGCAAACTATTAAAAGAAGTACCTGACATGTCTGGAACACCAAACTTGAAGATACTTGACCTTCGAAATTGCAAAAATTTAGTTGTAGTTCATGATTCCATTGGATTCCTAGATAAACTTGAATATTTGAAACTTGACCATTGTACCAGACTTAGGGTTCTTCCTCATGGCATCAACTTAACTTCTCTTGAAACCATGTGCCTTGTGAATTGCACAAGCCTAATGAGTTTTCCAGAAATTTTAGGGAAGATGGAAAACATGAGGAACCTTAATTTGTGTTGTAGTGGCATAAGGGAGTTGCCTTTTTCAATTGGAAATCTTACTGGTCTCACATACCTGAATCTGGATGGATGCAATGGGCTTCTAGAACTCCCGAGTTGTATTTTTATGCTGACAAAACTGGAGCTCTTGTTCGCTGCGAATTGTAGGGGTCTTACAAAAATACAAAATGGAAATAGTCAGAATCAAGAAAATATGACTTCAAGTTATGGGTTGGCTAATTTTAACTATGGTTATTTGACAGATAAATTTCTTGCTACACTTTTTCCATGCTTGCACAATGTGACAGACTTATCCCTTGATTACAACAGCAATATCACAATACTTCCATCATCCATCAGTACCTGTCTCTCCTTGACAAGACTTTCATTAGATGAATGCAAGGAACTTCGAGAAATCCAAGGCCTGCCACCAAACATAAAATATTTTTCTACTATCAATTGCACATCCTTGACTTCTGAGTCCATGGGAATGTTACTGAATCAGGTATCTTGTCTATATTTTGAAAAAAAAAAATCATATTTTTTCAACAAAAATAAAAATATAAAACCAATTAGACAAATCTATTGTCGTAATCATAACATACATAGGATGCTCCTTGTTTAACTCACATTTAAATATGTTGTTGGCAGACACTGCATAAGGATGGGGGTAGACATTTCCAATATCCAGGATCAGCTATCCCAATTTGGTTGAATTTCGTTAGCAGGGGTTCATCTCTGTGTTTCTGGTTTCGAAACAAATTCCCTGCAATTACTCTCTGTGTTAATGGATTTGTTGGTAAATCCATTCTCTGTGACTCGACCTTGATCATTAATGGTGTGCCAGAGTTCCCACGGATTAGTTTATCTATTCATACAAACTATTCGGCTCAGGCAAATCATACAATTCTGTCTGATCAGCTGATCGACTTTGGGAATTTTAAATTTGAAGGATTACATATTAAGAAAGGATGGAACAGTGTTGAGATTCCATTTGAGGATTATCGAGGAGATACAGGTATAGAATGGATGGGAGTATATGTGCAGGAACAAAATACAAACATGGCAGATATTACATTTACAAATCCTGACAGTTCAGTGGCAGAAAATCAATTCAAGAATCAATTTAGTACTGCAGACAGAGAAAAAGCAGGACCAAGTGAATACATTGAACTAATGAGGTGTATAGAGGACAGCCCTGAAAGTGATTTTGAAGCACACATTGCTTTATCAAATAAAAAACAAAAACGCGATGGTGATCTTCAATAGGAGGCCTTGCCAAGAGATAACTGTAAAAGTTTGTCAAGTCTTTGTTTTTGTACGTTCATTCTGATTCTCTATTGGGACTAATTTTCTGCATTCACGTTGTTTGTTAAATGCATGCAAGTTTTGGTTATTGAATTGTTCATTTTGGAAGTATTGTGTGGAATGAGCCCATTTAGCTGAAAATCCGGCATGCTTTTTTCATGTTTACAATTGCTTTATCAAAATAATTAGAAAGCCCACATTTCAAACAAATATAGTAGATGACGACACAAAGTTTATTCCCATTCGCACTTTTCTTCAAAATAAAGGACTCAAAGTCCAACATTCTTGCATTTATACTCCACAACAAAACAGAGTTGTAGAACAAAAGCATCAACATATTTTAAATATTTCCCGTTCTCTCATGTTTCAATCAAATGTTCTACTTGAATTATGGAGGAAATGTGTTTTAACGGTAGTTTACCTAATAAATAGTATTCTCATGGCTTTGTCATCCGATAAGTCGCCATTTGAGGTACAATGTAACTGGCCCTTTACTTTGCGTATCTTTGGTTGCGAATATTACGTGAGCAATACTCATCCTAAACAAAAATTTGATCCTAGAGCATCTAATTGTGTTTTCATTGGGTACCCACATGGATAAAAGGGATATAATTTTTTTACTTAGCCATCAAGAAAGTTTTTGTTAGCCGAGACATTTATTTTCCGCCTATATCTCCACATGTTTGCCTTGATAGCCTTCCAAATCATTTTCCAAATCTTTTGCCAAATCCAACGTTTTCTTCCTCTCCAATGAATCATGATTCATCACCATCTTCACCATATCAGAACAATCCAGATACGTTGTCCTCATTGTAACAGCCCAATTTTTTTTATTATTAATAATAATAATAATAAAAAAATTATAATGTCTCAATTTAATAATGTTGAGGAACAAATTTTATGTTATTTAGGTATCTTATTTAAGGAATGAATACAATATAAATTTATAAACTAGGTACAACTTAATTAAGGAAATAGGAAATAAGTAATTAAGGTGATACAATCAAATCACCACAAAATCTGTCCTAAATCACCACCATATCTGTTAGGAAGCAAAATCTACACTAATTAAGGAAATAATTATTTTCAAATTAATGAAAATTGATTGTGTAACATTATAATTTTAATGAGTAATAAATGTCCATGGGTGGTTGAGCAGCTATAAAAGGGCGAGTATGCTGCACTTTCTAATCACACATTCTCCCTTTCTTTCCTTTCTTTCTCCCGCGCTCTAGCATTGTCTTTTTCTTTGAAAGGAGATTGAAGTTCCCGACGAGAGGGTGGAGATCAGAACTCTACCAATTTCCTTTTCTCCTTCACATAGAGTTGTCTCGAATTCAGGTTAGGGTAGTTCTTAATTTGATGATAATATTGAGTATGAGTGATTAATTGTTCCTAAATATTGTTTTGTAATTTTGATGATTAAATTCATTGGGTATGATGATTATGGTTCTATTATTGGATTATTTTTATTATGAGTTACTGAGTATTGTTAGTTTGACAATTGTGATTAATTATGTGATTATTTTATTGAATGAAATTAGATTATTGTGCTCTAAAGGTAGATTTTGTGATGGGATTGGTATATTGTGGATGAGTGAGCGAACGAGGGTTAGGAAAATCAGATAAATCAGATAAATGAAATTATAAGATATGAGACTTCTAGGTATTGGAGATTGACTTTTTAAATTACAATAATTTTATATTAAGAAACCTTTGTGAGAAGCTTGATTAATTAGACAGAGGATAAGTTATGCTTATTTAGAACCTTTTAAGTGAGAGAGTAGTTATAAGAATTCAATGATACTGAGTATTGAGTATGTTGAGAGTGATGATTTCTTTATGGATAATTAAGTGACTGACGTGATTGTTCAATGTAATTAATTTTCTGATTTCGGTATTAGATTTCCATGATATCTTATTACTCATAGGGTTTGAATAGAGTTGAAAGGAATACAAAACTGTCAATGTGTTCCTAGCATTGTGATAAATATGTTTAGTACAAAGGTAAAGGGTATTTACTGGATGACTGGATCTTATTTAGGGATAAAAGGATATGGTTAGGTATATATATAAGGATGGCAAAATGAGGAAGACCGAATACATATGCACAGTTGTTATTGACTATATTGATGATCTGATCTAATAGTGTTTTAATTCAAGGTTATTGTAGTGTTCCATTTAGTGAGTGAGACATTGTAATAAGTGCTAAGAGATTGCCTAAATGTATGAGGGTAAAGAAATAGTAAGAGAAATTAGGATAATAACTAGGTATTTGGACTTTTGAGGTATGAAGGTTGACTTTAGTAAATTGGGCTTGGTCAAACATTGGTCAATGTGAAAATAAATAAATAAATAAAACGATAGGTTGGATTTTGATTCATTAGAATTGCACGAGTTAGTATTTGGGTTCCTTTAGTGTATTCCTTCTTCTTTGTATTGTTGTTGGTGATAAATTACATTTGTGATGATGTGTGAATGACATGTGGACTACATTTATTAATGTAAAGGGAAATAATTGATGTGGATTGAGAGATTAATTTTGTGGGTCATATTGCATTGATGAGTCGTTTAGGTTCATCATAATCAGTTGAAATTATTTGAAAGTGAAAGGGATGGATGTCTACTCCCATGGACGAGGAGTGAGGTTGCCCCTGGTGAATATGCTTGTAAAGTATTGTGTTTTAAAAATGAGATAGATTATCATGAACGCTAAATGAACGGAAAATGTTTTCGAAAGGTGGGGATGAATGAAACTAGTACGGTTGGTCCCTGACAGGTCGTTGTAATGGCCTAGGACTTTGAGGGTATTCGCGGTGGGGAAAGTTTCCACTATAGCCGATCACCATGAGTGGAAAGTGATTCTTATTGCAACACTGGTTGCCCCTGATGTAATTGACTAGTATTTCTAGTGAGAGTGTCAGAGGTGACATGTACTCCTAGCATCGCTCAATGGTTTTGATGGTACCACATGGCATAAGAGTGAAATGTGAGTGGCATGCATCATATTGGGTTGCATAGTTAATTGTGATGAATTGTTAATTGAAATTTCATGTTTTCTTGATATCTGTTGTTTGTGTGTATTGTTCCTATGATTTTATTATTATCATTAAATTATGAGCTAACCCTATGGTTGTGTCTGTGGTTGACACCTGTGATGACCCCACGAACGGGCGAGCAGATGAGCAGTTACTTGGAGACACTACGTTGTAGGATAGAGGGGAACCTGACTTCGTGAAGACATTATGATGTCATTACTTTCCTTTTTGTATTTTTATACATTTCTATTTTATAGGAATGTTAAATGTTTAAGACCTTTTATTTTATTATAAAGTTACAATTGTAGTTGAAGAAACTTTATTACTCTATGAAATAAGATTTGGTTTATTTACGGAATGAATATTTAATTACCATAGAGAAATTATAGTATTTAGATGTAGAAATTGAGGGTGTTACACTCATCCCCAACCTCAGCTTCGACACATGTAGTTTTTCCATCACCTTCTGCCACCCAACACAACCCTTCTCCGTCACCACCGTCACCACTTCCTCCCATCGATGAGTCCCTTTATCGTTCTACTCGACAAATTCAGCTACCCGCATGGCAAAAGGACTACCACATGTCTTCCAACGCTCATCACTCTTCGACACAACCAAGTTCTTGCCACGGTACAAGGTATCCAATGTCCTCTCATTTATCTATTTCTCGTTTCTCTCCCAATCACCGTGCTTTTCTAGCCCTATTAACAACACAAAAAGAACCTACCTCGTTCGAGCAAGCCGATCGTGATCTATGATAACTCACAAAAGTGAGCTATTTTTATATTCTTTTTATTATAAATTGTTCTTTTCATGCTCTTAATCCACCTAAAATAACTCTAAATTGATCTTAATTCACAGTAATTTGTATTAGAGCGTGTTGATGGTGTGTTAAGTGTTTCAGGGAGAAAAATAGCCAAAACAGGTGAAAATGTGTCCAGGAATGCATCTCTCGCGAGTTGGAACACAACTCGCGCGACTTGGAGCTCCAGTGATGAAGAAAAGCTCTCTGGAACCTCATCTCCCGCTCATCTCTTCATATCTCGCGCGAGGACACCTTTCCTCAAGTTAACTCTCTAGCACCTCATCTCACACTCACCTCGCGCTCAACAACATCATCTCGCGCGAGGTAGTGTAACTTCAATAAGAAGTTAACTCTCTGACACATCATCTCGCGTGCATCTCACGCGAAGTGACTTGGATTACAACACATATTTCCTCTCTAGAACATGAACTTGCGCGAGTTATTTTATTACCTAGCGCGAGTTGGACTCGCAACAGGCCCAAATCCAAAAGTGTTAAAAGGTTATAAATACTCGCTCAGTCCGGAGATAGAGTTTGAAACCTTAATTCTCAGGCTCCTGACGGTTAAACCTAGACGGTGGCTGCACTTCGGCTGAGAGTTCTTCCAGTTCATAGACGGCGACGAAACTCAACCACAAGGATGAGGAGAAAGAGAATCTAGACTTCACTATGTATTCTCTTTCAATTATTACTTGTGTTGTTTTCTTTTCCATCATGAACTAACTCCCCCTTTAATTGGGAGAACGATGTAACCCTAATTATCCCATTTATATGATTCTCGATGTTATTCAATATATGTTTGGGTGTTTATTCTTCGTTTTTAATGCTATTTATTAATTGATGCCTAATAAATTGATAAGTTAATCTAGGGACGCTTTGACAAAGTAAACGCCTAGTGAAAACTGAAGAATTAAACCATTATCGTGCTAGGATCCTAGAGATGAGAGTAGGTAGTAATGCAGACTGCACGTAAGTTTGCCCTGGATTCATAGAACTAGATCCCTAATTAATTTGGTATTAATCTGGTTAACATAGGAGGCGTGAGTGATCTTGAGAGGGACGTCACGAGGGTAGGAATCCGATCCGATCATGATTATACCTCAATAGCATAAGAGGAAAATATAAGGGGCGATTAGTAGTGAAATAGGGATCTCAATCATTCTTCTTTCTTAATCTTAATTATTACTTTTTGCTCTTTATTTTATAATTTAAATCGATCTTTAGATCAAGAACCAATATGTTCTCATCCCCTCTTGGGAAATTAATAAGATAAAATAAATAAAAATATAGCTCTCGAGTTGCTTGTCCTCGTGGGATCGATAACCCCGTTTATAAATACTTATTACTTGATGACTGTGACATATTTGTCATAGTAAGGGATGCATTTGGTATAATTACCACTCGTTTCCCGCAAATCAAGTTTTTGGCGTCGTTGCGACAAACCAAATTGGAACTTATTTTTATTTTTATTTTATTTTTCCTTTTTTCAATTTTTATATTTTATTCAAATTTTCTCTCTTCTTCTTACCCTTTAAAATTTTTAATTTTCAAAATTCCTTTCCTCTTCCCACAAGCTTATCTTTAATTACTCAAATTAACTTCCCTGCAATTTTTTATTTTCAACTTTTATTTTTCGGATACCCTCACTTGGTCTGGAATTTTTACTATTTTGCAGGAGACTACGGAAACACGGAGAGCTGGAGTTTGGCCTTGATCTTGATATCGAGAGAACAACTCGTTCACTCTCAAAAGCAAGAAGAGAAGCAAAAGCACAGTTTTCAGCAGCCCCTTTACACCTAAACATGGATCCTCCACAAAACGATCAACTGAGGACCATTGCTCAGCAAAGTAGGAGCAATCTGAGAATTGGCTCACCCATCGTGCTACCACCGGGAATCACACATGGCGAGAATGGACATTTCATTCCATATTTCTGCCAAAACGTCCAATTTAACGGTCTCCCTCATGGGGATGAAACTGACCATATTAGAAACTTCCTTTACGAGTGCAACCATGTGATTGGACCAGCAGCCCTAGAGGTCACTAGATTGCGGTTTTTCCCACACACACTCCATGGGGAAGCCAAAATCTAGCTACAAATGCAACCTGCAGGTAGATTTTCAACTTGGACTGACCTTGAAACATGTTTCTTGAGCAGGTTTACCAACGAAAGTAGGCGAGGCAGCCAATCCCGTGCTATATATGCTTTCAAGATAGAGGATGATGAAAACTTCGCACAGACTTGGCATAGATTCAGAACACTCCAAGCAAAATGCCTCTCGCACAACATGGATAATACCTTGTTGGTGGAACTATTTCTTCAAGGTTTACGACATGAAGACCTCAGAAACCTTGACCTAGCAGCTGGAGGATGCCTAGTAGAACTCAAAACAACAAAGCAATGCATCAAGTTGTTCGATGTAATGGCGCGTTCTTCACAACCCATCAGGAGGGAAACTTCTAACCCTAGAGTTGTGCACGTAGTATCATCCGAAACCGCCCTTGCAGTGAAATTAGAGGCACTCACATTAAGCCACCAACGCTTGGAGAAGCTAATGACAGAGAATGCAGGAAAAACAACAGCACCATCTACCACCGAACCCCCACAGCAACCTCAACCTTCTATGTGCTATAATTGTGGAGGTAATCCTTATTTTTGTGCTTGTTTTTCGGCTAACGAATCTGTCAATTATGTAGGACAGCAGCAGAAGTTTGGCTATAATAGCTTTGGGAACTCCAACTATAGAAACCATCCTGGAAACAACTCCCAAACACAAAAACCCCTGTTCCAACCTCGACAAGAGAAGAAAAGTGATTTGGAGGCATTGTCTAAACAGTTTACAGACAACCACAAGATGCTAATGGATTCTCACAAGCTACTCCTTGAGTCTCACCAATCGTTCAGGGAGAAGGTGAAGAACCAATTTGAAGGACGGTTGTCGAAAAGAATCAAGACGCCATCCAAAGGAACCATGAAGCTGCCTTACGCAACTTGGAACACCAACTAGGTCAGATCAACCAGAAAATCTCAACCCGTGAACAAGGAACTTTGCCCTGGAAACACCACTCGAACCTAAAAGAACAGGTAAAAGCTATAACTTTGAGAACTGGTACAGAAATTTCTAACCTTTATGCAGAAAATGTAGCACCTATTGAAGAAGAAGGGGAAGGAAATTAAAATGCTGAAAAGACTGGTGTATATACGATTCCCCAGAAACGGGGAGATGCAAACAAAGCCAGCCAAGAGGAGACACCTAGGGAGGAACCTCCAGCGTACGTGCCCCCAATTCCATACCCGAATAGACTAAAGAAGGGAAAGCAAGACAGCCAAGAGTGTAATACCCTCAATTCCTACCATAATAAAGCCAACCAAAGCTTATTTCATAAAAAAACTTTCAAGAGCAATTTCTACATATCTCTCATCAAATAAAAAAAAACTCCCTCAAATAAAGAGGTATTTATCATGTAACAAGAATTTAAATTTCTAATATTTCTATATAGTAGCAATCACTCAAACCAAAAAAAAGGGAAAAACACATCATGTTACGTCTTCAGAAAATCAGGTTCTTTTCTAACCTACACCCTCTGTATCTCCAAGAAACTGCTCATTAGCTCGCCCGTTCGCGAGGTCATCACAGGTGTCAACCACAGACACAATAATACCAATAGGAACAATACACACAACATATATAAAGAAGACATGAGAAACTCAATTTAAAACTCATCACAATTAATTATGCAACCCAGTATGATGCATGTCACTCATAGTTTACTCTCATGTCATGTGGTACCATCAAAACAACTGAGCGATGCTAGGAGTACATGTCACCTCTGACACTCTCACAATAAATACAAGATAGTTACAGGGTAACCAGTGTTGCAATAGGAGTCACTTCCCACTCATGGTGATCAGCCATAGTGGAAGTTTTCCCCACCACGAATACCCTCAAAGTCCTAGGTCATTACATCGACCCGTCAGAGACCAACCGTACTAGTTTCATTCATGCTCACCTTTCGAGAACATTTTCATACATTCAACATTCATAATCTCTCTCCTTTTTAAAACAACAAGGGGCATCTTCACTGCTCATTCTAGCAGTAGGCATCCATCCCTCTCATAAAAAACATTTAGAATAGATTATTATGAACCTAAACAACTCATCAATGCAAAATGACCCACAAAATTAATCTCTCAATCCATATCAATCATCCTCCATAACAGAATATTTAATTTAATAAAAGACATTAAAATTAACATACAATTAATTAAACATAACTAGTGTCACATAGCCAAAAAGGACTAAACACTAAATAAGCGGTAATTATCACAATGTAATAAATCAAAATAACTTATAAACAAAATAAATCATCATCTAAGGAGTTACCAAACAAAAAACAAAACGATACAAGGAAGGATGAAGATATTAAGAAAATAATAAAATAGTAATCATGAGAAAGAATTAAAATTATTGAGATTTTATTAGAAAACACGATATAACTAAAAGGAATAAATACTAACTAAGTAATAATTATCACAATATAATAATTCATTTAAATAAATCATGAACCAAATAAATAAGATGAAATTAAATGATACAAAAAATATATCAGTAAAATAATAAATATGAAAATCGAAATAGATCGCATAGCCTAATAAAAGGCGAAAGAATAAATCCTAAAATTTATTGGTAATTGATCACCGAGAATATTCACTAAAATTCCAAAACTTCCTTTTAAATATTCACCCTTTTTTCTCGGAAATTATTGTTGGTCCCTACGTAGAATCTAGAGGGGGGTGAATAGATTCTAGTTCCCTTATGTTCGATTTTTGGCTATTTCTTATTTTCTTCCTATTCAATATTAATCTTGTCTTAATCACTAAATCAACAATTAATATCAAGATGTGTTCAAAGTTATCACAGCCAAATGAAAAAGGAAGATAGAAATCATTATCTTTTAAAAACTCTTTTGAATCAATACAAACTAAAAACATTTAGAATATGATTCAACAAAATATAAGAGTATAGGGAAAAGAGAAATTGCTCGGTGAGTTTATACTGGTTCGACTTTCGGCCTACATCCAGTCCCAATACAACAATTGTTGCTATTGGTGTTCCACTATCAACAATTTTGATCCCTTGTATCAATTACAATCACTCTGCACATACACAAAACGAAATCAAAATAAACCAATACAACAAGTTCTTTTTCAAGAACCTTTCTCTCTAACTCTTAATCCCTTCAAGAATTAATCTTGAGAATCCTTTCTCAAGTTCCACAACTCTTTTTCAAAGAATACTTTTCTCAAAGAGTTTAAACCAGTCTCAATCAATACAAAGATAAAAGATCAGAATGAGTACACCTATTGTACATGAACTGGTCAACGTGTAGAACAATGTAGATGCTTCATTCCATCAAAAAGTATTCATCACAAGAGAAAGCTTTTTGAATCTTTTTGAAATCTTGGAGAAGATATTAAGAACTCAAGTGTTCTCAATGTAAAACTTCGTTTCAGCTCTTCTTTTTCTTTAAAAATTAAGGATGAATCTTTTTTGAAATCATTCCAAGTGATGTTTGTATAAAAACATTTGAAAACAAGTTGAGATGAATTTCTGATGGGGATAATCAATTACTATGGAGTGGTAATCGATTACTCTAGAGGATTTCAATCTGTTTTGGTCTCTCAAGCTCGTGGTAGTCGATTACTGATATATGGTAATCGATTACTCCAGTGAAGTTTTGGATTCCCTATTTTCAATTACTGTTGGTAATCGATTACTGCTTTTTGGTAATCAATTACTTCAGTTGTAAAACTTTTAAAACTCTCAAACAAAGTGTTCTATCACTTTAGTTTGGTTTTCCACTTTCAAAAACAAAAATTAGGGGTTCCAAATCACTTAGCTTGTTGTCAAAACAGGTTTAAATTCTCTGTGAAGCAAAAGCAAATCAAATCACAAACTCAAAGTCTAGTCTAAAACAATCAATACACTTAAGATGCTATATACATATACTATGAAATTCAAGATTACAAATACATCAAAATCAAAATCAAAGAGTAAGACTTCTTCATGCTTCAAGTCTAACAATTATTCTATAAGTATTTTCTAAATATGCATAAGTAGACAAAATAATTATTTAGAAATTGCTTGTATCCATTCACCGCTACCAGGACTTTTAAATAACATACATTTAAATAAAAATATTACAATTAGCTAAATTCTTATTGAAACAAACGAAGCATCATCCCACTATATTCATCTGACGCATTGAAAAATCCAATCCATAACAACTCAGCCACTATTCTTACACTTGTCAAAGCGATTTCAAATGATGCAACTTAGTTCAAGGAAGCATGGCTAATTGTAACCTGATTAATTAAAAAACATTTGCTAATATGAAAATAAAAGGAAGGGTAATAGTCACGAAAGTCACAATGTTAATATTAGATCCATTATTTAAGAAAAACTAAAAACTAAATACTAATTTGACTAGATGTTGCATCCTCAGTATACGAAAATATTTGAAAACAATAAATAAGTAAAGTAAAAGCAAAGCACTGTTCATCCAAGTATTCGTACGAAAGCAAAAGTATGTTTTTAAATCAAGTAGATTACTTTTCGAAATATCTCCTATATATATATATATTAAAACCTAAACCCAAACTCTTCATATAATCATAATCGAACCAAATCACAAGGAATCTATTTCCCTAATTTGCGTCACAAAACAATCGAGAGTATATTCACAATAGATGCACACATCCATTTGAATATCTAAAGGTTCAATCGAAGTTTTGGAAATTTGAACGGAACAAAGAAAAACTAATACTCTAACACATCACAATATAATACCAGTCAAACTTCAAACTTCCCTAGGTCTTGCTCAGGACTTCTCACCATTTTTTTTAACGGAAATGATACACAATTTTTTTTAATAAGATTATAATGTGCTATTTATAATTTATGAGTACATGTGATGGAGGACCATCCCCAAAAGCTCAACAAACTCTTCAACTTTACTTTTTAATAAATTGAGCTTCTAATAAAATTTGTTATGTTTTTGACTGTCTGACCAGGTTTAGTATTCAGAGCATAACTTGGGCTACACAACTCCAATTTAGCTGTTCTTGGTGTCTTTTTAAATCTGACTTAAAGGGCGACAAAAGCTATGAAGACACAAAAGCCCAATTCTAACTTCATATAGAAGGAAATTGGGCTTGAAAGTAACGTTTGGATACTGTCAGGATGTTCCAGCGGGGTGCTGACCAGGTTCGGTATTTCGAGCATAATGTGGGCTAAAAAACTCCAATTAATTTCGTCTTGGTGACATTTGAAAGTTTACTTAAAGTTCTACAAAAGCTGTGAAGACACCAAAGCCCAATTCGGACTGCATCTAGGAGGAAATGGAGCTTGAAGTTAACGTTGTGAAAAAGATAAAACACAAGAAGGGGGGTTGAATTGTGTTATTAAAAAAAAATTATTCCTTTCGTCTGTGGGTTTCAAAATGGTTCAGACGAAACAATGTTTATCTTAGAAAGATTGATTTTAATGAACAGACGTTAGATTATAATTATCCCCAGTTAGTCAAAAATATAAGACAATAAAAACACAAGTATTTTTATACTGGTTCGTCTATTTAACACTACGTCCAGTTACCCAGCAACTACTGAGTTTTCACTACAAACCGTGAAATGGTTACAAGTATTGTTTGAACCCAGCCACTTCTGGCTATTACAAGATATTCTTTGATCCCAGCCTTCTCAGGCTAAACAACCAAGGTATTCTTTGCACCCAGCCTCCACAGGCTAATACACAGGTATTCTTTGGAACACAACCTCCTCAGGCTAAAATACCACACAAGTGGATTTTTAACAGATGTTTTGAAAAACAAGGTTTTCCTCTTCGCAGAGAGGTTTTTACAATAAAGCACAAAAAGAGTGTTGAGCGAATTCTCAGAAGATGGTATAAGAGAAGCGTATTCGCCAACGGAATCATGATGCAGTGAAGTCCTTTTATAGGCCTCTTCTTCAAATAGCCGTTAGACTCATTTGAATGCCGTTGAGAGTCGTTGAGAGATCTTTTGAGAACTTTCCAAAAGGTGTCAGTTGTACTTGATTGATAGATGAAGAACGCAGCGGATATAGCGGACTAGATTGCGTGCGCAGTACCTTTTCTGACTTGTACAGAGATTTGACAAAAGGTAAAGACCTTTTTGACTTTAGTGTGTAAGCTCGAATCCCTATACTGATCTTGGATGCTTCTCATGAGTACTTCTTCAAATTTTAAAAACTTGGTGCGAACGACTCAATCTTGACTTCACTTCTGGATAGACGAAATGTGTCTTCAGTTTTCGTTGTTTCGTCTCATCCTATCATCTGAAGATTTCACTCTAGAGACAGACGAAGGGCTTCAGCTTGAGTAGTCCTCTTCCGTCTGTGCATGTTTCGTCTGATGGCTTGGCTTTTGGACAGACGCAAAACTTCACCTTTGAAGGGCCTTGTTTCGTCAGTGCTGGTTTCGTCTTAGCAAAACTTGGGTAGCTTGGTTCCGTCTGTCTTGTAATTAATCAAAATCTAGGGTCGTTAACCACCTTGATCTAACAATCTCCCCCTTTTTGATGATTACAGACCATACCAAGAATATCTGCACAAGACATGGTTAGACAGAAACAGTCTTAAAAAGCCAGATTGACATCAAGACGATGTTTTCTGAATAATACCTCTTTATAAATGATTGTTACATCAATGTGATGTAATCTAGTTTACATTATTACAATGGTATAGACAGAAAACCAATAAAGAATTACAATGTATTTTCTATACAAAAAATAATAATAAAAAAAATTACAATATAGATACAATACATTGCTCCCTTAGACTCCCCCTCAGACGATGCGCTTTGTTCTTGCTCGCTCCCCCTCAAACGAAGCTTTTCTTGCTCATACCTTGTTCGCTCCCCCTCAGACAATGCTTTCCCCTTGTACCTTTCTTCTTTCCCTTGGGCTATCTTTTTCTCCCCCTTAGGCTGTGAATCATCAAAACATGATCAAGAAGAAGGCTTTGGTTTCTTGTTAAGGAGGGTCATGACAATGTCCTTTAACTGCTGCACTTCAGACGATAGAGAAGCTTGATTTTCCTCAAGTTCTCTGTTCTTTTGCTTCTAGTGCTCGCAATTTTCCTCCAAGGCATCATATTTACGCTTCAGAGTGTTATACTCCTCAGCTTCTTAAGATTCAGCCTCTGCTACCTCAACTGACTCAGCAACCTCCACCAAATCATCAACTTGCACTTGCGGTGTTTGAGGTTCTTCCACAATAGGTACAGAGTCATCAATGATAAACACTGTTGGAGTCTTCTTCAGACGCACTGTGAAGAGTGGAAGGGTGAGTTAAGCCGTGAAGTTTCGTTCCCATTGCCACGAGTACATCTTTGTTGGAACAGAGACCTCAAGATCCGGATGCTCCTGGGATGGATGAGTATAAGCAAAGGCTTCTCCAGGATACACCTTGCCACAGACGGTAGAATCCTCATCAAATGAGGTTCAAGAGTAGAAAGCAGAAGTGGCTTTATGATCTTCTATCATCCTTTGTATCTTCGGATTGATAAGGCTTGAGGCTTGTGTCTGAACGGCCTTGAGATGCGAATAAGCAGCAAACGGAAGACGCCGGGGGATGTGCCTTGCGAATTTGAAGGTTCTGGGTACAGACGATATCTTCTTCTCTTTACCCTTAGCCAAAAATTTGACCAAGCATGGTCGTTTTCGGTCTAAGATGATAGTATATTTTGTTTCGTCTGAAACCAGAGAAGAGAACTGTGAACCCACTAAGAATGGGCAGTCTCTCGTATCTTTCTTTGCTTGACGTTCAATGTGGTAGAAGGAAGTAGCTCTAGCCTTGGCTTCCCTTCTAAAGGCACCGGCCATCAACTTGAATGACAAGTTGTAGTCTTCCGGAAGAGCGTGAGCGAACTCTTCTGGATCTTTAAATTTTTTGAGGAGGATTGAGTAGCGAGGGTTGATTCCAGAGCAATGGGGTCTTGTCCATGGGAGTACAATTCCCAGAGCATGTCCTAGACCAACATACTCCGTCTGATTCAAGGAAATTGTGAAAGGCATAGGATCATGGCGATCTATGGCGTCGAGATGCCAATGTGAGCAATCTCTTGGCTCATAGATGGTAGAGCTAGCATCTCCATATCTGCAATGATGGAATGCAGGTGCATTGAGCTCGTACCGAACCTTCTACTTTGTGTTTTCTCTGTTGGGAATGTGGGGTTCATAACCAAGTGTTGGTCCTTCAATCACCGACGCAGCAATATGATCCTTGTATTCTTGTATATTTTCTAACCCCTTGATGTCTAGAGCGGCCAGTGTGTCCCAGGGCAGACGCTTCAGCCAATTGCATTGCTCCTCTAGGGTGTAGATGGTATCTTCATTGAAATCTACTGGCTTCAAGGGTTTGTTGTAGATGATGGGATTGACAAATCTCCCTAATTGAAAACCCTTCTTGCCTCTATACTGGTATGGGTTCTTCAATTCAATATAGGGAGTGTCCCTTATATAGCAGTCTTCATCGTCTGCCAAGATGTCATTTGCAGCAGACTCAGACAGTTCACCATCAGTGGAGAATTCATCATTCTTCTGTCCAATAATCCAATTAGGTTTGATTGGTCTCTCAGCACAGGTGCTCTCATCAAAGCGCCTCATGACTAATTCATTAAGAAACGAATAGTCCACCTTGTGCTTTGGGGGAAGGTCTTCCGGATTGATCACCTCAGCATGTGATTTCCCCCAAGATGCATCCACCTTGATGACTTCAAGTTGTTCTTCATCAGATGAAGAACTAACTTCTTCAAGGAGCACAATATCTTCAGACGGAATCTTCTTCGTCTGGTGGTGGAATGCTTCGTCAGACGCAGCAGGTAGCGTCTGTGCAAGGGCTGCATTCAGCGGAGACGCAACAATAGGGGTTGCCCTATGTTCATCTAGGAGTGATGTTGATGGAGAGACCTCCATTGTGGAGACTTCCTCACTTAGCATTGTTTCCAACTCCTCCGCAAGTTGGGCATTATCTTTCTGGATCTGGGCAGTTTCTTCACTATTCATGCCCTCTGAGGTTGCTGGAGTAGATGTACCCTCAGACGATCCAATGCCACGAACGCTTTCGAGAAAGATCCTTTCTTGCTCAGCATGAAGCAACATGGAGACCCTTTTAGCCTCTTTTAACTATTTTTCTTCGTCTGTCTCGCCAATAACTACGACGCAAGCTTTCTGCTTCATCTTCTCCTAGCCGTTAGCAGCCTTTTCAAGAGCAAGTTTTCTAGCTCTTGCTTTTTCATCTGCGGCTATCCTCTGCTTTTCTTCGTCTGTGAGTATCTTCACAGACAGAACACCCTCAGACGGTATGGTGGCCCCTTCATCTTCACTAGGGGATACCGTCTTAGCATGCGTCTTAGCAGCGACATGCTTTATTCTGATAGTCATTTTCTTCTTCTTGAGAGGTTCCTCAAGAATGTCCTCGAAGGGGACTTCAGAGACTACCACAGGTGGAGGAGGTGGAAGTGTTTGTGTTTGGGGTTGTGTTTGGGATGGTGTTTGGGCTTGTGTTTGGTCTGGTGTTTGGGCTTGTGTTTCGGTTTGTGTTTTGGTTTGTGTTTGGGCTTGTGTTTGAGTTTGTGTTTGGGTTTTGGCGCGTTTGATGCGGGCTCTGTGTGGGGGGTCTTTAGTTATTGGTGAGAGTGGGACATCTTCTTGTGGAGAATGTAGAAGGAAGCTTGGTGCCAAGTGCATCTTCGCAAAGGTGCTTCCTTTGACTTCTTTCCCTTCTTTGTGCCACGTCACGTCGGTGACATCAAAGCCCTTGTTGATTATTATTTTGGTGAAGAGGGTGGCGTAGGGAATGCTACTCTTCCTACGGATGTTTCTGTTCTTCAATGCACTTATCCAGTGGTCAAGGATAATGTGCGGAAGGTTCATCCTTGCTTTCCTCAAACAGTAGTAGATACAAAACCTGTCTCGAGTACTCACGTTGTCACGAGAACCTGTGCGTGGAGTGAAGATGTTGTAGAGCAAGTTGTGGATGATTCTTCCGGTGGGGTAGATGTTCCCTGACCTGAAGAATTTGGGGTCTTCAGTGTTACGTTTCTTCCCATAAATGATCTTGTCCACATGATCCTCAGACTCGATCTTCATCCAATCTAGACTGTAGAAACGCCCTTCGGCCTTACAGTTGTCGGCTTCAGCAATGGCGTCGATGGTGATGATGTACTCCTTATTGTCGATAGTACCGACAATACCATCCTCGAACTCCTTAGCATCGCTCCAAAACTCGGCGTATGCCTCCATCAACCATTCCCCTCTCATAGCGGCAAACTCCATCCAGCCGTTGTGAGTTAGAATCTTGGCGACTCTGTCAGAGACGCTCTCCACAGTTTCTCTAGAAATCCACTTGCTAGGCAAGAACAGGTCTTGAGCGAAGAAGGTGGCTTCAGCAGCTTTGGTAGCTTTGGTGTTCTTGGCGGCCATTGTAGTTTTTGAAAAAGAGAGAGTATAAGCTTTGTGAGTAATAGGTTTAGAAAGTTCAAAAGGTTGTGAATGCAGTAAAGAGTAAAATAGTGAACTTTCAAGAGTATTTATAGGCAAAAATAAAACGGTTGTGATTCATCAGACGAAAGAGATTTCGAAAACCGCCCCTGATTTGACGTGTCCACATCATTGCCTTTTTAATGATTGATTTGACCTCTGCAATTCACGACGCGTGCCTCTCAATGTCCTAGAATAGTGCAATAAATGACAGACACATTTATTGCTACATTTAATTTGTCCCTGCACACTTGAGATAAATTTATTAAACAGTATCAGTTGCGTCTGTTGAATTTTACCTCAGTAACTATTCAACTTTGATCAGACGCAATGTTTCGTCTTAACACGAAATAATGTACAGACGGAACAAATTCAATAAATAGCTCAGACGGAACAATTTTCAATCTTTTAAAGAAATAATTCCTAGATTTTCCTTAATGAAATTGAACCGTGTTTCGTCTAATGCTTTAGTAAATATATCTGCCCATTGAAAATCAATTTGCACAAACTGTATATCGAAAATATGAAAACGGATTACAATATGTTTGGCTTTCGAATGTTGAATAGGATTTTTGCTAAGATTAATTGCACTTGTATTATCACAAAATACTGGTATATGATTTTCAAACCTGGAGTATTGTGAGCAACACCCTGCCGCAGCAATATACTCTGCTTCAGTTGTTGAGAGTGCAATGGAGTTTTGTTTCTTGCTTGACCAAGATATTAGTGATGATCCAAGGAATTGGCATCCACCACTTGTACTTTTTCTTTCCACTTTATCTCCAGCATAATCCGCATCACAGAAACCACTTAAACTGAAATCACTATTTTTCTTATAAAACAAAGAGAGATTAGTAGTACCAACAAGATATCTAAGAATTCTCTTTACAGCTTGTAAGTGAGATTCTTTAGGATAAGATTGAAATCTAGCACATAGACAGACACTAAACATAATGGCAGGTCTACTAGCAGTTAAGTAAAGGAGTGAGCCAATCATACCTCTGTATACCGTCTGATCAACGGTCTTACCTGACTCATCCTTATTGAGACACGCTCCAGACGAATGCATTGGGGTCTTCATAGGCTTAGCATTCTCCATCTTGAATTTCTTGATAAGTTCCTTTGTGTATTTTTGTTGATGAACGTAGATTCCTTCTTTCGTCTACTTGATTTGAAGTCCTAGAAAGAACTTCAATTCTCCCATCATACTCATTTCAAATTCATCCTGCATTAACTTTGAAAAATCCTTGCAAAGAGAGTCGTTAGTGGCTCCAAAGACTATATCGTCTACATAAATCTGGACTATAATAAAGTCTTTTGAAACGCTTTTCTTGAAGAGAGTTGTATCAATCTTTCCTCTTGAGAAATCATTTTTAAGAAGAAAAGAACTGAGTCTGTCATACCAAGCTCTAGGAGCTTGTTTAAGACCATACAGTGGTTTCTTTAGTTTGAAAACATGATCTGGTTGAGATAAACTTTCAAAACCAGGAGGTTGTTTTACATACACCTCTTCTTCAATAAAACCATTTAAAAAATCACTTTTTACATCCATTTGATATAGGACGATATTCTTGTGAGCAGCAAAGGCAAGTAATATTCTAATTGCTTCTAGTCTAGCTACAGGTGCAAAGGTTTCTGTAAAATCAATACCTTCTTGTTGATTATACCTTTGTGCTACTAACCTTGCTTTGTTTCTTACCACTTTTCCTGCTTCATCAAGCTTGTTTCTGAACACCCATCTAGTCCTAATGATGCTTTTGTTCTTTGGTCTCTCAACTAGAGTCCATACATCATTTCTGGTGAACTGATTAAGTTCTTCTTCCATAGCCAAGATCCAATCATTATCTTGAAGAGCATCTTCAATGTTCTTGGGTTCTATATCTGATACAAGAGCATAGCTTGAGACATTCTTCACTTTTGATCTTGTTTGAACACCTTGGGATCTATCTCCAATGATGAGATCTTCTGTGTGGTTTGATGCAAACTTCCATGTTTTTGCAGGAGCTTGATCTCCCTGTTGATGAGTATTAGACGAAGAGGGTTCGTCTGTGCTTCTATCGTCTGTTCTTTCGTCTGACCCTTGTTTGTCGCCTTGACTTGAACTTTGACTAGAAGGGTTAATCTACAAATTATCAAACAAATTTTCTAGGTCTGATATTTCTTTATCAGCCTTTGAGTTATCTTAGAACTTTACGTGGATTGATTCTTCTACAACTTGTGTCTTAGAGTTAAATACTCTATAAGCCTTAGATGTATTGGAATATCCAAGAAAGAATCCTTTTACCACCTTTGAATCAAACTTACCAAGTTGATCTTTGGTGTTTAAGATAAAACATTCACATCCAAAAGGATGGAAATAAGAAATGTTGGGTCTTCTTCCTTTCCATAGTTCATATGGAGTCTTATTCAAGATTGGTCTTATCAATATTCTGTTTTGAATATAACAGGAAGTATTAATTGCTTCTGCCCAATAATATTTAGGGAGAGAGCTTTCATGCAACATAGTTCTAGCCATTTCTTGTAAAGTACGATTTTTCCTTTCCACAACTCCATTTTGCTGAGGAGTTCTTGGAGACGAAAAATTGTGAAATATACCATTTTCAAAACAAAAGGCTTTGAACTCAGAATTTTCAAATTCTATTCCATGGTCGCTTCTTACAGACGCAATACATATTCCTTTTTCCTTTTGAACATGTTTGCAGAATATTTCAAAGACACTGAATGACTCATGTTTATGGGCTAGGAAGTATACCCATGTGAATCTAGTATAGTCATCTACAATTACAAATCCATATCTCTTTCCTCCAAGACTTTCAGTCTGAGTAGGTCCAAAGAGATCAATGTGTAATAGTTCTAGTGGTCTTGTCGTGGAAACAACATTTTTTGATTTGAAAGAAGCTTTGAGTTGTTTCCCATGCTGACAAGATTCACACAGACGATTGATTTTCCAAGATATTTTTGTCAAACCTTTTACGAGATCCTTTTTAGAGATTTTTGAAATATACTTGAGACTTAAATGTCCAAGCCTTTTATGCCAAATATCTCGTTCATCGTTTGCTGAAATTAAGCATGTTACATTTTGATCACTAAGGTCAGAAAGACAAACCTCATAAAGGTTATTCTTTCTTTTCCCAATAAAAAGAATGGATTTATCTTTGTTTCTGACTATACATTCATCAGAGTTAAAGGCTACTTCATACCCACTGTCACAAAATTGACTTATGCTAAGTAGATTGAAGTTAAGACCTTTAACATATGATACATTCTGGATAAGTGGATTGGGTGTCTTACCAACAGTCCCAATACCAAGAATTTTACCTTTTCCAGAACCGAAGGAGACAGACCCTTTACTTGATCTGAGGTCTTGGAACATAGACAGGTCTCTCGTCATGTTCCGTGAGCATCCACTGTCCAGGTACCAGCTTGAAGTCTTTTCTCTTCCAATTAAGGATATCTCAGTTGAGACATGGTCTCCAGCCATGAGGCAGATGTTTGTTGTTTCTTCTTCTTCAGAGGATTCCTCTGAGCTTTCACTGTCAAGGTCTTCCCAAGTCAGTAAGCTCTTCTTTCCTTTATCTTTTCTAGAGCTCCACCTCTTTTTCAGTCCTGGGACATTCGACCTCATATGCCCCGGTTTTCTGCATTCATAGCACAAAACCTCTGTGTTTTCTTCTTTGTTTGATGGATTTTCAGGGAACTTCTTCTCCTTTTTCTTGAAGAAACGTTGACCTCTACCTTTCTTCATCATCATCCTTTTGAATCGTCTTGCCATAAGAGAGACTTCGTCTTCAGATGAACCATCAGACGATTCAGATTCTGTTGAATCAGCCTTCCAAATCTTCATTTTCTTTTTACTGTCCTTCTTGACAGAATCTTCTTTAGGGATGTTATTGACAGATGGAAGAGCTATAGGTTCTTGAACCTTAATCTTATCCCTTTTACATAAGAGTACTTCATGTACCCTTAGCGCTCCAATTAACTCATCTAGAGTTAATGTCTACATATCCCTTCCAACAGAGATGGCCGTGGACATGGCTTCCCAAGGAGGTGGGAGACTGTCCAAGATCTTCATATTGTTCTGGGCCTTTGTGAAGGTGATTCCCAGAGCAGTGAGTCCATTCAATATTGTTTGGAATCTTCCAAACATCATATCGATTGACTCTCCTTTCTTCAAAGACAACATTTCATATTCTCTTTGAAGAGTAGCAGCCTTCCTCATTCTGACATCCTCAGTGCCTTCATATGAGATTTTGAGAGCATCCCATAGTTCTTTAGCAGTTTTGTAGGCACAAAATTTGTTGTACTCAGTTCTGGAGAGAGCACACACAAGAGCATATCTTGCTTTATTGTTCAGCTCCATGATAGAGTATTCTTCGTTTCCCCATTCTCCTTCAGGCTTTACAATGGGAATATTCCTGTGGTGATTATATTCCATAATCTGTATTGAGTTGACTTGATGTACATCTCCATCCTGTCAGCCCAGTATGGATAATCATCTCCAGAGAACACTGGAGGTTTGTTCATCGAAGCTCCTCCGGAGAGAAAAGATGGTCCTTGTGAGTCCATGTTGGATCTTTTCCTCTAGCAGCTGTTAAGCGCTCAACCCTTAGAGGCTGAGCTCTGATACCAAACTGTAAAAGATAAAACACAAGAAGGGGGGTTGAATTGTGTTATTAAAAAAAAATTATTCCTTTCGTTTGTGGATTTCAAAACGGTTCAGACGAAACAATGTTTATCTTAGAAAGATTGATTTTAATGAACAGACGTTAGATTATAATTATCCCCAGTTAGTCAAAAATATAAGACAATAAAAACACAAGTATTTTTATACTGGTTCGTCTATTCAAGACTACGTCCAGTTACCCACCAACTACTGAGTTTTCACTACAAACCGTGAAATGGTTACAAGTATTGTTTGAACCCAGCCACTTCTGGTTATTACAATATATTCTTTGATCCCAGCCTTCTCAGGCTAAACAACTAAGGTATTCTTTGCATCCAGCCTCCACAGGCTAATACACAGGTATTCTTTGGAACACAGCCTCCTCAGGCTAAAATACCACACAAGTGGATTTTTAACAGATGTTTTGAAAAAAAAGGTTTTCCTCTTCGCAAAGAGGTTTTTACAATAAAGCACAAAAAGAGTGTTGAGCGAATTCTCAGAAGATGGTATAAGAGAAGCGTATTCGCCAACTGAATCTTGATGTAGTGAAGTCCTTTTATAGGCCTCTTCTTCAAATAGTCGTTAGACTCATTTGAATGTCATTGAGAGTCGTTGAGAGATCTTTTGAGAACTTTCCAAAAGGTGTCAGTTGTACTTGATTGATAGATGAAGAACGCAACGGATATAGTGGACTAGATTGCGTGCGCAGTACCTTTTCTGACTTGTACAGAGATTTGACAAAAGGTGAAGACCTTTTTTACTTTAGTATGTAAGCTCGAATCCTTATACTGATCTTGGATGTTTCTCATTAGTACTTCTTCAAATTTTAAAAACTTGGCGCGAACGACTCAATCTTGACTTCACTTCTGGATAGACGAAATGTGTCTTCAGTTTTCGTTATTTCGTCTCATCCTATCATTTGAAGATTTCACTCTAGAGACAGACGAAGGGCTTCATCTTAAGTAGTCATCTTCCGTCTGTGCATGTTTCGTCTGATGGCTTGGCTTTTGGACAGACGCAAAACTTCACCTTTGAAGGGCCTTGTTTCGTCTGTGCTGGTTTCGTCTTAGCAAAACTTGGGTAGCTTGGTTCCGTCTGTCTTGTAATTAATCAAAATCTAGGGTCGTTAACCACCTTGATCTAACACGTTGGAATGCTACCAGGATTTTCCAGCGAGTTGTTTAATTGTTTAGGCCTATTAGTTTCTTTCAATTATGTATTTGTTTTAAGACTTCGATTTGGGCCTTGTAATTGTGAAGTGTGCTCAGCCTAGGGTGTCTCTCATCTCACCATTTATCACTCATTTCATCCTACGGTGGAGAACATTTCGTTTCAGATTTCTAACCTTAGACCCATTGCACTTTCATTTAAGTTGGTCAACATTTCTATTGTACTCACTTTTGGTCAAAATTAATGAAATAGAATTTCTAAGACTTGTGTCTTGAGAAAAGGAGATAGCTCTCTTAGGGTTTCTTCTAAGAACCTTGAATCTTATCATGGATCCATGATCCAAGTGGCGATTCTCCAACCAAGCTTATTGGGTGCTTCATCCATGGCAATTACCACACTTCTTCCTTCTTCCATTTTTGATTTCTTTCTTCCCACTTTTATGTTGACCATGAGCTATCATTGTTATATATTGAGTTATTCCGCTGTTTAAGAGTAATTGAACATTGGTGAATGAAGATTGGGGCACCCTTTTGCTAATCCTTGAAGATCCCTTACAAGTTCCTCATGGATTTGCATCAACATGTCATGTTTCAATTGATTTGGTGAATAGTGTGGATAATAATTGCTCCTCCCGCATATACTTTTATAGCAGACAACCCTTGGAACACTAATAACATATGGTTGTCGTACGATGCACACATGAAAAAAAGAAAGAAAAATAGAAAATTAACCAACACTAGAGGAGTTGCTATGACAAAAATATGCGTGCAAGTTATCATGACTTATAATTGCAATGTTCACAACATATCAATGTGTAGTTCATAAAATGACTAATAACATGAAATGATCATAAAACATGAAGCAAAATAGAAACACTAAAATTTTATCCTCGTACTTTTAAGTTACTAATTGTATCCACAAAAAATAACATATAAAACCTTTGATGTAGGCACATCAAGGAGGATCACTAGGAATATGCAAAGAAGGTTAGAAGAGGAAGCTAGGAAACTCCAAGACCAAGAGGATAGTAGCATAGGGTTATTAGCTTGTAACCTACTAAAAAACTTGTATGAACAAAGCCCTATGTAATAACTTAGATAGGCATTAGATACCTAATCCTTTAAGGGTCCAGAGCCCTCGGGTCACATAGCCAAAAGTAAGCTGAAAATCCCTAAGAGTCAAGGTTCCCACAAGGTTTTAAAAGGTCTCAAGTTTTCGGCTAAATTTGTGTGGAACCTTGAAATCACTTAGGATCAAGGGAAGATTCCTCTTAAGTTGAGCTTGGATCCGTGTCTTGCTTAAATCAAGATATCTCAACCCTTAATCCCAAGTGATTAAGGATTGATGACTTGGCTAATTACATGGGTACCAAGGGGGACAAACTCATGTGCACCCATGTGAAGGTCATGTGAAGACCATGTGCTTCTTAACAACCAAGTAACTCACTTGGTTACTTGGTGGTCAAGTCAGCCACGGTTTAGCCTAGGAGTCTTAACTAGGATTAGGCATAGTTAATCATGGTTAGGATAGCTTGGAGGCCAAGTCTTGAGTGCTTATAAATAGCCTTGGCCGAAACTCATGTAACACTTTTTGCTGAATTTTGAAAAGAAGAGCTTTTACGCTTTGGAGAGAATTTTCTCTTGCTCCTTTAGGGAGATCCTTGAATCTTATCAATGGAGTCTTACACCATTGTGGCGGTTCCTCCTAGGCTTATGGGTTAATCACCTTGGCGCTACCATCTTCTCATCTTATCCGCTTCATACCTTACTTCTAAAACTTCTAAACACTTCCAAAACTCCATGGCCGAGAGCTTCCTTGGCCTTATTCCTTCGGTGCAACTTGGTTGGAGACTAGACTTAGGCAATCCGAAAGCTTCATTGGAGTACTCTTTAAGGAGGCCTTCATCAACCTTCGATCTAACAAGATAAATTAAGAGAACAACTGAAATTAACCTTTAAAGGCAAGGGAAAGTAAATAATCTAAATTATCACTTCTTAAATGTGTTTCGAAAAGAAACAATTATTAAAGTTACAGGCATTGTGAAAAGAAATAGGCTGAAATATATTAGATGAATCATTTACAATATTCCATATAACAATTTTGGACTTGAAAATGTATAAGACTCAAACAAAATCATAAGTTATTATTGGGAGTATAAAGCTCTATCTCAAATGACTTGAAATACCTATGAACCAAGTAAATTCAAGAAAATGTACATCTTAACATGTAAGAATAAATACTCATTATTCTTTATAACATTAGGTTAATAATGGGCATCACAATAAGTTTAAGGTGTGAATTTGATGCTTTTGTTAAACAAAAAAAACAAAGACAAAATGGTAATAAGAAAAGGCCTTACTGAAACGAGAATAAAGCTTATCAAATCAAATTTGTCATAAAAAGAAGGACATGAAATTATAACAATGGTAAAAAAGAAAGGATTACTAAAACAGGATACACAGAGAGCTTTGTAGATTCTCTAAATTAAATATAATAAATGTTATAATCTTAGTACAAAGAAATATTCTCCTGAAAACAGTACAAAAGAAATCAAGTCATTTTATTAAAGACACACTTAAATTTAGCCTAACAATCTACATGAAAATTAAAAACTCATTAAAGATATTAAATGCAGCCAAAAAATCTGCACGAAAATTAAAAACCCATTAAAACACGTTAAATGAAAATCTGCACAAAAATAGTGAATTAGGTTTCCGAGTTCATATCATACCCTCTCTCTTCGAGAGGATTCGTTCTCAAATCTTAGTTCACTTTCCTCAAGGATCAAATATAATGTGTACAAATTCTGATTTTGTAAATTCCATGAAAATTGAAGATGGCTTCCTTTTGTAAAAATACATCCAAACGTAAAGGTGTTAGATAACATGTATGCATATTGTGTTAGTCTCAATAATATTCAAATAGGAAAAAAATAATTGTTGAGGTTTATGCTCATTTTTCTCAATTTCTTTCTCGTATTTTGTTTATTCTTTGACAATAGTTGAGAGGGTCAACAATGGAACATGAGATATGTTATCAATAACTTTCCTTTTGAGACATGACAAATCATAGGATAGTTTCTCTATAGGAAACTTTTCCTCCAATTCTTGCACTATCGAGTTATCAACAAGAATAACGGTATAACTTAAAATTTTCTCGTTTTCTTTTTCACTTGTTGGTTCGCTTCCTCCTGTTTTCTCTTTCGTTCGTTGTTTTCCTTCTCTATTTTTTCTCTTTGTTGTTGTTCTTCCTTCTCTTTTCTCTCTCTTTCTCTTAACCTTTTTTCAGCTCTCTTGCATTTTTTCTGTCAGTAGGATTGGAGCTCTTCGTGTGATATTTTACTCATTGGATTGTTCCTCTTCTCAAGGAGGCATATCCTTCAGTCTAATGACTTTAGTCACTCTTTGTCAAACTTGTTAAACAAATTTTACAATTGCATCTTCACCTTGGTGAGTATTTCATTCTCATCATGACTACCGACACGTTCATGACCACTCGTTCCACTCGTATAAAAATCAAGAGTCGAGGCTCTGATACCAAATGACTTGTTCACGGAAAGGACCATCTTGATTTTTCATTATGGGGAAGGATATTGTCATACTCAGAGAAGGGATGAGAAGGTGAGTGATAAGTCATGGGTTTGATCGCCACACAATCAAAAGATTGATAAGATCGGATTTAATTCTTCTCAAAAGAACTAAACAACTCTCATAATAAAGAAAAACCCACATCTTATTCAAATTCAACTTTTTTTGTCAAAATACAAAGAGTATGCATTTATAGACAAAATGGAATACAAGATACATTTAATCTAGCCTAAAAAATAGAGTAACAAAAACCTATTAAAGACACACTTAAATCTAGCATAAAAATCTGCATGAAAATTAAAAATCCATTAAAACACATTAAATGCAAATCTGCACGAAAATAGTGGATCAAGTTTCCTAGTATAATATTTTGTGAGTTTAAGCTCTGCTAGGGTTCTTCCTTGCACCCTCGATTTTATCAAGAATTCTTCAATTCTTGTGTGGTGATCACCATTGACTTATCAAACAAACTTGTTTGTGGCGCCTTCCTTTTCATATCTATTTTATTTTGTTATTATTATGTATTTTATTATATCAAAATCCTCAATTCTCATTCAACTCCAAACCCTATTTCCCAAATCTCAAATACTCTTTTAATTATGGGTTAGGTTCATATCACAAGATCTTATCTTATCATGTCTTGTGCAAAGGAGACACAAGATCTTATTTTGTGAAAAGGAGGCCTAAGATCTTATCTTATCTTATCTTGTACAATGGAAGGTGAGTGATAAGTCACGGGTTTAATCGCCACACAATCAAAAGATTGATAAGATCATATTCAATTCTTCTCACAAGAACTAAAAAACTCATATCGCCACACAATCAAAAGATTGATAAGATCATATTCAGTTCTTCTCACAAGAACTAAGAAAACTCATTATAGAGGAAATCTCATAATTTTAATTCAAATTCAACTCCCCCACAAAGTACAAAGAGTATCCATTTATAAGGTGAATGAATACAGATACATTAAACTTAGCCTACAAATCTTTACGACAATAATAGAATAATAGAGTAATAAAAACCTATTAACCCTATTAAAGACTCATTAAATAACCCTTTAAAAATAAATTAATTGTAGCCTAAAAATCTACATGAAATGATGAAATGGGATTCCGAGTTCACATCAATAGGGATCTAATTCATCTGATAATACAATTTGAATAATTTGGGAAGGGTATTAGGGAGATTAGTGAAATCGGGATCCAATCGCTTTTATTAATAAAAATCTAAACACAACTTTTTTATTCGGTTACTTGCAACACACTCAAACTCTTTAAACTCACTCTCAGTCTTGTAATTGATACAATTTGATTTACTTGTTCTCGTGAAAACGATAACTCATGTTTTCTAAATACTTATTACGTGACGACTATAATATATTTGTCACAGCCTGTGCGGGAGTATTTCTCACCCTCGTATGGGAATCACATCAAATCATCTACAAGATTTTGCAGGTCAGTGTAATGACCCTAAAACTGAGAAAGAATTGTTCAATCTTCATCATGTGTCTTTAAGAAATGTGATTGAGAGAATATTTAGTATCTCTAAATTAAGGTTCACAATTTATTAAGTCAGCTGCTATTTTTATTTAAGACACACTTAGCATATACAACACTACATAACTTCCTTCATAAAGAATGTCATTCTGATGAATTTTCAATTAAGTAGTGGAAGAATTTTCATCTTCAACATTATCTATTAATAAAGATCATAATTTTGAATCTATTATTCAAACTCAATAACAAGAATAAGAAGACGCTAATGTTTAGAGGTCTAGTATAGCTATGAATATGTAAGCGAATGCTATTTATGATGACATTATATTATGGAGAATTATTATTTTTATTGATCAAGACATTATTGTTTTTTTATTATTTTTGTCTTTGACTCATTTTATAGATATGAATATATGAAAATAAATCTCACAGATTTTATAAATATCCTTCAATTCACACAAAATTTATAAAAATCTTGACTTCAAAGTCTCATGTAATCCATTCATATCTTTATTTAAAGTCTTGAAGAATCTTGCGAAATTTTAAAAATCATAAAAATCCTTCAAGTAAAAAAGTCCTTTGAAATCCTTATTCATTGAACCCCAAAATTACTTCATTCTTATATATATTGTTATACAATTTTTTGTTTTGAAAAATTAAATACATATAATTTTATTCACCTCTTTTTTATAAAATGTTAAAAGAATATAATATTATTGGGATTTATTTTGAAACAACAAGAAATGAAATGAAATAGAAAAAAATCCAAATTAGAATACATTGTGAAATATAAAATACATAAAAAATCACTTTAATTTCGTTATATTTTATTTGATGTTTCATGTCTACCCATGGAAATATACTATACGTATTAGATTGCTACATGCCATTAATTAATAAATGCTTGCAGAAATAACTAACTTTGTTGTACCTTAGAATTTCTGGTCAAAAAGGCTAAATCTTAGAGAGTGACAAGCAACGACGTGACATCACTCAAATTGATAAAATATATTTTAATAAACATGATAAATATGTGTTATTTGATTATCTGTTTTAAATATAATTAAAATCTTAATCTCTTCTAGCTACTTAAATATATATTTTTTAACATAGTTTTTTCAAGTTAACCAAATTAAATATTCATTATATTTAACCTCTTCATATAAATTAAATCAACTCAGCCTCTTTAAGTTAGCATCTAACACTCTGGCATAGGATTTATTGTAAAATGTTTTTGTCTAACAGAATCAATCTGTCACACAGAGAGATAACAGAATCAATCTGTCACACAGAGAGATAACAGAATCAATCTGTCACACAGAGAGATATACGATGATGAAGAACACTGAGACTATTCTACAAGAAAAAGATATGAGTTTTCAAATTAAAAAAACTTTGACTTGTTTAGAATAATCTCTACCTCAAATTTTCAAACTTCAATCTTTTTAGAGTATAAAATAGTTCTTATACTCTGTAACTTTAATGTCCTTAATTCATTCGTTGGAAACTTGTTGTACGACCATATGCATTAAATACATATGTATGAATTGTCTCACCAGATGTAGCAATCTTTTGCAAAAATAAAGGATGAATGCTAAAAAAAAATGTGTTTTTCATTGTGTAATAAATTAATGTGATAGATAGCTTTCTTTTTATTCTAATTTAACTTTTCTTTTATTAGATAAGAGGTGGGTAGTATTCTCGTACTTGCACTTTAACTTGAGCTAAAACCAGACTAAGCGAAAAACAAAAACCTGAATGTAAGAGTCAATTAATATAAAGTAAAATTGTTTGAAAAAATATTCATCTTTAGTTCAATAATGTTTTGTCTTTTGACTCATTCGTTTGTTTAGGAGTCTATGATCAATCTATTGTTGTCATTTATCTAATCGTTTGATACAAATTTCGTCTAATGCATATCAAATGAAACTTTTATTTTAATGATACGTAATTATCAAAATTGAATTTACTTTTAATTAAATTTGACTTAACACTTTAAATTTTTATTTTCTTTTTTTAATTTTTCAATTTCAAAAAGAAAAAATTTTTGTTCAGACTTAGTCATCATATACTCCTTTTTAGATAATTTATTTCTAATTAACTCTTCATTCATAACTTTTAGTTACAAAAACCTTAATTATAGTTATTTTTAACTTATCTTTGTATGTTTTTTTATTCAAAATATATGAATCGAGAGTTTGTAAAGAGAGGGTCATGTGATATTTCTTCGTAGATTTTGTAATATATATTTTTTATAAATTTTTATTTTGTTTAGAAAATAAATAATAAAATTATATTATAAATTAAATGATTTTAATATCATCTATATCAATAATTTAAAAATGGTTGCTATCAATATATTAATTAATGTGAATTAGAAAAGGGAAAGCATTCCTTCACCTATACATTCACTTCTTGAAAACAACTCTAATCAATAATTATGTTTGCGTAGATAAATGAACGATAGGTCAATACATTTAATAGATGAGCAAACTTCAATTCTATTGATCAGATAAAAGACACAAAAAATCACATAAATATAAACTATAAATTAATAATTATTTTAAGTTAAATAATTGCATAAGTTAGATCGTTATGAATCATGAATATGAATGTTAATCTATAATTGATAATTTGAACCGCGAATTCGGTGATGTACAGCATTGGAAATCAAGAAATATTCCAACATACTCTTCAACAGAACACTATGATCTTGGAAATTTTATAATATAGATTTTTTTACAATTATTTATTTTGTTTTAAAAATAAATAACAAAAATATATTATAAATTAAATGACTTTATATCATCCATGTCAATAATTTAAAAACTGTCGTGTAAGAAAGCATTTTGCACATCCAGCTTGTGAATAAACCAATTTTTTTTGTTTGCAATGGTGAGGAGACACCTCAAAGTTGTTAATTCTGTTGTTGCGAAACCATGGATTTTGGGTAGCGGAGCAACCGATCACATTGCATCTGATTCACAATTTTTCACACACTTCATCATCATTTATTCCAAATGTTAATTTGCCCATAGGCTCAACCGCAACCATCTCATCTATAGTGGGTGATTACACTAGATGTACTTGGCTATTTCTTATGAATCACAAATCTGAAACCCAACATCTTTTAGAATCATTCATTACATTTGCGCAAAATCAACTCAATGCATCTATTAAAACCATCCATGTTGACAACGGATTGGAATTTAGTTCCATGCGTAATTTTTTCCTCAAAAAAGGTATTGAATGTCAACGCACTTGCGTCTACACTCCTCAACAAAATGAAGTAGTAGAGCGCAAACATAGACACATTTTAAACATAGCACGAGCCCCTCCTATTTCAATCTTATTTACCATTAGAATTTTAGGGGGAATGCGTTTTAACCGCAACATACATCATTAATCGTTTGTCATCACCTTTACTCAAAAATAAATCATCATTTGAGCTACTATATATTCGACCACCTTCACTTTCTCACCTAAAAACGTTTGGTTGCCTCTGTTACGCAACTGTTGTTTCGCCCAAGCAAAAATTCGATCCGCGAGCTCGACAATGCATCTTTATTGGTTATCCTAACAATCAAAAAGGATACAAATTATTTGATATAGATGCAGGCACATTTTTTACAAGTCGGGACGTCACCTTCCATGAAAGTGTTTTCCCATTTTGCCAACAATCTGGACCACAATCCTCATCTCCATCGCAAGATGTTATGCCTGTTATTGACATTGACTTACCAACTCCAGTCCAACATTCACTTGATCCACCATCTTCTCCTACTCGTCACAATGTACCTGAGACACCAATAGACCAACCTTCTTTTCCCATGCCAATTGTCGAACCTCCTCCAACTGACCTTCCTGTTCGACGACCCAGTCACACATCAACCCCACCTTCCTGGCTTCAAGACTATGTGATGGGATCCCAAGCCAATCATTCGACCACTACCCAAGAACGGTTGAACGGAACCAGGTATCCTATGCATCATTTTCTTTCTAATTCACATTTTTCTTCTACACATAGTGCATATCTTGCTAACATCACAGGCACCAAAGAACCTCACACTTATGCTTAAGCTATCCTTGATCCAAATTGGCAAAAGGCAATGGATGAAGAGTTTTCTGCCTTGCAACTAAATAAGACGTGGACCTTGATGTCGTTACCCGCCGAACAGAAACCCATTGGATGTAAATGGGTCTATAAAATAAAGTACAAATCGGATGGCAGCATCGATAGATATAAGGCACGCCTTGTTGCAAAAGGGTACACTCAGATTGAAGGTGTTGACTATCAAGAAACCTTTTCCCCAACAGCAAAATTAACAACTTTAAGGTGTCTCCTCACCATTGCAGCAGCCAAAAATTGGTTTATTAACCAGCTGGATGTGCAAAATGCTTTCTTACATGGCAAATTACACGAAATTATTTACATGGAATTACCACCCGGGCATCGTCAACCGGGGGAGAAAATTGTATGCCGACTCAACAAATCCATTTATGGTCTCAAACAGGCATCCCGAACATGGTTTTCAACATTTTCTCATGTGATTAAATCTACAGGATTTCAGCTGTCCAAGGCGGACTACTCTCTATTCACAAAACAGGATGGTTCATCATTTGCTGCCCTTTTGATTTATGTGGATGATATTCTTTTAACAGGAAATGATCTAACACAAATGCAGCGTCTTAAAGACTGTCTATTACAACGATTTCGCATTAAAGATCTTGGAGACTTGAAATATTTTCTAGGGATTGAATTTTCCCGTTCCAAAGCTGGTATTTACATGTCACAAAGGAAATATGCGCTTGATATTTTGTAGGATGCGGGACTCACAGGTGCTCGCCCAGACAAATTTCTAATGGAGCAATATCTAAAACTCACACCAGACGATGGAGAGTAAAGGATCCAGTCAGATATAGACGGCTCGTGGGACGACTAATATACCTCACAGTTACTTGACCTGACATAGTGTTTTCTGTTCAAACTCTAAGTCAATATATGCAAGCTCCACAGAGACCTCATTAGGATGCCGCAATTCGCATCCTGAAGTACATCAAAGGATCGCCGGGGGACAAGGATTATTATTGCCATCCAAGAACAATCTGACATTGACGGCTTATTGCTACTCAGACTGGGGAGGTTGTCGGACAACTCGGAGATCAGTATCTGGATATTGCATTTTTCTTGGTTCTTCTATTGTTTCATGGAAGTCAAAAAAACAGACAAGTGTATCGAAATCATCCGCGAAAGCAGAATACTGCGCGATGGCCAATACTTGTTTGGAGATAGTTTGGTTGCGATATCTATTACAGGACTTAAAGGTGTCATGTAACTTGCCTGCTCGACTTTTCTGTGATAATCAAACAGCCTTGCACATAGCAGCAAACCCAATATTTCATGAACGCACTAAACACATTGAAATCGACTGCCACATTGTGCGAGAAAAATTGCAAGTTGGGATAGTCAGCCCTTTGTATGTGCCAACACAGTACCAGCTTGTAGATATTTTTACAAAAGCATTGGGTAAAGAACATTTTTTGACACTGCGACGCAAGTTAGGGGTTCATGATCTTCACCTACCAACTTAAAGGTGAGTATTAAGGAAATAATAATTATCATAATTGTACATGATTGCTCATAATCAAGTGGATAATGATAGAATCTCATGATTAGTGAATCCGCACAAAATAAGCTTGTAATTAGGAAAATAAATCATCATGTACTTGTATATATTTTTTATTACACTTTATCATTACAATTGTCTTATCATTTTTTTTTATAGTATTCATAGGCCAATATATACTTTAATTCTTATAGACGATGAATAAACTTTGATTATATTTGATTACATGAAAATACACAAAAAATCACATAAATATATTTTTACTTATCATCTTAATTTTGATAACTAAAAGACAGACGAAAACATCTACAAACGTAGAGGGAACAATGATCAGACGGATCATTACTTGCATAAACGAAATATGCACCCTCAAAACTTTAGAAGTTCCAGACGCAAAGTTCAAGTCGTCATACTCCAAGTATTTCTTATCAGACGAAGAACTTTGAAGATCAAACGGAGAGCGCGTCTCAACTTCAAATCATGAGCTCAAGTGTAAAGATTTAAAGACGAAGGTTGAAGACAGACGAATGAATTCAACACTCAACTCAATATAATTATTCATTCGTCTACTCTTTATGAAGTCCAAGACTCTGAGTAACACATGCATGCATCTCTATTCAACCGTTACTCAGAATGTTCTAAAGGTGGAAAGGGATTTCAAATTAAACCTCTGCAACACGAAAAGCAGTTGTACATTTTAGTAAAATCTCTAAGCAAATCAAGTCAAAGGCAGATCTCATGCAGACAACCGATCACTTTTCATTAAAGGCTCTGATTGCTCACTCTGCCAGATTTGAAAGTACCCAAGACAAGAACTAACGTTAGCATCTACAGTCTAACGGTTACTTCACGCAAGCACCTATAAAAGGACTTCATCTCTGCGAGTTCAAATTGGCGAACTACTCTGATCAAGACTATATTCATACACTCGCTCAAGCTCTCAAGAAAACAAGTTTGCTCGCCACAAACTTAGAATAGAAATATCATTGTAAGATCCCTCTTTGCGTAGAGGATATTTTCTATTTGAACTTATTGTAAGCCACTGTTGTGGTAATCTTGTAGCCTGAGGAGGCTAAGTGTTTAAAGAATACCTTGCATCAAGCCTGCGGAGGCTGGTAGTCCAAAGAATACCGTGAGTCTAGCCTGTGGAGGCTGAAGTCCAAATAATACCTTCTTTAGCCTGAGGAGGCTAAGTGTTGAAAGAATACATTGGTTAGCCTTAGGAGGCTCTGTTCAAAGAATACCTGGGTTTAGCCTGCGGAGGCTAGGGTCAAAGAATACCGCTTTAGCGTGAGAAGGTTGTGTTCAAAGAATATTTGTATTGTTAGCCAAGAGTGGCTGGTTCAAAGAATACTCTTAGTGGAACCTCAACAAGTTGCTGGGTAACTGGATGTAGTCTTGAATAGACAAACCAGTATAAAAATATTATTGCTTTAATTATTTTTAACTGCTTACTAACATGGGATAATAACTTAAACTGCAAATTTAATTAAAATCAATCTTTAAAGAACAAGTTTAAGTTTGTGTCTGATCTAAACATTTTCATACAGAAGCAAAACGCATCGTCTGAAAAAGTTTTAATTAGTAAACACAATTCAACCCCCTTCTTGTGTATTTGTATTTTACAGTTTGGTATCAGAGCTTAGCCTCTAAGGGTTGAACGCCTAACGGCTGCTAGAGGAAAAGATCCAGAATGGAGGCGATGCTGATCACAGAAGGTTCCTCTATGAATAAACTTCCAGCTTTCTCTGGAGATGACTATCCATACTGGCAGACAGAATGGAGATGTACATCAAGTCTACCTAATATAGACTTTGGAAGATCATCACTGAAGGAGACATTCCTCTAACCAAACCTGAAGCACAATGGGGAAGTGAAGAATACATCATAATGGAATTCAATAACAAAGCTCGTTATGTCATAACATGTGCATTATCTAGGACAGAATATAATAGATTTTGTTCCTACAAAACCGCTAAGGAACTTTGGGATGCTCTCAAGATATCTCATGAAGGAACTGAGGATGTCAGACTCAGAAAGGCTGTCACCCTTCAACTAGAATTTGAGATGTTCTCCATGCAAAAAGAAGAATCTATAGATGGAATGTTTGGAAGATTCCAAACCATTCTAAATGGATTAACAGCTCTGGGCATCACTTTTTCAAAAGCCCAAAACAATATGAAAATTCTTGATAGTCTTCCTACTCCTTGAGAAGCCATGTCAACTGCTATATCTGTTGACAAAGACATGAAAACTTTGACTTTATATGAACTCATTGGTGCTCTAAGAATACATAAAGTTCACCTAAGTAAGAGGGAGAAAATGAAAGTCAAAGAACCTATTGTCTTACCCTCTATTGATGAAGCTCAAAAAGAAGAGTCTAGCAAAAGAAATAAAAACAAACTTAAAATTCTTAAAGCTAACTCAACTGAATCTGATGATTCAGAAGAATCAACAGAAGGTGAGATTTCTTTGATGGCTAGAAGATTCAAAAGAATGATGATGAAGAAGGGTCGTGGCCAAAGATTCTTCAAGAGAAAGGATAGACAATTTCCAGAGAAATCATCTAACAAAGAAGAAGAATATGAAGTTGTCTGCTATGAATGTAGAAAATCAGGGCATATAAAAACTGATAGCCCAAGATTGAAGAAGAGATGGAATCCCAAAAGAGACAACAAAAAGAAACGTCTTCTTACATGGGAGGATCTGGACACAAAAAGTTCAGATGATTCTGGGAAGGAAGAAAATGAAAATATATGTCTCATGGCAGGAGAATCAACATCATCTGGAGGTAAAATTCTGAACAAATCTTTTTCATCTCTCTCGATTCTTAATTCAGAAGAAGATGATCTTTCATATGATGTTCTCCTTGCAAACTCTCAGCTTATAGCTCAAGAATATAAATCTTGCAAAACCAAGCTGAAAACAGCTGTGGAAGAAGTCTCAAGACTAAAAGCTATAAATGAAAGTTTGTCACAAAAAGGAACTTCAGACGAAGCACCTTCTGAAGATGAATCAGAAAAGAATCATCTTCGTCTTGAAGTCAAAAGGCTAAAAGAAGAAAATGATTATCTGAAAAAGGATCTAATCAAGTTCACATTGAGTTCTTCCAAGCTCAAAAATATTTTAACTTATGGAAGACCTCCTTCTGATAAGAGTGGACTTGGATACGATCCAAGTATAGACAAAACAAAGTAATCAACTATTTCGTCTGTACGTAGAAATATGCATGCAAATTACAACAAGGTTCCAAATGTCTATAAAAGTCATCAAAAGACTTTTAACACAAGAAAACCCTTCACTAAAAAGCAGGACCCAAGAAGATTTGGGTACCAAAATCACAAATTATTCATGTTGCAAATATCCTCAATAGAAAGAAAGAATGATTCAAGCTGGTATCTAGACAGTGGATGCTCGCGACATATGATAAGAAGACTGTCTATGTTCCAAGACCTCAGACCAAGTAAAGGATCTGTCTCATATGGGTCTGGAAAAGGTAAGATTCTTGGGATTGGGACTATTGGTAAATCACCCAACCCACTTATACAAAATGTTTCTTATGTTGAAGGATTAAATTTCAATATGCTTAGCATAAGTCAATTCTGTGACAGCGGATATGAAGTTTCCTTTAACTCTGATGAGTGTATAGTTAGAAACAATGATAAATCCATTTTGTTTAAGGGTAGAAGAAAGCACAATCTATATGAAGTGTGTCTTTTTGACCTTAGTAATCAGAATGTAACTTGTCTACTCTCAGCAGACGATGAGAGGGAAATATGGCATAAAAAGCTTGGACATTTAAGTCTGAAATACATTTCAAAAATATCCAAGAGAAATCTTATGAGAAGCTTGCCAAATATTTCCTAGAAATCTAATTGTCTATGTGAACCTTGTCAGCATGGGAAACAACTTAAATCATCTTTTAAATCTAAAGATGTTGTTTCTACGACAAGACTACTAGAGTTGTTACACATTGATCTCTTTGATCCTACTCAGACGCAAAGTCTTGGTGGAAAGAGATATGGATTTGTCATTGTAGATGACTACTCTAGATTCACATGGGTATATTTCCTAACTCATAAACACGAGTCATTCAATGTCTTTGAAATTTTCTGTAAACGTGTTCAAAATGAGAAAGGAGTATGTATTGCATCTGTGAGAAGTGATCATGGAACTGAGTTTGAAAATTCTGATTTTAAAGTCTTTTGTTTTAAAAATGGTATATTCCATAATTTTTCGTCTCCAAGAACTCCTCAACAAAATGGAGTTGTGGAAAGGAAAAATAGAACTTTACAAGAAATGGCCAAAACTCTTTTAAATGAAAGTTCACTTCAAAAATATTTTTGGGCAGAAGCAATAAATACATCCTGTTATTTACAAAACAGAATTTTGATAAGACCAATATTGAATAAGACTCCTTATGAATTATGGAGAGGAAGAAAACCCAACATATCTTACTTCCATCCTTTTGGATGTGAATGTTTTATCCTTAATACTAAGGATCATCTTGGAAAATTTGACTCTAAAATCTGTAAAGGATTCTTTCTTGGATATTCTGATACATCTAAAGCTTACAGAGTTTTTAACTCTAATACTCAAGTTGTAGAAGAATCAATCCATGTCAAATTCCAAGATAATTCAAAGGCTTACAAAGAAATGTTAGACCTAGAAACATCTTTTGATAATTTGCAGGTCAACTCATCAAGTCAACCAAATGATGTTATCATCAGAACAGACGCAGAAGCCAAATCAGACGAAACTGCATCTGCTGGCTCAGACGAACCCTCATCGTCTACTTTTCAAACTGACAATATTCAGACTCCAGTCAGAACATGGAAATTTGCCTCAAATCACTCCCAAGATCTGATTATAGGAGACAAGCATCAAGGAGTGCAAACCATGTCAAATTTTAGAGACCTTTCTGGATATGCTTTTGTGTCAGAAATTGAACCAAAACGCATTGAGGAAGCACTTAAAGAAGATAATTGGATAATTGCCATGAAAGAAGAACTCAACCAGTTCACAAGAAATGATGTATGGACTCTGGTTGAAAGGCACAAAGATAAAAGCATCATTGGAACAAGATGGGTCTTTAGAAACAAGCTAGATGAAGAAGGAAAAGTTGTCTGAAACAAAGCAAGGTTAGTACCTCAAGGGTATAATCAGCAATAAGGTATTGATTTTACTGAAACCTTTGCTTTTGTTGCTAGATTAGAAGTCATTCGCATATTACTTGCATTTGCTGCTCATAAAAATATTGTTTTATATCAAATGGATGTAAAAAGTGAATTTTCAAATGGTTTTATCGAATAAGAAGTTTTTGTTAAACAACCTCCTGGTTTTGAACATCCATCTTTGCCAAATCATGTTTTTAAGTTGTAGAAAGCTTTGTATGGTCTGAAACAAGCTCCTAAAGCATGGTTTGACAGACTAAGCTCTTTTCTACTTGAAAATGGTTTTTCAAGAGGAAAAGTTGATACAACCTTATTTAAGAAAAATCTCTCAAAGGATTTCATTATTTTACAAATATATGTAGATAACATTGTTTTTGGTGTAACTAATGAATCTTTATGCAAAGACTTCTCTAAGCTTATGCAGAATGAGTTCGAAATGAACATAATGGGAGAGTTAAAATTTTTCTTAGGTCTGCAAATTAAGCAGACGAAGCAAGGCATATATATCCATCAACAGAAATATACAAAAAAAACTCTAAAAGAAGTTCAAAATGGATAATCCTAAGAAAAGATGAATCTGGTAAGTCTGTTGATCAAACTATATACCGTGGTATGATTGGATCTCTACTGTACTTAACTGCTAGCAGACCAGACATTATGTTTAGTGTCTGTCTTTGTGCTATATTTCAGTCTAACCCAAAAGAATCTCGTCTTCAAGTTGTAAAGCGCATATTTAGATATTTTGTTGGATCCACTAATCTCTCTTTATTTTACAAAAGAAATGATGATTTCAATTTGAGTGGGTTTTGTGATGTTGATTATGCTGGTGATAAAGTGGAGAGAAAGAGTACAAGTGGAAGATGCCAGTTTCTAGGATCATCAATTATCTCTTGATCTAGCAAGAAACAAAACTCCATAGTACTTTCAACAACAGAAGTAGAGTATGTTTCTGCTGTTGGATGTTGCTCACAATTATTATGGGCAAAACATCAACTGGAAGATTATTCCAGGTTTGAAAATCATATACCTGTATTTTGTGACAACACTAGTGCAATCAATCTCAGCAAGAATCCAATTCAGCATTCAAAAGGTCAAACATATTGAAATCGGATTTCATTTTATTAGAAATTATGTTCAAAAAGGTGTCTTTGATATGCAATTTATACAAACAGATTTCCAATGGGCTGATATTTTTACGAAAGTTTTAGACGAAACTCGTTTTAATTTTATAAAAGAGAACTTGGGAATCATTTCCTTGCATGAATAAATACTTTCGTCTGTTAAAATTTCAGTCTAATTATTGCTTTCGTCTGCACATAACTTCGTTTATATTATTTCGTGTTAAGACGAAACGCTGCTTTTGATTCATAGTTGAATTAGTCCGTCTGACTCTTCAACATACGCAACAGTATATGATCTATTAATATTTTAATCAAATGTGCAGGGTATAGCATTTAATGCAGCATTAAATGTGTCTGACATTTATGGCAAAATTCTCAAAGAAACAAGACACGCTCAGAATTCAGAGTCAATACAATCATTAGAAGGAGACTCAAAGAGAAAATGTTAAATCAGAGACGGTTACTTGTCTTTCATTTATTCCTTGACCTAATATTTAAGTTACTTATATAAATAACAATGAATGAATTGTATTCTTTTACTGCATACTCAAATTCTACTACTCAAAAAGAACTCTCACTCTCTCTCAAAATATTACAGTCATTTTTGAATCTCTCCAATGGCCGCCAAGAACACCAAGGGATCTTATGAAGAAACTGAAATTGATTTCTTTAATGAAGAATGGTTTCTTCCAAGCCAACATATTACAAGAGAAACTCTTCAAAGTGTATCAAAAGGTGTCTACGAGATGATCCATGCTGCCGGCTGGATGGATTTCGCAGAATGGAAATGAGCTTGGATGATGTAAGCTTATGTTGAATACTGGAGTGAATGTCTTCTTCTTCAAGAAGGCATAGATGGTATGATCCCAAAGGATGAGTACGTTATCAACCTGGAAACCTTGCCGCTGCCAGAAAATGCAAGATTGAAGGAGTGATCTACAAGCCAAATTGGAATGCTCATCTAGATAGTAATGTAATAGATGAGGTACTTTATGGAAAGATTCGAACCCCTGGTGTTGCAAACTTTCTGAAAGCTAAAAACTTGATTCCTAAATGTAAAGTTCTTCATTACCTTCTACTCAATGTTTTTACTCCAAGGACTGGTGCAAGAGACAGTGTAAACAACAGAGACAGAGACAGATTTTGTCTCTTTCATCTTATACAGCAGACTAAGATTAGTCTACCTCATCTTATCATGGACCTTTGGCTGATAGCCCTAAAAGCTAGAAGCATTGCAAAGAAACCATATATTTCTTATCCTTCCTTCTTCTCTAATATCGCCATTAATCAAGGATTTATTGCCAAAGATGTTGAATGTCATCCTTGTGGAAAGGAAATCAAACAAGGCATTTTTGCCAAGTTGTGTTTGTCGTCTAAGTTGTCTTCAAAAGATGATTCTCAAAAGAGACAACTGAGATCATCAAATCTTCTTCCATCTCTAGAAATTTCACCCTCCAAACGACCTAGAATCTCTGCTAATAAACCACCAAAACACCCTCAAACAATCAACCAATCATCTGTTCCATCACTGCCTCCACTTCCTACTCCCATACAAATTAAGATTGAAGTTCAATCTCCCATTCTAGTGGATGAATCTATAGAGGACCTTCTTCCAGAGCAATCCCTTATAAGAAGATGTTCTCGCTCTACAAATAAAAAGTTAAATGTACAGACAGATGAAGCAAGCAAAGCTGTTGAAACTCCTTTTGAAGACTTGACTGAAGCTGAATTTACTCCTAGAAAAGAAATTCAGATTATCCCAAACATAAATAGAGTTGAAACAGAAGCAAACAAGGAACTTGAAGATATTGCCAAACAACAAGAAATAGCTCAAGGAAAAAGAAAAATTACTACTTGAAGCGAAGTAATTGATGAAGATCTGATGAAAGCCATTGAAGCTTTAAAAGGAGAGTCTTATGAGAAAAACAGACGTGCTTTAGAAAAACGAAATGGAGGAGGTGCGTCTGGCACAACACCTTTTGAAATTAATCAAGATACAGACTCAGAGCCAATCAATGCTCCATTTGAGTCTGCTGCTTTTATTCCTGAACAGACTATTGTGAGTGCATCCTCTGAGGCACTCTTACAGACGAAAGAGCATCCTCTTGAGGAACAAATAGAATACTCAAGAAAGGAACCTCTTCTATACTCAGAAGTTGTGTCCTGCTAAAATCCCTTCACGAAGAAAAATGGATTACTCTTTACTTAATAATCTATATTAGAAGGTCTCTCTTGAAGAACAAGACTAATCTAAGTCAGATTGGCTACTTAGTGCACGCAGAGAAGTTGAAGTACCTTCTCCCTTCTATGAGACGCAAGATCCCTACACCTTCAGAGGAACAAAAGGCTTCCAAATAAAAAGGACATCAAATCCTTTCTTATTTTATCATCCTCTTAAGCCATCTCTACTTGACTTTTCCAAATTATATACCATTGAATACGAGAAGAAATGGCTTCGATTTCTAAACTGAGACAGTCTTGCCGAAACAGATATCAAGGGACTTGAAGGTATTCATGACTACAAGACGTTCTTGGAAGAATCTGATATAGTAACTCCTGCTCTGTCATACGAACCAAATATCAGACCCTTTACTCCTCATCCCCGACAATCTATTAAGAAAGAAGGAACTACTGTCTTTCATCAATGTTTGCTCAAGGAAAGAGAATGTTGTCCTAACGTACCTAGAGAATGTTCAATTTGTACTATGGATGCAATGGATGACCATGATCCAATTCCATGGAGCATTCCCCTCAACAAAACTGAATATATTGGTATTGGATACTTTGTTGGTCTAACTCTTCCTTGGATTCGCCCTCATTGCAAAAGAATTGGACTTCTTGAAAATGATACTCCAGAAGATATAACTCATACTTCACCTATTGACCATAATATTGCCTTTCATCTTATGGCACAATCTTATAAAAGGGAAGTAAAGGAGCAAGTTGTATCTCTTCATCATATCAGACGAGAAGCAAAAAAAGAAGGGAGGGTCTTGCCTAACTTTCTTGGAAGCCAGTTTTCGTCTATCGTCTCCTCCAACACTCATTTCTCCATTCGGCTAGATAAACCTCATCCTTGTCACATTAAATACTTAGCCAAAGGAAAGGAGAAAAAGGAGTACTCTGAACCTAAAAGGTTCTGGTGGGTACGTCATATTCCTAAACTTTTATCTCTGTCTGAATATGAGCGTCTATATAGAGAAGGACCCTTTGACAGCAGAACTCTGACTAAGATCCGCAATCATGAAGCCACCTTGGCTTATTCATCTAGTACAAAATCAGAGCTAGAAAATTTTGTTGTTTATGGAAAAGTTTATCCTGGAGGAGCATATGCCTATGGATTAGATACAGTTCCTGATCAACTTCAGCTTGCCTCCATCATAAACACTTTTAGATGGCAATGGGATGAGCCATTCGCTATTACAGCAATTCTCCCTTACCTCACCCTGCATTTCATAGAAGTTGAGGCACCATCTGCTCAAGCTTACACAACGCTCAAGAGAAAATATTCTGAGTTAGAAAAGAAAACTTATCCATGAAGTCTACAAAAGATGATCTTCTTCACAGAGTAGACTATCTTGAGTCTATGATGAGGGAATTACTTACTTGAACGAATCCAGGTGCATCATCTTCATCTAGAATCAAATGATGTTATCATTTTGATGTTTTGATGATTGCAGCCCAAGGGGGAGAAGAAAAGAAAGGGGATGAGAAAATAAGAAGAAAGAGTTAGAGGAGATCAGACGGAGGATGAAGGAGCAAAGAGGAAATGAGTTGAAAAAGAGAAATATCAAGCTCAGGGGGAGTTAAGAGAAAAATGCTAAGTCTGAGGGGGAGTCAGACGAAAAAGATGAAAATGCTAAAGACAAAGAACAAGATCAGGCTCAAGGGGAGCTATTTTATGTTCTTATGCTGTAATTTAGAGCTTGTGGCTCTAGTTTATTTTTCTTTCTTGCTCTGATTGTACAAAATTACATCTCTTGGATGTAATAACTCTTTATGAAAGAAGAATGACTATACACATCATCTCGATGTATAACTTTTTTTTTTTTTGCTCTGATATATTTTGTGTTGTTTAAGCTAACATGTTTTATGCAGATTTTGATCTGACATCTACACAATATATCAAGAATGATCTATCGTCTGAAGAACTCAAGATCAAGATGTTTCGTCTACTTCACTCTGATTTATCCATGAAGATCTCATCTTAGAAGAAGAAGATGGATTTGCTCGTATGGTCTGTAATCATCAAAAAGGGGGAGATTGTTAAGTCAAAATGACTTAGCATCTTAATTTTGATAATTACAAGACAGACGAAAACATCTACAAACACAGAGGGAACAATGATCAGACGGATCATTACTTTCATAGACGAAAGATGCACCCTCAAAACTTTAGAAGTTCTAGACGCAAAGTTCAAGTCGTCATACTCCAAGTATTTGTTATCAGATGAAGAACTTTGAAGATCAGACGGAGCGAACGTCTCAACTTCAAGTCATGAGCTCAAGTGTGAAGATTTGAAAACTAAAGTTGAAGACGAAGGTTGAAGACAGACGAATGAATTCAACACTCAACTTGTTATAATTATTCATTTGTCTACTCTATATGAAGTCCAAGACTTTGAGTAACACGTGCATACATCTCTATTCAACCGTTACTCAGAATGTTCTAAAGGTGGAAAGGGATTTCAAATTAAACCTCTGCAACACAAAAAGCAGTTGTACATTTTAGTGAAATCTCTGAGCGAATTGGCAGATCTCACGCTAACAACCGTTAACTTTTCATTAAATGCTCTGATTGCTCACTCTGCTAGATTTGAAAGTAGCCAAAACAAGAACTAACGTTAACATCTACAGTCTAACGGTTACTTCACGCAAACACCTATAAAAGGACTTCATCTCTGCGAGTTCAAATTGGCGAACAACTCTGATCAAGACTATATTCATATACTCGCTCAAGCTCTCAAGAAAACAAATTTGCTTGTCACAAACTTAGAATAGAAACATCATTGTAAAATCCCTCTCTGCGTAGAGGATATTTTCTATTTGAACTTATTGTAAGCCACTGTTGTGGTAATCTTGTAGCTTTAGGAGGCTAAGTGTTTAAAGAATACCTTGCATCAAGCCTGCGGAGGCTGGTAGTCCAAAGAATACTGTGAATCTAGCCTGTGGAGGCTGAAATCCAAATAATACCTTCTTTAGCATGAGGAGGCTAAGTGTTGAAAGAATACCTTGGTTAGCCAGAGGAGGCTGTGTTCAAAGAATACCTAGATTTAGCCTGCGGAGGCTGGGGTCAAAGAATACCGCTTTAGCCTGAGAAGGTTGTGTTCAAAGAATATCTGTATTGTTAGTCAGGAGTGGTTAGGTTCAAAGAATACTCTCAGTGAAACCTCAGCAAGTTGTTGGGTAACTAGACGTAGTCTTGAATAAACGAACCAATATAAAAATATTATTGATTTAATTATTTTTAACTATTTACTAATAAGGGATAATAACTAAAACTACAAATTTAATTAAAATCAATCTTTAAAAAATAAGTTTAAGTTTACATCTAATCTAAACGTTTTCATATAGACACAAAACGCATTGTCTGAAAAAGTTTTAATTAGTAAAAACAATTCAACACATATTTTTATTTTACATATATATTATAAATTAATAATCATTTTAAGTTAAATAATTACATTAAGTAAGACTATAGCGATGATGAATATAAAAGTCAATCTATAAGTGATAATTTAAGCAATGAATTTGGTGATGTCCAGTATCGAAAAAGAAGAAATGTCATAATAACATACTCTTCAACAAATTTAGCAGCTTGAACTATATAATTTTATTAAATTTTGTAATATATATATATATATATATATATATATATAAATGCTTAACTACTTTTTCTTATTTTATTTCATTAATTAAGTAGTTAACTGATAATAAATGATAAAATTTATAAATTAAAATAACAATAAATATTTTTTAGATATTAAAATTATGAATGTACTATATTTTTAAGAACTAATTTATTATTTTCATGTTTTAAAAATTAAATTACTCAACACTTATATTTTCAAAATAAATATTAAATATTGTCAAACAACTTTTTGTTTTGAAAAATTGAATGCATATAATTTTATTCACTTCTTTTTTATAAAATATTAAGAGAATATAATATTACTTAGGACTCGTTTTGAGAAAATGAAATGAAATAAAAAAAATGTATAAATTAAAATACATTATAAAATATCAAATACACACAAAACGACTTTAATTTCTTTGTTATTTCCTTTCTTTTCCATGTCTACCGAAAGGGACAAACAAAGACAACGTTGCTTTGCTGAATTTGATAAATAAAATATATTTTAATAAACATGGATGAACCCAAAGAAGTGGTCCAACATTATTAGAATGTGAGTTATAACTCAACCCCACAAAATCAACTTATGGAGTGAGAGTTGTACCCACTTATATACAAACAACATGTGATATCTCTAAGTGATGTGGGACTTCCAACAGCTGTAATAAAAAATATCATACATATTTCATCTAATTCAAAAATTCATTTTTTATGATTAAAAAGTCAAACTAACAGTAGTGCTTTAATTTTAGATAATTGAAATGGATAAAAAAATTAATTAGATTTTAATTCTTTGTTATAGTTTATTTGTGAATTTAATTTATTAATAGAATTTTATAAAAAATTAATGTTTTGAACTGTGACTGTTAAATCTTTTACTAATGCTACTTTATTTTAGATTCTTAAGTTATTTTTACTATGACATTTTTTACAAGTTAATTCAATTAAATCATTCAAAACTTTTCAGTGTCATTTATATTCAAAACTTTTCAGTTTATTTTACTGTAAAAATTCTCAACAAAATTTGGACACAATAAGCATATACCTCGAGATTTCAAAAGAAATTTTTTTTATATAGACCAACTTTATCATTCCTAAAAAAAGTTGTAATTAATATGCAAGTATTTTTATATTTTTATTTATTGTGTAATAAAATATTATCTCTTTATACTATATATGATTGAATTCGTAACAAAAATTAAAAATAAAAGCAGACATAAATAAAAATTTAATATAACTTATTTATTTTAATCTTCACAGCTTATAATCTAATGATCATATATTAGATATTATTGTATAAATTATTATATGTACAGTATATTTTAAATTTAAAAGAACGTGAATATGTGCCTATCATATAAAGTCATCAAATATATACAAAGTATTTAACAAATGAATAAAGGATCCCATTTATTTTAGAAGTGATCACAACATTCTAACAAACTAGGATTTTTATATTTCATATATATATATATATATATATATATATATATATATATATATATATATATATATATATATACACGTTTGTAAATGCAATAATGTATGTTTGATGCTTAAAAATTCAATACATGTTTAATTTTCTAATCCTTCTTATCTACGTACCAAGAGTTATTTTCTCAAGCTGTGAAAAGAAAAAATTTTTTTTCAACTTATCTATAAAAAAAATAAATTAATCGATACCTTATTAATAAAGAAACTAAAAAAGTTCAAAGTTGACTTTTTTTTACCTAAAGTATTAATTAACATATTTAAAATGAGATAAAATAAAATTAACTAAAAGAAGAAATAACACAACTAGTTTATAAGTTAATAATAATAATAATAATAATAATAATAATAATAATAATAATAATAATAATAAATTAAAGGATCTAGCCACCGTTGATGACTACGTCGGAGTGGAAGAACTACATCTCATTCTCTCTTTCTATTTATTCGATCCATAAATCATTCTCACACTCTTAAATTCTTGCTATCTATGAGACATTATATTATAGAGAATTATTATTTTTATTGATTAAGATATTATTATTTTTTATTATTTTTTGTCTTTGACTCATTTTATAGATATAAATATATAAAAATAAATCTTACAGATTTTATAAAAATCTTTCAATTCGCACAAAATTTATAGAAATCTTGACTTAAAAGTCTCATATAATCCATTCATATATTTATTTAAAGTCTTCAAGAATCTTGCAAAATTTTAAAAATCATAAAAATCCTTCAAGTAAAAAAGTCCTTTGAAATCCTTATTCATTGAACCCCAAAATTACTTCATTCTTATATATATTGTTATACAATTTTTTGTTTTGAAAAATTGAATACATATAATTTTATTCGCCTCTTTTTTATAAGATATTAAAAGAATATAATATTACTTGGGATTTATTTTGAAACAAAAAGAAATGAAATGAAATAAAAAAAAAATCCAAATTAGAATACATTGTGAAATATAAAATACATAAAAAAATCACTTTAATTTCGTTGTATTTTCTTTGATGTTTCATGTCTACCCATGGAAATATACTATAGGTATTAGATTGGTACATGCCATTAGTTAATATAATAAATGCTTGATATAACTAACTTTGTTGTACCTTAGGAATTCTGGTCAAAAGTGCTAAATCTTAGAGAGTGACCAGCAACGACGTGACATCACTTAAATTGATAAAATATATTTTAATAAACATGATAAATACTATTATATTTAATTATGTGTTATTTGATTATCTGTTTAGAATATAATTAAAGTTTTATTATCTTTAAAATATATATATATATATATATATACATATATATATTATTTAGTTTTAATCTCTTTTAACTACTTAAATATATATTTTTTAACATAATTTGTTTAAGTTAACCAAATTAAATATTTTTTATATTTAGATTAATAAAATTAAGTATCTTCATTACGTTAGCCTCTAATACTCTGGCATAGGTTTTATTTTAAAAATTTTGTCTAACAGAATCAATCTATCAATAAAGAGATATACAATAATAAAGAACACTAAGACTATTTTATAAAAGAAAGATTTAAGTTTTCAAACCGCAAAAATTTGACTTGTTTAGAATAACTTTTACCTCAAATTTTTAAACTTCAATCTTTATATAGATTTAGAGTTTGAAATAATTGTTAGACTATGTAACTTTAATGTCTTTAATTCATTCGTTGGAAACTTGTTGTATGACCATATGCATTAAATACATATGTATGGATGGTCTCACTAAATATAGTAATTTTTTACAAAAATAAAGATGAATGCTAAAAAATGTGTCTTCCTTTGTGTAATAAATTTATGTGATAAGAGGTGAGTAGTATTCTCGTACTTGACTTTAACTTCAGGTAAAATCAAACTATATAAAATACAAAAACCTAAATGTAAGAGTCAATTATTATAAAATAAAATTGTTTGAAAAAATGCTCATCTTTAGTTCAATGATATTTTTTCTTTTGACTCATTCATCTATTTAGGTGTCTATGACCCATTTATTATTGTCATTTGTCTAATCTATTGACACAAATTTCGTCTGATGCATATCAAATAAAACTTTTATTTTAATCATATATAATTATCAAAATTAGATTTATCTCTAATTAAATTTGACTTAACAGAATAAATTTTTATTTTCTTTTTTCAATTTTTTAATTTCAAAAAGAAGAAATTTTATTCAGACTTAGTCATCATATACTCCTTTTAGATAATTTATTTCTAATTAACTCTTCATTCATAACTTTTAGTTACAAAACCTTAATTAGAGTTATTTTTAACTTATCTTTGTATGTTTTTGTATTCAAAATATATGAATCGAGAGTTTGTAAAGAGAGGGTCATGTGATATTTCTTCGTAGATTTTGTAATATATAGTTTTTTATAAATTTTTATTTTGTTTAGAAAATAAATAATAAAATTATATTATAAATTAAATGATTTTAATATCATCTATATCAATAATTTAAAAATGGTTGCTATCAATATATTAATTAATGTGAATTAAAAAAGGGAAAGTATTCCTTCACCTACATTCACTTCTTGAAAACAACTCTAATCAATAATTATGTTTGCGTAGATAAATGAACGATAGGTCAATAAATTTAATATATAAGCAAACTTCAATTCTATTGATCAGATAAAAGACATAAATATAAACTATAAATTAATAATTATTTTAAGTTAAATAATTACATAAGTTAGATCATTATGAATCATGAATATGAATGTTAATCTATAATTGATCATTTGAACCGCGAATTCGGTGATGTTCAGCATTGAAAAACAAGAAATATTTCAACATACTCTTCAACAAATTTTGAAGTTTGAACACTATGATCTTGGAAATTTTATAATATAGATATTTTTACAATTATTTATTTATTTTAAAAATAAATAACAAAATATATTATAAATTAAATGACTTTATATCATCCATATCAATAATTTAAAAACTGTTGTTATCAATAAATCAATATGTTCTGACAATTAAGAAAAGTGAAAACTGATCATTCTTTAACCTAACTTTTAAGAAAAAATGTTGAAAATAACTCTAATCAATGAATGTGCTTTCATACATAAATGAATAAAGAGAATTAATTATAAGCTCTCGTAGGATGAGATGTATTCATAGGCCAATATATAATTTTATTCTTATAGACGATGAATAAACTTTGATTATATTTGATTACATGAAAATACACAAAAAAAAAAATCACATAAATATATATTATAAATTAATTATTATTTTAAGTTAAATAATTACATTAAGTAAGACAATAGCGATGATGAATATAAAAGTCAATCTATAAGTGATAATTTAAGCAATGAATTTGGTGATGTCCAGTATCGAAAAAGAAGAAATGTCATAATAACATACTCTTCAACAAATTTAGGAGCTTGAACTATATAATTTTATTAAATTTTGTAATATATATATATATATATATATATATATATATAAATGCTTAACTACTTTTTCTTATTTTATTTCATTAATTAAGTAGTTAAATGATAATAAAAGATAAAATTTATAAACTAAAATAACTAAATATTTTTTAGATATTAAAATTATGAACGTACTATATTTTTAAGAACTAATTTATTATTTTCATCTTTTAAAAATTAAATTACTCAAAACCTATATTTTGAGAATCAATATTAAATCTTGTCAAACAACTTTTTGTTTTGAAAAATTGAATGCATATAATTTTATTCACCTCTTTTTTGTAAAATATTAAGAGAATATAATATTACTTAGGACTCATTTTGAGAAAATGAAATAAAATAAAAAAAATGTCTAAATTAAAATACATTATAAAATATCAAATACACACAAAACGACTTTAATTTCTTTGTTATTTCCTTTCTTTTCCATGTCACCAATGGCTAAAATATATTATAGTGGTTAGATTGGTACAGGCCTTTAATATAACAAATGCATGCATTTTCTAATATAACTAACTTTATTGTACTTTAGAAATTTTGGTCAAAAGTGGCCAAATCTTGAAAGGGACAAACAAAGACAACGTGGCATTTCTGAATTTGATAAATAAAATATATTTTAATAAACATGGATGAAAACTATTATATTTAATTGTGTGAGCCATGTTATTTGATTCTCTATTTAGATCATAACTATTATTTCTTTCTGCTGTATTAAAAAAATATTATAAATATTTCATGCAATTCAAAAATTCATTTTTTTATGTATCTTTTATGATTAGAAAGTCAAACTAACAGTAGTATTTTAATTTTAGATAATTGAAATGGATAAAAAATTAATTAGATTTTAATTCTCTGTTATAGTTTATTTGTGAATTTAATTTATTAATAGAATTTTAAAAAAAAAATAATCTTTTCAATTGTGACTGTTAAATATTTTACTAATGTTACTTTATTTTAAATTCTTAAGTTATTCTTACAAATTAATTCAATTAAATCATTCAAAACTTTTCACTGTCATTTATCTTGTACACATTTCAGTTTAATTCACTGTAAGAATTTTCAACAAAATTTGGACACAATAAGCATATACCTCGCGATTTCAAAAGAAGAATTATTTATATAGACCAACTTTATCATTCCAAAAAAAGAATTGTAATTAAAATGCAAGTAATTTTTTATATTTTATTTATAAAAAATATTGTGTAATAAAATACTATCTCTTTATACTATATATGATTGAATTCGTAACAAAAATTAAAAATAAAAGCAGACATAAATAAAAAATTAATATAACTTATATATTTTAATCTTCATTGCTTACAATCTAATGATCATATATTAGATATTATTGTATAAATTAATCCTTTTATCTACCAAGAGTTATTTTTTCAACCTGTGAAAAGAAAAATTACTTTTTTTCAACTTATCTATATAAAAAAAAATAAAAATTAATCGGTACCGTATTAATAAAGAAACTAAAAAATTCAAAGTTCCTTGTTTTTACCTAACATATTAATTACCACATTTAAAATGAGATAAAAGAAAATTAATTAAAAGTAGAAATAACACAACTAGTTTATAATAATAATAATAATAATAATAATAATAATAATAATAATAATAATAGTAAATTAAAGGATCTCGCCGCCGTTGTTGGCACGTCGGAGTTGAAGAACTATAACTCATTCTCTCTTTCTCTTTTTTCGATCCATAAATCATTCTCACACTCTTGAATTCTCTCTCTCTCTCTAAATCTTTTTCTCTTACACAGAGCCAAGGTTTGTTCTCTCTATAATACACTATGTCTTTGTCTTTACTATTACTATTGTGTTTTTCATTCACTTTTGAAATTTTTCTGCATACCCATTTGAGTTTTTCTGCTAGAATTGCCATTACTTGTTCAAATTTAGCGTTGACCCTTTGTTTATTATGTCCCTTTTGATTCAGCACTTGGCAGGGATTAGTGGTTCATGGTGTAATTTGATCTAATTCTTTGAAAATCATATCACGCACCCTTTATTGTTGTTGTTGTTTGCAGATAATAATAATAATAGTAAATGTACCTTTCAATGTTGATTCCTGGAATCCTCAATGGGGAATGAAAATCAAAATGGAATCTTGGTTGCTTCTGTTTCTGTTTCTTACTTTATGTGTGTAATGTTAGATAAATGTGGGCTCTTTACCCTTTTTTGCAGTGTTGCCCAAGTTTTGAATTTTCATCCTGAATGGCGTGTTTTCTTCATTTTCAAGATTTTTACTCATGTTTTAACGTTCAGTGTTGAATTTCTATTCCTAAAATTGGGTTTGTTTGCTTTCTGCTTCACTTGTGTGTTTGTGTGTCTGTTTTCCTTTTTATTGTTTGAAACTGATGCTTTTTTTTCTTTACATTGGGTGCTAAGAAATTTGGGGTTTTGGGAGGTAGTTATTGAAGTGGTTGATTGGGACCTCATAATGTAACTATGTTGAAATTACTTGTTGGTGTGAGTTAATTTGGGTTTGTTTCAGAAATTCTGGTTGAATTATCATCTGATCTGACCATTGAAACTTTTACCCTACTTTTATAAAGATGTGATCTGATTTGTTCTGTTACTTTTCTTATTTTGGTAAGGGGATGTGGTGAATAAAACTTCATTAGTTCTGCTGCTGAAGAAATGAGAACATTGTAGACTGATGAAGAGCTATTTGTTTATTCAGAGTAGAGATTGTTCTGTCAAGAACTGAGGGAGGTTCAGGTCCATGGTATTTTGAAATCTCTACATAGTAGGAAGAACATGGGACGAGTTTCGCCATTACTTATGATTTTTATAGTTTTTGGTTCTTCCTTTGCCACTTATAATCTGGTAACAATGATAATGCACTATGGATCTCCAGAAGGTTTGGCTGTTGCGGATCGTGGATTGTTTTTTGACCCCATTACTGAGATGCCGGATCATGTAAAGAATCGGAAGACGTCTCAAGCACCCTTTCATGTTGCGTTAACCGCAACGGATGCTCCGTATAACAAATGGCAATGCCGCATCATGTATTACTGGTATAAACAACAAAAGAAGTTGCCTGGGTCAGAGATGGGAGGATTCACAAGGATTCTACATTCTGGGAAGCCTGACAACTTGATGAATGAAATTCCTACTGTTGTGGTTGATCCTCTTCCAGCAGGTTTGGATCGGGTGAGTTTACTGAGACTTTCATATTTGTTATTTCCTTTTACTTACCTATTTTTATATTCAGCTGATTGACTTAATGATATTTTAGTTACTCTTAGAATTGATAATAGTGATTAGTGAGATGCTATGATCACTAAATTGCTATTCATGTGTATGCAGATCTGTAAATTTGATAAAAGGGAGGTTGTTTTGGACAATAGTACTTAGGTGAAATATGTAAATCTTAGAAAATGACCCTGTTTCAATGAAATAATTCATGAGATGATATTGAAGGGAGGAAATGTGATAGGTTGTTGCTAAAATACATTATGCAATCTAAGTTCGGAACTAAATGGCATGCCAATATTTCTAAGTGAAATATCTAATACCAAAGAAATGCAAATTTAGGGGTCTTTTCAAGATGAATATATTAGAAGCTCTATACTGCATGGTTCTGGGTTCATTCTTCAAATTGGCATGACTGTGGGTCATATTTTTGCAGTTCCAACTATTTATAAAGTATATTTGTTTTAGACGTTAGTATTTATAAAGTTTACTGAGACTTTCATATATGTTATTTCCTTTTACTTACCTATTTTTATATTCAGCTGATTGACTTAATGATAGTTTAGTTACTCTTAGAATTGATAATAGTGATTAGTGAGATGCTATGATCACTAAATTGCTATTCATGTGTATGCAGATCTGTAAATTTGATAAAAGGGAGGGAGTTTTGGACAATAGTACTTAGGTGAAATATGTAAATCTTAGAAAATGACCCTGTTTCAATGAAATAATTCATGAGATGATATTGAAGGGAGGAAATGTGATAGGTTGTTGCTAAAATACATTTTATGCAATCCAAGTTCGGAACTAAATGGCATGCCAATATTTCTAAGTGAAATACCTAATACCAAAGAAATGCAAATTTAGGGGTCTTTTCAAGATGAATATATTAGAAGCTCTATACTGCATGGTTCTGGGTTCATTCTTCAAATTGGCATGACTGTGGGTCATATTTTTGCAGCTCCAACTATTTATAAAGTATATTTGTTTTAGACGTTTATATGAATAAACGTCAACTACTCAATTTGCATTTGAATTTGTTTTCATTGCCTCTCTATCCACATTTTGTGTTCCTCTTAATTTTTTGTTATGAATGTTTTGATAGAGTCAGTTATGTCTCTATGCTTTTATTTGTTTATTCACTTTGGTTTCCTTCAGTCAATGCAGTATACATATCATCTAATACTTTGGATAAAATTTGTTTGCAGGGATATATTGTTCTGAATAGGCCATGGGCCTTCGTTCAGTGGCTAAGAAAGGCTAAAATAGAGGAAGAGTTAGATCTCTTATACTATGTGAATTGTGACCTACTTTTTTTTTCCAAAAATAAAATATGACCTAGTTTCTCTGCTTTGGCTGCAGTTATGTGTTAATGGCTGAGCCTGATCACATATTTTTACGTCCTCTGCCAAATCTGGCCTATGGAGGACATCCAGCTGCTTTTCCCTTCTTTTACATTAGACCTGATCAGAATGAAAAAATTGTAAGGAAGTTTTATCCCGAGGAATATGGACCAGTTACAAATGTTGATCCAATTGGCAATTCTCCTGTAATTATCAGAAAGGTAGAATCTCTTGCATACCTTGTTTTTGGTGGATGAATTGAATAACTTTCCGTGTCCTCATTCTTCTTGTGATTATTGTAAACAATTTTATTGATTACTGGTGATTTAGCATGTAGATTTCATCATTATTTTGTTGAAAGATCTTAATGCCAATCGATTTCATATAGATGATAAACTTAGTTTAGAAACTGAAGGATAGAATGATGTTTTGTTGATGAATCCGAAATCTCAATTGTTGTACCAATGTGGTAGCAACTTTAGGCTAGGGTTAGAAAATTCAAAATCAATGATTTCCCTAAATATCTGAGATCAGGGCTCTCCCCACTGTGAGTTTTATCTTAATCCTTTCTTAAATTATATGATGATTTCTCTCTCAACATCCCCTTATTCGCAATATGCCATATTGCATCTACTATCTCAGTCTACCCAATTAATCCAACTAACTAACTACCTTACTAACTTAATACTTATGGGTATCTATCAATTGAATTCTTTATTTTATTTCAGGATTTGATTGCAAAAATTGCCCCTACATGGATGAATATTTCTTTGAAGATGAAAGAGGACCCAGAGACTGATAAAGCTTTTGGATGGGTGCTAGAAATGTATGTCTTACCAAATAACTGAAAAATATTGCTGATATTTTTGTTCTAGAAGAGCTACTGAAACTGATAGTTTGATGCTTTATATTAATGGGTTTTTTTTTTCTTGTGAAATAAGGTATGCTTATGCTGTTGCATCTGCTCTGCATGGTGTGAGGCACATTCTGCGGAAAGACTTCATGCTACAGGTGTGGCAAAACACTATGTCTCTTGATGTATTTAGTTTATGCTGTTATCAGATCAAGAGGTTATCATACATGAAAATTGTACCCAATTCTAAATTTATTTTTCATCTATGACTTTTCAGCCCCCATGGGATCTCGAAACGAACAAGAAGTACATACTTCATTATACTTATGGGTGTGACTACAATATGAAGGTGAAGTATTCCTTTGCCTTGAATTGGGTAGTTATGATCTTTCGAATATTCCATACAAGTTTGCATTTTTGGTGAACACCTGAAGAAATCTGCTTTATTTTCTTACCATGCTATGGAACTTTGGTTTTGCAGATATACTGTTGTTAAAACACTCTATCTTCTTCTCATGTAGTGTATTTCTCATACTTGTCTCATTAGTGTTTTATGATGCTCAGGGTGAATTGACTTATGGAAAAATTGGTGAGTGGAGATTTGACAAAAGGTCGCATCTACGAGGACCTCCCCCGAAGAACTTGCCCTTGCCTCCACCGGGGGTTCCTGAAAGTGTGGTATGTCTCAAACTTGTCAATTGATTTTTGCACTAATGATATCTAGCAAAAACTGCTTTCATTGATACATGGAGCTTAATTCAGAACTTAACTAAGATTTCTATAACGAAATTTCTCTGTAATTTCATACTTATTTTCATTTTACTTACATGGATCGTGAAAAGAAAATTGCATTTTTTTCCCTTAGTATATGTATGACTATCTGAATGTGAATTGATATAGAATGTTTCTATATCTGAGAATTTCGAACACTGATCCAGTCATTCGACTGTTATCTTTTTTTTTTTTAATTCCCAATGGTTAATTATTTGATTGCATATCTGAAAAAGAATTGAGAAACTCCTGATTTTATATATTAGGGGTCCATGTGCCGAGATTGTGCATTAAATGAAGTTTTATAGTTTGCAAGGAATGATATGACAAGTGCTACTGATGAAATTATTTGCAAATAGTGACATGATAATCATGAGACTTGATTACAGTTATAAGCCACTAGCTTTGTGTCTGTCCAATCCTTCATCTTTTAGTGCTGTGTGACATCAGGAGGCAATAAAGGTCATTTGTTATCGAATGTAATGACACGATAGATATTTCCAAATGATCTTTTTGGAAGCTCGAACTTTTGAGATGCCTATACACTTTCTTGTTTCTCTCGTCTACCATCATCTGTAATTATTTTACACTTCCATTGGTGGAAGTGATCAAGAAGGATCTCATGGTATATAGCATCATTGAAACTTTGGTTTAACCAAACCGAATAGCATTGTGATATCCATGTAGCCGACCTTAGTACCCACCTAGTTACATAAGGCTTTGTTGTTGTTCTACTTCACTCACCCTACCAAGAAGGAAAAGAAAGAGAGAAATTTAAATCTACTCTAGGTGCACTTTGCCTCAGGATTATGCATTGGCACTAGCTGGAGAATGTTATACATAAGATAAACATTTAAGCTAGTTTAACGAAAATTTTGCTCCAACTACGTATTTAGAATCGTCAAACTTTTGTGATGCTTAATGTCTATTTGCTGAGAGACGTTGTTCCAGCTTTGAGTTGAAATAGTGAAAACCTTGCGTGTTTGTCCTTACATTGATACTTTTGTTTCTTTCTGGGCTGTGTTTACTTACCTACTGGCTACTTTTATCACCTCGCTCTTCAACTTATGGGCTTGTTTTAGTGCTTAGGATTGGAAAGAAAGTTCTAATTATACGAAGAACAAACATCTGTTTATTCCCAAGAATATTTTTTATTAACCAAATTGATTTTAACTATCCTCAAGAATGATTCCCAAGAATCACACTTCCAAGGAAACATGATTTCCAGGTGTAAAAGAACTTCATGTGTAGCAAATGCCTCCTAGCACAAATACAAGATACCAGCACATTAAGAGTTGCACTGCTTCATTTTTTTGTCCCTTTTTATTCAGAGCTTTATAGCTTATCAACATTCAGCTCCAAATTCCTTACCTGACAGTAACATCTGTTTGTTGATTTAGTTCATTGAAGTTATTGTTATTTATCTATCTAGTAGAAAAAAAACCTGATACAAAGCATTATTAATGTGTTATTTACTTATGATAATGTCTTCAGGTGACCCTTGTAAAGATGGTGAACGAGGCTAGTGCTAACATCCCAAATTGGGACACATCGTAAATATTTTCCACCCCTTCATGATATCCAAAGTGCGCATTCAAACAAAAAAAAACAAAGAAAAAAGTATTCACATTTTGAGACTTTCTTTTGTCACAAGTTTAGTCATAGAATCATAGATCAATGTAAACTGTACCCCTTTATGTGACAATTTAAATGCAGGGTAAATCTTCTATAATTTTTTTTTCCATGTTGCTGATATTCTTGAATGGTATCTGGGGTCGTACCATAATCTGTTCTATAACCATTGGGTTCGAACTTGCTTTTTTATATGGTGCACTCTGTAGTTATTCGTTCATAGATTCAATGAAGTATTTTTGGGCTATCATATTTTTTAGTAGTGTTTCTTTTCTTAATCACGTTTTGTCTTATGCATAAAACTTCAATTAGAGTCCTTGCTTAGAGGATCCAAGTTCAGTTTTACACTTTTACTCGAATCAATGACATATCAGTGACACGGAAAGTTTGAACTTGAAATAGGACCTTTTTGTAGTGAAACTTGAAGTAGATACACAATGTAAGTGAATAAACGATTTCCTATAGTAACATTTCATTAGCATAAAACATTTGGATATGACATGACTCGAATACAATATGTACATATGAATATGAAATTTTCTTAAAAAAAAAATTATAAGATAAGTTGTACCAATGGAAATGTTTAAATTTAAGACCCTGTCGAAAGAAAAAATATTTTAAACATAAGCATGGTTTTATATAAATATACAATATTATGTTTATTAAATCTTATGATTATATTTTTGTATTGGTGTGAAAATTTCAAATAGTAAAACATAATATAATTGAATTAAAAAAAGTTTATTTTTATATAAATAGACAGTGTCCGTGAAGGTTAAGCATCACATGCTATTTATGAAGTTGAAAATGGAAATTGTGGATCATAGACCAGTTATGATACTTGACCATCCTAAACACAACCTCCAAGGAGATATTGAAATAGATTAATGCTGACGAACACACAATGTGTACAAATAAGATTAAAAAAATCATAAAAAATCAATTATTTTTACTTTTTTTTTTAATAATAAATCATTCATGTTATGACCATTTCATACTATATGATATTTAACAAGTCACGATAGCATGTCCATATATATAGATATATGGACATATATTTTAGATCAACATGAAAAGACGAACTATGAAGAAAATTTAGTTTCTTCAAACCAGACTAAAAAATATTTCTAAATTTAGAAGTCGGAGTAATTATTCAGTTGGTCATGTTAATTTATTTTTGTAAATCAAAAAATAGTACAAGTCATAAAATGGTTGATTAAGGGTTTATTTGAGTGTTTTCCTTTTAAAAAAATTTATAAGAAGAAAAGAATAAAGTTTATTTTTTGAAAAGTTAAAATTAATCTCTTATCAATTAATTCATTAAAAATATCATTTTTATAAAAGTTAAAATAAAATATTTCAAATTAATTAATAAAAATTAAATTAATCTTTAAAAATCCAATTCAATTTTTAAAAAATAATTTTTTTTTTATTTTCTTCTTTTAAGGAGTGATGTCATGGAATTTGATTCTATTACCTTCTCCTGTTGCATACGTACAATGCAGGAAAGAATCTAAGCTTTGTCATGAGCATTACCAAAGAATTTACCGTGGATAACATTATCACATTATCGTACAGATCTATGCAACAGCAGACACGGCCTTCTCTGCCTTCTGACTGTCGGCAGAAACAAATTTTTAGAGGTTGCATCAAGAAAACTGAATCTAACATTACTGGGATTAGCGATTGAATCGGTAAAAATATTGGTTTAAAATTTAGCTGTGTGATTGAGATTAAATTATGATATTAATATAATAATAATGATGATTAAGTAATATATAAAATAACGTTAAATAAAATATAATGTTATAAATTTAGATAATTAAAAAATTAAAATAATATCATTTTTTGTATTTAAAGTTTAAATTTAGATGTAAATCATTAAATATATAATTTATAAAATTAAATAATTAATAATAATTAATTAAATAATTTTAATTCACATATAATTCTTATTAAATATGTATTTTTTGTTTAATTTTTAAAAAAAATTAAAATATTTTTATAAAATGAATTCAAATCAATTTTATATTAACTGTTAGGTCAAGATGTTTAACTCATCTAAGGTTTTGATTTTTACAAGACAGATGAAACTTTCTCAGACGGAAGATCAGCAAGCAAGTTAGACGGAACAAGCACAGACGAAAGATGACTCTTCAGATTGAAGTCATTAAATCGTCTCAAGTTGAAGTCATCAAACGATAGGATAAGACGAAACCTCTTAAAGACTGAAGAAATATATCGTTTGTCCAAGAAGTGAATCAAAGTTTGAGTCACTCGCGCCAAGATTTCAAATCTAAAGAAGTACTCATTAGAAGCATCCAAGATCAGTATAGGGATTTGTGCTTACACATGCAACTCAAAAAGGTCTTCACCTTTTTGTCAAAGTCTCTGTACAAGTCAGAAAAGGTACTGCACACGCAATCTAAATCCGCTGCACACGTCATCAATCAATCAAGTACTATATGACACCTTTTGGAAAGCTCTCAAGAAAATATTCAACGGCATTCTCATGAGTCTAACGGTCATTTGAAGATGGTGTGACTTCACTTCATCATAATTCAGTTGGCGAAAACGCTTCTCTTATTCTATCTTCTGAGATTTCGTTCAATACTTCTGATTATACTTCATTGTAAAACCCTCTCTACGAAGAGGAATCTTTCTGTTTTTAAAACATCTTTTTAAAATCCATTTGTGTGGTAGTTTAGCCTGAGGAGGCTGGTTGTTCAAAGAATACCTCTGTTGTTTAGCCTGCGAAGGTTGTGCTCAAAGAATATCTTGTTATAGCCAGAAGTGGCTAGGTGCAAATAATACTTGTAAACCTTTTCACAGTTGGTAGTGAAAACTCAGTGGTTGCTGGGTAACTGGACGTAGTCTTGTATAGACGAACCAATATAAAAATAGCTGTGTACCTATCTTCTTATTTGTTTGACTAACGGGGATAATCAAGCTATAACGTTTCTTACTTAAAATCAATCCTTGAAGATTAAGTAATATTTCGTCTGACCATATTTAAACCCACAGACGAAAGGAGAAATTTTTTATTTATAACACAATTCAACCCCCCTTCTTGTGTTCTATTTTTACAGTTTGGTATTAAAGCTCAGCCTCTAAGGTTTGAGCGCTTTACAGCTGCTAGAGGAAAAGATCCTAGATGGGTCTCAAGGACCTTCGTTCTTATCTGGAGGGTCATCCATGAACAAGCCACTGGCGTTCTCTGGAGATGACTACCCTTACTGAGCGGATCGGATGGAGATGTACATCAAATCCACACAGTACAGACTGTGGAACATCATAACCCAAGGAAACATCCCTATTGTCAAACCTGAGGTTGAATGGGGAAATGAAGAATTCTCGCTTATGGAACTCAACAACAAAGCTAGATATGTCATCATGTGTGCATTATCTAGAACAGAATACAACAGATTCTGTGCATATAAAACAGCTAAAGAACTCTGGGATGCCCTCAAAATTTCCTATGAAGGAACTGAGGATATGCGAATGAGGAAAGCTGCTACACTTCAAAGAGAATATGAGATGTTCTCTATGAAGAAAGGAGAATCTATCGATATAATGTTTGGTAGATTCCAAACAATATTGAATGGACTCACTACGCTGGATATTACCTTCACCAAAGCTCAAAACAACATGAAAATATTGGATAGCCTTCCTCCTCCATGGGAAGCTATGTCCACTGCCATCTCAGTCGGGCGTGATATGAAGACATTAACTCTTGACGAGTTAATAGGAGCTTTGAGAGTACATGAGGTACTCTTGTGCAAAAGAGACAAGATCAAGGTTCAAGAACCAATAGCTCTTCCGTCTATCAATAACACAACAAAGGAGGAAACTCCTAAGAAAGAAAGAAAGAAGAAGCACAGAGTGTTGAAAGCCGACACCACTGAATCTGATTCGTCTAATGAATCATCTGATGGTGAGATTTCTCTCATGGTCAGACGCTTTAAGAAGATGATGATGAAAAAGGAGAGAGGTCAACGCTTCTTCAAGAAGAATGAGAGAAAGTTCCCTGAAAAATCATCAAGCAAGGAGGAGAGCTCAGAAGTTATCTGCTATGAATGCAGAAAACCTGGACACATGAGATCAGAGTGTCTAAGACTAAAGAAAAGATGGAATCCTCGCAAAGACAAGGGTAAGAAAAGTCTAGTAACTTGGGAAGACCTTGATAGCGAAAGCTCAGAGGAATCCACCGAAGAAGAAGAAACTGCGAATATCTGCCTCATGGCTGGAGACACCGTCTCATCAGAGGTAACTGAATCTGAAACTTCTTCATCCTCCTCATCTGAGTCTGAGTCAGAATCAGAAGAAATTTCATACGCTACACTTTTGGCCAACTCACATTTTATTGCTAAGCAATACAAAGTATGCAAAGCCAAGTTAAAACAAACTTTGGAAGAAAATGCTACTTTGAGAACTGAAAATGAGTTGCTGCAAAAAGAGGCATCAGATGAAAAATCATCTGAGTCTGAAAAGGATAATTTTATTTTTGAAATTGAAAGATTGAAGAAAGAAAATGAATCCTTACTCAAAGACTTAACAAAGTTCACCAAGGGATCCTCCATGCTAGAAAATATTTTAAAATATGGGAGATCTCCGTCTGACAAAAGTGGACTTGGTATGTTGAAGAGTTAGACAAAGTGAAAAACAATTTTGTTCCGTCTGCTCATAAAAAGAAGATCAAAAATTATAATAAGGTTCCAAATAATTATAGAAAAAGAACCTTAAACAAGAAGAAATCTTCTTTCACTAACAAAGAAGGACCCAAAAAGATTTGGGTACCAAAATCACTCATTATTCATGTTGCAGATATCCTTAATAGGAAAAGAGAGGACTTCAAGCTGGTACCTGGACAGTGGGTGCTCACGACACATGACAGGAGACCTGTCTATGTTCCAAGATCTCATACCAAGTAAAAGATCTGTATCATATGGTTCAGGGAAAGGTAAAATCTTAGGCATTGAGACTGTTGGTAAGACACTCAATCCTCTTATCCAAAATGTGTCTTATGTTAAAGGTCTTAACTTCAATCTACTTAGCATAAGTAAATTTTGTGACAGTGGATATGAAGTAGCTTTTAACTCAGATGAATGTATAGTCAAAAATAAAGACAAATTCATTCTATTTATTGGGAAAAGAAGGAATAACCTTTACGAGGTTTGCCTTTCTGACCTTAGTGATCAGAATGTGACATGTTTGATTTCAGCAGATGATGAACGAGATATTTGGCACAAAAGGCTTGGACATTTGAGTTTCAAGTATATTTCGAAAATTTCTAAAAAGGATCTTGTAAAAGGTTTGCCAAAAATATCTTGGAAATTCAATCGTCTGTGTGAATCTTGTCAGCATGGGAAACAACTCAAAGCTTCTTTTAAATCAAAAAATGTTGTTTCCACGACAAGACCGCTAGAACTGTTACATATTGATCTCTTTGGACCTACTCAGACTGAAAGTCTTGGAGGAAAGAGATATGAATTTGTAATTGTAGATGATTATACTAGATTCACATGGGTATACTTCCTAGCACATAAACATGAGTCATTCAGTGTTTTTGAAATATTCTGCAAACGTGTTCAAAAAGAAAAAGGAATATGTATTGCGTCTGTAAGGAGCGATCATGGAACAGAATTTGAAAATTCTGAGTTCAAAGCCTTTTGTTTTGAAAATGGTATCTTTCACAATTTTTCGTCTCCAAGAACTCCTCAGCAAAATGGAGTTGTGAAAAGGAAAAATCGTACCTTACAAGAAATGGCTAGAACTTTGCTGCATGAAAGCTCTCTTCCAAAATATTAATAGGGAGAAACAATTAATACTTCCTGTTATATTCAAAACAGAATATTGATAAGACCAATATTGAATAAAACTCCATATGAACTATGGAAAGGAAGAAGACCCAACATTTCTTACTTCCATCCTTTTGGATGTGAATGTTTCATCTTAAACACCAAAGATCAACTTGGTAAATTTGACTCAAAGGTGGTGAAGGGATTCTTACTTGGATATTCCAATACGTCTAAGGCTTATAGAGTATTTAACTCTAAGACACAAGTTGTAGAGGAATCAATTCATGTAAAATTCCAAGATAACTCAAAGGCTGATAAAGAAATATCAGACCTAAAAAATTTATTTGATAATTTGCAGATTAACCCTTCTGGTCAAAGCTCAAGTCCAAATGATCAGCCTAAGTCAGATGGAAGAACAGACACAAGAATAGACAATAGAAACACAGACAAACCCTCTTCGTCTGATACTCATCAATGTGAAGATCAAGCCCCTGTGAGAACATGGAAGTTTGCATCAAACCACACAGAAGATCTTATCATTGGAGATAGACATGAAGGTGTTCAAACTAGATCCAAGCTAAAGGAATCATCTGGATATGCTCTCGTGTTAAATATAGAGCCCAAGAATATTGAGGAAGCTCTACAAGATAACGACTGAATCTTAGTTATGGAAGAAGAGCTAAACCAGTTTACCAGAAATGATGTTTGGACTTTGGTAGAGAAACTAAGAAGCAAAAGTATTATTGGAACCAAATGGGTATTCAGAAATAAACTTGATGAAGACGGAAAAGTGGTAAGAAACAAAGCAAGATTAGTAGCTCAAGGCTATAATCAACAAGAAGGTATAGATTTCACTGAAACTTTTGCTCTTATAGCTAGATTGGAAGCAATTAGAATTCTACTTGCCTTTGCTGCTCATAAGAATATCATCATATATCAAATGGACGTAAAAAATGCTCTTCTAAATGGTTTTATTGAAGAGGAAGTATATGTAAGACAACCTCCTGGATTTGAGAGCTCATCTCAACCAGATCATGTTTTCAAACTAAAAAAAGGCAGTATATGGTCTTAAACAGGCTCCTCGAGCTTGGTATGAAATACTAAGTTCATTTCTTCTTCAAAATGGTTTTTCAAGAGGGAAGGTTGATACTACTCTCTTCAAGAAAAGTGTTTCAAAGGACTTTATTATTGTTCAAATATATGTAGATGATATAGTCTTTGGAGCAACTAATGAATCCTTGTGCAAGGATTTCTCTAAGTTAATGCAGGAAAAATTTGAGATGACAATGATGGGAGAACTGAAGTTTTTCTTAGGACTTCAAATCAAACAGACTAAACAAGGCATATATATTCATCAACAGAAGTATACAAAGGAACTTCTAAAGAAATTCAAAATGGAAAATGCCAAACCAATAAAAACTCTCATGCATTCATCTGGAGCCAATCTCAACAAAGATGAATCAAGTAAGACCGTTGGTCAGACGGTATACAGAGGTATGATTGGATCTCTTCTCTATCTCACTGCTAGTAGACCTGACATTATGTTTAATGTTTGTCTATGTGCACGCTTTCAATCTGATCCTAGAGAATCACATTTACAAGCTGTTAAACGCATTTTAAGATATCTTATTGGAACTACTAATCTCTCTCTCTTTTATAAGAAAAATAGTGATTTCAATTTAAGTGGCTATTGTGATGCTGATTATGCTGGAGATAAAGTGGAGAGAAAAAGCACAAGTGGTGGATGCCAGTTTCTTGGTTTATCACTAATCTCATGGTCAAGCAAGAAGCAAAACTCCATTGCACTCTCAACCACTGAAGCAGAATATATTGTTATGGCAGGGTGTTGCTCACAACTACTTTGGGTAAAATATCAACTTGAGGATTACTCCAGGTTTGAAACTCAAATACCAGTATTTTGTGATAACACAAGTGCAATAAATCTCAACAAAAACCCTATTCAACATTCAAAAGCCAAGCATATTGTAATCAAATTTCATTTTATAAGAGATTATGTTCAAAAAGGTATTTTCGATGTACAGTTTGTTCAAACTGATTTTCAATGGGCAGATATCTTTACAAAAGCTTTAGACGAAACTCGCTTTAATTTCATTAAAGAAAATTTGGGAATTATCTCTTTAATTGATTAAGTTTTCTCTTTCGTCTGAGCATTTCATTTCTTTTGTACCTTTGTATATGTTTTCGTGTTAATACGAAACTTTGCGTCTGATCAAGTTGAATCAGTTTGAGGAAATTCGACAGACGCAAGGATATTATTTAAATATTTTAAAGTTAAGTGTGCAAGGACAAATTAAAAGTAGTAATAAATGTGTCTGTCATTTATTACACTATTCTAGGACTTTGATAAGCACGTGCTGTGAATTGCAGAAGTCAAATCAATCATTAAAAGGGCAATGATGGGGACACGTCAAATCAGGGGCGGTTTAAAATTCTTTCGTTCGATGAATCACAACCGTTTTAGTATTGACTATAAATACTCTTAAAGTTCACATTTTTATTCTTTACTGCATTCACACTTTCTCTGAATATTCTACTCACAAAACTTAACTCTCTATTTTTCAAACCTAACAATGGCCGCCAAGAACATCAAGGCAACCGAAGCAACTTTCTTCGCGCAAGATCTCTTCTTGCCCAGCAAGTGGATATCAAGAGAGACTGTTGAGAGCATCTCCGAAAGAGTGGCAAAGATGCTAGTACATAACGGATGGATAGAGTTCGCAGAGATGAGAGGGTCATGGCTGATGGAGGCCTATGCTGAGTTCTGGAGTGACGCAAAGGAGTTTGATGATAGTATTGTTGGTACCATCGATAACAAGGAGTATATTATCACAATAGACTCCATTGCTGAAGCCGGGAACTGCAAGGCAGAAGGGCGCTTTTACAGCGCTCTGACTGGATGAAACATAAGTCTGAAAAGCACGTGGGCAAGATTATCTACGGGAAGATCCGCAACTCTGAAGATTCCAAGTTTTTGAGATCAGGGAATCTTTGTCCCACTGCAAGAATCATCCACAACCTCCTTTACAACATCTTCACCCCCAGAACTGGCTCACGAAACAATGTGAGTACTCGAGACAGGTTTTGCATCTTCTATTGTCTGAGGAAAGCGAGGATGAGTCTCCCTCACATCATGCTTGACCACTGGATAAGTGCGTTAAAGAATAGGAACATTCGTAGGAAGAGTAGTATTCCCTACGCCACTCTCTTCACCAAAATCATCATCAACCAAGGCTTTGATGTCACTAGCGTCGTTTGGCACAAAGAAGGCAAGGAAGTCAAAGGAAGCACCTTTGCCAAGATGCATCTGAACCCTGGCTTCCTTCAACATACTGCGAGTGAAGAACATGTTCCCCTTTCACCAATCACCAAAGACCCCCACTCAGAGCTCGCATAAAACGCGCCAGAACCCAAACACAAACCCAAACACAATCCCAAACACAAGCCCAAACACCAGCCCAAACACAAGACCAAACACAAACTCAAACATCCTTACCTCTTCCACCCGTGGTTATTTCTGAAGTTCCCTTCGAAGATGTTCTAGAGGAGCCTCTTAAGAAGAAGAAAAGGACTATCAGAATAAAGCACGTTGCTGCCAAGACGCAAGGGAAGACGATATCCCCAAAAGAAGATGAAGGGGCTAGGCTATCGTCTGAAGGATTTTTGTCTGTTAGAATTCTTTCAGACGAAGAAAAGCAGAAGAAAGCAGCCAAAGAAAAAGCAAGAGCCAGAGAGGTCACTCTTCAAAAGGCTGCCAAAGGCAAAGAAAATATGAAGCAGAAGCTTATGTCTGTGATTGTTGGAGAAAAAGACGAAGCAAAACAATTGAAAGAGGCTATGAGGGTTTCTATGCTGCTTCAAGGACATGAACATGTTTTCTAAAGTTAAAGATCCTTCTCTAGGAACAGGATTCATGTTACAGCTTACTGGAGCATTTCTAGGTTGGTTGGTTGGGAATTTAGAATGGTTTGGGTTGAAAGGTAGATTAAAATTCTGGTCATATGAGGAAGAGTTAGGTTGCAGAAAATTATTGCTCCTATATGACAGATTTGGATGGTTTCTTTGGTGAGGATTATAAGTGTTTGTGTTGGAATAGGTGTTACCTTGAGGATTTCCCATGTAATTCACTTGACCTTGCTCCTCAATGTTCATACCTGAGCCATCACAATACTCTGTTTGATGTCCTCCTCCACAGTAATCACAGATGACTGGAGGTGCGATACTGTATCCACAGCTCATAGCATTGGAAGCGTACCACTCCTCAAGTGTCCTGCACCTTGTATAATCCATATTTGCTGCTGTATTTTTTTTGGTATAGCCTCTTTATTTTCTTTATTTGCCTTCAAGTTCCTCCTGCAAAAAATCTTTCAATTTCTAGTTCAAACAAAAGATCAGTTTCCTTAGCTTTTCGCATAAACCACAAATTAAAGATACACAGTGGATACTGAAAACAGAATGAAATTTATAAGAATAAATAATGGAAAACAAAACAAAACAGTATGAGTATTAACAAACAACTATACTAAAAAAAAATTGTGTCCTAAGTAGCAAGCACGTCAAGACTATCGATATTCAACCAATAGTCCTCGGCAACGACGCCATAAACTTGTTGACTTTAAAATATGTACGTGTGTGTCAATCTTTCGGCAAGTGTACCGGTCGTCAAAAGTTTAGAAATAGTGAGAAAAGGTTGTCGAACCACAGAGACTAGTTGTGAATTATCGAATGCTTAATATGCTTGCTATTAGGACTAACAATTGAGTGAATCATGTGTGTAACTACGTAATTATGTAAAAGAGAATCAATGCTAAAAAAAATGAATAATGAAAAGCAGTAAATGTTTAAGTTTCAGAAATGATAAAATGAGTTAGGGAATAGGTTCATTCAATTCCTTCCTTCATGTAGCCAACTCCTATATCAATTCAATGGAAATCAATTAATTGGAGACTAGAATTTGTGATACCTTAGACTAAGCCTATTCCTAGGTCTTTAGTCACTTTGAATGACTTCTATAATCTCTAATCCCTTAGGTGAAAATAGAAATACATTCAAGAAGCGAAACAGATAAATTCACAATGTCTCATAACATGCAAGTTCTATCCCTAGACTCATGCACTGCTATAATGATGCAATTCCTCTCCTAATTCAATTATCAATCTTCCGAAGGCATAATTGAAATGAGAGACAAAAACTCAAGGTATAGCTCAATCAATTTCAAACAGTTAATATTCCTATCACTATTTGAACTGCATGAATCAAACCTCAAGAAATTGCAATTAAGTAGGAAAAGCTCAATCAATTAATCTGAAATTACAATTGAATTCACATAGAAGTCATTACAAGAATTTTAGAATTGAAATCCCCTTCCCTAACCTAAAACCTAGCCTAACATGGAAAGATGAAAAGAAAGAACGGAAAAGAAAATCAAAACCGAGAGAAGCTCCATGAATCCCTAGCTCTTGCTTCCACAAGCTCCAGAACTTCAAGAATCTTCAAGGTTTTGATGGAGGAAGATGAGAATCGAAGGTGGAGAAAAGAGAAAATTAGAAGCGTGCACGAGAAGCTAACAAGAATAACAAATTTATCAGGTTCCCCCTCTTTTCAATTCGCGCCCAAACAGCCATATATAGCAGTAGAAACGCGCCACCACTTAAGAGAAACGCCACTGCGGTGCGTTTGGAGTGAAATGGGGCCGAGCGCTCGCATGTGCGTTCCGCACGCGTTTCGCCCAAAAGCAACAAGGTGAATGCGCCACCGCGCGCGCCCTGGCGCGTTTCGCCGCAAATAAGCAAGGCGAATGCGCCACCACTGGCGCGCCGGGCGCGCTTTTGGACAAACTTTGCTCAACTTGGCTTGCTTTGATCTTGATTTGGGCTTCCATTCTTGTTCTTTTTGATGGCATCTTCATCTTATGATCATGGCTTTCATTCCAAACTTCTGTCTCCTCTTCAATCAACCTACAATTAACAAGAAAGAGGATAAAATGACTTAAAAACACAATAAACACTCATAAAACTAACAAAACACTACATCAAGAACTAACACTAAACACACATGGTATTTTCAATGTTTTCTTGTCTAAACTACAACTAAACCTATTGAAAATGGATGAAAATGGACTGAAAACACCTAGGAAAACATGTATAATCTAGTGCCCAGATCCAGAAGGATAATGCCCAGTTAGCAGAGAAATTGGAGACCATGCTTAATGATGAGGTCTCTACTATGGAGGTTTCTACATCAACACTCCAAGACGAACATAGGACAACTGTGTCTGATCCTATTGTTGCGTCTCCTCTCAACGCTGTCTTTGAACAGACGATACCTGCTGCGTCTGAAGAAGCATTCCAACCAACAGACGATGGAGATTCCGTCTGAAGAAATACTTGTTGAAGACATAAGTTCTTCGTCTGATGAAGTACATATGGAGGTAATAAAGGTGGATGCATCATGGGTGAGATCTCACGCCGAAGTTATCAATTCTGAAGATCTACCACCCAAGCACAAGACGGACTATTCGTTTCTCAACGAATTAGTCATGAGACACTTTGCTGAAAGCTCTTGTGCTGAAAGACCAGTCAAGCCTGATTGGATTCTTGGAGAGAAGATTGAAGATATCTCCAACAATGGTGAACCGTCTGAGTCCTTGAAGATGGACACTTGGCAGACGATGAAGATTGTTAGATCAAGATGTTTAACTCATCTAAGGTTTTGATTTTTATAAGACAGACGAAACTTTCTCAGACGGAAGATTAGCAAGCAAGTCAGACGGAACAAGCACAGACGAAAGATGACTCCTCAGACTGAAGTCATTCGTCTGTCTCAAGTTGAAGTCATCAGACGATAGGATAAGACGAAACCTCTTAAAGACTGAAGAAATATATCGTCTGTCCAAGAAGTGAAGCAAAGTTTGAGTCACTCGCGCCAAGATTTCAAATCTAAAGAAGTACTCATTAGAAGCATCCAAGATCAGTATAGGTATTCGTGCTTACACATGCAACTCAAAAAGGTCTTCACCTTTTTGTCAAAGTCTCTGTACAAGTCTGAAAAGGTACTGTGCACGCAATCTAAATCCGCTGCACACGTCATTAATCAATCAAGTACTATCTGACACCTTTTGAAAAGCTCTCAAGAAAATATTCAACGGCATTCTCATGAGTCTAACGGTCATTTGAAGATGGTGCCTATTTAAAGATTTCACTTCATCATAATTCAGTTGGCGAAAACGCTTCTCTTATTCTATCTTCTGAGATTTCGCTCAATACTTCTGATTATACTTCATTGTAAAACCCTCTCTGCGAAGAGGAACCTTTCTATTTTTAAAACATCTTTTTAAAATCCATTTGTGTGGTAGTTTAGCCTGAGGAGGCTGGTTGTTCAAAGAATACCTCTGTTGTTTAGCCTGCGAAGGCTGTGTTCAAAGAATATCTTGTTATAGTCAGAAGTGGCTGGGTGCAAATAATACTTGTAAAACTTTTTACGGTTGGTAGTGAAAACTCAGTGATTGCTAGATAACTGGATGTAGTCTTGTATAGACGAACCAGTATAAAAATAGCTGTGTACCTATCTTCTTATTTGTTTGACTAGCGGAAATAATTGAGCTATAATGTTTCTTACTTAAAATCAATCCTTGAAAATTAAGTAATATTTCGTCTGACCATATTTAAACCCACAAACGAAAGGAGAAAATTTTTATTTATAACACAATTTAACCCCCTTCTTGTGTTCTATCTTTTACATTAATTTGTTAATTTCATTAATTTTAACTCAATTAATCAATTTTGATATTAATTTAAATGTTAATTTGATCTGATTTGATTATCAAAAGTCTGATTAAATTGATTATATACTTTATATAATAACATATTATATATTTTTAACTCTTAAAATATGCATAAAAGCTTGAATAAAAATATAATGCTTAAATTATATATTTTAATAAAAATTAATAATAAATTTTTAAATATAAATTTTTAAAAAATAATTTATTAATTTTTTAAATATAAATTTTTAAAGAACCTGTTTAAATTGATTTTATATTAATTATTTAATAACTTCATCCATTTGTTCTAATTTATCAATTTTATTATCAGTTCAACTACTGATTAATCTTATAAATTATCTGGATCAAATGCTGGGTGAAGTTTGAGGGACCAGTAAAATTTTCTTAACAGTGAAGTCTCACGTGAGCTAAAAACAAAAATTTAATTCCATCAATTAATATAATATTAAAAAATAAAAAAATAATTAATAATAAACGGTGCTGAAACGGTGAATGCATTTCCATAGAAAAAGACACGACAGAACAACATAGTGTGTAATTGTGCCGACAACATAAAGTGACAAGTGTTGTTGTCTTCTTGTTCTTTACTTTTGATTGTCACGAGCGGCACTTCCATTACACATTCTAGGTGTACTAATCTCATTTCATCTGCACTTTCTTTAATTTTAGAATTCATGTTTAAGAAGAAGACATGAAAAATTAGAGGGGACCAAATCAAGAGAGAAATAAGACAAAAATATACAGTTTTGTTGTTTTTTATTTGAAAAATTCAAGAAACAACTTTTTTAGATAAAATTGTAATAAACAGATTAAAATAAATAATTTTATTATTTACATTAAAACTATGTATAATTTACTAGTTTATTTATTATTTCTATTATTTATGGTTTTTAAATTTCCGTATTATTCTTTTTTTAAAAGGTATAATTAATAAAATAATCATTAATATCTTCTCAAAGTTTTAAAATAACAGATTATTTGTTTCAAAAAAAAGACCAATAATTATAATTAATTTTTCTTCGTTTTCTACGTAAATACTTAAAGATATGAAATCACAGGATCCCCTTAACACAGTTATGTTTAACAATATCCACAAGTTGCACAATCCACTTGTAATATTTGTCCATGAAAATACTATAAAATTACCAGAGGATATATGGAGTGACCTGTAATTAAATTTCATTGCCTTGCCTTTTTTTATTTTTCTCTATTTTCTTTGCTTCCTGCAATTTTTTCTGCTTTGGTGTAGATTATTGTCATGTGCTTGTTCAAATTCAAAAGTAAAATGCATTGATGCTCACATGTAGTAGGGTTTAGTTTAAAGTTGCCTTTTTCATCAATGACACGTGACTACTTTAGGAAAATCAAGAGTGTTAGTTATTTTGAGAGTAAAAGTTGCAATTTATCCCAAACTTCCATGTACCAAAAAAGAAAAACTAACGAATGTAACAAAAATACAAAAAATGTTGAAATATATAAAATGACCATTAAGTAATTTATTGCCAAATTTAAGGATTGTTTAGTGAAAATATTGACCTTAAATATTCTTGTGAATAATTTTTTTATGTTTATTTATTTATCAAATATTAGTATGAAATATTTATTATTTAAGATGATTTTCTTTCCAACGTCATTATTTCATATTTAACATTAAAATTTAATTACTAAATATTTTGATACAAAGACAATGATAACATATATTATCAATGTTTTTAAAAATATTTATAGAAGTATAATTAATAAGATAAAATAATTTTGTTTCAAATCCATCTTAACTTTTAGAAGAGAAAAAAAAATTATCAACTTGAATTCAATAAAAAACAAAAAAAAAAGTGGGTCTTTTCTGGCTCTACTTTTATAGCTTAAGTGGGATTTTCTGTATGATTAGTAAGGATGCACATGACTGTAGCACTTGCAACGGAAAATCACAAGGGTGAAAATTGAAATCACATGTACAATGATAATAATATAGATCTCAATAGTATCTAAACTTAATATCTAATGACTAATAAATTTATATAATAGATCAATGATCGACCCAGTGGTTATTCAACTCTTGCTGTGCTGAGCTTGACTGCACTAGGTCCTTCATAAAGAGCTTCGAATGTGACACAATGAAAACGACCCTTAAAATAGTCTTTTTGTTTTTATATTTTTCCCTTCATTTCTCTTATTATTAAAATTTAATTTTCAGATCAAGATCTCACTTCCAATATTAAATTAATGGAGTTTATAAAACAAACACAACAGATTAAGAAACAGATCAGCCAATGTTTCAATCTTGTCATCTAAGTTGGTGTCTGTATGTGGAAATATGCTATGCTGTTAAATTCTTTGAGATTGTGAGTAGACATTTTAATATTTTCAAGTGTTTGGATTTAGGTTGAATCATTCCTCATTCATCTAATTGCATTTTAAAATATTAGTCAATGTAATTCCATATACATGTTTATGTGCTTTATTCTACATGGAAAAACTTAATCTGGATCTAGAATTATTAATGTTGAAATAAATTTAGATAATTTTTATATTGGATTAAACATTTAAAATTAAGGCACACAAGGATGTTTGCTTGAACATCAAATATGTGAGTTTTCTACACTTTTTTATGTCAATTTTTCCGTTTACCCAGAAGTTACTATTTAGTGTATAAGGTTAGATGGGGATCTAAAAATACTTAACAATAAATCAAACATGTTAATTCAAAATTAATTTTGCAAAGCTCACTCAATTACACACTTTCAAAGTTTAAATTGTTTTTATTAAGCTTTAACTTTACAAAATTGAACCATATTTTATATAATTTGGAGAAGTATGTGAATTCATTATATTGACATAAAGTATGTTTTGGAAAAAATTGAGATTTGGGGTGAATGATTAAGTCCACTTTTTGGGGTCCTACTCTTTTGAATCTTATTACATCTTTTTAATTAACTTAAAGCCATGATCACTAAGAATCTGGTACACTTTCTTAAACCAACCTTTTTCTAAGGCATAATAATTTTGGCACAAGGAATTTGAGATTTGGTTTATTTTGCCACTAAGGGTGCATGACCCTAGGCATCACTTTAGCCCCTTTTATGTTCAAACTTTATTAAAATATTCCATGGTTTATAGACTCACTAATACAGAGAATAGAATATATTCTCACACCTTCCAGAGCAAATGTGGCTCTGTTTTGCAGTAAATTAAGCCCAGATTACACACACACAAGCTGACTTTTGTGAGATTTTTGTATAACATGTAGTAATGGACGGTGGATAGGATTTTTATTAATTAGAATAGTTATTATTAATTTGTGTAAATGATTTGGAATTATACTAACTAGTTTACTTCATTATTCGATTCAGCCATGCTTAACTTGTCATCTTGCAAGAGATTTACATGAATCTAATGAGATAAATGCATGTCCTTTTTCTTTTAACCAAGATTGGAGAATCATCATTGGCAAAGTTAATTAGGTGGAACTAATAATGAATTTTTAAAAATGGTATGGTATGATTCACAAATAATTATGTTTTAAAGTTTGTAATCAAGAATTTGATTTTTAAACCCATCTATTTGTATGAAAGGGTGTTTGTTATTAGGAAAAGCCAATATTTTTTTAGAATGTGATTAATTAATTTCTAACTCTTGACCAAGAAATGCAATGATTGAATGAAAAAAAAATTATGAATTTTGACATGTTTAAAAAATTAACATTATGGTACTTCCACAATCCCAAATTTTTCTGAGCACTTCATCACTACCATTCCACGAGACAAAATAATACTTTTACCCATAACATGTCAATTATCAATCCTTACACATTCCAACAACAATATTATTTACCATTACTGAATTGATTAGTGGACAGTGATAATGTGAGCCCTCAAATGATTCTGCACTACTACTATTACATAGCATATCATTGAGTTTGTGGCATGCATTCAACTAGTCTTATAGTAGTAGCCCACAACTTAACTTTTTCCCCCTCTTTATTATGCAAGACCCTGCATCTTTTTACCCAAAATACATGTCACATTGTCACTAACACTATACATAGTAGCCCACAACTTAAATTAGTTTATCTTTAGTGCAAACTCATGAAATATATAATCATTTTTTACCAAAAATACACGTTGCTGAAACTATAATGTATTAAGGGTGCTTCCAAGTTGAATCTTTTGTTACACAAAAATCAGGCTTAGCACACCCTACAAAACTAAATGGAATACAGTCTGTTTATCACCAACCGACTTATATTGTCGCCCCACTACATTAGTATCTTCTACTGACCCATACCCTTTATCCCTCTCCTTGACCATTCCCCCAAAAAATCTTCAACCCAAGAATATTTATTAAAAGATAAACTATTATATTTTTACACTTATTTTTTGTTCATCACATTTGTTTTAAACTAGTATAAAGTTTTATGTTTTAGTTGTGCTCTAATCAAAATTGAAATCTCACTTCATTAATCAGTTATTATATTAAAAAAGTGTATATTACTAAAATAAAACACAAAACCTTATTTAAGAATAATACAAAAACCTAAACCCCAAAAATAAAGTGTACATAAATTTTCCTTAAAAGATTGTTCCCACAAGGTTAGTTGTTTTACTATATATACAACACTTCAATCCACATTTCAAGGCACCCACCACACAATTCACTACCTTAAGCCATGAAAACCCCACTTATACTCACTCCTCTAGTGTTCTTCCTCCTCTTTTCCCTAGCCAAAGGGTTTCACCCCAAATGTGATGCCCAAGACCATGGCTCAACCCTCAAAGTGTTTCATGTGTTCAGCCCATGTTCCCCATTTAGGCCATCAAGGCCAATGTCATGGGAAGAGAGTGTCCTACAACTACAAACTAAGGACCAAGCCAGGATGCAGTACTTGTCTAGCTTGGTAGCTAGAAGGTCAATTGTCCCAATTGCCTCAGGCAGGCAAATCACACAAAGCCCTACATACATAGTTAAGGCCAAGATTGGTACCCCAGCTCAAACCCTTCTCTTGGCCATGGACACTAGCAATGATGCTGCTTGGGTCCCTTGCACTGCTTGTGTTGGTTGCTCAACAACAACACCCTTTGCCCCAGCCAAATCCACCACTTTCAAGAATGTTAAATGTAGTGCTCCTCAATGCAAGCAGGTACTAATCATATTAACATATTTAATTTCTTGCAACATTTATTTATTTCTCCCAGTTCTTATCCCTACTTGTGAAATCACATGCAAACACCCTCGATCTCCATGGCGCGTGGAAATGTTTGGATTTGTTGGATCTCTTAGTTTTGAGTAAATAATAACACTCGTTACTTAAGAAGTACTATTAGCCAAAGGGTAATGAACTTGCCTTTTAAAATAGTTAGTAATAGCATGTATATTCTTGATTTAATTTAAGGTTATGTAATGATGTTATAAAAATTTTAGAGTAATTAGAACCTTAATTATTTGAGCATTAATTTTATCGAAATCTTTATTTAAATTATTTTAGTTTCTTTTTATCATCGTATACAACTATGTCTTAATGCTGGGTTAACATAATTATATTAGTGCAACTGTACACATTTGAATGTTTGCTGTTAAAAAAAAGGATTGTATTAAGCATTAATCAAATGTTTGGAATGATCCCAAAGAATATCTTTGGCGAATAACGACACTTGGTCAAGTGTGTCACCAAATAAGCTACTATAAAATCTTAAATACATTATTCCTATTATGTGTTTGTTTGTGGGTATTCTTTTTAATCAAAATTGTAACTTTATTTGCTTAATCAGTATTGGTTGCACTCTAACTTTATTTAAAAAGTAACACTAAAAATACTTAACATCTAAAATTTTGTTCTTCACTCTATCCTCTATATGTAAAAAGGTTTACTGGAACACACGCGCCTATTACCGCGCGTGGATGTGATCTAATTATGGACATTACAAAGTCAAGAAAGCTTTGTGGGGGACTCTAGTTACTTCTTAGTTATTACTAATAGTCAATTCTAACTTTGTGAAATTTTCAGGTACGGAACCCCACATGCGGTGGAAGCGCGTGTGTATTCAACTTCACTTATGGCACTTCATCTGTGGCAGCAAGCCTAGTACAAGACACAGTGACCCTAGCCACTGACCCAGTTCCAGCCTACACCTTTGGGTGCATTGAAAAGGCAACAGGGAACTCAGTGCCACCACAGGGGCTGTTGGGCCTGGGCCGTGGCCCATTGTCACTCTTGGCCCAAACCCAAAACCTCTACCAATCTACCTTCTCTTACTGCTTGCCCAGCTTCAAGACACTCAACTTCAGTGGGTCATTGAGACTTGGGCCTGTGGCCCAGCCCAAGAGGATCAAGTTTACCCCTCTCCTCAAAAATCCTAGAAGATCATCACTTTACTATGTGAACTTGGTGGCTATTAGAGTTGGCCGGAAAATTGTGGATATCCCTCCAGAAGCTTTAGCATTCAACCCTACCACCGGCGCCGGCACCATTTTTGATTCCGGTAATATCAAATTCACATGATAAATTTTTTCTTACATCATTAATTAAATATAATTTTCAAAGTGATTATAGAATTTTTAACCTTTTGGGATGGGAAAAAAAAGTCTTTTTAGTTTACTTTCAAATAGGAAATATGTGACATAATTCATTATAGTGGGGTTCTCTTATTTTAATCTAGCAATATTTAGACTAATGATTATGCTTGACCAACGTAGTGATAGATTGTCATGAAATGATCATGTGATTCCTTTACTCTAGGTTCTTTTGAATTTTGGATATTTCCTAACCCTTTTTTACCTCAAAAACTTGGAGATGGAATGGTAACTTGAATAATTGTCTTCTTTTTTGTCCCAATTCTCAAGATGCAACATAATAATTATATGGTATTCATGTCTAATATATCATGACAAGATGGTCAATTTCAAGACAAAATTGGAGTCAAAATCTTACATGTGATTGGACCATGCGTCCTTTCATACATGCTCCACATGTCTCTTATGAATAGCATCCCCAGCTTCCGTGATTTTAGATCAAATAATTTTAGTCACACTTCACCTCTTTTCTCAATAAAAAACTAAACAAATGAATAAAAAAGAATCTTGACAAAAAAAATTGAAGAGGCTATGCAAATAACACTACGTACTAGTACTAGTTAAAGACATAAATCTAATTAGAATAATCTTTACAACATTTTCATACACTTTTTCTTTATTTTAGTTCATACTTTATCTTTTTCCTTTTATCTCTTTTTTGACAAAAAAAAAAATTGTGGGAAATTATTATATACAAAAAGTGTTACCCTCATAATTACACTACCCTACAACAATTAATAATAATTCCACTAATACTTTCTATATAATAATTTCTTGTTAGGTACGGTGTTCACCCGGCTGGTTGAACCGGTCTACACGGCGGTCCGAAACGAGTTCCGGCGACGAGTTGCATTGGGCAAGAAACTCACCGTGACAAGCCTTGGAGGGTTTGACACATGCTACAATGTTCCAATAGTTGCACCAAATATAACATTTATGTTCTCCGGCATGAACGTGACACTTCCACCGGACAACATCCTCATACATAGTACCGTCGGCAGTGTCACGTGTTTGGCGATGGCGGCGGCGCCGGACAACGTTAACTCTGTCTTGAATGTGATTGCCAACATGCAACAACAAAACCACCGTATCCTCTACGACGTGCCCAATTCAAGGCTTGGTGTTGCTCGTGAACTTTGCACCTAATAATAATAATTAAGTGTTTCTAGGTCTAGAATTTTTCATGACTTGTTGGTACAATAATAATAATAATCATGTCAAATTGGCATGCAAGTTATTTGGGTATTTTGTATTTGATCTATATGATATATCATGTGGGTTTGGGTTTTGGGTATTGCTAGGAATTTATTTCTAACTATATATGGTAGAAGATATAGTGAACTACATCATGCATGTCTAAAGGCATTGCATGTAAGTTTCGAAGTTTGAAGTTATATAATATGTAGCTTTGTAATGGTATGAGTCACGGGTTTATATTTCTGTAGCAATCACACTTGTATCGTTTTAATTATTTAAGTTGATTGAATTGATAATCACTTTAAATTATGGTACAAGTAATTCACGGGGCATACAGGAAATATTATCAATTTTAGAAACATGATTCCACTCATTTTTATTCCTTGTCTTTTATTAACTGTTCATTTCTTTTTATATTATAAATTAGTATACATTGATGTTGTTTATTTATAACTTTTTTAATTGAAACTTGTGATAGTAAACTAATTTTAAATTGTACAATAACATGGTCATATAAAAATTGAATTTTAAAATGTAACTATCTCTTTTTTCCCATTTCAAACCCCATCAAAACATTTATCTTAGATACAATGTCCTATTTGTTTTGCCTCAGTGGTACATATATTCTTTTAACGCACCTTTCAGAATTTTTTAAAATCTATAAAATCTAAAAAAAAATAATTATGTTAAAATAAATGAGATAAAAATATATATAAAAAATGATTTCAATAGATAAGGTAGATATATTAGAAAGTGTGTTGTTAGCAATTTTTATTTTTTTTAGTTTCTTGGATTTATTGAAAGTAGTTGGTTGAATTTATGAAACATTGAATTATCATAGAAGATAAGGTCACGGGATATTGTCCTATCGAAAAATCATAAATTCACAGTTGATGTTTTATAAATTATCACAACCATCCAAAAGTGTGACTTGAGTACTTGGTTACCCCTCCAAAAGCAAAAGGGAATAATAAGACATAAGAAAAATATCCAATGTTTCCCAGTTTTGGAGGTAATCTTGGGAGCATATCCAATTCGCTTCTTTTTAAGGATTGCTTTTAGAAGTATCTCACTTATAATATAAGAAAAATGTTAAATCTAACCTTACTTTTGTAGTGTATGGGAAAAAGACAGAGTAGGGAGAAAAAAAATAAAAGAAGAGAGACAAAGACAAATTAAATGTTGTTATTTGTTAATTGTTAGTTGATGTGATACTAAATTAGGTGTAAAATAAAGTAAAAGTAAGGCATAAAAAAAGTTAAACGCATAATCTTTGTTTGATTAGATAGATATTGAGAAGAAAGAAAAAATGAGAAGAGAAAAGTAAGAGACAAAAAGTAATTTTATATTACTTGATTAAAGAGAGATATAAAGGATAATGAAAACAAACTCCTTTAGTGAGAAAAAAAAAAAAAAAAAAGAGGAATGAAAGATAAAAAATGCTATCATTTTCACTTTTAATTTATTAATTAACCAATGAAATCTAAGCATTTGGTATTCGTAAATTCATAGAAATTGTTTCACACCATTTATCAATTTTTTTTTTGTTGGATTTATTCAATGTGAGTACGAGGCACGTACCTGCAATATTTTTAACTTCATTAACAATGACTTTAAACTTTATTTTTTCGACCTAACTCAAACTTTTTTAATTCTCAAATTTTAACTTATTCAAGTATTAAAATTAGCAAAATTTCAATTGCAACCAAAATTTTTCCTATTTCCACTTAGAGATTTTCTTTTAGCACTCTAAAAAATTAAACTACACTCTCTTGTTTTTTAAGCTTTCAGAAGGTCCATTCCAAAGAGATAAGAAAATCAGAATACGAGAATGTGGAAAGTAATTCTCTCCCATATATACAACCCAACCCATTTGGTCAAGGGCCGAAAAGTGGGTTAACCCAATCCAATTTCAAAATGGAGCCATATCTTTGGGAAGATCAAATGAGTGATTAAGAAAACCACAAAGATTAATTTAAATTGTTTTTTTAAGTAAAATCAAGCTAATTTTGATAACTCTATTTGCAATTAATATTTAGTTTGGTCGATTATCTTTTATGAAATTTTTTTTTTAGTCATTTAAATAAATTTTTTCTTGTTCTTATTCTTATAAAAAAATTTATTCATATATGTAATTTCTCTTGTTAACTTTTTCATTATCTGATTAAATAAAAAACATTTTGTGATGGATAAAATAATTTTATTAACATTGAAATATAATAAATAACTCTCATTTAACCATTTAACGGAAATATTAGAGGGGACTAAAAATAATAGCAGAAATATCTATGTAGTTGAAGAACCAAAAAAATTCTAAAATAGACAAAGAATGAAATATTTAATTAACCTATTTAATACTTACATAAATTTATGAGTAAAAAACAATATTTTACGGGTAATAAAAGGTACCATTTTTAAAAGTTATATTTTTTTATGCAATATATGTTTATATTTCACAATATTATTCATACATTAGGAATTTATATCTATTATTTTTGTATAGGTTGATAAAATATTAAAACCGGAGAACTGTTAATGAGCCATTCTGCAAGACATGGGATGCAGTAAACTTTGGTGAAATTTTCTCTCAATTTTATCAAAATAAACTTATCAATTAATTTTTGACCTGGTTAACCATGCCCTAAAGGCACTATTAATTTTTTTTAAAAAAAAGTATTAAACAATATAATTTTACATATTTTGATGAAAATCTTTTTTCTTTTAATTCTATAACACCTTTCCTTTGGATACCAGTTAACCTTCACCTTAATATTTATAGCCTAACTTTTAACACAACAATTTTTTTACTGATCAAGCAATTAATTAAAATGTATCATTGACTTAAAATACTTAACTTGTAGGATTGAAGTGAATGTACAAGTAGCCTGCACTACCATAGCTAACCAATCCCAAATTTTACAGCAAAGTGCAAGTTGATTGAAAGGAACATACTTTTATTTTTCTTTGTTTGTTTTATTGCAAGGAAGATACTATATTATATGTAAACCCTTTTTTCACACCGCACGGAAGTGGATATAATCTGTCAATTTTACATTTAATTATATGAAGATTAGGTAATGATAATCTAATACTAGAGATCAACATCAAAACTACGTGCTCTATAGCCTATTTTGACTAATTACAAAAATGGTAAATGAAAAAGAAGGTTCCTTGCAGCCCTAATGAAAATATAAAAGGATAAAATTGAGAAGTTATCCTTTCGTAAGGAGGGAGGGATGTTTATGTGTAGAGTAGGTAAGGAATACTATGATGTTCATCACTAAACTTATATGAAAAAATTATCTTTGTATTCAGGCTCATTCTTATGTGGGTATGAAAATTTATTCTAAAACCTTGTGGGTAGTTAATTATTCGGACATAGACTCAAAAATTTTGAACTAAAAGATTTGTTTTTATGAAAAAATTAAACTTATTTAAATTATAATGAACAATGTATAAAATAATTTATTTAAACATTTTAATTTTTTTATTTATAAATATAATTTAGTTGAAAATAAAAGTTAAATATTTAAATGATCTTAATTAAAATGTAATGGGTGGATATTGTTGGAAGTCCAATATTAGAGGAGTGTGAAGTCTCACGTAAATGAGGTATAAACCTCACCCCATAAGTCGGTTTTATGAGGTTGAGTTAGGCTTAACCCACAATTCAACATAGTATCAGAGTCTATCCTAAATTTTGATAAAGATGTTGGGTCACCCGTTATAAGGTGAATATTGGACTACCCGTTGAATATCAGGTCGTATTGAAGCACCCCAAAGTCTCGTCTTCAGCGTGTGAGGAGTGTGTTGGAAGTCCAATATTGGAGGGGTGTGAAGTCTCAGGTCATCTAGTGATAGGACCTGTTGCATGTATATAAATGAGATACAAACCTCACACATAAGCCGATTTTATGGAGTTGAGTTAGACTCAACCCAATATTATTTAATTTTTTACCTAGACTTATTTAATTTTTTTTACCAAGATTGAGATTCAAACCTACCAAGTTAATTTATGGGTAGTCATCGAATACATTGGTATTTTGATCATTCAGACCTTAACTTGCATAGATCGGAAACAAATATTATAGCCTGTTGGCATGTCCCTCGAATGGAGTCTACCACATCTATTAAAAGATGCATTCATATATTGTTTGTTGACTTGTATTTGCAACGGACCAAAATTTCAACCATAAAAAATTGCATCTGTCAACTTTCATTTTTGGGTGCTATATGTAAATTTTGATGTGACAAAAAGTTGGACGTATATCCACTTCACCGGATTTTATAACAATAAAAAATTAAATATCACATTTAATCTGTGTTAATATTTTCAAGTATAAAACATGTTATTTTAATTATTTATTTAATTTCCTATTAAAAATTTTAGAATTTAATTAATATCTTAGCATTTTGAATTCAAAATAACTATTTTAACACAATGACAATCACTGTCTTTATTTTATAATAAAAATCACAGACATCTCCTTTCTAAGGCAAATTTACGTAAATGCAGTTGTTTGTAAAAGTATTTACATAAAGAGGTTTATTTTTAAATTAATTATCAAGATTTTTTTCTGTAATAATGTACTTAGTCGATCAGCATATATAACATTAATGTAATGAATCGATCAACGCATTTATATTCATGAACTTTATAAGTTTTATACTGTTTATTTAAATTTATAGTGAATTTTAATTTATTTATTGTATGTAATTTACTATATTTAGGGAATACATTAAGAAAAATTGGTGTAATTAGTCTAGGAAACCAATTAACTAGTAAAGATTTTGTTAAGTAAAATTTATTATTGTTAGTTTAGGGAATTAATTAAGAAATCAAATAAGTAGTTTAGGGAACAATTAGTTTAGTAAATCAAATAAGTAGTAAAAAGTAAAAATTCATTTAGTAAATTTAATTTTTTTAGTTTAGGCAAACAATTAAATAGTAAAAATTTGTTTAATAAATTTAAATATTATTAGTTTAAGATATCAATTAAGTAATAAAGTTTTATTAACTAAAATTCGTATTGTTAATTTAGTAAACAAAAATTTAGTATTTACGTTTTGTTTACTAAAATTAATATTGTTAGTCTAAGGAAAACATTTGCTAGAATTAACATTGCAGGCTTTTTGACGGTATTAGAAAAATTTGCAAAAGAAAATACGAAAATGGATACGGGTGCAAACATATTACCAAAATGGACCGGTCGCAGTACATGGTGCGACTACCTGGTCGCTGTCATTTCCGCGACTCCATGAGAAGTCGCCACGTGGCAAAAAAAATCTACGTGGAAGGCTGACTCGAACCCTGGTCACTAGAAAAATAACGACCAACCTTGGTCAACACGTGTCCAAAAATGATTGGCGTGGCATACACGTTGGATTTGACACAGTAAAAATGTGACACGTGGCGTAGTCGCTGGATTTTTCGCTCAGCGACCACGCAACTAATGGAATAAGATTCTCGTACTAATGAAAATATAATTCAAGTTGTGTTTTAAAAATATGCATACCTAAAGAGCATGTTGGTTAAATTAGGTATGCATATTTTTAAAACACAACTTGAATTATATTTTCATTAGTATGAGAATCTTATTTCATTAGTTGCGTGGTCGCGAAAAATCCAGCGACTACGCCACGTGTCACATTTTTACTGTGCCAAATTTGTCTGTCACACCAACCATTTTTGGACACGTGTCGACACCAGGATTGGTCGCTATTTTTCCAGCGACCAGGGTCCACGTCAGCCTTCTACGTAGACTTTTTTTGCCACGTGGCGACCTCTCATGGAGTCACGGAAATGGCAACGACCAGGTAGTCGCGCCACGTACCGCGACCGGCCCATTTTGGTAATATATTTGCAACCGTACCCATTTTCGTATTTTTTTTTTTTGCAAATTTTTCTAATACCGTCAAAAAGCCAACATTGCAGTATAAGGAAACATCTAAATAGTAAAATTTTGTGAAATTACATTATTTTTGTTAGTTCAGGGAACTATTTAAGTAATAATTTTTTAAAATTAAATTATTGTTATTAGTGTAGGAAATTATTTAAATAGTAAAATTTTATTAACTAAAATTTTTATTACCGAAAATTAGACATTCCAAGCCATAGAAGAAATTTATTTAGTTTAAAGTTATGTTTCTTGTATTTCTTTTAATTTGATTAAACTGTATGATGTTGGTAATTTTGATGTTGAATTACATGTGATTTAGAAGAAATTTGTAATTATTTTAAATTTTGTTGATTATTTTTCCTACAATTATATTAATTTAAAAATAAATTGTGATATTGCATTCTCAGCATTTTTGTTGGCTTCTAGAAATGAGTCTTGAAGGGATGCGTTGTGACCACAGTAAAAGCATATGTTTCAAAATAAATCTGGAACGACTAAAAATTCCTAATTAGATGAGTTGCGCCAACACACTTAAATTAGAATGTGATTCCTAAACGAATTGTGGATTTCTAATTTAATTGAAAGTCGTGAGTAATTGGAAATGTTCACCCATGCATGGATTTTGAGATTCATTGCGATATTTATTGATAAGAATGGTGCAAGGGTTTCACGAGATACCCACAATTCTTGGTTAATTTAAAGGAGACTAAAAAAATAATTTGAGGTAGAGTTGTGCTGTGATTTTTATACTATGAGTTATTATGCAATGCTATGAATGTAGATGAAGATAAAAACATAACAAGATGATTCAATTGTATTTTAAAATAATTTTTTGACCTTATTGATTTTTTTAAAAGATTCATCCGATAACTCAAATCCATATTCTCACAAACAATATAAGAATTTCTGAAAAAAAAATATATAACTTTACAAAATAGTCCTTGTTATTAAATAAAGTAAAATAATAAAGAGATCACGAAAAATTTATAGTTCCTTAGTAACAATTAAAATTTTACTAATTTAGAATGATTACAAGTGTTGATTGACTCTATCCACTTTAAACTAACCAAGTATTCTTTGGTAACAATCTTTTCAGGTTAATATTATTCTAGTATTGTTTAAATTCAGCTTCGTCAAGATAACAACTCTAAATATTCTTTGGTTTCAACCTCTCCATATTAATAATATCAAGTATTTTTTGGTTCTAATCTCATTAGGCTAAACTATCACTAAGAAAATCAATCTCTATCTAAAGAGGGATGTACAATAAAGAGTAAGAATAAGACTTTTTTATAAGACAGAATTTAAAATTGAATCGAGAGTTTTTAAAGAGTAGTCTTTGACTTTAATTCTTCACTTTTTAGTCATTTTATAGATGGAAAGTTTGAAATAGTCATTAGCATCAACAACTTCAAATTCTCCACTCCATCCACTTGAAACGTTCATTTACATTTCCTACATTCTTGATCTATCAACATCGAATTTGCAAATATCTTTATAGTCCAAGGATTGAGTCCTAAAAAGGTTGTATTTCGTTCTACAATGGATCTTTATGTCAGAAACATCTTCTTTGACTCTAATTTAACTCGTCTTTACAAGGCGAGTAAGTTGACTTCCTTATAATAGATTGAAATGTGAACTTATCTAATAAGAATATGCATATAATAATTTCTAACAATTAGAGTCTGATTAAATAGAAAGGACAAATAGAACTAATACTTATCTTTAGATTTTTCAGGTTTTATCTGTCTCTTCATTAATATGATCAAATGCTTTATTTGAGTTGTATTATTCATATGATCAAATATTTTATTTGAGTTGTATTATCCATATGATCAAATACTTTATTTGAGTTGTATTATTCATCTGATAACTCATAAATCCTTTGTTTAGACTTCTGATTGTTTTATAACTTTAATCGTTTACCAGTCTTATTTATCTTGTAAATGAAAACTTTTACTTGATAATAATAATGAAAATTAAAGGAAATAATATATTTTTAAACAAATTTGACTTAATAACATCACTCTTATAAAAGACATATATTAATTTGCTATAAGGATGGAAGAGGTTCGAATGCTTAATTTCTTTAATCATATTTAAAGTACTTCAATAGATGCTAATAAAATATGAAATTTGAATATTTTATTTATTAAAATACATAATTATTTGTTGCTTATTTATCCTTATTAATTCTAAAATTCTTTTATGTAGGTGACTTCCTGATTATACCAACATGACTCCAAATAATAACGTTGTGAAAGTTTATTCAATATACGGAAACAGATCTAATAACATACTGGATTTGATTTGATGTGGTCTATTTAAGCATTAGATCTCTCCCTTCAAATTATGTGTAAAATGATTTTTACATTATCAATAATTAATCATAGATTAAATTTAATACGGTCATGTATTAAAAACAAGATCTGATCATATAAAATGCCCTTGAAACCTGATTAACAAAATGTGTAATGTAAGAAAAAGGGTATGAAAGGAATCAAAACGCAATCCTTTACACAACAAGTAAAATATCCACGCGTCCACATCGAAGATTCGACCAGTCAACCACGCGGGAAACCGCCGTCACACTCATCTCCGACTCCTACTTCCTCACGACTCAATCCATTAACCTAACATCCCTAAAACCAAACACACCCTTATTTTAACCCCTCAACACCCACCACGACGCGCTTTTTTTCTATCCCCTCCCAATCCAATCCTAAAAAAAATGGACCACCCGAACCGCCGCACGATCCGCAACCTGGTCTCGAAGCTGAGCTCCGTGTCGGAACCTGCCCGCATCGACGCTCTCTCTCAACTCCGTGAAATGTCTAAACAAGACCCCGAAACCCGACCCATCATCGCTGATGCAGGCGCAATCCCCTACATCGCAGAAACCCTCTACTCTTCTTCTCACCCTTCCCAAGAAAACGCCGCAGCAACACTCTTAAACCTTTCCATAACAGAAAAACAACCTCTCATGTCAACACGTGGCGTTCTCGACGCAATCGCTCACGTCATCTCTCATCACAACACAACCTCTTCTCCGGCCGCCGTTCAATCCGCCGCCGCCACAATCCACAGCCTCCTATCCTCCGTCGACGCATACCGCCCCGTCGTCGGATCCAAACGTGAGATTGTTTATTCCCTAATCGACATCCTCCGCTGCCACGTGTCGTCACCACCACGCACCATCAAGGACGCGTTGAAAGCGTTATTCGCCATCGCGCTTCACCCGCTCAACCGCGCTTCCATGATTAACCTTGGAGTTGTTCCCGCGCTTTTTAAATTGATTGTTAAGGACGGTAGGGTTGGGATTGTGGAAGATGCCACGGCGGTTATCGCGCAGGTCGCCGGCTGTGAGGACGCCGTCGACGCCTTTAACAAGGCGTCAGGGATGCGTGTCCTCGCCGACTTCCTTGACCTTGCCACCGCCGCCAGCATGCGGACCAAGGAGAATGCCATCTCCGCGTTACTCAATTTGGTGCGTTGTGGCGGCGACAAAGTCGCCGCTGAAGTACGCGACGTTGTCGCGTTCGGTGGATTGGATGGAATTGCTAATGTTAGGGATGGTGGTAGTGTCAGGGGCAAGGTTAAGGCTACGGATTTGTTGAAGATTTTGCTCGGTGATAGCAATGTCAATGTGAATGGTAATGGTAATATTGATGATGTTGTGATGAGTAATGATAACTGTTCTTCTTTTGGTTCCTTGCGGAATCATGATTCAGAATGAGTTTGATTTGAATAATTTAGGGGCAATTTTATGATTCTTTTTGTTCTTTGTAGAATGTTGACTGGAAATGGAATCTCTGCTTTCACTTGTTGATTTTCAGGCATTCTTGAATTAGAATCATTGGATAAAGATAGATCAATTGATCACATTTTGGATATGTATTTGAAATTATACATATTGAGATCCAATATAGTTGATGTTGTTGGTCAATTTTCATTCAATGGTTCTAATTTGGGGATGCAGAATTGTGTGAATTTTGGGAATTTTTCCTAAATTCCGGTTGATTTAGGTTTAGGGGGGTGGATTTGATGTACAAATTAGGTGATGGTTTTTGTTGTTGTGATTATATTCTATTGATTTTTTATTATTGTGTTATGATAGTGTTGTACATTCTAACAGTGTTTATAATAACTATTCATAACTTTAAGGTTGTTTTGTTCTTCTGCCGGAGTACTTTGTTTTTCTCATTGGTTTGGTTTGGTTTGGTGATTTTGGTTATGAGATTTGATGGTTAGGTAATGTTTTGAATTACTGAAGGTTTATTATAGTGTGCAAGGAATATGAGCACTCGAATACAATAGTCAACTGCACTAGCTTGGAAAATTTTTGTTGGTAAATATGTACATGACTTTGATTCTTACTAATGTTAGATGGGATTGCAACAATAGTTGATAATAATAGTCCTATTCTTAGATTTTCATCATTTGAATCCTGTTGTGTGTGTTTATAATTGACCCTGCTATATTCCTTTTTCACTGGAAGGTTTTCCTAGCTTCAATGTTGTATTTTGTGATGGGTAAGAAAATGAAGGGATTGAAGGGTCTGAAAAAGAGAAAACTATGTATGTATATACCCATCATTGATTTTAGATGGAATTTCTTCCTACCCTGCAAACGTGCGAGTAAATTAGGAATCTAAACCGTTAAATATGCGTCTCCATTCCTTAAGTAGTTGGAGTTATTTCTTTAACTATGGGTGCTGGCCTTAGCTTCAGTATATTGATAATAAACAAATTCTGTTATAAATTCTTCTGGGGTTTCGTTTTTGGACTTTAAATTCTTCTGTTCTATTGCAGTGGCATTTTCTTTTTTTAATATTCAAAATCTAAAAGATGAGGAGGAAACTTGATCCAATTTGCAACCTTGATTCATAATAAACGTAAGGGCATGATCTTTATTCATCTCTGGTCGAACATTGTTTTCTTAATTGTTGCTTAACCTGAATGTTGTTGATTATCCTAGCAGAACACTATATTGTTAAAATATTTATTGAAAGAGAAGAATATAATATTTAATATAAAAAGGATGAGAACGTTTTGTTACGTCCACAGCATGCTATCCTTGATGATGCTATAAATCTCCCAATATATATATGGGTGATGACTTGCCAACTACATATAATTTATAACTTTTTAATGTATAGCTTTCATCTCATATAAAATAGCTTTTCAATTCATAAAATGGCCACCTGAATGAAGAATGAGAAATAGACAGGTTCTGCGTGAATATGCTGAACAAAAAAAAAAAAGACAAAACAAAGAAAAACTTGATGCCTTTTCACCTTTCTAATTATTTGATTACATCTTAATTATGGTTGTGTAAACGTACATTTTTTTTCTTTAACTTTTAGTAAATTCTCAAATTAATTCCCAAGATTGGATTATTTTAGTTTTTGAGATTGTAAAATATCTGGTTAGTTTTTTACTTTGTTAATCGCTGTTTACTTTAGTCTTTTAATTTTATTAATCCAGAACAATACAAAAATAGAATAAAAATTATTGAACTAAATGATTCTTCTTTTATGCAAAGTCATAAACTAATATAAACTTTTTGAAAGTTCATAAATATGTAGTTTATATATACTAGAGGATTAATTTAGAAGTTTATTATATTTTGTTTCTTTTTCACATCATTTCTAAGCTCATTTAAAAAACCTTATATAAATCTCTTATTTAAAGTAAATTTTTTTAAGAAAATTTATTTTAGTCCTTACTTTTTTTTCGCCCATTCTGCACTTTACCTACCCGTGCTTGGTATACAGTTAACACAAAAACTATCTTAACATATTTTTCGTTCACCATTTAATGATGCAATTTAAAACTAGTGGGAAAATAACTTAAGATTTGAGAATTTGAAGACATGAATGTCAAATATCTGATATGAAATTTATCCATTTTTCTGCTGCCTATCTACTTTCATGATGTTTATATGCAGTAAGCCTATGATGCAATTTGCCCTTGCACATGATTCCTTGCCCAAAGTCTATGGTATTATTAAAATTGGCTCACTTTTTAATGTAGCATTACTAGCATATGTCAAATCAATCTACAGTATATAACTACACCACTTGTATATAAAATATACAGTGATAAAATCATAAATATTTCAAATAATGTTTGGCTTAAAAGATATTTCAGATAATGTTAGCATATATCATATTGACTTTTTTTGTATGATTATATATGTCATACTGATCGTGATTAAGATGGATGTGTTTAAAAATAAAATTTATATAGTATTTTTTTTATCTTATATAGATATTTGATACAATATTGAGAATGTTGCTCAATATTTATAATATAAAATTTTGAATGGTAGACTGAAAATATAACCCTAAGAAAAAAAAAATATACTAAAGTGTTAATATAATACTCTAAAATAGTGACAAACAGCACTATAAACAGAAGAATAAAGATAATAAAAAAACACACATAATAATAAAAAACAAAAATTAATGATATAAAGATGAATAATTCAAAATTTTATTTAAAAATATACTTTTTTAAAAAAATATGTAAAAAAATTATATCAAAATACACCATTTCTTTTGTCTAATGTGTGAAAACTAAAATTTCAAAAATTAAATTAACAATAACGTTACTTAATATTGAAATTCGAATTATCTACAACTAAAAATACCTAACTCATAATAATGTTAAAATATTATTATTATAAATTATAAAATTCTTTAAAATTATAACAATAAATTTGATTAATATTTATATTATGACATATTATATATATTGTAAATATTAATTGACATTTTAAATATTATTTTAAATACCTATATAAGGTCATAAACATAAAGTTAATAAATAAAACTAATAACGAACATAAATATTTCTAAATAATATGGATAATAAAAATAATAGTAAACTAATATTATATTTTGGAGAAAAATTAAAAAGATATCGTTAGATGAAGGTGATTAACGTCTCTAAGTTTTGATTAATTACAAGACAGACGGAACATCTTAGACAAAGCATTGGAAGCAAAGTTAGACTGAATAAGCACATACGGAAGATGACCCCTCAAAGTTGAAGTCATTTATCTGTCTCAAAGTCATGCCATCAAACAGAATTCTCAAACGATACTCTTCAAACGAAGCTTACAAGCCAACCTTAAGATTGAAGTTTCACATCGTCTGTTAAGGAAGTAAAGTTCAGACTGAGTAACTCGTGTCAAGTTTAAATCTTTTAAGTTACACGTAAGTACCTCCAAGATCGGTATGGGGATTCGAACTTTCATATGTAACACGAAAAAACTTTACCCTTTTTCTTGGGAAATCTCTGTACAAGTCAAAAAAAAGGACTGAGCACGTCATCAAATCCTGTACACGTTATCCTATCACTTGATTGCGCTTTGACACCTTTTTGGACTGCACTTAGAAAAGTTCAACGATATTCTTCTATTTCTAACGGATATATGAAGTTATTGCCTATAAAAGGACTTCATTCCTTCACGTTTCAGTTGGCTAACACTCTTATATTGCTAAGACATTGTGTTTTCGCTCTCTGCTACTTAATACGAAGAAGAACTTTTCTTTTATAGAAAACCTTTTAAATCCACTTGTGTGGTGTTTTAGCCTGAGGAGGCTGGTTTGCAAACAATACCTTGTTGTTGAGCAACTTTGTTAAAAAAATATCTTGTAATAGCTAGAAGTGACTAGGTTCAAACTATACTTGTAACCATTTCAGGTTGGTAGTGAAAACTCAGTAGTTGCTGGGTAACTGGACTAGTCTTGAATAAATGAACCATTAGAAAAATAATTGTGTTTACCTTTTTTGAACTTGTGACTAACAAGGATAATCAAAATATAGCGTCTGTCCTTAAAATCAATTTGTAAAGATAATTATTGTTTTTTCTGACTCTGCTTAAAACCAACTTACGAAAAGAATTAAATTTTTATTTAACACAATTCAACTTATTTTATTTTTTACAGATATATAAACAAAATTATTACAAAAATAAATTTTTAGTGAGTCTAATGCTTTATTAATGGTAATTTGGTTATATCGCAATTTTTATTGAATTAAATGTTTATATTTGAAATTTAGTTAGTGTATACATAGCGTCACTTTGATATATTAGATAGTAAATTGGGATTTATTATAAAATACATATATAACAAAATTTAAAAATATAAATTATTTATTTAACGTGTATTTCTTGACTTTAAAGGAGACAGATTCTTAATATTTAATGTGTATATATTATGTATTAAATAAAATTATTTTTGAAAAATAATATATTTAACAATTATATATATTTTCTATGTCATTTGACTTTTACATATCATTTTTAATCATATTTCTCATCATAAATAAATTTTTAATATTTATTTCGTCTCTATTACTTTTCCATTCAAAATAAAGTGTATGTTTATTAATATTATTTTTGTCTTATTGTACCTGCTGCAATTGGTAACAATGACTAATGGTGATTCTGTTGTGTGGCCTAGCTATTATGAGCCAATCAAACCAATTTTAATTTCACCTTTTGGTGTGGGCCATTCATAATGCTTGGAGCAATATAACTGGAACTAGAAAGAATGCTTTTGCAACATGATGAGTCAACATTTCATGTCTTCACCTTTGCTATTTACTTTATGTGTCTTTGCTACCCTTTTTCATGGTGGTTCTGCAATCCTTTCTTTAAACTTTCACTACTAGAAATTTTCACAAGAGTATTGCTATTAAGTCAGTAGCAAACATGAAGCTGAAACTTTTTTTTCCCTTCTATGATGAGGAAGCTGATTTTCTTTTGTCTGTCCAAACAGTACATATATTTACTATATATATTTTTTGTTTTATAAATGAGAGGATTTATATTTTCTCTCATCATTTTCATTGTTAGAGTGTAATACACTGATATTATTTGTAATTTTTATCTTTGGTACAAGCAATGAATGGAACACCATGAGGGATAAATATCAGATAATTCAAAATTCTTAAAGGATTAATAGGTTTTAAGACCAAATATAATCAAAAGCTGGAATAGCTCAGTTGGTTAGAGCGTGTGGCTGTTAACCACAAGGTCGGAGGTTCAAGCCCTCCTTCTAGCGTTTTTACTTTTTTTTTCATTTTTTAAAATTCATGGCAATAGATGTTTTTAAAAGGACTATCATCTTTAAATTAGTTAATATCTTTTGATATATTTGATAAAAATGAAAATATATTTATTAAATAAATTTACATTAAATTTTATGATATAATTATTTTAATTCTTAATATTTTTTAAATCTCCATATATTTAATATTGAGTAAATTATCAATTTGATTATTGAAAATGTGAAAATTAGAAAATTTAGTCTAAAAAATTAAAAATAATAAAATAATCCATAAAAATATAAGATATTTATTATTTTAATATCTGAAAAATATTTATTATTATTTTAGTACTTGAAAATTATGACTAAAATGATAAAAAGGGATAAAATTTAGAGAATAAACGATAATAAATGATTAAATTCAGGAAATAAAATAACAACAAATATTTTTTAAAAGATTATTTTTTATATTTTTCATTAGTAGGAACTAATTTACTTAATCTCAAAGTTTCAAGGATAAAATGTTTACTTACTAATTTAAAGTTTTTAGCTTATAATTATTTTTATCAAAAAATGTTTTTGATATGTAGAATGTTTGCTGTGACTTGTTTTAGCCATTGTTGCGACAATAAAAAATTAGAAACTAAAAACGAACCTAATAGGGTGCAATTTATGTGAATCTAATTCCCAAACAAATGGAATCTACGTAGACTTTTTCTTAAAAAAATGTTAGAAAAAAAAGAATGTTAAGATACGTGTCACTCTAGTTTTTTAGAATAAATAATAGTATACGGATGATAAATTCATAATCTAGGAATCATATAGAGAAATTTAGAAAGAAAAAAAAATCTTAAGAATTTAATCTAAAAGAATATAATAGAATGTCAAATTTAACAAGTTGCATGCTTAAGCTCTCAGTTATCTGTTTGAGAATAGATAAAGGTGTAAATACAAATGTTCTATATATAATTTTCAGAGACTTTCACTATCTCCTTTTCCCAAACTCTTGTTAGAGAGACAGGGAGAGTAGTGAAGAGAGAATTTTGAAAATTTTCCTTTCAATGGTTGGAAAGCATAGAATATGAACAGATACCAAACTTCTTAAGTGAATGTACTCGACTGACGTATAAATAAAAAGAGATAATATCTGATTTGTTTTGATGTTGCAAAAGATTGAAAGATGACCTATCTTTAACACAAGAAAGATAGGGTAAAATAATGTTATAAGACCCAACCAAATGGCTTTGCTTTGTGGACCATTTAGAATTGAATTACTTTCTTTTTTGCTTACAATGATTCCTTTCGACGATGGCCAACCATAGTCCTTATTATAAAGCCATTAAGCGTAACTTTAGGTCTAGTGGCCGTGCATCATCAAAAGGCCTTTCAAAAGACACAATAAAGGAGCATAAAAGCATATATGAATACGTGAAAGAGAGAGAGATAGAAGAAGAAATTTAAGGGAGGGTGGGAATGACCAAACAAGATAGTATAGCTATTAATTTTTGAGTGAAGGTTGCACATTATTGGTCGGTGGTGGTGATGATAGGAAATAAACTTTCTAATATAATTTTATTATGCTACACTTCTGGATAATGGAATCCGCGGACAACCAATGAGAGACGGTCATAATTGAGGGTAAAGAGGGACGATTTTGCGAGACTCTGCTTGGGAAACGGGTGGATTATTCGGGACGTTCCGTAGTCAATTATTTGTAAAATATCTGTGTACTTTTTCTCTTTACATTTTATATGTATATATATTTCTTTTCCATTATATTTTATAACTGATTATTTGGTTATCTACGTATTGCAGTTGTCAAACAAATATTTTTCTTTCTAATACTCTTTCAAGTTTAAGTGCAAAATTTATTGAAAATAGCTAAATTAAGAGTAAAATCTATGACTAAATAGAAAGAAAGTTTTATATTGTTTTATAAATTTTGAATGATAATAAATATGTATTTAAAATATTTAAATAGTAAATGGGATAAAAATTAGAGTCATGCTACACGCAAAGGTATAAAAATAATTAAAATAAAAATAAATTATAAAATAGCTTTATGAAATTATATAAATATTCCCACTTTTCTTAGCATATATATATTAAATTTTATAATTATTTAATAAATATTAAACTGATATTTTTATATATTATATTAGTATCCCATTAATTTATTAAAAAAATTGTGCCACGAACTCTCATTAAAAAAGGTAAAGATAATATTAAAAATCAAAAAGAGTACGGAGCAAAACCTAAAATAAACTATTATTGGAAACTTATTAAAAACACATATAGGTAATTTTTATGGTGTCATTCTTAAAAAAAAAAAAGACTAAAAGAACAAATGGTACAACACCATGTGGTGTAAAAATGCACTGAAAATTTGAGTGAAGATTGCACATTGACCGGTGGTGATAGAAAGGGGACTTTTCAATGTACTTCTTTTATTTTGTTAAGTTACCCCATTTGATAAAATATTTGTGTATTTTTCTTTTTCATATTTTATATAATATATATTTTTCTTTTTTTACATTTTATATAATATATATTTCTCTTTTTTCACATTTTATAACTGATTGTCTGGTTATATGTGTATTGCAGTTGTTTACCAAACATTTTTCCTTCTTTTTAAGTACAAAATTTATTAAAAGTTGTCAAGTTAGAGCAGGGATGCTCTTCATTTCTAGGAAAAATTATTTTCATACTCATGCATCATACGAAAATTAACCTCCTATTTAATAAAAAAAACAAAATTAAATAATTTGAACAAACAAAATGATTCTCCTATTACATATTTTTAATCAAAATCCTATTTTAATTTTTTACATTGCACATCAATTCAATAAAACTAAATCTAAAAAAATACATCTCTAAAATATTATTTAGCTTACACAAATTTGATGACAAGGATCTAATGGAAGAGGGTGACAGAGCCACGTGATTGACCCATCAACACCACTCTTGCTAGCATCAGTGGATGTCTTGGTTGGCTTCATGTCAACGCTAACAGCCAAACAAACTCAACCGAACCAATAAAACCCAACATTTCCATTAGTACCCACAATCACACACAACATCAACACCACTACTTCTCCCACAACGTAAGAAAAATAAAGTTCACAAGTTAACATCATTAACTAGTTTCACAATAGTCATCCTTTCTCTTTCTCTTTGCTTGTTCCTCCCACTATCCCATTTCTATACACCAAGCTTTTAAGAATCTGTTTGCTACCGTAATTTCAATAGCAACATTAAAGATTTCAGAATTATTACAATTGTAATTTTGGTTGTATTTATTTGCAACATCAAGAAGGTTTTTAAGGGTTGTTCTGTCCAAAAGTGATTATTTCAACTACATATCTGCTTATAATAATTTACAATCAAAGTTTTAAAAAAAATAGTTTGCTACTTTTCAGTTGTCATGTCAAAATTTTTTAACGTTAAGTCACATCAATCCATAATTTCTTGTTCTTAAAAAATTATAATAAAATCAATCGCGATTATAATTTAAGTACAAATTTACTTATCCGTTTGTACTTTTTTCTTATTTTCAATATTTTAATAGTGAAAGAAAAAAAGGCATAGAGAGAAATAATCACTTTTGTATCTAAAAAATTATATGAATTTATGAAACATAAAATAATAAAATAATTTTAAAAAATATAATATATTTAGTATTTCAATTCTTAAAAAATATATATTATTATTTTAATTTTTAAATTATATCATTTACTATCATTTAATTACTAAATTTAATAATTATTTTAAAAATTTTAAAAATACTTTATTATTTTTCATTAAATTATTCAATTCATATATTCTTTCACAAATTTATTCTTTGAGCGAGACCTTTAATTACATTTATGAAAAAGACAATTCCAATATTCCACAATTCTAATCAATTTTACTTTATTAATAATTATAATATACAATCAATTCATTCACAAAATATTAAATATTTTATTCTTTTTACATTTTATACATATACTTATCTCTCTTTATATTTATTTAATTGATTATCTAATTATTTACATATTCCAATTATCTATCACTTATTTTCCATTCTAATACTCCTAGTGTATATATCTGTCATTTTTGTTCTTAGTGTTTAAGTAAAATTTATGAACTGTTTGTGTAAAAGTCCCTTGATATTCGGTTACATTACATGTAAGCTGAATTTGCTTATATTCTCATAAGTTATTAGTGCTATTGTGAAGGTAACGTTAATTACTGAGAAATTAATTTTAAATAAAAGTTAATAAATTATTTAAAAATAATAAATATTATAAAATTGGTGTTCAATAAAATTAATAAATTGTGAATAAAGTGTATCCTCTTTTTATTATGTTTTTTTTTTATTTTTTTTATTTACCAAATATTATTTTAATTAATATAATTAATTAATCAATTCATTCATAAAATATATATTTATTTCTCACACTTTATATTTTACACATTTATATATTTATTTCTCACACTTTATATTTTACACATTATATTTTACACATGTACAGATATATATTTATTTATCTCGTAGTGCATCTTATAATAAGTTATACATCTTACACTTATAATAGTACATCTTATAATAAGTTATCTACTGAAGTTTCTAGCAAGACATTTTTCTTTTTCTGGTTTATAGACGACCTGCGAACACTTTTTCTGTTAGGCATTTGGCAACACCGTTTTGACCCCTTTTCCTAACGCGAGCGGTTTCTCTCCCTTCTATAGTTACCCTTTACATGTAAAGAGAGTAAAGATGTTACTGAGAAAAGGATAAAACCATAAAAATAAAAAAGGTTACATTACAAGGGAGTTGAATCAAGAGATGGAGGAGGAGGAAGAAGAAAGCAAAAAACAAAACAACTTTTCATGTGTGAAACCAATTAAGGAAGTGAGAAAATCAAAATCAACCACTGGTGGGGGTGGTGGTGGTGGAGAAAGAGTGAAGAGAGATGAATGGAGTGAAGGAGCAGTGTCAACACTCCTAGAAGCCTATGAAACAAAATGGGTGTTGAGAAACAGAGCAAAACTGAAAGGACATGACTGGGAGGACGTGGCACGGCACGTGTCGTCACGTGCGAACAGCACGAAGTCATCAAAGACATCAACGCAGTGTAAGAATAAGGTGGAGTCCATGAAGAAGAGGTACAGATCGGAATCATCAGCAACCGCAGATCATGGTTCATCATCTTGGCCACTCTATTCAAGGCTTGATCTTCTTCTTAGGGGAACTTGTCCCGTGTTGTCTTCAACGCCGCCGCAGACGGTGCTGGCCGTGCCGGTGGAGCCGCCACAACTGCCGACACAGATGCAGCCTCCGTTAGCTCCTTCAGAGCATCTCGCAAATGCGCAAAACTCGCATGGATCCAATGGGGTTGATCATGGGCTACCCAAGGTAAATTCTTTTTTTCTTTCCTGTTAATTTATTAATTCGTTTTACCGTTGCCATTTTTTTATTTATTTTTTCACTTAATGTATGCAAAGACACAATGCACAAGCCCCAATATTCTTCTTTCCTCTCCAATCAATTTCGTAACGTTTTATTTTATGTTTTAAAATTTCACCCTTTGAAATCTGTTTTTTCCGAACGGATTTAGTAAAGGATTAATTTTTATTAAAAGGTCTTAAGGAATCAGTTCTTTAGGCATCCTTTTTTTTTTTTAATTAAGAAGTCGATTTTTCCCTAAAATTGATTTCTATATTAGTTTTTTTTTTAAATAATTTTTAATTATAATTGTAATTTTGTATTTAGTTAATTTAATTGAAATTTTTTCTTATGACTAGTTAGTTATGCATCATTTAAGTTTAATGATTTTATTTGTTATATCTATTTATATTATTTAAGTAATTAAGTAAACCTATTTCTTCTTTTTATATATATATATATATATATATATATATATATATTTCATCTTTATAAATATAACTTCGAAAAAAGAGAAGTTATAATGATAATTTAAATAATAAAAAGATGTTGAATATCAATACTAAATCATTTAAATAATTATAACATAAATATAAATAAATAATTTCATTTTAATTTGATTATGATCATTAGTTTAGTGGGATAATTTTTGTTTGGCATGCCCTTCAGTTTTATAAATTAAATAATGTTTCAATTTATCTTTTTTTCTATCATTTATTTATTGATGTTCTTTTTCTCGTTGAATTTAGTCGACCATTTTTTATTCCCCCTCGTTTAAGGATTATGACATACTAGATAATCACATGTTGATCAATATTGTTCACTGTATATGTTTGCAAGCAATCCTTTCCATGTGTTAGACACATTTTCTAACATGGAAATTGAATAAATAAATTTTGTGTAATCTATGTTAACGTATTTGCACACAAGAATGATCCGTGCGCATGACATATGGAATTTTTGAAATTAATATTACCATGAATCTTCAAGGCTTTCTTTTTTTTCTTTGATGGGCCTTTCATCAACAAGTAACTCAATTCTTTGACAATTGACAATTAAATTGTTTGATAAAATGGTCATTAGCTTTCACTTGTTCTTTATTCAAGGACGTGATTACATTTAGTTTATAGATTTAAGCCAGGTAACAACATTGCATCAAGTCTAATCCCATGTTTAATTAAATATTTATTAATTCGTTTAGGTTACTTTGAACAGTGATTAAATTACAAATTTCTTGATTTTTTAAAATTAGAGTTAAATTTTATCCAAATTTTTTGTCATATGACCCATCTTTTACCATCTTTCCATGCTAATATTCATAATTCCCTTAGTATTTGATTATGCTAATTACATTTTTTCCCATTTCCACGGCGTAACAAGTTGTTACATTGAAAGAGTCGGGGCTTAGTCATGACATATCTTATTAACATATAAAGAAGTTGATTAACAAATGTAACTAAAACATATCTAATAGAAAAATATGAATTATTAAATTATCCATATCAATAACATCTCTTCATTTTTATGTCTTTTGAAATGTTGCATATAATTTTAAGTTATATGACGAATACAATATACATAAATAGAGTTTCAAGGTAACCATCTATTATTTTGTCACCGGTAAGTACTCCGGGTAGACAATCAAGAATACGTGGTTGTGGCCATATTGTGCATTACCAATCAATAATGTACCCCCTTCACCCTCCCCCCATTTTCCATACAATCAAGTTCTTCCGACTTGAACTAAATGTTTGCAAAAGGTAAACTCCATCAATGCATCCTTTAAGAGACTAGAAAAAGTTGATGGAAGATAACTTGTATAGAAATAGATTCACCATTTTTGTCAAGGGTGGGTTGAATATGCATCTTAACAATTGCCATAGAGACAAATGTTTGCATTGCTAAGAGAAGTATCGTGAATTTGTTGTAAAACTCTTCTTAATTTTCATAAACCTGTTTGATGTTGTGACATGGGTAACTCAATAATTCCTTATTTTTCAATTATGCATGTTTTTATCAAGTTACATTTGTTAATTGACTTCTTTTTATATTAACATGGTATGTCATAATTGAGCCACCATCGTTCTGATATTACACCATGTTACGCTAGAAAAATGCAGAAGGATGCAACTTAATCAAATATAAGGGAGTTGTAGATATTAGATTAGGATGATGGTAAGAGATGGGGTTATATGACAACAAGTTTAATAAAAGGAATTAACTCTATTTTTAAAAAATCAAAAAGTTTGTCAATTTATTCTTACAACCGAATTAATAAATAATTCATTAAATATGGGATGGAAGCTGATGCAATTTTGTTATTCAACTAAATCTATACACTAAATGTGGTCACATACTTAAACGAAGAACAAGTGTAGACTAATGCTCATTTTATTGAATAATTTGATCGTGAAAAGACTAAGTTTTTTTGTTGATAAAATGATCAATCCAAGAGAAAAAAGATGTCTTAGATGATTAATGATCATATTAAATTTACAAACTTCTGATCATGAAAATTTCAAAAACTCACATGCCATGCGCACATCTCAATATTGCTTGCAAATACATTAACCTAGATTACACATAGTTTATTAATTTAGTTTACAAGTTACAAAATGTCTCCAACAAGTATAAAGGATCGTTACCAGAAATATGTCATGAACAATATTGGTCGAGTGATGGTCCCTTGATTTGCCACAATCCTTAAATGAAGAGAAATAAAAAAGTCAACCAAAGTCAATAAAAATGAAAACAACAATGGATGAAAAAGGAAGAGGTCAACCACAAGGTGGTTCAATTTGTAGAATTGAAGGACATATTAAAGAAAATTGTCACAACATGATAGCTCTAACCAATGTTAGAATAAAATTATTTCCCATCTTTGTATTCATGTTACAATTATTTAAATAATTAGTATTTATTTTCAACATTTTTTATTATTTAAATTCATTATGATTATGACTTTACTTTTTTTTCCAAGTTATATTCATAAATACTAATACAATATATATAATTTTTTTAAAATTCTTTTAAAAACTAAGTTAACATAATTACTTCAATAATATAAATAGATATAAATTATAAAAAAATAAAAAAAAATCATCAAACTTAAATGATGCATAAACAAAAATTTTTGACTGATCATAAAGTTTTTTTCGTTAAATCAAATTAATAAATAAAACATTACAATTATAATTAGAAAAGGCTTTTTCTTAGAAAAAAAAAGTATAGAAATTGATTTTAAAGTAAAATCGAATTTCTTAACAAAAAAATAATAGAACTCCTAAAGAAATTGGTTCTCCGGGAACTTAAGTGTTCTTAATTAAAAAAAAAATAAAATTAACCCTTTTCATTAGGAACCAATTTCCAAGGGTGAAATTGAAAAAAAAAAACATTACGAAATCGGGAGGAACCAATTTCGTAAGTACATAGTAAACATGCCTATTTTGGGAAAAAAACGTTGTGGGCTGTGCATTGTGGATATTTTTGTTTTTTTTTTGGTTCATTTTGGTAAAAAAGGTCGAGGTTTATAGTAGAAACGTGACACATATGTGCTGCGAGTGACGGCGACAACTATATGATTTTTTTTTTTTTTAATTTTCTCGTGGTTTTTAAATTTTTTTGAATACTTTGTCACATTATTTTATTTTAGCCTATATTATTTTATAAAAAAATAACTCAAATAATTATTTTGATTTAAATTCTAGTTGATACTCTTATTCTTAAAAAGTACTAGTAAACTGATTAACTTTCTAATATAAATATTATTTTCAATTAATATTAATCAAGAGTGTTTCAGAAATGTTATTTACTTTTTTCATGAAAATAAAAAAAATTTAAATACACTTAACTACATTTCTTAATTTATATGAAATTTTAAATTCAAAAGAAATATGATATTAATATATATATATATATATATATATATATATATATATATATATATATATATATATCCAACAGTTAAATATATGGAGTTGACATTCAAATTGGAGATATAATAAATTGTAATAATGTGTGGTATAAATTATTGGCCAATTTTACGATGCCGTCTTTTGTTATCATATATATTAATCGTTTTTTGTGGACGTATGTAATTTTTAATATTTTAGAAAAATTTAAAATTTATTAATATAACTATAAAAAAATAATACAACGTCGGTAAATAATGGACCACCAAAAAAATGCCTAAATTATTTAACGCTTAGAATTATAAATGGGTCCAAAATTTAATTTATATAATTAACGCATTATAAATCATATTTGATATAAAATTTAAGAATTTTATTATAAAATTAACGAATTTATCTATACGATATATATATATATATATATATATATATATATATATATATATATTATAAATACTTTAATTTTCACGTATTGTGATTTATGTCTATGTTTTTCTTTTTATGTATACATCTGTCCTTATTTCTTGTTAGTGGGTACTTTGGACTCGTATTTTCACTGCAGGTATCATATCTTATTTAGTTTCTTCTTTTTCTTGAGATGTCACGTGTCATTGTATTGAAAATGCTTTTTCAATACAGTAATCACTTTTCTACATTTAGATCTTTTTACCGCTTTTTAAAACTGTGTTACTAATTAATGTAGTCCCATCATTTTTTATTTATTTTTTAACACTATACCATAGTAGCTAATTTGATTATGAGAAATTCCTCTTCCAAGATTTTAAGTTGAAAGAAAAACATCTTAAATTTCAGTTTCAATACCCAATCTATACATGATGACGTCCGGAGTAGAAAGACATAATCGCCTAAGGAAGAGAACTCCTTTTTGATACTTTTCGGCCTCTTTGCCTACTTTTCTTATATCTGAGTTTTATTCTTTAGGACAATTAGTCATCTAAGATGTAGGATGAATCATAAAGTGACCTTTCTGATACACATGATCCTCATAGAGGCAAGTGCAGAGTATACTTGGATACTCAGGAGATTGAATCTCATAAATCCTTTAAACTCTTCTCTAAAAACTACATCATGATGAAAGAAAGAAAAGAATAAGAGGAATTAGAAACACATGGTTCTAAGAAGATAAATATTATTCAAAGTGATAATCTTACAAGAGGTCTGTCTCTACACTGAAACAGATTCTCCTTTCATAGAGGGAGATCCTTGGCACACGTTAATAATAAAACAAAATATAATAATTCATGCTGACAAGGCATGTTAGCCTACAGTACTTATAGTACACACACTTTATTCGATATTATATGATATCTATCTTTTACAGATTCTTTATGGATAAGAAGGAATCTTTTCCAGTTGTGTTAGAACTGGAGGGCTTGTCATGTTCCTTTTGTGTGGGCCATGGGGGCCATGGGTCTTGGGAATCTTGCTAGACAGAGTTGTCTATTGAGGGACCTAATGCCAGCCAGGTGTCCTGTTCTCCGGGAATAGAATCATTCCACGGAATATTCTGAGTGATTGGAGAAGGCTCCAATGACAGTGCTGGTATGTTAACCTGTTGGTAATCCTCATACCAGAAATCTGGGCTGATTTCCCAGTCATGGGAACATATGACATCAAGGTTTTTTAGCCTTGTGCAACTAGATGTCACTGGCTGCTGGGTAACCTTGTGTCCATTTACTTCATGCAAATGCAGGATGAGTTCTTCCTTCCAGTAAGGGGGGTTGGTATCCTTAATAAATGTTCTCAGATCTGGAAAAGAGGCATAGGTAAGGACCTGTTTTTGAGTATATAGATGACCAGTGGATGGATGTTTGAAATAAGGACGATGAATGATGAAGATAGAAAATATCTTCTGTCTTTCATATTTATCCATTTTCCATACATTAAACTTTGTCAATTCTCTCTCAATCTGTTCCTTCCACCAATTAATTGGAGAAAACCAGGTTAAAAGTTTCCTTAGGAGTGTGTCAGAATTGTCTTTCCCAGATAGGAACTCAATCAATTTGTAACAAGGACAAATAATGGGATATTTGAACAAAACAGTGGTACACCATAAATACCAGATGTCTGGATATATGAGAGGTGTTGGTGTAAGGATAGGGAATATGTTCAAATAAGGTGCAGAAGGGTTGAACCAGGTGGGCTTTGGTTTGATTTGATGATCTTAGAGACTGGTGGCAAGATAATGAAACATGTGTGTCTTAGCTAAAGACTTAATTGTTGTGGGATCAATGGGCTGGATTTTTAGTAGCTCAGGAGGGAAATCATGTGGTTCACCGAGTTGGGTGTTCATCATGATTAAAGGAAAATTATGGTGTTGGGTAATAATGGTGATGATATTTTGGTTATGAGATTGAGGTCTGGACAGATAGTCAGGAGTTAGATTTGTTTTCCCTTTGACATGTCTTACAGTGGAATTGTACCGGGAGAACCATTCTTTCAGTCGTAAAATCTGTGGATTTGGAGGAGTTTTGTTTTTCAGTTCAAGCATTTTTGGAAATGATGAGTTGTCTAAATGAACTTCAAACGTGTGTCCTCTCAAATGGAAATCAAACTTTTGAATTCCATATTTGACTGTAAGGGTTTCCTTGAGTGTTGTATGATAGTGAGCCTCAGATGGCTTGAATGCTCCACTAGCATGTCCACAGTAATGATGTTATCCGTCGATGTCCTCAATGAGGACTGCTCCCCAGTAATAATCGCTCGCATCCGTTTGCAATATCCTTCTTCCTTTACTAGAAATTTTTAGCAGAGGAGGCTCTCTTGCTAGCTCTTTAAGTTCCTCAAGAGAGCCTCCTCCGCTAAAAATTCCTGGTAAAGGAAGAAAGATATTGCAAACGGATGCGAGCGATTATTACTGAGGAGCAGTCCTCATTGAGGACATCGACGGACAACATTATTACTGTGGACATGCTAGTGGAGCATTCAAGCCATCTGAGGCTCACTATCATACAACACTCAAGGAAACCCTTGCAGTCAAATATGGAATTCAAAAGTTTGATTTCCATTTGAGAGGACACACGTTTGAAGTTCATTTAGACAACTCATCATTTCCAAAAATGCTTGAACTGAAAAACAAAACTCCTCCAAATCCACAGATTTTACGACTGAAAGAATGGTTCTCCCGGTACAATTTCACAGTAAGACATGTCAAAGGGAAAACAAATCTAATTTTTGACTATCTGTCCAAACCTCAATCTCATAACCAAAATATCATCACCATTATTACCCAACACCATAATTTTCCTTTAATCATGATGAACACCCAACTCGGTGAACCACATGATTTCCCTCCTGAGCTACTAAAAATCCAGCCCATTGATCCCACAACAATTAAGTTTTTCGCCGAGACACACATGTTTCATTATCTTGCCACCAGTCTCTAAGATCATCAAATCAAACCAAAGCCCACCTGGTTCAACCCTTCTGCACCTTATTTGAACATATTCCCTATCCTTACACCAACACCTCTCATATATCCAGACATCTGGTATTTATGGTGTACCACTGTTTTGTTCAAATATCCCATTATTTGTCCTTGTTACAAATTGCTTGAGTTCCTATCTGGGAAAGACAATTCTGACACACCCCTAAGGAAACTTTTAACCTGGTTTTCTCCAATTACTTGGTGGAAGGAACAAATTGAGAGAGAATTTACAAAGTTTAATGTATGGAAAATGGATGACTATGAAAGACAAAAGATATTTTCTATCTTCATCATTCATCGTCCTTATTTCAAACATCCATCCACTGGTCATCTATATACTCAAAAACAGGTCCTTACCTATGCATCTTTTCCAGATCTGAGAATATTTATTAAGGATACCAACCCCCCTTACTGGAAGGAAGAACTCATCCTGCATTTGCATGAAGTAAATGGACACAAGGTTACCAACAGCCAGTGACATCTAGTTGCACAAGGCTAAAAAACCTTGATGTCATATGTTCTCATGACTGGGAAATCAGCCCAGATTTCTGGTATGAGGATTACCAACAGGTTAACATACCAGCACTGTCATTGGAGCCTTCTCCAATCACTCAGAATATTCCGTAGAATGATTCTATTCCCAGAGAACAGGACACCTGGTTGGCATTAGGTCCCTCAATAGACAACTCTGTCTGGCAAGATTCCCAAGACCCATGGCCCCCATGGCCCATACAAAAGGAACATGACAAGCCCTCCGGTTCTAGCACAGCTGGAAAAGATTCCTTCTTATCCATAAAGAATCTGTAAAAGACAAATATCATATAATATCGAATAAAGTGTGTGTACTATAAGTACTGTAGGCTAACATGCCTTGTCAGCATGAATTATTATATTTTGTTTTATTATTAACGTGTGCCAAGGATCTCCCTCTATAAAAGGAGAATCCGTTTCAGTGTAGAGACAGACCTCTTGTAAGATTATCACTTTGAATAATATTTCTCTTCTTAGAACCATGTGTTTCTAATTCCTCTTATTCTTTTCTTTTTTTTATTATGATGTAGTTTTTAGAGAAGAGTTTAAAGGATTTATGAGATTTAACCTCCTGAGTATCCAAGTATGCTCTGCACTTGCCTCTATGAAGATCTTGTTTATCAGAAAGGTCACTCTATGATTCATCCTACATCTTAGATGACTAATTGTCCTAAAGAAGAAAACTCAGATATGAGAAAAGTAGGCAGGGAGGCTGAATAGTATCAAAAGGGAGTTCTCTTCCTTAGGCGATTATGTCGTTCTACTCCGGATGGTGTATATATATATATATATATATATGTATATTCTTTAAATAAAGTTTATATTTAAGCTTTCAAATATCATAATATTTACAAAATTTAAGTAATTTAGTTTTTGTTTGTTTTCATATTTTTTTATTTGCAAATATGATCTTCAAGTATTTATTCTTTAATTTTCTGCTCTTCGACTAATTCAAAGAGGTGACTCAGACACTCAAGTTAGTGTTAATGATAAATGTGTAGTACGAGAGTTTAATACATACATGTAGTTCACATTGATAAGATATTGACCATTTTTAATCTAAACTTTTATAAATTTACTTTTTGTCATCACTCAAAAGGTCTCTTATTAACAGAGATATTGTGTGTGTTCATAAACCACCTATATGTCATCCTTATTTATCAAGCCAGAACTTTATTTTATTCTAACAATTCACCCCTTAGAAATACTATACCTTCTCTATTGTCAAACATCAAATATTCAATGATGGTCATTGAATTTTCTATTGTCATGACAATTATCGAGCCTAATCATTATTACAAATATATTCTAATTCTTAAATCAATGTTTCGATAGTCTACATCAATGATACTTATTACTTAATTACCAAACACATTTTATCTAATCCTCGCTACTAGGAGACATAAGACTATTATTGGCATAGATGCAAATTACTTGCAATAACATGTGAGGAGAGTTAATGAATATAGAGCAAAACAAAAATAAAAAACAATTTTACGTGGAAAACCTCAACTACAAGGTAAAAACTGAGTTATTCAGACTAAAGAAATAATTTTAGTATGATTAATAAGAGTACAGGAGAATCTCAAACAAATGCACCAAAGTGTGTCATGGACCGTCAAACTCAACAACAAACATAAATGCTTACAACAGAAACAATAGGATGATAAACCCTCAAAATAAAGTAGAAAAATGTGAAGCACTTGTTTTCCCACGAAGACTTAATTTCAACGATCCAACTGTTCAAAAAGAATTATCACAAGTATTGAATCTACTGTCCAAAAATCAGTCTGATCCAATGAATGAAGCTGCAAATGCGATGAAAAATGCTCTTGTGGATATGCCAAAAGACAATGACTTTACTAAATGATCATTTTTCTGTTTCACCCCTAATTTGATCCCTCCCCACTTAAATAACTAAGATAAATGATGACTACCATCTTGATCTTGTTTCATCCTAATGTTCATAATGGAGATTTATCTAGCAAATCTAAGTTCGCATGCTTCAAGTGTTCAACCTGGGGAATTCGGCTAGGTTTTGAGTGCCTGGTAGTGTCGATGGATGTTATTGTATTCATCCAATTTAATTTCATTTAACTCTATTTTTCTTTTTCTTACACTATTATCTAACTAGGTTCTAGGCTATCATAAATCCAATATTGCTGCATTTTATTGCATAAAACAATACACTGATGATATATATTCATGAATAACAGGAAGATGGGTTAGCAACAAAGTCCTCTGACCATGTATCAAGCAAGAATCCATTGGACACAGATAGTAGCACACCGGCAATTTATAACAAGGAAGAGTTAAAATGCAACAAAAGAAAGAAGAAAATAATTGGCAACACAGGGAGAAGAAGAAAAGAGTATATGGATATAGCTGAAAGCTTAAGATGGTTAGCAGAAGCTATGATAAAGTCAGAACAATCAAGAATGGACACAATCAAAGAAATAGAGAGGATGAGAGTTGAAGCTGAGGCCAAGAGAGAGGAAATGGATCTAAAGAGAACTGAAATTATTGCCAATACACAATTAGAAATTGCTAGGATCTTTGCTAGTGTCAACAACAAAGGTGTTGATTCATCACTTAGAATTGGAAGGAGTTAATGGTAGGTTATGGAAAACTAATTAATAAAATGTTATTGTTGTAAGTGCACATAAAATTAACTAATAATGTTATTATAATGTAACAAAATTTAGCAAATAGCATGCGTATTAAAGAATGTAAAGTGTTTTTAAGATTGTAATGTAGTTGTAATTTGTTATTGTTGTAGTTTATTTTAAAAATGTTTTGTTATTTTGATAATATAATTTTTTTGATAAAATATATCAAAAAGTTAATTTTGTTGACTAGTTAACTAATAATGTTATTAATGTGATTTTTTATTGTTAAAAAATTTAGATAAATTAAGTCAATAGCTCACTAGAGTCATCAAAATATTCTCGAAAACTTTTATAAATATTAATGTAAATTCCCTGTTAATAATTTTCTGTAACGAAAATGAGTATAGAATTATTGTAGAATATGAAACTTGTTCCTTATTAACTTACTCAATCTTTGTTAACTATTTAAACATAAATTAATTATTTTAATAACTAAATATCACTTAAAATTTTATATTTAACTAAAAATATAATTCAATTCTTAAAATTTTATTTTTGAATTCAAAGTGATTTATTGTTTTCATATATTATTTGAATTAAAATGTGATGGGATAGGTATATGGTTGAAGCTTCTACATCTATTTCTAAAACACCCTAAAATCAAACATGTGCCACTTACATCCCTCTAAAACCATTTTGTCTATATTTTATTTTTTATCCTACTTTAATGTGACATACATCTAGTCAATTGAAGCATCATCATAAAATATCATATTAGCACATTTTTATTAAATTTTTAACAGCAAAATCATAGGAAGCCAAAATCATAGGAATCCAATTGACTCAATTAAAATTTTAGGAATCAAACTCAGGTAGGTCTAACAAATAGAGGATCAAAATTATAGTTAAACCTAAATTATATGTCATTTATGTATTTTTCTATCTCCTTTTCTTGTCACTCCCTTAGTGTAATATGTTACAAAAATTTGCATATATAAATTATAACGCCTCTCAAAATGAATCAATTTGATATTTGCAAAGAAAAACTTTTGAAGGAGAGGAGGGGACAGAAACTTCAATCAATTATTGTTTCGGTCTTTACAAATTAAGCTGCGGACAATTTAGTTATTAAAAAAAATTAATGAAATAAATTTATTGAAAATAATTATTTTAATTTTAATTTATAAATTTGATAATTTATTTTTATTTTTATTTTGTAAATTGGAATTAACGAAGAAAATAGCACATGGTATAATTTCTTTAAGAAAAAGTAATTTCTATAGGAATTTAAATTTTTTATTAATAAAATGTGTTACCTGGATGATGGATTTAAAAATTAAAAATTTTAAATAACTTAAAATAAATTTTTCAAATTTTACCTATATATTAAAAATTTCAAATTCTATTTATATATTAAAAATTTTAAATTATTCAATTTTACTCTTTTTCTAGTCTTTTTTTTTTCTTTTTCCTCTCTCGTCTTCTTTACTTTTTTTTTACTCTTTTATTTTTTTTTCATCTTTCCCTTCTCCTTATCTCATATTTTTACTATGTCTAAAAGTATATTTAAAAATAAAAAAAATTCAATTACAAATAATTTAATAGTTTATACTATGATTTCCTATGTATTATAAAGTTTGTATATTCAAATACATTCGCAACCGCCTCTGTATTCAAATACATTTGGGCTTGACCCTTTCTTATTGCCACTTTTGTTGGTTTTTCTTTTTTCATTTGGGATTGACCCATTTTCTTCTTATTAAATTGTAAATTTCTCTATTATTTTATGGTTGAATTTTGACGAGGATAAAATAACATAAAAAAAAAAAGTAAAGAAAATTAAAAAATAAAGATTTTATCAAAACTAGCTTAAATATAAAAATTTAAGTCTTCACCTAAAAAAATAAGTGCGCTATATGATATGATAACTTAAGGGTCTTGAGTACACAACTAAATTTAATAAATATGTTTTAAAGTTTAAAACAAGTTAAATTACTTAATTATGTTTTTAAATTAACTTAGAAATAATTTTTAAAATGTTGTAATGATTACCAAGAGTCTGTCATCGATTACACCGTGCAAAGTTTTTCAAATTTTAAAGAAATGTCTTCCTGTAATCGATAACGTTACAATAACAACTTCTTGTAATTGATTATCATAAACTAGTAATTGATTACATAATTCAAAATTTGAATTATGAGTAACATTCACATGTTGTAAATTATGTAATCAATTACTGGTTTATGATAATCGATTACCACAACTATGTAATAGATTACCAAATATGAATTTTTGAAAATCCGCAACAACTATTTTTTAAACATTTTTGAAAGATCTCAAATGCCTATTTAAACAAATTTTTAAGTTCGGAAAAGATACATTTTAATTTATTAATCACTTAAGAACAAACTTTCAACTCTTCTGTTGTTCCAATAAATTTAACTAAAAATCCAGTCATGCATTCCCGAATCAAACATATAGACATTCGATATCACTTTCTTAGAAATCATGTCTCAAGAAAGGAAGTAGAACTTGAATTTGTTGGTACACAAGATTAACTTGCTGATATCTTAACTAAACCCTTATCAAAGGACTCATTTATAAGATTAAAATAAAATTAGGAGTTATTGATGAAGTAGATGTATGTTAATTGTCTTTGATTAATGAAGTTGATGTATGCAATTTGTTTTATTATTAGTAGAAATTAGAGAAAATTAGGAAATTGTTATTCCTGTAATCGATTACATCCTTCCACTAATTGATTACCTACAAAAATTTCAAAATTCTTAAAATAGATTACATCCTTCCAGTAATTAATTATGCATTCCCAATTTTGAAATTTGAATTATATAACGTTTCCGATGTATTTGATTACGTCAGTTCTATAATCGATTACAATTTTTGAAAATTCAAATTATAACGTTTTAAAATTGATTTACAGTAGTAATCGATTACTCACTTTGATAATTGATTATCAATTCGAGGCTTTAAATATGCAATCTCTGTTTTCTGTTTCTTCTTTCACAAATCATTCCATTCTTCTTTCAATAATCGATTACCCAATCGATTACTCAAGTCAGAAATCGATTACTCAATCGATTACTCAAGTCAGAAATCAATTACCCCTTTTATACCCTAAATCCCAAAATCAGCACACCCATAGCTTCCAATCCCTCAAGAAGTGCTCGTACCAAGAACTCAAACACAACTTCTTGTGACGGAAGAGCAAAAATCCCGCTTTCAGAGGAAATTCATGGAACACCCTATTCTCCCTCCTAAATATGGAATGCTAGACAGTTTCACTGAGACTGAGCTTGATTTTCCTTCTCTCTTCATCCAACAAGGTATTGATCAGTTTGTTAGCCTTCATGTTCCATACTACCCTGAATTGGTGAAGGTATTTTACTGCAATTTGGAATGAAAAGGAGCAACTTTGTGGTCTCAAGTTAAAGGAGTAGAGATCTCCTTGATCACTGAATAAATGGGGAACTGTCTGGGACTCCCATTTGAGAGAAACAATCTGAGTGTTGAGACTTTGTACCCATGGGAGCATTATGATAAGAAAACTTTCTACCAAAGCCTGTGTAGATTCTCTAAAGAGTAAGTCCAGGATAAACATCAACGACTGGATACTTTCCGGACTCGTGTTATTCTGCTTGTTGGGCCCCTTTCAGTGAGTAGTAGTCAGAAAATCTCTCTAACTTCATGATTAGGTTTTGATGAAGACAAAAGGACATCAACAAAAGAAAGAAAAAATGAAGAAAATCAAAGAACCAAGATTTTATCAAGAGCAGCTTAAATTTGAAAAAGTTCAAGTCTTCACCTAGAAAAAGTATGTGCTCTCTTTGATAGGGTTACTTAAGGCTATTAAGTACACAACTAAATTAAGTAAATATGTTTCAAAGTTTAAAGCAAGTCAAATTACGTAGCTATGTTTTTAAATTAACTTAGAAACAATTTTCAGAATGTTGTAATCGATTACCAAAAATAAGTAATCGATTACATTGTGTAAAATTTTTCAAATTTTTAAAAAACGTCTTCTTGTGATCGATTACCACAGTTCAGTAATCGATTACGAGATTTAAAATTTTCAAACATTACAATAACAACTTCTTGTAATCGATTACCGTTAACCAGTAATCGATTACATAATCCAATTTTTAAATTATGAGTAACATTCACTTGCTATAATTAATTAATTAATTAATTACTCTAACTGTGTAATCAATTACCAAGTTTGAATATTTGAAAATCCGTAACGACTATTTTTTAAACATTTTTGAAAGAGTTCAATTGCCTATTTAAACAAGTTTTTAAGTTCAGAAAAAATACATTTTGATTTTCAAAATCTTATTCATCACTTGAGAACAAACTTTCAATTCTTCTCATGTTCTAAATAATTAGAAAAGCTTTTGAATCTTAATTGTCATATCACTAGAAAGCCTTTCTTGTAGGATTCAACCTACCATATTTAAATAACCATTGTATTTTATTATTCATTGTTTGAACAACTGTTGTTGATCACTAGTGAGAGTTTGTTAATCGCCGTAGTGTTCAGTGAAAGAGTTATGGATTCTCGAAGTGTTCGATAAGGAGTGGGTAATCAAGAAAAGTTGTACTTTTCTTGAAGGTGTTGGTATAAGAATCTTGGGGTGAGATTATAACACAACACTGGTTACATAGTGAAAAAATCTTTGACTCTATTCAAGGGATTAGACGTATCCTACAGCAGTGAAATGCGAACCAGCATAAATTCTCGAGTAATTTTCTCTATCCCTAGTTACTTTTTGCTATCTATTTGGTTATAATTTTCCAAGTAAAAGTTATTAATTATTAAAGTATTCAACAAGGTGCCAGGAACCTAATTTACTATATTTGCAATACGTAGTGACTTATTAGTATTTTCTTGATCTTGCTATTCCCAATCTTTCTCTTGACTATATTAATGCTGATGCAACCCACTAAGGCCCGGTGAAGGAGTAATTGCTCCCATTAATTTAAAAACTTTCTTAATGTAATATACAAGTGTAGTTAAAAATATTTCCATGAATTAAAATGTAGTATATAAAATTCAGTTTTAACTCATGCATAAGAAATTTGCCTTATTATATAATATTCCTAGATTTGTTACTTACTTCTCTCTTGTAAAGATTTGATTAGTAAAATATCGTTTTATTAATTTTGTCTAGTTGTTGTTATGTTGGTCTATATCACCCATTTTCTTCCATGTTAGATTCTTTCTCTCGTAGAATGTACTAGTATCCTTCCCTTATAGGAGTCATTCTCCTTTTTCTGATTTTAATTATTTAGTCGTTTTTTTTTAACTTATTCTAGTATCAATTTTTTTAAAACATTTGCACCTGTTTTTGTTTAGTAGCTCGAACATTTATTACGAAGTTAAGTGTATCTTAGACGTTTATCATAAAGTTTCACCTGTCTTACACATTTATCATGAAGATGGAAAAAATCTTACATTAAAAAAAATATTAGCAAAAAATAATTCAATTTTCTAGAGAACTTTTTGAACTTCAACATCATTCTAACAATTTAGATGTCATTTTCATATTCTACATTTTAGAAAAAACTTTCTGAAATATAAAATATGTATTGGAAGGAAATTTTCTAAAATAGTAATTGTGTCGAGTTTAAAAATCTCTTTCTAAAATTTAACAATTCTGTAGAAATAATTTCTAGAATAATGATAACTATAGTATGTTCTAAAAGTCTTTTTGTGATAATTATAAGAAATAAAAACATACAACATGTTGTCTATGTCTTACTTTTTATAGAAGTATTTTCTTAAAATTGAATGAGTGTAATGAAATAAAATTATAGTAGACTTATATACCTTTAATAGCAAAAAGAGGAAAATAGGAAAAATAAATATAAAAATGAGTTTAAAGAAGATGAAAGAGAATAAATAAGAAAAGTTTAGAGAATTAATGATAGATTATAAATAATATTAATATATATAAAAGTGAAGTTTTGGTATAAAAGGGAGTGTACTTAATTAAAGAGGAAGTGTGAAAACAAAAAAGAGTTTTTCATTCCTGATTAGTGCAGTTTTTTCATTCTCTATCATTTTTTTTATTTTTTTGCTTTAATCTTTTAGGCGGCCTAGTTTAGCTTCCATAGCTTGAACAATGTCATGTGGGGAAATGGGTGTATGTTAAATTTTGAAGGGTGTAAAAGTAAATATATTTTTCCTTTTGATTTTTATTTTTGTCATTTATTTTGTTTATTTTGCTATCTTGGAATAGCCTTTCACAATGTACTTTTGATTATAAATTAGTAGTCAGATGTAGTCCATTTTATGTAGTTTTTAAATATTATATATTTTAATCTCACTTAATTTCCCGTCAATATTTTTAGTTCTTAATTAAATTAATTCTTAAAATATTGACCGGAACCACGTCAATGCTTAATCATTTCAATTTAATAACATGTACCACACATATCGATAAAAAGAGATTAAAAATTGACAAAATATATATTAAATACTAAAATGAAATATCTTAAAAATTTGAAAGGTTAAAAGTTTAGTTAAACCTAATTTTAAAATATAAAAAATTGATATTTAAAATTCTAAAAAATATTTCATTAATTTTTTTAATAGGAATAGAATATTTATGCAATCGGTTAATCATAATTTTTTTAACCCACAATGTAAATTGTTAAATACTTTGCCTGTTTGTTTTAGACAAAAGAAAAATGTGTTAATTAAGGTAAAAGGTACTACTAATATCGTATTTAGAAATGAAATGTAAGACTCACGTAATAATATCATGATATTTTAACCCAACACTTTGACATGTAAATTAAATGTTTAAAACATAACAAAAAACAATAAAATGACCCCTACTCATACTATATATGTACAAATATAATAAATACTATCTACTAGAATTTTTTAAGAGTGTGTTTGTATGTAACTTTATTTTTTTAAGCTGCCAATTCAATTGACTTATTTGGATGAAATATTCTGAAAATTTTAAAATGATATCATTTTGAGAAGAAATTTGAAATGAGTAAATCTGGAGAATTTCAAATTTCATGTAAAATTGAGATATTTCAATTGATTTTGAGTCATTCTTATCTGTTTTCTCTCAACTTATCACAACCTTACATGTTCTCTCTCAACTCTTCACAATTTCACCTGTTCTTTTTCAATTTATAGTAACTCGTCACAGAACTTCTCACAAATTTCTCTCTCGCAACTCAACTTCTCACTCTACACCTCTCTCACGGCTTCAAATAAATGGTTCATTCTCTCTTTCACACACCCATTCTCTCTTTCAATCAGCTTCGTTGTCTAAACAGAATTTATGTGTTGATTTTGACTTGAGTGTTAGTATTTGTTTAATTGGGTGAACATGGAATGTGTCTAATAGCTTTCTGCTTCGGTCAGTTAGTTAAAATTAATTATTAAAATTTTTAAAATATTCTAATAATTTTTAAAATTATTGCAACAAAGAGATATATCATACAAATTTAGATATTCAGTTCAACAAAGAGATTTTAAAAACAACTTATAGTAAACCTGTTGTACTCCATTATCTTTTAAAAAGACTTTTAATATTAATTTTTTAAAAGTTAAACATGGGTTGTATAATTATTTATAAATTCTTATTTTTAGAATGTATTCCTTAGTAAATTCTTTTTTGGTATAAATTCATTGATTAATTTAAGATTAAGAAAGTCATATCCTCATTTTTAGAATAAAGTATTATATATTATTGATAACTTTTGAAAAATGTCGATTTGTTTTTTATAATGTCCTTACTAATATTCTAAAAAATATTGTATGAAACTATATCACAAATGTTGTTAGTAATATTTTTCTTATCATTAATAATGTTTTTTTTAAAATATTTATAAATATTAATAATTTAACCGTGATACCCATACGACTCTTATGCTATGGTTCCATCAACTATGTGTTGATATTATTGATATTGTGACAACTTTGATTTGCAACAGCACTCAGGACAATTTAAGTAAGAATTAAAGACATGACAGATATATGTAGTTAACACGAAAAAGCTCAAGAGGTGTTGTGTATCTTTCCACATTAAATTATAGTGTTTAGATGTTGACTATGCATGCATGAGTTATTATACATTGGTATGGGTGAGTCAAGCAGCTTCTACATATCAAAGATCATTTCAGTGCATAGCATATATGAGCATTTACGGGCAGTGAAATTACAGAAGTATCTGTGTAATATTATAATTATTCTTCAGGAAAAAAAAAAAGATAACGAAAACAGGTACATTTGTTAGATTAGGCAAGTTATTTTAATTAGTTTTAATTTTTTACTAACAAAAGAGCTTATTTAGTAATTTGGTAAGTAATTTTTGAACAGCCTTTTCTAATAGTTTTGATATATTCTAACTCGTAACTTAGAATAACGTAGCTTTTGATATACTTTCTATTGTTAAAATATTTATTAGATTTTTTTATTATGCTTTTGAAATAAATTATGGTTCTATATTAAAAAAGAACATAACTTAAAAGTAATAATATATATAATAAAAATTTGTAATAATTACAATTATATTATTATCAATTTAAATAACTTAAAATAAACTATTATTTTTAAAAAGTAATAAAACAGTTTTAAAAAGTATTGTTTATTATTTTAGTTACGAGAGATATTTATTGTTATTTTAATTTTAATTTTTCAATTTAACAACTTATTCTTATTTAGATCTTATAAATTAAGAACTATAACAACAATAAATGACATATTTTAGAAACTAAAATAACAAGAAATATTATTTAGGGGTTAAACGATAAAAATATTATATATTCAGATACTATTTTATTATTTTTAATGACTAAATTTCCTGATCAACACACATTTATCAATATTTTATCTATCAATTTACTGCATATTTTAAATTGATTAAGTTAATTTTCTCTACTTTCATAAAATTAAGGGATATTCTAAGTTTTAGGTTTATAAAAATATGTTAAAAAAATAAATAAAGAACTAAAATGTGTAAATTTTTTTACAAGAATTGCACGTATCAAAAACTTAATCAACCCTAACATTATAAGTTCTTGATATTTATTTGAAAATATGTAAAATTTTAGCATTAATGGTAATAAAATTAAAACAAAAGTAGGTGTAGTGTTCTATTATGTTCTTGAGATTCAGACCGTTTATAATGTTTTGTATCCATAACATGCTTATGAAAAAAGAAAAACAAATAATCCATTCTAAACAAATTAAATAACAAATCTACAGTGTTCAACAAAGACTCTAGACAAGATAAAAGTTACATTCTATTAAACAAGCATAGTTAAACATCCATGCACAACTATTTAACATTCTACATAGAATCATATAAATTGCTTTACCCAACAAACACTAATGTGAGAGGCAGGCAGCAACTAGGAGTGCATGTTCACAACTCCTACGACAATTAGTGCATTATTATCATCAGCAGCACCATAAGCGCTGTCATTAAGCCAATTGGGGAAAAGAGCAGAAATAGCTGCAGCATAAACGCTACCATTAACCTAACCGGAAAAAAGAGTAGCATTAGCAGTGACAGCGGTGACGGTGACAGCACCAACAACAGCATTGCCATCGCAACCATGAATAGAATTAACTCTGTGAAGCAGTGCTGCATCATGAGACTGTTGTGTGAGAGTAAGAAAATTGAGTATGAGAATGAGAATGGCTTTGGCTGGTGAGAATGGTGAGAATTTATATCATGACACACATTACAATGTGTGAGACACACGTATGCAAGAAGATTTATATCATGACACACATTGCACATTGCAGCAATGTGTGGGACACACCATGATCCACGTATGCAAGAACGGTGTGGTTAGGGATGAGAAGAGGTGAAGTCAGACCTAATGTTTATGATAGTAAACTTGTTTTATATTTGTTTTATATCTCGTAGGTTTGAATTAGACGTGTGTGACTTGCAATAAACTAAGATTGAAATAAACTAAGATAGGACAGAGTTATTTTATATTTCCGGCTTGACCTGGCCTCTTAGAAAAGTTTGGACACCCTAGGTATGATTCTTTTTGGTGGTTGCTTTGGTTCTTTGGTAAAAATGTGATTTTTTTTTTTTCTTTCTTCAATGTGGGGATAAGTAATCGGGGTTGTGGGGGTGGGTGTAATCTAAATATAGGAAATCTTTGGATAATTTTGATGATTCTTGTGATCATCTGTAATCTGAAACCTAATCCTAAATCTGGGGACGAATTTCATGGCTAAGGATGCGGTGATATTTCTTTTTGATATTTTAGGGAGGGGATTTGTGGTTCAGTCAAATATTACTTGTAGATTTTGTGTGAATGGTTCAGATAAGCCATGGTTTCAAATTTGATTTTCTTTCTTTTTTTTCCCTCTTGGTTTGCTTATTTATGTAGTTTTCAGTTATTGAGATTGGCTCTTTAGTGAGGTTAATTTTGGTTAAATTAGAAGAGGTTAACATTTGTTTTGACTGGTAGAAAGAACTCAATTCATTTTGGGATAATTTAATCTTTTCCTGGTTTTAATTTGGAGAAACCCAAGTTGAGGTTTCTCCTTTCCTGCACATTTCTATTGTGTGTGTGTGGAATATTTACATTATTTGTTCATATTTTGAACAATTCTCTCTAGATTTTCAACTTCATTTGCTCATGGAAGCCAAGAAAAGTGGAGGAGTTTGTATTTGTATACACATTCAATAGAATATGAGCCACAGGCTAACATCAACTACGTGGAATAAGGACTTCATCGTATTCTTCTGTGTTTAATTGAATGTACTTGCATTGAGCAGTTGGAAGTTGAACTGGTTAGGTTTAAATGCCATCTATTATGTTAGAATCAAGAAGGTGCATTCCAAGGTTGCAAAAACGAGGTATTATGTTTGTTACTAACTTTGGCGTAAGTATAAAACCGTTTTTTTATTAATTACCATTCAGTGTTTCACAGCTTTTAATTAATTTGTTATACAATTTTACTACGCTAATAACTGTAATACGCAGCTAACTAACCACTCACAGAATATCTGCGTATTTCTCTTTCTTCACAATATCTGTGTATTTCTCTTTCTTCACACTTTATATTTTATACGTATACATATTTCTCTCTCTTCACATTTTATAACTGGTTGTCTAGTTGTTTGGTTGTCTGCGTATTGCAGTTGTCTACCAAACATTTGTCATATTCTATTGTAATTGCCTGAGTTGACTTTGGATTTATGTGCATTGTATTTCTGATACCATTTAACCAATTTCAACCATTGTGATATAATATTATTGTTGCATCTTTTCTTGGATAGAAGTTCCATGTCTTTGTGTGGCAATTTTCTTTTCAGATAAAAGAAAAACAGCAAATTTATTGCGTCAAAGCAATGTGGCTACTTTTTTTATGCCAATTTTCTTTTCTTGTATTTGTTTGAGTTTGACTTAGAATTTATTTGTTTTACTATTTTATTTTAGGAAAACGCTTGATGTGTTTCAATCATTTTGATATTAATCCATTGCATCTTTTCTTTGATAGATGTCCCCTATTCTTTGTATGGCAAATTTCTTTTCAGATAAAAGAAATATATTGAATTTATTGTGTCCAAGCAATGTGGCATCTGTTCTTATGCACTTACCGCGGTTTGTTACCTAAGAGAGAAACTAGTTTTGGTAACATGCATATAAGGTAGGCAAAAAATTCAATTTTGGAAATTGTTCTGATCTAAATTGAATTTAGTGGACGAGGTTTTTTTTATCTAAATTCATCTTCTTTTTGTTTTTTTACTTAAACTAGATTTAAAATTCCAATTTCAAGTATAATCTATTTTTAAATTGAAAAATGGATATTCAATTTCAGAATATTTTTTTATGATGATGGAAGGTTTAAAATTGTAGCTTGTGCTTTTATTTTTTAACATTTTTATTTTTTTAATGATAACTTCAAGCCATATTTTGTATATAAAAGAACGTAAAATAAAATAATTCATAGAAAAAACTAGACTTGATTTTAAGGTTAAAAGATTAAATTAGATTTAATTTCTAATACTAAAGAGATTAAGTTGAATTAAATAAACAAATATAAGAATTATATTATGAATTGATATAACATTTTTAATTTCCTTAAATAATACTTTTACTTATATTTTTATCCAAAAATGAAAAATAATACTTTAAATATATAGTCTCAATATTACGTTATTAAAAATAAATAAATAAAAATTGCTAAGAAAATCAAGAAAAATTTACATTAAAAAAAGTAAATGTATAAAAATAAATCATAAATAAATTTTAAAACTTATTCATAATCAGTAACAAAGGAGTTGTAAAATTAATTCCAAAATCAATATTTTAAAAAATAAGTTATCTTTTTACTTAAAATTAATTTAAAAATCATTATGAAGATAACATGCATAGAAATATATTCTCCATTCTCGTTAAGGGTGGGTTGAATTTGCATCTTAACAATTGCCCTATAGACAAATGTTTGCATTGTTAAGCGAAGTATCATGAATTCGCTGTAAAACTCTTCTCAATTTTCATAAACTTGTTTGATGCCGTGAACATGTGTAACTCAATTATTCCTTTTTTTTCAATTATGCATATTTTTATCATGTTACATTTGTTAATTGGCTTCTTTTTCTTTTGTATATTAACATGGTATGTCATAAATGAGCCACGGTCGTTATGATATTAGAACATGTTATGCTAGAAAAATGCATAAAGATGCAACTTAATCAAATATCAAGAGAGTTATAGATATTAACCTAGGATGATGATGGTAATAGATGGGTCACGTGACTGTAACACCCCTAAATCATTACGATATCAACGTCGTAAATTCTATGATTCACGAGAAATAATTACATCATTAAATGAAGAGAACTAAATTTTATTTCATAACGCAAATTTTAAAAATAAACTTTTACAATCTTATAAGTTTCACAAGATAAAATCATCTTAAATAATGAAATCACTAACAGGTAAACATAAATTTTAGCATTTATAAATAAATGCAGTCATCATCCGAATTCAAAACAAGAGAAAAGGAAACAACATGTCACGTCTTCAAGAAATCGGGTTCTTTTCTAGCCTAAGTTATTTTCGCCTCTCATAAACTGTTCATTTGCTCGCCCATTCGTGGGGTCATCACAGGTGTCAACCACAGACACAACACAAAGTTAGTTCACATTTTAATAATAACAATGAGCTTAACACTAGCAGTTCAACACAACGCATACCAGAATTTACAAGAATATCTCATTCACAAATTATCACAGTCAATCATGTCGTGCAACCTAATATGATGCATGCTACTCACAACTCACTCTGATGCCATGTGGTACCATCAAAACAACTAAGCGATGTCTAGGAGTACATGTCACATTTGACACTCTCACTAGAAATACTAGACAGTTACAGTCAGGGCAACCAGTGTTGCAACGGGAGTCACTTCCTACTCATGGTGATCAGCCATAATGGAAGCTTTTCCCACCACGAATACCCTCAAAGTCCTAGGCCATTACATCGACCCGTCAGGGACCAACCGTTCTAGTTCCATTCATCCTCACTTTTCGAAAACATTTTCATGCGCTTAGAATTCATAATAATCTTTCTCATTCTTAAAATGACAAGGGGAAACCTCACTGCTCCTTCTAGCAGTAGGCATCCATCCCTCTCATACACAAAAAATATTCACAATAGATTATTATGAACCTAAACGACTCATCCATGCAATATGACCCGCAAAATTAATCTCTCACTCCATATAACTTAGCTCACATAACAAAACATTTAATACCACAAAATCCAATAAGATCATCATACACAAGTAATCATATGTACAATCAATGTAAATAAAGAAATGAAAACAATTACGAGGTATGACATACACTTTATGATAAAAAGAAAGAGGAAGAATTAAATTAAACTCCTTACAATTCTAATCGCCAATTAAATTAAATCAAAATAGTTACAATACAATAATTACAATAATAATACACACAACAATTTAATTAACTAATAAAGTTAATCTAAACGACTAAATTGATAAAATGGAATTGCTACTAAAATGACTTGCCGAGATTAAAATAAATGTTAAAATAAAATAATTTAACTTTTATATAATATAAAATGGGAACAATTACTCCTGTGTAGTAATGTATTTCTTCATTTGCAAAGTAATTCCAATCAACATCTAATCGTTCTGGATGAAATTAAATCATAACTTAAATAGTCTACGAATGCACAGTTCCATAACTTTGAACTTTACATTTTAAATAACAAAAATAAAAAGATAAGGCTAAAATGAAATCAAAACAACATATAAATGTCTAGAACATCAGAATACATGACAAGGGAAATTGATTTTCTTCAATGATCTAATTAAAATTTGATTGCCTTCCGTAACATTTAATTTCATTGATGTGACTACTTGCACTACAAAATTTCATTATTATTTGGTAATAAACATAAACGTGTGACTCAGGATTTATCACTGCAATTTGGTGGAGGCGAGTTTCCTATTTTTACTTTTTCACTATCGTCTTCCTTATTCTTTCCTCGCCGAGTGTCTCTCTCACCTCTCCTTACAACCACAACTGCACAATTCTTCAGTAACAAACTCAACGAATGCACAACCACAAAAAAATAAGAAAAAGGAAATCACCGTGAACAAGACACAGAGGTAATGTAGTAGAGACACAAAGTTTAAGCTACCGAGAAGAAAATAAAATAAGAAAAAGGATTAATCGGACAACAAGAACGTTGATCCAAAGCAAGAAGAAAAAAATTGAGCATAAAAAATAAAAGGAGCACCGTAATAGAAAAGACGCAAATTAACCCTATTAGCAAAAAAAAATTAATATTATTATTAAAATAGAGAACACCCCGACCTAGATTTGAGCCGATCACACGTGAAGGAAAAATTTGAGATGAACAAAGATTCTAACCTCTACTCTTAATCAGAAGCTTTGATCTCCTTTTTTTGGGGGGAAGAGTTTGTAAAGCGGGGAAGAGTTTGTGATACAGGGACGTCAGGAATAGAAAAGAGAATAGGCAAAATTAATTGAATAAAGTTCTCTGACGACAAATAACGACTCACTCGCTCACTCACCTGAAATATCTCCACCCTACTATTTTATTTTATTTATTTATTTACTCACTCACTTGAACCTTGCTCCTTCGAGATATTTTGATTTATTATATTTTATCATCTATCCTTATTTATTTTATTTTATTTTCAAAAATAAGAAGGTTACAGTGACAACAAATTTAATAAAAGGAATTAACTCCATTTTTAAAAAAATCAATAAATTTATCAATTTATTTATTAGTCAAGCAACATACAAACGAATTAATAAATAATTCATTAAACATGGACTAACTAATTCATATAAATAATTATTAAACATGGGATGAAAGTTAATGCAACGTTGTTATTCAATCAAATCTATACACTAAACATGATCACATACTTAAATGAAGAACAAGTGTAGACTAATGTCCAGTTTGTTGAATAATTTGATTGTCAAAAGACTAAGTTTCTTGTTGATGAAATGGTCCATCCAAGAGAAAAAAATGTCTTAGATGATTAATGGTCAGATTAGATTTACAAATTTCTGATTGTGAAAAATTTCAAAAACTCACATGCCGTGCGCACAAAAATTTCTGATTGTGAAAAATTTCTGAAGTTCACATGTCAATATTACTTGCAAATACATTAGCCTAGATTACACATAGTTTATTCATTTAATTTACAGGTTATAAAATGTCTCCAACAAGTATAAAGGATGTTTACCGGAAATATGTCATGGTGCGATGGTCCCTTAGTTTGCCACAATCCTCAAATGAAGAGAAATAAAAAAGGTCAACCAAAGTCAATAAAAATGAAAACAACTATGAAAAAGGAAGAGGTCAACTACAAGGTAGTTCAATTTGTAGAATTGAAGGACGTATTAAAGAAAATTGTCACCATCAACCTGGTAACTCTAACCAATGATCATAATTCAGTTAGAGTAAAATTATTTCCCATCTTTGTATTTAATTTACAATTATTTAAATAATTAGTATTTATTTTCAACATTTTTTATTATTTAAATTCATTATGATTATAACTTTTCTTTTTTTCCAAGTTATATTCATAAATACTAATACAATATATATATTTTAAAAATATTTTAAAAAATAAGTTAACATAATTACTTCAATAATATAAATAGATATAAATTATTAAAAAATAAAAACAAAATCATCAAACTTAAATGATGCATAAAAAAAATTTGACTGATCATAAAGTTTTTTTCGTTAAATTAAATAAATAAAACATTACAATTATAATTAGAAAATGCTTTTTCTTAGAAAAAGTATAGAAATTGATTTTAAAGTAAAATCGATTTCTTAACAGAAAAAATAAATACTAGAACTCCTAAAGAAATTGGTTCTTCGGGAATTTAAGAGTTCTTAATTAAAAAAAATAAATAAATTAACCCTTTTCATTAGGAACAATTAGTAAGTACATAGTAAACATGCCTATTTTGGGAAATAACGTTGTGGGCTTTGCATTGTGCATATTTTTGTTTTTTTTTTTTTTTTGGTTCATTTTGGTAAAAAAGTAGAGGTTTATAGGAGAAACGTGACACATATGTGCTGCGAGTGACGGCGACAACTATATGACTTTCTTTTTTTAATTTTCTCGTGCTTTTTAATTTTTTTGAATACTTTGTCACATTATTTTATTTTAGCCTATATTATTTTATAAAAGATATAATTTAAATAATTATTTTAATTCAAATATAAATTCGATTTATATAAATATTATTTTCAATTAATATTAATCAAGAGTGTTTCAGAAATGTTATTTACTTTTTTCATGAAAATAAAAAAATTAAATACACTTAACTACATTTCTTAATTTAAATGAAATTTTAAATTCAAAAGATATATATATATATATATATATATATATATATATATATAAATCCAACAGTTAAATACATGGAATTGACATTCAAATTGGAGATATAATAAAATTGTTATAATGTGTGGTATAAATTATTGGCCAATTTTACGATGTCGTCTTTTGTTATCATATATATTAATCGTTTTTTATGGACGTATGTAATTTTTTATATTTTAGAAAAATTTAAAATTTATTAATATAACTATAAAAGAAATAATACAACGTCGATAAATAATGAACCACACTGTAAAAGATATAACACAAGAAGGGGGGTTGAATTGTGTTTTATAAAAAAATTATCCCTTTCGTCTGTGAGTTTAAATTTGTTCAGACGAAATAATTTTAATAATTTTAATCTTCAAAGATTGTTTTTAAATGATAGACGTTATAGTTTAATTATCCCCGTTAGTCGAAAAACTTAGAGAAATAAATACACTTATTTTTATACTGGTTCGTCTATGTAAGACTACGTCCAGTTATCCAATAACAACTGAGTTTTCACTGCCAACCGTGAAAGGGTTACAAGTATTATTTGCACCCAGCCACTTCTGGCTATAACACAATATTCTTTGAACACAGCCTTCACAGGCTAAACAACAAATGTATTCTTTGAATAACCAGCCTCCTCCGGCTAAAACACCACACAAATGGATTTGAAATAGTTATTTTAAACAAGAAAGATTCCTCTTCGCAGAGAGGGTTTTATAATGAAGTACAACAGGTATAGTGAGCGAAATCACAAAAGATTGAATACTAGAAGCGTGTTCGCCAACTGAACTTTAAAGGAGTGAAGTCTTTAAATAGGCAACGTCTTCAGATATCCGTTAGACACAGAAGAATGTCGTTGAAGATGATGATGAAAAAGGGGAGAGGTCAATGCTTCTTTAAGAAGAAGGAAAGAAAGCTCCCGGAAAAATCTTCAAGCAAGGAGGAGAGCTCAGAAGTTACTGATCTTGGATACTTCTAAAGAGTACTTCTTTGATTTGAAATCTTGACACGAGTGACTCATACTTTGCTTCACTTCTTGGATAGATGATACACTTCTTTAGTCTAAGAGATTTCGTCTTATCCTATCGTTTGATAACTTTGACTTGAGACAGACGAATGACTTCAATTTTGAGGGGTCATCTTCCGTCTGTGCTTGTTTCGTCTGACTTGCTTGTTGATGTTCCATCTGAGAAAGTTTCGTCTGTCTTGTAGAAGTCAAAACTTTAAATATGTTAATCATCTTGATCTAACAATACCATAAAAATACCTAAATTATTTAACGCTTAGAATTATAAACGGGTCCAAAAATTAATTTATATAATTAAGCATTATAAATAATATTTTATATAAATTTTAAGATTTTTATTATAAAATTAACGAATTTATCTTATACGATATAATTTAATATATATATATATATATATATATATATCTTATTATAAATACTTTAATTTTCATGTATTGTGATTTATGCTATGTATTTTTTTTATGTATATATGTGTCCTTATTTCTTGTTAGTAGGAACTTTGGACTTGTATTTGCAATGCAGGTATCATATCTTTTCTTTTTCTTTTTCTGTCACGTGTCATTGTATTAAAAATGCTTTTTGAATACAGTAATCACTTTTCTACACTTAGATCTTTTTACCGCTTTTTAAGAGTGTGTTAATAATTGATGTACACTCACTAAATCTATTTTTTGAACACTATACCATAATAGCTAATTTGATCATGAGAAATTCCTCTTCCAAGTTTTTAAGTTGAAAGAAAAACATCTTATATTTCAGTCTCGATGCCCAATCTGCGTATGACCTAAATTACAAGTCCAATTATGTCCATATACAAAAATATATATATATATATATATATATATATATATATATATATTCTTTAAATTAAAATTATATTTAAGTTTTTAAATGTCATAAATTTAAGTAATTTATTTTTTGTTTGTTTTCACATTTTTATATTTGCAAAATGTACTAGTATGATTTTAAAGGATTTGAGTCTTTAATTCTTAGTTTTCAGTTTTTCGGTTAATTCAAGGAGGTGATTGAGACATTTAGTGATAAATATGTAATGATTAAACTATTATGTAATGTGAGAGTTTTATACACACGTCTTTACATTGATAAGATAATATCTATTTTGAGTTTAAGCTTTTGTATACTTACTTTTTATCATCACTTAAAAAGTATCTTATTAATAGAGATATTATATATATTTATAAATTTATGTATCAATCATTATTTACTATATGCGATTTTAATTTTATCTTAATAATTCATTCCTCAAATAAAATTCTTCCTCCATTATCGATCTACAAATATTCAATGATGATCATCAAAATTTCTATTAACGTAATAATTATCAAGTTTAACTATTGTCACTAATATATTTTAACTCTTTCAATAGTCCACGTCAATGACATTTATTACTTGACTCCTAAGCAATTTTGTCTAGCCTTCACCGCCAATACATTTTGTCTAGCGCTCAGCACTAGGGACGTAAGAGTGTTATTGACATAAATGCAAAGCTTGCAAGAACACGTGAGGAGGATCAATGAAATATAGAGCAAAACAAAAATAAAAAACACATAAGAGACACAAATTTTCGTGAAAAACCTCAACCAGAAGGTATAAACTGAGTTATTGAGACTAAAAAAATAATTATTATGACTGATACGAGTACAGGAGAATCTTAAACAAATGCACTATAGTGTGTTACAGATAATTTAACTCAACAACAAACATAAATATATGCTTACAACAGAAATAGAAACAAGAGGATGATAAACCCTCAAAATAAGGTAGAAAAATGTGAAGCACTTGTTTCCCTTGTGAAGACTTAATTTCAATGATCCAACTCTTCAAAAAGAATTATCACAAGTATTGAATCTACTGTCCAAAAATCAGTCTGATCCAATGAATGAAGCTGCAAATGAGATGAAAAAAATGCTCTTGTGGATATGCCAAAAGACAATGACTTTACTAAATGATCATTTCTCTGTTTCACCCCTAATTTGATCCCTCCCCACTTAAATAATTAAGATAAATGATGACTACCATCTTGATCTTGTTTCATCCTAATGTTCATAATGGAGATTTATCTAGCAAATCTAAGTTCGCATGCTTCAAGTGTTCAACCTGGGGAATTCGGCTAGGTTCTGAGTGCATGTTATTGTGTTCATCCAATATAATATCATTCAACTCTCTATTTTTCTTTTTATTACACTATTACCTAACTAGGTTCTAGACTATCATGAATCCAATTTTGCTGCATTTTATTGCATAAAACAATACACTGATGATATATATTCATGAATAACAGGAAGATGGGTTAGCAACAAAGACCTCTGACCATGTATCAATCAAGAATCCATTGGACACAGATAGTAGCACACCGGCAATTTATAACAAGGAAGAGTTAAAATGCAACAAGAGAAAGAAGAAAACAATTGACAACACAGGGGGAAGAAGAAAAGAGTACATGGATATAGCTGAAAGATTAAGATGGTTGCCAGAAGCTATGATAAGGTCAGAACAATCAAGAATGGACACAATCAAAGAAATAGAGAGGATGAGAGTTGAAGCTGAGGCCAAGAGAGAGGAAATGGATCTAAAGAGAACTGAAATTATTGCCAATACACAATTAGAAATCGCTAGGATCTTTGCTAGTGTCAACAACAAAGGTGTTAGGTGTTGATTCATCACTTAGAATTGGAAGGAGTTAATGGTAGGTTATGGAAACTAATTAATAAAATGTTATTGTTGTAAGTGCACGTAAAGTTAAATTAATAATATAATAAAATTTAGCAAATAGCATGTGTATTAAAGAATGTAAAGTGTTTTTAAGATTGTATTGTAGTTGTAATTTGTTATTGTTGTAATTTTTTTTTATAATTTTTTGTTATTTTGTAATATAATTTTTTTAATAAAACATATCACAAAGTTAATTTTGTTGACTAGTTAACTAATAATGTTATTAATGTGATTTTTTATTGTTAAAAAATTTAGATAAATTGAGTCAAAGGCTCACTAGAGTCATCAACATATTCTCGAAAACTTTTATAAATATAACTATAAATTCCCTGTTAATAATTTTCTGTAACGAAAATGAGTATAGAATTATTGTAGAATATGAAACTTGTTCCTTATTAACTTACTCAAGATTTGTTAACTATTTAAACATAAATTAATTATTTTAATAATTAAATATCACTTAAAATTTTATATTTAACTAAAAATATAATTCAATGCTTAAAATTTTATTTTTGAATTCTATGTGATATATTGATTTCATATATTATTTGAATTAAAATGTGATGGGATAGGTACATGGTTGAAGCTTCTAAATCTATTTCTAAAACACCCTAAAACCAAACATGTGCCACTTATCATCAAGCCATTTGAAGGGAGTGGGTTCAAGTCCCTCTAAAACCACTTTGTCTATAATTTGTTTTTTATTCTACTTTAATGTGCCATACATCTCGTCAATTGTTGCATCATCATAAAATATCATATAAGCAAATTTTTATTAAATTTTTAACAGCAAAATCATAGGAAGCCAAAAATTGCACGGACTCAGTTAAAATTTTAGGAATCAAATTCGGGTAGTTGTAACAAATAGAGGATCAAAATTATAGTTAAACCTAAATTATTTGTCATTTATGTATTTTTCTGTCTCCTTGTCTTGTCACTCCCTTAGCGTAATATGTTACAAAAATTTGCATGTATAAATTTGATAATTTATTCTTGTTTTTATTTTATAAATTGGGAATTAACGAAGAAAATAGCATATGGTGTAATTTCTTTAAGAAAAAGTAAATTTTTATAGGAATTAAAAATTTTTATTAATAAAATGTGTTATGTGAATGATGAATTTAAAAATTTTAAATAACTTAAAATGAAAAATGTCAAATTATATCTATATACTAAAAATTTCAAATTTTATTTATATATTAAAAATTCTTCATTTTTACTTTTTTTTCTTCTCCCCCCCCTTTTTTTTCTTTCATCTCTCCCTTCTCTTCTCTTCTACTTGTCTCGTCATTATATTTTTTACTATGTATAAAAGTATATTTAAAAAATAAAAATAAATTCAATTACAAATAATTTAATCATTTACATTTTGATTTCCTTATATTTTAAAGTTTTTATATTCAAATACATTAATTACGGCCTCTCTTTTCAAATGCATTTGGGTTTGACTCTTTTTTTTTTTTTTTTCCACTTTTGTTGGTTTTTCTTATTCATTTGGGATTAGCCCATTTTCTTTTTATTGTAAATTGATCTTGTTGTTCACACTCTTTTCTCTTGGTTACATTAATGCACTCCACTCAAGGCCTTATAAAGGAGTAATTGTTCCCATTAATTTAAAAGTTCTCTTAATGTAATATACACTTGAGGTTAAAAATTGCTCCCATAAATTAGAATGTAGTATATAAAAATCAATTTTTATTCATGCATACAAAAATTGCCTTATTATAAAATAAATCTAGATTTGTTACTTCTCTCATTTTTACTAAATTATCATTAGTTCTATTCTGTAAACTCTTTCTCTCCTCATTAGTGCTTGGGTCCTTCCCTAGTTAAAGGAGTCATATACTCTCCTTCTTTCATTATCAGTATTAATTTTATTCTATTATTTTCTCTGACTATAAAATAAATATTATTGTTTAATTACTGAATCAGTTTTCTTTTTTAACTTTTTTTCATCAATTTTTTTTCAAGGGCATAGTATTTTTTTTATAGGAACATTTAATCATAAAGTTCCATTCTTAGACATTTATCACGAAGTTCCATGGATCTTAGAAATTTATTACGAAGATGAAAAAAATCCTACATTAAAAAAATTATTAGCAAAAAATAATTCAATTCCTAAAGAATTTTTTGAACCCCAACATATTCATCTTTTTAACATGCTCTATCCATATCATTTTAGACTATGTATTCAATTTTACACTTCAGAAAAAAAAATTTGAAATATAAAAAATGTTTTGGAAATTTTTTTTCTAAATCAGTGAGTTTCAAAAATATCTTTCTAAAATTTAAACAACTAAAACAATGTTTTGAAAATAATTTCTAAAATAATAATGACTATATTGTATTCTAAAAGTCTTTTGGTGATAATTATAAAAACAACAACATACAAGCTCTACATCTTATTTTCGTACAGGTATTTTTTGAAATTGAATGAATGTAATGAAATAAAATTATAATAGACTTATATTCCTTTAACAAAAAAAGAAAAAAGAAAAAAAATATAAATATGAGTTTAAAGAAAATAGGAGAGAATAAAAGAAATATTTTGAGAATTAATGATTATTTTGCTATCTTGGACTAGCCTATTGCAATGTAACTTTTGATTATAAATTAGTAGTCAGATGTAGTCCATCTTGTATAATTTTTAAATATTAAATATTTTAATCTCATTTAATTTCCCATCAATATTTTTTATTCTTAACAGTTTTAATTTAACAGCATGCCCAAGAAATGTTGAAAAAAAAGAGTAAACCTTCACAAATATATATTAATGACTAAAATGGAAAATCTTAAAAATTTGAAGGGTTAAAAATATAGTTAAACCTAATTTCAGAATATAAAAAATTGATATTTAAATTTTTTAAAAACATTTCATTGTGCTAATTTTTTTTTACAAGAATAGAATATTTATGCAAATCGGTTAGTCATAATTTTTTTAACACACTGTAAATTGTTAAATACGTCTGTTTTTTTTTTTAGACAAAAGAAATGTGTGTTAATTAAGGTAAAAAGGATACCACTAATATAGTATTTAGAAATGAAATCTTAGACGCTGTTAATAATATCATGATATTCCAATCTAACACTTTGACATGCAAAATAAATGTTTAAAACATAAAAAAAACAGTAAAAAGACCCCTACTTATCTTATACATGTACAAATATAATAAATACTATCCACTTAGAATATTTTAAGAGTGTATCAAGATATATCATAATATTTATATATTCAGTTCAACAAAGAGATTTTATAAACCTGTTGTACTCCATTATCGTTTAAAGAGATTTTCATTATTAATTTTTTGAAAGTTAAATATCGGTCATAAATCGTTTCAGTGAATTAGCATTTATAAATTCTTATTTTTAAAATGCATTCATTATTAAATTCTTTTTGGCATAAATGTATTAATTTGAGATTAAGAAAGTCATATATATCCTCATATTAGAAAATAGTATTATATATTATTGATAACATTTAAAAAATGTCAAAAAATAAAAGTATAATGTCTTTACTAGTATTCTAACAAATATTGTATTAAACTATGTCACAAATATTGTTATTAATATTTTTCTTATTATTAATAATGTTTTTAAATATTGATAAATATTAATAATTTAACCGTGATACCCATAAGACTTATTTTATCATTCCATCAATCCTATGTATGGATATCATTGACATTGTGACAAACTTGATTTGCAACAACACTGGGACAATTTAAGTAAGAATTGAAGACACCACAGATATAAGTAATTAACACAAAAAAGCTCAAGAGTTGTTGTGTGTCTTTCCACAGTTGAATTCATTAAAATTTAGATGTTGACTATGCATGCATGAGTTGTTATACATTGGTATGAGTGAATCAAGCAGCTTCTATGTATCAAAGATCATTTCAATACATAGCATTTATGAGCATTTAGGGACAGTGAAACTATAGAAGGATTTGTGTAATATTACAATTATTCTTCTTTCTAATTTTTTGTTTAGTACAACAGGGAAAAGGAAAAAAGATAAAGACACCAGATACATATGATAGGTTTGACAAGGTATTTTAATTAGTTTTTAATTTTTTACTAACGAAAAAGCTTATTTAGTAATTTGGTAAGTAATTTTTGAACAACTTTTTTTAATAGCTTTTGATATATTCTAAGTCGTAACTTAACATAACATAGCTTTTGATATGTTAAAATATTTATTAATTTTTTTATTATGCTTTTGAAATAAATTATGATTCTATATCAAAAAAGAACACAACTTAATATTAATAATAAATATATAATATAAATTTTTTAATTATTACAACTATATTAAAATAAACTACCATTTTATCTCTCAGCTCAGTTGAATAATTTAATTCTTAAAACATGAAAAATATTAAAACAGTTATTAAAAATATTATTTTCATTTTAGTCTCTAAAATATATTTATTGTGATTTTAATTTTAATCTCTCAATTTAACAACTTATTCTTATTTTAATTTTATGAATTAAAAATTATAATAACAATAAATGATATATTCTAGAGAATAAAATGACAAGAAATATTATTTAGGAGTTAAATGATAAGAATATTATACTTTTAGAAATTATTTTATTATTTTTCATCTTTTAGAGACTACATTTCACTATATATCCATAAACATTTATCATATATTTTATCTATCATTTTACTGCATATTTTAAATTGATTAAGTTAAGTTTCTCTACTTTCATAAAATTAAGGGTTAACTATGTTTCTGGCTATTCTAAATTGTAGGGTTCTAACTTTTAGTTTCTATAAAAATATTTAACAAATAAATAATTCTCACTTAGTTTTTCACCGACAAAAAATAATGTCAAATTAACGTTAAAACTTTAATCAGGAGTGTCGTGTGACACTTTCTCGTGTAACGACAACATAAAAATGTTGAAAAAAATAAAATAAAGAATTAAAAGATGTCAAAAAATTTTACAAGAATTACACGGATCAAAAACTTAATCAAACCTAACCTTAAAAATTCTTGATATTTATTTGAAAATATGTAAAATTTTAGGATTAATGGTAATAAAGTTAAAATAAAAGTAGCTGTAATGTTCTTTTATGTTCTTGAGATTCAGACGGTTTATAATGTTTTTGAATCCATAACATGCTTATGGAAAAAGAAAAACAAATAATCCATTCTAAACAAATTAAACAACAAATCTATGATATTCAACAAAGACTCAAGACAAGATAAAAGTTGCATTCTATTAAACAAACATAGTTAAACATCCATGCAAAACTATTTAACATTCTACATAGAATCATATAAATTGCTTTACCCAACAAACACTAGTGTGAGAGGCAGGCAGCAACTATGAGTGCATGTTCACAACTCCTAGGACAATTAGTGCATTATTATCAGCTGCAATATAAGCGCTGCCACTAAGCCAAGTGGGAAAAAGAGCAGAAATAGCTGCAGCATAAACGATACCGCTAATCCAACCGGATAAAAAAGCAGCACTAGCAGCGGTGGCGGTGACAGAACCAACAACAGCATTGCCACCATAACCAATAATACAATTAACTCTGTGAAGAAGTGCTGCATCATGAGACTTGAGACTGTTGTGTGAGAGTAAGAGAATGAGAATGGCTTTGGCTGGTGAGAATTTATATCATGACACACATTGCAATGTGTGGGACACACGTATGCAAGAAGATTTATATCATGACACACATTACACTAATGATCAATGTTATGCAACCAACTCTAATACCCAATCAATTAGTTCATAAAACATATATGGTACTTACTTTTTTATTATTTTTTTCTTTTATAAATAATTGTCTGATTATTTACGTATTACAGTTATTTATTAAATATTTCTGACAATAATATGTAAAATATATTATATTCGGCGTATGCAAGAAAGGATGTGGTTAGAGGTGGAAATAGGTGAGGCTAGACTCAAGACAGATGTGTATTATATATTTTAGGTTTGAGCTAATTTTTCAAGTTGACCTGACCTAACCTGTTTAAAATGTCTAGACTGATGTAACTCTCCTAGGTGTGGTTCTATTTGTTGGTTGCTTTGGTTCTTTGGTCAAAATTTGAGTTTTTTTTTTTTTTTTTAATATGGGGATTAGTGATCGGGATTGTGGGGTTGGGTGGAGTCTAAATATAGGAAATCTTTGGATAATTTTGATGATTCTTGTGATCATCTGTAATCTGAAACTTAGTCCTAAATCTGGGGACGAATTCCATGGCTAAGGATGCGGTGGCATTTCTTTTTGATATTTTAGGGAGGGAATTTGTGGTTCAGTCAAATATTACTTGTAGATTTTGTGTGAATGGTTCAGATAAGCCATGGTTTCAAATTTGATTTTCTTTCTTTTTTATTCCTCTTGGTTTGCTTATTTATGTAGTTTTCAGTTATTTAGATTGACTCTTTAGTGAGGTTAATTTTGGTTAAATTAGAAGAGGTTAACCTTTGTTTTGAGTGGTAGAAAGAACTCAATTCCTTTTGGGATAATTTAATCTTTCCCTGGTTTTAATTTGGAGAAACCCAAGTTGAGGTTTCTCCTTTCCTGCACATTTCTATTGTGTGTGTGGAATTACATTATTTGTTCATATTTTGAACAATTCTCTCTAGATTTTCAACTTCATTTGCTCATGGAAGCCAAGAAAAGTAGAGGAGTTTGTATTTGTATACACATTCAGTAGAATATGAGCCACAGGCTTACATCAACTACGTGGAATAAGGACTTCATCGTATTCTTCTGTGTTTAATTGAATGTGCTTGCATTGAGCAGTTGGAAGTTGAACTGGATAGGTTTAAATGCCATCTATTATGTTAGAATCAAGAAGGTGCATTCCAAGGTTGCAAAAACGAGGTATTACGTTTGTTACTAACTTTTTGCGTTAGTAAAAAACCGTTCTTCTTATTAATTACCATTCAGTGTTTCACAGCTTTTAATTAATTTGTCATATTCTATTGTAATTGCTTGAGTTGACTTTGGATTTATGTGCTTTAGCCATTGTATTTCTGATACCATTTAACGAATTTCAATCATTGCGATGTAATATTATTGTTGCATCTTTTCTTGGGTAGAAGTTCCATGTCTTTGTGTGGCAATTTTCTTTTCAGATAAAAGAAAAACAGCAAATTTATTGTGTCAAAGCAATAATTTTCTTTTCTTGTATTTGCTTGAGTTTGACTTTTAATTTATTTGCTTTACCATTGTATTTTGGATAACGCTTAATGTGTTTCAATCATTTTGATATTAATCAATTGAATCTTTTCTTTGATAGATGTCCCCCATTCTTTGTATGGCAATTTTCTTTTCAGATAAAAGAAATATATAGCGAATTTATTGTGTCCAAGCAATGTGGCATCTGTTCTTTTGAACTTACCTAGGTTTGTTACCTAAGAGAGAAACAAGTTTTGGTAACATGCATATAAAGGGTAGGTAAAAAATTCAATTTTGGAAAGTGTTCTGATCTAAATTAAATTTAGTGGACGAGGTTTCTTATCTAAGTTCATATATATATTTTTTTTACTTAAACTAGATTTAGAAATTTAATTTTAAGTATAATTTATTTCTAAATTGAAAAATGGATATTCAATTTTAGATTTTTTTTTTTTAATGACGACTGAAGGTTTAAAATTGTAGCTTGTGATTTTATTTTTTGACATTTTTATTTTTTTTAATGATAACTTCACGCCATATTTTGTATTTAAAAGAACATAAACTAAAATAATCCACAGAAAAAATTAGACTTGATTTTGAAGTTAAAAGATCAAATTAGATTTAATATCTAGTACTAAAGAGATTAAGTTGAATTAAATAAACAAATATAAGAATTATATTATGAATTGATATAATATTTTTACTTTTCTTACGTAATACTTTTACTTATATTTTTACTTAAAAATGAAAAATAATACTTTAAATATTTAGTCTCAATATTAAGTTATTAAAAATAAATAAAAATAATTGCTAAGAAAATCAATAAAAATTTACAATAAAAAAGTAAATTTATAAAAATAAATCATAAATCATTTTTAAAACTTATTCATAATCAGAAACAAAGGAGTTGTAAAATTAATTCAAAAATCAATCATTTAAAGAATAAATTATCTTTTTACTTAAAATTAATTTAAAAATCATAATGAAATTAGTTTCAAACTAAAAAAAAATTTAAAAATAGTTTTAAATCAAAAATCATTTTAATTTAAAATTAATTTTAAACCGAAAATCAAATTCGAAGCTTGTCATAAATTGATTTTTTTTTTATATATAAAATAGATTTAGATGTAAAATCTAATCCATTTAAACCTAAACATTAGGGCAGGCCCACCACATTATATTAGTTATGGGATTTTGATTCTGCGGGTTTTGCAGGAATTATAGTTTCTGATTCTGCTGTCAATTTTACAATTAGGACACTACCAAATGATCCTGTTCTACCTTTCCAAAACCAAAATTTTTCTGGAAGTCTATAATCCTTTTTCTCTTATTAATTGAAACATTGAAATTAAATTGTTTTGTAAATTACCTTTTAGAACAGTTAAATAATATCTTATTTATCTTTGTTCTGAAAATTGCAATTTCTTCTCTTTTTTTTCTTTTTCTTGGCTAATGTTTCTTAATATGAATAGGCGAGGAAGATGCATTGTACCCTTCAAGAGATAAGTAATGATAGTCCAAAAGTTTCAGAAGCAAGAGAGAATTTCATATCAAAGATTTATCAACAACAAAAAAAATTCACATCTTTAGAGGTCAGAATAAGTTTCACCTATTTTTTTTCCATGATTTTTTTTTAATTTGAGTTTGGTAAGGCAGTTGAGGTTACCCTTATCTCTGGTTTTTCCTCTTTAAATTCTTCTTGTTCAGGATTGTCAAGAATCTTCTCTTTCAAAGATTAGCTCTGATAGTAGGTAAAATATTTGTGATTGCTAGCATTTCTTTCATTATCTTTTATTCTTCTGTTAATATGATTCTTTGATTAGTTTACATGTTTCTTTTGTTGAGATTGTTGACCTATTGATATAAAATGTACTCCTAGCCTTCTAAGATATTCTTTAGAAGTATTCCTTGTAAAATGGTTCTAAAACTCGTAATACCAAAAGCTGGTAGTGTTATTGATTCTGTGCATGGAGGGAGGGAACATGAGTCCATGTTGGTATTGCCATAATGATGCCATGTGGTTCAACAATTGAGCAAATGGGGTTGGAAAAAAATTGTTCTAATAATCTATGGCAAAAACTTCCAAGAGGTGGTCTGGTCTTTCTTTGCAATGATTAAGGGTTATAAAAGACACAAGACTATAACACTTATTTTGAATAACTAATACTGTTTTTTATTTCTTTGCAATGTTGAAACTTTCAAGCCCCCTTGATGGCTGCACAACACAAATTTTTAAAATGTTTTTCCGTTGTTTTATTGCTCCCTTACTCTTTTATTTTATTTGTTTATGGACTTTTAGTATTCAGAAGACACTTGAAATTTGGAAGTGATTATGGTTAAGTTCTGCTAATTATTGATCAGGTGTGCCATCATTTCAATCCTTAACTTTGCGCCTGATGGAGCCTGGAGAATCGTTGTCCTACCAGTGCAGTGTTACAGTCACATTAAATTAGCTTCTGGTGTAAATATGGATGGTCTGCAACTTCTTTTCCCTCCACCTCTTAATAGGTTGAAGATTGATCAATGCAAGGGCCCGAGAGTGCCTCCTCCTCCCTATGCTTATTCAGCTAAATCATGTACAAAACAAGGCTTTAGTGGTTCAAATGTGCATCGTCGTTATCAAAATAAGATTGCTAACAGAGCTTCTAAACTGAATGAACTCCCTGACAATTCTTGTTCTCAAAGATCGTTAGTCTGCAACCCTTTGTTCCCTGATAGTTCTACTGCAGTTGATTCGTCTATTAAGTACACAAGTCATTCCCAGGAAGATGAAAAGTCTTTGAAGAAAAACTCTAGGAAAAGGACAAGAAAGAAAGGTAGACAGACTAAGAAGAAGTCAAGTGACAGTAGCTCTCCTGAACATGAAGTTCTTACTGAGGAATATGTCTCTGTAAGTTTGACTTCTGAAACCTGCAGCATCAATGATGTGGATAAGGAGGGTGTAACAGAATTTTCAACTTCTGATGATAGATTAGTAAAATGTGATTGTGAAAGGAATGGCAACATCGACGTTATGGAAGCATCTAATAGTTTCAACTCTTATCTTGATCAGGCAGTGATGTCAAAAACTACTGCACCTATTGTTCAAAGTTCTGCTGGAGAATGTGACACATTTGAATCCAAGAATCAGCTCAAAGATAGGGGCTTTGGTTTTGCGGTCATTGATAAAGAAATAAAGGATATCCAACATGTTGAGCCATGCAGTGTTAATGATATGCAAGACTCTTTGGTGCTGGATTCAGTTTCAGTTGGTTCCGGAAGTGATAACGAAAGTATCAATGCTGATGATATAGGAAAACAGTCCAACAAGGCAAATTGTACAACCACTTCAGATTTGGGAGATGGATATTTTCTTGGTCACAACTTAACGAATGGTAATCACAATGACTTTGAACATATTGAGGGGCATGTTGGTCAAAATTGCATCAGTAATGATAAAAGAGTTAAGCAAAAGAGAACAATGTTGAAGAGTTCAAGTTTCAACAAATTTGGGGCGGTTTTGCATGGTCGTAAAGGGAAGGAAAACAGTCATTCTGTGTGGCAGAAAGTTCAGAAGAACAGTTCTGATGAATGTGGTACTGATTTGAAGAAAGTAAACACTACTTTGTCACAACCTGCTTCCACTGTGGAAAAGGATCCTTCAGTTATAAATGAATGTAATTCTGTTAGTGTAAATGGTGTATCAAAATCCGAGGATAAGAAACAACTAAAAAATAAAGTTGGTAGGAAATCAAAAGGCAAAATGGACTCGGTTTCAAGAAATGGACCCGACAATTATTCCAGGAAGAGTTTCCAGTTTAACAAGTATTTGTCAAATAATCATGAGAAGGTTAGTGTTCAACAGAATGATATGTTGAATATCTCATCTCAGGAAATTGATCAACAAGGATTGAATTCTGTCGCTGGATTTAATTCTGATATTATTTGCCAGATGGATGGGGTCCAGACCAATGGAGTTGAACAGGTAACATCTGAAATAGTTCACAGCACACAATTTCGTCCAGAGGAGTCAGATCCACTAAAAGGTGCCAGCCATACAATTGTAAACACAAACAATGCAAATATAGATATTCAAGATAGCACATTGGTAATGCCAGGCGAGAATGTCTATCAATCAAATGTGTCTGAGGAGCCGTCTCCAGTGTCTTGTAATCTTGAAGATGATGAGGTTGATCAAACGGTGAAAGAAGTTTCTTCTGCAGACTACAATGCACAAAACCTCAGTTCTTTACCTGGCCTATGGAAATGGATACCGGTTGGGAAAAAGGATACAGGGTTGGGGAAATCTGAATGTAATAGTTCACCACCAGAATATTCTGATGCATCCTCCAGTAACAATTTTAACTCTGAAAGCAGTGTTGAACCGGAATTGGCCACCCCTGAAAATCAGAATTATTCACTAAATGCAAGCAGAACATGTAATGGCCATAGTGATGACAAAGTGTCTTATGTAGATGGGGGTGAGAACAGTAAGTTGGGTAGTCCGGTTGCAAGTAAATTGACAGTGCACATGAACAAGCATGATGTTGCTAATCACATGTTTCATGAATGTGAAAATCAAGATATGTTAGAAAATGATTCTAACAGAATAGCTCAAGCTGTGAATAATTCGTGCAGGGCACAACTAGCATGTGAAGCAGTACACTTGGCTACTGGTGGTCCAGTTGCGGAGTTTGAAAGACTACTTCATTTTTGTAGTCCTGTTATTTGTAAATCACTTGATTCATTCAGTTGTTCAATCTGCTCACACAACCATGCTGGTGGCATTTCACTGTGCAGACATGAGATCCCTAACCTATCTTTGGGGCGCCTGTGGCAGTGGTATGAAGAACATGGCAGCTATGGGTTAGAAATAAGAGCTCAGGATCAAGAAAATCCAAAGAAACAAGGTCGTGTTGGTGATTTTCCATTCCGTGCCTATTTTGTCCCTTCTTTATCAGCAATTCAGCTGTTTAAGAACCATGAAAATCAATGTGTAAATAGCAGTGCCAAGCTTCCAAATTGTGAGGATTCAGATGCATGTGATATTGTTGACATTTCGGAGAACTCATCTACTGCCAGCCCACATTCAATATTTTCTGTTCTCTTTCCTCGTCCTGACAATCAGACTGCCAATATTCAAACACCAAAAGAAACAGCTTGTACCAAAAGTGCATCTATCTCAACGTGCTCTGGTGGTTTAGAACTTCTTTTTGAGTATTTTGAACTTGAGCAACCTCAACAAAGACAGCCTCTGTATGAGAAGTAAGATTCTTAATCTCCTTTACTCTTTCACGAGAATATAGATAGTGGTTTTCAATGTATCTGTCTTCAATTTTTGGGATAGATAGAGCTTGCCATTTCATATGTTCCTTAAATGATTACATTATACTGAATAGTTTTAAAAAGGATCATCAATAAAATTAATGTCACGATAGTCTGTAAGAATTAGGAGGGGAGAGCAAGGGCAGTTGAGGAGATGAGAGGAAATGTTTTCACCTGTTCTTTTTTCTTTTTCTTGCTTTTGTAGGGTAAAATATGTTTTGCCTCTATAGGAAGCTGATTTGTTTGTTGAACATGTACTTATGATTTGATCTTGTCATTTTGATCTTCTTTCAGGATACAAGAACTGGTTAGAGGCAATATACCAGTCCAATCTAGAACTTATGGGGACTCAACAAAACTAGATTCAATAAACATGAGAGATCTTCACCCTAGCTCTTGGTAACTGATACATGTCAATTATATATCACTTGCAAAACAAAATATGGTTTTATATTTGCCTTAAGATCAGTTAACTAGAAGTAAGTATTATCTTCACTGAATTTCAAGTGAAATTTCAAATGGTAACATTTCATACGACCACCTGGTTTTGCAGGTTCTCAGTTGCATGGTATCCTATTTACCGCATACCTGATGGCAACTTTCGCGCATCCTTTTTGACTTACCATTCACTTGGACATTTGGTTCCTAGAAGACCAAGTTCAGATCTGACAACTGTAGATTCTTGCGTAGTATCTCCCACTGTGGGGCTTCAAAGTTACAATGCCCAGGTATGTATTTTGTTGCTTCATATTCTTCCTTGATTGAGATGAAATGAACATTTCAATTGGTCAAGCAAAACTTGTCATGTTGAGTCAATTGCAAATGAGATTTTGATACATTTACAGTTATTCTGTTTGTGTGGGGCTGATTTCAAGATAATTGGAACTTTTATTGGTATATTCAACATGTAAGTCACAGTTTATTGGAGGCGATCTTTGTTGAAGGTGGGGTAAGAAAGAATGTAACATGAATTTTATGGTCACCACTAGTGGTGAAAATATGAACTTTATTGCAGTTTACTAATAGTAAAAGACATGACAAGGGAGAAGTAAGTTAGAGTTATTGGACTTGTTAAATGAAGTTTTTCAAGTTATACATAGTTTGTGTGACCATAAATACATCTAGGGGAAGAAAATAAGGAAGTAAAACGAATTAAACTTTCCCCAAATGTTTTTTGGTGAGTAACTTATCCCATGAGTTTAAATCAACTATTTATTCACTTAAACTTCTATAAAAGCTCTCTCATCGAACATTTTTGAAAGTTAAGATGAATACGTTAATTTTAATATATGAAAGAAATTTGTTTCACTTTGGTTTGTTTTCTTCTATAAATACTTACAAAATAGTTTATCCAAACAGGACTGAAGAAGTTCAAAATATCATCTAATTAAGTTGTTTTAACATGAGTAATTGTGATTGTACTAATACTTCATTATATATGTCATTGATTGCTTTCAATGACTCAAGTAATGTTCATACTTTTTTAGGCTTACTTTACATATAAGCACTTGATGTGTGATATGAACAGGGTGAATGCTGGTTCCAGTTGAATCCTTCCGCACTAACATCAGAAATGGTGGGCTTAGACCCTTATTTTCTTCTGAAAGAACGTTTGAGGACACTTGAGGAAACAGCATCTCTCATGGCAAGAGCTGTGGTGAACAAGGAGGACATAACATGTACAAACAGACACCCTGATTATGAGTTTTTCTTGTCTAGGCGAAGGTATTGATTTGATACCTCAATTTTCACATAAAGGACTATTGAGTAGGCCAGCTAGTAGTTACAACTTACAAGGGATTTTGGCTACATGCATATAGGATCATGTAATTACCTCAAATATTATAGGATCTAAGTGGTGTGATTTGATAATGTTGCATTTGTATTTAGGTCCTAGTTTGAACATAATTATTTGTACATAATAGCTTTGTGCAGAACCATTCTTTGTTTTTTCCCTTGGAATTCTCACCTTTCAATTTTTGCTTCTTGTTAGAACAGAGCAATAAACAATTAAACATGTAGCGCTGATGTGAGAGATTAGCAGTTACTCTGGATTTTTACATATAGCTCAGTTCATGATTCTTATTGTTTTTCATAGCTTCAAGTTACTGAATGCTTCCATATGTAAGTTCCAATATTACTTTTGTTGCCTTCATACTTAATGCCCCATTTGATTCAACTTCTTTTTTCCTTAAAAAAGTGTTTTTTTTTTTAAGAATAAAAGATACTTACATGAGTATTTGTGATTGTACTAATGCTTCACTATATGTGTTTGATTGCTTGCAATAACTCAAGTTACTTTCATTTTTTTTTTATTTTAAATAAAAAATTACTTACTGAAATTTTTAAGTTTTTAGGTAAATTATTTGGGTAAAAGTCCTAATATGGTTTATTTTAAAAAGTAATTACGTTTTTGGCATCAGTTTAAAAACATATTACTTTTAAAGTCATCCAAAAGCTCGACGACTCCACTGTGAGTCAAGGAAGTTGTTTCTGTCGAAATTGGATTATCATGAAATAAACTCTGACTGACTTTTTACATCAGTCATAGAAAAAACTGATATAGAAAAAACTGATATAGAAAGTGATTCACAAAAGTCAAATATTTGTTAAGCCTTACATTTGTTTATAAATTTTTATTAAAATATTTTAAAATGGTAGTTAAAAAGAACAACAGCAAAAAATTAATTAAGGCTGTATTCCTAGTTATTTCTTATTTTGAGTTTTAGTTATTTTGAAAATTTTTATTAATTTTTAATTTATTATTTATTTTTTATCAACATTTTTATTCTTTATTATTAAATTAAAATAATTAAATAGTTAAATGTTGATGTAATTAAAAAGCTATGTGATATATTTAATTTAATATTTAATAATTTAATTTAATATTTAAGATTAAAAATATTAATAAAAATAAATAAAATATTAAAAACTAAAAAGAAAATCTATACGACATATCTTATATGCATTAAAAACTTTTTACATTGGTTGAGTTTGTAATTGAAGTAGAAAGTTTGCAATGGTAGTTTTCTTTTTTTTGATATTATATATTGGTTGCAAAGAATCGATGTAAAAAGTGATTTATGAAAATATCACTCTCTCTAGATTATGTTTGTGTGACCCAATTACAAATAAATACATATGATAACTTCAATTAGACGCAAATCATCCAAGAGTTACACAAATCGTTCCTCACCACACGACTTAAAAAAAACAATTTTAATTAAACCCAAAATTATAAATAATTTTTTAAACAAACCCCCTTATTTATTTCTCTAAGAAAATGCTGAAAATGCACTTTTGTACTTTATTTATAAACAACTCAAAATCGTTTCTCTAGAATTAATTATTTTAGAATCAATAATGTCCAGCTTGCTCTACTACCATAACTTTATATTCCAGATATCTAATAGATGTTACCTAGGTAACAATATATCAATATTTATCTTTGATCTTTCTATTATGATTTTTTAAACTATCATTCCGAGTTAATAATTATTCCATGAGTATAATTGGCACATCAATAAAACTATTTATATTTCCTTTTATGTCTTTTTTATATGAATATTATTTTAAGTCTTAAGCTGCAATTGACTCACTAATTTATTTTTTTCCATTAAATATTAAACATGTATCATTCATAGATAATTATATTATTTGTAAAAACAAATTACTCATATTTTCTTCTAAGTATTCAATTATATTTAACCTATGACCTTGTCATAAAGTCAAATTTCTAATATTTATTTTTCTTTCAATTGAAGTTATTTTTCTAATTTTTTTCTCAGCTGTGAAAAAAAATATTTATTTTTCTCAAATGGTAAATTAATTGTACATAATAAGTGTATCTTTTCTATATTATTGAAAATACTAGTTTTTCGCATAGCTCTATCTTTTTTATTTAAGATAATAATTGTAGTAAAAAAACTAGCATCGTTGCATTAATGATGTACACTTATTATCTAGACACCCAGTTTACTCTTACATTATAAATCTAAATCTTTATTTTTAAAGGAGAGTGTCTTTACGAATTATTTTCACTCTTATTGAGGCATGTTTCTTATCCTAATAATATTTATTGAGCATCTAATTCCTAGTTTTATTCTTTAATAATATTTATTGATTTTAATTTCAAATTTAATCTGCTTTAATAATCAGTCAAAAATAAATAAATTTCCCAACCGCTTCTTCAAACTGCTCTCCCTTAGCTACATTACGTCACTGTTTTTAAATCCCACTTATTTTCCAATTTACCATTTTTATCCTTACTTTTAAGTTAAAATTCAATAAAATTTTAAAATAAATTAACAGTAATTAAAAATGATATTGTACTATAATATAAATTATTCATGTTGAATTTAAAGTATAATTTATGTCTAAAATTATTTACTTGTCATAAATGTTAATTATGACACAATTTGAATATTTTAAAAAATTATTATAAATTTTAGTTATATAAAAATAAACACTTATATTATAGTTAATTAAGGATTTAATCTCTCAAGTTTTTTGGGTTGAAATTTAGCCCTTAATAACTTTCTTAATAATTTTGAGTCCCTACTTAATTATTCATTAATGGTTTTAGTCTCAAAATATTGATTTAAAAGTGTCATCGTGATACTGTTTTATAAGCATGTTAATACTTACTAATTCTAATTTAATATTATAAACTAAAAATATTGAAAATATATATAAAAAAAGCTAAAAGTTGACCAAAGATTTAGGTAATTTTTACTGTGTTGTCCTTAAATGGATAATACTGTGCCGTTCTTAATTATATGTTGATAAGTATATGTAATTTTTTATATTTTAAAAAATTCAAAGATTTTAAATAATAAGTAAAAATGGCAGAACGCGCGGCTAGGTGCAGCCAAATAATTAATGACACTAGGGTCGGTTTGATGGAAAGAAAAGTAATGAAAAAGCAAAAAGTGTAGAAAAATATTATATTTCTAATATTACTCTTTTTATATTAGAAACAAATCATCAATTTGATGTTAATATAATAATTATTATTTCACTTTTTTTTTCTTTTTATTCATCTTTTTTCTTAATCAACATTAACATCTTTTACTTTTTTTTTTTATTTATTTCTTTTATTTTTTTTTTTTTCACACTTTCTTTCATTTTCCTTCTATCATACCAAATAAAGGATTAAATTATTAAAAATTAAAATTAAAAATCCTAAAAGTATGATACGTACATTAGTCCATGTGACGGTGCATATTGTATCACTACTTCGTCCTCTGGTGGTTGAAGAACTATTGCTTTTATATATCTATGCATGTTGTGGGTAGATTTAATGGCTAATTTGTCAAGAATTAAAATGCCATTAAAAATATTAATAATTATTATTATAATATTCTATATTTTATAAAATATTTGAATTTTTTAATTAACTTTTATGTTAAAAACCTTATTTGACATATTAATGGACCAGTATAGAATAAGTTATTTTTTTATAATTTCTAGTGTTTTTAGAAAATGATTCAAAATAACATTTTAAAAGAATATGATACTTAGAATAAGAGTAATTCATTCATTTTAAATAGTGTATTTTGGTGGATTAAATTAAAAAATAAAGGATTTAAATTTATAATAAAATTATATATATATATATATATATATATATTTATATATAATAAAATTCAAAATTAAACATACTATCATCTACTTATTTGTTAATAATGATTGAAAATATGTATATTTTAGAGAAGTTAAACCTTTTAATAAAGTAATAAACCCATATACATGTGATATTAATTTAAGCTAGCACCGTTTAAAATGCATAACGCATAAATATGTGTGGAAAATCTCTAACATACCAAAAACATTAAATATGTAATGAAAAAAAAAAATCATAAAAGATAAAAAAGACATGTAGTATTGAGAATATAACAACAATCATTATTAGAGTACTCATTAATAATCGTTAATAATTAGACAAACCTTCTTAACCTTGTCTCAAAATATACTTAAACTAATTAATATATGATGTTAGCTTTCTGTTAGTATATACTTTGACTAACCATTTTTTTTTTCAATATATACTTCAACTAATTATTGTTGAAACCTTTTCTTAAAATATACTCAAACTAATCAATATCCAAGCTTAAACTAACTTCAGTTTAAACTTTTCTCAAAATATATATATATATATATATAAAGGATGGTTATGAAAATTGGATCGATTTTACCTCATATTTCAGCACCTAAAAATTTAAGTTTGGTGTCTTTCGCGAATTCATTAAACTTTGGGCTGATGTACTACCCGAGACTCATGTTATCACATTACATTATATCACGCCAAACAGTGGGCCAATTAGAGCGAGACACGTAGAGATTTCCCTAACTACATCTTCAAAGAGGTAAAGTTAGGTCCCATCATCTAACTCTACTCGGCCTCCATAGGGAACATCATGACTCCGCCGACATGCAACCCATTCTCTCTCTTTATATATATATATATGTATATATATATATATGTATATTTATAGATGTATATGTATATATGTATATTTATATGTATATATATATATGTTTATGTATATATGTATATGTGTATATGTATATGAATATATATATATATATATATATATATATACACTTAACAACAAGGAAAAAATCTTAACATCTCCTACTATCTCTTTTATATAACACATTGGTCACAAACTAGCTTGATCGTTGGAATGTCTTTGTAGGTACACTTTCCCTGCTACAAGAAGATCGGCCTCCTTGACGAATGACACTTCACAGAGATGACTTAGCTCTCTTGATCATTCCATGTCTCATGGTGACGCAGAAAAACCCCTCGACTATGTTGGACTTGTTTGGGATACAATCAAAGTCCCACACCAGAAGATGCAAAGCTTGAAGGAGAAGAAAAATTTTGTCAGTTAGAAGATTTTGCTGGAAGGGTGGATTGCTCCTAGAGTCAGAAGATTTTGTTACAAGGGAAGATTGCTTCAGAAGTCAGAAAATTCTGCTGCAAGGGAAGATTGTTCCAGAAGTCAGACTATTCTGTTGCAAGGGAGGACTGCTCCAGAAGTCAGAAGATTCTACTGTTTCAAGAGAAGATCGCTCTAGGAGAGTTTTGTTAGTTTTGATGTATAGAAGGGTTATTGTAGAAGTATAAGACTTTGAATTAAGGGGAGATTTGTTGAGTCTTGTGTTAATTCAAAGTCCTACATCGGTGAATATTAGAAAAAGAGAGGAGTAAAGAAATTATATAAGAGAGAATAATATGTTTCCTTTACTTGGACCACATCCTTGAATCTATAATGAATGTTTTAAATTTTAGGTAGTGTGTGTCAAACACTTGCAATGGTTTGTAGTTTTTCCGTCCAAAACTTGTAAGTGGTGAGGGTTTGTAGTTTTTCGTCTAAAACTATATGTGACGAGGGTTTGTGATTTTTTTTTCCGTTAAAAAATCACACTGTGGCGAAGGTTTTTAATTTTTTCGTTCAAAAATTACAAGTAGTGAATTTTATCCCAGTAAGATAGTTGACTAGGTCTTGAGACACCGAACCACGTTAATATTTTTGTGTACTTTTCTTTTCTTTCTCTCTTACACTATCTTTTTAAGCATACTAAATTCCTAACATAACTTTGACCTGAGTAAAATAGAAAATATGATACTTCAAGTAAGAGTAATTCATTTATTTTAGATAGTGCATTTTCGTGGATTAGATTAAAAAATAAAGGATTTAAATTTATAATAAATTACATATATGTATATATATAATAAAATCTAAAATTAAACATAATATCATCTATTTATTTATTAATAATGATTGAAAATAAGCGTATTTTAGAGAAGTTTGTTAAATCTTGTAATAAACCCATATACATATGACATTAATTTAAACTAGCATCATCTATGCTTTTGATTGCTTTGTAATGGATGAAAATTTTATGTATAGTAACCGTTATTTTGATAGTTAGGTGCAAATAGAATATATACATGTGGATGAAGTCATCTCCGTACTTGTGGTACACTAATATGGTACTTTAATCAAATTTGTCTGGCTGAAAAAATTCTAAAATAATTATAAAAATATTCTTTGGGAAACATTTTTATACCTCAAAATTAGTAAAAGTTTGGTTTTATTTTCTCTTAAATTTTCGTTCTATTTTTTATCTCTATAATATAAAAATCCATCACTTTCATCGTATAGATAGCATTTTATAATTATTAAAAGTTGTTATCTAGATGGAGACAAATGATCATGTATTTTCTATTAAAGAGGATCAACAATTTTAAAGTGATTAAAATAAAACTTTGAATATTTTAAAGGGGTAAAAAACATTTTACACTTATATTTTTAGTGTAAAACATCTACAAATTTGTTAATCAATTTGTTTAAAAAAAACATATCTTTTACTCATAAAATGAATAGGAGAAGAAGATTTACAAATATACTCAACCACTCCTACTTTTATATTTATATAAATACACCAATTAACAATAATTTATCTACCAAAAATAATTATTAGAAATAAACTCATTTTAGTTTTTTAATTAATTATCTATAAGTTTGTTAAATAATTTGCTTAAAAATAATAAGAAATAATACCACAGTTGTAAGAAAAAATTTTAGTAAAATGCTCAATATATATCTAGTGTTTATTGAATGTTAATTATCTATATATTTATTAATAAATGTGCTTAAAAATATGAATTTTTTTAAAGAATAATATAGAATCCTATTTGGTTTAAAAGGAAAAAAAAATTATAATAAAATATTTCAAAAATAATAAAAAAAAATAGAGTTAAACAAATCTATAAGCTAAAAGTAGACATTTTTTTTAAAAGTACTATGATGAAATAAGAAAAATATTGGGTAATTAACTCCAATACAAAGCTAATTACATGCAAAATGTTAAAAAAAAAAAAAAGAAAAAATATGTATAAAAATTTTTCGAGTTAACGGGGATTAACTCGTATTAATAGTTATCTATTGAAATAAAATTTAAAAGTTTATAGAAAATTTTATTTAAAATTTAAAAAGCAAGATTTTTAAGCATGTACTGGCGAAACTTTCAATGATATTTTAAAATCACAAACCGTTATTCTAACCAATGCATGTACCAATCAATAACTATAGTTCATTTACGACATATGACATATGGCTAAATAATGAAATAATATGCACCGTTTAATTGACCAATGCATTGTAACGAAATGTCACAAACAAATTCATTATATGCACCGTTTAATTGACCAATGCATTGTAACCGAATGCCACAACCAAATTCATTATATGCACCGTTTAATTGACCAATGCATTGTAACCGAACGCCACAAACAAATTCATTATATGCACCGATTAATTCACCAATGCATTGTACTGAAATGACTCAGTGACACCCTAGATGATTCAGTTCATTATGGCGTCTCGTGATTTTACCTTGGCTTGTTTAATATTAATTGTGAGTCTGATTCTGGTACTTCATCCAGCTTGTTTTTCACCCATATATATTCATTGCATATACTGTATTTGACAGCTGTAAATTATTGCCATCTCGTCTCATTGTACAATGCCGTTCCATGATTCTAGTTTAACTTTTCTTGTCAATTGATGATGGTTGTGGTTAAAGCTGTTAAACATGAAAGTTTAAATTCATGAAAATCACATCAACTCAATTTATAAAGTCAACTCATGAACACGTAGGAATGTACTTTGTATTTAAAATATTAATTTAATATGTATAAATAACATATAAAATTAATTTTAATAATATAATAACATAAATAATAAACTAAAAATTCCATAATATTTAAATAACTAATTTGTACTAATGTAATAACTTTTCAAAACATTAATAATGGTAAAACAATTTTAATAAAGAGTTGACGTTTAAGAAATATTTGATATTACAACATGCTGAGAGCTTGTTGATTCAGTAATGATATAACAAATTCAAGTATATTGATATAAATATGCACTAAATAATGTTTTTAGTTTATTTTTTTTAGTAAATAACAGAAGAAAAATGTTTGAGTACTCAATGAGCTAACTAACTAGCAAAAATATATCACCAAAGCTTCCAGACCCGCTCTCACTCTCTAACTCTCATTGCCAAAATCTCTCACAACGGTCTCATGTTGCAGTTCTTTGACACTAAGGCACTCATGTTCTTGGTTAATGTGGGAGTGTTATTGTTGGTGCTGCTGCCACTGTTGCCGCGGCTGCCACCACTGCCCATAGTGCTGATCGTTTTACCAGTTGGCTTAATAGCTGCGGTTATGGTGCTCGCGTTACTGCTAGTGAAGTTACTCAGGCTTGGATATATCATCGTTTAGTAGTAGCGTATGATGATTGTTGCAGAGATTTGTGAATGTGCCATGTAATAGCTGCTTCCTCCTTGTTGGATAGAGATTTACATGATTACATGTATGTTTTAGTGCTTGTTTAGTAGAAAGTAACTTTTATCTTGTCTAATTATTATGTAATGTAGTTTGTTTTATGTTCAAGGCTGGGTGAAATATTATATGTACTAAAGAAAAATTAAGAAGAAGAATTCGAGCAATTTTTGTTAACTAATTTTTCTAGTTCTCTTTAGGATTAGTATTGGATATATTTGAATGATTAAGCTATTTTTCTTTAACATACTTTTATAAGATAAAAATTAAGATGATTTGTAGGAAGATGAAAAGGAAGAAGGTTACGTTGCTGAATTACACATTTAGAAGAAAATTTATAAAAAGGATCATAACTATATACTCTTTTCTTACATGGAGAGAGGTTGAACAGAATAAAGTGAATCCTTCTAGTTCTAATCGTTGGAAGAGAGTGATCTTACCCGGAAAGAAGGTAAAAATAATAAGGTGAATACTTATAGTTTTAATAGTTGGAAGAGAGTGATGGGGAAAGGACATCATGTGGAGATTGACATTTGTGCATAGTTAGCCTCCTGATTGCCGGAGGATAGTGTACCTGCAAAAATAAATTATTTATAAATATATGGGTGACAAAAGCTTTAAATGGTGGTATTTAATCATAAAATGTACAGCCTCCTAAACATTTATCTAATATTATAGTCAAATATAATAGTTATGATAAAAATAAATGTAGGTACGAACAATTTCGTTTATTTATTGAACATTTTTGCTGAAATTTCTATTTTTGAATTTGCCTTACAAAAATATCTTCACACGCGTGATACAATTTTATTCAAACAATATTATATGTACAATCAACGTATTCGTTTCTTTTTTACTTTTTAAATAATAAAAAAGATATCTTTTGTTGTTCTTACGTGAGAATCTTCTTTTCATTGAGGTCTTTGTTATAACGTGTGATTGTGACACAGTTGTGATTGTAATAGTAGTATAATTACCGTGATCATTGAGAAAAAAAAAAATACTCATGCGAATAGAGAAAGAAAAAACTAACTGTGTTTGATTTAAAAGTTTCTTATTTTGATTTAAAAGTTTCTTATTTTGATTTTCATGTAAATGTTAAAATTTGTTTGGTTAATATTTTGAAAATGTTTTTATAAAATTATCATTACTTTATTTTTATAATTTTTAAAAAATATTTTAAAAAAATAAAAATAAAAGACAATTTCTTAAACTAGACATTTATCTTTGTCACGTGATTGATGAAAATTTATGGAGGGCGACATGTTCAAGGCCATTGCAATTTGATACATAATTTTCTTGGTTTATTAAATAATTTTTACATGATAGTGTGAAAGTAAATAGACTTATATATTGCAAAAAGCATTTATCAAATTTTCATATTTACGACAGACCTTTATAAAAATACGATAATTATATTTTTAACGGCGATTCCTAAAATAATTATCATTAAAAATATATATGACGGCGTTTGTTTATATAACCGACCTTAAATATATTTTTAATGACAATTATTTTAAGAACTGCTGTTAAAAATGTAATTTTAATTACATTTTTAATGATAATTAAAATAACTGACGTTAAAAATATATATGTTGACGGTTATTTTAGGAATTATCGTTAAAAATGTAATTACATTTTTTCGTTGGTATCCTTTCATTTATTCTTTTATTTTACTCTCTTCCTCTTTTTCTCTTTATTTTCATTTCACACTTCATCTTTTTTTTCTTCTCTCTTGTGTGAAAACTCTAACTACTCTTCGTCGTCCTCTTCTTGCCATCGTCGTCACTTTTCTTGTTGTCGTCCATTTCATTGAGCCGCCGGTAATTGCCATTATATCTGATCATCGTCTTAAGTGGTTAAAAGGAGTGAGAAAAGGTAGAATCTAATATTGAGAAGAAACTGTAATATTATCTCTATTGTATATTGATCATTTCCTAGCTAGATGGAGTGTAAGATTCTTCTTTTATTGGTTATATTTTTGGTGTGAATTGCCGTTGATATAAAAATTTTCATTTCATTTCCATTTACTTATTTCATTTTCTTTTTCATTAACAATAATTTACAGGATGAAATACTCATTTTCTTGACTGTTTAGTTCAAAGATTTATTAATCTTTTTTATCCGTTTAGTTCAAGTGACTAATAACCACCATTAAAAATCTTTTTATAACGGGTCAATAACCGTTGTAAAAAGTATATTACTTTTTACGTCTTTTATATACCACGGCGTACCTATACCGGACGAGAAAAAAATATTTTAACCGTCGAAAAAACTTTTTTACACTAGTATATAATTGCTAGTTAGAGGTGATTAGAGACAATGTTACATGCAATATTTTTAAATAGGCTATTGTACCCTAACCTCAAAATATATATATATATATATATATATATATATATATATATATATATATTTATTCATCTAATTATTTGAACATAAATTCTATAGTTAAACGTATAATTTTTTAATCAATGAGAATAGAAAGGAATATTACAGATTATATTTTGTCTTTAAATTGTTTAAAATAACATTTATAGAATATTATCTAAATTATTTTAAAAATTAAAACATGATACGTTTTTAAATTTGATGTGCTGAAATGGATAAAATATTTTAGATTAATTAAACTCAAATATTTTAAATTACTTATTAATGTGACATATTAATTATCCTCTCTTATATCTAATTGTATATTAGTTTTTTCATTTGCTTATTTTTTTAATTAATTTGATTCAAAAGTATTTATGAAAATATTCAATCTTATATAAAATAAGTTAGAAATATATTATATAAAATATAATTAAAATGATAACCTAACGTATAATCAAACACATATAATCAAACACATGTATATCGTTAGCATGTTATATACTAAAATAAACATTTTTAAAATTTTATTTAGAAAGTGTTTGAATATAGTCAAGTTTATTTAGTTCACTAGTATAAAAATAACAAACAACGTCTCGCTCTAAAATATAATTAAAATAACAACCTAAGTATAATAAAAACATGTATAACGTTAGCTTGTTATATAGTCAAATAAACATATATTTAAAATTTTATTTAGGAAGTGTTTGATTATAGTAAGGTTTATTTAGTTCACTAATGTAAAAATAATAAATAACATCAATTGATAAATTTAATCTTATAGATTTATTTAGTAAATTATATGTTCACAATTTTAATAAAAATTGGATATAGTCTCTGCTGTAATTTGGATATTTCTAAAAAAAATAAACATACTTAAATTTACCAAGTACAACTGATAATCACATGATCAGTGTATTCCACAATATGATAAAAAAAAATCTTAAAAAATTATAATAACACAAATTTTCTTCTCAAAATCTTCTACTCAAACTTCCTAAATAATGATCCAAACACAATGTATATAGTGATATTCATTCTTTCCTACTCATAATTTTCCAACACAACAATGCACGAACAAGAACCCCTTTTCAAACGGAAATCGAGCAGCTGACGACTAGGGAACGAAAATTGAAGTTCAAGGCAGAGAGTTGGAAAAGATGGTGAGAGTAGAACGAGAGAGATGGAGAGTAGAAGAGAATGCAAGGAGGGAAAGAGAAAACGAAAGACAAAAATCGCGAGAAAATGGCAAAATGAGAACGAAAGACACCTCGCAGTACTTAAGTAGTATTTATAACGATGCTTCATAAAAGAACCGACGTGAAAGATATTTTCAATGGTGATTGAGTTAATACCCGTTATAAATGCTACGACGACGCCAGTTAAAAACGTGTTGTTAAACATAATATTTGCACTAGTGTGATTTTTGAAAATAACGCTCTCTCAGTTATTGTTGCGTGAACCAATTACGAATGAAGTCGTCTGTATTTGAATGACTCCAGTGTAGTCGTTTATACCTGTGATGACTTCAATAAGACGCAAAATGTCATCCTAAGCGATTGCACGAGGATTTCTCCTATTGAAATTATCCAAGACTTACACAACTCTGATTCTGTGAAGTCGTTCGTCAGTCCATGACTTCAACAAAACAATTCCATTTTAGTAATTAATTTCTAATTAAACCCAAAATTGTAAATAATTTTTTAAACAAATCTATAAAAAGGATCATAACTATATACTCTGTTCTTATATGGAGGGAGGATGAACATAATAAGGTGAATTTTTCTAGTTCTAATCGTTGGAAGAGAGTGATCTTACGCAGGAGGAGGATGAACATAACAAGGTGAATTTTTCTAGTTCTAATAGTTGGAAGAGAGTGATGGGGAAAGGACATCACGAGGAGATTGTCATTCGTGCATAGTTAGCCTCCTGAGAGCAGGGGAGAGTGTACCTGCAAAAGCACTCCAATAATTAAGTTAATATGTGACTAATGTGTTGACATATAAGAAATGTTGAGAGTAGATTGAGATTAGGGTTCATTCTGTTTTACTCCTTGCGTTGGATTCCAATATATAAGCAGATGGTGGAGTTGCATATAAGGAAAGACATAATGCTTATTTCCAAGACCAAGCAATCCTGAACGATGGGGCGTGACCCTGAGACTTTGAGGGCGCAGACGGTGGAGGTATGAGCTCTTTCACGTGTCCAGTTCAGATAGGATGGGTGTTTGACATGAAATGACCGAATGTGACTCCTCATATCTCGAGTAGTACATTTAATGATATAAATTTCATTTAATTATAAATTATTATATATTAAAATTTTATTAATTTTCATAAATATCTTTTGTTGTGAGAATCTTCTTTTCACTGAGGTCTTTGTTGACAGTGACTATTATAACGTGTGATTGTGACACAGTAGTGATTGTAATAGTAGTATAATTACCGTGATCATTTAGAAAAAAAAAATACCCATGCGAATATAGAAAGAAATAACTAACTGTGTTTGATTTAAATGTTTCTTATTTTGATTTTAATGTAAATGTTAAAATTTGTTTGGTTGATATTTTGAAAATGTTTTTATAAAATTATCATTACTTTATTTTTACAATTTTATAAAAATATTTTCACAAAAATAAAAATAAAAATCAGTTTCTTAAACTAGACATTTACCTTCAACATGTGATTAATGAAAATTTACGGAAGACAACATGGTCAAGACCATTACAGTTTGAAACATAATTTTCTTGGTTTATTAAATAATTTTTACATGATAGTGTGGAAGTAAATATATTATAATAGTGGAAAAGCATTTATCACGTAATATCCTTTATAAAACTACGTTTCTAATAGCGATTCTTAAAATAATCATAGTTAAAAATATATATGACGACGTATGTTTGTATAACTGATGTTAAATATGTTTTTAACGACGATTATTTTAAAAACCGTCGTTAAAAAAGTAATTTTAATTAATTTTTAATAATGGTTCTTAAAATAATCGATGTTAAAAACATATATGTTTATGTTTATTTTCGTCAATATCTTTTTACTTATCCTTTTATTTTACTCTCTTCCTCTCTTTCCCTTTATTTTCATTTCACATTTCATCTTTCTTTTCTTCTCACTTGTGCGAAAACCCTAACTGCTCTATGTTGTCCTCTTCTTGCCCTCGTCGTCACCTTACCACGCCTTACCGTCGGTGGACATCACCTTACCGTGGTCGTCTTCTCTTGAGCTTTCGTTTACGGTATCTGAAGTCCCAAAACAAAGAAAACTTTCTTCTCTTCACACTGTCAGCTGCTCCGTTTGCTTGAGTCGCTGCTAACCGCCATTGTATCTGGCCATCATCTTGAGTGGTCAAAAGGAGTGAGAAAAGGTAGAATTTGATATTGAGAAGAAATTGTAATATCATATCTATTGTATATTGGTCATTTTTTAGCTAGATGAGGTGCAAGGTTCTTCTTTTACTGGTTATTTTTGTGGTGTGAATTGTTGTTGATATAAAAATTTTCATTTCACTTCCATTTACTAATTTCATTTTCTTTTTTATTAACAATAATTTACTGGATGAAATACTCATTTTCTTGACTGTTTAGTTTAAATGTTTATTAATTTTTTTATCCGTTTAATTCAACTGACGAGAAAAGTAATATATATATATATATATATTAAATATATGATGACGGTTCTTAGCTAATAACTTCCGTTAAAAATGGAATTTATGTTAACGGTTATTAGTTAATACACACCGTTAAAAATCTTTTTACGACGGGTCAATAATCACCGTGAAAAATATACTACTTTTTACATCTTATATATACCACGACGGATCTATACCCGACAAGAAAAACTTTTAACTGCCGTAAAAATCCTTTTCTACATTAATGTATAGTTGCAAGTTGGGGTGATTGGAGACGATGTTACATGCAATATTTTTAAATAGGCATTTGTACCTAACCTTAATATATATATATATATATATATATATATATATATATATATATATAATAATGAATTCTAGCTATCATGTCATTCTGTTTATTCATCTAATTATCTGAACATAGATTCTATAGTTAACCGTATAATTTTTTACTCAATGAGGATAGAAAGGAATATTACAGGATTGTATTTTGTCTTTAAATTGTCTTAAATAACATTTACAGAATATTATCTAAATTATTTTAATAAACAAAACATGATACGTTTATAAATTTGATGTCTTGAAATAAGATAAAATATTTTAGATTAATTAAATTCAAATATTTTAAATTACTTATTAATGTGACATATTAATTTTCCTCTCTTATATTTAATTGAATATTAGCTTTTTTATTTTCTTATTTTTTTAATTAATTTGATTCAAAATTATTTATGGAAATATTCAATCTTATATAAAATAAGTTAAAAATATACTAAAATATATATAAAATATAATTAAATTGATAACCTAACGTATAATCAAACACATGTATACCGTTAGCATGTTATATACTCAAATAAACATATTTTTAAAATTTTATTTAGAAAGTGTTTGAATATAGTCAAGTTTATTTAGTTCATGTTAAGTCAAGATGACTTAGCATCTTAATTTTGATAATTACATAACAGTCTGTTGTGCCAATAGATGGAAGAAAGAGCAGACTGAAGAATGATCAGACTGAAGAGGCATCAGACTGATGGGCAGACTGAAGTGCATTAGATGCAAACAGAGCAGACTGAAGAGACATCAGTTGGAAACTGAAGAAGTATCAGATGCAAACAGAAGAATGATCAGATGAATCATTAATGAGCATAGTCAAGATGCACCCTCAAGCACAGATGCACAAGATGAAGTGTTCAAGTCATCAAGCCTCGAAGCAACTACATCAGACGAAGAACCTTCATTGTTCAAGACAGAGAGTTCATCTCAACTTCAAGTCAAGTGCTCAAGAAGGAAGACTTTGAAGACCGAAGTTGAAGATGAAGGAAGGAGACAGACGAATGAATTCAATACATCTATTTGTTCATTCGGTTACCTCGTTTAATGAAGTTCAGACGAAGTAACTCGCGCCCCAATTCAAATCTAGTCGTTACTTGTAAAAGCTTCTAAAGATAGAATAGAGATCTGTGCAAAACCCCTGCAACACGAAAAGCAACCATGCTTTTTGTTGATGTCTCTGATCAAGTCAGAAAAAGTCTGTGCAAACATTATTTATTTTGATTGATCTCTGTCACACGTTTGAAGACCCCAAGACAAAGGACTGACGTTCAAATCTTCAATCTAACGGATACTTCATAGAGCTCTCTATAAAAGGACTTCATTACTTCAAGAGAAGGCTGGCGAACTGCACAACAAAGAAATTATATTCAAGCTTCAAGTACTCAAGCAAAGTTCACTTATCCTGAACTTAGAATAGATCCCATTGTAAAATCCCTCTTTGCACAGAGGATAATCTTTCTTTAGAACATTTTTCAAAATCCACTATTGTGGTGCTCTTAGCCTGAGGAGACTGTGTTTCAAATAATACCTTTGTATTAGCCTGAGGAAGCTGCGTTCCAAAGAATACATTGTTTAACCTATGAAGGTTGTGTTCAAAGAATACTTTGTTTAGCCTGCAGAGGCTGGGTTCAAAGAATACTAGTTTAACCTGAGAATGTTGTGTTTAAATAATATCTGTAATTAGCCAGGAGTGGTTAGGTTCAAAGAATACTCTTAGTGGAACCTTAGTGTGTTGCTGGGGAACTGGATATAGTCTTGATTAGACGAACCAGTATAAAAATACTATTGTCTTCTTTATTGATTTATCTGTTAACTAGCAGGGGATAATAACTTGAACAGTCTGATAATAAAATCAATCTTAAGAAGAAAACAATCTTGCGTCTGATCAAGCTTTGAAAACAACAGACGCAAACGCATCGTCTTAAAGAAATAATTTTTTAAATAGTCTACACAAATCAACCCCCTTCTTGTGTATTTTTAGCTTTTACAGTTCACTAGTATAAAAATAACAAACAACGTCTCGCTCTAAAATATAATTAAAATAATAACCTAATGTATAATCAAACACATGTATAACGTTAGCATGTTATATACTCAAATAAACATATTTTTAAAATTTTATTTAGAAAGTGTTTGAATATAGTCAAGTTTATTTAGTTCACTAGTGTAAAAATAATAAATAACATCTCCACATTCAGAACTAGTTAAAAAAAAAACTTAATCCGTTATTAAAATAATTGACGTTAAAAACATATATCACATCAACTCTGTTTATACCAGCTTGAGTATTTTAAAAATTAATGTAAAAAATGTTGTTAAGTCAGGCGTGCCCTCTCCCTCTCTCACTTCTTCCAACCTCACTTTCCCTCCTTTCCCTCCCTCACTTCTTCCAACCTCACTTCCCTCCTCTCCCTCCCTCACTTCTTCCAACCTCACTTTCCCTGCACTTGAACCTCACTTCTCCATTGCACGGTCGTCATTGCTCTTCCATTTCTCTCTGTTATTCTCATTGGCCATCTCCCATTTTCTCTCTATCATTCGCTCCATCTCCCATTTTTCTCTATCATTCAATCCAACTCCAAGGGTTGTGCCACTGTCACTCATCTCGTCATTGGTTCCCTCTGTCGCACCAATGTCGTTGAACACTCAAATCTCCGTCGTGCTTGTTCCCTCGTCCTTACTCAAACATTATTGTTTTGTTTCTCTCTGTTGAGGATTTCTCAATTAGATAATTTAAATTCTATTATATGTAGGTAATTTAATTTAATATTGATTATATTTAGATTATAATTAGATGAAAAATAACTTTGGCAATTGAGTGTGTTTTTTTTTTGAAATATCTAAATTAAGGTGGAGACTTTGTCCAATTTTCATTAAAAATGTGAATATAAAATCAATTAAATAAATTTATGAGATTAAGTTTTTCAATTGGTGTTGTTTGGATAGATGAGAAATGATGTTAGAAAAATGTATTATGGATATTCCTTTCTAATATCTCTGTTTTCATTTAACTTTTCTAATCCTGGGAGAGTTCTTCTTCTCGATTAAGATTTTCTCCCTCTTACTGTAGAAATACATTTAGTCAGTCTCTAAAGGTTAGTTTATGGTCATAATTGTATTTTCTTCTTCATTGGTGACATTACCTTCTTGTTAGAGATTATTATGTTGTTTATATATATATATATATATATATATATATATATATATATATATATATATATGGGGATGATGTTAGATTTTTATTGTGTTATGTTAGTTGAATAATTAAAATAGATTGGAATTTTGTTACGGAATATATTAATCATATAATTTTGGATTGTACTTGATTGAACTGAGTGTATATATTTTTTTATGGAAGTATCCAAATTATACGGGACACTATGCTAAATTTTCGTTAAAATTGTTAAGTTAGAGTATTTCATTATTCTATTAATGCTAGTTTCGGATTGTTGTCATTGTCATCTAAATTGGTTTATTAAATTTATAATGTGGCAGGAGTTCATAAATTATGGATCGAAGTTGGACCAATAAAAGTCAAATTAGTAAAGAGTATAGTAATGGAGTTGAGGAATTTCGAAGAGTTTTTCAATTACATGTGAATTCAGTGAATGATAAATATTTTTGTCCATGTGTTCGTTGATTAAATAAGATCAAACAACACACCAATGACATAGTGAGCACCTTACCATGTATGAGATTTATACAACTTACATATTATGGACATCGCATGGAGAAATATTGAACAATCCACCAACTCAGTCATAGTTCGATGATGAAGACGATGTTGGATTTGATGATCGATTGGATAAAATGGTTTGTCACCTCCAAGAAGATTCTCAAAGGCCACATGTAAATGAGTCTTTCAAGAGTAATTCCGAACATTCATTATCTCCAAGATGCACCAATTTTACTTGATTGTCAACAGTCTTAAGATTGTTGAATGTCAAGGAGAGAAATGGATGGACAAATAAAAACTTCATTGAATTATAAAAGTTGTTGAAGGAGATGCTTCCAGAAGGAAACACATTGCATTCTTGTAATTATGACGCAAAAAGGATTTTGTGTCCAATGGTTATGGAGTACAAGAAGATACATGTTTTCCCTAATGATTGCATATTATTTAGAAATGAGTATACAACCTTAAATGTGTGTCATAAATGTTGGGTTTCATAGTACAAAAAGAAAAATGATAAGAGTAATAATGAAGAAGACTCTAAATACGGACCCCCTTACTAACGTGTCATGTACTCACCAATCATTCCAAGGTTGAAGCGATTGTTTGCCAATACAGGGGATGCTAAGAACTTGGCATGACATGGAGATGGTAGAAAATATGATGAACAACTTTGTCATGTTGCTGGTTCTTCATAGTGGAAGAAAATTGATGAGTTGCATCTAGATTTTGCATGTGAGCCAAGGAACCTGAGATTTTGGTTTGCTGCAGATGGAATGAATCCTTATGGGAACATGAGTACTAATCACAGTTCATGGCCAATAATGCTAATTATTTATAATCTCCCTCCTTGGTTATGTATGAAGAGAAAATATGTAATGTGGTCTCAGTTGATATCAGGCCAAAACAGTCAGGGAATGACATAGATGTGTATTTTGCACCCTTGATTGGTGATTTGAAGTTTTTGTGGGAGATTGGCGTTGATGTGTTTGATGCTCACAAACAAAACATTTATGCTACGTGAATGTTGTTTTGTACAATTAATGACTTTCTTGTGTATGGTAACTTGAGTGGATAAAGTGTGAAGGGACATTATGCATGCCCAACATGTGATGAAAACACAAGTTTTACACAACTTAAACATGAGTAAAAAACAATTTACACTAGACATCAGAAGTTTCTCCCTCACAGTCATCCATATCGTAAATTTAAGGCTACATTCAATGGTTGTGAAGAACATGAGCTTGCATCTAGTCCATAAACAGGTGAACAACTTTATGACCGACTGAAGAACATTAACAATGTATTTGGGAAGAAGTAAAAGAAAATCACTGCAAACAATCTATGGAAGAAGCGATCAGTGTTTTTTTATCTTCCTTATTGGTTAAAATTAGATGTTAGACATTGTATAGATGTGATGCATGTGAAGATAAAGGTTTGTAACAATGTTGTTAGCTTTATGAAGAACATGAGCTTGCATTTAGTCTACAAACAAGTAAACAACTTTATGACCGACTGAAGAACATTAACAATGTATTTGGGAAGAAGTAAAAGAAAATCACTGCAAAACAATCTATGGAAGAAGTGATAAATGTTTTTTAATCTTCCTTATTAGTCAAAATTAGATGTTAGACACTATATAGATGTGATGCATGTGGAGAAAAATGTTTGTGACAATGTTGATACCTCAGAGATGGCAGAGCAGAACAATTAGAACATTTATTGTTTTCACAATGGAAGTCAGAGCATATCAGGGATTTTCTGACCTGTTCAGATTAAACATTGAAAAATACCTTTTACTTTCGTGTTAGAGAGGCTTGAGTAAGAAAAAGCTTTCTATCTTTAGAAGCTTTTGAGTAACGACACTATTTTGACTTGGTACGAATAACTCTGTAACTTGAAATGACTTCCTTTAAGCTCATAGACGGTAGAGATAAAAGACTTAAACTTATCTTCTTTTGATAACATCGTCTGTTCTTTATTTCTTCAACTTGAACTTGAGTCTATTTTTCATTATTTTCACTTGTGCTATCGTCTAAGATTCATTGTTTCACCTTAAGCTTTCATCTATTCTTCATTGTTTCTTCCGAAATCTTCGTTTTAGCTCATCTTCTGATAGAGTACGTATGTACTTGTAATCTTCTTATCTTGTGATTTGTTTTATTATTTTATTCTAAGGCTTGCACGTCTGTACTTGAGATGATTCTTCTGAATGTCTTCATCTTAGTCTGTTTCATTAACTCTTCATCTGATCTATTGTTCCGTCTATACTGTGATCATCAAAATACTTAGAGAAATAATGATCTTAACTTAACAATGGTTGGTAGAATTATGCGAGTTCAGTTTGACATACGAGAGTTGAAAACCAATAAAGGCTCAATTCTTGGCCGACTTCCTGTTTGAGCTCCCTAAACTTGGAAATAAGAACAAGTGGTGGACTCTTAGCATTGATGGATCCTCCAACAAAAGGGGAAGCAAAGCACGGATCATCCTCGAGGGACCAGACCGTATTATCCTTGAACAAGCTATCCATTTTGAGTTCTCGAAGTCCAATAATCTGGCGAGTATGAAGACTTAGTCATTGGGTTCCATCTAGTGAACGAAATGGGAGTCAGACATCTTTGATGCCTCATGCCTCAATCATTCCCAATTAGTGACCAGGAAAACAAGAGACAAGTACGAAAGTACTACCACATCACTAAAGCCTTGGCTGACTATTTTGAGAAGTTTGTAATGGCGTATGTACCAAGGACATCCAATGAGAGGGTCGACGTATTATTAAAGCTTGCTAGCATGAAGAAGGCCAAACATCACTGTACCCTTATCCAAGAGACATTGAACACACCAAGCTACGACCTTGAAGACGCCTTTCACGTCGGGGACGAGGATGCCACTTGAATGACCCCGATCTTCAATTATCTGAAAAATAACACCCTTACTGACGATGAGAAGGAAGCCAAGAGAATACGACAATAAAATTTCTTCTACACAGTACATAATGGCGTGTTGTTTTGTCAAGGACTTTCATCTCCCCTACTCAAATGCTTAACACCTGACTAGGCCCAATATGTAATAGAAGATTCGCATAGAGGAATCTATGGAGTACACTCTGAAACTTGCTACAAGACTACTTTTTGAGCTCCCTTATGCTCCCTCTTATATCATTACTTGCATTCGTTCATCTCTTTCCCTCTTCTTTTGTGTAATACCTAAAAAATACTATTATTGACTTGAATGTCGGAATGTCCTTATAGATATACCCACCTTCTTGTTTCACGACGACACCAGTAGATCAAGAATATCACATGTCTGAACTCTCCTTAAAGCCTTCTAATAACTCAGCCAGACCTCCCACAATCACACCTAAAGCTCACTCTCCATAAGAACAATTTGTCAATGAAAGTTGGGGGCATGGCCGAACTCTTATCCTAATTCATTTACATACATATTCGATAAGAAAAATAAAAAGCCATAAATTCTAGCTATCATGTCCTATTTATTCATCTAATTATCTAAAGATAATTAAAGACAATAGTTAACTGTCCACATGTAATTTTTTAACAGAAAAATTATCAACTCTCTTTATATATAATTTTTTGAATGAAAAAATTATAAACCCTCCTCATAGTGTTTGACACACTACCTAAAATCTAATACATCTGTTATATATATGGAAGGATGTGGTGCAAGTGAAAAAACATATTACTTTATCTCTTTACTCTTCTCTCTCTTTTTAATGCTCAGCGATGTAGGACTCTGAATTAACACGAGATAAAACAAACTTCTCCTTAATTCAAAGTCCTACACTTATACAACGATCCTTCTTTCCATCAGAATCTTCTGATTAAAAGATATGTAAAATATAAAATTATCAATTTATTATGTTAAAAAAAAGTCATATAATAATATAAAACAAAATAGTATTTAAATATTTATAAATATGCGATTGAATTTAATTTGATTTGGTTTTATATCTCATATCATATATTAAATCATACAATTGAATAAATTGAATGTAATTTGATTTGATTTTTAATTATTTTAGTTACTTTTAAGTTTTTATTCAATTTAATTTTAATTTCAACGTCCTACCGTAATAGTTGACTGGACTGATCCTTTTTATCCCATGTGACCGATGTGAAGAAAATAAATTTTAAAAATTGAAATTTTGAATTCAAATATATATATATATATATATATATATTAAAATTAGATAAATTGATGAATTATATTGTTGGCATGTCCTTCATTTTCTTTTAGTTAAAACCCTGTTCTTTGTTCTATAATAAAATATGGGAAATATGTTTTTATTCAACTAAAGTTTAAAAAGTTTAATTGGAGTCACAATAAAATTTTGTCTTTTGTTAATGCCTCTAACTTGGTATTATATCTTGTCCTTCAAGTGTCTTAAATAATATTTTATAATAGTTATAGAATATTATCTAAATTATTTTAACAAATAAAAGATGATAAATTTTCAAACTCGATGGACTGAAATAAGATAAAATATATTAAATTAAATAAACTGAAACATTTTAATTATTTATTAATATAATATATTAATTATCATTTCATATATATAATTAAATATTAATTAATTTTTATCCTTTTATTTTTTTAATCATTTATTCAAAAGTATTAATAAAAATATTCGATCTTATATAAAAAAGTTAAAAATTAACTAATATATATATATATATATATATATATATAATATAATATAACTAAAAATAATAACATATGTATAGTAAAAATACAGTTAGCATGTTGTATATTCAATTAACCATATTTTAGAAAATTTGTTAAGGAAGTGTTTGAATATATTTAAGTTTATTTAGTTTTGCATTCTTTATGTAATATTTTTAATTGGTCCATCTGAATTAGGAATTGAATATTTCGCTTTGTAAGATAAGCATATTTCAATACTTACATTAGTCCATGTGAGGTGCATATTGCATTATTACTTCGATCTGTGATGGTTGAAGAACTATTGCTTTTATCTATGCATATTGTGACTAGATTTAATGGCTCATTTGTCAAGAATTAAAATGCCATTAAAAATATCATAGATATAATAACTCTAAAAACATATTAATAAATATTATTATAAATAGTCTATATTTATATAATATTTTAATATTTTAATTAACTTTTATGTTAAAAACCTTATTTGACATATTAATAGACCAGTTTTGAATAAGTAAATTTTTATAATTTCTAGTGTTTTTAAAAAAAGTGATTCAAAATAATATTTTAAAAAAACTCTTATCTACTTAATTTTGTGAATTAATTAACTTATTGTATTAAAATAGTTTATCAAGTATTGTTCATAAAATAAAAATTAGAAGTTAGTAGAGAAATTTATTTAAGATTTACTTAATAAATAACTAAACAAGATTTGTAAGCAGTTATTGTACCGACAGCATTTTCAATAATCCTTTAAAACCACAATGAATGAACCGTCTATTCTAACCAATGCATGTACCGATCAACAAATATAGTTCATCAACGACAACATGTGAATGAAATAATATGAACCGTTTAATTGACCAATGCGTTGTACTGAAATGACTAAGTGACACTGCAGATGATTCAGTTCATTATGGCGTCTTGAGATGTTACCTTGGCTTGTTTAATATTAATTGTGAGTCTGATTCTAGTCCTCCATCCAACTTGTTTTTCACCCATATACATTCATTGTCCCGTTGATTAAGAGTTACAGAGATAGAGCTTGGAATCTAATGTTTCTCTACACATTTAGATAGGTCAACTTTTGTGTTCACAAGTTGGCCAACATAGATTCTTCTCATGATATAAAATTCTTGTCAAAGTCAACACAGTTCTAAACATAATAAATCTCTTCTTAATTCAAAGCTGTACTTCTATCATTCTTCTCCACTTTAAAACTTTGCATTGTTCTTCTGATTGAGACTAGGGTCATCACAACAAATAAGAGAAAGGTAGCTGCATTAGAAACTTAAAAGAATTAGAAAGAACAAAGTTGCAATAACCATTTACTTTTGAATTAGACTATTTACTTTTGCACATTCTAAATGTCTGCAGGCAGTTATAATAACTTTATATACTGGTTATCTGATAGAAAATTTCAATTTTTATTTGAAATAAAAAATGATTGTAATAGTTTATTTTAAATTTAGAGTGGATTGAGAAATTATTAACTCGATTGGGGTATTAAATCAAAATTTTATGTGAGGGTATAATTTATGGATAATTAGATATAACATAAATTTAACTTTTGAATTAAAACATGTCAAGTGAAATTTTTTATGTTTATTATAAAATGTCAATTATACAAATACGGATACAGGATTGTTAACAAGATGGTTTGATTCGATTTTATTGTAAAATTTATCTGAATCAAGCATGAAAATTAAGTGTGATGCAATCTAATTTCACTGTGAAATTCACAACAAATTAGACCAAATTAATCTTTTATAATTTAATTTAGTTCAGTTTATGTGGTTTTAAATTTTTTTAAATAGATATTAAAAAATAAAAAGTATATTGAATTATTATTAAAAAATTAAATTATATAAGTTATATTACTATCAAATAAAATTTATTTATAATTATATGATTGAAAAATAAAAAATCTATAAATAATTATTATCATTGATTAAAAAATATGTAAATTATAAAATTATTAATTTATTATGTTTAAAAAATATAAGTAATATAATAAAATAAAACAAAATAATATTTAAATATTTACAAATATGCGATTGAATTTAATTTGATTTAGTTTTGATAGCTCATGTCACATATTAAATTATGCAAGTGAATTACATAAAATTTAATTTGATTTTCAATTATTTTAGTTTTTTTAAGTTTTTATTCAATTTAATTTGAATTTCAATGTCCTACCGTAATAGTTGACTGGACTGACCCTTTTTATCCCATTGTGACCAATCGTCATGAAAATAAATTATAAAAATCAAAATTTTGTATTCAAATATATATATATATATATATATATATATATATATATATATATATATCATGCAAAATAGGGGAATAAATACAGGGTACGTGACTAAAACAGTAAAACTAAACACTATTATCTTATAACCAACTCTTCTACAATCAAATGCCGTGCTACTATTCAAATATATATATATGAATTGTTGAATGTATTTGAACTAGACAAATTGATGAATTATATTGCTGGCATGTCCTTCATTTTCTTTTAGTTAAAATCCTGTTCTTCTTTGTTCTATAATAAAAAAGGGGAAATATGTTTTTATTCTACTAAAATTTGAAAAGTTCTATTTGAGTCACAATAAAATTTTGTCTTTTGTTAGTACCTCTAACTTGGCATTATATTTTGTCCTTAAAGTGTCTTAAATAATATTTTATAATAATTATAGAATATTATCTGAATTATTTTAACAAATAAAGATAATAAATTTTTAAATTTGATGGGATGAAATAAGATAAAATATATTAAATTAACTAAACTCAAACATTTTATATTATTTATTAATATGACATATTAATTATCATTTTATTTATCCAATTAATTTTAATTAATTTTATTCTCTTATTTTTAATCAATTTAAATCAAAAATATTTATTAGAATATTCAGTCTTATATAAAATAAGATAAAATGAACTAAAATATATGAAAAAAATATAATTAAAAATAATAACAATTGTATAGTCAAAATACAGTTAGCATGTTGTATATTCAATTAAACATATTTTTGAAACTTTGTTAAGAAAGTTTTGAATATATTTAAGTTTATTTAGTTTTGCATTCTTTATGTAATATTTTTGGTCCATCTGAATTATAAATTGAATATTTCTCTTTGTAAGATGAGCATATTTAAATACGTACATTAGTCCATTTGGTCGTGCATCTTGTATCATTACTTCGTCATGTGGTGGTTGAGGAACTGTTGCTTTTATCTATCCATGTTGTGACTAGATTTAATGGCTAATTTGTCAAGAATTAAAGTGCCATTAAAAATATCACAGAGACATTAAAAAATAAAGATTTAAATATATAATAAAATTATATATATATATATAATAAAATTATATATATATATATATATATATATATATAAAATTTAAAATGAAACATAATATCATCTAATTATTTATTAATAATGATTGAAAATATGTGTATTTTAGAGAAGTTAAATCTTTTAATAAACCCATGCATATACATATGACATTAATTTAAGCTAGCATCATATGTTTTTGATTGCTTGTAATGGATAAAAATTTTATGTAAGGAACCGTTATTTTGATAGTTAGGTGCAAATAGAATATAAACGTATGGATGATCTGTACTTGTGGTACGCTAATATTGTACTCTAATTAAATTTGTCTGGTTGAAAACTTCTAAAATAGTTATTAAAAATATTCTTTCCGAAATAATTTTTTATACCTCAAAATTAGTAAACGTTTGGTTTTATTTTCTCTTAAATTTTTGTTATATTTTTTATCTCTATAATTTAAAAATCCATCACTTTCATCACATAGATAGCATTTTATAATTATTATAAGTTTTTATCTAAATCAGGACAGAGACAAATGGTCATGTATTTTCTAATTAAAGAGATTAAAAATGGATCAACAATTTTAAAGTGATTAAAAAAATTTTGAAAATTTTAAAGGGGTCAAAAACATTTACCCTTAATTTTAAGTGTCAAAAATCTACAAATTTGTTAATTAATTTGCGTAAAAAAAACATATATTTTACTCTTAAAATGAGTAGGATAAGAAGATTTAGAAATATACTCAACCACTTCTACTTTATATATATATATATATATACAGAAAAATAATAATTATAAATAAACTCATTTTAGTTTGTTAATTAATTATCTATAAGTTTGTTAATTAATTTGCTTAAAAATAATAAGAAGTAAAACCATATATGTAAGAAAAAAAGTTAGTAAAATGCTCTTTTTCTCTCTCTCTATATATATATATATATTAACAATCATTAATTTACAAAAATAATTATTACATGTAGTGTTTATTGAATGTTAATTATCTAAATATTTATTAATAAGTATGCTTAAAAATATGAAATTTAATAAAAAAAATTAATATAGAATCCTATTTGGTTTAAAAGGAAAATAGAAAATTATAATAAAATATTTCAAAAATAAAAAAGAAATAGAGTTAAACAAATCTATCAGCTAAAAGTAAATTTTTTTAACACACGAATATGAAATAAAAGTTAGAAGTTAATAGAAAAATTTATTTAAAATTTGCTTAATAAATAAGCAAACAAGATTTTTAACAGTTACTGCACCGGCGGCATTTTCAATAATCTTTTAAAACCACAATGAATGAACCGTCTATTCTAACCAATGCATGTACCAATCAACAAATATAGTTCATGGACGACATATGGCTAAATAATGAAATAATATGCACCGTTTAATTGACCAATACATTGTACCGAAATGACTCAGTGACACAGCAGATGATTCAGTTCATTATGGCGTCTCGTGATTTTACCTTGGCTTGTTTAATTAATATTAATTGTGAGTCTGATTCTGGTCCTCCATCCAGCTTGTTTTTCACCCATGTACATTCATTGTCCCGATGATTAAGAATTACAGAGCTAGAGCTTGAAATCTAATGTTTCTCTACACATTTAGATAGGTCAACTTTTGTGTTCACAAGTTGGCCAACATAGATTCTTCTCATGATATGAAATTCTTGCCAAAGTCAACACAGTTCCAAGATTGAACATAAATTCGTGGGTTGCAAACAACATTGTACTGTATATCACGCTGTAAATTATTACCATCTACAATGTTATTCCATGATTCTATTTTAACTTTTCTTGTCATATGATGGTTGTGAATAAAGTTGTTAAACGTGAATTTGATTTATAAAGTCAAATCTAACATGTAGTAATTTATTTTGTATTTAAAATATTAATTTAATATTTATAACAAAATATATAAAATCAAATTTTAATAATATAATAAAATATAATAATAAATTATAAATTCCATAATATTTAAATAACTAATTTTTAGTAATGTATCCCTACTGGATAATAACCTGTCAAAGTATTAATAATGGTAAAACAATTTTAATAAAGAGTTAACGTTCAAGAAATATTTGATATTATAACATGCTGAGAGCTTTTTATTCAGTAATGATATAACAAATTCAAGTATATTGATATAAAAATGCAGTAAATAACTCAAAACATATATGTTTTAGGTTTTTTTTTTTTTTTTTTTTTTTTGAATTTGCTTACTCTAGATTTAGTAATAAAATAAGAATCTACTAAAATTGCTCAGAGTTTACTTACTAGTTCCGAAGAAAGAAAAATGTTTGACAGGTAACTTTAATACACAATTAATTAATTAAATCATTTATAATATATATATATATATATTTATTAATTTTTTTTACATATTTTTTTATTAATTTTTTTTTACATATTTTTATATTTTATATTTTTTACAATTTACAAGGTAATTGACTTGATATTTCTACTAACAGAATGCACTGCACTGAAAAAGAGTTTATACCCATCAACTCACGGATGGTAAATGAATTCATGAACTTGAAGAGTTAACTTCTAGAGTTTGAAAATTACGGGGTGGTAATACTGGTGTCGCACCACTAATATTACTACAACCTCCATCAATGGTCCTCCACTTCTTGCCTGTTGATTTAATGGTGGGACTTGTTTGGATGGCGTGCTTGCTGACACCGCTTGCCACATTGTGATGGGTCCACACATTTCAGTGCGTGTCATGCTATAAATTCTCGCCATTCTCATCAAAGCTTCCAAACCTGCTCTCACTCTCTAACTCTCATTGCCAAAATCTTTCACAACGGTCTCATGTTGCAGTTCTTTGAAACTAGGGCACTCATATTCTTGGTTAATGTCGCAGTATTGTTGTTGGTGCTGCTGCCACTGTTTCCGGGGCCGGCACCACTGCCCATAGTGCTAATCGTTTTCCCAGCTGGCTTAATAATTGTGCTTATGGTGCTCGCGTTACTGCTAGCGAAGTTACCCAGGCTTTGATATATCATCGGTTAGGAGTAGTGTGTGATGCTTGTTGTAGAGGTTTGTGAACGCGTCATGTAATAGCGATTAAATCTATGTTTAACTGTTTAAGTGCTTGTTGGGTAGAGATTTACGTGATTACATGTATGTTTAAGTGCTTGTTTAGTAGGAAGTAACTTTTATCTTGTCTAACTATTATGTAATGTAGTTTGTTTTATGTTGAAGGCTGGGTGAAATATTATATGTACTAAAGAAAAAGTTAGAAGAATTCGAGATTTTCCAGCAATTTTTGTTAACTAATTTTTCTAGTTCTCTTTATGATAAGTATTGTATATTTAAATCTATTTTTCTTTAACATAGTTTTATGAGATAAAAATTAAGGTGATTTGTATGAAGATGAAAAGGAAGAAGGTTACGTTACTGAATTACTCATTTAGAAGAAAATCTATAAAAAGGATCGTAACTTTAACTACACACTCTCATCTTTCTTGAAGAAAGGGCGAATATAAGAAGTAGAATCCTTCTAATTCTACTTGTACAGAGAGACTGATAGGAGAAGGCGTCATGAACAAAATGTTATTCGTGTATAGTCAATCTCCAAAGAGTAAAAAAAATTGTATCTATAAAGACACTTTAATAATAAAGTTAGTGTGACCAAGGTGTTAATATATAAAAAATGTTAAGAGTAGATACGAAATTAGGGCTTAATCGGTTTTATTCCCAACATTAGAATGTCAATATATAGGTAGATGGTAGAGTTGCACATGGAAAAGCCATAATGTTTATTTATAAGGTTGAGTAGTCCTGAACGATGAAGCGTGACTTTGAGACTATAAGGGTGTATATTATGGAAGTATGTGCTCCTCCACATGTCCAATTCGGATAAGGTAGGTATTCGACATGAAATGACCAGATATAACTACTCATGTGTCTCGAACAATACATACTCAAATACAAATTTAATGATATAAATCTCATTTAGTTATAAATTATTATATATTAAAATTTTATTATTTTTCATAAAGTTTAAATATTAATAATGGTACGTGATTAAATAACTGATAAATAATTATTAAACTCTATTTTTCTTCTAATTTTACTGATTTTTGTTATATAAAAATTATGTTATATTTCAAGTTTGAGTTTTTATTTTAATATTCAATCTGATTTAGAGCACGTGTTAATATAAAAATAAATGATTTATAAATATATGGGTGACAAAAACTTTAAATGGTGGTATCATAAAATGTACAACCTTATAAACATTTATCTAATATTATAGTCAAATATAATAGCTATGATAAAAATAAATGTAGGTACGAACAATTTCATTTATTTATTTAACATATGGCTGAAATTTCTATTTTTGAATTTGCCTTTGCCTCCAAGACTAAAATATCTTCACACGCGTGATACAATTTTATTCAGACAATTTTATTTGTACAATTAACGTATTCGTTTTTTTTTTCTTTTTAAGTAATAAAAAAAATATCTTCTGTTGTTCTTACGTGAGAATCTTCTTTTCATTGGAGTCTTTATTGATGGTGACTATTATAACGTGTGATTGTGACTCAGTAATAATGTCAGTGATTGTAATAACAGTATAATTAAAATAATTGAGAAACAAAAATGACTCATGCGAATAGGGAAAGAAAAAAAACTACTTTAGTATTTAATTCGTGTTTGATTTGAGTGTTTATTTTGATTTTCGCTTAAAATAAAAAATAAACATGAAAAATTGTTTGATTGATATTTTAGAAATGGTTCGATAAAAATATTTTTAAAATTAGATAAAAATAAAGAAATATCATGAATTTATTTTCATAATTTTTAAAAACTATTTTTACTAAAATAAAAAAAAATAATTAAGATGATTCAGTTCATCATGGCCACTTGGGATGCTACCTTAGCTTGTTCAATATTATTTTGTGAGTCTGATTCAAAATGTCCCTCCATTGAGCTTGTTTTCCACCCATACACATTCATTGTTGCTCAGATTAAGAACTATAAAGATGCAAATGTTTTATTGTCCGGTAAAATTAGTTTTGTGCTGGGTTACATCGAATTTACTTCAAAATAAAAGCATCTAATATAAATCATTTTTGTTCAAAATTCATTTTAATCAAAATTGATTTTATAAATTTTTAACCTATCATTCATTTGTGGGTGTTGCGAAACAAAATGAACAATTAAAAAAAATATATTTTTCACATCAGTTGTAAACTGATGTAAACACTAACTTTTTTTACAAAAATTCTAAACCACTTTACACATTTATATTTAATTTAGGTTGTATTTAATTTATTTAGGTCAGTTTTATAATCAAATCTATAATGTATCTTGTGAGCAAAATCCATGCTTAAAATGCAATAGTTACAAACAATTTCAGTTCAAAGCTGACTCAAGTCAGAATCATCTCTGTCGCAATTATTAATAGGATCAAATTCTCCTATAGGTGGAAACCTTGATATGGCTTGGAAATGAAACTAACAACTTGGAACATTAGTAATAAGATCACAGTCTTTTTAAGTATTAATTTTGTATATTTTTGTGCTTTTTATAACTTATACATGACATGATATTCGCAGTGGTGGTCATCCAGCCAGGGCTATCTGGCTATGTGACACTATTTTTGATTGACTACTTAATTATAACTTAGGGGCTTCAACTCCAAACACACTATGACTGTTCCTTCTCAAGTAGTTTTGAACAAAAACAATCAAATGAAAAACTCTGAACCTTCCAAAATCTACTTATGTTCTTGCAGCTAGGATGTGACAATATGCCATTTTGAAACATTTTTACAATCCAACTTCATGAAACAGCTGCAGTGTAGCAACACTTCTCCATTTAGCATCACAATCATTTTCGAAATGCAGCATCAGTTGATCAAGAAGTTTGCACCAGCATAACTAAGTTTCTCGCCTTCTGTTAGTAATGAAAGAATCACAATTTTTCCACAATAACCAATCTTTGCTACAAACAAGGCTCAACAAAAACTCTTAAGTTGTGACGAGACTCCGCCCAGGTGTTTTCTTGAGTCTCTCTTCTTTCATTGTTTTCCTCAATCTCAAAACTTCCTGCCACTGTCCAGCCTCTGCATACATATTAGACAAAGCAACATGAACACCATGATTATGCGGTTCCAGAGCAAGAATTTCCTTCACCACTCTTTCAGCAACCTCATTATTCCCACTATTCCTGCAAGCAAGCAACAAAGCTCCCCAAATAACCACGTCAGCCTTCCATGGCATTCCTTTAACCAGCTCCTCCGCCTCCAGCAACCTCCCCCCTCTCCCAAGAAGATCAACCATGCACCCATAATGCTCAATCTTCGGCTCAATTCCATACACCAACTTCATCAAACGAAATACATCAAGACCAACATCAATCAATCCACCATGACAACAAGCAGATAAAACTCCAACAAATGTGACATCATTGGGGACAACAACCCGCTCCCTCTTCATTCTCTCAAACAAACCAAGAGCATCATTCACATGTCCATGAACGCCTAACCCATTAATCATAGCATTCCAAGTAACAACATTCCTCTCCGGCATTTCATCAAACACCCTCCGTGCCATTGCAATTGCCCCATTCTTTGCATACATATAAACCAAGGCCGTCCAAAGAATAACTCGTTCACCCACTCCAGTCCCTTTAACCTTCATAAACTCATGAATCCTTTCCCCAAGCTCAAGACAACCGGACCGGGCACATGCGGACAACACAGAAGCCAGAGTAGCCCCACCAGGCTCAAATCCCTCCCCAACCATTTCATCAAAAAGCTTTAAAGCCTCGTTAGAGCAGAAATTCTGAGAATACCCACAAATCATAGTGGTCCAAAGCCTCGAGCTTTTTTCAGGCATTTCATCAAACACTACGCGGGCATGAACAAGATCCCCAGAAACAGAATAACAACGAACCAAAGCATTAACCACGTGGGAATCACATTCCAATCCGAACTTGATGACGTGGACATGGACCTGTTTGGAGGTTTGCAATGAGCGGAATTGGGAACATGCTTTGAGGAGGAAGGGGAAGGTGTGTTTGCCAGGGAGGACACAGTTTTTGCGCATGGCGACGTAGAGAGAGAGCGCGTGGGACGCGTGTTGTTGGGCGCGTATGAGGGTGTTCCACATGAACGCATTTGGGCGAGGAGTGGAGCGGAAGATTCTGGAAGCGTAAGAGATGTCGGCGGAGTGGGAGAGGGCACAGGCGGAGAAGAGGCGGCTGACGGCAAAGGGGTCGGTGGCAGCGACGGCGGAGACGATCATGTGGGCGTGGAGCTGTTTGAGATGGTCGAGGGTCGTGCATTTGTCGGCAAGGTGTGCTAGAGTTGTTAGGATTCTCAGCTGTGTGAAGAGGTGCAGTTTTGGCGCCAACATTTGAAGGACAATAACAATTGCGTATATTATATTTATATTATGTTTTTTTTTTTTCCTTCTACTATATGTGTGTTTGAATATCTAAATAAATTTTGTTTTGGATATAACCAAATTATATATTACTTGAATACTGATTTTATTAAAAAAAATTTAAGCAGTGATTTATATTAAAATAAATAAATAGTTCAAACTGTTTTATAATAAAATGAATATGAGAAAGATTAGTAGCAGACACACGTTTAAATTTTCCATGATGCAAAAAGTATTTATGCTAATAATTAGGTAGTCAGTTAAATGCAAATAATCAAGAACGAGAGAATAGATGATTTTTCAGAGCATAAAATAGTGAGTCTTAGTATTTTAAATTTTTCTCCATTTTCTGAATTTTGTACTCAACTCTCGTGTGAATTGGAATTGAATGGAATATGACTTTTGAATTTTGTACTCAACTGTGTGAGTTCAATAAACAGAAAAATATAAATTTTTCTTTGTAAGGCCACCTCACGCGAGCATATAGTCAAGTCGTGTGAGTTAAGTAGGCTGAGAGCATTTAATGAGTCACTACAGAGGCAACTTGCGCGAATTTACCATACAGAGAGCAATTTTGAGAAATTTTTGCATGAACTTGCGCCAATAAGCTCGCGTGAGTTGCTCTCTGTATGTTTTTAACTTAGAAAAATTTAAGGTTTTATGATATGTACTTTATGAGTGCTCTTTTCTTGTACGTTGCATAGATGTTAGGACTACCTATGGACACTAAAGAAAAAGTTAGAGATTTTGGGTTGTCTCTCGAATAACACTTTACTTTAAAGTTCCTAAGTTGGACTGAGCTTGGTTCAAGTTGGACTACATAGTGGAATGGAGATCTTGAGCTTAATAGGGTCTCCATCATCAAGTGGATTTAAGTATTGTCCAATGTTAATGGCTTTCTCTAAGTTTGGAGTTGCTCTTATGTTTGGCTGCACTTGAAATTCAAAGTCATCCTTCATAGAATTTACAGATTTAATAGAGGAAGGATCCATACCTTTGCTGTCACAGTTGTGCAAACCTATTTTTGAATCATAATCTCGCAATACCTTTGCCAAATTTTCAGAATTTGCATGAGTAGTATCTAGCTTTAGATTGTGGTTCACTTTGGATGAGGGAGCAAGGTGAGTAGGCAGTTCCCTCACATCAAGAATTGGTAAACCTACAATATTAGCATTAGAATGAAATTTAAATGCAGGTTTATGATTCTTATCTTGGATTTCTGATGCAGTTTTAATGTGGTCTAAGGAGTTAACCACTTTGCAAGTGTTATGGTTCGTTGGTTGCTTGATTTCTTCAAAGACATTGAAGACTACATGCTGCCCTAGGACTCTCAATGTTAATTCTCCTTTAGCTACATCAATGAGGGCTCCTAAAGTTGCTAGGAATGGTCTTCCCAAGATCAATGGTACTTCCTGGTCTTTCTCCATATCAAGGACTATAAAATTTGTCGGTATATACAACTTATCAACTTTTACTAAAACATCTTCTAGTATGCCTCTTGGGAATGCTAGTGATCGGTCGGCTAGCTGTAGTGACACCTTTGTTGGCTTCAATTCTCCCACCCCCAACTTTTGAAAGATGGATAAGGGCATGAGGTTGATGCTTGCACCAAGATCCAACAATGATTTTAGGAAGAATTTCTTCCCTATATGGCATGGAATAGTGAAACTGGCTAGATCTTTCTTCTTTGGTGGTAGTTTATTAGTCCGTATGGCATTGCACTCCTCATTCGAGACTACCACTTTAGACAATTTTCTTTTCTTGGTGCATAGTTCCTGCATGAATATTTTGAGTAAGCTGACATTTATTATAGTGCTTCCAAGAGGGATATATTTATTTCCAACTTTTTGAAGACCTCTAGAAACTTGGCATATTGCTTTTCTTGTGCGTCTTGCTTGCCCTTTTCAAGCTTGTTTGGATATGGAATAGGGGGCACATATGCAGCTGGGGTGTCACTAGCTGCTTCCTCTTAATTGACTTTGCCTTTGTCCCCACGCTTTTGGGGATGATGTAGTTTTCATCTTTCTCAATGACTTCTTCTTCCTATTTTTCCTCTTGGGTTGATTCTAGAATTTTTGTGGAGGGTTCAGGGATCTTTATCCCACTTCTCAAAGTTATTGCTTTGACTTGATCACAAGGGTTAGGAGTGGTACTCCTTGGAAGTATTCCTTGGTTGCAGTTTGAGAGCTGTTGGGAAAGTTAGCCTACTTGATGCTTTACATTGTAGATGTCAGCTTCTTGGTTTCTCATTAGAGCATCAATCTGAATGAACTTGTTTCTCACCTCTTCCATGAATATTTGGTCATATTTGGATAGGGATTTTTTTGCATTAGCCATAGTTCTTTGGCTTCCAACAAGTTGCTTCACCAAGATGTTCATGTACAAATGGTTTCTCCAAAGTGCGTCAGTCTCCTTGGCTTTGTTCCTGGATTCTTCCATGAAGACTTTGTGAGAATCGGAAAGAGCCTTTTGTGTCTCAGCCATAGTCTTTTGGTTTGCAACAAGATGCTTCACAAAAATGTCTAGGTATGATTTTTGCTCTTAAGGTGGTTGGTATGAAGTCATTTGGGAGTTAGAGTTGTCCTTCATTGAGAAACCAGGATGGTTCCTATAGTCGGAGTTCCCAAAGTTGTTGTTTTAGTTGTACCTATGTTGTTATTGCTTTACAAAATTAGCAGTTTCATTAGCATTAATGCAAACACAAGTTAGATGATTACCTCCACATGTAGGACAAATTTCTAGATAGGATTGAGGTGGAGGTGTAGTAGTTGTAGGTGTTGATTGACGGCTAGGGCTCTCAACTTAGCTAGGACAGCTGTATCAGTGGTTACTACATGTACTCCTCTTTTGGCTGGTGCTTTTTGATAACTCACGAAAGTGAGCTATTTTTATACCCTTTTCGTATCATAAAATGTCTTTTTTATACTTTTAAGCCACCCAAAATAACTCTAATCCTCTTAATTCATAATAATTCGTGTTAGAGCTTGTTGATGGTGTTTTAAGTGTTTTAGGGTGAAAAATAGCCAAAAACAGGTGAAAAATGTGTTCATGAATGCATCTCTTGCGAGTTCTTACACAACTCGCGCGAATTGGAGCTTAAGTGAAGAAGTAATGCTCTTTGGAACCTCATCTTGCGCTCATCTCTCCACATATTGCGCGAGAACCATTTCTTCAAGGACAAGTTAACTTTCTGGAACCTCATCTCGCGCTCAACTTCACCATCTCGTACGAGTTAGTGTAACTTAGAGGATAAGTTAACTCTTTGGCACTTCATCTCGCGCTAACCTCGCGTTCAACTTCACCATCTTGCGCGAGGTAATATTACTTAGAGGGCAAGTTAACTCTCTGCAGGTGCATCTCGCATCCATCTCGCACTCAGACACTACATCTCGCGCGAGTTGACTTAACTTGTACAACATGTTTGCTCTCTAGAACATGAACTAGCGCGAGTTGCTTAATATCTCGCGCGAGTTGGACTCGCAGCAGGCCCAATTCCATGGCTATAAATATGATTTGTTCACAAGAAGCATGAGAGTTTAGAGAATTTTAGACCTAATTTCAGTCTCTCGACGACAAGACTTAGACGACAGTCGTACTCTGGCTATAAGATCTCAATTCATAGACGATAACGAAATTCAACCACAAGCGAAAAGAGAAGAAGAAGCTAGAGTACATCTTTACCTATGTATTCTCTTTCAATTTATTGTGTTGTTTTCTATTCCATCATGAACTAACTCCCTCATTGATTGAGAGAACGATGTAACCCTAATTTGTTTTAATGCAATTCTCGATGTTATTCAGTATATGATTGGTCGTTTATTTCTTCTATGCTTAATGCTATTTGTTAACTGGCCATTAATAAATTGATCGTAACCCTAGGAGAGCTTTGAGAAAAGAAACCTAGGCGATCTTAGAGAATCAACCATTATTACGCTAGAGTCATAAAGATAGGAGTAGGTACTAGTGTGGACAGCACCTAAGTTTTCCCCTAGATTCATAGAACTAATTCCCTAATTAACTTGGTATTAACTTAAAAGATTAATTAATCCGGTTAACCTAGGCGGCATGGGTGATCCTAAGAGGGACGGTCACGAGGGTAGGAATCCGATCCAACCAAGAATATAATTTGAATAACTGAGAGAAGAATGTTAGAATAATTAGTGGTGAAATCAGGAACCCAATTACCTTCTTGATCATAATTCATTCTCGCATTTTACATAATTTCCATAATTACTTTCTCATTAAACTTTCAATCATCTAATCACACCGTAACAATCTTAAATAAAATAAATTTAAATTTCTTATCCTCGTAGGATCGACAACCCTATTCTAAATACTTGTTACTTGACAGTTGTGGTATACTTGCCATAGCTAGCAAGCAGTGCTCTCACCGTTTGCGCTCATCACTTCTCTAGTGTTAGGGTACGAGGAACGGGTCATCAGTTAAAATAGTTCAACACATGCTTATGGTGTTTTGAGTTCTGCTAGGTTTCCTCGATCTGCTAGGTCAATATTTTTTTGTTCTTCAATTGTTAGCCCCTGGAGAAATAATTGTACCAAAATGTGGACCTCTACGTCATGTGTTGGACATCTTGTTTGGAGAACTTTGAATATGTGTCAGGCTTGTGCAAAATTTTCATCATCCTCCATCTTGAAGGTTTACAAGGCACAAATTTAGTTATTTCTTTTGGTTTCATTCACAAACCAGCGCAAGAAGTGGGTTTCTAACTCATCTCAGCTAGTGAATTTGTTTGTTGGTTGTGAATTCAACTAGGTTTTGGCATCTCCATGTAATGTGTATGGAAAGTACCTTAACCTGGATATTTTTGGGTCCGTTGTACCAACGACATGGTTGCATTCAAAGGAAAAGTTCCTCAAATGCTCGGTTGCATCTTCATGAGAAAAGCCATGGAATTGGCAATTCTGGCTGAAGTAATTCATCAAGTGGGTGTGTTTACCATGATCAATACCAGATGGTAGGACTATTGGTGAGCCTAGCTTAAGATTATTCTTGTAATATTGTGCAAGGGTCATGGGCTATGTGGTTCGTTCAGGTCTAGGATCCATGTTGAGGTTGTTCAAGATGTTTGAAGTTTTTGGTGTTTCGGTGCTGGCTCTAGCTTCTCTGGTTGCTCTAGAGAGTGTGTGAGCTATTCTCTCGATCTTAGGATCAAGGCCAAACTTGAGCTCTCTGTGTTTTTGTAGATGCCTGCAAAACAGATTTCCCGGGTTAAGTGAAAATAAAATCAAAATAATATAATTAAATTTAAAAATTTAATTTGTCTTATCCACAACAACAGCGCCAAAAACTTGATGTGCGGAACAATGTGGAATTTATACCTCCTGCACCCAGCTGTTATGGCAAGTATACCACAGTCGTCAAGTAATAAGTATTTGAAGAACAAGGTTGTCGATCCCACGAGGATAAACAATTAAATTTATTAATTCAATTATATTATTGTGGTGTGAGGGTTTGAGAGAATGCTATTTGTGGTTTAAATTAAAAGGAAATTTAATAATTAAGAAATTGATTGGGATCCCGATTTCACCATTAATTACCTTAATACTTTCCTCTTTGTTATTCAACTTATAATCTTTGATTGGATCAGATTCCTACCCCCATAACCATCCCTCTCAGGATCACCTACGCCACCTAAATTAACCTGATTAATTAATCTCTTAAATTAAACTAAGTTAATTAGGTTTTTAGTTATGTGAATCTAGTGATAACTGTTAGGTTTTGTCCACACTACCGTCTACTCCTATCTCTAGGGCTCTAGCTCAATAATGGTTATTTCTCCAGTACCGCCTAAGTTTCTTTTCTCAAAGTTCCACTAGGTTTACTATCAATTCATTAATGGCCAATTAACAAATAACATTAAGCATAGAAGAAATAAACGGCTAATCATATACTGAATAACATCGAGAATTATCTTAGGAATAATTAGGGTTACATCATTTTTCGAATCAAAAGGGGAGTTAGTTCATGCAAATAGGGTAAACAACACAAGAATAATATGAAAGAGAATACATAGGTAATCGAATTCTAAGGAAGCTGAATAATCCTTGTGTCTCCTTCACTTAGGCTTGGGGTTGAACTCTGAATGTCGCTTGAACCGAGTGTGATCGAAGAGCCATCTAGGATTTCTACAATCGTCCAAAGATCTACAGTGATCAAAAGATAATTTGCTAATAGTCACATGTGAATATATAGCCTTTTTTCCTTGGACTTGGGATTCACGAACCCTACTCGCGCGAGATTATTAGTAAGTCATGCGAGTTGAGGTTACAAAGAGCAAACTTCGGCTAGAAGCAATGTCAACTCGCGTGATCGCAGTAGTAAGTCACGCTAGTTGAATTGACAAAGACGAATGGTCCCCTAAAGCTCTAAGTCGCGTGAGTTAAGTCCCAACTCGCGCGAGGTGTAATCCTCTGCATGTTTTCTCTTGTTTTTGTCTATTTTTAACCCCTGAATTACTTAAACAAATCATCAACAAGTTCTAACATAAAGTGTTATAAATTAGAGTCATTAGTAGTTGTTTTAGCTTACTTAAGATTGTTTAATAGTCAAATATTTAGTTAAAAGGCGTATGCCGATAACTTACTTTTGTGAGTTATCACCTAGTAAGCTTATATAAAATACAAAAACACAAGAAAGGGGTTGAATTGTGTTAATTAATAAAATTCTTTCAGACAATGCTTTTTGCGTCTGTGGTTTTGAAACTCAAGACAAACACAAATTTTCTTCTGTTATAAATATTGATTTTAACGGACTCTTAGTTAAATTATTTATTCCCTGTTAGTCAATAAACAAACAGATAAGATAATAATATATTAATACTGGTTCGTCTATGAAGACTACGTCCAGTTACTTAGCTTGCTAAGTTTTCACTAACAAGTATTATTTGAACCCAACCACTTCTGGCTAATTACAGATATTCTTTGGACCCAACCTTATCAAGCTAAACAAGGTATTCTTTGGACCCAACCTTCACGGGCTAAACAAGGTATTCTTTGGACATAGCCTCCACATGCTAAACAAGGTATTCTTTCAACACTTAGCCTCCTCAGGCTAAAAAATGTATTCTTTGGGCATTAGCCTAAGGCTAAGCAACAATTGGACTTTTTGAGAATCCAATCTTCATCTAAATTATGTCCACTTTTATGGATTGGATTTGGAATCTATATTCAATTTTTTTTATTAAACAATTTGGATTTCTTAAAATTGGTTTTAAAACCAATTTAAAACCTATTTATAATTTAAAACTAGTTTTAAACATTTAAATTGACAAATAATTTTTAAAATCAGTTTATTATATAAATTAAATAAAACAATAATAATTATTTGAAAAATAATATTAATTTAATAATAGTAAATATATTTTTCTCTTTAAAAATATTATTTTTAAAAAAACTGATATGTGAATTGTTTATTTTACCCTCTTATCATTTCTCTTATGAAGTGATATACATCACTAAGCGGTTAAAATCCAGGTTCTATCCGGTGTCCATTTGTTTAGGTTGTGGATCTCCAAATCCAAAGAAAATAAATATTTACATTTTGAAAAAGAAAAACTTGATCCATTAAACTAAATTCGTATTAAACCAAATCAGTACAGTAGACAAGTTCAAACAATTGGATTTTTTTCCCCACCCTTACCCCAGCCTCCTCAGGTTAAACAAGTATTCTTTCAACACTTAGTTTCCTCAGGCTACAACACCACAACAGTGAAGATAATCCTTTACGCAGAGAGGTGTATTACAATATAAAGTTCAGAGCTAATGAACTAAGTTCAGAACTTGTGAGCGAAATTGGATATGATAGCTTTTTAGCGTATTTCGCCAACTTCAAATCATTGAAATGAAGTCCTTATATAGGTAGCTTCTTGAAGTATCCATTGGACTGAAGAATTTGAATGTTGTCCTTTTTCTTGGGTACGTCAGCATCTGGCAGAGTTAGCAATCAGAATATTTAATGCTTCAGCAGTAGATGTCATCTCGAGATCAGACTTTGACTTTTGCTCAGAGATTTCACCGAAAAGTGCAGTTTACTTTTTGTGTTGTAGATGTTTAGACCAAATCTCTTTCTACCTTAAGAAGCTTCTGAGTAACAAATTGATTTGAGAGGAAGCACATGTTACTCTTCATCTGAACTTCATTTAATATTCAATAGACGAATGAAATAAGACTGAGCTGATATTCCAATCATTCTTCTATCTCCAGTCTTCTTCAACGTCATTCTTCATGTCTTTCTACTTATCTCAGATTAGAGTGACTTCAAGTTTAGTTGGGTCTTTATCACTTTGTCTTGATCCTTGAAGGTTCTTCATCTGATGTAATTGCTTTGAGGCTTGATAAATTGAAAACTTCGCCTTGAGCTTGTGCGTCTATGCTTGATGATGCATTCTTCGTCTGTGCTCACTAATGCTTCGTCTTATCACCATTTCGTTTGCGTCTGATAATTATTCCGTCTGTTATGTAATTATCAAAACTTAAGATGCTAAGTCATTTTGACTTAACAATCTCCCTCTTTTTGATGATTATAGACCATCTTAGCATATTCCACGATCTTGGCTTTATATTAGAGCAAATGCTTGATCTTCATCAAATTGATCTTGTATTAGAGACAAAGACTTGTATTAGAGCATAAGTTTGGCATAGCTTGTCTTCATGCTTGATCTTTATCAAACTGAACTTGTATTAGAGTAAAAGATCTTCACCTGAGTTTTTCAGACTGATCAGGGAAGACTTATGATTTTTGCAAGAGCATCATATAAGAATTTGCATAAGACATGTTAGATAAAAAACACACAACACATATCAGAGCATAATGAGTATCAAAATTACAACAAGATGATATTTTTCTTCGAAGTTCTTCTTTCATTAAAGGCATCACATCAATATGATGTAATTTGTATCAGAGCAATTTAAATACAAAGAACTTACAAAGGTGATATATTGCATCAGAGCAAAAACAGAGAATACACTTTAATCAGAGCAAAAATAAATTACAAAGAATAAATAAAATTTTATCAGAGCAAGAATAATCTATTCTCCCCCTGAGATCTTGCCTTCTTCTTTTCGTCTAACTCTCCCTCAGATTAATATTCTTCTTTTTTAAGCTCCCCCTTGGCTTTTGATTCTTCTTTCCTTTTCTCCCCCTTGTGCACTTCTTTTCTTCTCTCCCATTTGGCAGCTTACTCTTTTTTTTTCTCTCTCCCTTTATCATTTTATCTCCCCCTTTATCATTTTATCATCTCCCCTTTGGTCTGCAATCATTAAAACATCCTCAAGATGTAGACGATGCCTCCTTTGGTCCTTCCTTCTGACACATAAGGACCATGACCGTGTCCTCCAGACGCTGAAGTTTGGATTTCAGCTTTGTAGTTTCAGTTTTATGCTTAGCTTCCAACTGATCATATTTGCATTTGAGTAGCTTGTATGCACTAGCACTGGGAACTTCTTCAGTCTCCAGGAAATGAATAGTGAGAAAGGGAAGAACAACCGTATAGGCATGAAGTTTATCCAAACGCCAGCTAAAATAGGAGTGATCTGAAGGTCTTGGAGAGACTCAACATTAGTGTAGGCGAAGCTTGCATCGGGGTAGATGCTTCCAACAACTGCTACATCTTGCATTCCGAGCGTCTTACCAGAATTGTGAGCCAATGTGGCTTCATGATCTATGATCTTGGAAAGAGTCCGACTGTTGAAGGGGCCTTCAGACTTAAGTCTTTCATACTCAGACGCACATAATAACTTGGGAATGTGTCGTGCCCAAAAGGACTTCTTGGGTTCATCATCATCTTCCATGAGTTCTTTACCCTTAGCCAAGAACTTGATTCTGCAAGGACGAGGTCTGTCCAAACAAATCAAGAACTTGGTTTTGGTTGATGAGATGGATGAGAGCTGAGTTCCAAGAAGGTGAGGCAGATTTGTTCTTTCTTTTTCTGCATAACGTCTGATATGATGGAGGGATCGCCTTTTCTCTTCCTTCTAGTCTGTACGCATTTTCCATATGATAAAATACCATATCATGATCTATGGGCAAAGTGTGAGGCAAGTCCTCAAGAGAATCAAAATCTTTGAGTACCAACTCTTGAATGATATGAACACCCTTGTAGTGGGGTCCTAACCATGGGAGTGTTATTTCAAGGGTATAGCCAAGGCCAATATATTATATTTTGTTGAGAGGGATGGTGAAGGAGAAAGGATCATGATCATCCATTGCGTCTAGGGACCAACACTTGCATCCTCTAGGTACACTGGGGCACCAAGCAGAGTCATTAAAGACTGAATGATGGAAGACGATGGTACTAATGTTCTTTGGAGTTACCCAAGGACAAACTTTGTGAGGACGGATATGAGGCTCATACCCTAAGGCGGAAGTCACGACTTTAGTGTCTTCTAGATATACTTTGTAGGCACAAGCTTCTTCCAGTCCTTTGATGTTTGCCTTTGGTACAACATACCAATCAAGATACTTTAGCAACTTCCTTTATTCTTCAACAGAGTATGACCTTTAAATATCAAGCAATGCAGGCTTCAGTGGATGGTAGAACAAGAAGGGGTTAGGCGTCCTTTTCACTTTAAATCCCTTGAGAACTTTGTATATATATTCTTCAGAAGATGAGGTTGAGGTAGATGGATCATTTCTTTGTTCAGAAACTGATAGGGAGTCTTTAGTTGCAGGATCTTCACTATGTGGGGATTCAACAATTGGTGCAGGCTCACCAATTAGCCAATCTGGCTTTATCAATTCCTGTTCTTCGCAGCTATGCATAAAAGACTTCTTCATGTACAAAGAATCAAGAAAAGAATAATCAATTGTTGTTGGAGAGGAAATTTCTGAAGGAGAAGCGGTTTCGTCTGTATGTGTGAATTGTACAAAGGATATTCCTCTGTCAAGAAGGGATCCTTTATTGTTGATGTTATTGAGGTAGAGGCAGAAGTAGATGCATAAACAGATGCAGTAGCGGCAACAGACGAAGTTTTTATCTGAAGCAGTTTCAGGCCTTTAGATGTAGATTGTACATCATAGTGAGAAACTTTCGTCTATGGAGGAACAACTTCATGAGACGAAACAACTTTCATCTGCGGAGAGGTACATGCAGCAGACTCAAACGGAGCGTTGATAGGCTCAGAGTCTGGTTCTTGTCTTGTTTAATCATTTCCTTCAACAGTGTCAAGATGCATAGAGGCATGAATATCATCATTCAGCATGGTTGACAATTGCTCAGACAAGATAGAATTATGTCGTTAAATTTGAGTAGACTCAACCATTTTAACTTGCTCTGATTGAGCTGGTGCTGGTTCAGGTGCAGTACCAGAGAATCCTCCTCCATTTCGTCTTTCTAAGAGCAGACGCTCTTTGATAACTCACAAAAGTGAGCTATTTTTATACTCATTTTATATCATAAATTGTCCTTTTTATATTCTTAAGCCACCTAAAATGACTCTAATTGCTCTTAATTCATAATAATTCGTGCTAGAGCTTGTTGATGGTGTGTTAAGTGTTTCAGGGTGAAAATAGCAAAAAATAGGTGAAAAATGTGTCAAGAAAAGGCATCTCTCGCGAGTTAGAACACGACTTGCGAGAAGAAGAGCTCCAGTGAAGAAGAAAAGCTCTCTGTAACCTCATATTGCGCTCATCCTTCCACATCTCGTGTGAGAACCATTTCTTCAAGAGCAAGTTAACTCTCTGGCACCTCATCTCGCGTGAGTTAGTGTGACTTCAAGAACAAGTTAACTCTCTAGAACTTCATTTCGCGTCCATCTCGTGCCCAGCTATCCAATCTCACACGAAGTGACTTGGATTGTAGTACATGTCTGTGTTCTCTGGAACATGAACTCGTGGGAGTTACTTAACATCTTGCGTGAGTTGGACTCGCAGCAGGCCCAAGTCCAAGTTCTGAAGACTATAAATATAACTCGTTTCACAGTCAATCCGGAGTGGAGTATTCTAAACCTAGTTTTTAGCCATTTGACAGTTTGACCTAGACGGCAGCCATGCATCGGCTGAAAGCACTCTAGTTCATAAACGACAACAGAATTCAACCACAAGCAAGAAGATAAGGAGACTCTAGGATCAATTTTACCATGTATTCTCTTTCAATTATTTCTTGTGCTGCCTTCTATTCCGTTATGAACTAATTCCTCTTTGATTGGGAGAACGATGTAACCCTAATTATAAGGGGGGAATTAGTGGTGAAATCGGGATCCCAATCACTTCTCATCTTAATTATTTTCTCAACAATTGCCTTTGCTTTATTTTTCTTAAATTAATTGCATCTATTTCCAACCATTACTTTTACTCTCGTTTCAAGCTATTTTGGAAAATTAATAAAATAAATAAAAATATAGCTTCCGAGTTGCTTGTCCTCCTGGGTACGACAACCTTAATTTTAAATACTTATTACTTGACAACTGTGGTATACTGGCCATAGCTAGCGAGCGGTGTACTCACCGTTTCCGAACATCACTCTTTCTCAAGGTTTTTCCTACAGGAAAAATAGAGAAAACATTTTTTTATTCTCTTTTTCCTATACAAATCGTTAAATGAAGATAAAAAGATGAATATAAAGTGAAAATTCTTTACTATTTCTTCCACAAATATTTGTAAAAGTTATTAAATCTAAAATAATAATATTGTAACTAATTAAAATTTAAAAAATAAAAATTAACAAATCCTTAATCAATATAAATTTGATTATATTTTTGTTTGATCCGTGTAATATAAAATTATTTTAATTTTGGTCATTTTAATATTATTTTTATTTTTGTGCTGGTCCTTTAAGATTTTAGTCCCTATAATTTTTTTCTCCTTTTCCTTTTAATTTTGGTTTCCGTGCTTTTGTGAGATTTGACAATCAACCCTACTAGAGAGTGACGAAGATAAAAACATAATAATATCAAGTTTAAAAGAAAAATAAAAAGATAAAAAAAGACTTAACTCAAAATATCTCTCTTTTACGGGGTGTGAAAAAACTAGTCAATCCCAACTAATCAACTTTTCGCTATTGTGCAAAATCAAATTGAAATAGTTTGCCCAAGTTATTTAACTAGTCTTCCTTAACAAATAAAAGTCTTTTGAATAAGCTTTACAGTTAGTTTTCCTTAAGTTATTTAATTTTATATTATGATCAATCTTTGCCCATGCATATAAAATAAAAGGAACTTTACTTTAAACAAGATAATTAAAGGAATGAACCAATTATTCCAAAAGCTAATTAAGTTATTAGGGGAAGATACATTAATAATTTTACATCTAATCTATGTCATACATCAATTTCATGTATTTCTTCTGCCAAATAAATGTAGAAATGTCCCAAAGCTCTAGTACGGAACTTGTTTTCATATCTACATTCTAGAGTCAAAATTTCACCATCATTAATCTTGATAGACCCCAGTTTAGAGTCAAAATTATTTAAAGGATCCAAATATGAAACTTTGAAAACATAAAGGATCAAATTGAAACTTTTAAAACACATATGACCAAAATGAAAAAATCTCTAAAGTTACAAGGACTAAAAATGACATTGAGTCCTTACAATATTTTAAGCACGTCAAGTTTAATAACTTTGATAATCAAATAATCATAAAAATTGTATAAGAGTGATGATATATATTGAATATCACCTGTCCATATAGAGTTGCATTGATAACACCTGTATGCATATAAGCGGTGCCATAGATAAGGTAACCACCTTTGTTTATTGGGATTTTTGTCTTCATGACATGAGGGGAGTCATGGTCATCTGTTCTTCGGATAACATACTCTACCTATGAAAAGTTAAGAAATATGTTACTCACTTCCTCAGAAAATTTTTATAGGCCATTATTGTAGTTAGGAACTTAGTTAATATTGTAAAAGCGCACAAATCATTTATAAAATATTGTGTCTCGTATAACATACTTACCTGACAATTATGAACAATTGTAGAACCATTTGATTTCACACGATCAGTTGAATCAAGTACGTAAAACTTAAGTGGCACTTAATGTTCATCCCAATCAACCCACCTTATTTTATATCTTAGGAAAAGCTTTCTCCTTGGAGCATCAAAACCCTTTCTTAATTTGCATTGTATGTTATCTTCACAACAAAGTAGTCATCCTTTATAATTTGGGGACAGTGGTTGACCATTCATGTCCTTTGTTACATTATAAAAGTTCTCTAGGAGATTTAAAAGATTACATCTACATTCTGTGCAACCTTTTCTATCATGTACACCACGTGTATCAATAGCTTAGATATTGAACAACCATTTTTCTTTAAATCCATCTGGAATCGTTGTAGGGTTACCTAATTCTATCGCAAATGGATTTGGAAGCTTTGAGGATGTTCCTCGGGATTCACCTCCCAAGCCTCAATAATGTGGAAGGAAATAGTTTTGGCATACACTTTCATTTCTCTTATAGAGTTTACCTCTATTAGGATCATGATATTGATCATTGTTGTGTGACATGGAAACATTTTCAAAGTATTTTATTGCAAACCAATGATGAAAATAAGTTTCATACAAAGGAATGAGATTCATGTCTTCATCAACTAGATCAACATCAAAACTCTTCACTCCAATATGACCTTTTGGAAACTTGATATCAAAGAATGTTCTTGTTGCAACATTTTCAGACCCTACTTCAAAACTTTCAGATACAAAAGTAGCTAACTTGATAGGATTTTTAGACTTAAGCAAAGTAGAATATGTTGTACTCGAGAGCAATACTACTATTGATAATGAAAATACCATTACTTTAGAAAGTATCCTCATCTTAACCTACATATATAAACCAATAGTATTGCATAATTAGTTATGAAGAATATGTTTGTAATATTATTCTTTTGGGCAAACAAATAGGTGAATTATGAAAGAATAAAATCAAACGACAAAGTATTCGAACTTCAATGATGTAATGACATACCGTAAAAGAAGATGATAATGGGGCAACCACGGGAAAAACTTGGTTTTTGGTAAAATATTTAATTACTAAAAATCTTAAATGATAAATTTATGTGTGTACTAAATTTCTTCATTTATACGCAATAAATGACCCAATAAGTATTGATATGTGAATAAGTGGTTTGAATTTCCAACCAAAATTAATAAGTATTGATCTGGTTTTGTAATTATGCAAATAATTAGCACACTCTTGTATCTATTTCATGGTGGAATAACAAATTAATATAACAATTTATTTAATGTTAGCAAATTACCTACATAACAATTTCTTTGAAATGTTCTAACAACTTTTTGTTTTCTTTTGTTTATTAGTTGTTTATCTTGATGAGAAAATATGTAATCATTATAAAAGTATTATTTTAAATTAAGTAAAATTTAAATGATATAAATGAAAAACATTTAAAAGCGTAGAGAAATGGAAATTAGTTCGAATAATTAAGTAAAATTACAAGTAATATAGTTTTAGTAAGGCCAAAGAGTAACTTGAGGGGGAAAATGTAAAACAAAACGATTTTAAAACTTAACAAGTTAGTCTTTTAAAAAAATGTAATTAATTTTAGATAGTTAAGAATTTAATTTAAAAAAACACACCCTATTTTATAAATTAAATACCTTGCGTGTAATGACATCAACACTCCTACCATATTTGTAGGTTAGTTTATATGTCTGACTGTTGGTCCCTATGTTGAATCTAGAGGGGGGAGGGGTGAATAGATTCAAGTTCCCTATGTTCAATTTTAGCCTTTATCAAATTCTTTCCCGATTCAATTTTATCTATGTTAAGAATAACAATTCAGAGAGATAGCAGCGGACATAGAAAGAAATTGATACGCCTTTTCAAAACACCTTAAGAATGAATCAGTAAACGCAATTGTAAAGCGATAGATTCAGATAAAGATAAGAGATAAGGTAGAGAGAAAGTTTGGACAGAGATTTATCCTGGTTCGGCGTTCGGCCTACGTCCAGTCCCAACCCAACAACTGTTGCAATCGGTTTCCACTATAATGATTTCTTGTGTCTAATACAAACAGACTGCACAAACACAAACAAAATCAAAATAACCAAAACACATGTTCTTCTCCTAAGAACATATCTCTCTAATTCTTGAATCCTTCAAGAATCACCTTTGAGAGCACCTCTCTCAAATTCCTTAACTCTTCTTCTAGAGAACAACTTTCTCTTAAGAGTTTTGAACAAAAACAAATACAAAAAAAGAAGATAAAGATCAGTAAAGATTACACCTAATGTGTGTGATCTGATCAAGATTATAACCAAGTATTCAATCCTTCACACACTCTTCATCTCTAGAGAAAATCTTTTGAAATCTTGAAGAGAACTTTTAGAACTTGTGTTCTTTGTAAACTTAGTTTTTCGTTCCTTTCTTTTTGAAAAAACTCAAAGATTTCTCTTGTTGAAAATCAATTCTAAGAGGTTTCAATTTAAAGCAGTTTAAAAACTTTTTGAGATGAATTCTGGTGTGGGTAATCGATTACTAGAATGTGGTAATCGATTACTCCAGAGAGTTTTAGGCTCCTCTGTTATCTCAAGTATGAGGTAATCGATTACTAGGAGGTGGTAATCGATTACTCCAGAGAGTTTTAGGATTCCCTGATTTCTCAAACTGTTGGTAGTCGATTACTGATATATGGTAATCGATTACTTCAGCTTAAAATCATTTTAAAAAATAGTTTTCAACTTGTTAAATCAAAATAGGGTTCCCAAACTTGCTCTAGCTTGATTCTCAGAGTAGATTCAACTTCTCTGTGAAGTGAGATTGAATAAAAATCACACTCAAAGCCTATTCTATAACAATCAATACAATTAAGCTCCTATTTACAATCTATCATTAAATTCAAGATTACAAGTAAATCAAAACTAAAAACAAGAGACGACTTCTTCAGCTTCAAGTCCAACAATCTCCCCCTTTTTGGTTTTGATGTACCAAATCATAGTGTAGTCGAGGATCTAATGAAAGAGGCTTTGATGTGTCCTGAAATGTTAGTATCCTTTTGCATATAGCTTTTAGGTAATATACAATTCATATTACTTTTCAATTAACAGTAATTTTATAACATCTAAGTAATCAATTGCAAAGAAATTAAATCTAATGCTATTACAGTAATCCATAATTGTTCAAAATTTGATCTGCTCCCCCTAAGTAAAATACTTAAGAATTTACAGATTCAAATAGTTCAAAGATAATTCAAATAACATCAAATAACATTCAAAAAAATATCAAATGAAAACATAAATGAAAACATATAATAACTACACTTCTACTACTCCCCTTATCTGGTATATCAAATAAGATTATGAGAGGTAGAGTTGAAGTTACTAATCTGTGTCATCCTGGTTGAGTCTTTCCATTATTGTCTCCATCAAATCCTTCATCTCTAGGAAGTGTAAGTCTTGACGCTTTCCTAGATCATCTATCCTTTTGTTGACAGTCTCTTCTAATTCGTCCAATCTGTCAATCATGATGGATTCAAATCGAGATTTTGGAATGTACTCTCCAGATGCTAGATTGTCTTCATCTTCATCTTCATTATGTGCTCCTTCTTCTGGTTCTTCTAGTGGATTTGCTTGTTGTTCTTCTCTGGTGATCCATCCTGCATCAGTTTTGATCAGCCTCATCATCTTCAAGGCTCTCTCACTGATCATGTGGACATCCTTGACTAATTCTCTGGATTCATCAGTTGTATCAATCTGAAAAATTTCAATCAGTCTAGAAATAAACAGAGAATATGGACATTTATTATTAAGAAGTCTTCTAGTCTTCAGCATATTGTCCATTATGATGTGAGTCCAATCCACTTGAATTCCATTCTTCAGTGCTGCCATGAGTATCATGTCATCTTCACTGATTTGAGCATGGTTTGCTCCTCTTGCGGCTAGGATCCAGCAAATGGTGTAATGTAGTAGCCTATCATCAGCATTTAGGCCTCCTATGTTGTATGTCACCTTTTTGCCTTGTGATCTCCTTGAATTCTTTTTATCTTCCCAATTCTGTGGGTTCCTCAGCATGCTCATATAGAAGGTGTCCTTTTGCAGATCAAATCCTTTCTCTCGGAGTTTGTCTACATGTGCAACGATTCTTTCTTTCCTGATACCAGCAATTTGAAGAAAATGTGCAGGGGTTATTTTAATACCCTTAATTTCAGAAGTTATAGTCATTCGTTCCATGTTTGGTTTGAGATTTGAATAGAAGACTCGAACCAAATCCGGGTAGATAAAGCCTTTCAATCCCATAAATCTCTCCAAATGTTGTTGCCTCAGGTAGGTTTGGAAAGTAAAACTCTGGTCATCTAGCCATCGTAGCTCTAGAATCTTTGGCGGAACAAGACCTTTGTTAGCGAAATCCAGATTGAATCTCGTTTCTTGCCCTTTGGTAGAGAACCATTGGTTGACAACAGATTCAGGTGGAGGAGTTTGAGCTCTTTCTGGTTGAGCTGGTGAAGTAGGTTTCTTCCTTTTGGAGGATTTTCCTACCTTCTTTTTACCTTTTATCTCCTCTTGAGTGTATCTGTTGGCTCTCATCTTGATTCGTTTTCCCTTTCTTTGGTCTTCCATAGTTGCTGAGAGAGAGAGAGTAATTTCTTAGGGTTTTGGAGGAAGAAGATGAATAGTGAAATTGTAGGGTTTCACCTGTACTTTCAAAATGCCGAGGGTTGATCTAAGTTTGTAAAACCTTTCTTTTGGTAATGCTTTGGTAAAAATGTCTGCTAACTGATTTTCTGTATCTATGAATTCGATGTCACAATCTCCTTTTTCGACGTGGTCTCTGATAAAATGATGTCTGACTTCAATGTGTTTTGTTCTTGAGTGCAATACAGGATTTCTTGTGATACTTATAGCGCTTGTGTTGTCGCATTTCAAGGGAATATGATCTATCTTTAGCCCGAAATCTTCTAGTTGATGCTTCAACCATATTGCTTGAGCATAACAACTTCCCCATGACTACATATTAAACCTGCTTTGTTGTGAGTCTACACAAGCTTGTTTCCTGCTATGCCAAGATACTAAGCATTCTCCAAAAATGTGACATGTGTCACTAGTGCTCTTCCTATCTGTTTTGCTACCTGCAAAATCAGAGTCACTGAAACCAACAAGTAATGGTGAGGTTCCTTTTGGATACCACAAACCACAATTTATAGTTCCTTTTAGGTATTTAAGAATCTTCTTTACTGTTAGCCAATGAGATTGCTTAGGTATAGATTGAAATCTAGCACATAAACATACAACATACATAATATCAGGTCTACTGGCTGTAAGATATAGTAGAGATCCTATAACACCTCTGTATAAGGTAGTATCAACTTCATGACCTGCTTCATCAATCTCAAGATAAGTGTTAGTAGAAATAGGTATATTTGACACTTTACAGTTTATCATATCATATTTCCTAAGTAATTCTTTAGTGTACTTAGCCTGGTGAATAAAAGTGCCACCATCCATTTGTTTGATTTGGAGTCCTAGAAAGAAGCTTAGTTCTCCTATCATGGACATGTCAAATTCTTCCTGCATATTGCTCACAAAGTTGTTGGTTAGATGATCCAAAGATAATGTCATCAACATAAACTTGAACCAATAGAATGTAGTTAGATTTGCTCTTAATAAACAAAGTCTTGTCTACTTTACCTCTGTGGAATCCTTTTGATATGAGAAATTTACTCAATCTATCATACCATTGCCTAGGGGCTTGTTTCAACCCATATAAGGCTTTATGAAGTTTGTAAACATGTGTAGGCCAAGTAGCGTCTGTGAAACCTGGTGGTTGTGCTACATAGACTTCTTCATTTATGTACCCATTTAGGAATGCACTCTTTACATCCATTTGGAATAACTTGAAGTTGTTGATACATGCATAAGCTAGGAGTAGTCTTCTTTTGCTTCAAGTCTTTAAGGAGGCAAAGGTTTCCTCAAAGTCAATTCCTTCCTGTTGATTGTAGCCTTTTGCCACAAGTCTTGCTTTATTTCTGACCATAACTCCATCTTCACTCAGTTTATTCTTGAATACCCATTTTATGCCAATTATATTCTTGTTGCCTTTGTCTGGAACAAGTTCCCATACTCCATTTCTTCTGAACTGGTTAAGTTCTTCTTGCATAGCCATGATCCAAAATTCATTGCTCAAGGCTTCTTCTATGCTGGAGGGTTCAACCTGTGATACAAAAGTAGTATTGTAGCAAAATAGATTCTGTGAGGATCTAGTAGTTACTCCCTTGTGAATGTCACCAATGACATTGTCAAGTGATAGGTTCCTAGGTGTCCTCCATTCTTTTGCTTGATCATTAATCGGGGTTGTTTGATTTTCTTGATGCATATGATCAACTTCTATGCTTTCTTCACCTGTTTCATCATCATTACGTAGCAAGCTTTCCTTTTGGAAAGTGTTAGTTTCATCAAATCTAATATGGACAGATTCTTCAATGCACATTGTTCTTTTGTTAAAGATCCTATATGTTTTACTTGTATTTGAATAACCAAGGAAAATGGCTTCATCAGCCTTTGTATCAAATTTTCCAATAGGGTCCTTGCCATTGTTTAAAACATAGCATATGCATCCAAAAACTTTTAAGTAAGAAATATTTGGTTTTCTTCCATAGAAAAGCTCATAAGGGGTTTTCAACAAAATGGGTCTTATAGAGACTCTATTGAGAACATAACATGCAGTGTTCACAACATCAGCCCAAAAATGTTTAGGCGTCCTGTGCTCATTCAGCATAGTTCTCCCTAGTTCTATAAATGACTTGTTTTTCCTCTCCACTACTCCATTTTGCTGAGGAGTTCTAGGAGCTGAAAAGCAGTGTGATATCTCATGTTTTTCACAAAAGCTTTCAAAATAACTATTTTTAAATTCAGTACCATTGTCACTTCTTAAAGCTTTGATTTTCAAATCCTTTTTGTTTTGAATTCTCTTGGCAAGTACCTTAAAAACTCCAAAGGCTTGATCCTTTTTCTTGATAAGCAAAACCCAAGTAAATCTTGAGTAGTCATCTACAATGACTAGCCCATACAGATTTCCACCGAAACTAGCTATCCTAGATGGACCAAATAAGTCTAAATGCAAGAGTTCAAGCGGCGAGTTTGCAGAAACATGTTTAATATTTTTGAAAGATGTTTTTTCCTGCTTGGACTTTTGACAAGCCTCACAAAGTCCTTCTTTGGAAAACTTCAGTTTAGGTAGACCAAAAACTAGCTCTTTAGATACAAGTTTGTTGGACTTGAAGCTGAAGAAGTCGTCTCTTGTTTTTAGTTTTGATTTACTTGTAATCATGAATTTAATGATAGATTGTAAATAGGAGCTTAATTGTATTGATTGTTTTAGAATAGGCTTTGAGTGTGGTTTTTATTCAATCTCACTTCACAGAGAAGTTAAATCTACTCTGAGAATCAAGCTAGAGTAAGTTTGGGAACCTTATTTTGATTTGACAAGTTGAAAACTGTTTTTTTTAATGTTCTTAAGCTGAAGTAATCGATTACCATATATCAGTAATCGACTACCAACAGTTTGAGATAACAGGGAAGCCTAAAACACTCTGGAGTAATCGATTAAAACATCCTAGTAATCGGTTACTTCGTGCTTGAGAAAACTGAGGAGGAAAAATCTCTCTGGAGTAATCGATTACCACATTCTAATAATCGATTACCACACCAGAATTCATCTCAAAAAGCTTTTGAACTGCTTTAAATTGAAACCTCTTTGAATTGTTTTTAAAACAAGAGAAATCTTTGAGTTTTTCAAGAAGAAAGGAAGAGCGAAAAACTAAGTTTACAAAGAACACAAGTTCTAAGAATTCTCTTCAAGATTTTAAAAGATTTTCTCTAGAGATGAAGAGTGTGTGAAGGATTGAATACATTGGTTATAATCTTGATCAGATCATACACATCAGGTGTAATCTTTACTGATCTTTATCTTGTTTCTGTATTTTGTTTCTGTTCAAACTCTTAAGAGAAAGTTGTTCTCTAGAAGAAGAGTTAAGGAATTTGAGAGAGGTGCTCTCAAAGGTGATTCTTGAAGGTTTCAAGAATTAGAGAGATATGTTCTTAGGAGAAGAACATATGTTTTAGTTATTTTGATTTTGTTTGTGTTTGTGCAGTGTGTTTGTATTAGACACAAGAAATCATTATAGTGGAAAACCGATCGCAACAGTTGTTGGGTTGGGACTGGACGTAGGCCGAAACGCCGAACAGGATAAATCTCTGTCCAAACATTCTCTCTACCTTATCTCTTATCTTTTTCTGAATCTATCGCTTTACAATTTCTTTCTATATCCGCCAATATATCTCTGTGAACTGTTATTCTTAATATAGATAAAATTGAATCGGGAAAGAAATTGATAAAGGCTAAAATTGAACATAGGGAACTTGAATCTATTCACCCCCCCTCTAGATTCAACATAGGGACCAACAAAGTTTATTCAATTGTAATATGTCAATATGTGCTATTCTCCTATGCCATAGCCAAGACAGATTATCATTAGAAGTTAAGCATGTAGAGTAAGGAGATGAGTGATCTACTTCTAATATGTAGATGTTGTTAGACCTTTTGCCAACCATGAGAAGTTCATATGAGTCTTTGTTGCTGATAAGACAATGTTCATCATCAAATGCAATTCTGTAGTTCTTGTCACACAGTTGACTAATACTCAGCAAGTTGAACTTCAATCCATCGACCAGCAATACATCCTCTATCACTGTATTAGCTTTGTATCCAACTGTACCGTAGCCTAGTATTTTTCCTTTGTTGTTGTCTCCATATACAACTGATCCAATTTCTCTTGGTGTGAAGGTGCTAAGATTCCTTCTATCACCTATCATATGCCTTGAACAGCCACTGTCTAAGTACCATATTGAGTTTCTGCTGTTTAGGCTTTCCTGTAAGAGAAAAAGAACTTATTTTGCGATTGGTACCCAGCTTCTCTTGGGTCCATCCAAGTTAGTGCTACAGTTTTCTTTCTTAACCCATCTATACTTACCACTGGAAATTCCTTTCTTTCTAATCATGCAATTAAAAGATTTATGTCCTGTAGGTACAAGTGAGATTGGCATGCTTAGAGTTTCTAGATTTCATGTTATCATGCCTTCTTATGTGAACACATTTTATAGGGGTGTTGAGTTCTTTTCTTAGTTTTGAAATATCATTTTCTAAATCACATACTTTATGTTTTAACAAGGATATTTGCTTTTTCAAAACTATGTTTTCTTTTCCAAATGTTTCAGCTTGATTGTAAAGCTCACAAAAAGCAGAATGTAGTTCATCATATTCATCCATGGTGGAGTTCGTATCACTTACCTCACTAGATGATTTGACCATCAAGCACAGGTTTGCTTCCTCATTTTCAATTTCAGACGTTGAGGAGGTGTAGCCTTCATCCCAAGCTATGTAGGCTTTCTTTTTCTTCTTTTCTTTTCTGAGATTTCTTTCACTTTCAAATTTTCTTACTTCAGTGTTGTTTCTTCTTTTCAGACTTGGACAATCTGATCTATAGTGCCCAATCTTCCCACATTCATAGCATGTTACTTTGACCGAAGTGTTTTCTTGCTTTTTGACTCCTTTTCTTGGTTGACCAAATTTCTTTTTAGAATTGTTCTTCATGAATTTTCTAAACTTCTTCACCATCAAATTCACTTGATCTTCCTGTGAGTCATCTCCGTCTTCAGAGGATTCAGATTCTGTTTCAGTATGCTCCATCTTGAGAGCAATTCCTTTGGCTCTTTTGTCCTTCTGTTCCTCATCTGCCATGCGAGTCATATCCATCTCATACTCTCTAAGCTTGCCAAACAGCAAGGTTCTTTGATTCAGTTATGGCTGTCACAGTAGGTTGCCACTTTCTATTCAGAGATTTCAGAATCTTGACATTCACTTCTTCTTCAATGAAGTTCTTGCCAAGTCCTTTGAGATGGTTGATGATGTGTGTGAATCTCTTCTGCATTTCCATTATTGATTCTCCTTGGGACATTCTGAATGTTTCATATTCTTGAATGAGTGTATTCTTTCTGGCTTTCCTGACTTCAGCAGTACCTTCATGTGTTACCATGATGAGCTCCCATGCCTCTTTTGCTGTAGTACAGGCAGAAATTCTAAAACACTCATCAGAATTCAGGGCAGAGTGTATAATGTTTAAAGCTTTAGCATCATTTTTAGCCCTCTTAATCTCATCTATATCCTAATCCTCAAATGGTTTTTCTATTTCATTTCCATTTTCTGTTTTCATTGGAATTCTGTACTCATTTACCACAGCCTGTCAGATGCTTCTGTGAATAGATTCCATAAAGATTTTCATGCGAACTTTCCAGAATGGATAGTTATCACCGCAGAATAATGGACGTCTATTTATAGAAGCTCCTTCAGCGAAGGGTAAAAGATTACAAGCCATTACAGGGAACTATATAGGATTACTAGATTGATTTACTAGTTAAAGCTCTTGATACCAATTGTTGGTCCCTATGTTGAATCTAGAGGGGGGGGTGAATAGATTCAAGTTCCCTATGTTCAATTTTAGCCTTTATCAAATTCTTTCTCGATTCAATTTTATCTATGTTAAGAATAACAATTCAGAGAGATAGCAGCGGACATAGAAAGAAATTGATACGCCTTTTCAAAACACCTTAAGAATGAATCAGTAAACGCAATTGTAAAGCGATAGATTCAGATAAAGATAAGAGATAAGGTAGAGAGAAAGTTTGGACAAAGATTTATCCTGGTTTGGCGTTCGGCCTACGTCCAGTCCCAACCCAACAACTGTTGCGATCGGTGTCCACTATAATGATTTCTTGTGTCTAATACAAACACACTGCACAAACACAAACAAAATCAAAATAACCAAAACACATGTTCTTCTCCTAAGAACATATCTCTCTAATTCTTGAATCCTTCAAGAATCACCTTTGAGAGCACCTCTCTCAAATTCCTTAACTCTTCTTCTAGAGAACAACTTTCTCTTAAGAGTTTTGAACAAAAACAAATACAAAAAAAAAGGTAAAGATCAGTAAAGATTACACCTGATGTGTATGATCTGATCAAGATTATAACCAAGTATTCAATCCTTCACACACTCTTCATCTCTAGAGAAAATCTTTTGAAATCTTGAAGAGAACTTTTAGAACTTGTGTTCTTTGTAAACTCAGTTTTTCGCTCTTCCTTTCTTCTTGAAAAAACTCAAAGATTTCTCTTGTTGAAAATCAATTCTAAGAGGTTTCAATTTAAAGCAGTTTAAAAACTTTTTGAGATGAATTCTGGTGTGGGTAATCGATTACTAGAATGTGGTAATCGATTACTCCAGAGACTTTTAGGCTGCTCTGTTATCTCAAGCACGAGGTAATCGATTACTAGGATGTGGTAATCGATTACTCCAGAGAGTTTTAGGATTCCCTGATTTCTCAAACTGTTGGTAGTCGATTACTGATATATGGTAATCGATTACTTCAGCTTAAAATCATTTTAAAAAATAGTTTTCAACTTGTCAAATCAAAATAGGGTTCCCAAACTTGCTCTAGCTTGATTCTCAGAGTAGATTCAACTTCTCTGTGAAGTGAGATTGAATAAAAACCACACTCAAAGCCTATTCTATAACAATCAATACAATTAAGCTCCTATTTACAATCTATCATTAAATTCAAGATTACAAGTAAATCAAATCTAAAAACAAGAGACGACTTCTTCAGCTTCAAGTCCAACACTGACCTATTTAATTTTTCTTTCTTTTAAATGGGTAGGGAGACCGTTGGTAGCTTACAATAAATACAATCCGAAGGGTGTGAAAGAGCGAAAAAAAAATAGAAGAATGGAAAAGGCCTAAGACTTTTGGTTTCACCTTTTAAAAACAAATTTGATGCAATCCTCAAGGAGAATAGCCTCACATGCTCGGATCTTCATGCTTCAATGGAGGCTTTAGTATTTAGGAAGAAGAAGCTTGTGCCTCAAAGAGAAAATAAATGAAGAAATAGGTTAAGAAAGGAGTGGAAGCGTCATGGCAAGTGCTAATAAGCTCAAGGTGGAACCGCCACTATGGAGCAAGGAAGCCATTGATGAGATTCAAGGTTCGTCACAAGAACACAAGAGAGAAAACACTCTCAATTTTATGAATTCAATTCCCAATTCATCAAAAGTGTTTACAATTCAAAATTTCTCCTATTTATATGACTAGCATTTGGCGCCACCTTGGAGAACAAGTATCAAACCGCCACCATTGGATGTAACTTGGGATCAACGTGTGGGAAGCTTTCTCAAGCACACCACACGGATCACCAAACTCCATCCTTAGATCAAGGAAAGATCCTAAGGCCACGGTTTGAAGTTCAAGTGGTGGGAGAAGCATCACTTAAGTTTGAATGCTAGCCTCTTGATTAGATCTTAATCAAGTGGTTAAAGTTCACTTAAGAAATGGTGTCAAAAGCATGTGCTAGCTGAATTTGAACTTAACCATTAGATTAGAGATTCTAGATCTCATCTAAGGGTTGAAATTCAAATTGAGTTAGTGTTTTTCCCACTACTTTTCCCTCCAAATCTCTCCCACTCTCTCTAGAGAGAGTGGCGCTCACTCTCCCTCTTTTAAGAGGTAATTTTAACCCTATCAAGCTAAGATTAGCCGTGAACTCCACATGCCAATAAAAGGTCCACAATTATTCACTTAAATCCTAATTACAAGTTTATAAAATTTCTAAGAGATTACAAATCCTATTACATAACAAGGAGAAGTCTTGAGTTGACTCTTGACTTTGACTTTTGAGTTGACTCTCCATTTCTTCTTGTATTTTTTTGGTCATGGCTCTTGTAACTCTTCTAGTGAAGGATAGTCCTCCATCAAACCCTCCTTCTTGACTTGAACTTGTCCTCAAGTTACCCTCTTCTTCACCTACAACATAAGAAGATAAATCACTAACATTGAAAGAATTGCTACAAGTGTAAATGTTTGGGAGGTCAAGTTTATAAGCATTGGGTCCAAGCTTTTGGAGAATCTTAAAAGGACTATCTCCTCTTGGCATGAGTTTGGATCCCCTAAGAGTAAGGAACCTCTCCTTCCTTAGATGAAGCTAAACCAAATCTCCTTCTTGGAATTGAACATCTTTCTTCTGTTGGTTTGCTTTATCCGCCACTTTGGTGTATCTCTTCTCAATTTGTTCTTTAATCTTTGCATGAAGAGCCTTCACCCTTTCGGCCTTGCTAGTTCCATCTACATCCAAAGCAAACTCAAGTGGAAAAGGAATTAGATCAAGAGGTGTTAGTGGGTTAAATCCATACACAATCTCAAATGGGGAACACTTAGTAGATGCATTTACTACCCTATTATAAGCAAATTCAATAAACGGTAAATGCTCTTCCCAAGTCTTCACATTACCCCTAACAAAACATCTCAAGAGTTGACCTAGAGTCCTATTAACTACTTCGGTTTGGCCATCCGTTTGAGGATGGCAAGTGGTAGAGAACAATAGCTTGGTGCAAAGCTTGCTCTAAAGGGTCTTCCAAAAGTGGCTAAGAAATTTGGACTCCCTATCACTTACTATGCTCTTTGGCAATCCATGTAATCTTACCACTTCTTTAAAAATTAAGTTTGCTATGTGTGTGGCATCATCAACTTTGTGACAAGCAATAAAATGTGCCATTTTTGAAAACCTACACACTACAACAAACAAAGAGTCCATTCCCCTTTTGGTTCTAGGCAAACCAAGGACAAAGTCCATAGAGATATCAACCCAAGGGGAATTAGGAATGGGGAGGGGTGTGTACAAACCATGATTCATAACCCTAGACTTGGCCCTATGACATGCAATGCACTTAGATATGAATCGGTTCACATCTTTCTTCATGTGTGGCCAATAAAAATGTTCTTGTAACATAGCAAGGGTTTTATCAATCCCAAAATGTCCCATGATGCCCCCCTCATGTGCCTCACAAACTAAAGAGGTATCCCTCATGCCTAAAGAAATCCTTATGAGCTCCATGCACACACATCATGTACAATTCACCAAAGTCTATGTCATTTTCATATAAGCATTTAATATGTTCAAAACCTAGAATCTTAGTTTCTAGCATGGTAAGCAAAGCATATCTCCTACTAAGTGCATCGGCCACAACATTGTTTACACCTTTCTTGTATTTAATGACATAAGGAAAAGTCTCAATAAATTCAACCCATCTTGCATGCCTTTTACCCAATTTTCCTTCACCTTTTAAGTGCTTCAATGCCTCATGATCAGTATGCACTATGAACTCCTTTGGAAGGAGGTAGTGTTGCCACACTTGGAATGCTCTCACTAGGGCAAACATATCCTTGTCATATGTTGAGTAGTTCACTTGTGCACCTTTGAGCTTTTCACTATAGAAGGCCACAGGATGTCCTCCTTGTATCAACACGGCTCCAATTTCTACATTAGATGCATCACATTCCAACTCAAAAGACATATCAAAATTAGGCAAAGCAAGAATAGGTGTATTTGTTAATTTTTCTTTGAGAATCCGAAAAGCATGCTCTTGTTTAGGCCCCCAAGTAAATGAAATTTCCTTCTTAACTAGTTCATTTAAAGGAGATGCAATAGTGCTAAAATTCTTAACAAACCTCCTATAGAAACTAGCTAACCCATGAAAACTTCTAATTTCGTTTACACAAGTAGGAGTGGGCCAATCTTGTATAGCTTTTACCTTACTCTCATCCACTTGAACTCCTTGAGAGCTCACCACATAACCGAGAAAACTACCTTGTTGGTGGAGAAGATGCACTTGTCTTTGTTGGCATAGAGTTGCTTCTTCCTAAGTACTTCCAAGACAAACCTCAAATGTTTTAAATGCTCAAGGAAAGTTTTACTATATATCAAGATATCATCAAAATAAACAACAACAAACTTCCCTAAAAATTCCCTTAAGACATGGTTCATGAGTCTTATAAAAGTACTAGGTGTATTAGATAATCCAAAGGGCATAACAAGCCACTCATACAAGCCAAACTTAGTCTTAAATGCGGTTTTCCACTCATCTCCTTGTTTCATCCTAATTTGGTGGTAACCACTCTTAAGATCTATCTTAGAAAACACACAAGTACCATGTAGTTCATCCAACAAGTCATCTAATCTAGGGATAGGATGGTGATACCTTATAATGATATTATTGATGGCTCTACAATCCGTGCACATCCTCCATGTTCCCTCCTTCTTAGGCACTAGTATCACGGGTGATGCACAAGGGGAAAGACTCTCCTTCACCCAACCCTTGTCCATAAGCTCTTACACTTGCTTTCGAATCTCATGGCTCTCTTAAGGAGAACTCTTATAGCTTGGACAGTTTGGTAGTGGTGCACCCGATATCAAACCGATTTGATGCTCAATGCCTTTTATGGGGGAAGGCCGTAGGGTATGTCTTTAGGAAAGACATCTTGGAACTCTCCCAATATGGCCTCTAAGCTTCCTTGCTCACCTACAAAATTAGAACTCAAAACCAAGGGATTAGGTATGCAAAGAAACATAGACTTCCTAGCTAGATAATCTCTCTTGAGCTCACTCTTTTCCATCAAGAAGCTCTCTTTCTTTTCACTCCTTTTACTTTTCAATTTTTCAAGCTTATTGACCTTAGGTTTAGATAACTTCCCTTTAGCTTTACCTCCCTTGGAGCTCTCGGCCGTGGGCTTGTTTCCATGCTTGGATGTGCCCTTGGAGCTCTCGGCCAAGGTAAGTTGCTTCTCTTGGTCCCTCTTAAGCTTCATCTTTATTTGATCTTCACAAACCTCTTTAGGTGTTAATGGCTTAAGTGTGACCTTCTTACCTACAAGAGAAAAGATGTAAGTATTGGCAACTCCATCATGTATAGCTTGCCTATCAAATTGCCAAGGCCTACCAAGGAGCAAGTGTGTGGCTTCCATGGGAACAACATCACAAAGTACTTCATCATTATATTTCCCAATAGTAAAAGAAATGAGTACTTGTTTGTCCACCACTAACTCTCTTTTTTCACTCAACCATTGTAGTTTATACGATTTTACATGTGAAGGGGTTTTCAAGATTAATTTATCCACTAATCTAGTGCTTACTACATTAGTGCAACTTTCACTATCAATAATTAAAGAGCATACATTCCCTTCAATAGTACATCTACTATGGAAGATATTCTCCCTTTGTGAATCATCAAGCTCCTTACTTACATTGCCTAGCATCTTCCTCACCATCAAAAGGTCTCCCTTTTCGGCTTGCTCATAGGAGGAATGCTCACTTGCACTTGATGCTTCACTCTCACTAGATGATGAGCTTGAATCTTCACTTGTGATTGCTCCATCATTCCTCACCACCTTAGCTTTCTTTTTTGGACAATGAGAGGTTATGTGTCCATTACCTAGATATTTAAAACACTTAATAGAACTAGGTTTAGAAGAATAAGAATGTACCTCCTTTACCTTTGAAGTGTCTTGGTCATGCTTATTTCTTTGATTGGAATAACCCTCCTTCTTGTCTTTGTCTCTCCAAGAGGTAGTGTATGAATTAGAGGATCTGTTGAAGGTGCCTTTCTGATGGAGGACCATCTCCAAATATGAGGATCACAAGGGCAATGCAAAGAAGAATAGAAGCCCAAGTTGAGGAAGAGTTGATCAAGTCAAAGTCAACAAGTAAAAGTAAAAGTCAACGGTCAACTCCTCAAAGTCAAAGTTAACAAGTCAAAGTCAAAGGTCAACTCCTCTTAAAATGGGCTTAAGAGTCTAATGACCCAACTAAGCAAGTGTAATGCACTCTCTTAAAAGAGAGTGGATGGATTAGGAGAGAGAATTAGTGAAATTGCCACTAACTTCATTTAAATTTCCATCACTTGATTATACCATAATCAAAGGTTCAAATTTAAGTCAAGTTTATAAATGTTGACTCTCATCTAAGAAGGCATTCTAGCCTTTGGATTAGCTTCTAATCCAAGGCATAGAATTCCATCTTAATTAATCTATGATCATCACTACTTAGATGTGTCTTGGACCTTATGATCTCATTTAAGTCTAGATCCTTCTTGAATTGATCAAGTGAGGGGTGCCTAGCATCACTTGATCAATCCATCAAGGATCATGTGGCTAGAGGAGCTCACGGCTAGCACATTATAACTTAGGCAAAATTCCATTTGTAATTCACTTTGGTCATTTATGAAAAGAGAATTTCTAAGACTAAAGTCTTGAGGAAAGGAGAGAGCTCTCCTAGGGTTTTTTACAAGAACCTTGAATCTTATCATGGATCCATGATCCAAGTGGCGATTCTTCTACACAAGCTTATTGAATGCAAATTCATGGCGCTTTCCATCTCCTAAACACCATTCCATTTTTTATTTCTTCTTCCTTTTGGTTCCAACCGAGAGTTACTTAGCCATTCATTGCCTTATTCCGCAAGCTTGTTCATGTTCTTGAGTGAGGATCACTTGGTGAATGAAGATTGGACACTCTAGGTGTTGAATCTGTGGAGATCATGTCATTGCCTTCATGGGTTTGCATCAAATTTGGTATCAAGAGCTTGTTCTTCACCTAGTTGTTCTTCACTTGTGGTATTGAGTCTAGCTCCTATCTTTTTTATTTCAATTTTTGATTCAATTGAATTTTTGTTGAGTTGTTGTTGTGTGTCTTGGCTGTGAAATACATAGAAAAGATGTTCTGACACTCATGGTAGATCATACATGGCTTATTTTATATGTTAGACACATTCTAGTTAATAGCCCCCATGTGATGAATTTTCTCAATATGTATTTTGAGTCCCTAGCTGGAATTTGAATCCCATGCATTATATTTGGCTTAATTAGTGCTTATATGTTTGATTACTATGTGAATTGCTCATTATAAGTTCAAGTTACCACTACCATGCATTATCTTGCTTGTTAGCAAAGTTTGACTTGACTTGCTTGAGTATTTGAGCCTATACATGGACTGTCCAGCAAAGAATAGCCAAAAGAAAAATATAGAAAAACAAAAGAGAGGAAAAGAGAAAGATAAAATACTCAAAAGAAAGAGTCAAAGAAAAATTCAAGAAAAGAAAAATACAAGAAAAAAAGTTTGAAGAAAATTTGAGTGAAAAATTAGTAGCTCTTGTTAATAGAAATATTTTAGAAAAATTGAGTGCAGTACCTTGGTGAATTGGTTCATGAAACACCCACAAAATTAGTGTCCAAGCTCATTGTGGCATCATTACTCATTTGGCTCAAGCATCATATTACAAATTGGATCAAATTTGCTAATAACATGATATTTGAACTTGTGGTGTGCTTTGCATGTGCCTAGACATATTTGCCCTGTTTTTGGACCCTTATTTGTGGCTGCCTTGCACCTTAATTTGAGCTTATTTTGTGCCTAAAGATCACCCAAACCAATCCCCAAAATTTCAAGTCATTTTGAGCCAATTTCAAGCCTTTAATTCCAGCTTAGTGACAGTTCTGCTGTTTTTGTAACAGTTTTGGGTTTGTGGTTGGTTCAAGGGGTTAAACGTTGTTTTATTGAATTTAGGGAATTTGGTCATTCAATTTACATATATATAAGCTCAACTGGAAGTTTTCATAATTTTCCGAGCTCATTTGATATGCTTATAAATTTTCACAAGTTTGGGAAATTTTGGTGACGGTTTCTGTCAAATTTTCCAACAAAATTGCATTTGATTTCTTCCATTCTTTGAGTTTTTGTTTCAAATATTTTTACAGTTTTAAATACTAGTTTTCCTTCATTATTAGTGCAGTAAATATATTAGCCATTGTATTGATCATTAATTTCCATTTTGAGTAGCTAATTTGTTCATTGAGTTTTATTTTTGTTGCTTGTCTTCTTTGAATTCCTAGTAGTTTTGTCTAGAGTTTTGTCTTCTTTGATATCCTAGGCTTTGTAGCTGAATTGTTCCTCTTTCACTTGGATAAATTGGATATTGATAATTGATAGAGATTTCTCAAGAAACTCTAAGTGAGAGTGAGAGGAAAAAGGCTAGAGAGTAACTTCTAAGAAAAAGCCTCTTAAGTGTGCAAACAAGAGTGTGAGTGCAAACACTTAGTGATGCAAACCCATGAAGGAATTGGAATGATCTTCACGGATTCAACATAAGGAGTGCCCCCATCTTCATTCACCAAGTGATCCTCACTCAAGATGATGAACAAGCTTGCGGAAATGACTATGAAAAGGATGGTATCTTACGGTTTGGAACCAAAAGGAAGAACAATAAAAATGGAAGAAGGTAAGGAGTGTGGTAAGCGCCATGGATGAAGCACCTAATAAGCTTGGTTGGAGAATCGCCACTTGGATCATAGATCCATGATAAGATTCAAGGTTCTTAGAAGAAACCCTAGGAGAGCTCTCTCCTTTTCTCAAGACTTTTGTCTTAGAAATTCTCTTTTCATATATTGACCAAAGTGAGTACAATAGAAATGTTCCTATGTTTGCCTATACCTTTAGTTTTGAGCACTAACTTGGTAGGCAAGCAAGAGGACCTTTAGTCATTGTTGATGGAATTTGAGGATGTCTTTCCTAAGGAAATTTCCCAAAGTCTTCCCCACTTAGAGGGATTGAGCACCAAATAGATTTAATATCGGGAGCACCCTTACCCAACCGGCCTACATATAAGAGTTCTCCACAATAGACTCATGAAATGCAAAGGTAAGTGGAAGAGTTGATGAGTAAGGGGTGGGTCAAGGAGAGCTTGTCTCCTTGTGCTTCACCGGTTATCTTAGTGCCTAAGAAGGAGGGGACTTGGAGAATGTGTACCAATTGTAGAGCCATTAACAATATAACTATAAGGTATAAACACCCAATCCCTAGGCTAGATGACTTACTTGATGAGCTACATAGAGCTAAGGTATTCTCCAAAGTTGACCTTAAAAGTGGCTATCACCAAATTATGATGAAGGAAGGTGATAAGTGGAAAACCGCTTTTAAGACCAAGTTTGGACTATATGAGTGGCTTGTCATGCCCTTTGGCTTATCAAATGCACCTAGCACTTTTATGAGGTTGATGAACCATGTGCTAAGAGAGTTTCTAGAAAAATTTGTTGTGGTATATTTTGATGATATCTAGAAACATCTAACACACTTGAAGCTTGTTTTGAAAGTGCTTAGGGAACAACATTTGTATGCCAACAAAGAGAAGTGCACCTTTGCCACTAATCAAATCATATTCCTCGGTTTTGTGGTGAGTGAGCAAGGTGTGCAAGTGGATGAAATCAAGATCAAGGCCATTCAAGAGTGGCCGAGACCCACCAATGCAAGGGAAGTAAGATCTTTTCATGGTTTAGCTAGTTTTTATAGGAGGTTTGTTAAGGATTTTAGTACTATTGCTTCACCTCTTAATGAACTAGTTAAAAAGGATTCTTCTTTTATTTGGGGTAAAGCTCAAAAGCATGCTTTCAATCTACTTAAAGAAAAGCTTACACATGCACTTATTCTTGCTTTACATAACTTTGCTTGTTCTTTTGAATTAGAGTGTGATGCTTCTAACTTAGGTGTTGGAGCCGTGTTGATGCAAAAGGGGCATCTCATTGCCTACTTTAGTGAGAAGCTCAAGGGTGCTCAACTCAACTACTCCACCTATGACAAGGAGATGTATGCACTTGTGAGGGCCTTCCAAGTGTAGCAACACTACCTTCTTCCCAAGGAGTTTGTGGTGCACGCCTATCATGAGGCACTCAAGCATATCAAAGGCCAAGGCAAGCTAAGCAAGAGGCATGCAAGATGGATAAAATTTCTTGAAACCTTTCCTTACATGATTAAGTATAAGAAAGGTAGTACTATTGTGGTAGTCGATGCTCTTAGTAGGAGATTTACATTGATATGCATGCTAGAAACTAAGATGCTAGGATTTGATCACATTAAAGAATTGTATGAACATGATCATGATTTTGGCCAAGTGTTTATGATGTGTGCTCAAAGTGCTCATAAGGATTTCTTTAGGGTGGATGATTATCTTTTCAAATGAAAATGTTTATGTATCCCTAAGACATCCTTAAGAGAACTTTTGGTTTGTGAAGCACATGAAGGAGGCATCTTGGGACACTTTGGAATTGATAAGACATTAGCCATATTACATGAAAATTTTTATTGGCCACACATGAAAAAGGATGTGGACCAATTGGTGCACAAATGCATTACATGTCATAAGGCTAAATCTAGAAGCATGAATCATGGGTTATATACTCCTTTACCTATTCCCATTTCTCCTTGGATTGACATCAATGGATTTTGTGCTTGGATTACCGAGAACCAAGAGAGGAATGGATTCCATTTTTGTAGTTGTGTGTAGGTTTTCTAAAATGGATCATTTTATTCCTTGTCATAAGGTTGATGATGCTACACACATTGCAAATTTGTTCTTTAAAGAAGTGGTTAGATTGCATGGTTTGCCTAATATAATTGTTAGTGATAGGGATTCAAAATTTTTGAGTCACTTTTGGAGAACCCTATGGGGTAAGTTAGGCACCAAGCTTTTATTCTCAACCATTTGCCATCCACAAACGGATGGCCAAACTGAAGTGGTCAATAGAACATTAGTCCAATTGTTGAGATGCTTTGTTAAAGGGAATACTAGAACATGGGAAGAACATTTAACTTATGTTGAATTTGCATATAATAGATTTGTGAATGCTTCTACTTCTCATTCCCCATTTGAGATTGTGTATGGCTTTAACCCTCTAACACCTCTTGACCTTGTGCCTTTGTCACTTGAAATTGCTTTAAATGTAGATGGAGTTGCCAAGGCCGAGCTAGTGAAGTCCTAATGTAGGAACATCCCAAAGGATTACTAGGAGCATGAAGAGGAAGATAGAGGAAGAAGTGGGGAAGCTCCAAGACATGGCACAACCTCAATCAAGCCATAGTTTAGGACTTACTTTTTGTAATTTGTTTGTAAACTTGTTTGATCAAGTACCTTTGTAAGTGTACAAGTTGTAAGGCCTTGTAAGTGAGTCCAAAGCTCACGGCCTAGACATGTTCTCTTTAGGTTTATAAATACATGTAAAAATGAATTTGTGAAGACTTTTGCATAATTGATGAATTGAATAAGCTTTGAGCTTTTCTTAAGAAAGGATTCTCTTGTCTTGCTTAGCAAGGTTTCTTGGATCTTATCAATGGATTCTCACCTCCATTGTGGCGGTTCCTCCTAGGCTTATTGGCATGTCATGGCGCCTTTCTTTCCATCCCTTACCTCCCTTCCACTTTTCCTTTTCGGTTTCTCTTGCATCCATTGTTGACGTGACCGAAAGCTTCACTTAAAGTTTAGGTTTGGAGATAGTTGAAGAAGCTAGATTGGGAACTTTCAAGGGCTCTTTGGAATCTCTCTAAGGAGGCCTCTATCAAGTCCCTTCATGCCAAAATCAAAGAACACCTTGAGAAAAGGTACTCCAAGGTGGCGGCCCAAGTGAATAAACACAAGAAAATTGTAGAGTTCAAAGAAGGAGACTTGGTGTGGCTTCATCTCAAGAAAGAGAGATTTCCTAACCTTAGGAAATCTAAACTTCTACCAAGAGGGGATGGCCCCTTCAAGATTCTAAAGAAACTTGGAACTAATACTTACTCTCTTGACCTTCCTACTTCTTTCATTGGTAGTAATTCATTTAATGTTGGTGATTTATCTCTTTGAGATGTAGGTGGTGATGGGAGTAACTTGGGGACAAGTTTGCCTCAAGAAGGAGGGATTGATGGAGGACCATCTCCAAACATGAGGATCACAAGGGCAATGTAAAGAAGAATAGAAGCCCAAGTTGAGAAAGAGTTGACCAAGTCAAAGTCAACAAATCAAAGTCAAAGTCAAAGTCAATGGTCAACTCCTCAAAGTCAACAAATTGGGCAAATGAAGCCTTGTAATCTTCTTATTAGCTTGTAATTAGAATAGGATTAATTTGGTGTAAAGCTTGGACCTATTCTTGTGTGTGAATTCCGGCCAAGCACCTTTATGGACATTTTGACTTTAATTATGATGGTCAAAACCTCTTAAAATGGGCTTAAGAGTCTTATGACCCAACTAAGCAAGTGTAATACATTCTCTTAAAAGAGAGTGGATGGATTAGGAGAGAGAATTAGTGGAATTGCCACTAACTTCATTTAAATTTCCACCACTTGATTATACTATAATCAAAGGTGCAAATTTAAGTCAAGTTTATAAATGTTGACTCTCATCTAAGAAGGCATTCTAGCCTTTGGATTAGCTTCTAATCCAAGGCATAGAATTCCATCTTAATTAATCCATGATCATCACTACTTAGATGTGTCTTGGACCTTATGATCTTATTTAAGTCTAGATCCTTCTTGAATTGATCAAGTGAAGGGTGCCTAGCATCACTTGATCAATCCATCAAGGATCATGTGGCTAGAGGAGCTCACGGCTAGCACATTATAACTTAGGTAAAATTCCATTTGTAATTCACTTTGGTCATTTATGATAAGAGAATTTCTAAGACTAAAGTCTTGAGAAAAGGAGAGAGCTCTCCTAGGATTTTTTACAAGAACCTTGAATCTTATCATGGATCCATGATCCAAGTGGCGATTCTTCTACACAAGCTTATTGAATGCAAATTCGTGGCGCTTTCCATCTCCTAAACACCATTCCATTTTTTATTTCTTCTTCCCTCATCACTACTCCTAAATGTAAATTGGCTCCCCCTACTTGTTCCTTCTCCTCGGCTACTCACATTTCCAGCACCCTTAGGATTATAATTCTCATGGTTTCCACTTGTCTCACCAAGGATCTTCTTCTCTAGTTCCTTCCTAATCCTTCTCTCTTCCTTAGCTCTCCTTTCAAGGTCAAACCTCTCCTCTAAACTAGTTTGTAACATATTCTTCATTAGGTCCATCATTTTCTTAATTTTAGGTCAAAGGTCATTTCCTATACTAGGGGAACTATCCATGGCTGCACAAGAAGTTTAGTACACAAAAATATAGAAGAAAATGGGATCCTCTCTACTCACTAAGTGTATGCACTCAAGTCACTCGTATTTCACACTTTTAAGACTTTTTCTCAAATGTTCACTCTTGTCTTTTCCTACTCAAACTCTCTTTATGCTCTTGTTCAGACCTCAAATCAATCATTCAAGGTCCAAGTTTCCAAAGTGAAAGAGGAACGTCCTAGAGTTGAGCTTAAGAATTCCAAGAAATACAAACTCAAGACAAAACCTTAGGAGTCCAATAAGACAAGCAATAAAAGTTGCTTAATGAACAAAATTTTGGCTACTCAAATATAAGAATTTATATGTGACAAAGACACTTAAACTACTGCAGTTTGAACAGACACAAATTAATGCTCAAAACTGGAAAAATTACAGCAAAATCGAGTACACAAATTCAAGCCAATTTAGAAGCAATGTGACACTAATTTGGCGACCGAAACTTAGGCAATTTTCAAGTGAATTTTGTGAAGTGTTTTTATGTGAATAGGTTCAGTTTTCCACCACTGTACAACCAAGTAGTGTGCTCAAAATATAGGGGGAAAACAGAGTTTGAAGCTACCAAGCATATCATGCATCACAAGTCCAAAAATCTAGGCTACTAGTAAGCTAAACTCAAGTTTTGATGCTAATGCTTAGTCCTAAGTGTCTCTAGTATTCTAAGTCCTTTGAACCACTAATTTTGGGAGTGTTTAGAGGTTCAATTGGTCAAGTTACTGGACTGCACTTTAGGCTTGAAATTTTACTAAATTCACTTTTCAATTACTCTTTTTTCTATTCACTTGAATTTCACTAGGATTTCACTTTTTCTAGTTTTTCTTCTCTTTGAATTTTCTTATGATTCTTTTTCTTGTAATCTTTTTCTTTTGATTTTCTTTTTCCATTGACTTTGATACTTCTTTTCTTGACTTTTTCTTGCTGGACCGAATTTAGAAAAAACCTAAGACTAAGGCAAAATTAAGTCTAAAATTACAGTAAGCAAGATTAAGCATGGTGAAAGCTACTTGAACTTGTAATGCACAATTTTTAGCACTTAAATCATGTGAACAGCACCTCAAACACATTCAAACCAGTAATTCACGGAATAACATGGATTTGGCACGGTTCATATGAAGCAAAAGCAAGAACACATGTGAAAAATTACTAGAACAAGTATATGAAGAAATTTAAACGGTGAATTCACAAGAAATTAATAGGAATTTTAGATCTAGGAATTTTTTAACATGAAAAATCAAAATCAAGATGAGGACAACTCAAGGAACATGTGAAGAACTCAAACAAGTTCATACATCACGGATCTACACAAGAAAATGAAGAGAAAATGAAAATTCAAAGTAAGAACTCAAACTGGATAGAAGAATGCTCCAATTGAAGTAGAACAAGCTCCGATACCAAATTTGATGCAATCCTCAAGGAGAATAGCTTCATATGCTCAGATCTTCATGCTTCAATGGAGGCTTTAGTATTTAGGAAGAAGAAGTTTGCGCCTCAAAGAGAAAAGAAATGAAGAAACAGATTAAGAAAGGAGTGGAAGCGCCATAGCAAGTGCCAATAAGCTCAAGGTGGAACCGCCACAGTGTAGCAAGGAAGTCATTGATGAGATTCAAGGTTCTTCACAAGAACACAAGAGAGAAAACACTCTCAATTTTCTGAATTCAATTCTCAATTCATCAAAAGTGTTTATAATTCAAAATTTCTCCTATTTATATGACTAGCATTTGGTGCCACCTTGGAGAACAAGTATCAAACCGCCACCATTCGATGTAACTTGGGATCAACGTGTGGGAAGATTTCTCAAGCACATCACACGGATCACCAAGCTCCATCCTTGGATTAAGGAAAGATCCTAAGGTCACGGTTTGAAGTTCAAGTGGTGGGAGAAGCATGACATAAATATTAAATTCCACACATTGTTTTCACGTTACTTTCTTTTTTTTTTTAAATGTTTGCATTGAAAATCGTCACTCTTCTTTAATTTTTTTTTGCTGTTTTAAAAAAATTGTATCGAAAAATGGAGAAAACATTTTTTTATTCTCTTTTTCCTATACAAATCGTTAAATGAAGATAAAAGGAAGAATATAAAGTGAAAATCCTTTACTATTTCTTGCACAAATATTTTTAAACCTTATTAAATCTAAAATAATAATATTTCATCTAATTAAAATTTAAAAAATTAAAATTAACAAATCTTTAATCAATATAAATTTGATTATATTTTTGTTTGATCCGTATAAATTAAAATTATTTTAATTTTGGTCAGTTTAATTTTATTTTTATTTTTTTGTTGGTCCTTTAAGATTTTAGTCCCTATAAATTTTTTCTCCTTTTCCTTTTAATTTTGGTTTTCGTGCTTTTGTGAGATTTGACAATCAACCTTACTGGAAAGTGATGAAGATAAAAACATATTAACATCAAGTTTAAAAGAAAAATAAAAAGATAAAAAAGACTTAACTCAAAACATCTCTTTTTTACGGGGTGTAGAAAAACTAGTCAATCCCAACTAAAACGATTTCAATGCATGCACATAATCAAAATGACACACAATAATCAGCTTTTCGCTTTTGTGAAAAATCAAATTAAAATAGTTTGCCCTAGTTATTTCACTAGTCTTCCTTCACATCTAAGAGTCTCTTGAATATGCTTTCTAATTAGTTTTCCTTAACATAAGTTGTTTAGTTTTATATTATGATCAATCTTTGCCCTATGCATATAAAATAAAAGGAACTTTAATTTAAACAAGATAATTAAAGGAATGAACCAATTATTCCAAAAGCTAATTAAGTTATTAGGGGAAGATACATTATTAATTTCACATCTAATCTATGTCATACATCAATTTCGTGTATTTCTTCTGCCAAATAAATGTAGAAATGTCCCATAACTCCAGCACGGAACTTGTTTTGATATCTAGATTCTAGAGTTAAAATTTTACCATCATTAATCTTGATAGACCCTGGTTTAGGGTAATAGACAGACATTCCAACAAGGTAACCTTTTTCATTACCGGGTTCCTTTCCAGTTCCATATTTTGGTGTTGAAATGCATAAAATCCTTCCATCCTGAGTAAATAAATAATAAAAGAAAAAAAAATGCAAGTTCAGTGCATTTACATTATTACAAGGATAAAAATTAATTTAAGAACTACCACTTAAGAATAGGCTAAAGGTCACTTTTAGTCCTTAAATTTTGGATATCTTTTCGTTTTGGTCCATTCGGTTTAAAAAGTCTAAATTTGGTGCTTTATGTTTTCCAAGTGTCATTTTTTTCCTTTACGTAATTTGCTATTTAAAAATGCAACATTTTGATCCTTTATATTTTAAAAATGTATCGTTTTTCATCATAATTTTAAATTAATTGTTTTAAAATATAAATCATAACAATGCTAATATAAAATTGATTTTGTATTTCACAGAAAATTATTTAAAAGATCCAAATATGAAACTTTGAAAACATAAAGGATCAAATTGAAACTTTTAAAACACATATGACCAAAACGAAAAAATCTCTAAACTTACAAGGACTAAAAATGACATTGAGTCCTTAAAATATTTGAAGCACATCTAGTTTAATAACCTTGATCATCAAATAATCATAAAAATTCTATAAGAATGATGATATATATTGAATATCACCTGTCCATATAAAGTTGCATTGATAGCACCTGTATGCATATGAGCGGTGCCATAGATAAGGTAACAACCTTTATTTATTGGGATTTTTATCTTCATGATATGAGGGGAGTCATGGTCATCAGTTTTTCGGATAACATACTCTACCTATAAAAAGTTAAGAAATATGTTACTCACTTCCTCAGAAAAATTTCATAGGCCATTAATGAAGTTAGGAACTTAGTTAATATTGTAAAACACACAAATCATTTATAAAATATTGTGTCTTGTATAACATACTTACCTGACAATTATGAACAATTGTAGAACCATTTGATTTCACACGATTAGTTGAATCAAGTACGTAAAACTTAAGTGGCACTTGATGTTCATCCCAATCAACCCACCTTATTTATATCTTAGGAAAAGCTTTCTCCTTTGAGCATCAAAACCCTTTCTTAATTTGCATTGTAAGTTATCTTCACAACAAAGTAGTCCTCCTTTATAATTTGGGGACAGTGGTTGACTATTCATGTCCTTTGTTACATTATAAAAGTTCTCTGGGAGATTTAAAAGATTACATCTACATTCTGTGCAACCTTTTCTATCGTGTACACCACGTGTATCAATAGCCAAGATATTGAACAACCATTTTTCTTTAAATTCATCTGGAATCGTTGTAGGGTTACCTAATTCTATTGCAAAAGGATTTGGAAGCCTTGAGGATGTTCCTCGGGATTCACCTCCTAAGCCCCAATAATGTGGAAGGAAATAGTTTTCGCATGCACCTTCATTTCTCTTATAGATTTTACCTCTATTAGGATCATGATATTGATCATTGTTGTGTGACATGGAAACATTTTCAAAGTATTTTATTGCAAACCAATGATGAAAATAAGTTTCATACAAAGGAATGGGATTCATGTCTTCATCAACTAGTTCAACATCAAAACTCTTCACTCCAAAATGACCTTTTGGAAACTTGATATCAGAGAATGTTCTTGTTGCAACATTTCTATGCCCTACTTCAAAACTTTCAGATACAAAAAGTAGCTGACTTGATAGGATTTTTAGACTTAAGTAAAGTAGAATATGTTGTACTCGAGAGCATTACTATATTGATAATGAAAATACCATTACTTTATAAAGAATCCTCATCTTAACCTATATATATAAACCAATAATATTGCATAATTAGTTATGAAGAATATGTCTGTAATATTATTCTTTTAGGTAAACAAATAGGTGAATTATGAAAAAATGAAATCAAACGACAAAGTATTAGAACTTCAATGATGTAATGACATACCGTAAAAGAAGATGATAATGGGGCAACCTCAGAAAAATCTTAGTTTTTGGTAAAATATTTAATTACTAAAAATCTTAAATGATAAATTTATATGTGTACTAAGTTTCTTCATTTATACGCAACAGATGACCCAATAAGTATTGATATGTGAATAAGTGGTTTGAATTTCCAACCAAAATTAATAATTAATGATCTGGTTTTGTAATTATACAAACAATTAGCACACTCTTGTATCTATTTCATGGTGGAATAACAAATTAATATAACAAGTTATTTAATTTTAGCAAATCACCTACATAACAATTTCATTGAAATTTTCTAACAACTTTTTGTTTTCTTTTGTTTATTAGTTGTTTATCTTGATAAGAAAATATGTAATCATTATATAAGTATTATTTTAAATTAAGTAAATTTTAAATGATATAAATGAAAAACATTTAAAAGCGTAGAGAAATGGAAATTAATTCGAATAATTAAGTAACATTACAAGTAATATAGTTTTAGAAAGGCCAAAGAATAACTTAAGGGGGAAAATGTAAAACAAAACGATTTTAAAACTTAACAAGTTAGTCTTTTAAAAAATGTAATTAATTTTAGATAGTTAAGAATTTAATTTAAAAAAACACACCCTAGTTTATAAATTAAATACCTTGTGTGTACTAACATCAACACTCCTACCATATTTGTAGGTTAATTTATATGTCTAACCTATTTAATTTTTCTTTCTTTTAAATGGGTAGGGAGACAGTTGGTAGCTTACAATAAATACAATCTGAAGGTTGTGAAAGAGCGAAAAAAATAGAAGAATTGAAAAGGTCTAAGAATTTTGGTTTCACCTTTTAAAAACAAGTTGGCAAGAAATCCAAAATATAGTTGAAAAGACTCGCTAAAAGGGGTAAATGAAGGTAATGGAGAGAAGAAGATCACAAAAATTTGTGTTGGTTCTCTCAACTGAACTACAGTGAATGCCTTCAAGAGTGTTCAAGGATTTCCATAAACCAAACACTAGTTACACCCTATTATTCATTCTTACAAAGCAACTATTAACTCAAACCTAGTAAGCTTATAACTTAAGCTTGCTCAACTGAGTATTCTTTCACACTAGGGCACTCGTGACATTCACAAACAATAAATGTTTAAGAGATACAATCAACCAATAATGAGAGGATAACAAATAAAGACCAAAGTGTATAAGTAACATTGTTAAGTGACGAGTTTTATATAAAAAGTTTATACTATAAGAAAGTATGAAAATGAAATATTGGACTAGAGCTCTCGTGTTCTCTTCTTCAATTTTTCTTTTTATCTCCTTGTTTTCTCTAACTTGTTTCCTAAATGTTTATACGTTGAATCCCTTTTAATATTCAAGGATAGATAACTATTTGAATGCCCGAGTTGTATAAGGTAAAAGCTACTCGATTAAAGTTTCTCAAATAAGACTTGCTCGTAATGTCAGTTCGCTGTACATTTTGGCTGACATATGCCATCCTTTTTAAAGTCTAAGTCATTGTTGTATTGTCTTTTTATATCATTTTCTTATGAAAAGGTGTAGGTTTCTTTTTTTAAAAAAAAAGAAATTTCTAGACCAACAATCTCAATATATGCAACAACTTGTGAGGATATAAAACAAATATATAGCAGTGGAGATCAGAAACAAAAGAAAATATTAAGTTGTACTTGACAATTTGAGGTTAGCTCCAGACGTTGCATGATAACCTTGATTAAGGATACTTTCTTTTTTTGATGTTGGGCGAAGCATTTGTAGCATCTTTACTAGACATGAGACAACCAATACTTAGTTGCTTTGGACGTTCATTTTATACATATCTTTAGTTTATTCATATTTTCCCTCCTACAAAAACTCAATTTTAAATGTAATTACTTAAATATTTGTTATCAGCAAAATCTTGAATCTATAAAGGATTTAGAGGTCAAAGACTTAACGTCTTAGTTTCCAACAATCTCCCAATTTTTACAGGCTACATAAGTTTTCATCCAATACAACGTGATCAGATGCCTTAGGAAAAAATATAAGGTAGCCTTAGGAAACAATATAAGGTAGAGCTAAGCCTAACACAGCACAAGAAATATTAGGATTGGTCAAAAGTAATAGACTTATTCTGTTGATAGGTATAACTTTGAGAATCGTTACTAAAAGGTGAGAAGAACTAGTATAGTTTGGAAGAAGGATATTTAGAGAAGATTATAGGGAAGTGAAGTGAGCCTCACTAAGACATTCGGTCTCATCCCATTACATTTCTCTGTTTTTATGATTTGGGCACAAAGCACTACATTCTCATCGCTAGAGAATGAAGGTTGGAGTTGTTGGACCATAAAGGGAGATAATCTAGGTTATAGTTTACCAATTGAGTATTTAAAACTTGTATAAGACATTAAGTATCGAGATGTTACGTGTGCGCACACGTATGTATGCTTCTATTTACATATATATTAAGTCTTAGATTCCCGAAATTAGCAACCCCGATAATGTTTGTATTTGAATTTTAAATAAATTGTAGTTTGAATATAGCTAAATTTATTTTTATTTCTAATTAATTACAATTTTGTAGTTTCCACTTTATTTTTTAAAAAATATTTGTACAAGAAACATTTGAAATCCACACATTGTTTTCACGTTACTTTCTCTGTTTTTTTTATATGTTTGCAGTGAAAATTGTCACTCTACTTTAATTTTTTTTTTTCTGTTCTAAAAAAATTGTATCGAAAAATTGAGAAAACATTTTTTTATTCTCTTTTTCCTATACAAATCGTTAATAAAATGAAGAATATAAAGTGAAAATTCTTTACTATTTCTTGCCCAAATATTTTTAAAACTTATTAAATCTAAAATAATAATATTATAACTAATTAAAATTTAAAAAATAAAAATTAACAAATCCTTAATCAATATAAATTTGATTATAATTTTGTTTGATCTGTATAATATAAAATTATTTTAATTTTGGTCATTTTAATTTTATTTTTATTTTTGTGTTGGTCCTTTAAGAATTTAGTCCTTATAAATTTTTTCTCCTTTTCCTTTCAATTTTGGTTTCCGTGTTTTTGTGAGATTTGACAATCAACCCTACTAGAGAGTGATGAAGATAAAAACATAATAACATCAAGTTTAAAAGATAAATAAAAAGATAAAAAAAGACTTAACTCAAAATATCTCTCTTTTACAGAGTGTAGAAAAACTAGTCAATCCCAACTAAAACAATTTCAATGTACATAATCAAAATAACGCACAACAATCAGCTTTTCGCTATTTTGAAAAATCAAATTGAAATAGTTTGCCCAAGTTATTTCACTAGTCTTCCTTAACAACTAAGAATAAGTTTTCTAATTAGTTTTCCTTAACGTAAACTCTAAACCCTAAATCAAACACTAGTTACACCCTATTATTCATTCTTACAAAGCCGCTACTAACTCAAACCTAGTAAGATTAAAACTTAAGCTTGCTCAACTGAGTATTCTTTCACACTAGGGCACTCCTGACATTCGCAAACAATAAATGTTTAAGAGATACAATCAACCAATAATGAGAGGATAACAAATAAAGACCGAAGTGTATAAGTAACATTGTTAAGTGAAGAGTTTTATATAAAAAGATTATACTTTAGGAAAGTATGAAAATGATATATTGGACCAGAGATCTCGTGTTCTCTTCTTCAATTTTTCTTTTTATCTCCTTGTTTTCTCTAACTTTTTCCTAAATGTTGATACGTTGAATCCCTTTTGATATTCAAGGATAGATAACTATTTGAATGCCCGAGTTGTACAAGGTAAAAGCTACTCGATTTAAGTTTCTCAAATAAGACTTGCTCGTAATGTCAGTTTTGCCAATACTTTTTGGTGACCTATGCCATCCTTTTTAGAGTCTGAGTCATTGTTATGTTATTTTTTTATGCCATTTTCTTATGAAAGTGTGTAACTTTTTTTAAAATAAAAGAAATTTCTAGACCGACAATCTCAATATATGCAAAAGCTTGTAAGGATATAAAACAGATATTTAGTAGTAGAGATCAGAAACAAACAAAAATATTAAGTTGTACTTGACAATTGAGATTAGCTACGGATATTGAACAATAACCTTGGTTAAGTTTAATTTCTTTTTTGAATGTTTGGCGAAGCATTTGTAGCATTTTAATTGGACTTGAGACAATCAATACATAATTGTTTTGGACCTTCATTTTATATTTATCTTTAACTTGTTCATCCTTTTCCCTCTTACAAAAACTCAATCTTTATTGTAATTACTTAAATATTTGTTATCATTAAAATCTTGAATCTATAAATGGCCATAGACTTAGTTAATGTTTTAGTTTCCAACTATCTCCCATTTTTTTATGATTATAAAAACTTTGTATTTTTTATTAATGGTTAATCATACTTGATAATAATATCATGATCTATATTTTTGCTTGTGCATGTTATTTGGAAACTTTTATTTAAGTGTATTATTAGAGCAGACAAGCATGAAAATTTCCAGTTATTTCAAAATGTGAGATAAAACGAACTTCTCTACTTTTTTAACCAGATAATATTAGAGCATATAAATTTAATTTCTTATGAAAGCGTGAACAACTAAAGAAAAAATTATAGCACATGGTGTAAATATAAATTAATTGAAGAAATTGAACTCCCTTGAATCACTTATATATTACAAGCATTTAAAAGCAATCATTGTCATAAAAAAAATAACAAAATCTCTATAATATCTGTTCATTTCTGCTTTATTTGACATCATCAAAATGGGAAAGAAAAAATGCATCATTGCTTTGGAGAAACCTTGGGAGAAGGATCAGTTCCTTAAAACTATGGAGATGGTCACAATGGCAGCTGCGCAGATGGCGAAACTGTGTGGATAGCGATGATGGGGAGAAGGTTGAACAACAGTTGATATAAGTTGAGTGAGGAATTAAATACCTTGTGGAACTCGAGTAAGTCTTTCTAAAAGACGATCTACAAACATAGTTTCCAATATACCTTGATAGCATGAACAATGTCTTGAAAGTTGATCATGGAAATAGACGAAGAAGAGGCAATAGATAATAGAACTGTCTCAACAGTAGTGTGTGCTCTTCAAAAGGTTGATTTTGGGTTTGAGATGAACGGTGAGGGTGTGTTTCATGGTTGGTTATGGGTAAAGGTGACGATTGTGGAATGGTATTTGGGATGGAAGATTGTGAGGTAGGTCAAGGTTTAGGACAGGGAGTGAAAATATGTTCGGGTTCAGGTGGAGGGAGAGGCAAATAAGAAATGTACTTTAGGAGGAGAAGAAGGAATAGGTTGAAAAACCTGGAAATTATCGTTCCATGCTTCTTCAACAATGAACTTAGTATCTTGATGCAAACCTATGAAGGAACTTGTGATGGATCTTCAAGGATTAGCAAAGGGGTGCCTAACCTTCATTCACCAAGTGATCCTCACTCAAAATGATAAACAAGCTTACGAAAATGACTATAAAAAGGATGATATCTCACGGTTTGGAACCAAAGGGAGAAGAAAGCAAAAATGGTAGGGAATTAGAAGGGTGGTAGCGCCATGAACAAGGTTCAATAAGCTAGGTAGAAGAATTACCACTTGGATCATGGATCCATGATAAGATTCAAGGTTCTTGGGAGAAACCCTAGGAGAGCTCTCTCCTTTACTCAAGACTTTAGTCTTAGAAATTCTCCTTTCATAAATGACCAAAGTGACTCTTACAATCAAATTTGCCTAAGTTATATGACCAAGTGTGGTTTGGCCGTGAGCTATCTTTGCCACATGATCCTTGATGGATTGATCAAGTGATGTTAGGCACCCTTCACTTGATCATTTCAAGAAGGATCTAGACTAAATGAGATCATAAGGTCCAAGACTCATCTAAGTAGTGATGATCATGGATTAATTAAGATGGGATTCTAGGCCTTGGATTATAAGCTAATCCAAAGACTAGAATGCCTTCTTAGATGAGAGTTAACATTTATAAACTTGACTTAAATTTGCACCTTTGATTATGGTATAATCAAGTGGTGGAAATTTAAATAAAGTTAGTGTCAATTCCACTAATTCTCTCTCCTAATCCATCCACTCTCTTTTGAGAAGTGTATTACACTTGCTTAGTTGGGTCATAAGACTCTTAAGCCCATTTTTAAGAGGCTTTGACCACTCAAAACAAAAGTCATCATGTCCAAGAGTGCTTGGCCGAAAATTACTAACAAGTGTAGGTCCAAGCTTTACACAAATTTAAGCCTAAACTAATTACAAACTAATAAGAAGATTACAAGGCTTCATTTGCCCAATTTGTTGACTTTGAGGAGTTGACCATTGACTTTGACTTTGTCTTTGACTTGTTGATTTTGACATAGTCAACTCTTCCTCAACTTGAGCTTCTAGTCTTCATTGCATAGCCCTTGTGATCCTCATGCTTGGAGATGGTCCTCCATCATATCTACAATGTCTTAAAAGGATGATTGGTTAAATCAACAATGGAGATTACGGGTGGGTAAGACGGTCAGACCGCCCGCATAGGCTCGCCTAGAGCTTGGTCTAGCCTGTCACTCTGCAATGTCAAATGGTCCTAATTTGGTGATCCGCACTCGCGGGCCAAACGGATGCGGACCCAGTTAAAAAAAATAAAAAAAATGCTAAAAAGTAAGACAACAACATGCTATATTTTAGAAATGTTAAAAAAATGTTATATTTTACTTCTTAAATTCTTAATAAAATAAGTCAACAACATAATTTTTTAATTATCTCCATCAACACATTTAAATTCTTAATAAGTTAACAACATAAACTTTTAATTATCTCAAACAAATGATTTCATGTTTTAAGCTTAATCATTTTTCATCACCACATCTTCATCTTCTTTTCCTATAAACCACAACAAATATTAGAATAGAGTGGAACTGATTCTGGCAGAACGGCAGCGGCAGCGGAATCGGAACTAATGCAGGCGAAGAGATCGGTAAGGTTTGAGAAGATTAAGAGGGTGTATAGTGTGAGAATATTGAGAAGCGGCAGGGAAAATGAAGCGAAATTAGGGTTTCAACTTTCAATCCTTTAAATAGTGCAAGCTAGTGGGTCGCCCCACAGACCTACGGGTTTGGCTCATAAAACCCTTAGATTGCGTGGGGCGGGCTTTTAAAGACTGTACCCCTAATTTTTTCTGAAAAAATTAGTTCAAACTCATGCGAATCATAAGATTCGCAGACTGACACATGACTTCAACCCAAATATCCATGTTAATGGAGACTCTAGTTATTGTTGAATCAAATTAGCAAATTTAATAATTCAGTTGGAAGGCACGACAAATGTGCGTAGAAAAAACATTTGTAGCCCTATACGGAGGCAAGTAAACATCTGTAGCCTTTTACTAGAGCTAGTCTTCGAGGAGTAATATTTTGTTTTTCATTTCAATTCTTTTTTATTTTTTTTATTTTTATTTTTTTTTATTTTCTCATTATTTATTAGTAAAAACCAACTAGATGCAAGTTCATTAATCATGTTATAATTTTTTTTGTTGGGATTGAAACAAATTTTAAAAAAATAATATATTTGTAATATATATATTTACATAAATAAAAAATTTTGGGGTAGTACTGGCCCTGTTGAATTGAATGCTAGTGGATTCGCACTTGACATCAAGTGGCAGAGTTGTCATTTTACCATGGATAATGGTCAGTCAATGTGTGGCCTTGTTACTTATTATAAGTTTTTGTTTTTGATGTCATGGATGATACTTGCCATGTTTTGGCATGTACATGTTCAAGGATATGTTTACATTGATGATTGTCATGGGTTGTGAATTGTTGTGCCAAGAGGCTTTATTAAGAAAGTATTTGAGTATATTAGTTTACTTAATTTCACACAGCTATCTTTGTTAAATACATTATTTTAATATCTATATTGTGAATTGAATGTTACAACTGCGTTACTTGTGTCAATACTTTAACTTGTAGTTGTGATAACTATCACTTTTATCATACATGATTTGATTATATTTGATGATTAATTTATTGAAAATTCAAATTTCATTAAAAATATCTTAGATACAACCATTCTAAAAAGATATTAATAATTCTTATAATAAATAGTCTATACTTCACAAAATATTTTTAATTTCTTAATTAACTTTTATATTTTAACCAGTTAATAACATTTTTTAACATATCAATAGACAAGTTTTGAATAATTTATTTTTAACTATTCCTACTATTTTTAAAGAGTTACCCGAAATAACATTATAAAAGGACATCTATTGTGAGAATAATTCATTCTAGATAGTGCACTTTCGTGCATTAGATTAATAAATAAAATGTTTAAATTTGTAATAAAATTGAATGTATCTATAATACAGTTTTAAATTAAGCATAATATCAACCACTTATTTATTAATAATGGTTAAATATTTACTTAAATACATATTTAATTTAGAGAAGTTAATTCTTTTTTAATACATATATACATATCACATTGATTTTTTTTTCCTTTGAAAATGTCAATTATTAAAGCTAGCATGCATCATGTTTCAATGAATGGTGATGAAAAATTTCATAGTGTAAAGGACAGTTGTTATTTAGGTAATTATTCACTATTTTGTAACATACGGTGCAAATAGAATATAAACACATGATGGAGTGTCTCGGGCTATATGCGGTATCACTAATACCGTATTTTAATCAAATTTGTCTATTTTTCAAGTAGGGATTAAAAAACCAATAATTTAGAGTGATTAAAACAAAACTTTGAAAATTTTAAAGGGGTCAAAAAAAGAATTATCCTTTTATTTTTAGTGTCAAGTATGTACAAATTTGTTAATTAATTTGCTTTGCAAATATATCTTTTACCCGTAAATTGAGTAGAATTTTTTTTTACAAATACACTCCATCACTTCTACTTTTGTATTTATATAAATATGCCAACTAACAATAATTTATCTGCGAAAAATATTATTACAAATAAACTCATTTTAGTTTGTTAATTAAGTATCCATATATTTGTTAATTAATTTTCTTAAAAATAATAAGAAATAAAATCATATTTTTAAGGAAATTTTTTTACGAAATGCTCAATATATATATATATATATATATATATCAACAGTAATTAATCTAAAAAAATAATGATTACATGTAATGTTGATTGGGTATTAATTATCCATAAGTTTGTTAATAAATATGCTTAGAAATATGAAATATAAAAGAAATTAATATAGAATTCAATTTCATTTAAAAGAAAAATAAAATATTTCAAAAATAAAAAAGAAATAGAGTTAAACAAATCTATCGGCTAAAAGTAAACATCTTTTATAACATTAATTTAAGTAACATATGAAATAAAGGTTAGAAGTTAATAGAAAAAAACTTATTTGAAATTTGCTTAATAAATCAGCAAACAAGATTTTTAACTAGTTAAAAATTTAAAAGTTAATTAAAGTGTGCATTCAAACAGAGAATACTTGCAGTAAATTATCTGCACATTTTTGTAGTTATTGCACCAGCAGCACTTTCAATAATCATTTAAAATCGCACAGAATGAACCGTTCATTCTAACCAATGCATGTATCAACGAATAAATATATTTCACCGAACACACTGTGGGGCTAAATAATGAAACAATATGCACCGTTTAATTGACCAATGCATGTCCCGAAATGCCTTCGTGACACAGCAGATGATTCAGTTCATGATGACGATTTGGCTTAGTTAATATGATTTATGAGTCTGATATAAAGTGGCCCTCCATCAAGCTGGTTTTCCACCCATATACATTTATTGTCACTCAGATTAAGAATTATAGATAGAACTTGGAATCTAGTGTTTCTCGGCACATTCACAAAGGTCAACTTTTGTGCTCACAAGTTGGACAAGATAGATTTTCTCACGATATGGAATTCTTTCCAACAGCAACTCAGTTTCAAAATTTCAAAATATTTTGTGAGTTGCAAACATTGTACTGCATGTCGGATTAAATAGTACAAGTTATGTTGCAGAATATATAAAGTAGACTATATGTCAAATAAAACTTATTTATAAATATGTAAATTAAAAAAAATATAAATTAATAAATAATTTATATTATTAATTAACAAGAAATATGTAAAATATAAAATTATTAACCCGTTTGAAAAATACAAGTAATAAAATCATATAAAACATAATATTATTTAGATACCTATAAATATGTTTGTTGAATTTAATTTAACTTGATTTTAAAATTCCAAACCCTACATTAAAGAATATAATTTTAAAAAATCAATCTAAATTAATTAATTTAATTCAGTTTTTAATTATTTTAGCTATTTTTAATTTAAATTTTAACCTGTTGTGACCAATCGAATGAAAATAAATTATAAAAATTAAAATTTGATAATAGTATATCTAAATTATTTGAAATAAAAGATGATACATTTTTAAATTTAAAATAAGATAAAATATTTTAGACTAACTAAACTCAAGTATTTTAAATTACTTGTTAATGTTACATGCTAATTATTATCTCATATATCCAATTAAACAGTAATTAATTTTATTTTCTTATTTATTTAATCAATTTGATTTAAAAGTACTTATCAAAGTATTCAATCTTATAAAAAATAAGATGAAAATTAACTAAAATATGTATAAAATATAATTAAAAATAATAACTTAATGTATACAATCAAACATATGTAAATGGTTAGCATGTTATATACTCAATTAAAAATAGTTCTAAAACTTTATTGAGGAAGTATTTGAATATACTCAAGCTTATTTAGTTCCTGTGTTCTCCATTAAGTGTATGTTTTCCGACTATCTGTCTTGTGAATTGAATGTTTGGCTTTGTGTAACAAACTCATTTTGTACATATTATGTCATCCTTGGGTCTGATTGTTGAAGAACCATCACTTTTACTGATACATGTTTTTCCTATATTTGATGGTTAAGGTAATTAAATTAACTTTTATCTACTGACCAGTTAAAAATCTTATTGGACAGGTTGATACACAAGTTTTGAATAAGTTATTTTTAATAGTCTCCGGTGACTCAAAATAATATTTTAAATAACATAAAATATAAAATATAAAGTAAGAGTAATTGCTTTTAGACGGTGCACCTTTGTGCATTAAATTAATAAATAAATGGCTTTAAATTGTAATAAAACTAAATGTATATATATAATAAATTTAAAATTAAACATAATATCAACCACTTATTTATTAATAATGATTGAAAATATATATTTTGGAGAAGTTAAATCTTTTTAAAAAGCGTATATACATGAAATTGATTTTATTTTTTTTTGTAATGGATGAAAATTTTGTAAGGGACCATTATTTTGATAGTGCTTCTATGTACTTGTGTTATCACTAATATCCTATTTTAATCAAATTTGTCTTTCTGGAAAAAAATTAAGAATTATTATTAAAAATATTCTTTGAGGAAATTTTTTTTATAAATCAAAAGTAGTAAAAGTTTGATTTTATTCTCTTTTAAATTTTTATTGGATTTTGATCTCTATAATTTGAAAATACATCAGTTTCATTCTTAAAATAATATGGATAGCACTTTGTAATTATTAAAAGGTGTTATCTAAGTAACTGTGGAGACAAAACAATCATGTATTTCCAGTTACAGGGACTAAAAAATACCAATAATCTTAGAGTGATTAAAACAAAACTTTGAAAATTTTAAAAGGGTCAAAACCATTTTACCCTTATATATTTAGTGTCAAGTATATCTACAAGTTTGTTAATTAATTTTTTTAAAAAAAAAAAGAAATGCAAACATATTTTTTTACCCCAAAATGAGTAGGATAGAACATTTACAAATATACTCAACCACTTGTACTTTTATATTTATATAAATATACCAACTAATACTAATTTACCTGTAAAAAATAATTATTACAAATAAACTTGTTTTAGTTTCTTAATTAATTATTTATAATTTTTTAATTAATTTGCTTAAAAATAATAAGAAATAAAATCATATTTGTTAGAAAATATTTTAGAAAAATGCTCAATATACATATACATATATATATATATATATATATATATGTATATATCAACAATAATTAATCTATAAAAAATAATCATTACATGTAGTGTGTATTGAGTGTTAATTATCTATAAGTTTATTAATAAATATGCTTAAAAATATGAAATGTAACAAAAAAATTAATATAGAATCTCATTTTTTTTAAAAGGAAAACAAAAAATTTTAATAAAATATTTCAAAAATAGAAAAGAAATAGAGTTAAACAAATCTATCGGCTAAAAGTAAACAATTTTTAAAACACTAATTTGTGTGTAACATGTGAATAAAGGTTAGAAGTTCATAGAAAAAACTTATTTGAAATTTTTCTTAATAAATAAGCAAACAAGACTTTTAACTAGTTAAAAGTTTAAAAATTAATTAAAATATGTTATCAAACAGAGAATATTTATAATAAATTATTTGTATTTTTTTTTTTAGTAGTTGCACCGCGGCACTTTCAATAACGTTTTAAAACCACATAGAATGAACCGTCAATTCTAACCCATGCATGTATCAATGAAAAAAATGGTTCAGGATAAGTAATGAAAGAATAATATGCACCGTCTAATTGACCAATGCATGTAGCTAAGTGCCCTTGTGACGACACAATTGATGATTCAGTTCATCGTGGCAGATCGATTTCGGATGCTTGTTTAAGTCTGATTCTAACTGGTCCTATATCCAGCATTTTTTTCTACCCATGTACATTCATTGTTGCTCAGATTAAAAATTATAAAGATAGAGCTTGAATCTAATGTTTATCTACACATTCATATACGTTAACTTTTGTGCTCACAAGTTGGCCAATATAGATTCTTCTCGTGATATGGAATTCTTGCCAACAGCAACTCGTTTCCAAAATTTTAACATAAATTTCGTGGATTGAAAACATTACTCAGTTCCAAAATTCGAACTTAAACTGGGGGTTGAAAACATTGAACTACATGTCACTTCTGTAAATTCTTACCCATCTCACCTCATTGTCCAAAGCCATTCTCATTGTCTTAGACTAGTTTTTCTGATTTTGTAACTTTTCGCATCCCCATAATTGCAGTGGTTAAGGTTTTCAACAGGATAATCAATAAAATAATAAATCATAAATTCTACTACATTGGAACAACTTATTTTAATAATGTATAACTACTCGATAATAACTGTTGGAGAAAAGAAATGAAAACGCTCGACAGACGGAACTATTGTGCAGACGAAACAAGTGTAGAATGGACAGACGAAACTGAAAAATGCCTCCTTCTTCTTATTATTGAATCTCTCTTCTTTCTAATTACATTCTCTTCTTTTGCTTACATACAGAGTCCCTATTTATAGTGGTATCCATAACAAACTAACCACTAACAAACTAACTAACTAACTAACAGATTAACAACTAACAGACTTTTGAATTAGTTATTCTTCAACACTTCCCCTTAATTCAAAATCTACAAAAAACTTAAAGACAAACTACATTCAGTAATCTTCTAAGTTCTCTGAATCTGTCAGCTCTCAATGACTTAGTCATTATATCTGCAATTTGAAACTCTGTTTTACAATGTTTCAGTCTGATCTTCTCTTTTCCAACTTGATCTCTCAGAAAGTGATACTTCGTCTCTATGTGCTTGCTCCTTCCATGTGCAACCGGATTCTTAGCTAAAATGATAGCAGATTTGTTATCTATCAACAAGTCAACACAGCCATCAAAGCTAACCTTGAGTTCTTCCAGTAACGATTCTAGCCACAAAGCTTGGCACGCAGCATGACATGCTGCAATATACTCCGCTTCACAGGTTGATAAAGCTATAACAGCCTGCTTCTTGGAACACCACGAGATTGGAGAACCAGATAGTAAGAACACATAACCCATGGTGCTCTTTCTCTCCAATAAGTCCCCACACCAATCAGAGTCGGAATAGGCTACAAGTTGTAACCCAACTTTCTCTGAATGATTTGAGTAAAGTACTCCAAAATCAAGTGTGCCGCACAAATATCTCAGAATACGTTTCACTGCCATTAAATGTGACTTCTTCGGATTACTCATGAAACGACTTACCAAGCCAACGCTATATGAGATCTCTGGTCTTGTATGACAAATAAACCTCAAACAGCCAATCATCTATCTAAACAAAGTACCATCCACTTCTGATTCTCGTTCACCATGATCAAGTTTCAGACTTGCTTCTGCAGGCGTCTCTGCAGTATTGCATTCCAGCATGTTGAATTTCTTTAATACATCATGAATGTATTTCTTTTGGTGCATAAACAGTCCATCATCAACTTGTTTGAATTCAATGTCAAGGAAGTATGACAACCTTCCTAAATCAGTCATCTCAAATTCTGACTTCAAGCATTGCTTCACAGCTTCAATATCTCCTCTATTACTGCTAGTTAGGAGGAGATCGTCTACATAAAGGCAAATGAATAGAATATCTCCACCACCCATTGCTTTAATGTATACACCATGCTCTACATTACATTTCTTGAAACCTGAGCTTGAGAGGAAATTATCAATCCTTTTATTCCAAGCTCTTGGTGCTTGCCTTAAGCCATACAGAGCTTTTCTCAGTCTATAGACCTTGTCTTCACTTCCTTCTATAACAAAGCCTGGAGGTTGAGTAACATAGACTTCTTCTTCAAGAGGTCCATTTAGGAAAGCTGATTTAACATCCAGCTGCCACATGTTCCAGTTCTTCAAAGTAGCAAGAGCAACAACCAGTCTAACTGTTTCCAATCTTGCCACTGGTGCAAACACTTCAGAGAAATCAATCCCTTCTGTTTGCATAAATCCTCTAGCCACTAGTCTTGCTTTGTATTTGGCAATAGTGCCATCTGGATTCAACTTAGTCTTGAATACCCATTTCACATCAATAGGCATCTTGTTAGCTGGAAGTTTCACCAACTCCCAAGTTTCGTTCTTCTTTATCGACTTCAACTCTTCATGCATAGCTTCCTTCCATACTTTGCTTTTTAAAGCTTCATCAATGCTGACTGGTTCTGCATTTGCAAGAAGTGCAATATGCTGGAGTAATTCCCCTTCGTCTGTGACAGCATCATCGAAAGTAATTTCGCAATCTCTGAGTCTTGCTGGTAGAGTTCTGGATCTGGTGGGTCTTGTTTGAATGCATCTCTCAGGTGAATTTGCACCTTGAAACTCAGGGCTGGTTTCGTCTGTGTCTGGCGTATCAGACGAAAGTGGATCTACAGACGAAACAGGAAGTACAGACGACGTAGGTACAGACGAAAGTACAGACGACGTAGGTACAGATGAAAGTACAGACGACGTAAGTACAGACGACTCAATAAAATGTACGTCTCTGCTGAATACTACTTGTCGTGTCTTAGGATTGAAGAGCTTGTACGATCCAGTGGAGTTGTAACCAACAAAAATCATTTGTTCACTTTTATCATCCAACTTCCTTCTCTTTTGATCTGGAATATGCCTATAGCATATTGAACCAAAAACTCTGAAATGCCTGATCGAAGGCTTCTTCCCTGTCCATACCTCTTCTGGAACCTTAAATTCCAGCCTCTTTGTAGGACAATGATTCAACACATAAGCTGCAGTTGCTGCTGCTTCTCCCCAAAATTCATGTGTCAGACTTTTACTCTTCAGCATACTCCTAACCATGTTCAGGATGGTTCTGTTTCTTCTCTCAGCCACCCCATTATGTTGAGGAGTATAGGGTGCTGTTATCTCATGCACAATCCCATTCTCCACGCAAAAATTTCCAAATTCTCTGGAAGTAAATTCACCACCACCATCTGTTCTCAGTATTTTGATGGATTTTCCAGACTGCTTCTCAACTAAGCACTTGAAGGATTTGAAAATAGAAAACACCTCATTTTTAGCCTTAACAAGATAAAGCCACAATTTTCTGCTGAAGTCATCTACAAATGTCACAAAATACTTGTTCCCTCCTAAAGATGGAACCTCAAATGGACCACACACATCCGAATATACCATATGCAGTAAACTATTGGCTCTCGAAGCAGTATAATTGCTGAATGATGATCTGGGTTGCTTACAGATTAAGCAACTATCACAAACTTTCTTAGGCACGTGTACAGACGGAAGCCCAAGAACCATTTCTTTGGACTTCATGAGGCTAAGATCTTTGAAGTTAAGATGACCAAGCCTCATGTGCCACAGCCAAGTGTCGTCCGATAGAATTTCGGAGTTAAGACATTGAGTCTCAACAGCATTAAGATGTAGCTGGAAAGTTCTGTTTGATGCAAGCGGTGCCTTCATGATTTTCTTTTCTTCAGCATCAATAACTTCCAAGAATCCGTTCTTCATGGCTATTGAGAAACCTTTCTCCAATAGTTGTCCCAAGCTGATTAGATTGCTACTCATGGTAGGCACATAGAGCACATCATACAGCAACGCATTCCCACCATCCTTCCTCTTGATTATCACATCTCCAATGCCTTTTGCTTGAATCATTCTATCATCAGCAAACTTTACTTTTCTTTTCTTACTTGGATCAAAATTTATGAGTCAATCTCTATGGCCTGTCATGTGATTAGAACAGCCAGAGTCTGCATACCAAACTTCTTCACCGCAAGTTTCTTGAGTATTTGTCGTCTGTAACATTACAGATGCAGACGACGTTACAGACGCAGACGAAACTACAGACGCAGACGACATAACAGACGCAGACGAAACAGATGTGCACAAATCTTCCTGCATCGTCTGCACCATTAGCAGAACAGGGCTTTCATCCCTATTTTCTTTCATGTCTTCTTTTGCCATATGAGCTTCATCATGCTGTTTCCTGCGATGATCAAACTGGCTTGGGGGTGCTTGACATTCGGATGAAAAATATCCAATTTTATTGCAATTGAAACATTTGATTTTCTTTCTGTCTATTTTCTTCTTTCCTCCTTTCCAATTGGATCCTCCCCTCCTTGATGAGGTTTCTGTTTGATCTTGATCAGCCTTTTCTTGTTCTTGATGAGAACTTCTGCCCTTTCCTCTGTAATCTTTCCCCTTTCCTCGGTTTCTATATCCACCCCTGCCATCGTAGCCTCCTTTCTTCGTAGTCTGGGCTTGCAGAACCTGCTCTACAGGTTTCTCAGTGGATCTTTCAATGAGCCTCTGCTCATGTGCCTCGAGGGAGCCCTGAAGATCTTCAACCTTCAGTTCTTCAAGATTTCTTGATTCTTCAATGGCCACAACAATGTGGTCAAAGTTAGGGGTTAAGGTTCGTAATACCTTCTCAACAATCGCTTGATCAGTCATCTTTTCACCACATGCCTTCATTGCATTGGTGAGAGTGAGGATTCGATTAAAGAATTGAGCAACTTTTTCATTTGACTCCATTTGCATCAATTCATACTGGCGTCTCATCGTTTGAAGACGCACCTTCTTCAATTGGTCTGCTCCTTGATGACATTTCTCCAGAATCTGCCATGCCTTCTGTGACGTCTTTGCCTCTGCAATTTTCTCAAAATGTGCATCATCAACGCTTTGATGAATAAGACACATCGCTTTGCAGTCTTTCTTTTTGTTTTCCTTGTATGCCACCCTCTGTGCTTCTGTTGCATCTGTAGCAAGTTCTGGGTAGCCATCTTCAACAATCTCCGTAACTTCTTGAAAACCGAAAATGGCTTTCATCTGAATACTCCATCGATTCCAGTTCTTACCATCAAGAACAGGAAGATTTGATTGTGAGGTTATGCTGGTGTGTGCCATTGTAATTCAACCAACAAGAACGTCCCTTGAATCGAACCACGCCTCTGGATACCAGTTTGTTGGAGAAAAGAAATGAAAACACTCGACAGACGGAAGAATGTTCAGACGGAACTATTGTGCAGACGAAACAAGTGTAGAATGGACAGACGAAACTGAAAAATGCCTCCTTCTTCTTATTATTGAATCTCTCTTCTTTCTAATTACATTCTCTTCTTTTGCTTACATACAGAGTCCCTATTTATAGTGGTATCCATAACAAACTAATCACTAACAAACTAACTAACTAACAGATTAACAACTAACAGACTTTTGAATTAGTTATTCTTCAACAATAACATGTCAATGTGTTAATAGTAATTAATAAAATAATCTTAATAAGGAATTTACACGGAATGAATATTTGATATTATTGTATGCAAAAGTTTTTTGACTCACATAGAAATTTAAGTATATCAAACTTTAAATAAGAAATAAATAATTTAAGCTTACAAATGTTTCAATGTTTCAGTGTATCTGTATTGTGAATTCAATGTTTGGATTTGTGTAACCAACTCATTTAGATGCAAATGCATTGACTTGTATGACTCTACATAATGTGTCATTACTTGAGTCTGGTTGTTAAAGAACTATCACTTTTACTGATACATGCTTTTACTAAATTTGATGGTTAATTTGCCGTGAATTAAATTAACTTTTATCTACTGACCAGTTAAAAACCTTATTGGACAGCTTGATAAACAAGTTTTGAATAAGTTATTTTTAATAGTTTCCAGTGCTCAAAATAACATTTTAAAGTAACAGAGATATAAAATATAAATTAAGAGTAATTGTTCTTAGACAGTGCACCTTTGTGCATTAAATTAATAAAAGGGTTTTAAGTTGTAATAACACTAAATATATATATATATATATATATATATAAAAAATAAATTAAAATTAAAATTAAACATACTATCAACCACTTATAATAAGGGTTGAAAATATATATTTTGGAGAAGTTAAATCTTTTTAAAAGCATATACATGTGAAATTGATTTTTTTTTTTTTGTATTTGGGAATATCGATTATTAAAGCCAGCATATGTGCTTTTCAATACTTGTAATGGATGAAATTTTTGTAAGGGACCGTTATTTTGATAGTTATTCACTGTTTGTATCCTAAATTGGTGCAAATAGAATATAAACATATGGACGAAGTGCCTCTATGTACTTGTGTTACCACTAATATCCTATTTTAATCAAATTTGTCTTGTTGAAAAAATTCTAAGGAAGTTTGGTTTTATTCTCTATTAAATTTTCATTGTATTTTGATCTCTATAATGTGAAAATACGTCAGTTTCATTATTAAAGTAATATGGATAGCACTTTGTAAAACTGTGGAGACAAACAATCATGTATTTCCAATTACAGGGATTAAAAAATACCAAATAATCTTAGAGTGATTAAAACAAAACTTTAAAATTTTTAAGGGAAAAAAAACATTTTACCCTTATATATTTAGTGTCAAGTATATAAGTTTATAATCAATTTGTTTTAAAAAAAGGAAATGCAAACATATTTTTTTATCCCAAAATGAGTAGGAAAAGAAGATTTACAAATATACTCAACCACTTGTACTTTTATATTTATATAAATATACCAACTAATAATAATTTACCTGTAAAAAATAATTATTACAAATAAACTTATTTTAGTTTGTTAATTAATTATTTATAAAGAAATAAAATCATATTTGAAAGAAAATTTCTTAAAAATAATAAGAAATAAAATCATATTTAAAATAAATTTTTTTAGTAAAATGTTCAATATATATATATATATATATATATATATATCAACAACACTTAATCTACAAAAAAATAATTATTACATGCAATGTTTATTAAGTGTTTATTATCTATAAGTTTATTAATAAATATGCTTAAAAATATGAAATTTAACAACAACAAAATTAATATAGAATCCTATTTGATTTAAAAGGAAAATAATTTTTTTTAATAAAATAGAAAAAAAAAGGAGTCAAACAAATGTATCGGCTAAAAGTAAACAATATTTTTTAAATCACTAATTTAAGTGCAGCATATGAAATAAAGGTTAGAAGTTAATAGAAAAACTTATTTGAAGTTTTCTTAATAAATAAGCAAACAAGACATTTAACTGGTTAAAAATTTAAAAAATAATTAAAATATGCTTTATCAAGCAGAAAATATTTATAGTAAATTATTTATATATATTTTCTTTAGTTACTGCACCGGCGGCACTTTCGATAATGTTTTAAAACTACACAGAATGAACCGTCAATTCTAACCAATGCATGTATCAATGAACAAAAATGGTTCAGGATAAGTAATGAAAGAATAATATGCACAGTCTAATTGACCAATGCATGTAGCTAAGTGCCCTTGTGACGACACAATTGATGATTCAGTTCATCGTGGCAGATCGATTTCGGATGCTTGTTTAAGTCTGATTCTAACTGATCCTACATCCAGCATTTTTTCTACCCATATACATTCATTGTTGCTCAGATTAAGAAATATAAAGATAGAGCTTGAATCTAATGTTTCTCTACACATTTAGATATGTCAACTTTTGTGCTCACAAGTTGACCAACATAGATTCTTCTCATGATATAGAATTCTTGCAACAACAACTCATTTCCAAAATTTGAACATAAACTTTGTGGGATGAAAACATTACTCAGTTCCAAAATTCAAACATAAATTCATGTGTTGAAAACATTGAACTCCATGTCACAGCTGTAAATACTTACCCATCTCACCTCATTGTCCAAAGCGGTTCTCATTCTCTTAACTCTAGTTTTCGGATTTTTTAAGTCCACGATAATTTCAGTGGTTAAGGTTGTCAAACTGAATAATCAAATAAAATAATAAATCACAAACTCGATAATATTAAAATAACTTATTTTAATAAAGTATAACTACTAAATAATAACATGTCAATGTGTTAATAATAATTAATAAAATAATCTTAATAAGAAGTTTACACGGAATTTGATATTATTTGTAAAAGTTTTTTTTTGACTTACATAGAGATTTAAATAATTTAAATTTACGAATGTTTTAGTCTTTCCTTCTTTTTCTTTAACTTACTAGTTACTACTAATAAACTTAAGAGTCTATTGAATTTATTTGAGTCTACCTACAATGTACTAGAAAAAGAGTTCACATAAATCAACATGTAGAGGGTAAACAAACTCTTAAACTCTTAAAAGAATTAGAGTTAACTTAGAGTAGTGATAACCATAAGTAGTGGTGGTAATATTATTGATATTACCACCACCTCCACCTCGATCAATGACCCTCCTCTTCATGCCGATTGGTTTAATGGTGGGACGACTTGTTTGGATGGCGTGCATGTTGTCACTGCCGGAGTTACCCATGACCACAAATGTTCACGTTAAAGAATAATGCCACGGAGTAAAACTTGTGAACATGTATCTGATTCCTGCCTGCATGTCTGCCACATTGTGCTGGGTCCACACATTGCAGTGCATGTCTTGCTATAAATTCTCACCATTTTCACCAAAGCTTCCAAACCAGCTCTCATTCTCTGACTCTCATTGCTAGAATCTCTCACACAACGGTCTCATGGTGCGGTACTTAGACACTAAGTCAATCATGTTCTTGGTCACTGTGGCAGTGATGTTGTTGCTGCTGTCACCACTGTTGCAACGGCTGCCAACCTTCGTACTGCTGCTCTTTTTCCCAGTTGCCTTAGTCATTGTGTTTCTGGTGCTCGGGTTACTGCTACTGGATTTACCCAAGGCTGGATATGTCATCGGTTAGAGTAGTAGTGTGTGATGATTGTAGCAGGAGTTGTGATTTGCGTACGTGTCTTGTAATATCTGCTGCCTGCTTATTGGGTAGAGAGCGATTTAAGTTATTGCATGTATGTTTAAGTGCTTTTTTTAGTAGAAAGTAACTTTTATCTTGTCTAACTATTATGTTCAGCTTTGTATATTTGTTTTACATTTGTTTTGCGATTAAAAATTAAAATATTGGTTAATTGAGAAAGTGAAATAAACAACATAATAGACAATACAATTTAATGTCCTAAAAAATATCAGAATTTACGGTCACCAGCCATTCATCGTATATACATTAAGTTCAAATCCATAAAAAGTTAAGAAACCATCTGTTGCATCCAAATCAAGGGAGGAGGTTAATTATAAACTTAGAGCATTAGAAACACACTATGGAACCAAAGGGTTTTCACTTCAGTATGATTAAGACATAGTAATGCAATGCAATTTCAGCCAGAAAAAAACAAGAAGAAAGTGACTTATAGGTGTATTATGAATTGAATGTTTCGTTGTATCTGAAGAGTGTATTTAGATATATGTATTAGTAGTGATGGTGCATATTATGTTATTACTCCAGTCACGTGGTTGTGGAAGAATTATCATACATGTTTTGATTAGAATTGATGCCTAATTTGTCGGGAATTAAAATGTTACTGTAGATAAAATAACTCTGAAAAATATTGATAATTATTATTATAAATAGTTTGTATTTTATAAAATATTTTTACGTTTTAATTAATTTTTATCTTTTAACCAATAAAATACCTTATTTGACAGAATGATAAATAAATTATTTTAATAATTTCTAGTGTTTCTAAAAAAGTGACTTGAAATAATATTTTTAAAGGAAATAAAAGATTTAAATGTGAAATAAAATTATATATATATATATCATAAAATTTGAAATTAAACATAATATCAACCACTTATTTATTAGTAATGATTGGAAATATACTTAAGTATGCATTTTATTTCAGAGAAATTAAATCTTTTTAAAAACATGCATACATATGAAATTGATTTTTATATTTTTTTTTTGTCTACGAGAATATTGACCATTAAAGCTAGCATCACCAGTTTGATGCAAATTTCATACGTTATTTTGGTAGCTATTCACTATTTGCATCTACTTTGGGTACCACTAATACATACCGTATTTTAATTAAATTTGTCTTGCTGAAAAAATTCTAAAAGTAATTATTAAAAATATTCTTCGAGGAACATAATTTTTTTTATACCTCAAAAATAGTAAAAGTTTGGTTTTATTTAATTTTAAATTTTATTTCAATTTTAATCTCTATAATTTAAAAATAGATCACATTTATCTTAAAGTAAGATAGATAGCAATTTATATAATTATTAAAAGGTGTTATCTAAATCACGGCTCAGACAAACAGTCATGTATTTTCTAATTAGAGGGAGTGATTAAAACAAAATTTTGAAAATTTTAAAGAGGTAGAAACATATTATCCTTATATTCTTAGTGTCAAATATCTACAAATTTTTTAATTAATTTGCTTTGAAAAAAATAGAAAATACAAATAAAATTTTTACTCTTAAAATGAGTAGGAAAAGAAGATTTACAAATATTCTAGACCACTTCTACTATTATATTCTATACATGTATCCACTAACAATAACTTATCTGTTAAAAAATTATTAAAAATAAACTCATTTTAGTTTATTAATTAATTATCTATAAGTTTGTTAATTAATTTTCTTAAAAATAATAAGAAATAAAATCATATTTGTAAGAAAAAAATTTAGTAAAATTCTCAATAAATACATACACACACACACACACACACACACACATATATATATATATATATATATATATATATATAAACAAAATTTAATCTAAAAAAATAATTATTACATGTAGTTTTTATTGAGTGTTAATTATCTATAAATTCTTTAATAAATGTGCTTAAAAATATGAAATTTTTTAAAAAATTAATATATAATCCTATATGATTTTAAATTAAAATAAAAAACTTTAATAAAATGTTTAAAAAATTAAAAAAGAAATTGAGTTGAACAAATCTATCAGCTAAACGTAAACATTTTTTAGAACACTAATTTAAGTAACATATCAAATAAAAGTTAGGAGTTAACAGGAAAAACTTATTTGATATTTGCTTAATAAATAAACAAACAAGATTTTTAACTTGTTAAAAAATTAAAAATTAATTAAAATATTCTATAAAACAGGGAATACCTATAGTAAATTATTTGTATATCACTAATTTACTATATTCAATCGCAGCACTTTCAATAATGTTTTAAAACCAAAAAAGAATGAACGGTCAATTCTATTGAATGCATGTATCAATGTACAAAAACAGTTCACCAAACAAGATAGAGCTAAATAATGAAAAGATATCCGCCGTTTGGTTGACCAATGCATGTACCTGAATGCCCTCGTGACATAGCAGATGATTCAGTTCAGCGATTTGGGATGCTACCTTAGCTTGTTTAATATTATTTATGAGACTGATTCTAAGTTGCCTTCCATTCAGCTTGTTTTCCACCAATATACATCCGGCCATTACCCCTCAGATTAAGAATTATAAAGATAGTTTGGAATCTAGAGTTTCTCCACACATGCAGATGTGTCAAATTTTGTGCTCACAAGTTGGCCAAGATAGATTCTTCTCATGATATGGAATTCTTGCTATCAGCAACACAGTTCCAAAACTTTTGAACGTAAATTAGTTGCAAACGCTGTATTGAATGTCACACTATAGTTAATAAAAAATTGAGTAATGTTACGCAGATAATTCTAACACTAAGTGAGTAATCAATTAACTAACTCATATATGTCTATTTATTTCTTTTATTATTTTTTTATTTCTTCTTTTATATTTTACTAGTTGTTGAAGTTGTCTAATTATCTCGTGTTAAAGTTTTCTCGGTAGATTCTTGTTCTTTTGGCCTAATTGTCCAAAAGTTGTTCTCATTCTCATAGTCTAGCTTTGCTTGTTTTGTAACTTTTCTTGTAAGTGAAGGTTGTGATAGTTAAGGTTTTCAAACTCGACAATCTCTACTTAAAACTACTCACCAGCGGCACGGAAACTTAACCAGACATGTAAGAGTTTATTTCATATTGAAAATATTAACTTAATATTTGTAAATAGTATATGAAATTAAATTTTAATAATACAATAAAACAAAATTATAAACCATAAATTCCATAATATTTAAATAATTAATTTTATTAATGTGTTACTGCTAAATAATTATTTATCAAAGTGTTAACAGCGTTAAAGCAATCTCAATGAGTAGTTGATGTTAAAAGAATGAATGTTTCATATTATTATAAGTAAGAATTTTTGAATTCTTTATTTTACTGACTCTAAATGTACGACAAATAACTCAAAAGTATATGTTTCAGTATTTTTTAACATGTTGACTAAACTTAAAGAGTTTACTGTACCTGCATAGAATTTAGTGAAACGAGTAAATTCTTGGGCGTAAGGGTTAGCGAGATAAATTACTCGATAGTTTAATAATCATGTACTATACCACAAACAATTTTATTTGATTGACAACTCTAATAAGCAACCAATTAGGCAACTTACTATATATATATATAAATTTTTTTCTCTTCACATTTTATAAACATATATACTTTTTTCTCTTCACATTTTATACATATACATATTTCTTTATCTTCACATTTTATAACTAATTATCTGAATTATAGTTGTCTACCAAATCATTTCCAACCATAGATATCACTTCCTCCACCTCCACCAATGACGTTCCTCTTCTTGCACGGACAACTCCAATAAGTAAATAATCAGACAACTCACTTACAAAATATATATGCATTTCTTTTTCTTTATATTTTATACACATACATATTTCTTTCTCTTCGTATCTTCGTATTTTATACACATATATGTTTCTCTCTTCACATTTTATAACTAATTATCTGGACTACAATTATCTACCAAACCATTTCCGACCACAGATATCACTTCCTCCACCTCCACCTCCACCAATGACGCTCCTCTTCTTGCAGTTGGTTTAATGGTGGGACTTGTTTGGATGGCATGCTTGCTGCCACCGCCGGAGGTACTCACAACCACAAGTGTTAACGTTTAAGAATAATGCCATGGTCATGGAGTAAAATGTATGAGCATTTATGTGATCACTACCTGCCTGCCTGCCACATTATGGTGGGCCCCACACATTATAGTCATGCTATAAATTCTCACTAAAGCTTCCAAACCCACTCTCATTGCCAAAATCTCTCACAACGGTCTCATGGTGCAGTACTTTGATATTAAGTCAATCGTGTTCATGGTTACTGTGACAGTGTTGTTGTTGGTGCTGCCGCCACTGTTGCCGCGGCTTCCACCTCCGCCCATAGTGCTGCTCTTCTTCCCAGTTGGCTTAATGACTATGCTTATGGTACTCTTGTTACTGCCACTGGAGTTACCTAAACCTGAACATATCATCGTGTAGGAGTAGTGTCATGATTATTCCTCTGAAATACACACTCAATCAGCCAATTCAACCATTTTATACATATATGTATTTCTTTCTAACTGTTGTCTGGTTATTTGAGTATTTTAGTTGTCTACCATGACATTTTCTTGCAGAAGTTGTAATTTGTCAACGTGCCCTGTAATTGTTTGTTGGGTAGAGATTTACGTGATTACATGTATGTTTAAGTGCTTATTTAATAGCGAGTAACTTTTATCTTGTGTATAACTATTGTGTTCAACATTGTATATTTGTTTTACATTTGTTTGTTTTACGTTTGTTTGTGATAAATATTTTTAAAAATTAAAATGATTAATATATTATATTTTAAAGAATTACTAATATTTTATAATTTTTTATTGTTAAGAATTAAATTATCATATTTATAAAAAAGACATGAAACATGCATACGATATTGGGGAGTTTATTAGACTCTTTTTTTTCTAATCTTTTGTCCTGTACCATGCACCAATTAAATAGTTTATGTTATATGTCAAGTTTGAGTTTTTATTTTAATGCTCAATGTTATTCGAGCACGTTTTAATTTAAAAATTAATAATATATAAATATATGGATGACAAAAGCTTTATATGGTGGTATCCAATCATAAAATTTACAACCTTATAAACATTTATCTAATATTATAGACAAATATAATAGTTATTGCTGCGAACAAACATAAATGTAGCTGCGAACAAACATAAATGTAGCTGCGCGCGAACAATTTCATTTGTTTATTAATATATTGCTGAAATTTCTATTTTTGAATTCGCCTTTGCCTCTTATATAAAAATATATTCACATGCATGATGCAATTTTATCTTCACAAGAGCATATACAATTTTATTTAAATAATTTTATATGTACAATCAATATATTTGTTTTCTTAAATAATAAAAAATATCTTATGTTGCTCTTTACTGAATTTTTCATACGAATTTTTTGATAAGAGTTAATTTTATTAATGGTAATAATAAAAATATTGGTACTGCTGCTAATACTATTCATAAGGGTGATAGCAGTGACAGTATTATCAGCGGTAATATTACCAGTGTAATCACCATCGTTATCAGGAACAAAATTACCCATGCAAAGAGGAGGAAAAAGAGCAAAAGAAGAGCAAGAGAAATGAAACTACTTTGGATGCTTAGGTGTTATCTGATATATATATACTTTGGATGCAATTCAACTACTTACTTTTGGACGTTCTAAATGTCTGTAGGTGGCGGTTATAAGTTTATATCTTCGCAATGCGATAAGAAAATATTTATTTAAAATTGAATATGGCTGTAATAATTTATTTTAAGTTTATGATGGATTGAGAAATTATTAATTGAATTGAGTTATTAAATTAAAATATTGAATGAGGATATAATTTATGAATAATTAGGTCTAACACAAATTTAATCCGTGTAGTTTGAATTAAAGGGATTTGAATTAATTTTTTATATTTATTATGAAATGACAACTCTTTTCTTAATCAAACACAGACTCGGAGTGCGGGAGTATTAATCATATGATTTGATTCAAATTTTATTTTAAAATTCATTTGAATCAAAAATGAAAATTAAGTCTTATATAGTTTAATTTAATTATAAAATCCAAACAAATTAAACCAAACCAATCTTTTATGATTTGATTTGGTTAGATTTATGCTGTTTTAAACTTCTTTAGGTAAATGTTGATAAAAAAAATATATTTTATATTATTAAAATATTAAATGATAAAATTTATATTGCAATATATATATATATATATATATATATATATATAACGTAAACTAATTATTATATAAAATTTATTTATAATTATGTGATTAAAATTTAAAAATTAATTGAAAATTAATATTGATATTAAAAACATATGTAAAATTTAAAATTATTGATCTTTTACATTTAAAAATTTATAAGTGATATATTAATATAAAATATAATAATATTTAGATATCTATGAATACCCGGATTTATTTAATTCGAATTTAAAACTGACTCTTGTATTTTTAACCCGTTGTCGCCCATCATAATAAATTGTAAAAATTGAAACGCCCATTTAAATATATATGAATAGTAATTCGGCATTTGATGGTAGAAAAGGTATATTATTCGAGGGACGTTTGTTACAAGCAAACTGTGCTTAGTTTTACTGTTTTAGTTACTTACCTGCTCTGTTTTTTTTTTTTCACCTATTTTGCATGGTATATATTTTATTCTCTGAACTGTGCAATATATTTAAACTAGAAAAATTGATGAAATATATTGGTGGCATGTCCTTCATTTTCTTTTCTTTAAAAATTTTTCTACTTTGTTCTAGATCTATAATAAATAGAGGGAAATATGTTTTTATTGTACTAAATTTTTTTAAAAAGTTTAATTTGAGTTGTACTAAAAATTTTTCTTTTCTAGAACTCTGACTTGATATTATATTTTGTCCTTAAAGTCGTTTAAATAAAATATTATCTAAACTATTATTAAAAAAAAAGATGATAATTTTTTAAATTTAATGGACTGAAATAAGATAAAATATTTTAGACTAACTAAACTCAAACATTTTAAATTATTTATTAACGTATATCTAATTAAATATTAATTAGTTTTTATTTTCTTATTTTTGTTATTCAATTTGATTGAAAAATATTTATCAAAGTATTTAATTTTATATAAAATAAGATGAAGATTAACAAAAATATATACAAAATATAATTAAAAAACTAACCTAATACATTGTTCAAACACGTATATACAATTAGAATGTTATATACTTTATTAGGCATATTTCTAAAATTTTATTCAGAAAGTATTTAAATATACTCAAGTTTATTTATTTATGCCTTCTCAATTAAATGTACTATCTGTACTATTTTTTGTCTATCTGTACTTAGTATTTAATATTTGTTGTGCAACGAGTGCATCTAGAGAATGTATGCATTGGTCTTGAGATGGTGTATATTCTGTCATTGGTACATGTTTTAACTTAATTTGATGGCTAATTTCACATCCAATATCTCTAGAAAAATACTAATAATAATTATTATAAACAGTCTATATTTCACAAAATATTTTAACTTTTCATCTTTTGACCGGTTAAAAACTTTATTTAGACCAGCTTCGATTAAAGATATTTTTATTAGTTGCGAGTGTTCATAAAGAGGGGTCTCGAAATAACACTTTCAAAATAAAATATGGTTATCAAATTTTAATTCGTAAGCTCTTACGAGTTTGAGAATGCATTTTGTCTCGGTAAATCTTTTTGAGAGTAAATTCTCTTTTAGTAAAATTTTAGACACAGAGGAAAAAAACATGACACAAGTTTAGATACAGAAGAAAAAAATACAAAATACCCTATTCATTTTGAGCGATTGAATTGAACGAGCGTTTGAACCTAAGTTTCCTTTCTTTAAGCGATTATTCGTACAGATGATTGAACGATTGTTGTCAAGCTCCAAGCGATCAATTTCCATTTCTTCTTTTTGTCACCGTCAAGATCTAGGCTCGAAATTGTGGTTGAGTTCGAGGTTGAGTTGAGATCTAATTTGGAGATTTGACATTTCGTCACAACAATTTACTAACTTATTAGCTTCATGCTTGTGCTCGTGCAGACATGCCATTTCCAAAGATGAGACTCGCATAATTGTGCTTGTGTCATTTTTGTCATAAGTTAAATTTCTTAATTTTCAATTTAATTGTTGGACTTGGATTCATAGCTCGGTCAAATTTTTATTATATGTTAATCAAATTTGTGCTTCTCTGTCACGTATTGTATTTAATTACATTTTTATTGATCAAATTTGTCAATTTTTTTATTGTTCTATTCAATTTCTTGCTATTGTGGTTTGTCCAATTGGTTTTTGACTTCTTAATGTTCTGTCAAACATTTATTATATTTTCTTGTTGATCTAATTTGTTTAATTTCTGTACCATTCTATTCAATTTATTACTGTTCTATTTTGTTCATTTGGTTGTTGCTCTACAATTCTTTTGTACATTTTGTTTTACTGTTTGTTGTTCTATTTAACTATCTCTTATTCTTCTTGCGAATTTGATGCATTTGACATTAGTATGGGTGAACATAATGAACTTGAAATAATAGATTTACATAGACTTCTCACATAGTAATACTATTAAGATGTATGGATGAATTATTTATGTTTAATATTAATAAATCATGAGCTTATGTATATATCAATTATATATGATATTTATAAATAATTTTTTTAGAAAAATAGACTCTTACATATTGACTTTACGAATCAAATTTTTTACACATGCCACGAGTTTGACAACTTTGTATATAAATAAATAAATGATTCATATTTACAATAAAGTTTAATGTATATATAATAAAATTTAAAAATAAACCTAATATGAACCACTTATGGTTCAAAAATACCCTTAAGTATGTATTATATTTCAGAGTAGTTAAATCTTGCGTATATACATATGACATTGATTTTTATATTTATTTTTTCTCTTTGAGAATGTTAATTAAACCTAGCATTATCTCTGGTGGAAATTTCATAGATTAACGTACCGTTATTTTGTTACTTATTCACACTATTTGTATCCTATCCTAAATGGGTGCAAATAGAATATAAATGGAGGGATGAAGTTGCCTCAATTTACTTGTGGTACCACTAATACAGTATTTTAATCAAATTTGTCTAGCTGAAAAAATTCCAAAAGTAATTATTAAAAATATTCTTTGAAAAACATAATATATACCTCAAAAATAGTAAAAGCTTGGTTTTATTCAATTTAAATTTTCTCTTTATTTTAATCTCTATAATATAAAAATAGATCACTTTTATCCTTAAATTATGATAGATAACACTTTAAAATTATTAAAAGGTGTCATCAAAATCACGGCCCAGAGAAACAATCATGTATTTTCTAATTTGATGGAGTGATTAAAACAAAACTTTAAAAATTTTAAAGGGGCAAAAACATATTATCCTTATATTTTTAGTGTTAAATATCCATAATTTTATTAATTAATTTGCTTAAAAAAAGAGGAAATGCAAATATAATTTTTAATCTTAAAATGATTAGGAAAAGAATATTTACAAATATACTAGACCACTTCTACTTTTATATTTATAAATGTACCCACTAACAATAATTTATCTGAAAAAAAAATTATTACAAACCATTTTAGTTTATTAATTAATTATCTATAATTTTTTTAATTAATTTTTGTAAAATTAATAAGAAAAAAACATTTTTGTATGATTTTTTTTAGTAAAATGGCCAATTTATCAACAATAATTAATCCAAAAAAATATTTATTACATGTAGCATTTATTGAGTGTTAGTTATCTATAAATTTTTTATAAATGTGCTTAAAATATGATTTTTTTTTTAAAAAAAAGTAACATAGAATCCTATTTCATATCAAAAGAAAATAGAAAATTTTGATAAATATTTAAAAAATAAAAAAAGAAATAGAGATGAACAAATTTATCAGCTAAAAGTAAATTTAAAATACTAATTTAAATAACATATCAAATAAAGGTCAGGAGTTAATAGAGACAAACTTATTTGAAATTCGCTTAATAAATAAACAAACAACATTTTTAACTAGTTAAAAAATTTAAAAATTAATTAAAATATGCTATAAAACAGAGTATACCTATTGTGAATTATCTGTGTGTTTTTGTAGTTATTGAACAGGCGACACTTTCGATAATGCTTTAAAACCACACTGAATGAACCGTCAATTCTATCCAATGCATGTATCAATGAACAGAGCTAATAATGACACAATATGCACCGTCTGATTGACCAATACCTAGATGCTCTCATGACATAGCCGGTTCATTTCATCATGGGGATTTGGGATGCTACCCTAACTTGTTTAATATTATTTATGAGTTCGATTCTAACTGGTCCTTCATTCAGCTTGTTTTCCATCCATATACACTCATTGTTGCTCAGATTAAGAATTATAAAGATAGAACTTGAAATCTAGTGTTTCTCTCAGATAGGTCAACTTTTGTGCTCACAATTTAGCCAAGATAGATTTTTCTCATTATATGAGATTCTTGCAACCAGCAATTCAGTTCCAAAAAATTTGAACAAAAATTTGTGGATTGTAAACATTGTATTGCATGTCACGCTATACATTCTCACTCATCTGGCCTCATTGTCCAAAGTCATTCACAACTTTTCCCCGCAGTTAACGATTATAATATAATTAACGTTATCAAATTCTGAGAGTGTATATAAACTCCCCACAGACATATAAACTTGACTTAACTAGTAGATTCACAAAAGTCTATTTCATATTAAAAATATTAACTTAATATTTATAGATAACATATAAATGAAGTTTTAATAATATAATAAAATAAAGAAGTAAATGCTAAATTTCACAATATCTAAATAATTAATTTTAATAATGCATCAGATAATAATTTATCAATGTGTTAATAAAGTACATTGAATTCTAAATATGCAACAAATAACTCTACATGATATATACTTTAGTTTATTTTTTAAAACCAAGTGTGTCATACATTCGAGTTAAATTTAAGAGTCTACTAAATTTGTTCATTGAATCTGTCTAAAATCTACTAAAAAAGAATTCACACACTAATGGTAAATAAACTCTAAAACTCAAATAAAATGATTTGATAGTTTGATAACTATAAACAGTTACAGTGCTACTTCCTGCATCTCCACCAGTTGCGCTAGCTCCTTTTCTGGCCGGTTGGTTTAATTGTGGGTCTTGTTTGGATGGCATGGTTGCTGCCACGGCTAGAGGTACCGGACCACAAACATTTAAGAAGAATGCCACGGAGTAAAATGTGTGAACATGTATGTGATAGCTGCGTGCCACATTGTGGAGGGTCCCACACATTGCAGTGTGTCATGCTATAAATTCACACCATTCTCATCAAAGCTTCCAAACCCACTCTCATTCTCTATCTCTCTTTGCCAAAATCTCTCACAACGGTCTAATGGTGCAGCACTTTGAAGCTAAGTTCTTCCTGTTCATGTTTACTATGGTAGTGTTGTTGTTGGTGCTGCCGCGGCTGTCACTGCTAGTAATAGTGCTGCTCTCTTTCCCAGTTTTCTTAATGGTTATGACTATGTTGCTCTTGACAAAGCCACCGGATTTACGCAAGACTGGACATATCATGTAGGAGTAGTGTGATGATTGTCCAGGAGTTGTGATTTGTGAACGTACCCTGTAATAGATGTTGTCTGTTTGTTTGGTTGAGATTTACGTTATTACATTTATGTTTAAGTGCTTCTTTCAGTAGAAAGTAACTTTTATGTTGTCCAACTGTTATGTTTGATATTGAAGTGTTCTTGTGTTCTAAGATTATTTCTATTTCTCCAAACCCTCTCTCTACTTTTTACACTCTTTAAAACCTCATATTTTTTTTATTAGATTTAAGGATGTGATTATTCTCTTTTACATAAGTTTTTCATTTTTCTCGTTCTAATGTCATTAACGTGAGATTTTAATTAACAAAATACAAAGTATATATTTGTTTTATACAAACTATAAATTAAAATATTAATATATTATAATTTTAATAATTATTAATATTTTTATATTTTGTATGGTTAAGAATTAAATTATCAGACTTACAAAAGAACATGAAATAGGCATATGAAACATGAAATATATGCATGTTAAATATCAAACTCTTGCTCGAAGCTGCCACAGTTAACATCTTCATGCAATTCTTCACCTTGGCGTACTTACAACATCTCTTCTTTATGCATCTCTTCTTTATGGCTATTAAGTATAGGTGTAAGTCTGAGCATTTTTTTATACTATGTTTTTAAGTACAACTAATCCCGTGCTAAAACTTCTGAAATCTAATTTATGGTTCGTTAATCATAAAATTAATTTTAATTAATTGGTTTTATTTTTTTTTATTGTTGCGTAGAAATTCAGTTCAATTATTCCTTCATTATAATCAAGTTAAAATTAAATTATTTCATTTTAAATATCAAGAATAATTCATATTATTCCTTCTTTATTACAATTCATTTTTTATATATTAATTAAAATGTAAATAAAAATTATAAATAAAAATTTTAAAAAGATTTATTTGATTTATTTTTAATTCTAATATTTATTACACTTTATTGTGTTCAAAACCGTTTCACAGTCTGCAAAAAAAATAACATAAATACTTCATTCGTGCCTTATAATTTGATGCTCTTGACACCTAAAATTCATGATATTTGTAAATCAGATAGAACTTAAGTATCAATTATGACATAACTTAGAGAATATTTATGAAAAATTTTAAATTAAAGATATATAAATGAACAAGGAAATGTAAATTGACGAAGAATCATATAATACCTTATTTCAAAATTTTAATTTCATTAAAAGAAATTACAAATCAAATAAATAGTATTTTACTCAAACTAATAAATAAAGCGAAGAATATAATTAAGAGTTAATTAAAAGTTATAAATAGAGCGATAGTAAAAATCTGAAATAACTATTTATAATGGCATATAGAAGCTAAATGAAATATGTTCTGTTTATAAAACACTTCATTGTATACATATTTTAAAATTCTTTTTCCTATGAAATATTCATTGGTTTTAAGTATGATCAATATCCACGGAAAATTTGATTGACTGTATCTGTAATAAAGTTTGCCCCTCCCAGATACTTTTTGTTATGTCCAAAACGAAAATATATATGAGAATTTGTTTAAGAATTTTGTGTCCAACTTTGTCCAACTACATGTTTGATAATTATTTTTCATTTAAATACATTTTCAAAATGTCATAAAAAATAATAAAAGATATTATAAAAGTTTGAAATGAACATTTTTTTTTTACTTTTGATAGAAACATTTGATAATAATTTATTTTTATAAATTTTTTCAAATAAATAAGATTTAGTTTATTTGAAAATAGTTATTAGGATAAAGTTTTAACAAATTATTCTGACGCGAATGAATTTATTTTAGAATTTCATTGGACCTACTAAGTTATTTTGATTTATGTTGGACAGGGGTGGGAATGGGAGTTGGGCTGGTAGTAAAATTAACTAAAAGTTAATCGGGGAAAAAGTTAGTTAAAGATTGAAAAGTTAGTTGACAAGTGATTTTATTAATTTATTTAGTTAAAAAAATTAATAAAATGACTGGTAAAATATCTAATAAAATGATAGAAATAGATATATTTATACAATATTTAATATATTTTTTATTGATTAAAATATTTTAAATATATTTATAATATTAATTTGTCAATTTTTTGTATTTTTGTAAATTTATTTACAACTTAGATATTATAATTATACTATTTACTTGTAATTATTATAATTTTCATATTGTATATTTTATTATTAGTGTTAAATTATATCTTCAAATATATTTTAGTTAAGTTTAACAAAATGTCTCTCTTTTTAATATAAATCATACTTTAAATATTATTATATTTAAATATTTATGATAGTGTTAATGGTCTGTGAATCTAAGATAACTCTCAGACTATGATTCACACTACCGTCTACTCTTATGTTTAAGATTCTAGCTTAGTAATGATTTTTTCTCCGGTACCACCAAAGTTTCTTTTCTCAAGGTTCCTATAGATTTACGTTCAATTCATTAGTTGTCAAACAATGAAAAATGCTAAGTTTATAAGAAAGAACTCACAATCATATAACTGAATAACATCGAGAACTATATTAGAATAAATTAGGGTTACATTGTTCCCCAACCAAAGAGGGATTTAGTTCATGATAATCAAGAGCACAACACAAGAATAACTAAAACGAGAAGAATATATAGACAATCGATTTCCCCAAAAGGAAGGAAGAAGTTGAGTTATCTCTTGCTCTTCGTAGTCGCCTACGCTAAGATCGTTCTCCAACTCTCATGTCCTAACTCCCCAAATGAGTGTATTTAGGAGCTCTTAGGATTCCATTGATCGATGAGAGCATGCTCCACTTATTTTATAGTCTTTTGTTAGGCTTAGGCTTAACGAACTTAGCTTGCGTGAGCTAAAGGACAACTTGATGAAGTTGCTCTTGGAAGGTGATCCATGGCAGTTCCGAGATTGCCCACACTAGCCTTCAACCCAAGCACCGATCAAAGGAAACCAAGCTAGGAATGGTTCGGTTTAGGGGTTTTGGTGTTTTCGGTTTAAGAAATCAAAGGTAGAAAATGGAGAGGTAAGGAATGATGGTGGCACCAAGGAGGAGACTCCCATAAGCCTAGGAGGAACCGCCACAATGGTTGAAAGAAGCCATTGATAAGATTCAAGGTCTTCCCTAAGGGAACAAGAGATTCAACTCTCAAAGCTAAAAGCTATTTTCATTCATCAAAAAAGTCCCCTACATGAGTGTGCCGTAGGGTATTTATAGGCTTCTTAGCCTTGGGCTCCAAGTAAAGCCTAACCATGGTTGGGAGCCACTAACCACGGTTAGGGCTGCACCAATCCGTGGGGCTTCCTTGCAAGCCAAGTAACCCAAGTGGTTACTTGGTTGTTAGGAAGCACATGGCTTCACATGGGTTTGTCCCCCCTTATGGCCCATGTGATTAGCCATGTCATCAATCCTAAACCTTTCTTAATCAAGGGTGGAGATCTTTGATTAAGCTTTGGCATGGATCCAAGGTTTAATCAAAGGTTCCCTCCTTGTTAAGAAGTGTTTCAAGTCCAAACAAGTTTGAAACCAAAAAATGATTTTAGCCGCTTTTTAAAATCTTGTGTGGCTTGACTAGGAATGTGTAGCATGTGTAGGATCTATGGAACCCGAGGCCTTTGGCCTATGAAAAACCCACGGGCTTTAGCCCAAGTATTCCCTAAAGCTATTACAAGGTAGGGTTAAATCATGTTTCAAAGGAATTTACAATTACATTACACATGATAAGTCCTATGCTAGCTTCATGGTCTTGAAGTCTTCCCACCTCTTCCTCTAGCCTTCTTTGCATGCTTCTAGTAACTCTTCTAGATGTTCCTACATCAAACCCTCCTTCTTTGCTTGGACTTGTCCTCAAGTCGTAGTTGTCCTTTGTTCCTACATCACATAAAGAAAGATCAGTTATATTGAAAGAGTTACTACCACCATACTTACTTGGAAGGTCTAGTTTGTAGGCGTTTGGTCCTAGTTTCTCCAAGATCTTGAATGGTCCATCGCCCCTTGGAAGAAGTTTGGAACTTCTTAAGGTTGGAAACCGTTCCTTTCTTAAATGGACCCAAACCATGTCTCCTACTTTGAACTCAAGAGCTCGATGGTGCTTGTTGTAGGCCTTTGCTATTTGCTCATTCTTTTTGTCTATCTTCTCCTTGACATGGGCGTGCAGTTCTTGTATTTTCTTAGCCCTTTCTTGACCGTTCCTACTACAAATAAACTCAAGAGGCAACGCCACTAAATCGAGTGGAGTGAGTGGGTTAAATCCATAAACGACTTTAAAAGGAGAAAACTTGGTAGTGGAGTGCTCAACCCTATTATAGGCAAATTTAATATGTGGTAGCCAATCTTCCCAACTCTCAACATTCTCACCAACAAAAGTCCTCAATAGTTGACCTAGGGTCCTATTGACAACTTCGGTTTGCCCATCGGTTTGGGGGTGGCAAGTTGTAGAGAAAAGAAGTTTGGTTCCAAGACAACTCCAAAGGGTTCTCCAAAAGTGCCCAAGGAATTTTGAGTCTCGGTCACTCACAATTGTTTTGAGTACTCCTTGACAAATCTTCTATAGAAGCTAGCTAAACCATGGAAGCTTCTTACCTCTTTCACACATGTGGGAGTGGGCCATTCCTTGATAGCTTGTATCTTGGCTTCATTTACTTCCACTCCTCTTGCACTCACAACGAATCCAAGGAACACAACCTTCTCAGCCCCAAAGATACACTTATCCTTATTTGCATATAATTTTTCTTTCCTAAGCACTTCTAATACACATCTCAAATTATTTACATGTTCTTGAAAACTTTTACTATAGACTAAAATATCATCAAAATATACTACTACAAATTTACCTAGGAATTCCTTTAGCACATGATTCATGAGTCTCATGAATGTACTAGGAGCATTAGACAATCCAAAAGGCATTACTAGCCACTCATATAATCCAAATTTAGTCTTAAAGGCGGTTTTCCATTCATCACCATCTTTAATTCTAATTTGATGGTAACCGCTTTTAATATCTATTTTGGAAAATAGGGTGGACCCATGTAATTCATCTAATAGATCATCTAATCTAGGAATCGGATGTCTATACGTAATGGTAATGTTATTTATGGCTCTACAATCGGTACACATGCGCCACGTACCCTCCTTCTTAGGAACCAAGATGATAGGGGATGCACAAGGGGAGAGGCTTTCTTTGACCCATCCTTTCTTCAAAAGGTCTTGGACTTGCTTCTCAATCTCCTTGGTTTCACTTGGTGAGCTCCTATATGCTGGTTTGTTGGGCAATTGGGACCCCGGAATGAAATCTATTTGATGCTCTATGCCCCTAAGAGGTGGCAATCCGTGGGGAAGATCCAAAGGAAAGACATCATTGAATTCCTCAAGTAATTCATCTATGGACACCTACACAAGCATTACTTAATATTAATGGAGTTGGCATACACAAGAACATAGATTTCCTAGCTAAGTATTCCCTTTTTATTTCATTGCATGTAACAAGTAAAGTCTCTTTACATTTACTATGACTAATATTACTATTACAAGTAGAATCATTCTTCAAAACAATTTTCTTTTTGTTAGGCTTCTCGGCCAAAGCCTTAGGTGCCTTGGAATTCTCGGCCACTCCACCCTTTAGTTCTTGGGACCTCCTAAGTCTTAACTTGACTTGGTCCTCACATACCTCCTTTGGTGACAAAGGCTTTAGTAAAACTTTTCTACCTTCAAAGGAAAACAAGAAAGTGTTAGCAAGACCATCATGAGTTACATTTCTATCATATTGCCATGGCCTACCTAGAAGTAAATGAGTAGCTTCCATAGGAACTACATCACACAATACACTATCAACATATTTTCCTATAGAAAAGTCTATCATGCATTGTCTATTAACCCTTATTTCACCATTTTCACTAAGCCATTGTAATTTATAAGGTCTAACATGAGTAATAGTTGGCAATTTAAGTTTAGATACTAGACCCTCACTTACAACATTTGTACAAGAACCTCCATCAATTATTAAGGAGCATACATTACCCTTTACCTTGCACCTTGTATGAAAAATGTTTTCCCTTTGTGTATCATCCATTTCAAGGTTCAATTTAAGGAGTCTTCTTACCATAAGCAAGTCACCTTCTTCGGCTCCTTCACTATGGATGGATGCTTCCTCTTCTTCTTCTCTTTCACTTGAAGATCCTTATGAAGATTCACTTATAGTTTCTCCTCCTCTTGTCACCATTGTCCTTTTGTTAGGGCATTGAGATGCAATGTGCCCCTTCCCTAAACATTTAAAACACTTTATGTGACTTGATCTCAAAGGATTAGGTTGAGAAACTACCTCTTTAGGCTTGGTGGAGTCTCGGTTCTCTCTAGCTTTAGGCTTGGGAGATGGGTCCCTTTTTCCTTTACCTTTCCAAGAAGAGGTGCTCGGCATGGACACCCTTTTGGCACTCCTCCTCTTGATTTGGGACTCAATCCTCTCGGCTAGGTGTATGGCCTCTTCAATGTGAGAGTATCTTTGCAACTCCAACACATCTTGTATCTCTCGGTTTAATCCATTCACAAACCTTGCCAAAGTAGCCTCCAAGCTCTCCTCTATGTGTGCTCTTAGCATGGTGATTTCAAGGTCCTTGAAGTATTCTTGAACACTTCTACTCCCTTGATACAATCTTTGTAATTTGTTGTGTAGATCTCTTAAGTAAGTGGGTGGTACAAAACGCTCCCTCAAGGCATGCTTCATGGCTTCCCATGTGGTGACTCTTGGCCTAATTCAACCGTAGCCTCTATCTTGTTGATTCCACCAAATCATGGCATAATCTTCAAACTCCAAGGTCACTAGTTGCAGCTTCTTCTCCTCACTCAACAAGGGATAGCTTGAGAAGATTTGGTCCACTTTCATAGCCCAATCTAGGTATGCTTCGGGTCCCCCACTTCCATTGAACTTAGGTATGGTGATCTTCACAAATCTTTCATCAAACCTATCTTCCTCCTCCCATTGGGCCCTCCTACCCTCTCGGTTTCCTCTTGCTCCTTCACGGCCAACTCTCCCCCCACTCCTCCTATCATGGTAGTAAGGATCATCTCTAGCAAAAGGTCTTCTAAGAGGTTCCCCAACATCACTCCCTATGGAGGTTCTAGGTTCTCTTCCCCTATGACTCCTCCTATCTTCCTCACCCTCATTTCTTCCCTCATTTTCACTCCTCCTTTCTCTCCTTCCTCCCTCATGGTTTCATTGCCCTCCCCTCCCTTGGGTACTCCTTAAGACTTGCTCAAACCGAGCCTCCCAACTTTGATTCATCTCCCTATTCATGTCACCCACCCGATCCATCACCAAGTTCAACATATTGCGGGTCCTAGGTGACAATTCTTGTCCCACACTAGAGGGACTTGCCATGGCTGCAAGCAAAGGTTAGTACACAAGAAAATATAAGGAAAGCAATAAACCTCTCAACACTCTCTAAGTGTATCCACTGACACTCATGTATCACTCAAAATCAAGGCTCTTCTCAAGATGATCCTCTCTTGCCTTTTACCACTCTTTCTCTATGTCCTATTAGGGATTATCCTCTAATCAATTACCAAAGTTCTTAGCATACCATCATGAAAGAGGAACAACACCTTACTAGGCTTAAGAGGCCAAGAAAGACAAAGGACTCTAGGACACAACCAAGGAATCCAAAGGAGACAAGCAAGAAAAAGCTCAAATAGAAATGATAGGCACTCAAAATGGAGAGAAACTATTATGAGACATAGGCATGTACTAGGGCAGTAAAATAGTATAATTTTGCCCAAGAAAAAGTATCAAAACAGAGGCATAGGCATGGCATGTAATACTGGACAGCAAAACATCAAAGTCAAAAAATTTAGCCACCGAATTTTAGTAACCGAAAACAATGTCAGCAAAATTTAGAAACCGATTTGCCTAGGTTACAAAATTTGGTAACTATCATGTGATCTAATACAAAAATCAAACTAATGCTACCTAATGTGTACAAGTACAGATCCACCAATGTGTAGTAGCAAAGAGAAAAAGAAAATTACAAGTAAAAGATCTCAAGAGACACAAATCACTAGGATGCTCAAAACTAGAATTTTACTAGAGTAGTGTAGGCTCTTTCCTAGGTCCAATGGTGTTTCTTTTGTGTAACCCTTTTCTTTTTCACTTTCTTTTGATCTTATCTTGCAGTAACTTTCCTTTATTTCACTTTTCTATGGTTCTCTAAGTGTCACTTTGTTTTAAGAACCACTATGCTTCTACTACTAGTTTTTTTTTTTTTTTTCTTTCACTTGTTTTTCTTTCTTGTGATTTGTTTCCTTTTTCTTTGGTATTGCTATGGCTGGACCGAAACCTTATAGTGTTCTAAGAGCCACTCCTAGGTTCAATTCTAGCTCATCATGGCAATTACAACAAAATAGCCAAAATTCAACATGAAGGTATTCAAGGAGAATTATTAAAAATCAAGGTCATGTAATGTGTTACTAGTAGGTGTTCCTAGCATGTATAGATCATAGCATATATGTATTTTTAGGCTAAGATGCAGTACCAACCAGCAAACACACCATTGATTGCAGCAAGGATCCAAGACTAAACAAGGTCCTAAACGACATACATGAAGTATATCTTGCAAGAGCTAAACATGGCATAGCATGGAATCAAATTTGCAAGCTAGTAGATCATGTATTCAAGAAATTGTGGATGAACATGCTATCATGAATCACGGCCTAATGAAGCAACCAAAAGAAACAAAGCATGCTCAACTCAACACTACTAATGAGACAACTCAAGGAACTCAAGTAACTCAAAGAAAGAAGACTCAAGACTCAAGAGATGGAAGAACTCAAGAAGAAAAACAAGACTCATGGAGACTCAAAACTAACCGGTGTGAAGATCCAATGTTGAAGGCAACCATGCTCTAGATACCACTTGATGAAGTTGCTCTTGGAAGGTGATCCATGGCAGCTCCGAGATTGCCCACACTAGCCTTCAACCCAAGCACCGATCAAAGGAAACCAAGCTAGGAATGGTTCGGTTTAGGGGTTTTGGTGTTTTCGGTTTAAGAAATCAAAGGTAGAAAATGGAGAGGTAAGGAATGATGGTGGCACCAAGGAGGAGACTCCCATAAGCCTAGGAGGAACCGCCATAATGGTTGAAAAAAGCCATTGATAAGATTCAAGGTCTTCCCTAAGGGAACAAGAGATTCAACTCTCAAAGCTAAAAGCTATTTTCATTCATCAAAAAAGTCCCCTACATGAGTGTGCCGTGGGGTATTTATAGGCTTCTTAGCCTTGGGCTCCAAGTAAAGCCTAACCATGGTTGGGAGCCACTAACCACGGTTAGGGCTGCACCAATCCGTGGGGCTTCCTTGCAAGCCAAGTAACCCAAGTGGTTACTTGGTTGTTAGGAAGCACATGGCTTCACATGGCCTTCACATGGGTTCACATGGGTTTGTCCCCCCTTATGGCCCATGTGATTAGCCATGTCATCAATCCTAAACCTTTCTTAATCAAGGGTGGAGATCTTTGATTAAGCTTTGGCATGGATCCAAGGTTTAATCAAAGTTTTCCTCCTTGTTAAGAAGTGTTTCAAGTCCACACAAGTTTGAAACCAAAAAATGATTTTAGCCGCTTTTTAAAATCTTGTGTGGCTTGATTAGGAATGTGTAGCATGTGTAGGATCTATGGAACCCGAGGCCTTTGGCCTATGAAAAACCCACGGGCTTTAGCCCAAGTATTCCCTAAAGCTATTACAAGGTAGGGTTAAATCATGTTTCAAAGGAATTTACAATTACATTACACATGATAAGTCCTATGCTAGCTTCATGGTCTTGAAGTCTTCCCACCTCTTCCTCTAGCCTTCTTTGCATGCTTCTAGTAACTCTTCTAGATGTTCCTACATCACAACTCCTAACGTTACAGAGAGGAAATGTGATGTGCAGGGAAGGTCAACATGCGCGAGTTACGGGATAGCTCACACAAATTGAGGTTATAGAGAGCAAACATAGAATGCAAGAAAGGTCAGCTCGCGCGAGCTGTAAGGCAAGTCGCGCGAGCTGACGTTACAGAGAAAAATTTGATTACACTGAAGGTCTAGCTCATGCAAATTGTGATGCAAGCCATGCGAACTACATTCTTTGGTACATTTTCTCTCATACTTAGCTATTTTTGAGCTCTGAAACATTTAAACCCACAATCAACACATTCAATAACATGCTATCGCAATTCAATGCATTTAACGACTATTTTGGCTTGCCTAACATTGCTTATTGGACAAATTCTGAGTTAAAAAACATATCCTGATAACTCACTTTTGCGAGTTATCAATATTACTCATTGTTAGAGGACCTATCACCATGACTCATATATTGTGTCCCTTGATATGGTTGATGATTGAATTAAATGGACCAAGTGAGAGAACAAAAAAAAATTATACACGGATCCATCGGTTGTAACCTCCAGCCAACAACCACATGTTTAGTTACAAACTCTCAACGACTTCCCATAAGTCACGATTCCTGGATGAGATTTTTAGGAATGTGATTTTCTAAATCTGGTCCATTTAACTCCCACGTTTAACCTCCCCTTTTGCAACATTCAGCAACCAACTTCAATTGATTATCCTTTGGTTGAGATTTTGTGATGGACAAATTCTATGAATAGGATGAAATGCTCTTAGTTTTTAATCACCATGCCTACTTCTCTATTAAAAAATACACCATCTAAAACGAGTGGGTGAGGGCTTGGAAAGGCAAAGCTAGTTACGGTTCGTCCTCGGCTACTTGATGCTCGACTTGCAAACAATGATTACATGTATGTCTTCATGTTTAGCTTTTGTTACTTGGTCTAAATGTGTCATATAATTCCATCAACATGTTTAGGTCATTGTGATCCTATGTCTATCATTTGGTATCAGAACCTTTGTATGTTTATGCCTTGCTTAAAGTGCGTTTATTTTTATTTTTGGTTCCTTGGGTATTCTAGTTTTACGTTATTTATATATGTTTTCTACCCTTCCATGATTAAAAATATGTTTTTTTAATGTAAGAAATGTTGTAAACAAATCGGGTTTTAAGTCAAGCCTTGCGGATTTTCAACCGGGTTGAATCGACCCTTCTGGAGGTTGAAGATGAGTGGAACGCACCCCTTCAGTTATTTTGACTTTTACAAATGTTGTATTATTTGATGTTAATTATAACAAATTGTGCGTTTGATTTATTTGTTTTAATTAGAATATAAAATAACTATAAAACTGGAGACTCCTAACGACCAATTCAGTTATAAAATCTAGGTCTTATATTGCCATTTGCATACACGCGCGCGGATTTCCCTTTAGATGCCATACATAAATGCCTTTTTATTGAACAAAAGGACAATTGTTTTTCCTGTTTTTAATAATATTGTTTAATTATTGGTTTAATTGATAAATTTCATTTAGTGTTTTAGACATATTATACAAAATCAATTTCAAAAGACAACTCTTGATTAAACTTCACCTTATAACCAAACATCAAATCCATCTTCATAGATCACAAAATGTAGCAGAACCCTAGAAATGAAACAAAAAAATCAAAAAGAAATAAAATTTAATTCAAATCGCAATGATTAAAATCGAAATACAATTTGATGGTCTGTAACCCTAAACGTTACGAGAGATGAATCGAAGAAAGAGTACAGAGAGATATGCAAGTTCACGAGGCTAGTAAACATAACAAAAGAGAAAAGGGAAACATAGCAAAAGAGAAAAGAGAAACATAGCAAAAGAGAAAAGGGAAACAAAGCAAAGTCTTAACCTTGACCACAAGGTGAATGCAAGTTCACCTTTTCTGGTAAAACTGCGACAAAAATGAGTGAAAAGGGAAAACGAGGCTGAGAGAGGGAACAAGGGGAAGAGAAAGAGAACAAGGATGAGAGAAACAAAACAGCCACAAAGAACGGTCACCTCCAACGAGAAGAGAGAACGAAGCCATTAGATTAACAAACGAAGAAGAGAACCGACAAAGAAAGGATAGAACGAAGCTAGGGCAAAGAAAATGAGAAGGGGAAAATGATTGCGTGGTTTAATTCTACCTTTTCCACGTCGATTTCAATTAAACCTGACGTGGATGTAACTTAAATATTTTTTTACGTAGGTTCAAAGTTCAACTGTCGTTATTGTGGAGACGTTAAAAATTATTTTTATTCTAGTGATTGTTATAATGTCTTTATTGAAGTATTTGTCTCATACATGTTTATATCCATCGTCTAGTTATTCCTTAATGTATGCCCTTCAGTTATGCATAAAATTTTGATTAATTAGAGAGTAACCGCACAATCTTTAATTAATTGGAATCACATGTTAAGTTATTTCAATAAAATCCATTGTAATTAATTTTTGCGATAAAATTTTCACACAGGAATTTTATTGTTATATAATTAATTAGGATGAAATATCAAATTACATTTCTTAATCTACCCACATGAATTAGGAAAAGGGAACATAATTTAATAGATTTATCATAAAGTTACGTTGTAAATTTAAATTGAGTAAAACTTTAGCTCACATGTAAGTTTTATGTCTCTAAATTCATGAATAAGGCATGCTTTACACTCATAAAACATGACATTTATTCTAACCTCAAATTAAATAACGAACATATATAATTAATAGTCAATTAATGAACTGATGACCATGTGTGTTCTAGAAAAAGAGAGGAAGAAGGAGTCCAAGTGTTTTTTCTTTTTTTGCAAGAAGGAACACATGATGAAAGATTGTTCAAAATTTAAGAGTTGGATGGAAAAGAAATGTACTCAAATTGCTTTTTTTGTTATGAATCTAATATGATTAATGTTACTCATTATACATGGTGGATTGATTCTGGCTCTACAATCCATGTTTCTAATACCTTGCAGGGTATGGAAAACTTGCGAAAACCATAGGGAACTGAGAAGTACATCTATTCCGGAAGCAAGATAGGCTCATATGTGGAAGCTATTGGGACATGCAATTTAATTTTACATAGTGGTTACACTTTACATTTAGAAAACACCTTTTTTGTTCCAAGTTTTTCTAAGAACTTGATTTCAGTATTGAGACTTGCACTATTGGGTTTTTCTTTTAACTTTTCGGATTCTGGTTTTTTCTTATTTAATAAATTTGAAATTATTGGTTATGGTGCATTACTTGATGGTCTTTACTTTATTGAGTTAAAAAATGACACCACTCATAATTCTATGCACGTTACTGCTTGTATTAAGCGATTTATTGTGAACAAAAAGTCCTCTATGTTGTGGCACCATAGACTAGGAGACTTCTCTATTGAGAGAATTAAGAGATTGGTAAATGAAGGAGTACTTAGTACTTTGGACTTTGATGATTTTGTGACTTGTATAGGTTATATTAAGGGTAAGCAAACCAACAAGTCCAAGAAAGGTGTGAAGAGGAGCTCAAACCTATTAGAGATTATACATACGAATATCTGTTGTCCAGACATGGATGCATGTAGTCCAAAATACGTTATCACCTTTATAAATGACTTTTCACGATATGTGTATCTCCACCTACTTCGTTCCAAGGACGAAGCTTTAGATCCCTTTAAAGTTTTTAAGGCTAAAGTAGAGAAAAAATGTGGAAAATAGATTAAGATCGTGGGATCCGACTGAGGTGGAGAGTACTATAGTAGATACATAGAAGGTGGAAAAGTACCTGGTCCATTTGCGAAGTTTCTCTGAGAACAAGGGATTGTTGCCCAATACACCATGCCTAATTCTCTAGATCAAAGTGGTGTGACAAAAAGGAGAAACTGAAACTATTGAAGAACATACTTATATTATTTTTATATCTTATTCAAATAATGATTACAATCTAAATTTATAGACTAAGTACAACCTGATTAAGGAAACAAGTAATTAAGGCTATACAAATCAAATCACTACCAAATTTGTCCCAAATCACCACCAAATCTGTCCTAATAAGTAGAAAGCAGAATTTGCACTAATTATGGAATAATTATCTTCAACACTCCCCCTCAAGCTGGTGAATGTATATCTATCATTACCAGCTTGCAAGATCAAGAAGACGACTGGGTTGTCCGATGAAGACGAAATCGATTGGGTTGTTTGATGAAGACGAAACTGAATGGGCTTTGTAGATCGGTGAATTTCACTTATAATGATGGTAGTCCCGGTCGAAAACGTTGCCAGAAAATTTTCCAGCTGACACCGGGATGACGGTGGCGATCGACGGAAGTAGTGGCTAGGCACCAAGAAAATGAAGTTGCAGCAATAAAGGCTGCCTGGAAAAGATGTCGTTGCAGCAATGAAGGCTGCCCAGAAAAGATGTCGTTGCAACAATGAAGACTGCTCGGAAAAGACGCTATGAAAGCTTCCCGGAAAAGATGTCGTTGTCGCAATGAAGGCTGCCGGAAAAGATGTCGTGGCAGCAATGAAGGCTGCCCGAGAAAGATGCGGAAGCAGAGTCTCCCATGACTGGGAGCTCTAATACCATATCGAAGAACAAATTTATGTTATTTCTGTATCTTATTCAAATAATGATTACAATCTGAATTTATAGATTAAGTACAACCTAATTAAGGAAACAAGTAATTAAGGCTATACAAATCAAATCACCACCAAATTTGTCCCAAATCAACACCAAATTTGTCCTAATAAGTAAAAAGCAGAATCTGCACTAATTATGGAATAATTATCTTCAAGAGAAACTTTTGATGGACATGGTGAGAAGTTTGAGAAGTGGCACAAAACTTCCTTGATTCTTTTTGACTAAAGCCTTAAAAACGACCGTGTATATATTAAATCGAGTTCCAACCAAGGTTGTTTTAAAGATGCCTTTTGAATTATTCAAAGGTTTGAAACCAAGTTTGCGACATATACACAGTTAGGGATGCCCGTTTGAAGTAAGAGTTTACAACCCATAGGAAAAGAAACTAGAGCCAAGGACTATTAGTGGGTATTTCATTGGATATGTTCAAAGGTCCAAGGGGTGTAGATTTTATTATCCATAACATAACACTAGGATTGTGGAATCAAGAAATGCAAAATTCCTTGAGAATTGGTCAGTAGGAGTAATCAGTTTCAGGACATTTCTTCTGAAAATGATCACTATGAAGCCTAACCTTCTGACTTAAGTGACAAATTAATTGTCACTCACACCCCTCAAGTACAAACAAGTGTTAGAAAATTAATAATTGAAGATTCACAAATTGTTGAAAATGATGCTATTAAGGAACAACAAAATAATGTTGAACAACCTATAGAACAACCGGTTAAACAACAAGTTCCTCAAGAAGATGTTGAACCAACATTTACGAAATCTACTAGAGTTAGAAAGTTATCCATTCCTAGCGATTATGTAGTGTACCTACAAGAATTGGACTATAAGTTCCCAAAACATTTTCACAAGCCATGAGTTCTAAAGAATCAAACATGTGGTATGGTGCCACGAAAGACGAGATGGGTTCTATGGCATCCAACCAAGTCTAGGATATCGTTCAATTGTCCGATGGTGTAAGAACCATTAGATGCAAATGGGTCTTCAAAACTAATAAAGACTCACAAGGAAACATTGAGAAACATATAACAAGACTTGTTGCCAAAGGATTCACTCAAAAGGAAGGGATTGATTATATAGAGGCATTTTCTCCTGTATCTAAGAAAGACTCCTTCCATGTAATTATGACATTGGTAGCTCATTTTGACCTTGAGTTACATCAAATGGATGTGAAAACAACATTTCTTAATGACGATCTAGAAGAAGAGGTGTACATGAATAAGCCTGAAGGATTCTCGTCTAGTGAAAATGAACATTTAGTTTCCAAGCTTAATAAGTTTATCTTCGGACTAAAACAACCCTTCCTCCAATGGCATCTAATATTCCATGATGTCATCACTTCATTCGTATTCGTAGAGAACATCATCAATCAATGCATATACCAAAAGTTCAGTGAGAGTAAGATAAGCTTCCTTGGATGACATTTTGCTTGCAACTAATGATAAGGATTTGCTATATGTGGTGAAACAATTTCTCTCAAGGATTTGATATGAAAGATATGGGAGATTTGTCCAATGTCATTGGCGTTAAGATCAATACGGACAGATCTTGAAGTATTTTAGGTTTGTCTCAAGAAGTCTATATCAAAAAAGTTTCAAAGAGATTTAACACGAAAGATTGTTCACCAAGTATAGCTCCCGTTGTAAATAGTGATAGACTGAATTAGAGTCAATTCCCGAAGATTGATTTCAAGTGGGAACATATGAAGAATATCCCATATGATTCAGCAGTTGGAAGTCTTATGTATGCTTAGGTTTGCATCAGACCTGACATTGCATATGCTGTTGGAATTTTGGGAAGATATCAGAGTAATCCAGGTATTGAACACTAGAAAGCTACAAAGAAAGTTATGAGGTATCTTCAAGGGACAAAGGATTACATGCTCATGTACAAACAAACTGACTATCTGGAAGTAATTGGCTACTCTGATTCCAACTTTGCTGACTACATTGGTACAAGGAAATCAACATCTGGTTATGTTTTTATGCTAGTTGGTGAAGTTGTATCCTAGAGAAGCACAAAGCAAACCTTGACGGCTACTTCCACTATGGAGGCTAAGTTTGTTTCTTGTTTTGAAGCTACCTCACATGGTATATGGTTAGAGAGTTTCATATCTGGTCTTAAAGTTGTAGACTCTATTTGTAGGCCATTAAAGTTATAATGTGACAACTCTTGTGCGGTATTCATGGCTAAGAATAATAAGAGTGGAAGTTGAAGTAAGCACATTGACATTAAATATTTAGCCATAAGAGAATGTGTTAAAGAAAATAAAGTTGTCATTGAACACGTTAGCACTGAATTGGTGATTGTTGATCCTTTAATTAAAGGTATGCCACCAAAGAATTTCAAGGATCATGTAGTGCGAATGGGACTTAGTTCCATGATGTAATTTCATTGTACGTACATTTTTTATTCTTAATGAAACTCTTATTCAATTTGATGTTTTCACATACAAATTTAAGTAAATGTTTATTTCGAGAAATACCATTTGGTTTAGACCTAAAATAAACATATGGTTTATTCATTATGTTGAGAGCTGATGTTTAGAGAAACTCGATATATTGTGGTACATGGAAGATATTACTCATGTAAGAGGACTATCGCCATGACTCATATATTGTGTCCCTTGATATGATTAATGATTAAGCTAAATAGACCAAGTGGGAGAATAAAAAAAATTATATACCGGATCCATTAGTTGTAACCTCCAGCAAACAATCACATGTTCAGTTATAACCTCTGAACCACTTCCTATAAGCCGCGATTCCCGGTTGAAATTTTTAAGGAAGCCGTTTTCTAAGTCTAGTCCATTTAACTCGCTCGTTCAACTTCCCCATTGTGCAACGTTCAACAACCAACTTCAATTCATTATCCTTTGGTTGAGATTTTTGTGATGAACTGATATGAGCTTGCTTGAGAAAAAGCTCAAGTTAGGTCTGATCTTCATCTTCAATTGGAAGCTTCACAGTTTAGCATCAATGGTGGAAGCAAAAGACTCCATGACTCAAGGACTTAGAAGAAAAATGAAAGTGGAAGAGATTTAGAGAGTGGAGGCGCCATGCATGAGCAATAAGCCTAAGGGAGAATTGCCACAAGGAATAGGTTCCATTGATAAGATTCAAGGTTTTAGAAGAAACCTTAGAGAGAAAATCACTCTCAAGAATTAGCACTTTCTAAATTCAATTCATTCAAAAATTGATCAAAAGTCCTTATACTTCAAATTTCCTACTACTTATACTAAGCTTTGGCGCCAAGTGCTATGGTGAACCGGTTAGCTTGCTTAACCCTTGGATCAAAGGAGGATCAACGCATGGCAAGCCCCTAGGAGCACTTCACACGGATCCTCACCTTAACCCTTGGATTAACAAGTTAATCTAAGGTCACGGTGAGACTAAGAGGGGAGCATGTGACTTGTGATACAAGTTTAATTCTCTACCTCTTGATTAGATCTAGATCATGTGGAGGAAATTCAAACTTGAGTGGTGGGAAACATGTGACTCAGATTTGAATGAAGACCACATGATGAGATCTTGATTAAGAGCCAAGAATCACTCTTGCATTGGTGCCAAACATGTTTGACCGAAAATTCAAACTTAGCCCTTGAATTGGATCTAATCTAAGGGTTAAGTTTGAATTAGAGTTAGTGGAATTGCCACTAACTTTCCCTCCCATTTCTCTCCACTCTCTCCAAGGAGAGTGGCGCACACTCTCTCTCAAATTGCTTAGGAAATTTGGTGCATGCTTCCTATGCTAGGTCTTGAGCTTCAAGCTCCCAACATTGGCCAATTTGAATTATTCAATTGTCTCAAAAATAAGGAAATTACAAAATTTCAAGAAAATTATAAGGTCTCAAAATAAGAGACAAGTCTTCATCTTGAGTTGACTTTGACTTAGTCAACTCTCCTTGGACTTGTGCTTCTATCTTTTTGAGCATTGACCTTGTGATTCTTCTTTGACTTTCTCCATTAATTTCTAGAAGGGATGGTCCTCCATCAAACCCTCATTCTTGATGGCAACTTGTCCTCAAGTTGTGGTCATCTACTCCTTCCAATTCTTCATTACCTACATCACAAAGAGTAAGTGTAACACCCCTCAACTTCTCCATCTAAATACTCTAATTTCTCTATTGTAAATAACTACGTCTTTTGATAGAACAAGTCAAATCTTATTTCATGTAGTAAATTTTCAAAATAAAGTTTCTACAACTGCAAATATAAATTTCCCATAAAACAAAATGTCTTACACTTCAACATTCCTATATAATAGAAATTTCTCAAACACAAAAAAAAAAAATGTAATAGCATCATGATGTCTTCAACAAATCAAGTTCTCCCCTAGCCTACGACTTGATGTCTGTTGACTATTTAAAAGTATGTATATGTGTCAATCATTCGGCAAGTGTACCGGTCGTTACAAGTTTAGAAAAGATGAGAACAGGTTGTCGAACCACAGAGACTGATTGTGAATTACCAAATGCTCAACATGCTTTGCTATTAGGACGAATCAAGGAATGAATGATGTATGTAAAACTAAGCTGTTATGTAAAATTAAACTATGTTGTAAACAATTAGAAAGGACAAGTAAATATTTAAGTTTCGAAGATGATGAAATACAGTTAGGGAATTGGTTCAATTGATTCTTTCTTCAAATAACTACTTCTTATATCAATTCAACAAATCTCACTCAATTGGAGACTAGAATTTGTGATACCGTAGACTAATCCTATCTCTAGGTCTTTAGTCATGTTGAATGCCTACTATAATTCCTAATCTCTTAGGTAAAAACAGCAAATCATTCAAGAAGCGAAACAGATAAATTCGTTACAACATCTCATAATATGCAAGTTCTATCTCTAGACTCATGCACTACTATAGTGATACACTTCCTCTCCTTCTTCAACTATTCATCTCTCGATCTCATAGTTGACACGAGATACAAATTCTCAAGACAGAGTTCAATTCAGTCAAACATTAATATCTCTATTTCTATTTGAATTTCATGAATTAAATCTCAAGAATAAGCATTACGCAGGGAAGAGATCAATCAATTCGGTGGAATTATACTTGAATTAACAGAAGAGGTTCATTACAAGAATTCTGAAATCAACATCCCCATTCCTAACTGCAGAATTCAGCCTAACATGGAAATGAGAAAAGAAAGAAACAAAACAGAAATCAAACACCAGAGAAGCTCCATAATTGCTTGATTATGCTTTCGCAACTCACAAACTCAGGAATCTCAAGGTTTGATGGAGAGAGAAGGAAAACAGAAGCGGAGAAGAGAAAACTTGGAAGTGCAGAAAAACAGAGTAACTGAAAATTGAATTCTGGATCTAAAATTCCAATCCCCGTTTTCGCGCCCAAGATATCCTTTTATAGATGAGGAAGTGTGCTCCCATTTACTAGAATTACGTCCAGGTGCATTGTGACAGTTTGAATACATTGACTTGCTTGATTATGACAGCGTGGCAACTGCAACTGCAAATTATTGCTTTCGTCTGATGAAACCTTCAATTGATTCCTCCAGAAAATACTTTAGTTAATACCCTCAGACGATACAGATGACTACGACTTTCATTTACTTTGCTGCAAGTCTCGAGAAGTGCACAATTGAACAATCTTTCATGCTAAGTGTTCTTCCGTCTGTGAGATCTTTCGTCTGATGAAGCTTCGTATCGTCTGTCTTTGCTTCGTCTGTCTTTGTCTTGGTATCGTCTGTCTTTACTTCGTCTGTCTTGGTTTCGTCTATATGAACTCAGATGAAGTAAGCATAGACGGAACACTCTCAGACGAAGTAAGCACAGACGAAGTAACTTGGATAATACTGGTACAGACGAAGTAACTCCATAAGAAGCACGCACGGACAGAATAGCTCTTCAGATGAAGTAAGCATAGACGAACAACTCAGATGAATCAAGTATAGACGGAACAACCCATCAGACGGAACAAGAGTTCTTGCGTCTTAATCCCTTCATTTGAGCTTCCATAAGGCACGAGACGCGTCCCTAAGCGCGCTTGACTAATTGAGGATGGCATGAGCGCGCCCCTGAGTGCGCCCTAGCGTATTTTTGCCGCAAGCATTTCGTCTGATGCAGTTGCGTCCGAGGCTTGATGCTTGTTTCGTCTGTTGACGCTACAGATGATACTCACGGGTGCCTTTCACAGATGATACAGACGATTCCCCTGGATGATTCTTACAGACGATTCCTCCACAGACGATACAGATGATTACCACTTGCACTTCATTTGATGCAAGCCTCGAGGGACTTTGCACGAATTGGACGGATCTTCATGCTTCAATGGAATTTCTTCATCTTATGTCCATGGGCTTTCCTTTCAAACTTCTAGTTTCTCCTCAATCAACCTACAATTGACAAGAAAAAGGGTAAAATGACTTAAAAACAGAAGAAAATCTTATAAAACTATCAGAACACTAAATCAAAGACTAACATTAGACGAATATGATATTTTTACTGTTTTCTTGTCTAAACTATGACTAAACATAGTGAAAATAGATGGAAATGGACTGAAAACACCTTGGAAAACATGTATAATTTAGCACTTATCACAACCCCAAACTTAAAGCTTTGCTTGTCCTCAAGCAAACATAGATTCCATCATTACAGGGGTCAATAAGCATGGTATAACTTTGAACTCAATGACCACTAAAAATTCATTATGCAATTCTTGACTCCCTAAGTCATCTCAATTTATCTATGAAAGTTGAACATGAACTCAACATCCTCAAGAATTGTACAGTTCATCACACATAAGCAATCAACCGTAGATTGGCATGAAAATATGTAATTTAGTCAACGTCAAACAATCCCTCTCCAGTTAAGTGTTTGCCCTCAAGCTCTCAAGTGTTTTGGGTTTGTGTTTCTCTCAATATTACCAATCAGAGGGTCAGTTACCATAAGCTTGCAATGACTCTCAAAATCTCCACTGCCTCCAAGTAGAAATTGGGCAATCAAAAGGTCTTTTCAGGGTTGTAATGGGGCTTAGGTAAAGGTGGGTTAAAAGAAAAGGTACTAGTTAAAAATCAAAGGAACTTAAAGAGTACACGTTAGAACCTACATGATATGTATGGGCTAACAATGGACAGACGAAAGAAAATTTGATGGACAGACGAAAGAAAAATGATGGACAGAATAACGACTAACAACCCATGAAACCACTTTGTTTTCTTTTCTTGCTTTATTTCTTTTGCTCTTTAAACTGCATTTTCTTCTGTTTCCTTTTCTTCCTTTCTTTTGTTTTTTCTTTATTTTTCACTATATTCCATCTGTGCCAGTATCGTCTGAGCCTTTAGTCCGATGATTTCGTCTGTATGCTTACAGATGATACCCACAGACGATATTTCACAGACGATACCTACAAAGACCAATGAGAACACTATATTCTCTTTTCTTCCTTTGTTTCTTTTCTTTCTTTTATTTTTTGATAGCTTTCGCTATTTTATTTTATTTTATTTTTTTTTTCTTTCCAGTTTCTGATTTTCCTCTTTATTTTTGCACTTCGCTTTTCTTCAGTGGTCTCACCAATTGCCAGCACATGAAGAAAGATAAAAACTTTGTATGGTATGCATGAAAAACATAGACTGCACTATACTATAAAATTTCACCAATATCCAGACCAAACAATGCTTCCGTCTGTAGTCATAGCAGACGATACATTCAACAACCCCAAACTTAGAAATTTGACTTGTCCTCAAGTCAACAACACATGCACCCCAGAATTCAACCCCAAACTTAATCTTGAAACCTATTATCTAAGCACAGAAACCAATACTCTTTAAGTTCCAGTGATGGGACCATAGGTTTTTTCACTTGTCTAGGCTTGTAACGAGCTTAAGTATCCAAGAAAGAAAGGGTTAATTCAGGCTCAAAGGGGCTAGCAATGGATAATTTGAAGGTTAAGGCTTATTTGGCTCGAGGCTATAAGAAAGAAAATTGCCTTTATCATTTGTGTCCAATTCTAATTGTATGCAATTTTGACCAAGAGCTAAAGCAAGTTCTAGAACAAAACACTTCAGATGGTATAACACTCAAGAATAGATCATGTTGGAGGCCCAAATTCTCATCCAGGATCAATCATGCTTTAACATTGCTAAATTCATCAATCATGTCAATCTTGAAAATTGTCATGCTAGAATTCTCATACAATATCTCTTCAAACATTTGAGAAGCATGCAACTTTGTCATAGAACCTCAAGCTGATCCTAAGTGCCAGAATTTGTATAACTCATTCTACTGAACTACAGAGTCAATGTTATACCAATGAAATAGACTTCTATAAGATGGTTCAACAAAGAAGGAATGTACTCTAAACAATCATCAATCAACAATTATAATAGTAGAGTATAAGAACACTCCCTGTTGAAGACCAGTCACACTATTCACAGAGTTTGCAGCAAGTGCTATCTTTCCATGTTCTTTCCAATAGTGGTCAGATGCTAAAAATATCAACAATGGTCAAAATGAACTAAAACAGTGAAATATCAGTGAAACAAAAATGAAGGAACTGGAGAAATCAACTCAAAATTATTTGCAATGCGAGGTGGTGAAGGTGGGAATTGATAGAAAGTGGGATTGCTCTCTTTAGAATGTACAAGTATTAGGCTTCCGTCTGTGAGCAAGCATCAGACGAAACCTCAGTATCGTCTGTGCCAGTATTGTGAACACAATAGCCATCAGACGCAACCTTAGTATCGTCTGTGAACAGGGTATCAGACGAAACCTCAAAATCTCCCACTAACGGTATAACACCTCCCCTCTTCTCTTATTTCTTATCAACTCAAGAACACTGTAATTTCAAGTGTTTATTCCTATAACTACTGTTTATTAACAACTCAAAAATCAAATTTATTATACTGTATTATGTTTTTACACTTCTAATCTAATATTTAAATTCTATTTTGTTTTTTTGCTTTTCTAACTTTTAAACTATTCACAAGTATATCACAATGAGAAGTTACAGCAACTTCTCTTGATTGGGTGGGTTGCCTCCCACCAAGCGCTTCTTTTGGATGTCATTAGCTTGACATGTGCCTTGGCCCTGTCACAGAGGGTCTTGAAGTTTTATAGAGACCTTGTCCTTTTCACAGTTATCTCCCAGATATGGTTTAACTCTTTGGCAGTTTACCTTGAATTCACTGGAATTCTCGAGGTTTTTTAAAGTAATTGCACCATGTGGAAATACTTCTTTTACAGCAAATGGACCAGACCATCTAGACTTAAGTTTTCCCGGAAACAACCTTAATCTAGAGTTATAAAGTAAAACTAGTTGTCCAGTGTAAAACTCTCTTCGTCTGAGCTTACGATCATGCCATAACTTTGTTCTCTCTTTGTAAATCTTGGCATTTTCGTATGCTTGAAGCCTAAGCTCTTCCAACTCATGGAGTTGGTATCGTCTGTTCTCACTGCCTGCATGAGAGTCAGAATTGAGGTATTTTAAGGCCCAGTATGCCTTATGCTCTTGTTCCACAGGCAAGTGGCATGCTTTTCCATAAACCATCTGAAATGGTGTCATGCCAATGGGAGTTTTATAAGCTGTCCTGTATGCCCAAAGAGCATCATTTAGTCTTTTTGACCAATCTTTTCGAGACAGACTTACAGTTCTTTCTAAAATCTTTTTAATCTCCCTATTCACTAGCTCTGCTTGCCCACTGGTTTGGGGGTGATATGGTGTAGCAATTTTGTGCTTCACCCCTAACCTCTTCAGGACTCTCTCTAAGTGTTTATTGCAGAAATGGCTTCCACCATCAGTAATGAAAGCTCTAGGGACCCCAAACCTGGAAAAAATGTTCCTATGGATAAAAGCGTCTACTATCCTAGAGTCATTCGTCTGAGCAGAAATAGCTTCCACCCACTTAGACACATAATCAACAGCTACTAGGATGTATGTGTGGGAAAATGATGGAGGAAATGGTCCCATGAAATCCATTCCCCACACATCGAAGACCTCTATCTCTAAAATGTTGTTCAAGGGTCCTTCGTCTCTTCTAGAAATATTTCCAGTTCTTTGACATCTGTCACAGCTTTGTACAAAGGCTTTTGCGTCTTTAAAAATGGATGGCCAATACAAACCACTTTGCAAAACCTTTTTGGCTGTCCTTTCCCCATTAAAATGCCCTCCACTAGGAGAATTATGACAGTGCCAAAGAACAGAGTTAACCTCTTCCTTAGGGATACATCTCCTAAGGAGTCCATCTATACCCCACTTAAACAAAAATGGCTCATCCCAAACATAATATTTTGCATCAGAAAACAGTTTCTTTCTTTGTTGATGCGACAAGCCAGGTGGAATATAATTGGAGACCTTAAAGTTCGCGATATCGCTGAACCAAGGAGCGTCTGATATAGCAAAGAGTGATTCGTCTGGGAAGTTTTCAGAAATAGGGATTTCGTTACCTTCTATTGTAGCATGATTTAACCTTGAAAGGTGATCCGCAACTAGGTTCTCTCTTCCCTTTTTATCTCTAATTTCAATGTCAAACTCTTGTAGGAGGAGAACCCAGCGAATTAGTCTTGGTTTACTCTCATGCTTCATCAGAAGGTACTTCAAGGCCGCATGGTCTGTGTACACTATTATTTTTGAGCCAATGAGGTACGGACGGAACTTGTTCAGAGCAAATACTATGGCTAACAGTTCTTTTTCTGTAGTTGAGTAATTAACTTGAGCACTGTCCAGCACTCTGCTAGCATAGTATATTACTCTTACAAGTTTTTCTTTCCTCTGTCCTAGTACAGCTCCTATTGCATAATCGCTAGCATCACACATAATTTCAAAAGGTAAACTCCAATCTGGAGCAGTGATGATAGGAGCTGTTATCAACTTTTCTTTTAATGTCTCAAAGGCTCTTAGACAGTTTTCATCAAAATTGAAGGTCACTTCCTTCACCAACAGGTCACACAATGGTTTCGAGATTTTTGAAAAATCCTGGATGAATCGTCGTAAAAACCGGCGTGACCAAGAAACTTCTCACTCCTTTTACATTCACTAGAGGAGGCAGCTTCTCTATCACTTCGATTTTTGCTTTGTCCACTTCTATACCATTAACAGATATTTTGTGTCCTAAGACGATACCTTCTTTCACCATGAAATGGCATTTTTCCCAGTTCAAAACAAGATTAGTTTCTTGGCATCGTCTGAGTACACAAGTCAGATTTTCTAACGGTTTTCGAAAGTGGACCCAAAGTGAAAAATCATCCATAAAAATTTCAATAAACTTTTCAACCATATCCCCAAATATGGCCATCATGCATCTTTGAAAGGTAGCTGGTGCATTACATAATCCGAATGGCATTCGTCTGTACGCAAAGACCCTATAAGGACAAGTGAAAGCAGTTTTTTCTTGGTCCTTAGGGTCTACCACAATCTGGTTATACCCCGAATATCCATCCAGAAAGCAATAATAAGCATGACCAGCTAGCCTTTCTAACATTTGGTCCATAAAAGGTAAAGGAAAATGATCTTTCCTTGTTGATTCATTCAACCGTCTGTAATCTATACACATCCTCCACCCAGTTACTGTTCTGGTGGGGATTAATTCATTCCTCTCATTTGTAATTACTGTCATGCCCCCTTTTTTGGGAACTACTTGTACTGGACTCACCCATGAGCTATCCGAGATAGGATAAATGATTCCAGCATCAAGTAGTTTGAGGACTTCTTTGTGTACAACCTCCGTCATGATAGGATTTAGACGCCTTTGAGGTTGTATCACAGGTTTGAAATTGTCCTCAAGCAGGATTTTGTGCATGCAAAATGAGGGACTTATACCTTTCAAATCAGAAATCTGCCACCCAATAGCAGACTTATATTCTTTCAGAACCTTAAGCAACTTATCCTCTTCCTTTTTATTCAAAGAATTGCTAATGATCACCAGGAAGGTGTCATTCTTTTCAAGAAAAGCATACCTAAGATGAGAAGGAAGTTGCTTAAGTTCACTCTTGGGTTCAGTTTCTGTTTCGTCTGCCATAGTAGATGTTTCGTCTGATGGCTCAATGCATGATGGTGTTGATGTGTTGGTCTCTAGTGCAGCTATGAAATTCTCAACTTCTTGGTTTTCATTTTCAAAACTGGAGGAATCAAAATTTTCCTCCATTCAAGTTAAAAACCTCACTTTCATAAGCATTTTCTATTATTGGTTCCAACGCATCAACACTCATACACTGTGACTTATCAGACGGAAATTTCATGGCATCAAATATGTTAAAAGATACCTTTTCTTCATCTACTCTCAAGATGAGTTCACCTTGTGCTACATCTATCAAGACTCGCGCTTGAGTTGCTAAGAATGGTCTTCCCAAGATGATTGGAACTTCCTTATCAGCTTCCATGTCTAGCACTACAAAGTCAGCAGGGAACACGAACTTGTCCACCTTTACCAAAAGATCCTCCACTACTCCATATGGACGTTTGGTGGAGCGGTCTGCCAGTTGCAGCGTCATCATGGTAGGTTGGATGTCCATGTCCTGTATATTCAATTGCTGCAGCACAGAAAGAGGCATTAAATTGATACTGGCTCCTAAGTCTATTAAAGCTTTACCTACTGGTACTTCTCCTATGGAGCAAGGAATGGTGAAGGGGCCTCTGTCTCTCAATTTCTGAGGTAGCTTCCTCTGGATGATGGCACTACATTCCTCTGTCATGGCTATCGTCTCATCATCCAGCAGCATCCTCTTATTGGACAGAATCTCCTTCATGAATTTAGCATAAGAGGGCATCTTTTGCAGTGCTTCAGAAAATGGAATGTTAATTCTCAAGCTCTTCAAGATGTCGAAGAACTTAGCAAACTGCTTGTCATCATTGGCCTTCTTTAACCTTTGCGGATAGGGGAGTTTACAGTAGGGTGAAATATGTTCCGTCTGACCAGCTTCTGCTAGGATCTGTCTCTTTGTTTTTCTAGGTGACGTTTTCTTTTCAGTGAGAGTTATAGGCACAGACGATTGCCTATCATTTTTCGCAGTATTATCTTCTTCTTCTTCCACCAAATCTCCTTTCTCTTCTTCTTCAATTTCCTTTCCAAGTACCTTGCCACTCCTTGTAGTAATGGATTTACACTGCTCCTTTGGATTCACCACCGTGTCACTTGGCAACTTTCCTTGAGTCTTTTCAGATAGTTGCTGGGAGAGCTGGCCAATCTGTGATTCCAAGTTCCTTATAGAAGCTTCTTGATTTGAAAACATTGATTCAGTCCTTTGCATGAAGGACATGAACATGTTCTCTAAGTTTGAGGAACTTTCTCTAGGGGCAGGATTCATGCTAGAGCTTGGTGGAGCGTTTTTAGGCTGGTTAGGTTGGAATTTAGATTGATTTGTATTGAGAGGTAGATTTTGTGGTGCATTATGGTTATAATACTGGTTAGATGAAGATGAAGATGATTGGTTTTGATGCTGGTTGAAGTTTTGGTTGTATGGCATGTTTTGATTGAAAGGTGGTCTCGGATTGAAGGATTGTTTATGATTCTGGTCATAAGAGGAAGAAGTAGGTTGTAGATAATTATTGTTCCTATATGATAGATTTGGATGGTTTCTATTGTGGGGGTTGAAGTTGTTTGTATTAGCATAAGAGTTACCTTGAGGATTTCCCATATAGTTCACTTGAGCATGTTCCTCAGCAGTGGCTCCTAAACTTTCACAAAACTCTACTTGATGTCCTCCACCACAATAGTCACAGACGATAGGAGGTGCTTGAACTGCATTCAACTGGACCACTTGAAGTTGCTTCATTATTTGGTCCATCTTTTGATTCATCAGCTTGTTTTGAGCTAACAAAGCATCATTAGCTCCAAGCTCGATCATACCTCTTCTTTCACCATAGAAATCACTGGGAGCATCGTAGCGGTTTGACGCCATGGTCTCAATGATCATTCTTGCTTCTTGCGCATCCTTCTTTCTTAATGAACCTCCAGCAGACGCATCCACTAGAAGTCTTGTATGCGTCCGTAGTCCATTATAGAAGATATGGACTTGTTGCAAATCAGAAAATCCATGGTGAGGGCATCTTCTTAATAAGGACTTAAATCTCCTCCATGCCTCACTGATAGATTCTCCATCTTTTTGTTTGAAGCAAGAAATCTCTGCTCTGAAATAGTTGTATTTCTCTGGTGGAAAATATTGAGCCAGAAATGTGTTTACTAAGTCCTCCCAAGTGGTAAAATAACCGTAAGGAAAACTCTGTAGCCACATTTTAGCTTCTCCTTTCAATGAGAACTCAAACAGTCTCAGCCTAATTGCATCGTCTGGCACTCCATTCATTTTTATTGTACCACAAATCTGAAGGAAATTATGTACATGTTGGTTTGGGTCTTCCTCCTCTAATCCTCCAAATTGCTCTTGCCTTATCGGTTGTGTAAGAGCGAGGTTTTATCTCAAAGTTGTTGTTTTGCAATAATAGGTGGTGCAATCTTTGGATCCAGCGACCCATTGCATTAGGAGTGTACAACTCCTCCAATGTCATGCGCCTTGTGTTGTTATCCATATTTTTCGGTATAGTCTGGAACAGCTCTTTATTTTCTTTGTTTGCTTTTCGATTTTCTCTGCAAAATCTCTCAATTTCTGGTTCAAACAAGAGATCAGTTTCCTTAGCTCTTCGCATAAACCGCAAATCAAAAGAGACAGGGGAAACTGAAAACAAATTCAAAGAATGAAAGAAATTAATGAAAACAAGACAAAACAAACAACTATGTAAAACAGGACAAAACACAATGAACAGACGAAACACAATGAACAGACGATACCAGTATTCACAGACGGAACACTATACTACAGACGAAACAACTATGAACAAACTAATTATGAATACAAGCACTATAGAAAAACAAAACAAAAGTAGAAACAAAACAAAGAGATCAATGATAACAAAGAAAAATAGGAATTCAATGACAGACGAAACAACAAAATTTTGTTACAGACGAAACAAAAAGGGTATAAAAGGAAATAGGTATAGACGAAACAGGTAAGCTATAGTATAATCAGACGCAACAAGTAAGAACAGACGAAACAATATTAACAGACGAAAGCTCAAATGGACAGACGAAACAATTATTAACAGCAAAGAAAAGAAAAGACACTTATCCTAAGTAAAAAATCAAAACCGATTCAAAGAATAGAAACAAAACAAAACAAAACAAAGCAGATTCAAAGAATAAAAGAAATCAATGAAAACAGAACCATAGAAAACAAAACAGAACAAGTCTGATACAGACGAAACAAATCTGATACAGACGAAACAAGTATAATTATTAACAACTATCAAAGAAAGGAAAAAAAATTGTCCTAAGTAGCAAGCACGTTAAGACTATCGATATTCATCAATAGTCCCCGGCAACAGCGCCATAAACTTGTTGACTATTTAAAAGTATGTATATGTGTCAATCTTTCGGCAAGTGTACCGGTCGTTACAAGTTTAGAAAAGATGAGAACAGGTTGTCGAACCACAGAGACTGATTGTGAATTACCAAATGTTCAACATGCTTTGCTATTAGGACGAATCAAGGAATGAATGATGTATGTAAAACTAAGCTGTTATGTAAAATTAAACTATGTTGTAAACAATTAGAAAGGACAAGTAAATATTTAAGTTTCGAAGATGATGAAATACAGTTAGGGAATTGGTTCAATTGATTCTTTCTTCAAATAACTACTTCTTATATCAATTCAACAAATCTCACTCAATTGGAGACTAGAATTTGTGATACCGTAGACTAATCCTATCTCTAGGTCTTTAGTCATGTTGAATGCCTACTATAATTTCTAATCTCTTAGGTAAAAACAGCAAATCATTCAAGAAGCGAAACAGATAAATTCGTTACAACATCTCATAATATGCAAGTTCTATCTCTAGACTCATGCACTACTATAGTGATACACTTCCTCAGCATGCTTTACAAGCATGTTCACCAGGGGCAACCTCACTCCCCGTCCACAGGAGCAGACATCCATCCCTTTCTCTTTCAAATAATTTCATTTTATCATCATGAACCTAAACGACTCATCAATGCAATATGACGCACAAAATTAATCTCTCAATCCACATCAAAAATTTTCCATTAACATTAATAAATGTAATTCACATGTCATTCACACACACATCATTACAATTGTCAACAATACAAAGAAGGAATAATGCACTAATAATAACCTGTGGAATTCTATAGAATCATAATTCAACATAAAGTTTTATTTATTTATTTATACATTGACTAATGCTTAACTAAGTCTAAATTACCAAAGTCAACCTTCATACCTCAAAATTCAAATGTCTAGTTATTGTCTCAATTTCTCTTACTGTTCCTTTCACCTCACACATCTATTCAATCTCTTATCACTTTAATTACAATGTCTCACTCACCAAATGAAACACTACAATAACTATCCATATCATGTTTACATCCACCTTTATATACGCCTAACCATATCCTTTTATCCTTAATAAGATTTCGTCATCATATTCCTTTTCAATAAATATCACCACCTTTGTACTAAACATATTTATCACAATGATAGAAACCCATTGGCAGTTCTATATTCCTTTTATCTCTACTCAAACCTTATGAGTAATAAGATATCATGAAAATCTAATACAAAAAATCAGAAAATTAATTACATTGAACAGACACACCAATCACATAATTATCCATAAAGAAATCATCATTCATGACATACTCATTATCATTGAATTCTTATAACTACTCTCACATAAAGGGTTCTCAATAGGCAAAACTTATTCTCTGGATTTTCTAATTAACCAAGGGTTCTCACAACTATACACAGGTTTAAGGTTTCTTAATATAAAAATATTATAATTCAAAAATCAAAAAGTCAATCTACAATCCCTAGAAGTCTCATATTTTATAATTTCATTTCTCTGATTTTCCTAACCCTCGTTTGCTCACTCATTCACAATATACCATTCCCATCATAAAATCTACCTTTAGAGCACAATAATTCAATTTCATTCAATAAAATAATTACACAAATAATCACAAATTACACAAATAATCACAATTGCCAAAACTAATAAGAACTCACAATAGCAATAATCTAATAGTAAAACCACAATCATCATACCCAAATTTAGTGAATTCAATCATCAAAATTACATAAACAATATTTTGAAACAATTAATCAATTGTGTAGAAGGTACTCATTATTATCATCAAATTTAAGAACTACCCTAACCTGAATTTGAGACACTCTGTGTGAAGAAAAATTGAAGTTGGTAGAGTTCCAATCTCCACTCTCTCATCAGGAACTTCAATATCTTTTTAGGGGGAAAGACAATACTAGAGCGTGAGAGAAAGAAAGGAAAGATAGAAAGAATGAGGAAGGATGTGTGTTCAGAAAGTGCAGCATACTCGCCCTTTTATAGCTGCTCAACCACCCCTGAGCATTTACTACCCATTAAAATTATAACGTTACATAATCAATTTTCATTATTTTGTTGAAGATAATTACTTCCTTAATTAGTGCAGATTCTGCTTTCTAACAAATTTGGTGGTGATTTGGAACAGATCTTGTGGTAATTTGATTTGTATCACCTTAATTACTTATTTCCTATTTTCTTAATTAAGTTGTACCTAGTCTATAAATTCATATTGTATTCATTCTTTGAATAAGATACAGAAATAACATAAAATTTGTTCTTCAATATTATTAAATTGAGACGTTATAATTCAGTTATTAAAATAAGACGTTACACAATCAATTATTATTATTATTATTAAAATAGACATTAGATAATTTATTATTATTATTCAAAAAATTGGGCTGTTACAGTAAGATCACAAACTTTAAAAGAATTGCTACCACTAAAGTCAATAGGAAGATCAAGCTTAAATGCATTAGGGCCAAGTTTTTCAATGATACAAAAGGTCCATCTCCTTTGGGAAGCAACTTGGAGCTTCTCAAATTTGGAAACCTCTCTTTTCTAAGGTGAACCCAAACCCAATCGTCTACTTTTAACTCAACATGTTTTCAGTGTTTATTAGCTTGTGTAGCCACTTGTGCATTCCTTTGCTCAATTCTAGCTTTAATCTTGGTATGCATAGTTTTGATCTTCTCGGCCCTATCCACTCCATCCTTACTTAAAACATCACTAAAAGGCAAAGCACACAAGTCAAGTGGAGTTAAAGGATTAAAGTCATAAACAACTTGAAAAGGGGAAAGTAAAGTAGTAGAATTGACCACTCTATTGTAAGCAAATTCTACATAAGGTAGACAATCTTCCCAAGACTTTAAGTTGCTCTTCACAAAGCTTCTAAGTAGTTGGCCAAGTGTCCTATTCACCACCTCCGTTTGGCTGTTGGTTTGAGGATGGCAAGTGGTGGAGAAAAGGAGCTTGGTGCCAAGTCTTCCCCACAATTATCTCCAAAAATGACTAAGGAACTTTAGGAAATACCATGAAGTCTTACTACTTCCTTGAAGAAGAGGTTGGCGACATGGGATGCATCATCACTTTTGTGGCAAGGAATGAAGTGTGTCATCTTTGAGAACCTACTCACCACAATAAAAATAGAGTCTACACCTCTCTTTGTCTTGGGTAAACCGAGGACAAAGTCCATGGAAATATCCAACCAAGGAGAGGTGGGTGAAGGCAAAGGCATGTATAATCCATGGTTAGAGAGTTTAGACTTAGCCTTATGACATGTAACACATTTGTTAATAAACTTGGCTACTTGAGCCTTCATTTTCGGCCAAAAAAAGTGTTCATGTAAAATGGCTAAGGTCTTCTCAATACCAAAGTGACCCATGATTCCTTCTTCATAAGCTTCACTTACTAAAAGTTTCCTCAATGAAGTTCTAGGCACACACAAACATTTTCCTTTGAAAAGATAATCATTATGCCTATAAAATTCATTGTGAGCCCCTTTTAGACAAGCTACATACTCACGACCAAAGTCATCATCATCACCATACAAGGTTTTAATATGTTCAAATCCCAACAACTTGGATTCAAGTAAGGATAGAAGTGTATACCTCCTACTAAGGGCATCCGCCACTATGTTTGCCACTCCTTTCTTGTACTTGATGATGTAGGGAAATGTTTCCACAAATTCCGTCCATCTTGCATGCCTTTTATTGAGTTTGCCTCGTGACCTTAGGTGCTTCTATGCTTCATGGTCAGTGTGGACAATGAACTCCTTGGGAAGGAGATAATGTTGCCAAGCTTGCAAGTCCCTCGCCAAAGCATATAGCTCCTTATCATATGTTGAGTAATTGAGTTGAGCTCCTTTTAGCTTCTCACCAAAATAGGCTATTGGATGATTTTCTTGTTTCAAAACAGCACCTATTCCAAGTTTAGAAGCATCACATTCAAGTTCAAAAGATAAATCAAAGTTAGGCATAGCTAAGATAAGAGCATTGGTAAGTTTTTCTTTCAAAAGGTTAAAAGTTTCCTCTTGCTTTGGCCCCCACACAAAAGGTACTTCCTTCTTCACAAGCTCATTGAGAAGAGATGCAATGGTGCTAAAGTCCTTCACAAATCTTCTATAAAAGCTTGCAAGTCCATGGAAGCTCCTTACCTCCTTAACACTAGTAGGCCGTGGCCAATCAAGTATAGCCTTTACCTTGCTTTCATCTACTTGCACACCCTTGGAACTTACCACAAAACCGAGGAACACCACTTGGTCCATGGCAAATGTGCATTTGTCTTTATTAGCATAAAGCTTCTCCTTCCTTAGTACTTCCAAAACAAATCTCAAATGCATTAGATAATCAAGGAAAGATTGACTATATATAAGGATATCATCAAAATATACCACTACAAACTTCCCTAAAAATTCTCTAAGCACATAATTCATTAACCTCATAAAACTACTAGGAGCATTGGAGAGGCTAAAGGGCATGGTCAACCATTCATAAAGTCCAAACTTGGTCTTAAATGCAGTTTTCCATTCATCATCATTCTTCATCCTAATTTGATGGTAACCACTTTTAAGATCAATCTTAGAAAAGATGGTTGAGCCATGAAGTTCATCTAGCAAGTCATCAAGCCTAGGTATGGGGTGCCTATATCTAATTGTGATGTTATTTATGGCTCTACAATCCGTGCACATTCTCCATGTGCCCTCCTTCTTAGGAACTTAGATAACTGGAGAAGCACAAGGAGATAGACTCTCTTTAACCCATCCCTTGCTAACTAGGTCTTGTACTTGCCTTTCTATTTCATGAGTCTCTTGGGGAGTGATTCTATAGGTAGGCCTATTTGGAAGAGGTGCACCGGGTATCAAATCTATTTGGTGCTCTATGCCTCTCAAGGGGGACAGGTCGTGAGGAATATCACTAGGGAAGACATCCTTATACTCATCCAATAAGGCATCTAAGCTCACTTGATCACCAACAAAGTTTGCATTCAAAAGACAAGGTGAAGGCAAGCATAGGAACATGGACTTTCTTGCTAAGAATTCTCTCCTAATTTCACTCCTATTTACCAATAGACCTTCCTTAGACTCACTAGCTCTTCCTTTGAGCTTTCTATCACTTTTAGGATCACCCTTTTTGGATTTACCTAGCCTAGGTTTCACTTGGTTTTCTGCAATGGCATTTGCTGTAATTTTCTTTGAAGTCTCGGCCAAAGCTCCCTTCACACTAAACTTAGGTGATTTTTCATGCTTTTTAAGCTCATTGATTTTCCTTTCACTTTCTCTTTTGATTTTCATTTTAACTTGATCTTCACACACTTCTCTAGGAGTTAAAGGTTTTAAACTAATTTTTCTACCTCCATGAGAAAATACATATGTATTAGACAAACCATCATGAAGTGCATGCTTATCAAATTGCCATGGCCTTCCTAACAAGATATGAGATGCTTCCATAGGCACAATATCACACAAAACTTCATCATTATATCTACCTATTGTGAAAGCTATCAAAACTTGTCTATTCACTACTAATTCTCCTTGTTCACTTAGCCATTGCAACTTGTATGGTTTAGCATGTGGAGTTGTCTTAAGATCAAGTTTTTCTACAAGCCTAGTGCTAACCACATTGGTGCAACTACCACTATCAATGATTAAGGAGCATACCTTGCCGCCTATGGTGCACCTTGTGTGAAAAATGTTCTCCCTTTGTGTATCATCAAGGTCTATACTTGCACTGCCAAGCATCCTCCTAACCATCAAGAGGTCTCCATCTTCCGGTTGCTCCATGCTTGAGTGGTCACTAGCACTAGTCTCCTCATCACTTGAAGATTGAGTGGTTCCCTCACTTGTGATCTCACCATCCACTCTAATCACCATGGTCTTCTTGTTGGGGCATTGTGAGGCAATGTATCCATGACCTAGACATTTGAAACATTTAATGTTAGAAGGCTTAGAGTTAGGTTTAGAAATCTCATTACCCTTAGTGTCATCTCGGTTGGACTTGTAGAAGGGCTTGGAGGTTCCCTCCTTCTTTTGCCTATCCTTCCAACTTGAAGAACCATTGTTGTATGCCTTCTTGAAAGTGCCTTTCCTTTTAATTTGGCCCTCAATCCTCTCGGCCTTATGTATGACATCTTCCAAGGTCTTATAATTTTGGAGCTCCAAGATATCCTGAATCTCCCTATTCAACCCATTGGTGAACCTAGCTATGGTGGCCTCCTTGTCTTCTTGGTAATCCGCCCTCAAGAGAGTGAGCTCCAAGTCCTTGTAATATTCTTGCACACTCCTCCCTCCTTGAGTTAGCCTTTGGAGCCACACATGTAGATCCCTTGTATAGGAGCTAGGTACAAACTTCCCCTTCATAGCATCCTTTAGTTGAGTCCAAGAGGTGATATGCGTGATGTAAGCCTTCCATGGAAGTCTCACTAGTTTTGTCCAATCTTCACTTCTCAAGCTTGAACTTCACGGAATTATGGATGTAGTGGCAAAATTAGAACTCAAAGAAGAAGAAAGTTTTAAAATGGAGAAGGAAAGAAGATGAGGAGCGCCATGTTAGAAGCAATAAGCTCTAGGTAGAATTGCCACATGGAGTTTGCACCATGATAAGACTCAAAGAGGTTTACTCAAGAAACCTTAGAGGAAAAACTTCTCTCTCAAGCAAATGTGCTTCTTTCTAAAATTCATCAAAATTTCTTTACAAATCTGAAAATGGCCTACTTATACTAAGAGAATTGGTGTCAAGCTTGCTATGCAAGGAACTAATATCCACCCTTGGATTATATTCTAATCTAATGGCCACGGAAGGAAGCTTGTGGTACAAGTTTGATTAACTTGGAGAACAAGGACCAATCCTCCACCCTTGGATGTAGATCCTCATCTAATGGTCATGACGCCAAGCTTGCATTCCAAGCTTCTAAGCTTAGCCTTTGGATTAGTATCCCCATCTAATGGTCACGGCGCCAATCTTGCACTCCAAGCTTCTAAGCTTAACCCTTGGATTAGAATCCTATCTAAGGGTCACTAATTCTTTGTTTATTACAAGTTTAGGCCCAAATTAAATCCTTAAAACAATTACATAATTGAAAGAAAACTACTAATAAACCTAAACATTAAAACATTTCGCTGAAAATTCCTAGAAACATTCCAATGTTAACTTCAATCTCATTTTCCAACTAGTTACAGTCCTAACTGGGTTTTGGTGTCTTCATAGCTTTTGTAGCCCTTGAAGTCTTCTTTAATTTGGAACAAAGATCACCTCAATTGGAGTTGTTTAGCGTTAGTTATGGTGGGAATACTGAACCTGGTCAGACAGTAAAAATATTGCGAATTTATTAGAAGCCCAATTTATTAAAGATTAAGGTGGGAGAGTTTGTTGGGCTTTTGGAGATGGGTAGTCCTCCATCAAACCCTCCCTCTTGTGGTCAACTTGTCCTCAAGTGGCCTTAGGTTCTCACCTACAAAAAAAATTCCACTCGGATCAAATATTAAACACACCCTATCAAGTTTTGCATTTAATAACAAAGTGTATAACCTATTCATATCAACAACAACATTTAAAGAAGGAAAAATGGAATTGAAATGATCATTTATGGTATAACCAAAACTCTTAAGAGTTTTGATGCAAGCTCGCCGGAGACGAAGCTTAAATTTGGACCGATCGTCTGATTCGATTGGAAGCTCCACGAATGCGTCAATGGTGGAAGTACGAAATGGAAGCGATAATGGCGGAAGCTCGACGAATTAGAGTTACGACTCAAAGACTTAGAAGAAAGAATGAAAGCGGAGTAGATTTAGAAGATGATGGCGCCATGCAAAAGCAATAAGCCTAAGGGAGAATCGCCACAAGGAAGAGTTTCCATGATAAGATTCAAGGTTCTAGAAGAAACCTTAGAGAGAAATCCACTCTCAAAGAATTAGCTCTTGCTAAATTCAATTCATTCAAAATTCATTCAAAAGATCTTTTACAATTCAAAGTGTGATGTATTTATACTAGTGGAGTGGGGGTAGCTTGTGAAGGATCAGACGATGCAAGCTTCAGACGGAAGAGCTCAGCTTGGGATGGCTCAGACGGAACAAGCTTCAGACGAAAGAAACTCATCTTGTGGAAGTCCAGACGAAACAAGCTTCAGACGAAGACTCAGCTTGTGAAAGTCCAGACGAAACAACCCAGCTTCAGACGAAAGAACTCAGTTTGTGAAAGTCCAGACGAAACAAGCTTCAGACGAAGAACTCAGCTTGTTAAAGTCCAGACGAAACAACCCAGCTTTAGACGAAAGAACACAGTTTGTGAAAGTCCAGACGAAACAAGCTTCAGACGAAGAACTCAGCTTGTTAAAGTCCAGACGAAACAAACCTCAGGCGAAGACTCAGCTTGAGGCATCAGACTAAGGAGCATCATACGGAGTAGTTCCTCATGTGCAGGCACAGACGGAACAATCTTCATCATGAAGTATCAGACGAAGGAACGCCTTAGGTATCTTCTGTGGGGCGCTTATGATACTTGACTATGTCAATCGTCTGACTACTATCCTGGACACATTCCAAGGCTATCGTCTGTGATTGATTACCCTCTTGGAAGTATTCCAATGCTATCGTCTGTGGTGTTTGAGTGATTACTCTCCTGGAAGCACTCCAATACTATCGTCTGTAGTATTCAAGTGTGTACCATCCTGGAAGCATTTCTATGCTATCGTCTGTACGCTATCGTCCGTGGTATCGTCTGTAACCCCATCGTCTGTAGGTATCGTCTGTACGCTAATTTCTCACAAACACTCCTACACTTTGGTTCAATTACAAACACAATGTCGTGTGCTTATTCTCCAAGCACGGCTCAAATTAATTGTTCTAAACTAATTACAATTCTACAACCTTTTTAGAAGATTACAAGTCCTATTACAAATTAAGGATAAGTCTTGACTTGATTCTTGGCTTTGACTTTCGAGCAGACTTTCCACTTCTTTTTGAATTCTTTTGTGCATGGCTCTTGTAACTCTTCTTGTCACGGATGGTCCTCCATCAAACCCTCCTTCTTGATGGCAACTTGTCCCCAAGTTGTGTTGATCTACATCTGCAGTATCGTCTGTACCTGTGTCACAAAGAGTAAGATCACAAACATTAAAAGAATTGCTACCACCATAATCATGAGGAAGATCTAACTTAAAAGCATTGGAACCAAGTTTTTCTATAATAGTGAAAGGTCCATCTCCTCTGGGAAGCAATTTGGAGCTTCTCAAATTAGGGAACCTCTCCTTCCTTAAGTGAACCCAAACGCTATCACCCACTTTCAACTCAACATGTTTTCGGTGTTTATTAGCATGTGTGGCTACTTGTTCATTCCTCTGTTCAATCCTCTGTTTGATCTTGGCATGCATAACTTTGATCTTCTCTGCTCTATCCACTCCATCTTTACTCAAAACATTCTCAAAAGGTAAAGCACACAAGTCAAGTGGAGTTAAAGGATTAAAACTATAAACAATTTGAAACGGTGATAGTAGAGTAGTAGAATTGATCACTCTATTGTAAGCAAACTCCACATAAGGTAACCAATCTTCCCAAGATTTCAAGTTGTTCTTCACAAAACTCCGAAGGAGTTGCCCAAGTGTCCTATTCACCACCTCTGTTTGGCCGTCGGTTTGAGGATGGCAAGTTGTGGAGAAAAGGAGCCTGGTGCCAAGTCTTCCCCACAATGATCTCCAAAAGTGGCTAAGGAACTTAGAGTCCCTATCACTTACTATGCTTTGGGGGATTCCATGAAGTCTTACAACTTCTTTGAAGAAAATATTGGCTACATGAGACGCATCATCACTCTTATGGCAAGGAATGAAATGTGCCATCTTTGAGAACCTACACACCACAACAAAAATGGAATCTACACCTCTCTTTGTCTTGGGTAAACCGAGGACAAAGTCCATGGAAATATCCAACCAAGGAGAGGTGGGTGACGGTAAAGGCATATATAGACCATGGTTAGAGAGTTTTGACTTAGCCTTATGACATGTAACACATTTACTAATAAACTTGGCTACTTGAGCCTTCATTTTTGGCCAAAAGAAGTGTTCATGTAATATGGCTAATGTCTTTTCAACTCCAAAGTGACCCATGATTCCTCCCTCATGAGCTTCACTCACTAAAAGTTCTCTCAAAGAAGTCTTAGGCACACATAGACATTTTCCTTTGAAAAGATAATCATTGTGCCTATAAAATTCATTGTGAGCACCCTTTATGCAAGCAACATACTCTCGGCCGAAATCATCATCACAGGTATACAAGGTTTTAATATGTTCAAATCCTAACAATTTAGATTTAAGCAAGGATAGGAGTGTGTACCTTCTACTAAGGGCATCCGCAACTATGTTTGTCACTCCCTTCTTGTGCTTGATAATGTAGGGAAATGTTTCAACAAATTCTACCCACCTCGCATGCCGTTTATTCAGTTTGCCTTGAGACCTTAGGTGCTTCAATGCTTCATGATCGGTGTGGACAATAAACTCCTTGGGAAGGAGATAATGTTGCCAAGTTTGCAAGGCCCTCACCAAAGCATAGAGCTCCTTGTCATATGTTGAATAGTTTAGTTGAGCTCCCTTTAGCTTCTCACTAAAATAGGCTATTGGGTGGTTTTCTTGTTTCAAAACAGCACCTATTCCAAGGTTAGAAGCATCACATTCCAGTTCAAAAGATAAATTGAAATTAGGCATAGCTAATATAGGAGCATTTGTAAGTTTTTCCTTCAAGAAGTTAAAAGCCTCCTCTTGTTTCGGCCCCCATACAAAAGTCACTTCCTTCTTCACAAGTTCATTAAGAGGAGATGCAATGGTGCTAAAGTCCTTCACAAATCTTCTATAAAAACTTGCAAGTCCATGGAAGCTTCTTACCTCCTTCACACTAGTAGGCCGTGGCCATTCAAGAATAGCTTTTACCTTGCTTTCGTCTACTTGCACACCCTTGGAACTTACTACAAAACCAAGAAACACCACTTGATCCATGGCGAATGTGCATTTGTCTTTATTAGCATAGAGCTTCTCCTTCCTTAGTACTTCTAAAACAAATCTCAAATGCATTAGATGATCAAGGAAAGAATGACTATATATGAGAATATCATCAAAATATACAACCACAAACTTCCCTAAAAATTCTCTAAGTACATGGTTCATTAGTCTCATAAAAGTACTTGGAGCATTGGAGAGGCCAAATGGCATGACCAACCATTCATATAACCCAAACTTGGTCTTAAATGCAGTTTTCCACTCATCTCCATCCTTCATTCTTATTTGGTGGTAACCACTTTTAAGATCAATTTTAGAAAATATGGTTGAGCCATGAAGTTCATCCAACAAGTCATCAAGCCTAGGTATGGGATGCCTATATCTAATTGTGATGCTATTTATAGCCCTACAATCCGTGCACATTCTCCATGTACCCTCCTTCTTAGGAACTAAGATAACCGGAGAAGCACAAGGAGATAGACTCTCCTTAACCCACCCTTTCGTCACTAGGTCTTGTACTTGCCTTTCTATCTCATGAATCTCTTGAGGGGTGGTCCTATAGGTAGGCCTATTTGGAAGAGGTGCACCGGGTATAAGATCTATTTGGTGCTCTATGCCTCTCACAGGTGGTAGGCCGTGAGGAATGTCACTAGGAAAGACATCCTTATACTCATCCAACAAGGCATCCAAACTCACTTGGTCACCAACAAAATTTGCATTTAAAAAACAAGGTGCAGGCAAGCATAGGAACATGGATTTTCTTGCCAAGAATTCTCTCTTAATTTCTGTCCTACCTACCAAAAGATTTCCCTTAGACTCATTAGCTCTTCCCTTGAGCTTTCTATCACCCTTAAGATCACCCTTTTTGGACTTACCTAGCCTATGTTTCACTTGATTTCCTGCAGTGGCATCTGCTGTAATTTCTCTGGAACTCTCTGCCAAGGTTCTTGTTTCATTGGGTTTTGGTGATTTTCCTTTTTCTTTTTGTTCACGGGTTTTCCTCTCATTTTCTCTTTTTATTTTCATTTTGATTTGATCTTCACATACCTCTCTAGGGGTTAAAGGTTTAAGACTAATTTTCCTACCCCCATGAGAGAACACATATGTGTTAGACAGCCCATCATGAAGTGCATGTTTGTCAAATTGCCAAGGCCTTCCTAGCAGAATGTGGGATGCTTCCATCGGTACAATATCACACAAGACTTCATCATTATACCTTCCTATGGTGAAAGCTATCAACACTTGTTTATTTACCACTAACTCTCCTTGCTCACTTAGCCATTGCAATTTATATGGTTTAGCATGTGGAGTTGTCTTAAGATCAAGTTTTTCTACCAACCTAGTACTCACCACATTGGTGCAACTACCACTATCTATAATTAAGGAGCATACCTTGCCGCCAATTGTGCACCTTGTGTGGAATATATTCTCTCTTTGTGTGTCATCAAGGTCTGCACATGTGCTGCTAAGCATTCTCCTCACCATCAAGAGATCTCCATCCTCCGGTTGCTCCATGCTTGAGTGGTCACTAGCACTAGCTACCTCTTCTTCACTAGAAGAGTGAGTGGATTCCTCACTTGTTACTTCTCCATCCACTCTCATTATCATGGTCTTCTTGTTGGGACATTGGGAGGCTATGTGCCCATGACCTAAACATTTAAAACACTTAATGTTAGAAGGTTTAGAGATAGGTTTAGTAACTTCCTTACCCTTAGACTCATCTCGGTTGGACTTGTAAAAAGGCTTGGAGGTTCCCTCCTTCTTTTGCTTGTCCTTCCAACTTGCAGACCCATACGTGTAAGACTTCTTGAAGGTGCTCTTTCTCTTGAGTTGGCCTTCAATTCTCTCGGCTTTATGTATGGCATCCTCCAAGGTCCTATAGTTTTGGAGCTCCAAGACATCTTGGATCTCCCTATTTAACCCATTGGTGAACCTAGCTATGGTGGCCTCTTTGTCCTCTTGGTAATCCGCCCTCAAAAGTGTGAGCTCCAAGTCCTTGTAGTATTCTTGTACACTCCTCCCTCCTTGAGTTAGTCTTTGAAGTCTCACATGCAGATCTCTTGTGTAGGAACTAGGCACAAACCTTCCTTTCATTGCATCCTTGAGTTGGGTCCAAGATGTTATATGTGGCCTCCTCCTCTTCTCGGCATCCACTAGTACTTGGTTCCACCAAACCAAGGCATAGCCTTCAAACTCTAGAATGGCCATGTTAAGCCTCTTCTCCTCACTCAAGCTAGGATAACAAGAGTAGACTTGATCTACCTTCATCACCCAATCTAAGTAGGTTTCGACATTTCCATCTCCAAGGAATTTAGGTAAGGTTATTTTGATGTTTCCTTCCCATGCTCTTGGTTCATCATCTCCAAAGGGTCTCCTAGGTGTGTGAGGTTGTCTCCTATGGTGAGATGGTCTCCTTCCTCTCCTTTCATTCTCAAAGGCTCTAAAGGCTTCATCCTCCTCATAGTTACTTCCCCAATCACTCCCTCTAGGAGTCTCTCTAGGGTGTCCTCTCTCACTTCCACTTCCCCTTTGATTATTTCTCCTACTGCTATGTATCTCATCACTCTCTTCTCCTCTGTTTCCACTCTGTCCTGCACCTCTACTATGGTGCTCCCTACGGTTGCCACTAGTTTCTCCAAGGATTCTCCTTTCTAACTCCTTCCTTAGCTTCCTTTCCTCCTTCAACCGCCTCTCTTGATCAAACCTCTCCTCCAAGCTAGTATTTAACATGGATTTCATTAAGTCCACCATTCTCTTTGACCTTGGTGATAATTCATTTCCCACACTAGGAGAGGTGTCCATGGCTGCACAAGAAAAGGTTAGATAACAATTACAAGTATATAGAAGGTCCTTGCCACTCACTAAGTGTGTCCCTCTAGTAGCACTCGTATATCTCTCTTAGAAGGCTCTTTATATGATGTATCACTCTTGCCTTTTTCCCCTCAATTCCCTACCAAAGTTTCTAATTAAACCTCTAATCAATTATATAGAAATTTCCTTGTGAAAGAGGCACAATTCTCGGGTAAGCTCAAGAATTTCAAGGAAACAAAACTTCTAAGACAAAACAGAGGATGTCAACAGGACAAGCAATAAAAGCAAAAATGAAAGAATAAGCTACTCAAACTCAAGGAGTGGAATGATATGTGACAATGGCACAAACTGGACAGAGCAAAGAGTCAAATTTTGGTTCGATTACTAAGCCAAACAAATTAAACAAAGCAGTTAAACTCAATGTAGCATAGTAATCACATTTCAAGACCTCTTTATGCAGTAAAAATTTGGTTGAACAAGTATCCAATACAGCAAGTTTCACTTATGCAAAAAAATTTGAGTCAAAACAAGCTAGTCACAAGTACACACTACTAGACTAATTTCCAAGCTACTAGTAATTTTACTAGGTGAATGAGTGTGCTATGTCTTAGCTCTAAGTCCAATTTTTCTTACTCAAATTTTCTTAACACTTCTTTAACACTTTGATAGCTTGCTGGACAGAATTTACAAGTCCACTAAAATTCACTTCAAGTACTCAAAATTTCTAGTACTTTTCACTGCTCCTTTTCAGCTTTCTTTTGAATTTTCTCACTTGTTTTCTTCTTGTTTTGATTTTCTTTTCACTTGATTTCTTTTCTTTCCTTTTCTAACACTTTTGTTTAAGCTATTGGACTGATATATATCTTGCCTAAAACAACACTCCAAGTTCAACTACTAGTGCTAATGCTACTACAAGGTGTAATAGGGATTTAGATCTATAGTAAGCACTCTACTAGCATGTAATGATGTTGATTTCTCAATTTTGCATGTATGAACTTGAATGTACAGAGTTATAGGACAAGTGCAGTATCAAAACAGAAGAAACAGGGCATACAATGACAGATAATTCACAGTACACCGAATTTCACAAAATTAGAAGCAAAAATTGCTACTAACACATGGAAAACAATTTCTGATGGATAAGTAATTCAAGGAATTGGAAATTACTACGAATTAACTCAATTTGACCGAACAGACGAAAGAAACATATGATAATTTTTCAGATCTTGACTCAGACGCAAACATCGAACACAGATCTATGCATAACGATACGAGTCAAGTCATGAACAATATGATTTGCATGATCTTCACCGAACAAAAAGACTTAAACAAGAAATTGACAAAACTACTAGACAGTTAAGGAAAACTAAAGATGAACCCTAAGCACACTAAAAGAATTAGACGAAGAACTCGAGAAAATTCAAAATGACCGAAGAACTTACTAGACTTATGAAATAGAGATCAAATCTTGAAGAGACTCAAACAAGCTCTGATTATCACTTGATATGATAATCAAGAGACAAGCTCTGAATACCACTTGATGCAAGCTCGCCGGAGACGAAGCTTAAATTTGGACCGATCGTCTGATTCGATTGGAAGCTCCACGAATGCGTCAATGGTGGAAGTACGAAATGGAAGCGATAATGGCGGAAGCTCGACGAATTAGAGTTACGACTCAAAGACTTAGAAGAAAGAATGAAAGCGGAGTAGATTTAGAAGATGATGGCGCCATGCAAAAGCAATAAGCCTAAGGGAGAATCGCCACAAGGAAGAGTTTCCATGATAAGATTCAAGGTTCTAGAAGAAACCTTAGAGAGAAATCCACTCTCAAAGAATTAGCTCTTGCTAAATTCAATTCATTCAAAATTCATTCAAAAGATCTTTTACAATTCAAAGTGTGATGTATTTATACTAGTGGAGTGGGGGTAGCTTGTGAAGGATCAGACGATGCAAGCTTCAGACGGAAGAGCTCAGCTTGGGATGGCTCAGACGGAACAAGCTTCAGACGAAAGAAACTCATCTTGTGGAAGTCCAGACGAAACAAGCTTCAGACGAAGACTCAGCTTGTGAAAGTCCAGACGAAACAACCCAGCTTCAGACGAAAGAACTCAGTTTGTGAAAGTCCAGACGAAACAAGCTTCAGACGAAGAACTCAGCTTGTTAAAGTCCAGACGAAACAACCCAGCTTCAGACGAAAGAACACAGTTTGTGAAAGTCCAGACGAAACAAGCTTCAGACGAAGAACTCAGCTTGTTAAAGTCCAGACGAAACAAACCTCAGGCGAAGACTCAGCTTGAGGCATCAGACTAAGGAGCATCATACGGAGTAGTTCCTCATGTGCAGGCACAGACGGAACAATCTTCATCATGAAGTATCAGACGAAGGAACGCCTTAGGTATCTTCTGTGGGGCGCTTATGATACTTGACTATGTCAATCGTCTGACTACTATCCTGGACACATTCCAAGGCTATCGTCTGTGATTGATTACCCTCTTGGAAGTATTCCAATGCTATCGTCTGTGGTGTTTGAGTGATTACTCTCCTGGAAGCACTCCAATACTATCATCTGTAGTATTCAAGTGTGTACCATCCTGGAAGCATTTCTATGCTATCGTCTGTACGCTATCGTCCGTGGTATCGTCTGTAACCCCATCGTCTGTAGGTATCGTCTGTACGCTAATTTCTCACAAACACTCCTACACTTTGGTTCAATTGCAAACACAATGTCGTGTGCTTATTCTCCAAGCACGGCTCAAATTAATTGTTCTAAACTAATTACAATTCTACAACCTTTTTAGAAGATTACAAGTCCTATTACAATTTAAGGATAAGTCTTGACTTGATTCTTGGCTTTGACTTTCGAGCAGACTTTCCACTTCTTTTTGAATTCTTTTGTGCATGGCTCTTGTAACTCTTCTTGTCACGGATGGTCCTCCATCAAGTTTCTTCTCCTTTCTTAATTTGTGTTGATATTTGTTCCTTGATCCATATTTTTTCATTAGGTGTGGAACTTTGTGGTGTGCCCTCCTTCTTAGGTTTTTTCAATAACCTAAAAGAAATTTCAACATCATGATAACAATGGTTAATAGGCACAACCAACAATTGTAAATTCTCAATCTCAAGGGTTGTCCAAGGCTTAAAGCCATAAGACTCTAGTGCAATACCATCTTTATTAGAGGTAAAAGAAGTAGTAGGCAATAAGGAACTTTTCTCAAAAGGTAGTTCAAATTCTAAAGGTATTTCCTTTTCTTAACCATAATTGTTCAAAGGCTCCTTTGTGCACATCTTTATTAGGATTTATATCAAAAGGAAGTTTGTAAAGATGACCACAAGCATCTTTAATTAAAACATTAAGTTCATTTCCTTCAGCATCTTCACACAAGAGATGATCAATTTACTCTTTGAATTCCTCTTTTAGCACAACACCTACAACATCCTCAAAATAAGATTCATATGTATCAAATGAAGGGTTAATATTAACAAGTAAAGAATCATTTTTCTCCTTCATTTGTTTTTCCAACAATTCTAATTCTTTTAATTCTTTTTCTTCCAACTCTTTCTCTTTCAACTTTTTTTTCTTTCTCACAAGCTCGACATAAATCCTTTCATTTTGTTCTATCAACTTTCTTTCTTTTCTCTCTCTATATTCCTTCCTAGATTCATAGTAATCTTTATCACTTTTTTGATATGAATTATGATACCTCTCTTTTTTTCCTTTTCTTTCATTATGCTCCTTTCTCAACCTCCTTTCAAGTTCTTGATGTAGGCACATCTAAGGAAAATCACCCACCGAGAAGAATTACTAGAAGCTCCAAGTTACCTTAGCTTAGGATTTGATTTTTGTAATTGAAATGTAAATAATTTTGATGGCCTTGTAAGTTTTCGGCCAAAAGTGTATTTCCTTTTAAGTGTTTGCTTAACATTGTGCTTAAAAGGCTATTAAGCTTAAAGAGTGAAGCTTAATAGGGTGAATGAATTTAAGTTCAAGTTCATATTAAATTCTCATTTGAAATTTAAATTTAATTTGGTTTAAGTTTGAATTTCAAATTGTGAATGTAAGTGGTTTTGGTTCAAGAAGGTTTTCACTTGGATTAGGATCCATGCCTAATCCAAGAGCAAATCTTAACCCTTTATTAGATGCATTCATCCAATGGATGATAATCAAGTGGAAAGTGACATGTAACCTTTGAAAGTGACATGAAACACTCTTGAAAGTGACATGTACTTGAACCTTTGAACTTGTGGCTCTTATTCATTGACTTGTAGAGTACTCTAAAGTTGTTTAGCTTCCTCTTCAAGTCTTCCTAAGCCTATATAAAGCCAAAAATGAAATTGTAAAAGAACTTCTTGATGAAACGGAATAAGCTTTGAGCTTTTCTTTGAGAGAGGATTCTCTTGTCTTGCTTTGCAAGGTTTCTTGGATCTTATCAATGGATTCCATCCTCCATTGTGGCGGTTCTCCCTAGGCTTATTGGCTTGCCATGGCGCCAACCCTCACCATTCCTCACCCCTTCCATTCTTTTTCCTTTTTGGTTTTCTTCCCTTCCATTGAAGCTTTGACCGAAAGCTTCCTTAAAGCATTGGTTTGGAGATTGTTGAAGAAGCTAGATTGGGCAACTTCAAGGACTCTTTGGAGAATTTCTAAGGAGGCCTCTATCAAGTGGTATCATGAGCTTGTGTCTTCTTCAATGGAGTATCTTCAACGGGTTAGTTATGGGTTTCATATGTTTCCATAGCTTTCTTTGAATTTTTCATGTTCCATGTCTTCTTTCAATAGCCTAGTCTTTGTTTCTTTGAGTTGTTTCAATTTTGTTCGGTTAGTTCTTGTCTAAGCATGTTTTTCTTCATTTTTCTTCTTCAAATCGTGGGTTTCCATGGTTAGGCATGCTTATCTTGAAGTTTTACTCATAGTTACTTTAGCTTCCATGACAAGATTCTTTGTTCTAGAGTAACTTTCTTTGTAAGCTTCTTTGTTTGATTTGTTTTCTTGTAGTTTTGGTTAGTCCTTTGTGTTTTCTCTTCCAAAACCATGAGTATGATGTATGTGCTGCACCATTGTTGAGTGAGTTTCATGTTTTACATGGGTTTCAAGTGGTAGAAGAAAGTTATAGTGTAAGACTCACATGTACATGCTTGTAATAGCTTCTAGAGCACTCTTTAGGTCCAATTTGTGTATAACCTTGTGAATTTCGTTTTGGGTTTTAGAAATTGAACTTGGAGGTTGCTCTTCTTCATTATTGGTTTCGGTCCAGCCATACATAGTGTGTAGAAAAAATACAAAATCAAAACAAAGAAAAGAAACAAGTGAGAAAAACAAAAGAAAAAGAAGTAGTGGTGAAAAGTGAAGTGTATAGGTCCAAAAAGAGTAGAAATTGATTAAGGACCATACAAAAGCAAAATCAAAAGAACCAAAATAGCAAAGAGAAAAACTTGAAAAGTGATAAGAATTGGCAATTAGACACACCCTTGGACTTAGTTTTGAGCACACATCACCCAAGTTGAATTTCTAATACCTTGTCTTGGACTTGAGTGTGTAGTGATTTTTTTGGTGTAATTTTCACTTTGAGTTTTTACTGCACTTGCTGGAAATTGGTAGTGCTATGACTATATGAACCTTATTTTGCATTTGGATTGATTTTTCAAAGGTTGCATAATCATAGAATTAAGGTTCATTTTCGGTCTCTAATCGGATTCCTAGGAATCCGTCGCTAATCTTGGTGACATTTCGGTGGCTAACTTGAATTTGTGTGTGGCTGTACTTTTTGTTTCTCATACTCTTAGTCTCGGTTTGGACTTGTTTTTCCCTGCAAATTCATGTTCCTTTGCTGTCCATACATGTGTCATTGTCTCATCAAAGTTTACTCCATATTTGATTAGCCTTTCTTTCATTTTTGAGCCTTTTTTTGCTTGTCTTTCTTGGACTCCTAGTTTTGTCTTTGAGTATTTGTCTCTTTGGACTTCTTAAGCCTAGCTAGGGTGCTGTTCCTCTTTCACATTGGCTTGGTAGGAACTTGATGATTGATTTGAGAATAATTTCTAAGTGAGAACCAAGAGATAGAGAGGAAAAAGGCAAGGGAGTTTCATTAGAGAAAAAGCCACTAAGTGCGAAACACGAGTTGATTGAGTGGATACACTTAGAGAGTGGTGAGATCCTTTATTTTCTATTATATTTCTTGTACACTAACCTTTTCTTGCAGTGATGGCTAGTTCTCCTAGTGTTGGCAATGATTTGTCACCCAAAACTCTCAAAATGATAGATGTGTTGATGAGTAGGTTGAATACCAATTTTGTGGAGAGGTTGGGGTCAATTGAGAGGAGATTGGAGAGTGAGAAGAGGCCTAATGGAGAGAATAGTAGGAATAGAGGTGAAAGGAGAGAGTACTATAGAGATAGTGATAGGAGGAGTAGAAGAGGGAGTGAAAGAAGTGATAGAGATTATTATGACTTTAAGAGGGAAATGAGAGAAGAAAAACAAAGAAGGTTGTTAGAAGAAAATGAAAGGAATTATGACGAGTATTGGAGAAGGGAAAAAGAGAGAATGATAAAGGAATTGAGAGAAAAAGAATTGAGAGAAAAAGAAATTAAAGAATGGGAGTTGATAGAAAAACAAATGAAGGAGAAAAATGATTCTTTACTTGCTTATACTAACCCTTCATTTGAATTTTTTGATTCTTGTTTGGAGGACATTATAGGTATGGTTCCAAAGGATGACTACCAAGAGGAAATTGACAATCTCTTGTGTGAAGATGTAGAAAGGAATGCACTTAAATCTCTTTGTGAGGATGCTTGTGGTCATCTTTATAAAGTTCCTTTTGATTTGACTCCTAATGAAGAGTTGTGCATAAAAGAGCCTTGGAACAAACATTGTAAAGAAAAGGAAATGTCTATAGAATTTGAACTACATTTTGAAAAAATTTCCTTATCAATTACTACTCCTTTTACTTTTATTAAGAATGATATTCCATACCATATTTTAGAACCTTATGGCATTGAGCCTTGGAAGATCCTTGAAATTGGTAATTTGGAATTCTTAATTGTGCCTATTAACCATTGTTTTCATGATGTTGAATGCTTTCCTAGGTTGTTGGAAGAGGTTAAGAAGGAGGGCATACCACAAAGTTCCACATTTAGCAAAGGAATGATAAATAAGAAGCAAGTGTTGATACAAATGGAGAAAGGAGTAGAAACTTCTAAGAGTTTCGGTTATATTCCAAATGAGTATTCAAATTTTTCTTTTCATTCTTTAATTGATATTGTTGATATTGAGAAAAAATACATGTTATTGTCCTATTATTTGGAAGTAAGTGAAGTTTGTAATTTGCTCAAACTAGATGCTAAAATTAAGTTGAATAGGTGTAGACTTATAGATTTTCAAATGTTTTTACCACCATGCACTCACTATAGAATGCAAGCATACCAACATAATAAATCACTTGCATCAAATGCTATAAAGAATGATTTATCCATTGTTAATGATGACATTGTGATATTTGATCCCGGTGGTTATTTGTTTGTAGGTAAAGAGGACTCTATTTAGGAGCAAGAGTCCGTTAAGGAAATGCCTTAGAGGACATGAGTCTAAAAGGACCCAAAACTTTTTAACTTGATCTACCTAGTGATTTGTTGGATGAAAACTTTCAATATTAATGACTTGTCTCTGTTTAATGTAGGTGAAGATCAAGCCAACTTGGGGACAAGTTGCAACTGATACAAAACTCTACACTAATGGGCCAAGAGATGCTAGAGCCCAAGAAACAGGGAATAATCAAGAAGCAGGAAGTAAACGTAGGTGGGGTAAGGTATATGAGAGAAAGAGGAATGTGGGAGCTGAGGTGGCAAATCTAGAAGGTTAAGGTGGTTAGAGGAGAGAGAAAAAGGGGGGTAGGATTGTATAAAATCAGAGAGATAGGAATTAGGGGAGGGGAAAATGATTTTGGTTTAAAGAGTGAGAGAAGGTCCATTCCTGGTATCTTCTTCGGAGCATTGCTCTGGGCAGAGAGTATCTATTACTTTTCTGTAATTTCCACTATTCTATTTCTAATCTTCTATCAATAAAAAAATCCATTTCCATTGCTTTGTTATTTCTATTTCTGTGTTATAAATCCTGACAATTTGGTCTGACCTGCCGGATACCAAATTTGGCCGGAAATTCATGCCTCCGAAGAAGAATAAAGCGACAGGGGAACCAGCAATTGAGGAAGACGAAGGAATGAAGGTGGAGTTTGTGGCGGGGGAAGTTACGAAGCTGAAGGCAGTCGTTGAAGAACTCATCGCCCAATGTCAGCAAAATCAAGATCAGATGGAGACGTTGCGCAGAGAAACCGCAGCGAATCAATCGAGGCTACTGAGTCTCATGTCCACTTTTTCGAAGGGACCAACAGAGGAGGGCGAAGGACAAGGCTCTGTGGGAAGGAGTTCGTCTAAGCTTGAAGAAGAAAAGAAAGAGAGAACATCTACGTTGAAGCAATTAGAAGGCGATGAGTTGACGGAGTTCCGTCAGTCGGTGAAGAAGATTGAATTACCATCATTTTATGGAGAGGATCCCGCCGGCTGGATCTCGCGAGCGGAAATCTATTTCAGGGTCCAGGAAACCAGCGATGCGGTCAGAGTGAACCTCGCGCAATTATGTATGGAGGGAGGAACCATTCACTTTTTTCATGCTCTGCTGAATGATTACGACAATCTAACTTGGGAGGATTTAAAGAAGGAGATGCTGGAGAGGTATGAAGGAATGGGCGAAGGGAGTGTTTACGATCAACTCGCATCCTTGAAGCAATTGGGAAGCATGGAGGAGTACATTCGGGATTTTGAATGTTTAATAGCCCAGGTTCCGCGAATGCTCGACGCTCAATATTTTTCCTATTTCATGCAAGGATTATCACCTGACATAAAAGCGAAGATAAGAAGCTTGAATGTGGCGAATCCATTGACGCGAAGCCGTATGAAGAACGTGGTGCGGGCGTTAGAATTGGAGATGGCGAAGAGTAGCAGAACACCAACAGGAAGAGGGGAATTGCGTGGAGAAGAAAGGCAGAGCATCCATTTTAGACCCATTCCCAGTGTATTGGGCCGAGTAAACCCGAAACAGAATGCAGGAAACTGGGGAACTAATGGGCCTGGCCCAAATGAAAAGAAGGAGAGGGGTGAAGATAGCAATAGAAGAGGCCGTGATAGAGGAGCGCACCATCTCTCATATCAGGACCTTGTAGAGAGAAGGCAAAAGGGGTTGTGTTTCAAATGTGGTAGGCCTTTTGGGCCGCTTCATCAATGCCCAATCAAACAATTGAGAGTGATATTGATGTGATGCGAGCTAGCTTGAGAAGAAGCTCAGATTGGCCCGATCGTCATCTTCAATTGGAGGCTCCACGGATGTATTAATGGCGGAAGCTCGAAATTGACCCAAACTCAAAGACTTAGAATAAAAGGATAAAAGCGGAGTAGATTTAGAAGGTGATGGCGCCATGCATGAACAATAAGCCTAAGGGAGAATCGCCACAAGGAAGAGTTTCCATGATAAGATTCAAGGTTCGAAAAGAAACCTTAAAGAGAAATCCACTCTCAAAGAATTAGCTCTTGCTAAATTCAATTCATTCAAAATTGATTCAAAGATCCTTTACAATTCAAAGTGTTACGTATTTATACTAGCGGGAGTTGGGGTAGCTTGTGAAGGACCAGACGAAACAAGCTTCAGACGGAAGAACTCAGCTTGTGAAAGTCCAGACGAAACAAGCTTCAGACGAAAAAGTTCATCATGTTAAGGCACAGACGGAACAAGCTTCAGACGGAAGAATTCAGCATGAAGCATCAGACGAAGGAGCGTCAGACGGAACAGTTCATCATGTGAAGGCACAGATGGAACAAGCTTCAGACGGAAGAATTCAGCATGAAGCATCAGACGAAAGAGCGTCTTTGATATCGTCTGTGGTAGCGCCTGTGGTAATCGTCTATGACAATCGTCTGTGGTATTCAATTGATTACCATCCTGGAAGCATTCCAATGCTATCGTCTGTGGTATTCGATTGATTACCATCCTGGAAGCATTCCAATGCTATCGTCTGTGGTATTCGATTGATTACCATCCGGGAAGCATTCCAATGCTATCGTCTGTGGTATTCGATGCCCATTCTGGAAGCATTCTAACGCTTTCGTCTGTGGATATCGATGCCCATTCTGGAAGCATTCTAACGCTTTCGTCTGTGGATATCGATGCCCATTCTGGAAGCATTCTAACGCTTTCGTCTGCGGATATCGTCTTAACCCAACTCTCTTACAAAACACTCTAAACTTTGGTTCAATTACAAACACAAGGTCGCGCGCTTATTCACCAAGCAAGGCCCAAATTAAATGTTCCTAATCTAATTACAAGTTCAAATGATCCTAAGACTATTACAAGGCTTGTTGACCAAGAAGACTTGTTGACCTTCATGTTGACTTTGACTTTGGGTCAACTTCAACTTTTCTTCTTCTTGTATTCTCTTGAGCATTGACCTTGTAATTCTTCTAGAATCATTGACTTCCATGTTTGTGGTAGATGGACCTCCATCAAACCCTCCTTCTTGAGCACAACTTGTCCTCAAGTTGTCATCCTTCTCAAGATCTACAAAAGGTGAAAGATCACAAACATTAAATGAGTTACTTCCACCAAAATCTAAAGGAAGGTCAAGTTTATAAGCATTAGGGCCTAATTTCTTAATGATTTTAAAAGGTCCATCTCCCCTAGGGAGTAACTTAGATTTCCTCAAGTTAGGAAACCTCTCTTTCCTAAGATGCAACCACACCAAGTCTCCTTCTTTAAATTCAATGGCCTTTCGGTTCTTGTTGTGAGCCTTGGCATATTGTGCATTTTTCTTCTCAATTCTTGCTTTAACCTTTGCATGAAGTTCTTGAATCTTCTCGGCATGCTTTACTCCTTGTCTATTATCAACAATCTCAAGAGGTAAACAAGCAAGATCAATGGGGGTTAGAGGATTAACACCATATACAACTTGAAAAGGGGATAAAGAAGTAGTAGAGTGAGCTACTCTATTGTAAGCAAACTCTATATGTGGTAAACATTCTTCCCAAGTTCTAATGTTATCTTTTACAAAACTCCTAAGCAATTGTCCTAGTGTTCTATTGACTACCTCCGTTTGGTCATCCGTTTGGGGGTGGCAAGTAGTAGAAAATAAGAGTTTTGTACCAAGCCTTCCCCATAATGATCTCCAAAAGTGGTTAAGGAATTTGGCATCCCTATCACTTACAATGCTTTGCGGCACACCATGGAGTCTTACCACTTCCTTGAAGAATAAGGTAGCAATGTGAGAAGCATCATCCGTTTTGTGGCAAGGTAAGAAATGAGCCATCTTGGAAAACCTACATACCACAACAAAGATGGAATCCGAACCTTTCTTGGTCTTAGGCAACCCTAGGACAAAGTCCATGGATATGTCTAGCCAAGGTGAAGTGGGCACGGGTAAGGGCATATAAAGACCATGGTTGGATAGCTTAGATTTTGCCTTATTGCAAGTGATGCACCTTCTCACAAATTTCGAAACTTGCACTTTCATTTTAGGCCAAAAGAAGTGCTCATGTAATGTGGCAAAAGTCTTATCTATCCCAAAATGTCCCATGATCCCACCCTCATGTGATTCACATATCAAAAGTTCTCTTAAGGAACAATTAGGTACACACAAACAATTTCCTTTAAAAAGATAATCTTTGTACCTAAAGAAATCCTTAAAAGCACCTTTGGCACACTCATGGTACATGAGGCCGAAATCATTGTCCATAGCATACAAGGTCTTCACATGTTCAAAACCAATTAATTTAGATTCAAGCAAAGAAAGAAGGGTATACCTCCTACTCAAAGCATCGGCTACAATATTTGTGGCCCCTTTCTTATGCTTGATGATGTAAGGAAAAGTCTCAATGAACTCCACCCACCTAGCATGCCTCTTGTTGAGTTTCCCTTGGCTCTTGAGGTATTTCAAGGCTTCATGATCCGAGTGCACAATGAAGTCCTTGGGAAGCAAATAATGTTGCCAAGTTTGGAATGATCTCACCAATGCATATAACTCCTTGTCATAGGTGGAGTAGTTCAATTGTGCTCCCTTCAATTTCTCACTAAAATAAGCAATTGGATGGCCTTCTTGAATCAAAACCGCACCAATACCTAAATTTGAGGCATCACATTCAAGCTCAAAAGTTAGTGAAAAATTAGGTAAAGACAAGATAGAAGCATTAGAAAGCTTATCCTTAAGTAAATTAAATGCAAGTTCTTGAGGTTCTTCCCAAAGAAATGGTACTTCCCTCTTAACTAGCTCATTCAATGGTGAAGCAATGGTACTAAAATCCTTGACAAACCGTCTATAGAAACTTGCCAAGCCATGGAAGCTTCTCACTTCCTTCACATTTGTAGGGGTCGGCCAATCCTTTATAGCTTTCACCTTTGCTTCATCCACTTGTACACCTAGAGAACTCACAACAAAACCAAGGAACACAACACTATCCGTGGCAAATGTGCATTTATCTTTGTTAGCATACAAGGTTTGTGTCCTAAGAGCTATTAAGACATGTCTCAAATGATCTAGATGTTCATGAAAAGATTTGCTATATACAAGAATATCATCAAAATACACTACAACAAACTTTCCAATGAACTCTCTTAAGACATGGTTCATCAACCTCATGAAGGTACTAGGCGCATTAGACAATCCAAAAGGCATCACAAGCCATTCATACAAACCAAACTTAGTTTTGATGGCCGTTTTCCATTCATCCCCTTCTTTCATTCTAATTTGATGGTATCCACTCTTAAGATCTATTTTACTAAAAATAGTGGATCCATGCAACTCATCTAAAAGGTCATCAAGTCTAGGGATGGGGTGGCGATACCTTATGGTGATGTTATTGATTGCCCTACAATCCGTGCACATGCGCCATGTTCCCTCCTTCTTAGGAACAAGTATCACGGGTGAAGCACATGGAGACAAGCTCTCCTTCACCCAACCCTTGCTAAGTAGGTCTTGCACTTGCCTCTCCATCTCATGTGTTTCTTGAGGTGAGGTTCTATAGGTTGGCCTATTGGGAAGAGGTGCACCCAGAATAAGGTCAATTTGGTGCTCTATCCCTCTCAATGGTGGTAGGCCGTGAGGTATTTCCTTGGGGAATACATCTCCAAACTCTTCTAGCAAGTCATCTAAAGCATCTTGATCACCTATACAAGTAGCACTCAAAATTAAAGGTGAAGGTAAACATAAGTACATAGATTTCCTAGCTAGGAATTCCCTCTTAACCTCTCATCTCTCAATCAAGAAACTTCCCTTAGTATCTTCACTATTCTTAGCCTTATCTTTCTTGCTTTTAGGCTTAGGGCTTGGAATAGCAAGCTTGGACGGTTTCTTGGAGCTCTCGGCCGAGCCCTTAGGTTTATGATGGGCCTTGGGACTCTCGGCCAAAGCTTTCTTCTCTTCATCTCTTTTCATTTTCATTTTTACTTGATCTTCAATAATATCCCTTGGTGACAATGGCTTGAGGTGTACCTTACGGCCAACATGAGAAAATACATAAGTGTTAGCTACACCATCATGTAAGGCATGTCTATCATATTGCCAAGGCCTACCTAATAGCATATGAGTGGCCTCCATAGGAACTACATCACATAAAATTTCATCACTATATCTTCCTATGGTAAAAGCAACTAGAACTTGCCTATCAACTACTAATTCACCTTTCTCACTAAGCCATTGTAACTTATATGGTTTAGGGTGTGGAGATGTTTTCAAATCAAGTTTTTCTACTAATCTTGTGCTCACCACATTTGTGCAACTACCACTATCTATAATTAAAGAGCAAACCTTCCCTTGGATGTTACATCTTATGTGGAAGATGTTTTCTCTTTGAGTGTCATCTAGCTCATGGTAGGCACTTCCTAGCATCCTTCTCACCATGAGGAGGTCACCTTCTTCGGCCAACTCTTCACTTGAGTGCTCACTTGCACCTTCCCCTTCATGCTCACTTGAAGAGTGGCTAGACTCCTCACTTGTGACTCCTCCATCCATCCTTGCTATCATAGTCTTCTTGTTTGGGCATTGAGAAGCAATGTGTCCATGTCCTAAACATTTAAAGCAATTGATGTTAGATGGTTTAGAATTAAGTTTAGGAACTTCCTTACCCTTGTCTTCTCGTCCAAACTTGGAAGAAGGCTTGAATGGACCCTCCTTCTTTTGCCTTTCTTTCCAACTTGAAGAACTATTAGTGTAGGACTTCTTCATGGTGAATTTTCTCTTCAATTGAGCTTCTATCTTCTCGGCCTTATGGATAGCTTCTTCCAAGGTCCTATAGCTTTGAAGTTCCAAGACGTCTTGGATCTCCCTATTCAATCCATGGGTGAACCTTGCTAAGGTAGCTTCCTTCTCTTCTTGGCAATCGGCCCTTATCATAGTAAGCTCAAGGTCTTTGTAATATTCTTGCACACTTCTCCCCCCTTGTGTCAACCTTTGTAACTTAACATGCAAATCCCTCACATAAGATTTAGGAATGAACCTCCCTCTAAGAGCATCTTTTAATTGTGTCCAAGAGACGATGAAAGGTCTCCTCCTCTTTTCGGCATCTATAAGGATTTGGTTCCACCATACCAAAGCATATCCCTCAAACTCTAGTATGACAAGGTTAAGTCTCTTCTCCTCACTCAAGGTAGGGTTGCAAGAAAATACTTGATCAACCTTCATGATCCAATCTAGCAAGCCTTCGGCTCCACCCTCTCCTAGGTATTTTGGAAGAGTAATCTTAATATTGGCTTCCCAACCTCTTTGCTCCTCCTCTCCAAAATATCTCCTATGCATGAAAGGTTGTCTCCTATAGGTGCCTCGGTCACCCCCTCTCCTATGCCCCTTCTCATCCTCATAGTCTCTATAAGCATCACTCTCATCATGGTTACTACCCTCATCACTATCTCTAGGTGAATAGTAGTGTCCTCCTTGGCTTCCTCTCTCACTTCTACTTCCTCTCAAGTGTTTATTACTTCCATCATATTCTTCTTTTCCCTTTCCCTCTCGGCCCTTCCTACTACCTTCATCCTTATACCTCCTTTCACTTTCTTCTCTTAACTCATTCATCTCATTTTGCAAATGGTTGAATTTTTCCGTCATGAAGTCCATCATTCTCTTAGTCTTGGGTGACAAATCGTTTCCAACACTAAGTGAACTATCCATTGCTGCAATGAAAAGGTTAGATAACAAATACAAGTAGATAGAAGATCCTTACCACTCACGAAGTGTGTCTCTCTAGTAGCACTCGTGTATCTCTCTTAGAAGGCTCTTTCTATGATGTATCACTCTTGCCTTTTTCCCCTCAATTCCCTACCAAAGTTTCTAATTAAACCTCTAATCAATTATACAGAAATTTTCTTGTGAAAGAGGCACAATTCTCGGGTAAGCTCAAGAATTCCAAGGGAACAAAACTTCTAAGACAAAACCAAGGATTTCAATTAAATGACAAGCAATAAAAGGCACAATTGAAAATAAAAGGCTACTCAAATCAAGGAATGGATGTGATATGACATAGGCACAAAAACAGGACAGCAAAGAGTCAAGTTTACTGGTTCGATTACTAAGCCAAACAAATTGAACAAAGCTTCCAAACTCAATGTGGCATAGTAATCAAATTTCAAGACCTCTTTTGTAGGTAAATTTTGAAGTAAATTCACTCCCAATGCAGTAAAAAATGGTTGGATAAGTATCAGATACAACAAGTTCAATTATGCAAAAATTTGAGTCAAAACAAGCTAGTCACAAGTACACACTACTAGGCTAATTTCCAAGCTACTAGTAATTTTACTAGGTGAATGAGTGTGCTATGTCTTAGCTCTAAGTCCGATTTTCCTTGCTCAAATTTCCTTAACACTTTGATAGCTTGCTGGACAGATTGTACAAGTCCACTAATTTCACTTCAAGTACTCAAAACTTCTAGTACTTTTCAAGGATCTTTTTTCTAGCTTTCTTTTGAATTTTCTCACTTGTTTTCTTCTTGTTTTGATTTCTTTTAACTTGATTTCTTTTCTAACACTTTTTTTAACACTTTGGGCCGAGATAGATCTTGCCTAAAAACAAGCACTCCAAGCTCAACTACTAGTGCTAATGCTACTACAAGGTGTAATAGGGACTTAGACCTATAGTAAGCACTCTACTAGCATGTAATGATATTGATTTCTCAATTTTGCATGTATGAACTTGAATGTACAGAATTATAGGCTCAAGTGCAGTACCAAAACAGAGGAAACAGGGCATACAATGATAGATAGCTCACGGTACACCGAATTTCCCAAGAGTTAGAAGCAAAATTGATACTAGCACCTGAAAACAATTACTAATGGATAAGTAATTCAAGGAATTGAAAATTACTACGAATTAACTCAATTTGACCGAACAAATGAATGAAACATATGATAATTTTCTGGATCTGGACTCAAACGCAAACATCAAACACGGATCTATGCATGAACAATATTATTTGCATGATCTTCACCGAACAAACAGACTTAAACAAAATTTGACAAAACTACTAGACAAATAAGGAAACCTAAAGATGAATCCTAAGCACACTAAAAGAATCAGACGAAGAACTTAAGAAAATTCAAAATGACCGAAGAACTTACTAGACTTATGGAGTAGAGATCCAATCTTGAAGAGAATCGATCTCTCGATATCGTTTGATACGGTATCAAGAGAACAAGCTCTGATTACCAATTGATGCGAGCTAGCTTGAGAAGAAGCTCAGATTGGCCCGATCGTCATCTTCAATTGGAGGCTCCACGGATGTATTAATGGCGGAAGCTCGAAATTGACCCAAACTCAAAGACTTAGAAGAAAAGGATAAAAGCGGAGTAGATTTAGAAGGTGATGGCGCCATGCATGAACAATAAGCCTAAGGGAGAATCGCCACAAGGAAGAGTTTCCATGATAAGATTCAAGGTTCGAAAAGAAACCTTAGAGAGAAATCCACTCTCAAAGAATTAGCTCTTGCTAAATTCAATTCATTCAAAATTGATTCAAAGATCCTTTACAATTCAAAGTGTTACGTATTTATACTAGCGGGAGTTGGGGTAGCTTGTGAAGGACCAGACGAAACAAGCTTCAGACGGAAGAACTCAGCTTGTGAAAGTCCAGACGAAACAAGCTTCAGACGGAAAAGTTCATCATGTGAAGGCACAGACGGAACAAGCTTCAGACGGAAGAATTCAGCATGAAGCATCAGACGAAGGAGCGTCAGACGGAACAGTTCATCATGTGAAGGCACAGATGGAACAAGCTTCAGACGGAAAAATTTAGCATGAAGCATCAGACGAAAGAGCGTCTTTGATATCGTCTGTGGTAGCGCCTGTGGTAATCGTCTATGACAATCGTCTGTGGTATTCAATTGATTACCATCCTGGAAGCATTCCCATGCTATCGTCTGTGGTATTCGATTGATTACCATCCTGGAAGCATTCCAATGCTATCGTCTGTGGTATTCGATTGATTACCATCCGGGAAGCATTCCAATGCTATCGTCTGTGGTATTCGATGCCCATTCTGGAAGCATTCTAACGCTTTCGTCTGTGGATATCGATGCCCATTCTGGAAGCATTCTAACGCTTTCGTCTGTGGATATCGATGCCCATTCTGGAAGCATTCTAACGCTTTCCTCTGTGGATATCGTCTTAACCCAACTCTCTTACAAAACACTCTAAACTTTGGTTCAATTACAAACACAAGGCCGCGCGCTTATTCACCAAGCAAGGCCCAAATTAAATGTTCCTAATCTAATTACAAGTTCAAATGATCCTAAGACTATTACAAGGCTTGTTGACCAAGAAGACTTGTTGACCAAGAAGACTTGTTGACCTTCATGTTGACTTTGACTTTGGGTCAACTTCAACTTTTCTTCTTCTTGTATTCTCTTGAGCATTGACCTTGTAATTCTTCTAGAATCATTGACTTCCATGTTTGTGGTAGATGGACCTCCATCATGATGGATGAGGAGATTCGTATGGAAGGTGAAGAAGGGGAGGTCATTGACGATGGAGGTGAGGTGAACAGGGAGGTTTTTGAAGATGGAGCTTGTTCAGTGCTTTGTTGTTGCTCAATCACAGGTGAAGTGGAGCAACCACAAACCATGAAAATTCGTGGGAAGGTCAGGGGTATTCCCATGTTGTTTCTTGTGGATAGTGGGGCAACTTATAATTTCATCTCGCGCAGAGTTATTGAGTTGCTAGGATGGCATTGGGAGGAAACTAAGCTCATGCGAATTTTGATAGGAGATGGGCACAAGGCAAGCACTCAAGGTGTTTGTCGCAATGTCAAGGTAGAATTTGAAGGTGGGGAGTTCACCATTGATGCCTTCCTTTTTGAATTGGAAGATATTGATGTTGTCTTGGGCATGTCATGGTTATCAACATTAGGAGAAACTGTGGTGGATTGGCAGAAAAAAGTAATGAAGGTGAATACGAGCAAAAGACCTTGGGTGTTGAGGGGAGTGACGAGGGAATCTTCGTTCTGGCTCATCGTCTACAATCTAATAGAAGGTAATCAGGAAGGCTGCAGTGAGGAATTAAGCCAAGAACAACAATTGGCTTTGAGTACAATGCTGCAACAATATGAGGATGTGTTTGAGGAACCAACTGGATTACCTCCAAGAAGAACCAAGGAACATAGGATATTATTGAAACCTGGGCAGGAACCAATAAATGTAAGGCCTTACAGATATGCCTTTCATCAGAAAAATGAAATTGAAAAACAGGTCAAGGAACTGATGGCAACAGGACATATACGACACAGTCAAAGTGCTTATTCCAGCCCTGTAATTTTGGTTAAGAAGAAAAATAATAAATGGAGGATGTGTGTGGATTATAGGGCATTGAACAAAGCAACCTTACCTGACAAATTTCCTATTCCCGTCATTGAAGAATTGCTGGATGAGTTGCATGGATCCAAATTTTTTTCTAAGTTGGACCTTCGTTCAGGATATCACCAAGTGAGGATGAGGGAAGAAGACATTGAAAAAACAGCTTTCAGAACACATGAGGGGCATTATGAGTATCTTGTGATGCCTTTTGGCCTTATGAATGCTCCCTCCACTTTTCAAGCGCTCATGAACGAGGTATTTCGTGACTTATTAAGAAAAGGTGTTTTGGTGTTCTTTGATGATATTTTAGTGTACAGTCAGAATTGGAGTGAACATATGCAGACATTGGGTGAGGTCCTGGCTGTCCTAAGGGCTAATTGTTTGTATGCAAATCAAGAGAAGTGTACCTTTGGAAGAAAAAGTGTTGAGTATCTGGGGCACATTATTACTGAACAAGGAGTTGCAGTGGATCCTGCGAAAGTTAGTAGTGTGTTAGATTGGCCAATTCCGAAGAACGTCAAGGGAGTGAGAGGATTTTTAGGACTTACGGGGTATTACCTTAAATTTATTAAGGATTACGGTAAGGTGGCAAAACCCCTCACAGATCTGACAAAGAAGGAAGGATTCTGTTGGAATGAGAAGACTCAACAGGCTTTTGAGGAGCTTAAACAGAGAATCACACAGGCACCAGTATTACAGTTGCCAAATTTTGAAGAGGAATTTATGTTAGAATGTGATGCTTCTGGGATAGGTATTGGAGCCATCTTGATGCAACAGAAAAGACCAATTGCTTACTTCAGCAAGGCTCTGAGTCCACGAAATTTATCAAAGTCAGCATATGAGAAGGAGTTAATGGCAGTAGCATTGGCTGTCCAACACTGGAGGCCCTATCTTTTGGGACGCAAGTTTACGGTTTTCTCTGATCAGAAAAGCTTAAAACAACTGATGCAGCAACGAATAATAAATGGGGGACAACAGAATTGGCTTGCTAAGCTTTTGGGGTATAACTTTGAGATAGTGTATAAACCGAGAATGGAAAACAAGGGTGCAGATGCGTTGTCACGTAGCAGGGAGAATGCTGAGTTGAATCAAATGGTGTCTTACCCTGTGTGGGAAGAGTGGCAACAGCTAAAAGATGAAGTTCATAAAGATGAAAAGTTGGCCCAAATAATTGAGAAGTTGCAGAAGGAAGAGGAGGGGTATAAGTACCCAGGTTTTCACTATAAGCAAGGAGTACTGTTGTATAAGAATCGTTTAGTGATTCCAGCGAAATCTAAATGGGTTCCAAAATTATTGGAAGAATTTCATGCATCGCCAATGGGAGGGCACTCAGGATTCTATAAAACGTATCGAAGAATTGCATCAAATCTGTTTTGGCAGGGAATGAAGAGAGATGTTCAAGAATTTGTGAGAGCTTGTGATGTGTGTCAGAGGTAGAAATATATTACTGCAGCTCCAGGGGGATTGCTTCAACCATTACCAATTCCAAGTGGAATTTGGGAAGATATTAGTATGGACTTCATCACGGGGTTACCTAAATCTAAAGGGTATGAGGTAGTATGGGTCATAGTGGATCGTTTATCAAAATATAGCCATTTTATCCCTCTAAAACATCCATTTTCGACAAAAGTCCTTGCTGAGATTTTTATGAAGGAAGTTGTAAGGCTTCATGGGGTACCTTTGTCCATTGTCAGTGATCGAGATCCACTTTTTATGAGCTTATTTTGGCAGGAGTTTTTCAAAATACAAGGTACTAATTTGAAGAGAAGTACTGCCTATCATCCTCAAACGGATGGTCAGACAGAAGTAACCAATAGGTGTCTTGAAACAAATTTAAGATGTTTTATCTCTGATCAACCAAAAACATGGGCTGTGTGGATGCCTTGGGCTGAATTTTGGTTTAATACAACATACCATGGGGCTACAGGGATGACTCCATTTGAAGCAGTTTATGGGAAGCCACCTCCACGAATTGTGCCAGTGGTTCCAGGGGAAGTTAGAGTGGAAGCAGTTCAGAAGGACCTCATGGAGAGAGATGAAGCTTTGAGACAACTGAGGAATCATTTACTTCGGGCACAAGATAGAATGCGAATTCAGGCGAATAGACACCGACAGGATAAGCATTTTGAGATTGGGGACATGGTGTTTGTGAAGCTTGAAAAGAATAGACAACAATCTGTAGTGAGCAGGGTAAATCCCAAGTTAAGTGCCAGATATTATGGCCCTTTTGTAATTGTGCAAAAAATAGGGAAGGTTGCTTATCGCCTGAAACTTCCATTGGAATCTAAAATCCATCCAGTCTTCCATGTGTCATTGTTGAAGAAAGCCATTGGAGATTATAAGTCAGCAGGAGAACTGCCAACGGAGATGGAAGGTGATGGAAATGAAGTGTTGTACCCTGAAGCTATAGTGGCAGAAAGGAAAGTGACAACAGGTGGGGAAACTAAGAAACAGGTATTGGTTCAGTGGAAGGGACAGACAATGGAAGAAGCTATATGGGAGGAAGAGACTGTTATACGAAGCCAATTTCCTAAGCTTAGACTTGAGGACAAGTCTCATTTTCAAGGAGGTGGCAATGATACAAAACTCTACACTAATGGGCCAAGAGATGCTAGAGCCCAAGAAGCAGGGAATAATCAAGAAGCGCAGAAGTAAACGTAGGTGGGGTGAGGTATATGAGAGAAAGAGGAATGTGGGAGCTGAGGTGGCAAATCTAGAAGGTTAAGGTGGTTAGAGGAGAGAGAAAAAGGGGGTAGGATTGTATAAAATCAAAGAGATAGGAATTAGGGGAGGGGAAAATGATTTTGGTTTAAAGAGTGAGAGAAGGTCCATTCCTGGTATCTTCTTCGGAGCATTGCTCTGGGCAGAGAGTATCTATTACTTTTCTGTAATTTCCACTATTCTATTCCTAATCTTCTATTAATAAAAAAATCCATTTCCATTGCTTTGTTATTTCTATTTCTGTGTTATAAATCCTAACAACAACTAAGAAGGAGGGTTTGATGTAGGCACATCTAAGGAAAATCATTCACCGAGAAGAATTACTAGAAGCTCCAAGTTACCTTAGCTTAGGATTTGATTTTTGTAATTGAAATGTAAATAATTTTGATGGCCTTGTAAGTTTTCGGCCAAAAGTGTATTTCCTTTTAAGTGTTTGCTTAACATTGTGCTTAAAAGGCTATTAAGCTTAAAGAGTGAAGCTTAATAGGGTGAATGAATTTAAGTTCAAGTTCATATTAAATTCTCATTTGAAATTTAAATTTAATTTGGTTTAAGTTTGAATTTCAAATTGTGAATGTAAGTGGTTTTGGTTCAAGAAGGTTTTCACTTGGATTAGGATCCATGCCTAATCCAAGAGCAAATCTTAACCCTTGATTAGATGCATTCATCTAATGGATGATAATCAAGTGGAAAGTGACATGTAACCTTTGAAAGTGACATGAAACACTCTTGAAAGTGACATGTATTTGAACCTTTGAACTTGTGGCTCTTATTCATTGACTTGTAGAGTACTCTAAAGTTGTTTAGCTTCCTCTTCAAGTCTTCCTAAGCCTATATAAAGCCAAAAATGAAATTGTAAAAGAACTTCTTGATGAAATGGAATAAGCTTTGAGCTTTTCTTTGAGAGGGGATTCTCTTGTCTTGCTTTGCAAGGTTTCTTGGATCTTATCAATGGATTCCATCCTCCATTGTGGCGGTTCTCCCTAGGCTTATTGGCTTGCCATGGCGCCAACCCTCACCATTCCTCACCCCTTCCATTCTTTTTCCTTTTCGGTTTTCTTCCCTTCCATTGAAGCTTTGACCGAAAGCTTCCTTAAGCATTGGTTTGGAGATTGTTGAAGAAGCTAGATTGGGCAACTTCAAGGACTCTTTGGAGAATCTCTAAGGAGGCCTCTATCAGTTCTTCCCTCTTATTTTCTTCTTCCCTAAACCGTCTCTCACGTTCCCTCCTCAACTCAATCATCTCATGTTGTAAATGGTTGAATTTTTCGTTCATAAAGTCCATGATTCTCTTTGTTTTGGGTGACATGTCATTTCCCACTGTAAAAGATAAAACACAAGAAGGGGGGTTGAATTGTGTTATTAAAAAAATTATTCCTTTCGTCTGTGGGTTTCAAAACGGTTCAGACGAAACAATGTTTATCTTAGAAAGATTGATTTTAATGAACAGACGATAGATTATAATTATCCCCAGTTAGTCAAAAATATAAGACAATAAAAACACAAGTATTTTTATACTGGTTCGTCTATTCAAGACTACGTCCAGTTACCCAGCAACTACTGAGTTTTCACTACAAACCGTGAAATGGTTACAAGTATTGTTTGAACCCACCACTTTCTGGCTATTACAAGATATTCTTTGATCCCAGCCTTCTTAGGCTAAACAACCAAGGTATTCTTTGCACCCAGCCTCCATAGGATAATACACAGGTATTCTTTGGAACACAGCCTCCTCAGGCTAAAATACCACACAAGTGGATTTTTAACAGATGTTTTGAAAAACAAGGTTTTCCTCTTCGCAGAGAGGTTTTTACAATAAAGCACAAAAAGAGTGTTGAGCGAATTCTCAGAAGATAGGATAAGAGAAGCGTATTCGCCAACTGTAGTGAAGTCCTTTTATAGGCCTCTTCTTCAAATAGCCGTTAGACTCATTTGAATGCCGTTGAGATTCGTTGAGAGATCTTTTGAGAACTTTCCAAAAGGTGTCAGTTGTACTTGATTGATAGATGAAGAACGCAGCGGTTATAGCGGACTAGATTGCGTGCGCAGTACCTTTTCTGACTTGTACAGAGATTTGACAAAAGGTGAAGACCTTTTTGACTTTAGTGTGTAAGCTTGAATCCCTATACTGATCTTGGATGCTTCTCATGAGTACTTCTTCAAATTTTAAAAAATTTGGCGTGAACGACTCAATCTTGACTTCACTTCTGGATAGACGAAATGTGTCTTCAGTTTTCGTTGTTTCGTCTCATCCTATCATCTGAAGATTTCACTCTTGAGACAGACGAAGGGCTTCAGCTTGAGTAGTCCTCTTCCGTCTGTGCATGTTTCGTCTGATGGCTTGGCTTTTGGACAGACGCAAAACTTCACCTTTGAAGGGCCTTGTTTCGTCTGTGCTGGTTTCGTCTTAGCAAAACTTGGGTAACTTGGTTCCGTCTGTCTTGTAATTAATCAAAATCTATGGTCGTTAATTACCTTGATTTAACAATCTCCCCCTTTTTGATGATTACAGACCATACCAAGAATATCTGCACAAGACATGGTTAGACAGAAACAAACAGTCTTAAAAAGCCAGATTGACATCAAGACGATGTTTTCTGAATAATACCTCTTTATAAATGATTGTTACATCAATGTGATGTAATCTAGTTTTACATTATTACAATGGTATAGACAGAAAACCAATAAAGAATTACAATGTATTTTCTATACAAAAATAATAATAATAATAATAAAAAATTACAATATAGATACAATACATTGCTCCCTTAGACTCCCCCTCAGACGATGCACTTTGTTCTTGCTCTTTGCTCTTGCTCGCTCCCCCTCAGACAATGCTTTCCCCTTGTACCTTTCTTCTTTCCCCTGGGCTATCTTTTTCTCCCCCTTGGGCTGTGAATCATCAAAACATGATCAAGAAGAAGGCTTTGGTTTCTTGTTAAGGAGGGTCATGACAATGTCCTTTAACTGCTGCACTTCAGACGATAGAGAAGCTTGATTTTCCTCAAGTTCTCTGTTCTTTTGCTTCAAGTGCTCGCAATTTTCCTCCAAGGCATCATATTTACGTTTCAGAGTGTTATACTCCTCAGCTTCTTGAGATTCAGCCTCTGCTACCTCAACTGACTCAGCAACCTCCACCACATCATCAACTTGCACTTGCGGTGTTTGAGGTTCTTCCACGATAGGTACAGTGTCATCAAATATGAGCACTGATGGGGTCTTCTTCGACGGCAGTATGAAAAGTGGAAGGGTGAGGTAAGCCGTGAAGTTCCGTTCCCATTGCCATGAATACATCTTTGTTGGAACAGAGACTTCAAGATCCGGATGCTCTTGAGATGGGTGTGTATATGCAAAAGCTCCACCAGGAAACACCCTGCCACAAACGGTGGAATCCTCATCAAATGAGGTTCCAGAGCAAAACTTTGAGGTGGCTTCATGATCTTCTATCTTTGAATTGATAGGGCTTGAGGCTTGAGATTGTACTGCCTTGAGGTGCGTATAAGCAGCAGACGGAAGACGCCGGGGGATGTGCCTTGCATATTTGAAGGTTCTGGAGACAGACGGAAGCTTCTTCTCTTTACCCTTAGCCAAAAACTTGACCAAGCAAGGTCGTTTTTGGTCTAAGACGATAGTATATTTTGTTTCGTCTGAAACCAGTGAAGAGAACTGTGAACCCACCATGAAGGGGCAGTATCTCCTCTCCTTCTTTGCTTGACGTTCTATGTGGTAGAAGGAAGTGGCTCTTTCCTTAGCTTCCCTTCTAAATGCACCGGCCATCAACTTGAATGACAAGTTGTAGTCTTCCGGAAGAGCGTGAGCGAACTCTTCTGGGTCTTCGAATTCGTTGAGGAGGATTGAGTAGCGAGGGTTGATTCCAGAGCAATGGGGTCTCGTCCATGGGAGTACAATTCCCAGAGCATGTCCTAGACCAACATACTCCGTCTGATTCATGGAAATTGTGAATGGCATAGGATCATGGCGATCTATGGCGTCGAGATGCCAATGTGAGCAATCTCTTGGCTCATAGATGGTAGAGCTAGCATCTCCATATCTGCAATGATGGAATGCAGGTGCATTGAGCTCGTACCGAACCTTCCACTTTGTGTTTTCTCTGTTGGGAATGTGGGGTTCATAACCAAGTGCTGGTCCTTCAATCACCGACGCAGCAATATGATCCTTGTATTCTTGTATATTTTCTAACCCCTTGATGTTTAGAGCGGCCAGTGTGTCCCAGGGCAGACGCTTCAGCCAATTGCGTTGCTCCTCTAGGATGTAGATGGTATCTTCATTGAAATCTACTGGCTTCAAGGGTTTGTTGTAGATGATGGGATTGACGAATCTCCCTAATTGAAAACCCTTCTTGCCTCTGTACTGGTATGGGTTCTTTAATTCAATATAGGGAGTGTCCCTTATATAGCAGTCTTCATCGTCTGCCAAGATGTCATTTGCAGTAGACTCAGACGGTTCACCATTAGTGGAGAATTCATCATTCTTCTCTCCAATAATCCAATCAGGTTTGATTGGTCTCTCAGCACAGGTGCTCTCATCAAAGCGCCTCATGACTAATTCGTTAAGAAATGAATAGTCCACCTTGTGCTTTGGGGGAAGGTCTTCCGGATTGATCACCTCAGCATGTGATCTCCCCCAAGATGCATCCACCTTGATGACTTCAAGTTGTTCTTCATCAGATGAAGAACTAACTTCTTCAATGAGCACAATATCTTCAGACGGAATCTTCTTCGTCTGGTGGTGGAATGCTTCGTCAGACGTAGCAGGTAGCGTCTGTGCAAGGGTTGCGTTCAGCGGAGACGCAACAATAGGGGTTGCCCTATGTTCGTCTAGGAGTGATGTTGATGGAGAGACCTCCATTGTGGAGACTTACTCACTTAGCATTGTTTCCAACTCCTCTGCAAGCTGGGCATTATCTTTCTGGATCTGGGCAGTTTCTTCACTATTCATGCCCTCTGAGGTTGCTGGAGCAGATGTACCCTCAGACGATCCAATGCCACAAACGCTTTCGAGAAAGATCCTTTCTCGCTCAGCATGAAGCAACATGGAGACCCTTTTAGCCTCTTTCAGTTGTCTTTCTTCATCTGTCTCACCAACAACGACAGACGCAAGTTTTTGCTTCATCTTTTCCTTGCCTTTTGCAGCCTTTTCAAGAGCAAGCTTTCTGGCTCTTGCTTTTTCCTCTGCGGTTATCCTCTGCTTTTCTTCGTCTGTGAGTATCTTCACAGACGGAACACCCTCAGACGGTATGGTGGCCCCTTCATCTTCACTAGGGGATACCGTCTTAGCATGCGTCTTAGCAGCGACATGCTTTATTCTGATAGTCCTCTTCTTCTTCTTGAGAGGTTACTCAAGAATGTCCTCGAAGGGGTCTTCAGAGACTACCACAGGTGGAGAAGGTGGAAGTGTTTGTGTTTGGGGTTGTGTTTGGGATGGTGTTTAGGCTTGTGTTTGGGTTTTGGTGCGTTTAATGCGGGCTCTGTGTGGGGGGTCTTTGGTTATTGGTGAGAGTGGGACATCTTCTTGTGGAGAATGTAGAAGGAAGCTTGGTGCCAGGTGTATCTTCGCAAAGGTGCTTCCTTTGACTTCTTTCCCTTCTTTGTGCCACGTCACGCCGGTGACATCAAAGCCCTGGTTGATTATTATTTTGGTGAAGAGGGTGGCGTAGGGAATGCTACTCTTCCTACGAATGTTTCTATTCTTCAACGCACTCACCCAGTGGTCGAGAATAATGTGAGGCAGACTCATCCTCGCTTTCCTCAGACAGTAGTAGATACAAAACCTGTCTCGAGTACTCACGTTGTCACGAGAACCTGTGCGTGGAGTGAAGATGTTGTAGAGCAAGTTGTGGATGATTCTTCCGGTGGGACAGAGGTTCCCTGATCTGAAGAATTTGGGGTCTTCAGTGTTACATTTCTTCCCATAAATGATCTTGTCCACATGATCCTCAGACTCGATCTTCATCCAATCTAGACTGTAGAAACGCCCTTCGGCCTTACAGTTGCCGGCTTCAGCAATGGCGTCGATGGTGATGATGTACTCCTTATTGTCGATAGTACCGACAATACCATCCTCGAACTCCTTAGCATCGCTCCAAAACTCGGCGTATGCCTCCATCAACCATTCCCCTCTCATAGCGGCAAACTCCATCCAGCCGTTGTGAGTTAGAATCTTGGCGACTCTGTCAGAGACGCTCTCTATAGTTTCTCTAGAAATCCACTTGCTGGGCAAGAACAAGTCTTGAGCAAAGAAAGTGGCTTCGGTTGCTTTGGTGTTCTTGGCGGCCATTGTAGGTTTTGAAAAAGACAGAATTTTAAACTTTGTGAGTAAAAAGTTCAGAGAGAATGTGAATGCAGTAAAGAGTAAAAATGTAAACTTTAAGAATATTTATAGGCAAATAAAAACGGTTGTGATTCATCAGACGAAAGAGTTTCGAAAACCACCCCTGATTTGACGTGTCCACATTATTGCCTTTTCAATGGTTGATTTGACCTCTGCAATACACAGCGCGTGCCTCTCAATGTCCTAGAATAGTGCAATAAATGACAGACACATTTATTGCTATCTTTAATTTGTCCCTGCACACTTAACTTGAAAAATAATTAAATAATATCCTTGCGTCTGTCGAATTTTCTTAGACTGATTCGAATTGATCAGACGCAAAGTTTCGTCTTAACACAAAAAAAATGTATAGACGGAACAAGTTCAATAAATAACTCAGACGAGACAATTTTCAATCTTTTAAAGAAATAATTCCAAGATTTTCCTTAATGAAATTGAACCGTGTTTCGTCTAATGCTTTAGTAAATATATCTGCCCATTGAAAATCAGTTTGCTCAAACTGTATATCGAAAATACCTTTTTGGACATAATCTCTTATAAAATGAAAACGGATTTCAATATGTTTGGCTTTCGAATGTTGAATAGGATTTTTGCTAAGATTAATTGCACTTGTATTATCACAAAATACTGGTATATGATTTTCAAACCTGGAGTAATCTTTAAGTCGATGCAAGGCCTAGGTGCTAGCATGTGGTGCTACGGTGCATAATTTGAGATCTACAGCATATAACATGTTTTTGAACATCTTTTTCCAGATTTGACACATAAGAACATGAACTAAACGAATCAACACATGAACCAGATGAATTGATACAATTTCACCATACAAAAAGACCTAAACAAGAAATTGACAACTACTAGACAATTAAGGAAATCTAATGATAAACCCCAAGCACACTAAGAGAATTAGATGAAGAACACAAGAAAATTCAAAGTGACCGAATGAACTTACTAACATAAGGAGTAGAGATCCAATCTTGAAGAAGAACTAGCTCTAGATACCACTTGATATGAGCTTGCTTGAGAAGAAGCTCAAGTTAGGTCCAATCTTCAACTTCAATTGGAAGCTCCACAATTTAGCATCAATGGCGGAAGCAAAAGACTCCATGACTCAAGGACTTAGAAGAAAAATGAAAGTGGAAGAGATTTAGAGAGTGGAGGCACCATGCATGAGCAATAAGCCTAAGGGAGAATCGCACTTAGAGAGAAAATCACTCTCAAGGAATAGGTTCCATTGATAAGATTCAAGATTTGAGAAGAAACCTTAGAGAGAAAACCACTCTCAAGAATTAGCACTTGCTACATTCAATTCATTCAAAAATTGATCAAAAGTCCTTACACTTCAAATTTCCTACTACTTATACTAAGCTTTGGCGCCAAGTGCTAAGGTGAACCGGTTAGCTTGCTTAACCCTTGGATCAAAGGAGGATCAACGCATGGCAAGCCCCTAGGAGCACTTCACATGAATCCTCACCTTAACCCTTGGATTAACAAGTTAATCTAAGGTCATGGTGAGACTAAGAGGGGAGCATGTGACTTGTGATACAAGTTTAATTTTCCACCTCTTGATTAGATCTAGATCGTGTGAAGGAAATTCAAACTTGAGTGGTGGGAAACATGTGACTCAAATTTGAATTAAGACCACATGATGAGATCTTGATCAAGAGCCAAGAATCACTCTTTCATTGGTGCCAAACATGCTTGACCGAAAATTCAAACTTAGCCTTGATTTGGATCTAATATATGGGTTAAGTTTGAATTAGAGTTAGTGGAATTGCCACTAACTTTCCCTCCCATTTCTCTCCACTCTCTCCAAGGAGAGTGGTGCACACTCTCTCTCAAATTGCTTAGGAAATTCGGTGCATGCTTCCTATGCTAGGTCGTGAGCTTCAAGCTCCCAACATTGGCCAATTTGAATTATTCAATTGTCTCAAAAATAAGGAAATTACAATATTTCAAGAAAATTACAAGGTCTCAAAATATGAGACAAGTCTTCATCTTGAGTTGACTTTGACTTAGTCAACTCTCTTTGGAATTGTGCTTCTATCTTCTTGAGCATTGACCTTGTGATTCTTCTTTGACTTTCTCCATTGACTTCTAGAAGGGATGGTCCTCCATCATGAACAGACTCTATAAATAAGATGAAGGGCACTCAATTTTGAATTGTCACGCCTACTTCTCTATTCAGAAATACATAATCTAAAATGAATGAGTGAGGGCTTGGAAAGGCAAAACTGGTTATAGTTCGTACTCAACTACTTAGTGCTTGACTCGCATGCAATGGCTACAAGTACGTCTTTATGTTTAGCTTCCACCACTTGGTCTAAATGTGTTGTATAATTCCGTGAGCTTGGCTTATTGCATGTATATAAGTGAGGAGTAATCATCACCTTACAAGTCAGTTTTGTAGGGTTGAGTTAGGCTCGTAAACCCCACCTTTCTAACATGTTATGGTATAAAACAATGTAACCTGATGCGCGCTGCAGTAGTGAATACACCGCTGTCGCTCGCTATGACAAATATACCACAACCGTCAAGTAATAAGTATTTATAAAGATTAGAGTTGTCAATCCCACGAGGATAAGAAATCACATTTATTTTATTTTAATTTTATTATTTCAAAGGTTTTGAGAAGTTGATGAAAACACAATTTTTAAAAGAAAACTCAAATAATTAAGAAGTGATTGGGATCCTGATTTCACCATTAATTACCCTAATATTTTCCTCTCTGTTATTCAAATTATAATCTTTGGTTGGACCGGATTTCTACCCTTGTAATTGTCTCTCTCACGATAACCTACACCGCCGATATTAACTTGATTAATTAATCTCTTAAATTAAACTAAGTTAATTAGAGTTTTAGTTATGTGAATCCACTAATAACTGTTAGGTTATGTCCACACTATCGTCTACTCTTATCTCTAGGACTCTAGCTCAATAATAGTTATTTCTCTAGTACCACCTAAGTTTCTTTTCTCAAAGTTCTCCTAGGTTTACTATCAATTCATTAATTACCAGTTAATAAATAGCATTAGGCATTAAAGAAATAAAAGCCCAATCATATACTGAATAACATCGAGAATTATGTTAGGAATAATTAGGGTTACGTCGTTCTCTCAATCAAAGGGGAAGTTAGTTCATACTCGTAGAGAAAACAACACAAGAGTAATATGAAAGAGAATACATAGATAAACGATTCCTAAGGAAGTCGAATGATCCTTGCATCTCCATCGCTTAGGCTTGAGGTTGAAATCTATATTTCACACTGGAAGTGATCGTGGGAGTCGTCTAGGGTTTCTAGAGTTGTCTACCAATCTTGGCTGATCAAAAGATATTGTTGAAAGTGACGTGATGCATATATATAACCTTTCTGAAGTGGACTTGGGCTTTTCGCGAGCCTAACTCGTTGGGGTTCATAAGCAATTCGCGCGAGTTGAGGTTTCAAAGAGAACACATGATCTTTAATCAAGGTCAACTCGCGTGAGCTGGGTAGCAAGTCACGTGAGTTGAGGTTATGTTGGTCCCTATATGAATCTAGAGGGGGGGGGTGAATAGATTCAGGTTCCCTAATTCAAATCTTCTTTTTCTTGCTTTTTCCCGATTCAATTTTATCTTGTATTATAAGCAATGTACCAGAGATGACAGCGGAAAGATACAAGAAAATATAATGCAAGAAATCAATGGAAAGAAAGATTAAGGTATAGAGAAGAGAGTAGACAGAGATTTATACTGGTTCGGCTTTCGGCCTACATCCAGTCCCAACCCAACAATCTGTTGTGATCGGTATTCCACTATAATCTTGTGTTCAATACAATCACTTCTGCACAAACACAAAACAAATCAAATACTCAAAAACTCTCTATGTTCTTCACCTAAGAACATATCACTCCAATTCTTGAATCCTTCAAGAATCTCCTTTGAGAGTCCCTCTCTCAAAACCTTTAACTCTTCTTCTAGAGAACACCTTCTCTTAAGAGTTTCAAACAAAACAAAACAAAAGATAAAGATCAGTGAAGATTACACCTGTGTGTATGCTCTGATCACAATGATATCAAAAAAATGTATTCAATCCTTCTTTCACACACTATTCATCTCTTTGAGAAAATCTTTTTGAAATCTTTGAAAAGGGTTTTCAGAACTTGTAAACCAGTGTTGTTTTTCCCTTCTTTTTTCTTTCTAAAACATTCAAAGATCTCTCTCTTGAAAAACAAAACGAAGAGGTTCCATTTAAAGCAGTTTCAAAACCATTTTGAGATGAATTCTGGTGTGGTAATCGATTACAGATGTTGGTAATCGATTACTACAGAGAATTTTGTCTTCCCCTGTATTCCAAGCACGAAGTAATCGATTACTATGGAGTGGTAATCGATTACTCCAGAGCAAGTTGAGTTCCCCTGTTTTCTAAGTCTGTTGGTAATCGATTACAGCCTCAGGGTAATCGATTACTTCAGCTTAAAACTTTAAAACCAAAGTTTTTTGAGTTCTTTTCAGATAAAATGGGGTTCAGAACTTCTCTAGCTCAATTTACAAGAGTTAAAGCCAATTCTCTTATGAAAAGATTGAATAAAAACCACACTCAAAGCCTAAACTATAACAATCAATACATTTAAGCTCCTACATACAATCTATCATAAAAATCAAAATTACAAGTATCTCAAAACTAAAACTAGGGAAGACTTCTTCAGCTTCAAGTCCAACAATCTCCCCTTTTTTGGTTTTGATGTACCAAATCTTGTGTAGTTGATCCTTTATGTAGATGATGGCTTTGATGTGTCCTGCAATGTTAGTGTTTTCTTTTCCTTTTTTTTTTTTATTAATTCTGTTCAGCAATTCACATACAGTCATATGTATCATCCAACTCATGTTCAGAACTACCAATTCTCAGAAATATATATAAAGACAATCATTTGCAGAAATTTAAATCTAACTATTACAGTCATCCAATAATAGTTCAAATGTGTCAATCTGCTCCCCCTAAGTCAGGTGCCTAGGTACAAACAGATTCAAAAACAGATTACAAAAACACTTTTTTTTTAAAAAAAAAAAAAAAATCAAAACAGTAAAAGCAAAGCAATCAAATACTAGAAAGTTAGAAAGACTAAACAACTAGAATCACTAACTACACTATACTACTCCCTCTATTTGGAATATCAAATCAAACGAGAGAAGTAGAGATGAAGTTACTAATCTGAGTCGTCATCATCCTGGTTGAGTCGTTCCATGATCGTTTCCATCAAGTCCTTCATTTCTAGGAAATGCAGATCCTGTCGCTTTCCCAGATCATCAATGCGCTTGTTGACGGTTGCTTCCAATTCATCCATTCGATCTATCATAATGGATTCGAAGCGAGATTGTGGAATGTACTCTCCAGAATTGTCTTCATCCATATCTTCATGATGTGCTTCCTCTTGCTCTTGTTGTGCTTCCCCATGCTCTTGTTGTGGAAAGGCCTGCTGTTCCTCTCTAGTTATCCATCCTGCATCGGTTTTGATGAGTCTCATCTTCTTCAGTGCTCCATCGCCGATGACATGAACATCCTTGACTAATTCTCTTGTTTCATTAGTAGTGTCTATCTGAAAAATTTCAATTAGTCTAGAAATAAAAAGAGAGTAAGGACACTTATTATCAAGTAGTCTTCTTGTCTTAAGCATGTTGTCCATGATAACGTGAGTCCAGTCCACTTGAATGTTATTCTTCAAGGCAGCAATGAGGATCATGTCATCCTCAGTCAACTGGGCATGGTTTGCTCCTCTTGCAGCCAAGATCCAGCAAACAGTGTAGTGGAGTAGCCGGTCATCTGCTGTGAGGCCACCAATGTTATAGGTAACTTTCTTGCCCGTTGCTCTTTTTGAGTTTCTCTCCTCTTCCCAGTGTTGAGGGTTCCTCAGAAGGCTCATAAAGAAGGAATCTTTTTGTAAATCAAACCCTTTCTCTCTGAGTTTGTCTGCATGTGCTATAATCCCTTCTTTTCGAATCCCAGCAATATCCATAAAGTGTGCAGGGGTTAGGGAAATTTTGATACCTTTAATTTCCGAGGTTACAGTCATCCTCTCCATATTCGGTTTGAGGTTGGAGTAGAAAACTCGTACCAAATCTGGATAGATGAATCCCTTTATCCCTACGAACCTCTCCAAATGCTGTTGCCTCAGGAATGTCTGAAAAGTGAAACTCTGAGTGTCAAGCTATCCAAGGTCAAGTATCTTCGGAGGAACTAGACCCTTGTTCGCAAAGTCCAGATTGAACCGCGTCTCTTGTCCCTTTGAAGTGAACCATCGGTTGATTTCTGATACTTGTGGTTGTGGAGGAGGAATTTCCGGTTGCTGCTCCGAGGGGGTAGGTTTCTTCCTTTTGGAAGATTCTCCCACTTTTTTCTTTCCCTTGATTTCTTCTTGGTTGTAGCGGTTTGCCCTCATCTTGATTCTTTTGCCTTTACCTTGATCTTCCATTGTTGAGAGAGAATTGAACAACTAGGGTTTGGAGGAAGAAGGTGTAGGGTTTTTCCGGAGAAGAAGGTGAATGGTGAGTTGAAAAGATACACCTGTACTTCTTATAAGAGAGAACAAAGCCCAAAAGATTAGCCCAAGAACGAGGTAATGGATTACCAGCAGTTGGAAATCGATTATCTCAGTTTCTTATATAGAGGGAAGAAAGAAAAAACGAGAAAACAGTCGTGGTAATCGATTACTGTAAAGTGGTAATCGATTACTAAGTGGATATTTCTAAACCATTTGAAAAGCATGTTCTGTGGTAATCGATTACTACTCGTGGTAATCGATTACTCCAGGGGTTTTTCACAAAATATTGAAAACTGGTGCTTTGGTAATCGATTATAGGTCGTGGTAATTGATTATCTCAGTCCCAAAATCCTTCCCTGAGTGAATTTCACATGAAGTAATCGATTATCCTCCCTTGGTAATCGATTATTTCTATCAGAAGAAGGTTTTTCTTGAAAAAATTTTCACAAAAACAGAGTTATGGATAAGTGTAATCAAGTAAGAAGGTTTAGTTTAGATGTTCCTCACTCAATATGCCGAGGTTTGATCTAAGTTTGTAAAACCTTTCTTTTGGTAGTGCCTTTGTGAATATATCCGCTAATTAATTCTCCGTGTCTATGAATTCGATGTTACAATCTCCTTTTTCGATGTGATCTCTAATAAAGTGATGTCTGACTTCAATGTGTTTTGTCCTTGAGTGTAGTACAGGATTTCTTGTGATACTTATGGCGCTTGTGTTGTCGCATTTCAAGGGAATGTGATCTATCTTTAGTCCAAAGTCCTCAAATTGGTGTTTCAACCAAATTGCTTGAGCACAGCAACTTCCCACAGCTACATATTCTGCTTCTGCAGTTGATAGTGCTACGCAAGCTTGCTTTCTGCTATTCCATGATATCAAACATTCTCCAAAGATGTGACATGTGCCACTTGTGCTTTTTCTATCTGTTTTGCTACCTGCAAAATCAGAATCACTGAAACCAACAAGTAGTGGTGAGGTTCCTTTTGGATACCATAGTCTGCAACTTATTGTTCCTTTTAGGTATTTAAGAATCTTCTTCACTGTTAGTCAATGAGATTGCTTAGGTGCAGATTGAAATCTAGCACATAAACATACAGAGAACATTATGGCAGGTCTACTGGCTGTAAGATAAAGTAAAGATCCTATAACACCTCTATATAGGTGATGGAGGACCATCCACAAGCATGAGGATTACAAGGGCAATGCAAAGAAGAATTGAAGCCCAAGTTGAAGAAGAGTTGACCAAGTCAAAGTCAACAAGTCAAAGTCAATGGTCGGCTCTTGATAGTCAACATAATGGGCTTATGAAGCCTTGTAATTTTCTATGCATTTTGTAATTAGATTAGGAACAATTAATTTAGGCCTTGCTTAGTGAATAAGTGCACGGCCTCATGTTTGTAAGAAAGAACTCTTCTTTCGTCTGATGGATTAGCTGAGAATGAGTGTTCTGTCTGACGCTATTCCGTCTGAGGCTTGCTCATGTTTGTAAGTAAGAACTCTTCTTTCGTCTGATGGATCAGTTTCGTCTGACGCTGAGAGTGAGTTGTTCCGTCTGTGTTCCGTCTGACGCTGAGGCTTGCTCATGTTTGTAAGTAAGAACTCTTCTTCCGTCTGATGGATCAGTTTCGTCTGACGCTGAGAGTGAGTTGTTCCGTCTGTGCTTGTTTCATCTGAGGATGTTCCGTCTGACGCTATTCCATCTGAGACTTGTTCCGTCTGAGTCTTCAGTCTGATGCTTCCGTCTGTAGACACGACAGACGATACCACACCGACAGACAGAACCACACCGACAGACGAAACCACACAGACAGACGATACCTGAGACAGACGATACACAGACGAATGATCAAATTACTACTTACATTTTTAGCTTTTGGTTGTTTTACAACTAGTATAAATACTGAACATTCTGAATTGTAAAGGATCTTTTGATGAAATGAAATAGAATTTTCTAAGACTTGTGTCTTGAGAAAGAGAGAGTTCTCTCTTGGGGTTTCTTATAGAACCTTGAATCTTATCGTGGATCCATGATCCAAGTGGCGATTCTTCTACTTAGCTTATTGGTTCGTTGAATCATGGCGCTATCCATCTTCTAATCTACTTCCATTTTTATTTCTTCTTCTTCGGTCACAGACCAAAACTATCAACCATATTCTTTTAATCTAAGTTCCGCAAGCTTCTCTTGATTTTGAGTGAAGTTCATTTGGTGAAACGACGGTCGGGCGCACAAAAGGTGTTAGATCTGTGGAGCGTTACATTTGCTTCACGGGTTTTGCATCAATTTGGTTATCAGAGCTTGTTCTCTTGATTACCATATCAATTTGGTAATCAGAGCTTGTTCTCTTGATACCATATCAATTTGGCATCAAGAGCTTGTCCTTCACCTAGTTGTTCTTCACTTGTGATATTGAGTCTAGCTCCTATCTTTTTGATTTCAATTTTTTTGATTCAATTGAAATTTTTAATTGAGTTTTGTTGTTTGTCTTGGTTGTCCAATGCATAGATGAGATGTTCTGACACTCATGGTTGATCATACATGGCTTATCTTACATGCTAGACACACTCTAGTTGATAGCCCCCCATGTGTTTGATGAATTTTCTCAATATGTATTTTGAGTCTCTTTGCTGGAATTGTTAATCCCCTGCATCTTATATGTGTTATTATCATGTGCATTGCTCATTAGAAGTTCAAGTTACCATTACCATACATTATCTTGCTTGTTAGCAAAGTTTGACTTGACTTGCGTGAGTAATTGAGCCTATACTTGGACTGTCCAGCAAAGAATAGCCAAAAGAAACATATAGAAAAACAAAAGAAAAGAAAAGAGCAAGAGAAAATATACAAGAAAAAGAATAGCCAAAAAAGAAAATATAGAAAAACAAAAGAAAAGGAAAGAGCAAGAGAAAATATTCAAAGAAAAGAGTCAAAGAAAAATTCAAGAAAAGAAAATACAAGAAAAGAAGATTGAAGAAAAATTAGAGTCAAAATTGAGTAGCTCTTGTAGTAGAAAAATTTTTGGGAAAATTGAGTGCAGTACATTGGAAATTGGGATCATTAAACACCCACAAATTTTGTGTCCAAGCTCAATTAGGCAACAATTACTCATTAGGCTCAAGCATCATATTACAAATTGTGTCAAATTTGCTAATAGCATGATATTTGAACTTGTAGTGTGCTTTGCACGTGCTTAAATATATTTGCCCTGTTTTTGCCCTGTTTTTGGACCCATATTTGTGGCTGCCCTGCACCTTAATTAGAGCTTATTTCGTGCATAAACATCACACAAACCAATCCCCAAAATTTCAAATCATTTTGAGCCATTTTCAAGCCTAACTTCCAGCTTGGTAACGGTTTTGCTGTTGCTTTGAGCAGCTTCGGGTTTGCAGTTGGTTCAAGGGGTTAAACATTGATTTATTGAATTCTGGGCATATGGTCATTCACTATACATATATATAAGCTCAACTGGAAGGTTTCATAATTTTCCAAGTCAAATTGCTATGCTATTAAAATTTCACAAGTTGGGCGAATTTTGGTGACAGTTGCTGTCCAGATTTTCCAGCAAAGTTGCTTTTAATTTCTTCCCTTCTTTGAGTTTTGTTTCCAAAATTTTTGCAGTTGTCAAATACTAGTTTTCCTTCTTTTTTAGTGCAGTAAATATATTAACCATTGTCTTGAGCATAAAATTCCATTTTTGAGTAGCTAAATCTTTGTTCATTGAGTCTTGTTTTATTGCTTGTCTTTTTGGAATCTTTGTAGTTTTGTCTAGAGTTTTTGTCTTCTTGATCTCCTAGGCTTTGTAGCTGAATTGTTTCTCTTTCACTTGGAAAAATTGGACATTGATAATTGATAGAGGTTTCTCAAGAACCTCTAAGTGAGAGTGAGAGGAAAAAGGCTAGAGGGTAACTTCTAAGAAAAAGCCTCCTAAGTGTGCAAACAAGAGTGTGAGTGTAAACACTTAGAGAGTGAGTAAGGCGTTTTATTTCTCTTCTATTATTCTTGTTCTAACCTTTTCTTGCAGCAATGGCGAGTTCCTCAAGTGTAGGCAATGAATTATCTCCAAGGACTCAAAGGATGATGGATGTTATGTTGGAGAAATTTGTGAGTATGCAACATGACCTCAAAAATGAGCTCAAGGAGAGTGTCAATGAGGTGAGGGAGGAGAGCCATAGAAAAATGAGAGAAGAAGAGGATAGAAGGAGGGACATGGAAAGGACCATAAGAGAAGATATTGAGAGAAGAGAAAGAGAGGCCTATCTTAGAAGGAGTGGAGAAAGAAGAGGTAGTAGTAGTAGGAGAGACTATAGGTCTCCTAGAGGTAGTGATGAGGGAAGTAATTTCAATGAAGAAGATGCATTCCATGCTTATGAGGATGAGAGAAGGAATAGACGAAGAGGGACTCCTCAAGAAGGATACCATGACCGTGTACCTCAAGCAATTCCTTATGGAGGTGGAGCTAGGCAAGGTGGCCTAAATACAAAGATCAAACTTCCAACCTTTGTGGGAAATGGAGAGGCCGAATCCTACTTGGATTGGGTCATGAAGGTGGAGCAAGTTTACTCATGCCATCCACACATGAGAGAGGAGGAGAAGTTGAACTTAGCCATCCTACAATTTGAAGGGTATGCCTTGGTGTGGTGGAATCAAGTGTTGGTGGACTCCTTTGCAAGAAGAAGGCCTCAAGTCACTTCATGGACTCAACTCAAGGATGTCATGAAGGAAAGGTTTGTGCCTCATTCTTATGTTAGAGATTTACATATTAAATTGCAAAGACTAACACAAGGGTCAAAGAGTGTTCAAGAATACTACAAGGACCTTGAATTGACCATGCTTAGGGCGGACTACCAAGAGACAAGGGAGGCTACACTTGCAAGATTCATCCATGGGTTGAATCATGATATCCAAGATGTGCTAGAGCTCCAACATTTTGTGACCATTGGAGATGCTCTTTATAAAGCCGAAAAGATAGAGAACCAATTGAAGAGGAAGGGCACCTTCAAGAAGAGCTATACACCATACAAATCATCATGGAAGGACAAAGGAAAGAAGGAATACAACTCTTCATCAAAAGGGAAGCTTGGCCGTGAGGACTCCAAAGGTAAGGAGGTAAAATCTTCTACTTCCAAGCCTAGTTCTATTAAATGCTTTAAGTGTTTGGGGCATGGCCACATTGCATCCCAATGTCCTAACAAAAAGGCCATGATTATGAGAGTTGATGGTGCCATCACTAGTGAGGATTCTCAATCTTCATCTAGTGAGAGTGAAGAGCCTAGGGAGAGCACAACTAGTGAGGAGGAACAACCCGAGGATGGAGATCTCCTCATGGTGAGGAAGATGCTTGGAAGTGCTCTTAAGGAGTTGGATGACTCTCAAAGGGAGAACATCTTCCATTCTAGGTGTCTAGTTGAAGGGAAAGTATGCTCCCTCATTGTAGATAGTGGTAGTTGTACCAATGTAGTTAGTACTAGGTTAGTAGATAAACTAGGACTTAGGACATCCCCACATCCTAAACCTTATAAGTTACAATGGTTAAGTGATAAGGGTGAAATGGTTGTTAATAGACAAGTTCTTATTAACTTTTCCATAGGTAAGTATAGAGATGATGTGCTTTGTGATGTAGTACCTATGGAAGCCACTCACCTACTTCTTGGGAGACCTTGGCAATATGATAAGCATGCCATTCATGATGGTGTTTCCAACACCTATGTTTTCTCTCATATGAGCAAGAAGGTCACCCTTAAACCTTTGTCCCCTAAGGAAGTGTGTGAGGATCAAATAAAGATGAAGTTAAAGAGAGAAAATGAGAAGAAAAGTGAGGAATCATGTGCCAAAACATCTTTGGCCGAGAGCTCCTCCAAAAAGAAGAAAAAAGAAACCAAAACTCCTAGAAAACTAGCTTTGGCCGAGACTTGCAAAATAATTACCAAACATGCCACTAGTGATTCTAGGATGAAAAACAAGGAAGGAACCTCCATGAAACATAGGCAAACCGAGAGCACATGTAAGGCAAATATTAAGGAGAGTTTGCTTATGGATAGAGGTGAGTTAAAAAGAGAGTACCTAGCTAGGAAGAGTATGTTTCTATGTTTGCCTATACCATTAGTTTTGAGCACTAACTTGGTAGGCAAGCAAGAGGACCTTGAGTCTTTGTTGATGGAGTTTGAGGATGTCTTTCCTAATGAGATTCCCCAAGGCCTTCCCCCACTTAGAGGGATTGAACATCAAATAGACCTAGTACCCGGTGCACCCTTACCCAACCGGCCTATATATAGGAGTTCTCCTCAAGAGACTCATGAGATGCAAAGGCAAGTAGAAGAGTTGATGAGTAAGGGTTGGGTCAAGGAAAGCTTGTCTCCTTGTGCTTCACCGGTTATTTTAGTGCCTAAGAAGGAGGGAACTTGGAGGATGTGTACCGATTGTAGAGCCATTAACAATATTACTATAAGGTATAGACATCCCATTCCTAGGCTAGATGATTTACTTGATGAGCTACATGGAGCTAAGGTATTCTCCAAGGTTGATCTTAAAAGTGGCTATCACCAAATTAGGATGAAGGAAGGTGATGAGTGGAAGACCGCTTTTAAGACCAAGTTTGGGCTATATGAGTGGCTTGTCATGCCCTTTGGTTTATCAAATGCACCTAGCACTTTTATGAGATTAATGAACCATGTGCTAAGAGAGTTTCTAGGAAAATTTGTTGTAGTATATTTTGATGATATCTTGATTTATAGCAAATCTTTCTTAGAACATCTAACACACTTGAAGCTTGTTTTGAAAGTGCTTAGGGAACAACATTTGTATGCCAACAAGGAGAAGTGCACCTTTGCCACCAATCAAGTCATATTCCTCGGTTTTGTGGTGAGTGAGCAAGGTGTGCAAGTAGATGAAAGCAAGATCAAGGCTATACAAGAGTGGCCGAGACCCACCAATGCAAGGGAAGTAAGATCCTTTCATGGCTTAGCTAGTTTTTATAGGAGGTTTGTTAAGGATTTTAGTACTATTGCTTCACCTCTTAATGAACTAGTGAAAAAGGATACTACTTTTATTTGGGGTCAAACTCAAGAGCATGCTTTCAATCTACTTAAAGATAAGCTTACACATGCACCTATTCTTGCTTTGCCTAACTTTGCTTGTTCTTTTGAATTAGAGTGTGATGCTTCTAACTTAGGGGTTGGAGCCGTGTTGATGCAAGAAGGGCATCCCATTGCCTACTTTAGTGAGAAGCTCAAGGGTGCTCAACTCAACTACTCCACCTATGATAAGGAGATGTATGCACTTGTGAGGGCCTTCCAAGTGTGGCAACACTACCTTCTTCCCAAGGAGTTTGTGGTGCACACCGACCATGAAGCACTCAAGCATATCAAAGGCCAAGGCAAGCTAAGTAAGAGACATGCAAGATGGGTAGAATTTCTTGAAACCTTTCCATACATAATTAAGTATAAGAAAGGTAGTACTAATGTGGTAGCCGATGCACTTAGTAGGAGATTTTCATTGATATGTATGCTAGAAACTAAGATGCTAGGTTTTGATCACATTAAAGAATTGTATGAACATGATCATGATTTCGGCCAAGTGTTTATGATGTGTGCTCAAAGTGCTCATAAGGATTTCTTTAGGGTGGATGGTTATCTTTTCAAAGGAAAATGTTTGTGTATCGCTAAGACATCCTTAAGAGAACTTTTGGTGTGTGAAGCACATGAAGGAGGCATCATGGGACACTTTGGGATTGATAAGACATTAGCCATATTACATGAACATTTTCATTGGCCACACATGAGGAAGGATGTGGACCGATTTGTACATAAATGCATAACATGTCATAAGGCTAAATCTAGGAACATGAATCATGGACTATATACTCCTTTACCCATTCCCATTTCTCCTTGGATTGATATCTCCATGGATTTTGTGCTTGGATTGCCGAGAACCAAGAGAGGAATGGATTCCATTTTTGTAGTGGTGTGTAGATTTTCTAAAATGGCTCATTTTATTCCTTGTCATAAGGTTGATGATGCTACACACATTGCAAATTTGTTCTTTAAAGAAGTGGTTAGATTGCATGGTTTGCCTAAGACAATTGTTAGTGATAGAGATTCAAAATTTTTGAGTCACTTTTGGAGAACCTTGTGGGGTAAGTTAGGCACCAAGCTTTTATTCTCTACCACTTGTCATCCTCAAACGGATGGGCAAACCGAAGTGGTTAATAGAACATTAGGCCAATTGTTGAGATGTTTTGTTAAAGGGAATACTAGGACATGGGAGGAACATTTACCTTTTGTTGAGTTTGCATATAATAGAGTTGTGAATGCTTCCACTTCCCATTCCCCATTTGAAGTTGTATATGGTTTTAACCCTCTAACACCTCTTGACCTTGTGCCTTTGCCACTTGAGTTTGCTTTAAATGTAGATGGAGTTGCCAAGGCCGAACTAGTGAAGTCCCTTCATGCCAAAATCAAAGAACACCTTGAGAGGAGGTATTCAAAGGTGGCGGCCCAAGTGAACAAGCATAAGAAAAATGTGGAGTTCAAAGAAGGAGACTTGGTGTGGCTTCATCTCAAGAAGGAGAGATTTCCTAGCCTTAGGAAATCTAAGCTTTTGCCAAGAGGGGATGGACCCTTCAAAATATTAAAGAGACTTGGACCTAATGCTTACTCTCTTGACCTTCCTACTTCTTATATCGGTAGTAATTCATTTAATGTAAGTGATTTATCTATTTGTGATGTAGGTGGTGATGAAAGCAACTTGGGGACAAGTTTGCCTCAAGAAGGAGGGATTGATGGAGGACCATCCACAAGCATGAGGATTACAAGGGCAATGCAAAGAAGAATTGAAGCCCAAGTTGAAGAAGAGTTGACCAAGTCAAAGTCAACAAGTCAAAGTCAATGGTCGACTGTTGATAGTCAACATAATGGGCTTATGAAGCCTTGTAATTTTCTATGCATTTTGTAATTAGATTAGGAACAATTAATTTAGGCCTTGCTTAGTGAATAAGTGCACGGCCTCATGTTTGTAAGTAAGAACTCTTCTTTCGTCTGATGGATCAGTTTCGTCTGACGCTAAGAGTGAGTTGTTCCGTCTGTGTTCCGTCTGACGCTGAGGCTTGCTCATGTTTGTAAGTAAGAACTCTTCTTCCGTCTGATGGATCAGTTTCGTCTGACGCTGAGAGTGAGTTGTTCCGTCTGTGCTTGTTTCATCTGAGGATGTTCCGTCTGACGCTATTCCATCTGAGGCTTGTTCCGTCTGATGCTTCCGTCTGTAGACACGACAGACGATACCACACCGACAGATAGAACCACACCGACAGACGAAACCACACAGACAGACGATACCTAAGACAGACGATACACAGACGAATGATCAAATTACTACTTACATTTTTAGCTTTTGGTTGTTTTACAACTAGTATAAATACTGAACATTCTGAATTGTAAAGGATCTTTTGATGAAATGAAATAGAATTTTCTAAGACTTGTGTCTTGAGAAAGAGAGAGTTCTCTCTTGGGGTTTCTTATAGAACCTTGAATCTTATCGTGGATCCATGATCCAAGTGGCGATTCTTCTACTTAGCTTATTGGTTCGTTGAATCATGGCGCTATCCATCTTCTAATCTACTTCCATTTTTATTTCTTCTTCTTCGGTCACAGACCGAAACTATCAACCATATTCTTTTAATCTAAGTTCCGCAAGCTTCTCTTGATTTTGAGTGAAGTTCATTTGGTGAAACGACGGTCGGGCGCACAAAAGGTGTTAGATCTGTGGAGCGTTACATTTGCTTCACGGGTTTTACATCAATAGGGTAGTATCAACTTCATCACCTGCTTCATCTAACTCAAGATAAGTGTTAGTAGAAATAGGTATGTTAGACATTTTGCAATTAGTCATATCATATTTCTTAAGCAGTTCTTTAGTGTACTTAGCCTGATGTATAAAAGTGCCACCTTCCATTTGCTTGATTTGGAGTCCTAAGAAGAAACTCAGTTATCCAATCATAGACATATCAAATTCTTCCTGCATATCTTTCACAAACTCTTCACAAAGTTGTTGGTTAGAAGATCCAAAGATAATGTCATCAACATAAATTTGAACCAATAGAATGTAGTCAGACTTGTCCTTAATGAACAAAGTCTTATCTACTTTACCTCTGTGGAATCCTTTAGATATGAGAAACTTACTCAGTCTGTCATACCATTGCCTAGGGGCCTGCTTCAGCCCATACAATGCTTTATGAAGTTTGTAGACATGTGTAGGCCAAGTAGCATCTGGTGAAGCGGGTGGTTGAGCTACATAGACTTCTTCATTGATATAACCATTCAAGAATGCACTCTTTACATCCATCTGGTATAACTTGAAATTGTTGATGCAAGCATATGCCAAGAGTAGTCTAACAGCTTCAAGTCTTGCAACAGGTGCAAAAGTTTCTTCAAAGTCAATCCCTTCTTGTTGATTATATCCTTTTGCCACAAGTCTTGCTTTGTTTCTGACTACAACTCCTTCTTCACTCAATTTGTTCTTGTAAACCCATTTTGTACCTATAATGTTCATATTGCCCTTGTCTGGAACAAGTTCCCAAACTCCATTCCTTTTGAACTGGTTGAATTCTTCTTGCATAGCCATGATCCAAAACTCATTGTTCAAGGCTTCTTCTATGGAGATGGTTCTACCTGAGATACAAAGGCAGTATTATAGCAAAGCAAATTCTTTGAGGATCTGGTAGTTACCCCCTTGTGAATGTCACCAATGACATTGTCAAGTGATAGGTTCCTAGGTGTCCTCCATTCTTTTGCTTGTTCTGGTACAGGGTCAGGTTGAGTTTGCTGATGCTTGTTATCAATGTCTATGTTCTCTTCACCTGTTTCATCATCATGCAGCAATCTTTTCCTTCGGAAAGTGTTAGTTTCATCAAATCTAATATGGATAGATTCTTCAATGCACATTGTTCTTTTATTAAAGATCCTATATGCTTTACTGGTGTTTGAATAACCAAGGAAAATGGCTTCATCAGCCTTAGCATCAAACTTTCCAAGAGGGTCTTTGCCATTGTTTAAAACAAAGCATTTGCATCCAAAAACTTTAAAATAAGAAATGTTTGGTTTTCTCCCATAGAAAAGCTCATAAGGGGTTTTCTTTAAAATGGTTCTTATAGAAACTCTATTGAGAACATAACATGCAATGTTCACAGCATCTGCCCAAAAATGTTTAGGCATCATATGCTCATTCAGCATGGTTCTCCCAAGTTCTATAAGGGACCTGTTTTTCCTCTCCACCACTCCATTTTGCTGTGGAGTTCTAGGAGCTGAAAAATAGTGTGATATCCCATGTCTTTCACAAAACCTTTCAAAAAAGAAATTATTAAATTCAGTTCCATTATCACTTCTTAAAGCTTTGATTTTCAAATCCTTTTTGTTTTGAATCTTTTTGGCAAGTACCTTGAAAACTTCAAAGGCTTGATCCTTTTTCTTGATAAACAAAACCCAAGTAAATCTTGAATAGTCATCTACTATGACTAGTCCATACAGATTTCCACCAATACTAGCTATCCTAGATGGACCAAATAAGTCTAAATGCAAGAGTTCAAGCGGCTGGTTTGTAGAAACATGTTTTACATTTTTGAAAGATGTTTTTGCCTGCTTGGACTTTTGACAAGCCTCACATAGTCCTTCTTTGGAAAATCTAATCTTAGGGAGACCAAAAACTAACTCTTTAGAAACAAGCTTATTTAAATGCAATGTGTGTATGTGTGCTATTCTCCTATGCCATAGCCAAGACAGATTATCATTAGAAGATAAACATGTAGAGTAGGGAGAAGAATGATCTACTTCCAGTATGTAAATGTTGTTAGATCTCTTGCCAATCATGAGAAGTTCATCTGAGTCTTTGTTGCTGATGAGACAATGTTCATCATCAAAAGCAATTCTGTAGTTCTTGTCACATAGTTGACTTATGCTCAGCAGATTGAACCTCAATCCATCGACCAGCAATACATCTTCTATCACTGTGTTTGCCTCATATCCAACAGTACCGTAGCCTAGGATTTTCCCTTTGTTGTTGTCTCCGTATATAACAGATCCTGATTCTTTTGGTGTGAAGGTGCTCAGGTTCCTTCTATCACCCGTCATATGCCTTGAGCAGCCACTGTCTAAATACCAAGTTGAGCTTCATTGTGTTCGGGCTTTCCGCGAAAAAAAAAAAAAGAACTTATTTTGTGGGTGGTACCCAGTTTCTCTTGGGTCCATACATGTTAGTGCTACAGGTTACTTTCTTAATCCATTTGTATTTGCCACTGGAAATCCCTTTCTTCCTAATCATGCAATTATATGATTTATGTCCAGGTTTCATGCAATATGTGCAAGTGTATTTAGCATGCTTAGTATTTCCAGGTTTCATATGAACACAGTTTGCATAGATGTTGAGTTCTTTTAACTTTGAAACATCATTTTCTAGTTCACATATTTTCTGTTTTAGCATAGATATTTCCTTTTTCAGATTTATATTTTCTTTTTCAAAAGTTTCAGCTTGATTATAAAGCTCACAAAAGGCAAGAATGCGTTCATCATAATCATCCATAATTGAGTTCGTATCACATACCTCATTGGATGTTTTGCCTATCAGGCACAGATTTGCCTCCTCATTTTCACTTTCAGATGTTGAGGATGTGTAGCCTTCGTCCCAAGCTATGTATGCCTTCTTTTTCTTCTTTTCTTTTCTGGCATTTCTTTCATTCTCAGCTTTTCTCACTTCAGTGTTGTTACCTCTTTTCAAGGTTGGACAATCTGACCTGTAGTGCCCAATCTTTCCACATTCATAGCAAGTTACTTTGACTGAAGTGTTATCCTGCTTCTTGACTCCTTTTCTGGGTTGACCAAATCTCTTCTTAGTGTTGCTCTTCATAAACTTTCTGAACTTCTTCACCATTAAGTTTACTTGGTCTTCTTGTGAATCATTTCCGTCTTCAGAGGATTCAGATTCAGTTTCAGTATTATCTATCTTGAGAGCAATTCCTTTGGCTCTTTTGTCTTTCTGTTCCTCATCCGCCATTCGAGTCATGTCCATTTCGTATTCTCTAAGTTTCCCAAACAGTTCAGCACTTGTCATAGCAGCAAGGTTCTTTGATTCAGTTATGGCTGTCACTGTAGGTTGCCACTTTCTGTTCAATGATTTCAGAATCTTGACATTCACCTCTTCTTCAATGAAGTTCTTGCCAAGTCCTTTGAGATGGTTGATGATGTGTGTGAATCTCTTTTGCGTTTCCATGATTGACTCTCCTTGGAACATTCTGAATGTCTCATACTCCTGAATGAGTGTGTTCTTCCTAGCTCTCCTCACCTCAGCAGTACCTTCATGGGTTACCATTATAAGCTCCCATGCTTCTTTTGCTGTTGTGCAAGCTGATATCCTGAAAAACTCATCAGAATTCAAGGCAGAGTGTATGATATTCAAGGCCTTAGCATCATTTTCAGCCCTTCTAATCTCATCCATGTCCCATTCCTCAAAAGGTTTCTCTATCTCTTTTCCATTTTCTATTTTTATTGGAACTCTGTAGTCATTTACCACAGCCTGCCAGATACTTCTGTGAATAGATTCCATAAAAATCTTCATGTGAACTTTCCAAAATGGATAGTTATCACCGCAGAATAATGGAGGTCTATTTATCGAAGCTCCTTCAGCGAAGGGTAAAAGATTACTAGCCATTCCAGGGAACTAACAAGGATTACTAGATTGATTTACTAGTTAAAGCTCTTGATACCAATTGTTGGTCCCTATATGAATCTAGAGGGGGGGGTGAATAGATTCAGGTTCCCTAATTCAAATCTTCTTTTTCTTGCTTTTTCCCGATTCAATTTTATCTTGTATTATAAGCAATGTACCAGAGATGAAAGCGGAAAGATACAAGAAAATATAATGCAAGAAATCAATGGAAAGAAAGATTAAGGTATAGAGAAGAGAGTAGACAGAGATTTATACTGGTTCGGCTTTCGGCCTACATCCAGTCCCAACCCAACAATCTGTTGTGATCGGTATTCCACTATAATCTTGTGTTCAATATAATCACTTCTGCACAAACACAAAACAAATCAAATACTCAAAAACTCTCTATGTTCTTCACCTAAGAACATATCACTCCAATTCTTGAATCCTTCAAGAATCTCCTTTGAGAGTCCCTCTCTCAAAACCTTTAACTCTTCTTCAAGAGAACACCTTCTCTTAAGAGTTTCAAACAAAACAAAACAAAAGATAAAGATCAGTGAAGATTACACCTGTGTGTATGCTCTGATCACAATGATATCAAAAAAATGTATTCAATCCTTCTTTCACACACTATTCATCTCTTTGAGAAAATCTTTTTGAAATCTTTGAAAAGGGTTTTCAGAACTTGTAAACCAGTGTTGTTTTTCCCTTCTTTTTTCTTTCTAAAACATTCAAAGATCTCTCTCTTGAAAAACAAAACGAAGAGGTTCCATTTAAAGCAGTTTCAAAACCATTTTGAGATGAATTCTGGTGTGGTAATCGATTACAGATGTTGGTAATCGATTACTACAGAGAATTTTGTCTTCCCCTATATTCCAAGCACGAAGTAATCGATTACTATGGAGTGGTAATCGATTACTCCAGAGCAAGTTGAGTTCCCCTGTTTTCTAAGTCTGTTGGTAATCGATTACAGCCTCAGGGTAATCGATTACTTCAGCTTAAAACTTTAAAACCAAAGTTTTTTGAGTTCTTTTCAGATAAAATGGGGTTCAGAACTTCTCTAGCTCAATTTACAAGAGTTAAAGCCAATTCTCTTATGAAAAGATTGAATAAAAACCACACTCAAAGCCTAAACTATAACAATCAATACATTTAAGCTCCTACATACAATCTATCATAAAAATCAAAATTACAAGTATCTCAAAACTAAAACTAGGGAAGACTTCTTCAGCTTCAAGTCCAACAGGTTACAGAAAGCAATGGTCTTCCCTTAAAGCTCTAAGTCGCGCGAGTTAAGTTCCAACTCGCACGATCTATATTCCTCTGCACGTTTTCTCCTTCTTTTTTTTTACTATTTTTAACCCATGAAACAATTCAACAAACCATCAACACATTCTACCACAAAGTATTATAAATTAGAGTAATTAACAGTTGTTTTAGCTTTCTTAAGAGTAATTAATGGACAGTTTATGCATTAAAAAGCGTATGCTAATAACTCACTTTTGTGAGTTATCAAACACCCCCAAATTAAAAATTTGTTTATCCTCAAACAAAAGGGAAAATTACCAAGTCAGCAAATAAAAATAGCATAACCCCAATATGTCAAGAAAGCACTTAATTTTTGGCATTGAACTATACTAAGACTTAGCCATGATGAACGAAGGATCAAGCTACTAAATTTTTCATCGTGATTAATCATTGGATTGCTTACCTCACTACACAAGAAAGTTGGTCATGCATGCATATTCAGGTTATGTCAATGGTCATCTGTGTGTGTGAGTTTTATTCCAAGTTCCTAATGAGGTCAAGTGTTGTTAGATTTCAGAAAACAACATTACCCATTTCACCTCATGTATTTTTTGCATTATCTTCCACACAAGTTAGCACTTACTAGGATCAATTGGGCTTTATTATGCTTCTAATGCTCGACTTAGGTGAAGGTGTGATGACAAAGTCAGTTTAGGCTCATTACCATGTTCCCTAGCTTAAGAAACCATAATCCTCAAACATTGTTCCAGATAATCTCTTAGCGTTTGAAATTTGGTTTTTGTGTTCTATGTGGGCTTTGAGGAAAATTTATTGACACCTCTTTATTCACAACATTTTTTTGGTTGCCACAAACTGGTGGCTTTTAAGTATTTTCTATTTTTTTTTTGTGATCACAAACTGGTGATCTTTTATTTGTTTTTTCTGTTTTTTGGGTATTTTCTGAAATTCTAGAGGCTTGATTCCTTTCCTTGTTGAACACATAATATTTACCAAGAGAAGTCTCTAAGATAGGATTTGGATTTTCTGTCCTGAGGTATGGTGGGTTATTCAAGAGGGCAATCCAAAAAATAGGAATTATTTGCTTAAAGAATGCTTATTATGAAAAATCCGCTTAGGCTCAAAATGAGTGACTAAGGTCAATTATTCTTTTAAGGGCTAGCAGAAAAAGCTTTTTATGGGTTCCAAAAAGACCTAAATCATATCCTAGTTCATGTTTCAATTGACTTAACTTATTTAGGACCAAATTTGTTCTTTGAGTTCTGTGGTTTTCCTATTTTCTTAGATATAGACACATTATTAGTACTAGGAACAAAACAAAAAGTGCATTTAATTGATTCCCATAACATAAATCACCAGTCATACTTTACCTTCTCAACTTATACAAGAGTGTTAGTATCTCAAGTAAATCATAATAATATCATAAAAACTCAAGGTAACAAGAAAATATCATTCATGCATAAGGTGGTTTGTATAATAATATGCTGGTGTTGTGCCAGTCGGGTCAGGTACTACCCTAGACTGATGAGATGGTGGCACTGGAATTCAACCTGTGCCCTAGTGAATGCAGCCCACTTGTCTATGCGAGCGGTGGTGGTGAAGATGGTCCGAGGGGTCCTAGTGGTGGTGATAATGGTGTAGTAGCCATCGGCTCATCAAAATCTGACTCTAACACTGGCTGTGGGTGACCCTCCTCAAATAGGTGTGATATGTCGGAGAGGCCAAAGAGGCGAGAAACTGGTAAAATCACCTCCTTGACATACTGAGGAACTCCAGGAGCTATGGCCATATCGATGATCAATGAAGTAAAGCCATAGCCACTGGATGTGACGACGTTCATCGTCACCCTAATCTCTACTCCCAAGCTGATATCTGCTCCAGTCATCAACTTCCAGATTAGCATAGCTCTAGAGAAAGGAACAGTGCCCAATCTGTCACAAGGGTTTACCCTGTTCTCAATCAGCTTCAGCCAACCTTTGTTGTGAGGGTAAGCTCTCCCCTGGTGAGCTTAGGTGGTGCCGCTTTAAGTTGTGTGAATCTGGACCCCGGAACACAGATGGTGGCCAGAATTTGCGAGGTGGTAGGTGGACTCGTCCTATAGATGTTTACCTGTGGAACACCGATATAACAGTTAATGGCATGAATGGAGATATCTACATGTACCCCTCTGAAAAGCAGAATGCCCTGCTCCTCGTGCCTGTAGTCCGCATAAAACTCGCGAACTAAGGTTTCCCAAGCAGGCACTAATGGCTTTTTAAGCCAAGATGTCCATTGCCTCGCCTCCAAGACAACAACTATGGGCGCCCACTTCTTAGAAGTGGTGCAAGTGAATGGGTGCTCCAGTATAATGGTCCAGCTGGCAGTATGTTGTGCGAAGTACTAACCATTAGTGAGGCTCCTCTCACTGATCTAACGTATGTAAGTAGCTAAAGATCCCGCATCAACAGCGCACTTGCTTTTCTTAGGTCTGTTCATCTGCAGAATGAACAAAAGAGAAGCCAATTAAGAATAATAAAGTGGAGGTAGTAGAAACAAGATCAATTAATAGGTATCAATTAACAATTACAAGGCATAGGGTGCTCATGTTAATGATCAGATATGCACCTAAATGTATTTTGATGCAATTAATGAAGGATGGATGCATAATGGTGTACTCATGGCATGGAACAATTAACCTCAATATATAAATGCAGTAGGGATATAAAAGCAAGTATAAAAAGCATCTAAAAGTAAATATTCAACATAAACGTGGTCAACTCGCACGAGCTTGCTGGGGAAGTCGCGCGTGTTGGGTTTTGAAGCATGATGAAAATGAAGGGTCATGCAAATCACGCAAGTCTGCTTTGAAAATCGTGCAAGTTGGGCTCGATAAGTGCCCATAACTTCATTTTTTACCCAAAATCACAACGCATCATGTTTTTCATGTTAAGCAAGTCAAAATACACATACAACATTCAATTTTAATCGGTAAAACCTAACCCTAGCAGTTATTTCATGCCAAGGAGAATCAAACACTCAGAGAACTAAAAAGAGCATTGCAAGGCAGTAAATAGGATTCTAATAGCAATAATAGACCAAGAGGGTTTCGTTACATACCTTGAAAAGTCGAGTGATGAAGAGAAGGTGAAGTTTTGTGCTTAGGATTTAGAGAAAGTTCAGAGAGAATGAGTGTAGGGGAAAGAAATTCCCACGTTTATATTTTTAAAGTAATTTCCCTCCTGTTTTGATTATCCAGCTTAACTTTCGCGAGTTGGAGTTGATTGGAACTGAACTAGCGCGAGGGCATTGTGTAGAGAAAAATAAATTATTCTTTGTAAGGCCAATTCGCGCAAGCTTGTGAGAAAGTCGCGCGAGTTCAGCTGGCAGAGAGCAGTTAGTGGATCACTGAAGGATTAACTCGAGCGAGCGAGTTGCCTTGGCAGAGAGCAATTTTTTGAAAATTTAAGCATGAACTCGCACGAATTGGAAAAGAGTTCGTGCGAAATGTTCTTTGCAAGTCTCTAACTTAAAATTTTTTAAGGTTTTATGATGCATACCTTATGATTGTGCCTTCTTTGATCAATGCATGTGTGTTGTGACTCTTTACAAACACTAAAACTTAGTTAGTTTCACTAAAACAAATAAAAGGAAAGGAAAAAAAAAGAAGATTCAAAAGGAAAATGTTAGAGAATTCGCGTTGTCTCCTAATTAGCACTTTGCTTTTAAGTCCTTAAGTTGGACTAAGCTATGCTTCAGATTGGACAGTACAAGAGGATGGAGTTTTTGAGCTCAGTAGGGTCTCCATCATTAATCAAGTTCAGGTGTTGTCCAATTGGAGTGTCTTCCTCCAAGTTTGGAGTTGCTCCTAGCTGCCCTTGGAATTCATGGTCATCCTTCATAAAATTTGTAGAATTTACAAGGGAAGGATGCATACCTTTGCTGTTACAGCTGTGCAGATCTTTTTCCGAATCATGTTCCCACAATACCTTTACCAGTTTTTCATATTTTGCATGTTTAATACCTGGTTTTGGATTGTGGTTCACTTTGGATGAAGAGGGACGGTGAGTAGGCAATTTCCTCCTGTCAAGAATTGGTAAAGTTTAAATGTTAGAATTAGAATGAATTTTAGATTCAGGTTCATGGTTCCTACCTTTGATTTCAAATGCAGATTTGATGTGGTTCAAGGAGTTGATCACTTTGTAAGTGCCATGGTCCATTGGTTGCTCGGTTTCCTCAAAAACAATAAGACTACCTGTTGCCCAAGAGCTCTCAATGTTAGTTCTCCCTTTGCTACATCAATTAGGGCTCCTACAGTTGCTATATATGGTCTTCTCAGGATTAATGGTACTTCATGGACTTTTTCCATATCAAGGACTATGAAATCAACCAAAATGTACAACTTTTCTACTTTTACTAGAACATCTTCTACTATGCCTCTTGGGAATGAAAGTGAACGGTCGGCTAGTTGCCGTGAGACCTTTGTTGGCTTCAATTCTCTCACCCCTAACTTTTGAAACATGGATAGGGCATGAGGTTGATGCTTGCACCAAGATCCAACAAGGATTTTTGGAAGAATTTCTTCCTTATGTGGCATGGAATAGTGAAACTACTTGGATCTTTCTTTTTTGGTGGCAACTTAGTGGTCAAGATGGCACTACGTTCTTCATTCAAGACCACCACTTCAGTTTCAGCCAGCTTTCTTTTCTTGGTGCACATTTCTTGTATAAACTTATAGTAGACTGGCATTTGTTGCAAAGCCTCTAAGAGTGGTATATTTACCTCCAATTTTTTTAAGATCTCTAAGAACTTGGCATATTTCTTTTCTTGAGTGTCTTGCTTGCCATTTTTGAGTCAGTTTAGATATGGAATAGAGGGCACATATGCTGGTGGTTCGCTAATTGGTGCTTCCTCTTGGTTGGCTTTGTTTTTCTCCCAACGCTTTTGGGGTATCGTGTAGCTTTCAGCCTTTGAACAAATATTTTCTTCCTGTTCTTCCTCTTGAATTGGTTTTGGAATTTTGGTGGAAGGTCTAGGAAGTTCTTTCCCAATTCTCAAGGTAATGGCTTTGACTTGCTCCCGAGGGTTAGGAATTTACCCCCCTTGGAAGTGTTCCTTGGTCGCGGTTTGAGAACTGTCAGGAAAATTGGCCTACTTGATGCTTCACATTGCGGATGGCAGCTTCTTGGTTTCTCATAAGAGCATCACTGTGATTGAATTTTTTCTCACCTTTTCCATGAATGATTGATGAGATTCAGCGAGAGCTTTGTGTGCATCAACCATAGTCTTTTGGCTTTTGGCTAGTTGCTTCACCAAAACATTTATGTCTGATTTCCTTTCTTGAGGTGGTTGGTATGGAGGCCTTTGGGTATGTGAATTATCCTTCCATGACAAACCATGATGGTTCCTATAGTTGGAATTCCAAAAGTTGTTGTTCAAATTGTACCCCTGTTGTTGTTGCCCTACAAAATTGGCAGATTCATTAGTAGTAAAACAAACACAGTTTAGATTATTAACTCCACAATTAGAACAGAATTCTGGATAAGGTTATGGTGGAGGTGCAGTGGTTGTAGGTGCTATTTTGGCTACATTTTCTGCCATCTGTTTCTCCAAGCTTTGCTGTTTGACGGCTAGGGCTTCTAGCTTAGCTAAGATAATTGTATCAGTGGTCACCGCATGTACTCCTCTTTGAGTGGATGTTTCCTTAGTGCTAGGGTATGAAGAACGGGCCATCGCTTCGAATAACAACACATTCCTCAGGTGTTTTGAGTTCAACTAGGTTTCCTCCAGCTGCTAGGTCAAGATTTTTCTGTTCCTCAACTCCTGGACCCTAGAGAAATAAATGTACCAGAACATGTAATTCCAGGTCATGTGCGAGGCATCTTACTTGGATGCTTTGAATCTATGCTATGCTCGTGCAAAATTTTCATTATCCTCCATCTTGAAGGCGTACAAGGCATGAACTTGGCTATTTTTTTTATATTTTCGTTCACAAAACTACATAAGAAGTGAATTTCTAAATCATTCCAGTTAGCGAACTTACCTGCAGGTTGTGATATCAACCAGGTTTTGGCTTCTCCATGTAGTGTATATAGGAAAAACCTCAATTTGGATATTTTCGGGTTTGTTGTAGCAACAACATGGTTGTACTCGGAGAGGAAATTCCTCAAATGCTATGTTGCTTCTTCATGAGAAAGGCCATGGAATTGGCAATTCTGGTTGATATAGGTCATCAGATGTGAGTTTTTACCATGGTTGATACTCGTGGTAGGACTATTGGTGAGCCTATCCTCATATCATCCTTGCAGTACTGTGCAAGGGTCTTGGGTAGAGTGTTTTGTCCAGGATCTATGTTAGAGTCTTGTGGAATGTCTGATGGCTTTGGTGATTGGATGCTGACTCTGGCTTCTCTGGCTGCTCTAGAGAGTGAGTGAGCTATTCTCTCGATCTTAAGATCAAGGCCAAACTTAGGCTCTCCGTGTTTCTGTAGATTCCTGCAAAACAGATTTTCCCAGATCAAGTGAGAATATCAGGGAAAAATATAACCCCTATAAAAATTGTATACAGAGGTTAGTATGAATAGTTTATAAGATGCCTTGGTATAAGAAGGGGAAAGAATATTTAATAAAAATTAAAAAGAAATAATAAAATTAATTAAAATTATCTAATTTGGCTTATCCCGGCAACGGTGCCAAAAACTTGATGCGCACTACAACAGTGGACACACTACTGCCATTAGCTAAGGTAAGTATACCACAACCGTCAAGTAATAAGTATTTATAAAGATCAGGGTTGTATAAGAAATCACATTTATTTTAATTTAATTCTATTATTTTAAAGGTCTTGGAAAGTTGATAAGAACGCAGTTTTTAAAAGAAAACTCAAATGATTAAGAAACAATTGGGATCCCGATTTCATTACTAATTACCCTAATATTCTTCTCTCTGTTATTTAAATTATAATATTTTGTTGAATCAGATTCCTACTCTTGTAACCGTCCCTTTCAGGATCACCTACATTGCCTAGATTAACCCAATTAATTAATCTCTTAAATTAAACTAAGTTAATTAGGGTTTTAGTTTTGTGAATCCTGTGATAACGGTTAGGTTATGTCCACACTACCGTCTACTCCTATCTCTAGGACTCTAACTTAGTAATGATTATTTCTCCAATATCACCTAAGTTTCTTTTCTCAAAGTTCCACTAGGTTTACTATCAATTCATTAATGACCAGTTAATAAATAACATTAAGCATAGAATAAATAAACACCCTATCATATATTGAATAACATCGAGAATCATATTAGGAATAATTAGGGTTACATCGTTCTCCTAATCAAAGGGGGAGTTAGTTCATACTTGTAGAGAAAATAACACAAGAGTAATATGAAAGAGAATACATAGATAAACAATTCTTAAGGAAGTCGGATGATCCTTACGTCTCCATCGCTTAGGCTTGACATTGAAATCTCTATTTCGTATGAACCGGGAGTGATTGGGGGAGCCGTCTAGGGTTTCTAGAGTTGTCTACCAATTTTGGGTGATCAAAAGATATTGTTGACAGTGACTTAATGCATATATATAGCCTTTTCTGAAGTGGACTTTGGCTTTTCGCAAACCTAACTCGCGCGGGCTCATAAACAATTCGCCAAGTTGAGGTTTTAGAGAGAAAACATGATCTTCAATTAAGATCAACTTGCGCGAACTGGGTAGCAAGTCATGCGAGTTGAGGTTATAGAAAGCAATGGTCTTCCCCTAGAGTAAGTCGTGCGAGTTAAGTCTTTACTCGCGCAAGTTGTATTCCTCTACATGTTTTTTCCTGTTTTTAGGCTATTTTTAACCCTTGAAACACTTAAATAAATCATCAACACGTTCTAACACAAAGTATTATAAATTAGAGCAATTAACGATTTTTTTAGCTTGCTTAAGAGTGTTTAATAGATAAATTAAAAAGCGTATGCTAATAGCTCACTTTTTTGAGTTATCACAACATATCAATACTTTAAATGATATAATTCGATATAAGTCTTTCATCAATATTTCACAGTTATACATGTTCACGTTATGTATGGGATCAGTAGGACTCTTTTCACTATTTTTCTATGTTCGTGGTAATTTGTTGAGGGATTTGTTTTACATGTAAAAGGTAGGATTAGAATACCATAATATAATATTATGATATGAGCATTCATCTTAGATTAGATTTACTATTTATATGCTTTCAGCAGTTATCTGCTCCGCATTTAACTACCCAAATCTTATATCTCATTTAAAATTATTGTATTAATAGGAGGTATATTTAACTTATGTCTCATTTAAAATTATTGTATTAATAGGAATATACCTCCGTTTACCTCTGTCAATACATTTTTCTTTTGCCTTAAAAAAAATTGGAAAATAATAGTTGACCAACAACCACGTAGTTGAAGTAAGAAAGCAGTTAGCACCAAGACCGATGCATGTACTTAAATGCACTAAAAACTAATAAAATAATCAAATTCACACGGCCAATGGAACAAAACCGCTTAATAGAGAAGTTGGACAAATATTTTTTGGAAAAATATGTCTTGATATCATAAAAGTTTAAAATCTTTTATCCTATTTTAGTTTATTTAATTTGAAAATGTAATATTTTTTATTTTGAAAACTTTTTAGATAGTATTTTGTAATGGTAATAAAATGTTATCTAAATCTCTTGTGATACATTGTCAATTAATCCTCCTGAATATGAGTATGCATTACATAATTGTGTTATTTTGGGGATGTAACTCGTTAACTACATCACATCACATGTGTCTCGTGATGTACTGGTTTATTTTTTTTATTTTATTTTATAATTCTCTTTATTTAATTTAGTCTTATTTCATACATATTACTATATAATGTTGATCCAATTAACTTAAAAAATTATTAAAAAAATAAAGATAAATTAATATATTTTAAAAATATGGATAACCGACTTAATCCAATCCTACAAACTGGCTTATATGGTTAAAATTACTCTCTACTTATATACATGTAACAGAGTGATCTAATATCGACCCGACAACAGGTAACTCAACATTTACAGTCAATCTCATATACTCTGATACCATCTTATAAATATAAAATATGAATTTAACTTAATTTTATAAAATTTGTTTATAAGATAAAGATTACTCCTTACTTATCCTGAGTTATATATGCATATAACGGCTCATATGTATGATCTACAGAGTTGACGAGTTGGCTATCTAATACTCAAAATAAATATAATAAACACATGAAATTAATAATGATAATCATACATGTTAGCTTAGACAAACTAACTGACTATATAATATTGTATAATTATTCGACATTCTAAATAATCTATCAAAGAGAATTTGTCATTTTAAATCACATGTTATTCTATCAAAAAGAGATCTCTCTTAAGAAGCGAAATGTAACGGACAAGGATTACGTGCTCTCAAATCCAATTTGGCGTTTTTTATCTCCTAAACGACATTTTTTGCAGGCACCGACAACTCCGACGGCGCGAACGCTAACACTACAAGCGCCGCCATTATACTAACCGGGAAGAAGAGGAGCACCAGTGGTGGTGGCGGCAGCGGCGGCAACACCATCGGTAGCACCACCATCGACACCGTAACCACCGCCAGAATCATAATCGACACCGCGCTGAAGAACCGCACCATGCTTACCGCCGGCCACTGTTACCTCAGATTCCGGCAAGAGTGAGAAGAGTAAATGAAGAATTGAAGACCAACGGAATTAGAAAATGTGAAACGGAAATGAGTTTAGGTGTGTCATGTGTTAGGGATTGGTGAGAATTTATAGGGTGGCATGAAATGCAATTTGTGGGACACAACCTTTTCTTAGATATATTTGTTTGGTACCATATTCGCTTAATCTGAAAAGTTGGTTGGAAAGTATCACTAGCTTTTTTTCTTTTTCCTGTGTTAAATGAATGCTATAAGAAAGAGGATAAGATTTTGTCTCTTATATAGAATATGATTAATTGTTGAATTTCACGATAATTTTATATGAAAATGATAGACCAACTAATATTATTTTATTTGCATTAGTGATGTGTTTTGGCAGAAGATAGGAGTTAAATTAGGTTGATAAATTAATCAAATTAAATTTTCCTTAATTCTGACTTAGAAAAGTTAAATTTTAATTCATTCCTATATTGAATTATGATATTAAATTACTTTCGTGTGTTTTAAAGCTTTAAAATAAATCCATTTAAAATGAGTTAGCTAGAATGCTTCATAAAGAATTATTTTAACTTAACACTCCCAGTGACATGATATACCGAGAATAATATAAGAATATTTGTTATTATAAGAATAATAGTATTTACTTAGTATTATCATAATTTAAAAAAAAATATCAAAATTTTGTGATATTTACCGCTTTACAAAAATCATCTAATATTAAAAAAAAAATATAATGTTGAATGATCATGAATTGTTTAGCAAATAGATTTTGTTGAACATGTTTATAAAAATACATAAGAGGATCTTATTCTAAGTATAAAGTTAAATGTGTCATTCATTATCTCTACCTTTTATTTTCTTCTAATTTTATAAGCCATTTGATTAATTAAAAAAATATATAATAAAAATAATAACTAACTTTCTCAATTTTTTTTAGCAAAACTTGACCCTCCTAAAAATTATAAACATCACATCATTCAAAATAATCTAATGGAAACTCGTGTAAGACTTTGCTATACTTTTTTCTCTCATATCATTTTTTTTCTTTTACTAAAAATGGTACAAATATTATATGATACTTAGTCTATTTTTTTCTAATCCTACGTGTCTTCCCTACAATTAGAAATAAAAAAAAACTTCTATATTACCTTTTTTTCTTTAACCTACTTCCATGTCCAACTCGGACTTACTTCCTTTGTTGTTATTCTTTTTGTTTAGGAAAACATAAGAAAAAGAAACATAAACATGCAAACATATATTCACAACGTTTGAAATCAATTACTATGCATTTCCTCAACGTTTTCCATCTGTTCATTTCCGATTTGAAACGTGTTAAACCCCAAAGAAAAAGAACATAAATATTCACACTTCGCAATGTACGAAAAAAAATCATTATCGTTTTATTGTGGGAAAATCTATGACCAGTTCCTTTTTCCCTACTATTAAATGAATGAATTTAAGGAAAAATATAAAATAATTTGGTTTCTTATTGAATATGAATAATTATTGGATATTCGGAGAAGTTTATATGAAAATGATAAATCAACTAACATTGTTTTATTGTGGATTAGTGATGCATATATTTTTGAAAAGATTAGAGTTAAATTAGGTTAGACTTATCTATTGGAAAAATTAATAAAGAACTTTCTTATTTTTAGTTTTAAAAAATTAAATTTTAAATAATTCATTAAAAAAATTAAAATTAAGGGAATGTATTTATTAAGATTTTAAAATATTTTCTGTACATTGGTGAACTTTTAAAATAAATCCATTTAAAATGAGTTTCTTCGTAAATATTTATTTTTAATCTAACACTCTGACGTCAATTTCTCTTGCATTCACTTTTTCGTACCATTTTTCATTATTAGTTGGATTTTAGTGGAAAGTATAAAGTTTAGTGGGTGACATCACGCTCCGGATACGTAGGACATGTCAAAATATTTGTTTCCTCAATATAATTTAGTTAATAATATTACAGTTAAAGGTTAGATATGTTTTTTCAGATTTTTTTATTTTTTTATTCGGGTTAAGTTTGTTACTAGTATGTCAGATTTTAGATGAACAGTGAAAGGTATTTCTTGTAGCCACTGCTATCAAAGTGTATATGATAAAATCTCTCACCACTAATTTGTCAAACACGTAAAACTCAATAGAAAAAAATAAAAAAATAAATTAAATGGATATTCTGATCTTAACTTTTTCTTGGGGTGTGTAAATTAATAAAACATTACATGTATATTTTTTATAAGACTTATTGTGACAATTCTTTGTTGTCAATTCTTATTAATGTTTTTTTTTCTTTCTCTATCTTTACACATTTGTCAGGTTTTTAGGTATAATTGATTGATATATACTGGAGTTTGTCATCATTAGACATTTCTCTTCATATTCTTGACTTTTTATTATTTTATTAGACCATCATATAAATTAATAGACCAATCCTCATTAATTTCTTCGTTAAAAATCATTAAACATGTACATTATGACTTTTATTATTTTACAACGACTTATTATTAAAAGTACTAATAGTATTAATAGGATAATAATTAGGTGAGGGTATATGGGTAGAAGTTCATGGGCTGGCCCGCAAATTTCGTGACTCACGTAGAATTGGACTAACTTTTTCAAAAAGAATTAGGGGTATAGTCTGTAAAAGCCCGTCTCGTGCAACCCGCAGATTTTGTGGGCCAAACCCGCAAGGTCCGTGGGGTGACCCGGCATTATTTAAAGGGTTGAAAATTGAAACCCTAATTTCGCTTCCCGTCTCTCAATCTTCTCGCGCGTCGCACCCTTCTAGTCTCCTAATTCTAATAAAGGAAAAATGATTCTTGATCATAGTAGGAGATTAAAAACTAAAAAACTTTATCACAGTGTGGTATGTGATATATATATATATATATATATATATATATATATATATATGATGCTTATTGAACATGATCTTCCATTCTATATTGTTGAATATAGGAGTTTTAAAGAATTATTGCGGTATTCGCATCCTTATGTTAAGACATCCTTGCGTATTGCTACCATTAATGTAAACAATTTGTATGAATTTGAAAAGAAAAAATTGAAATACATGTTGTTTGACATCTGATGTGTGGACATCTTGTATTTGTGAGGATTATGTTTCATTAACTGCACATTATGTTGATGCAAATTAGAAATTAAATAGTCAAATGCTTAATATTCTCATTCTGGACGTGAGATGACCAAAGTTATATATGGTTGTGTGAAAGAATGGGGGATTGAGCTAAAAACTTTTTCATTAATAATGTTTCTTCTAATGATAAAATGCGAGACTATTTGAAGGAAAGACTTTTGTTGCAGTAGGTGGTAGTGAATTTGAATTTGTTGTCAAAGATAATTAAAAAATTATGTTGTTGACTTATTTTATTAAGAATTTAAAAAGTAAAATATAGCATTTCTTTTAATATTTTTTAAAATTCCAAATTTAGCATTCTTTAATTTTTTGATTAGGCCCGCAGACCGGCCTGTTTAACCCACAGGGCCCGCGGAGCGGAGCGAACCACCCAATTAGGTCCGTTTGGCATTGTAAGACGGAACAAAACGGACCAAACTTTTCGCAGGCCTTAGGCGGGCAAGCCAGCCCGCTTCCCCACCACTAAAAATAATCACCACCGCAAATATCTTTATTACTTATCATACCGAGATTAATGAGAAAGTCAAAAAGCATCAAATTGCAAGTTGGGATGATTATGAATGATGTTACATGCCATTTTTGTAAATAGGTTGCACTACCCTTCTACCTCAATCTTAATAAAGGCCCCATGAATTTTAGCTATTATATGATTCTGTTTATTCATTTAATTATTTCTACAATAGAGACAATAATTTTTTAAACGAGAACAGACAGGAACATACCCTAATTGAAAACTGAGAAGAAAAAGGTAACTGCATTAGAAACGTAATTGAGTTAGAAAGAAACAAATTTGCACGTTTTAAATTTCTCTGAAGGTGGCTATAATAACTTGTCCTGATCCGGAGAATGTTGGTATCAAAACAATGAACTAAGAAGCTGGGTCCAATTTGGTTTTACCTAATCATCTTTATCAGAGTCAAGGGTATTCCACCAATCATCTAGAACGCATTGGTATGAAATAATAACTTCACTAATAAAGGACAACTTTTCACTCTTAAAATAAAAGACGTGAGAAATAGCCTATTATAAAATAACAATAATGTTGTAGAAAAAAGTAATAAAAATAATAAAATGATTATTATTTTGGACTTCTGGTTAGTGACATTAAAATGGTTAGTAGATTATATTAATATCTCTTAAAATTTTATGAAATTGTATAAATATCTTTATTTTTTAATTTGTGCATTAAATTTTCTAATTCTTTAAAGAATATTACATTGACATCTCTTTATCCATTGTATTGATCATCTTTATTTAAAAAATATCATGACCTTTCTAAGAGATAAAAATAATATTTAGAAGAAAATTAAGTATAATTTCAAAAAATAAATGAGTGTAATTTAATCGAAAATTAATTAAATTAAAATTTGTTTGAAACTTGAAATACTTTATAATTTCACAATTTATATCTGGCCTATAGTTATTTTTTACTTTTTTTCGTATGTATAGCTATTATATAAGCCTAGTTTAACATATTATGTTTCTTTTTTTTCTTTTTTAAAGACCTTTTCCATGTGAAAACAGAAACAGATGAATTTATCATCAAAACTGATAGGTCAATCCTTGAAAAGAATAAATTTTAGAAGTTATCAAACTCATTATCTTTCTATATAAATTATAATAACTAGGTTTTTAAGAACTATACTTTAACTTGAATAATTTTAAGAATTTTCTAAGATGTAAATTTTTTTATGCAATTTTCATAATCTTATATCTTTTAATGTATCTATTTTCACCTTTATCTCTTATCTTTAATTTTCACTATTGCAATTATTAATTATAACAGAATTATGTATAATGTATATAATAAATTTTCATAAATACAAATAGAAAAAAATGACATACACGTATAAATAGGGATCCGTTAATACGACGTGTAAGGACTTCTTGATAAAAATACTAAATTAATGTTTAAATCTAATTTATCATAAAATTATTAAATGATGCAAGTTTAATTATATAAAACATCAAAACTGATAATGATAAACTCGATAAATAATTATCAAATTTCTACGTTGATTAATACAATTCTTAAGAAAAGATATATATTAAATAATATTGATGTAATAATAAAATATGTAATAAACATATAAAGAAATAATGAAAAACTTACAGGAGGGTGAGAAGTGATATTTATAAAGAAGTTTGTAATAATAAAATATGCAATAAATATATAAAGAAATAATAAAAATTTCCAGGAGGTTGAACAGTAGTATTCATAAATAAGTTTGAAAGAACAAATAAGATCGAAAGGAACTTATGAAAATGGAAACTTTGTTATTTTATGGAAGAAATTACAAAGATTTTCTCACACTTTTCACACTATGCTATTACATGAATTTAGTCTTTTTTTATATAGGCCTAGAATTTATTGTATACAATATATAATAGCCATAAAAAGAAATATAAGCTTAGACATGATAAGATAGAAATAAGATAAGATAAGATAAGATAAGATAAGATAGAGATAAGATAAGAAAAGATAGGATAAGCAACCCAAAAGTAGATTTTTAGCTAACACACACTTTTTATTTTATTTTATTATTTATTTATTATTTTTTTACTTACCAAATTTTTGCCAATGATACAACTCTTTAAATTATTGAATAATTCAGTCAAATATGTCTTCATTTTTGGAGATAAGGATTATAATGTGATAATTCTTCATTTTGTCTGATCCTATGGACGATGTTGCTTTTTGGAGTATTTTTTCAAGCTATTCTTTTGTTGTTGTTGATGTTAAAACTACAATTAACTGTTGCTTCTCTGCTAAAAATAAAGAGTCTTTCCGGAGATTGCTTGTTTATTGACGGTTGGAATTATTCTTTAACCATTCTTGAATTCTATTTTTGCAAACTAATTTATTATTAAATTTCTTCCACCACTTGATCTTTACGGTTCTTGTTAACATCTTGATTTCTATACTTTTGTATGCAGATACCACCTTACAATCCCATACTACAATCCAAGTTATTGCTTGTGAAGCTATAAATGATATAAGTCTGTGTCCTTATACAAATATTGAATTTTGTCTAAAATAATCATATACTTTATTTATTTCTAATGAGAATATTGAGGCTAAAGGTCTGTAGTCCACAAACCACCTAATGAACTATTTTAGAAATTTTAAAGATATTCCCTTTTTGATCTAGATGAACTAAGAATGCTTATCTGGTTTTACAAAAAAAATATGTTTGCCAATGCTTCCATGTAATCATAATAAGAAAAGATTGGTGGATAAAAATTTCTTGAAAAGGACTTTTTACCATGGAGTGGTTGACTCAATGCTCTGGGGTGACTACCTGTAAAATCTTTATTTTTGAATATTGGATGTTTCCTTCTGGATCTTTATTGTGGAATATTTCTACTGAATCAGTATACACTAATATAAATTCATAGAAAATTCTTGTTTTATTGATGTCTGTTGGAGGATAATGAAAGTCTTGAGCAAAGATGTTTCTAGCTATTTGTCTTGGGTTTGAAGTTATCCAATCTTGTTCTAGGGTGATAATATGTATGGTATCTGATTTTTCTAAATATTCTTTTAATGTTGGAGATTTTTTATTTTCTTGAGAAAATGTTGTTTTTAGGGATTCTTGGGGAGTAGGGGTTTTGTCAAAATCCCTAAGTCCAATTAAAATATTTTGATAATGTAATGGAGTATACCTATTTGATATTATTAAAGGGTTTGGTATTGAATAATGAGACTTTACTAGTTTTGTTAAGATAGAAGTTGGTTTTGATGCAGTCTGTGGCCTTAAAGATATTGAAGAAGAACTGTACACTTTATTTGGTTCTAGTGGGGAACCATAATCATCTTTTGTCATTGGCTTTACACTCATGTTGAAGCCTGTAAAAATATCCTCATTAAAAAATTCAGAATAATATTATCTTTGCCTTTAATATGTTCTATGTCAAAATCAAAACATGATAATAGAACATTCCATCTTGCAAAAATATGTTCAGAAACTAAATTTTGAACATCTGTTGTCAAAATACTAGGTGTTGTCTTACCATAAGTGCGAATTAAATTTTTTTTTGTAAAATAAATCATCTTGAAATTTTTGTAAACATAAAACTATTGAAAGAATTTCTTTTTTTACTACTTTTATTGTGAAGAATGCCAAATACCCAAATGATATTAAACAATTTGTTCTTTTGAATTTTCTAAATATTTTTTTCTTTAAAACTCCCCATATCTTAATTCTGAAGTATAGGATGAGAAAAACTTCTGGATCTGGTATTCCTAAATAGGGTAATTTTTTTAACTATTTCTTTTATCTCCTTAATTGCTAAAGTCATGTATTCATCCCACTTAGGAGGGTTTTTTCTTAATCTTGAATATAGAGGGGCACAAATTATTGGGAATAAAATTTTCTATATAATTTACACATCCTAAAAATCTTTGTTGTTGTTGTTGTTTTTCTTTTTTTTTCATTAGGAAATTTATTGGTGAAATCTAAAGTATATTTCAACTCCTAAAAACCTTTGTTGTTGTTGTTTTTCTTTTCTTTCATTAGGAAATTTATTAGTGAACTCTAAAGTATATTTCAAATCCTAAAAACCTTATTCTAGTTTGGAATATTTTCATTTTTCTTGTTGAAACTACTAAGCCATTTTCTTTGATTAAATTTATGAACATTTCTAAATGTTCTTCATGTTATTTAATATTTTTTGAATACTATTGTAAATATACTATTGAATACCATTGTAAATATACTATTGTTCATCGAAATATACTATTGTAAATTTCATATATGGATAAAATATATCATTCATTATATTCTGAAATTCACTAGGAGCATTTTTTAATCATTGAGGCATTACATTCCATTCATAATGGCCAAAAGGTACATCAAATGCAGTTTTATACTTATCATTTGGTTCTACTGATATTTGATAATATCCTAATTTTAAATCAAATTTTGATAATTACAGGACAAACGGATTAATTATCAGACGCAGAAAAAGTAGTGATCAGACAAAGCTTTAGTAAGCATAAAAAAAGAGTGCACCATCAAAGTATAGATGCACAAGCTCAAGACGAAGTGCTCAAGTCATCAAGTCTCAAAACAATTATATCAGATGAAGAACCTTCAAAGACAATCAAGATGAAATGCTTAAAGATCCAACTCAACTTCAAGTCACTCTGATATGAGATAAACTTAAGTATGAAGACATGAAGATTGAAGTTAAAGAAGAAAAAGACAGACAAATGGTTGGAATATAAGTTAATTCTTAATTCATTCGTTTATTAAAGCATTAATGAAGTTCGGACGAAGAGTAACATGTTCTACTCAAATCAAGTTGTTACTCAGAAGCTTCTAAAGGTGGAAAAGATTTGGTCTAAACCTCTGCAACACAAAAAGTAAACTGCACTTTTCAGTGAAATCTGTGAGCAAATCAGTCAAAGTCTGATCTCGCGCTTGTAACATTCCAAAAATTTAAATATGGTTAAAGAGAGTCGTTGAAGGATCTAATGATCAAGTTTGAAAAAGGTGGCAAAGTGCAATTAATTGCAAAGAGTGTAGTTGTAGCTGGAGTCCACAATTTCGGCTAAATAACTATTCTTTTTCAAATTCTGTACAAGGGCAGCATCCAATGTTGAATTATGCGTATGAGAATTCCAATCTTGAAAGACTTTGATAACTCTTAGGAATTGAAATTTTGGAGTTACTATCGTCTGATCTTCACTCTCCAGGACAGACGATGCAATTCTTCAGACTTAGTAAGTAAGCTGAGTTTCGTCTGATCCTATCACAGACGATGCAATAGCCTGAGTTTCGTCTGAATCACAGACGATGCAATAGCCTGAGTTTCGTCTGAATCACAGACGATACAATAGCTTGAGTTTCGTCTGATCCTATCATCTTAGATTTCACTCTTTGGACAGACGATGCAAAAGCTTGAGTTCCGTCCGACAGCTTCGTCTGTATTGGTTCGTCTGATGATTTGGCTTGAGACAGATGCAAATTTCAGTAATCATGTGTCGTCTGATCATGACTTTCGTCTATGACAAGTACTGAAATAATGTCGTCTGCTCTTGACTTTCGCCTATCTGAGATAATCGTCTGATCCGTCTGTTTGAGATAATCGTCTATACTGTCGTCTGCTCTGTAATTATCAAAATTATGCATGTTAATTATTCTTGATCTAACACATGATTACTCTACTCTTTCTAGACATTTCTTGCTTATTCTACATGTTTCTAGAAAATTCTTGTTGATTTTAGAAATTCCTTATTATTCTAATTTTTTAGAAACTTCTAGTTTACTCTACATATTACAACTGTCCAAACTGGCTCTTAATGTCTTCATGACATTTCTAGATCTTTCAATCTTCTTTAATTAGAAACAAACCGGAGCTCAATTGGAGATTTGTGGAGGAAGTTATGTCTATTTTGCCAAGAGTAGTCAAATTGGAAAAATATATTAAATTCACGTCACTGGTTCGTGGTCCACTTTCAAGGCTAAATTCACACCAGATGCAGTCCGAATTGGCTCTTTGTGTCTTCATGACATTTGTAGCTCTGTCAATCCTCTTTCATTTGCAAGAAACCTGAGCCCAAAACGATATTTGTGGAAAAATTTATGCCTATTTTGCCGAAAGTAATCAAAATGTTGACTTTTCAACCATTCTAGAATTCTCTTTAAGATATTTTTATAGAAACTAAGATTTTTCCTTGGAAACAATCTCCAATTCTCTAGAAACATCTTGGGAAGACTATAAATAGGACTTAGGGGTGCCAAATGAAGACATAACCCAAAGAATACTCCTACATCCACTCACACTATCTTCACTATAAAAAACCTTCTATACTTCTTTCACCTTAGGAAGAAATCTCTCCAATCAAGTAGGAACAAGTAAGTAGAGGAAGCATATTGGAAGCTAGGAGAAACCAGTAAGGGGATCTTTCCTTATCCTCCTTTTCTATTATTTGTTCTCTTGCTACTTCCACTCTCTTCCTTTGGTTTTTCCATTATCTTTCTTTGATTTCGTGGTGTTTCTTTTCTTCATCTTTCTTACACTTCTCTTAATTCTTTAAGTTGGTATTTTCTTTATCGTTTGAATAATTAAAAAGTATATGTCATAAACACATATTGATAATAGTAATATTGTTGTTTAATGACTGATTTGGTGTTTGATATGCAATTACTTGATGAATTGGATGAGAGTAAAAGGCGACATGTATGATTGCATTGAAATGAGGATGGACTTGAATTGTTTAATGACCGATTGGAAATGCCTAGTGGAAAGGCAACATTCTAAGATTGCTTTGTGTATGGGCAATACTTAGAATGAGGTGAGATAAAGATGACCTGGTGGAAAGGTCAATATCTGAAATAAAATGAAGGTCATTATATAATTCAAGGTCCTAAAACATGTTGCATTGGTGACTGGATAGTAGTAGACCAAGTCCGTAAGTCCTTGAACGGGTTCCCGCCTGAGTGAGTGGAATGCCGTGGACTTAGGGGTTCTCTTGGTGGGGAAATTGTCCTGCTCATGATGATCACATGTTGCGGGGGAGGTCCTGCCGGACACTGAGGGAACTCGACAAATTACGGAGTGTCTACCTCTGGTGGGTCTGATTAGTGAGAGAATCAGATGCCCCAGGCTATTTCAGTGGAGGGCGCCACATTACATTTTGAGTGAAGAATGAAAATACATGGTGGAGGTGCATGCATCATATAGAACTAGGAGCATATATTATTGATTGTGTTTGATTGGATGTATGATTCATTGAAATTCATGTTTGAATCATTGATTGTAACTGATGGATTTGTTTGATGATTGTCGGTTGCCTTACTATGTGATTGATATTTTCGATGAAAACTTGAAGAATATTCTAGATTTATAAAAGAAAAGGTTTTTCTTGAACTACAATCAATTATTTAAAATTGTGGTTAAGGAAAGCTCACCCTTGCAATTTGTGTTTAACACCTGTGATGATCTCGAACCACGTTCGGGGGAGCAGATTTGCAGGGATAAGAAGATGTGGATATTCTGCAATGGTTGTTGATGCTGTCTTGCCGAGTAGATGTTTTGTTGTGTTTGGGGGTAGATTTGCTAAGTAGAGAAAAAATTATGTAGAATAATAAAATGACAAAGTGATGCAAGCTAGATGTAATGACCTTTGAATATTATGTAATAAAAGTGTTGTTTTCTAAATATCTCTTTTATCTAATACATCATTAACAATTTTAAATTACTAATTAAAAATAAGATAAGTAAGTAATTAAGAGGGGGTGTTACAGCGCTGACATTCGCTGTTGCAACATTAAATCTCTGATTGCTCACTCTGCCAGATGTTGAAGTACCCAAGAAAAAGGACACCGTTCAAATTGTTCAGTCTAACAGATACTTCAAGAAGCCGCCTATATAAGGACTTCACTTCAACAATTTGAAGTTGGCAAATTTACGTTGGAATAGCTATCATCAAAAGTTTCGCTCACAAGCTCTGAACTTAGTTCATTAGCTCTGAAACTTATATTGTAAAACACCTCTCTGCGTAGAGGATTATCTTTTCTTGTAATCTTTGTAAAACCACTGTTGTGGTGTTGTAGCCTGAGGAGGCTAAGTGTTGAAAGAATACTTGTTTAGCATGAGGAGGCTAAGGTCCAAAGAACACCTTGTTTTAGCCTGAAGAGACTAAATGTTCAAAGAATACTTGTCTTAGCCTGAGGAGGTTGCGTTCCAAAGAATATTTGGTTTAGCCTGCGGAGGCTGCGCTTCAAAGAATACATAAGTTTAGCCTGAGGAGGCTGAGTTCAAAGAATACCTTTGTAATTAGCCAAAAGTGGCTGAGTTCAAATAATACTTGTTAGTGAAAACTTAGCAAGTTTCTAAGTAACTGGACGTAGTCTTCGTAGACGAACCAATATAAAAATATTATTGTCTTATCTGTTCATTTATTGACTAACTGGGGATAACAACTTAAACAAAAGTTTTGTTAAAATCAATCTTTCAAGATAAAAGTTTTTTGCGTCTGTCCTGGGCTTTAAAATACAGACGCAAAATACATTGTCTGAGAAGAATTTTTAATTAACACAATTCAACCCCTAACTTGTGTTTTTGTATTTTACAATACCTAATCCATTTTAATCCTTTATTTAAAGATTTATAATTTATTACTAATCTAGAAGCACCCATTTCTTGTTCAGAAGCTTTCATAACATGAAACCTTATACAAGTCTAAGGTAATTTTGAGTTCCTAATAAGACCTTTATCTAGATATTCTTAAATTTCTTTTTTACAATACTCTAAATATTGTTGATTCATTTGTATGGATTTTGCTTTAACAGGAATATGTTTTTTATCAAAATTATCTATATATGGTAACTAAACGGTATACTTTTTCATGTGGCAAAAAGCAATAGGATTAGTCTCACAGATCTCTCTTTCTATTTTTTCTGCAAGTTGTTTTACCATATCTAATAATTTTTTAGTATTGAGTTATTCTATTCTTTTAAATTTTATTTCTCTGTTTAATAAATTTATTTGTTTCTTTTATTATTTGTTATAGAAGATTCTTTTAATAAATTTAATTTTCTTTCTCTAGGAGGATTCATGAATTCAAAACATACCTCTTTTCCTAAAGTTGTTATAATTAATCCTTTTTTCTGGTACTTGGAACGGTTATAATAATGTTAGGAAGAAAGTTCCTAAAATCATTGTAAAACTCATATTTTTTTTATCAATATGAATGAAGTATTATAATATATTTTACTTTTACAAATTTTTGCATTAGATAATTTATATTTAATATTCATTTTTGATCCATTTACACTATTTACTTTTACTAATGTTTTTTCATAATATTGGGTTGGTATCAATCCTTCTTAATACAATTTACGTATACTCCTGAATCTCTATTAGTGCAATCATTTCAAAATTTTCTTCTTTTATTATTAATATTACTTTAATATGTCATTTATGTTTTGCCATTAGGCTTAGAAGATTAATATAAGTATATTGCAAAGTTTCTTCAGAAGATTCTCTATGTTCTAATAATATTTGTTGCTCTATAATATTATCTTGATCTCTAAGAATTTATTTTCCGTCTAATCCTAACAATCTATATTCTATTGAAATATCATTTTCTTTTAATAATTGTATTTTTTGCTTTAAATTCTTAATTTCTTCTTGTAAATCTTTTATAGTTATCTGTTGACTAGGACTTCTAAATCTTTTATAAATATCTTTCACATTTTTAGTTTCTAAATTAGTTTGAGACACTTCAATTCTTTTTATTAGGTTGTTTAATTGTGACAAAAACTCATCTCTTAATGGTGAATCTTCTAATTTTTCTATAGTTGCTATTAAAGTACTTGTTTGATATCTAGTTAACATATTTATCTGTTTACAATCCATACAATTACATAAATTAGGACTTAAACAACAATCGTTATCACTATCAGTTTCTGTCGATTGATTCTTGTAATTTTGTTTCATGCATTGATTAAAATATTCATTAATTATTGTCTTAATTTCTCATCTTCTATCTGGTTGATCTTTTTTACTACCTTATATTTATTCGCATAATGGCCTATTTTCCCACATTTCCAACATGTATTATTTTTCACACACTTCTCCACAATGGTAAGATATTGTCTGCTTTAGGCCTGAGCCCTAACGATTTTATTTTTGAACTTCCTCCAAAAAGCCTTTTACCAATGAAGATACTATGTGTGTTTATAAACTCATGTGCATGTGTCATCCCTTGTTCTTCCAATGTGGGACATTGTTTGCATCCCAACACCTAATAGGTTCCATACCATATTGATGATAAAAAGTTCCAATTTCCCTTTTATTTACTAATTCATTTCTCATTTTATTTTGTAAACCAAAACTATGCAAACTGCTATTCCCGTATCTATTACTATACTATGTATCTGACCATAGGTTAATGTATCATAAGACATTGGTTTCGCATAATACCTTTCTAAGTTTATTTTAACTTTTTCTACAAACAGTTTTGGTAGTCCTGCAAGGAATCTTTACTTCCAGAACCCTGCAAAATCATCTTCTCTTAAAGTTATCTTCATATCATCTATAATCAGACATTGTTGGACAATAAAGATTTGCTAATTGACTAACTGATATTTCTTTAAAAATATTAGGACTTCCTACAAAATTTTGAATTATTGAATAGATTAATGTTGACACAATATCTTCTTGATTATTTTCAGGTTTTATACTATTTAAAATACTCATCTTATCTTGTTCAGTACAAAAATTACCCCATCAGCCTTTTAGTTAGAGAACCTTGTACTAACACTATACCTACTGATTTATCGCTACAACCCTTTGTTTTATGATCAGTGACCGTGTTAAGTCAAAATGACTTAGCATCTTAATTTTGATAATTACAAGACAGACGGATGTATCAACAGACGCAGGGGGAAGAATGATCAGACGGGTCATTATTAGCATAGACAAAAGATGCACCCTTAAAACAGAAGATGCAACAGACGAAATATTCAAGTCATCATGCTTTAAGGAAACCTCAACAGATGAAGAACCTTTAAAGATCAAGACTGAGAGCTCGCCTCACCTGTGCTCAAGATCGAAGATATGAAGACTGAAGTTGAAGACAAAGAAAGAACACAGATGAATGAATTCAACACACAACTCTTCTATTTGTTCATTCGTCTATCTGTTTAATGAAGTTTAGACGTTGGGTAACACGTGCATTCGTTTCAAATCAAGTCGTTACTCAAAAGCTTCTAAAGGTGGAAAGAGATTTTAAAGTAAACCTCTGCAACTCAAAAAGCAGTTGTACGTTATAGTGAAATCTCTGAGCATATCAAGTCAAAGTCCGATCTCATGCTGACATTTGCTGACTATGCATTTATTATTCTGATTGCTCACTCTGCCAGATGTGGAATTACTCAAGACAAAGGACTAACGTTCAAATCTACAGTCTAACGGATACTTCACGAAGACGTCTGTAAAAGGACTTCGTTACAACGAGTTCAAATTGGCGAACTACACTGCAAAGAATATATTCAACTACTCGCTCTAGCTCTCAGATAAAAGTTCGCTCGCAACGAACTTAGAATAGATTTCATTGTAAAATCCCTCTCTGCGAAGAGGATAATTTTTATTTGGTCTTTATTGTAAACCACTGTTGTGGTAATCTGTAACCTGAGGAGGCTAATTGTTTAAAGAATACCTTGAGTTTAGCCTAAAGAGGCTGAGGTCCAAAGAATACCTATTTTAGCCTGAGGAGGCTAAGTGTTGAAAGAATACCTTTGGTTAGCTTGAGGAGGTTGTGTTCAAATAATACCTAGGTTTAGCCTGGGAGGTTGGGGTCAAAGAATACTGGTTTAGCCTGAGAAGGCTGTGTTCAAAGAATATCTATTTTTTTATCCAAGAGTGGCTGGGTTCAAAGAATACTCTTAGTGGAACCTCAGCAAGTTGTTGGGTAACTAGACGTAGTCTTGAATAGACGAACTAGTATAAAAATATTATTGCTTTCATTATTTTTATCTGCTCACTAATCGGGGATAACAACTTAAACTGAATTCTTAATTAAAATCAATCTTTAAAAGAGAAATTCAAGTTGCGTCTGATTAAACCGTTTTATAATAGACGCAAGTTGCATCGTCTGAAAAAGTTTTAATTAATAAACACAATTCAACCCCCCTTCTTGTGTATTTGTATTTTACTGTTTGGTATCAGAGCTCAGCCTCTAAGGGTTGAGCGCCTGATAGCTACTAGAGGAAAAGATCTGGGATGGAGAACTTCAAGACGATGCTGATTGCAAAAGGATCCTCCATGAATAAACCTCCAGCCTTCTTTGGAGATGATTATCCTTCTGGGCAGACAAAATGGAGATGTACATCAAATCTATCCAATATAGACTCTGGAAGATTATCACTGAAGGAGACATTCTCCTAACCAAACCAGAAGCACAACGGGGGAATGAAGAATACGCTATAATGAAGTTTAACAGCAAAACACGATATGCCATAATGTGCGCTTTATCTAGGACAAAATACAACAGATTCTATGTCTACAAAACAGCTAAGGAGCTCTGGGATGCTCTAAAAATCTCTCATGAAGGAACTGAGGATGTCAGACTCAAAAAAGTTGCCACTCTTCATAGAGAGTACGAAATGTTCTCCATGCAAAAAGGAGAATCTATAGATGGTATTCTTGGAAGATTCCAAACGATTCTGAATGGGCTAACCGCTTTGGACATCACCTTCTCAAAATCCCAAAACAACATAAAGATCGTAGATAGTCTTCCTGGACCATGGGAAGCCATATCTACTGCGATATGTGTTGGCAGAGACATGAAAACTCTAACTCTTGATGAACTAATTGAAGCTCTAAGAGTTCATGAGGTTCATCTATGTAAGAGGGATAAAATCAAAGTGCAGGAGCCAATCACTCTTCCATCTGTTGAAGAAAAACCTAAAGAAGAGTTCAGCAAGAGAGACAAAAAGAAAAACAAAATTCTTAAAGCTGACTCAACTGAATCTGACGACTCAGAAGAATCAATAGAATGCGAGATCTTTTTGATGGCCAGGAGATTCAAAAGAATAATGATGAAGAAAGGACGAGGCCAAAGATTCTTCAAAAGAAGAGACAGACAGTTCCCTGAGAAACCATCCAACAAAGAAGAAGAATCTGAAGTAGTCTGCTATAAGTGCAGAAAACTAGGGCATATAAAAACTTATTGCCCAAGATTGAAGAAAATATGGAATCCTAAAAGAGACAATAAGAAGAAAAGTCTACTCACTTGGGATGACCTCGATACAGAAAGTTCAGAGGATTCTGGTAAAGAAAAAACCGCCAATATATGTCTCATGGCAGGAGACTCAAAACCATCCAACAAAGAAGAAGAATCTGAAGTAGTATGCTATGTGATGGTCCCTACGGGTGAATCTAGAGGGGGGGATGAATAGATTCTAGTTCCACTATAGCCCAATTTCGCGAGTTTCTAATTCCTTTTAATTCAAACAAAACTATTCTTGATTACCTATCAATAGATGAGACAGATAAACAGGAAATATTAAAGATACACAGCGAAAATACCAAAAAGAATAATCAGAAACACGTTAGTAATCAATATACAGCGTAATCAATGTCAGTATCTAACTGTTCCAGTTTTAGTTAATTACCGAGTCAATTACCGAGTTAATTACCGAACAAATTGCAGAAATTAAACAGTGATAACAACAATGTAAGGTAAACGGTAAAGAGTATAAGGAAGAAGAAGAGTGCACAGTGATTTATACTGGTTTGGCCCACTGCCTACATCAAGTCCCAACCCAACAACTGTTGCGATCGGTCTTCCACTATCAAATGATCCCTTTTGTGTTCTTTTACATTCACTCTGCAACAAGCAACACAAAAATGAAATCAAAACACCCAAAAACCTGTCCTTTAACCCAAGGAACAATTCTTCCCTGACCTTGGCACACCCAAGATCAAACCTTTGAGAAAACACTTCTCAAATACCCTTACTCTATCTAGAGAGACCTCTCTCCTAGAGTAATAACCCAGAAATCAAAATGGGTAAACAAAAGATCAGTTTAGAGAACACCTGGAGTGTAGATCTGATCACAAATAACAACTCTATGAATGCCACCCAGTCAGAAATAAGAATCAAGTTTGCCTTTTTATGAAAACTTGTTGATGAACTCTTGAAGTTCTTTATGGGTTTCTTGGAGAAGATGATGAACTCAGTTTAGAGAGAATATGAAAGTGTATGAACTTTTCTAAAACTTGTATTCCAAGAAGTGTTATTGATTTTCGAAATAAGAGTATTTATATGTTCAATTAAAAACTCAATTTAGGCAACTTAATGACTTTCTGATAGGGGTAATCGACTTCCAGAAGCTGGTAATCGATTAAACCAGTGAGCAAGGATTTCCTAGGTGATTTTGGCCCATGGTAATCGATTAACCCGAGGGGGTAATCGATTACTCGATGTGGCAAATGCATTCCACACACTGTTACCCATGTTGGTAGTTGATTACCCGCTTGTTGGTAGTTAACTACCTTCCGTTGGTAATCTATTACCTATTGGTTACCAAAGACATTTTCAAAATATTTTAGAGAGGAAATCAAACATTTGACACATGAGAAATCACACAAGATTGCCAAGCTCTCCAGGGCATTCAAACAAAGAACAACCACATACATGCCTAAACTAAACAATCAATACATAGGAAACTCCTAATTACATTTCATCTAAGAAAACCAAAATTACATAGCATCAAAAACAAAACACCAAGAGAGACACCAAAGCATCTTCAAGCTTTAAGTCCAACAATCTCCCCCTTTTTGGTTTTGATGTACCAAATCTCAACCAAGGTTTTCCTAGAAGTTTAGGATGTGTGTTGATCTTCTAAGAATCCTGCAATTGTTAGAGATTTCCAAATACTAAAGATATATGCATTGCAGATTCACTGTACAATCTATTTTAATCAGAGCATTATACTATCAATCAGCAAATAGAATCATCCATACAGAAATATAAGACATGATTCAATTCACAATCATAGACCAAGACCAGAAAAATTTAAAAATAACAGAATCGGAATATAAAACATAACGCGATTAACAAAACAAAATATTACAACCAAATCGAATTGTTCAAATCCAAATATCCAAATTGTTCAGAACAAATGTTGCATAGAGATTAATAGTTCAAACAAAGCAGAGCCTAACACATTTCTACCCAACAACGCCAGAAATATGATCAATTAAGCACAAATCAAATGCTACTCAATACTCCCCCTATCTAGGATAACCTATAGACATTCTCCCCCTATTTGGTATATCAATAAGCAAAAGAGAGAAGTGATAAGAAGGGAATACTAGAGAGTATCAAAGTGAGTATGAAGGGACTCCAGCAGCTCCTTGAGATCCAAGAAGCGGGCATTGTTTGCAGCCTCCATCTCGTCCAATCTTTTGGCGGTGGTAGCTTCCAGCTCATCCATCCGATCAATGACAAATGATTCAAAACGGGATTTAGGGATGTACTCCCCAGCCGCTGAATCATCATCATCAGAAGGTGGATTGGTTGCAGCTTCTGTTTGTTGTTGTTGTGGTGCTTCTTCCCTTGGCACCCATCCAGCATTAGTCTTTGTCAAACGCATCATTTTCAACGCTTTGTCTCCAATGATGTGAATGTCCTTCACCAAATCTCTGTTCTCATTTGTGGTATGAACCTGAAAATGCTCAAGCAAACGTGAAATAAACAGAGAATAGGGGCATTTGTTACCAAATAGCCTTCTCGTCTTGAGCATGTTGTCCATCACAACATGTGCCCAATCGACTTGAATGCCATTTTTCAACGCTGCCATCATTACCATATCCTCCTCATTGATCTGAGCATGATTGGCTCCTCTTGCAGCCAGAATCCAGCAAATTGTGTAGTGGAAAAGACGATCGTCGGCTTTCAGCCCGCCGGTGTTGTAAGTTATCTTCTTCCCACGCTCCTTCCTTGCAGCCTTTTTAGCTTCCCACATTTCGGGATTTTTGAGCAACACATGAAGAAAGAGTCCTTGTGAAGCTCGATTCCTTGTGCTTGCAAGTGCTCAATCGTAGGTCGAATACCTTCATCTTTAAATCCAAGAAACGGAAAAATATATCACGAGTAAGAATCATGGGTTTGCCCTTTACCTCAGAAATTACCGTTCCGGTGGCTTGGTGTGGTCGGAGGTTGGAGTAGAAAACTCTCACCAGATCCGGGTATATGAAACCCTTCAGACCAACAAATTTCTCAAGGTTCTGATCACGAAGCAGAGAGTGAAATGTGAACCCTTGTGCATCCAGCCATCGGAGGTCTAAAATCTTCGCCGGAACGAGTTCTTTGTTGGCGAAATCTCCATAAAAGCGTGATTCCTGTGCAGTTGAAGTGAACCACGGGTTTATAGGGCGCTCCACAGATTCTTCCGGAGGTGTGGGATTATTCCTCTTGGAAGAGGATTCACCCTTCTTCGAACGGGGCGAAGTCCATGGCTTGGGTTTGTGACCCACATGCTTGATCCGTTTGCCTTTCCTTTGTTCTTCCATGGTTGATGGTGGTGGAGAAGATGAAGTAGATGAAAGGGGTTTTCTAGAGAGAGAAGGGGTTTCTAGGGTTTGTGAGGTGAGAGTATGAAACCCAATTCCTGAAAAACACTTGTTGGAGCACCATGAATGATCCAACTTACCATACTTAGAGAATTCATGAGAGATGTTCCTCACTTAGTATACCAAGATTGGTTCTAAGTTTGAAGAATCTCTCCTTAGGTAGAGGCTTTGTGAAGATATCCGCGAGTTGGTTCTCCGTTTCAATAAACTCCACATCACAGTCACCTTTCTCAACATGATCCCTTATGAAATGATGACGCACCTCAATATGCTTTGTTCTTGAGTGCAAAATCGGGTTCTTCGTGATACTGATGGCACTTGTATTGTCACACTTGATAGGAATGTGATCAAGCTTTAGTCCAAAATCCTCAAGTTGTTGCTTCAACCAGATGGTTTGAGCACAACGGCTACCGCACAAGAACATACTGCTTCATTGTTGATAGAGCAACACATGCTTGTTTCTTGCTGTACCATGAGACTAAGCTTTCTCCAAACAAGTGGCATACACCACTCGTGCTCTTTCTATCTGTTTTGCAACCTGCAAAATCTGAATCACTAAAACTTACTGGGGTAGGGGACGTACCTTTGGGATACCACAAACCACAGTTCGTTGTTCCTTTGAGGTACTTCAGAATTTTCTTCACAGCAGTCATGTGTGATTGTTTTGGTGCAGATTGAAATCACACACAAACACAAACACTGAACATTATATCAGGTCTGCTCGCTGTGAGATACAAGAGTGATCCAATGATCCCTCTGTACTTTGTTTGGTCCTATAGCATCATTATCTAAAAAGAGATTAGTTGACATAGGGATATTAGAGATCTTACAACTCTCCGTGTCGAATTTCTTCAGCAATTCTTTAGTGTACTTCGCTTGATGTATAAAGATTCCTTCTTTCAGTTGCTTGACTTGCAGTCCTAGGAAGAATTTGAGTTCTCCCATCATAGACATGTCAAACTCACCCTACATGCTAGCCATAAATTCTTCACACAGAGATTGATTAGTTGATCCAAAAATGATATCATCAACATACACTTGGACCAATAAAATACTGTTAGACTTCCTCCTAATGAAAAGAGTTTTGTCAACATTACCTCTGTCGAACCCTTTTGACAAAAGAAATTTACTTAACCTTTCATACCATTGTCTGGGGGCTTGCTTCAGACCATAGAGGGCCTTCTTTAGCTTGTACACATGCTCAGGGTAGCTGAAGTCAGTGAAACCAGGAGGTTGTGAAACAATGACTTCCTCGTTGATGTAGCCATTTAAGAACGCACTTTTAACATCCATCTGAAACAGCTTAAAATCATGAATGCAGGCAAAAGCAAGTAATACTCTTACAGCTTCTAATCTAGCAACAGGGGCATATGTTTCATCAAAATCTATTCCTTCTTGTTGATTATAACCCTTAGCTACTAGTCTTGCCTTATTCCTAACCACAATTCCATTCTCATCTAGCTTATTCTTAAACACCCATTTTGTTCCAATTAGATTCATATCTCTATTAAAAGGTACTAACTCCCAAACGTCATTCCTTTTAAATTGATTTAACTCCTCAAGCATAGCATTCATCCAAAATTCATCATTTATAGCATCATCAACACAAGAGGGTTCAAATTGAGATACAAAAGCATAATCATCACAGAATATATTATAGGAGGATCTAGTGGATACTCCCTTGTGGATGTCACCAATGATGTTGTCAAGAGAAAGATTCCTTGGTTTCCTCCATTCTCTTGGCAGATCATGAGAAATGGTTGGTGGATCTTGCTGTACTTATGGTTTGCTACTGCTGTCTTCACTTGTATTCTCATCATCATCAACAAAAACACTTCCCTTTTGGGGATTGTTAGATTCATCAAACTTTACATGCACAGATTCCTCAATGCACATTCTCCTTTTATTGAAAACTCTGTATGCTTTACCAGTTGATGAATACCCAATAAACACACCCTCATCCGCCTTGGCGTCAAACTTACCAAGAGGCTCTTTGCCATTATTCAGAACAAAACACTTGCACCCGAATACCCTAAAATGAGAGATATTGGGCTTCTTGTCCTTATAGAGTTCATAGGGGGTTTTCTTTAAAATAGGACGAATCACAATTCTGTTTAGAACATAGCAAGCAGTGGAAACTGCATCAGCCCAAAAGTGTTTAGGCAGAGCATTCTCACTTAACATAGCTCTAGCTAGTTCTATTAAAGATCTGCTTTTCCTCTCAACAACCCCGTTTTGTTGCGGAGTTCTTGGAGCGGAAAAGTTGTGATTGATTCCATATTTTTCACAAAATTTTTCAAAAGATTCATTTTCAAATTCACCTCCATGATCACTCCTAAAAGACTTGATTTTCAAATCTTTTTCGTTATGTATCCTTTTGGCAATAATTTTGAAAACTTTGAAGGCATTGTCTTTACTTGGTATAAATGCAACCCAAGCAAAACGAGAGTAGTCATCACCAAAACCAGTCCATATAGGTTTCCACCCAAACTAGCAGTTCTAGAGGGTCCAAATAGATCCATGTGCAATAGCTCAAGTGGTCTAGAAGTTGAAACAACATTTTTGGTTTTAAAAGAGTTTCTAGACTGCTTGCCCTTTTGACATGCATCACATAGGCCTTCTCTATTGAACCTCAAGTCAGGTAACCCTTGCACTAGGTTCTTAGATGAAAGCTTATTCAGCTGATGAACATCAATATGAGCTATACGTCTATGCCAAAGCAATGATAAATCATCGTTTGACGTAAGACATGCATGATATGATGATGAATGATCAAGTTCAAGGATGTAGATGTTACCATGTCTCTTACCGACCATTAATACCTCACTCAGTCATCTACTTGATCTTAAAGCAACCATTATCGAATGATACTTGATAACCTTTGTCGCATAGTTGGCTAATACTGTAAGATTGAATTTCAAACCTTCCACAAGCAAGTACATCTTTAATCACGGTGTTGGATTTGTCTCCAACAAGACCTATACCCAAACATTTTCCCTTTGTTGTTATCTCCATACACTACTGAACCAGATTCTTTTAATTTGAAGGAGATAAAATTGCTCTTGTCACCAAATCATATGTCTTGAATGTAGCCGCTATCCAAATACCAAGTTGAGTGTTTGGCTCTCAAGCATACCTACACAGAAAAAGATATCACTTTGTTTTTGGTACCCAAGACTTGTTGGGTCCATTAGTGTTAGAGCTGTGACTATCTTTCCTAATCCATTTAAACAACCCACTAGTTATTCCTTCCTTCCTAATCATGCAATTATAAGAGTTATGTCCAGATTTCATACAATAACTACATGGGAAAGTTCTATTTTTGCTGGTTTGTCTAAATGCAAAGAACTTCATGTTATTCTTTTTCAAAGAGGCATCAAAAGACTTACACTTTGAACAGGGTAGTTTCAAGGCATCATTTTCCTTTTTCAAACTTTGAACATCAGTTTTCAAAACAGAAATATCATTTTCCAAATCAGTAATTTTATTTTTCAAAACCTTGTTCAACTTGCCTAGTTTTTCGGCTTCCTTGTAAAGTTCACAAAAAGCAGTTTGTAGCTCATCATAGTCAAAAGTAGATGAATCATAATCACTTACCTCATCATCGGATGTTGGATTAGCCATGAGACACAAATTTGCTTCTTCATTATCACTCCCACTAGAGGTTGAGGAATCATTCTCTTCCCACGCAATGTAGGCCTTTTTCTTGCGAAATCTGTCCTTCTTGGACCGTTCCTCATGTTCTACTCTTCTAGACTCACTGTTGTTACTTTTCTTCATGTTGGGGCACTCCGATTTGTAGTGACCTACCTTTCCACACTCATAACACGTGACCTTTGAAGACGAACCATCATACCTCTTGAAGCCTTTTCTGGAATTGTTGAATCTCCTTTTATCGTTGTTCCTCTTCATGAACTTTTTGAATTTCCTTACCATGAGATTCATATTTTCCTGTTCAGACTCACTACCACAGCTTGATGCATCGCTCTCACTAGCTGTGTCTTCCATCTTGAGTGCTAGACCTTTGGCTTTCTTATCTTTCTGTTCCTCATCAGCAATACGGGACATATCCATTTCATACTCCCTCAACTTACCAAATAACTCTGCACTTGTCATCAAGGCTAGGTTCTTTGATTCAGTGATTGTTGTGACAGTTGGTTGCCATTTTCTGCTCAAGGATTTCAACACCTTCACATTGACTTCTTCCTCAACGAAGATCTTACCAAGTCCTTTGAGATGGTTCACGATGTGTGTGAAACGTTTCTGCATATCCATCACGGACTTACCTTGTGCCATTCTAAAAGTCTCGTACTCTTGGATCAAGGTATTCTTCCTTACCCTTCGTACTTCAGCGGTTCCTTCGTGTGTGACCCTTATTAGATCCCAAGCTTCTTTGGCTGTGTTGCAAGCTGAAATTCTGAAAAATTCATCTGAGTTCAAAGCAGAATGTATAATATGTAAAGCTTTTGCATCATTTTCAGCTCTCCTAATTTCCTCTTGTTCCCACCTCTCAAATGGTTTTTCAATCTCATTCCCATTTTCTATGTATGTGGGGACCTTGAAATCAGTCACAACCGCATGCCAAATGCTTCTATGTACAGACTCCATAAAGATTTTCATCCTCACTTTCCAAAAAGGATAGTTATCACCACAAAACAGAGGAGCTCTGTTAATAGAGGCACCTTCAGCGAATGGTAATTGATTACCGGCCATTCTAAGGAACTATGGATCAAAATCTAGAGCAACCTACTAGATAAAGGTCTGGTACCAATTGATGGTCCCTACGGGTGAATCTAGGGGGGGGTGAATAGATTCTAGTTCCACTATAGCCCAATTTCACGAGTTTCTAATTCCTTTTAATTCAAACAAAACTATTCTTGATTACCTATCAATAGATGAGACAGATAAACAGGAAATATCAAAGATACACAACAGAAATACCAAAAGGAATAATCAGAAACACGTTAGTAATCAATATACAACGTAATCAATGTTAGTATCTAACTGTTCCAGTTTTAGTTGATTACCGAGTCAATTATCGAGTTAATTACCGAACAAATTGCAGAAATTAAACAGTGATAACAGCAATGTAAGGTAAACGGTAAAGAGTATAAGGAAGAAGAAGAGTGCACAGTGATTTATACTGGTTTGGCCCACTGCCTACATCCATTCCCAACCCAACAATTGTTGCGATCGGTCTTCCACTATCAAATGATCCCTTTTGTGTTCTTTTACATTCACTATGCAATAAGCAACACAAACGAAATCAAAACACCCAAAAACCTGTCCTTTAACCCAAGGAACAGTTCTTCCCTGACCTTGGCACACCCAAGATCAAACCTTTGAGAAAACACTTCTCAAATACCCTTACTCTATCCAGAGAGACCTCTCTCCTAGAGTAATAACCCAGAAATCAAAATGGGTAAACAAAAGATCAGTTTAGAGAACACCTAGAGTGTAGATCTGATTACAAATAACAACTCTATGAATGCCACCTAGTCAGAAATAAGAATCAAGTTTGCCTTTTTATGAAAACTTGTTGATGAACTCTTGAAGTTCTTTATGGGTTTCTTGGAGAGGATGATGAACTCAGTTTAGAGAGAATATGAAAGTGTATGAACTTTTCTAAAACTTGTATTCCAAGAAGTGTTATTGATTTTCGAAATAAGAGTATTTATATGTTTAATTAAAAACTCAATTTAGGCAACTTAATGACTTTCTGATAGGGGTAATCGACTGCCAGAAGCTGTTAATCGATTAAACCAGTGAGCAAGGATTTCCTAGGTGATTTTGGCCCATGGTAATCGATTAACCCGAGGGGGTAATCGATTAGTCCAGTTGCAAAAGCATTCCCACACTCTGTTACCTACTGTTGGTAGTTGATTACCTGCTGTTGGTAGTTAACTACCTTCTATTGGTAATCTATTACCTCAGTTGGTTACCAAAGACATTTTCAAAATATTTTAGAGAGGGAAATCAAACATTTGACACATGAGAAATCACACAAGATTGCCAAGCTCTCCAGGGCATTCAAACAAAGAACAACCACATACATGCCTAAACTAAACAATCAATACATAGGAAACTCCTAATTACATTTCATCTAAGAAAACCAAAATTACATAGCATCAAAAACAAAACACCAAGAGAGACACCAAAGCATCTTCAAGCTTTAAGTCCAACACTATGAGTGCAGAAAACCAAGACATATAAAAACTTGTTGCCCAAGATTGAAGAAAAGATGGAATCCTAAAAGAGACAATAAGAAGAAAAGTCTACTCACTTGGGAGGACCTCGATACAGAAAGTTCAGAGGATTCTGGTAAAGAAAAAACTGCCAATATATGTCTCATGGCAGGAGACTCAAAATCATCAGAGGTAAAAATTCTGAACAAATTTCATTCATCATCTTCTGACTCAGATTTTGATGATGAGGAAATTTCTTATGATGTTCTTCTTGCAAACTCTCAATTTATAGCTCAAGAATATAAATCTTGCAAAACTAAGCTAGAGATAGTTGTGGAAGATGTCTCAAAACTAAAAGCTATAAATGAAAGTCTGTCACAAAAAGGAAAATTAGATGAAGCATCTTCTCAAGATGAATCTGAAAAGAATCATCTTCCTTCTGAAATCAAAAGATTGAAAGAAGAAAATGATTTCTTAAGAAAAGATTTAATCAAGTTCACATCAAGTTCTTCCAGGCTTAAAAATATTTTAACTTATGGAAGACCTCCATTGTAAAATACAAAACACAAGAAGGGGGGGGTTGAATTGTGTTAATTTAAAATATAAATCCTTTCGTCTGTGGTTTTGAAAAGGGGTACAGACGAAACAGTGTTTTACTTCAAAAGTTGATTTTAGTGGACAGACGTTATGTTTTAAGTTATCCCCGTTAGTTCAACAATATTGATATATAACACGGATATTTTTATACTGGTTCGTCTCTTCAAGACTACGTCCAGTTACTCAGAAACTACTGAGTTTTCACTACCAACCGTGAAAAGGTTACAAGTATTCTTTGAACTCAGCCACTTCTGGCTATACACCGATATTCTTTGAACACAGCCTTCTCAGGCTAAACAGCTAAGGTATTCTTTGAACCCAGCCTCCACAGGCTAACACCACACAAGTGGATTTTAAAAAGATATTTTAAAACAGAAGGATTCCTCTACGCAGAGAGGGTTTTACAATGAAGTATATTCAGAAGTCTTGAGCAAAAATTCAGAAGATAGAATAAGAGAAGCGTTTTCACCAACTAAAATCTGATGAAGTGAAGTCTTTAAATAGGCACCCTCTTCAAATGACCGTTAGACTCATGAGAATACCGTTGAAGATTTTTGAAAGCTTTCCAAAAGGTGTCAGATTGTACTTGATTGATTGATGGAGTGTGCAGCGGATGTAGCGGATTTAGATTGCGTGCACAATACTTTTTCTGACTTGTACAGAGATTTTGACAAAAGGTGAAGACCTTTTTGACTTGCATGTGTAAGCACGAATCCCTATACTGATCTTGGATGCTTCTAATGAGTACTTCTTTAGATTTGAAATCTTGGCGCGATTTGCTTCACTTCTTGGACAGACGATATATATCTTCAGACTGAAGGATTAAGCTTGAGGTTCCGTCTGAAGGTTTCGTCTGTAGTTTCGTCTGATGACTTGGCTTTTAGACAGACGCATAACTTCGTCTTTGAGGAGTCTTCTTTCGTCTGTGTTGGTTTCGTCTTAGCAAGTCTTGAGAGCTTGGTTCCGTCTGTCTTGTAATAATCAAAACCTTTGATGAGTTAATCATCTTGATCTAACAATCTCCCCCTTTTTGATGATTACAGACCATACTGATAACTTTTCTCAAGAAGATATCTGCATAAGACAATGTTAGTGATCACAGATAAAATGCAAGTCAGATTTACATCAAGACGATGTTTTCTGAAATAATACCTCTTTATAAAAGAATTGTTACATCAATGAGATGTAAACCTTATACAATGTTACAAAGGTATACAGAAAACCAATCGCTAAAAGAATACATGTATGTTCTTTAAAAAAAAAATCAATACAATACAAAAAAAATAATTGTTCCCCCTCAGACGATGCTTTCTTGCTTGCTCGCTCCCCCTCAGACGATGCATTTTCCCTTTTTTCCTTTCTTCCTTTCTAAGGTATTCTCTCCCCCTTGGGCTGAGAATCATCAAAAATCACGATCACGAAGAAGGTTTGGGCTTCTTTTGAAGAAGGCTCATGACAATGTCCTTCAGTTGTTGCACTTCAGATGAGAGAGAAGTTTGATTGTCCTCAAGCTCTTTATTCTTCAGCTTCAGATGCTCGCAATCCTCTTCTAAGGCATCATATTTACGCTTTAGAGTATTATATTCTTCAGCTTCTTTAGCATCAGCCTCAGTAACCTCAACTTTATCATTGACCTCCACCGTATCATCAATCTGTACTAGCGGTGTTTGAGGCTCTTCCACTATAGGTGTAGTGTCATCTATGATGAACACTGTTGGTCTCCTCTTCAGACGCAGAGTGAAGAGTGGAAGTGTGAGGTATGCCGTGAAGTCTCTTTCCCATTGCCAAGAGTACAATTTTGAGGGAATAGAGAGCTCAAGATCTGGATGCTCCTGAGATGGATGTGTGTAAGCAAAGGCTTCACCAGGAAACACCCTGCCACAGATTGTGGAATCCTCATCAAATGAGGTTCCAGAACAGAATGCAGATGTGGCTTCATGATCTTCTATCATCCTTTGTATCTTCAGATTGATAGGTCTTGAGGCATGAGTTTGAAGAGCTTTGAGATGCGAGTATGTAGCAGACGGAAGACGCCGGGGAATGTGCCTTGCAAATTTGAAGGATCTGGAGACAGACGGAGTCTTCTTCTCTTTTCCTTTAGCCAAAAACTTGACCAAGCAAGGTCATTTTCGGTCTAAGATGATAGAGTACTTTGTTTCGTCTGAAACCAGAGAAGAGAATTGTGATCCTACCATGAATGGACAATCTCTTTTCTCCTTCTTTGCTCTTCTTTCAATATGATAGAAGGAAGTTGATCTAGCTTTTGCTTCCCTTCTATAGGCACCGGCCATCAATTTGAAAGACAAATTGTAGTCTTCAGGAAGAGCATGAGCAAACTCTTCAGGGTCTTCAAATTCGTCGAGGAGGATGGAGTAGCGGGGGCAGATCCCTGAACAGTGAGGCCTTGTCCAAGGAAGTACAATTCCCAGAGTATGTCCTAGACCTACATACTTAGTTTGATTCATGGGAATTGTGAATGGTACCGGATCATGGCGATCAATGACATCGAGATGCCAATGTGAGCAATCCTTTGGCTCATAGATGGTGGAGCCAGAGTCTCCATATCTGCAGTGGTGAAATGCAGGTGCGTTGATTTCGTGTTGAACCTTCCACTTGATGTTTTCTCTGAAAGGGATGTGGGATTCATAGCCAAGAGCTGGTCCTTCAATCACCGACTCAGCTAGATGATCCTTGTATGATGTAGAAGCTCCCAAGAGAGGCTCCAAGAAGCTCCAAATGCTGCTCCCAATCTAGTCTCCAACTATGCTCCACGGATGAACCAAGAAGAGTCTCGGCCAAGGTGTGCAATGGAGGTTTTGAACCGAAGAAGAAGAAAAGGAAAAGATGGAAAGGAAAGGAATGGTGGGTGGCGCCAAGGAGTGATCCTATAAGCCTAGGATGGAACCGCCACAATGGGTATAGGACTCCATTGATAAGATTCAAAGAAAGTTCCCTAAGGAACAAAAGAAGAACACCTCTCGAAGAAAGCTCAAAGCTTATGTATTCACAAATTTGCCAAAAAATCCCAAACAAAGGATTCGGCCATGGATTTATAGGATGTGTGCCTTGGCCCTCAAGTAAGTCTCAACCACGGTTTGGGAGCTCCTAACCAAGGTTAGGGCTGCACCAATCCGTGGGCTTCCTTGCAAGCCAAGTAACCAAGGTAGTTAAGTTGGTTACTTGGTTGTTAGGAAGTCACATGGCCTTCACATGGGCTTGTCTCCCTTTGTGGACCATGTGATGAGCCATGTCATCAATCCTTGGCACCTCCTAATCAAGGGTGGAGATCCTTGATTAAGTGTTGGCATGGATCCAATACTTAATCAAGGGCCCTTCCTAGTTTAGCAAGTGCCTCAAGGTTCACATAAGTCTTTTCAAAAGAGGTTTGGTTTTCTTAAACCTTATGTGACCTTGATTCGGATGGCATATGTAGACTACCTGTGGCCGCGGGCTTTGGCCCTATAAACCCATGGGCTTAGCCCAAGTCTTACCCTAGAGCTATTACAATTATAGGACTTAGTCATGTCCAAAAGAATTTACAAGTAGATTACAAGTTATAAGTCCTATACTAGCTTCATGGTCTTGGAGCCTTCCCACCTCCTCTTCTAGCCTCCTTTGCATGCTTCTAGTAACTCTTCTAGATGTCCCTACATCATTGTACCTCTTTATATCTTCTAAACCCTTGATGTCTAAGGTGGCCAGTATGTCCCAGGGCAGACGCTTCAGCCATTCGCGTTGCTCTTCGGGAGTGTAGATGGAATCTTCTTTGAAATCCACTGGCTTCAGGGGTTTATGCTAGATGATGGGATTGACAAATCTCCCAAGTTGAAAACCCTTTTTGCCTCTATACCGATAGGGGTTTCTCAACTCAATATAAGGAGTGTCCTTTATAAAGCAATCTTCATCGTCTACCAAGTGACCATCTTCAGCAGACTCAGACGGTTCACCATCGTTGGAGATATCTTCAATCTTCTCTCCAAGAATCCAATCAGGCTTGACTGGTCTTTCAGCACAAGAGCTTTCAGCAAAGCGTCTCATGACCAATTAATTGAGGAACGAATAATCCTTCTTGTGCTTTGGTGGTAGATCTTCAGGATTAATAACTTCGGTGTGAGATCTCACCCATGATGCGTCCACCTTTATTACTTCCATATGTTCTTCATCAGACGAAGAACTTATGTCTTCAACAAGTATTTCCTCAAACAGAATCTCCATCGTCTGTTGGTGGGATGCTTCTTCAGACGCAGCAGGTATCGTCTGTTCAAAAACAGCGTTGAGAGAAGACGCAACAATAGGATCAGATAAACTTGTCCTATGTTCGTCTTGGAGTGTTGATGTGGAGACCTCCATAGTAGAGACTTCATCATTGAGCATAATCTCCAACTCCTCTGCTAACTGGGCATTATCCTTCTAGATCTGGGCAGTTTCTTCACTGTTCATGCCCTCTAAAGTTGCTAGAGCAGACGCACCTTCAGACGATCCAATGCCCCTAACGCTTTCGAGAAAAATTCTTTCTCGTTCAGCATGAAGCAGCATAGAGACCCTCATAGCCTCTTTCAATTATTTTTCTTCGTCTGTTTCGCCAACAACCACAGACGCAAGCTTCTGCTTCATCTTTTCTTTGTCTTTGGCAGCCTTTTGAAGAGCGATTTCTCTGGCTCTTGCTTTTTCTTCGGCTGCTTTCCTCTGCTTCTCTTCGTCTGAGAGTATTTTAACAGACGGAACTCCTTCAGACGATAGCTTATCCCCTTTATCTTCATTCGGGGATATCGTCTTCCCTTGCGTCTTAGCAGCAACGTGCTTAATTCTGATAGTTCTTTTCTTTTTCTTGAGAGGTTCTTCTAGAACATCTTCAAAGGGAACTTCAGAAATAACCACGGGTGGAAGAGGTAAGGGTGTTTGGGTTTGTGTTTGGTCTGGTGTTTGGGATTGTGTTTCGGCTTGTGTTTGGGCTTGTTTTTGGGTTTTGGCGCGTTTGATGCGAGCTCTGTGTGGGGGGTCTTTGGTGATTGGTGAAAGAGGAGCTTGTTCTTCTCTTGGGGTATGTAGAAGGAAGCCAGGATTCAGGTGCATCTTGGCAAAGGTGCTTCCTTTGACTTCCTTGCCTTCTTTGTGCCACACAACGCCAGTGACATCAAAGCCTTGGTAGATGATTATTTTGGTGAAGAGGGTGGCGTAGGGAATGCTTCTCTTCCTACGTATGTTCCTATTCTTTAACGCACTTACCCAGTGATCAAGAATGATGTGAGGGAGACTCATCCTCGCTTTCCTCAGACAGTAGAAAATGTAGAATCTGTCTCGAGTACTTACGTTGTCTCGTGACCCGGTTCTTGGAGTGAAGATGTTGTAAAGAAGGTTGTGGATGACTCTTGCAGTGGGACGGAGATTCCCCGATCTAAAGAACTTGGGATCTTCAGAGTCGCGGTTCTTACCGTAGATAATCTTATCCACGTGTTCTTCGGACTCAATCCTCATCCAGTCAGAGCTGTAAAATCGCCATTCTGCTTTGCAGTTTCCGGCTTCAGCAATGGAGTCTATTGTGATAATATACTCCTTGTTGTCGATGGTACCAACAATACCATCTTCAAACTCCCTTGCGTCACTCCAGAACTCAGCATAGGCCTCCATCAGCCATGGCCCTCTCATCTCAGCGAACTCCATCTATCCGTTATGTGCTAGTATCTTAGCCACTCTATCAGAGATGCTCTCTACAGTCTCTCTCGATATCCACTTGCTAGGCAAGAAGAGATCTTGAGCGAAGAAGGTTGCTTCGGTTGCTTTGGTATTCTTGGCGGCCATTGTTAGGTTTGAAAAAGAGAGAGTTAAGTTTTGTGAGTAAAGTATTCAGAGAAAGTGTGAATGCAGTAAAGAGTAAAAAAATGTGAACTTTAAGAGTATTTATAGGCAAAACTAAAACGGTTGTGATTCATCAGACGAAAGAGTTTTAAAACCGTCCCTGATTTGACGTGTCCCCATCATTGCCTTTTTAATGATTGATTTGACTTCTGCAATTCACAGCACGTGCTTCTCAAGGTCTTAGAATAGTGCAATAAATGGCAGACACATTTATTGCTACTTTTAATTTGTCCCTGCACACTTAACTTTAAAATAATTAAATAATATCCTTGCTTCTGTTGAATTTCCTCAGACTGATTCAACTTGATCAGACGCAAAGTTTCGTCTTAACACGAAAACGTATATAAAGGTACAGACGAAATGAAATGCTCAGACGAAAGAGAAAACTTAATCATTTAAAGAAATAATTCCTAAATTTTCCTTAATGAAATTAAAGCGAGTTTCGTCTAAAGCTTTTGTAAAGATATCTGCCCATTGAAAATCAGTTTGCACAAACTGTACATCGAAAATACCTTTTTGAACATAATCTCTTATGAAATGAAATTTGATTTCAATATGCTTGGCTTTTGAATGTTGAATAGGGTTTTTGCTGAGATTTATTGCACTTGTGTTATCACAAAATACTGGTATTTGAGTTTCAAACCTGGAGTAATCCTCAAGTTGATGTTTTACCCAAAGTAGTTGTGAGCAACACCTGCCGCAAAGAATATATTTCGTCGGTGGTTGAGAGTGCAATGGAGTTTTGCTTCTTGCTTGACCAAGAGATTAGTGATGAACCAAGAAACTGGCATCCACCACTTGTGCTTTTTCTCTCCACTTTATCTCCAGCATAATCAGCATCACAATAGCCACTTAAATTGAAATCACTATTTTTCTTATAAAAGAGAGAGAAATTAGTAGTTCCAATAAGATATCTTAAAATGCGTTTAACAGCTTGTAAATGTGATTCTCTAGGATCAGATTGAAAGCATGCACATAGAAAGACACTAAACATATTGTCAGGTCTACTAGCAGTGAGATATAGAAGAGATCCAATCATACCTCTGTATACCGTCTGATCAACGGTCTTACCTGATTCGTCTTTGTTGAGACTGGCTCCAGACGAATGCATAGGAGTTTTCATTGGTTTGGAATTTTCCATTTTGAATTTCTTTAGAAGTTCTTTTGTATACTTCTGTTGATGAATATATATGTCATGTTTAGTCTGTTTGATTTGAAGTCCTAAGAAAAACTTCAGTTCTCCCATCATACTCATCTCGAATTCTTCCTGCATTAACTTAGAGAAATCCTTGCACAAGGATTCGTTAGTTGCTCCACAGACTATATCATCTATATATATTTGAACAATAATAAAGTCCTTTGAAACGTTTTTCTTGAAGAGTGTAGTATCAACCTTTCCTCTTGAAAAATCATTTTGAAGAAGAAAGGAACTTAGTCTTTCATACCAAGCTCGAGGAGCCTGTTTAAGACCATATAGTGCCTTTTTTAACTTGAAAACATGATCTGGTTGAGATGAACTCTCAAATCCAGGGGTTTGTCTTACATATACTTCCTCTTCAATAAAACCGTTTAGAAAAGCACTTTTTACATCCATTTGATATAGGATGATATTCTTATGAGCAGCAAAGGCAAGTAAAATTCTAATAGCTTCCAGTCTAGCTACAGGAGCAAAAGTTTCAGTGAAATCTATACCTTCTTGTTGATTATAGCCTTGAGCTACTAATCTTGCTTTGTTCCTTACCACTTTACCAGCTTCATCGAGCTTGTTTCTGAACACCCATCTAGTGCCAATGATACTTTTGTTCTTTGGTTTCTCAACTTAGGTCCAGACGTCATTTCTGGTGAACTGATTAAGTTCTTCTTCCATAGCCAAGATCCAGTCATTATCTTGAAGAGCATCTTCAATATTCTTGGGTTCTATTTCTGATACAAGAGCATAGCTTGAGATATTCTTCACTTTTGATCTTGTTTGAACACCTTGAGATTTATCTCCAATGATCAAATCTTGAGTGTGATTTGAGGTGAATTTCCAAGATTTGATAGGCGCATGATCAACAGTCTGATGAGGTTCAGACGAAGAGGGTTCGTCTGAGCTGGTGGGTGCTTTTGAGTCTGCTCTTGTGTCTGTGAGAAGTTGTTCAGACGGAACATTTCCTTGAGCCGAGGGAGTAATCTGCAAATTATCAAATAAATTTTCTAGGTCTGATATTTCCTTATCAGCCTTTGAGTTATCTTGGAATTTTACATGAATTGATTCCTCTACAACTTGCGTCTTAGAGTTAAATACTCTATAGGCCTTAGACGTATTGGAATATCCAAGTAAGAATCCCTTCACCACTTTTGAATCAAATTTTCCAAGATGATCTTTGGTGTTTAAGATGAAACATTCACATCCAAACGGATGGAAATAAGAAATGTTGGGTCTTCTTCCTTTCCATAGTTCATATGGAGTCTTATTCAATATTGGTCTTATCAATATTCTGTTTTGAATATAACAAGAAGTATTAATTGCTTCTGCCCAATAATATTTTGGAAGAGAGCTTTCATGCAACAAAGTTCTAGCCATTTCTTGTAAGGTACGATTTTTCCTTTCCACAACTCCATTTTGATAAGGAGTTCTTGGAGATGAAAAATTGTGAAAGATACCATTTTCAAAACAGAAGGCATTGAACTCAGAATTTTCAAATTCTGTTCCATGATCGCTCCTAACAGATGCAATACATATTCCTTTTTCTTTTTGAACACGTTTGCAGAATATTTCAAAAACACTGAATGACTCATGTTTATGTGCTAGGAAGTATACCCATGTAAATCTAGTATAGTCATCTACAATTACAAATCCATATCTCTTTCCTCCAAGACTTTCAGTCTGAGTAGGTCCAAAGAGATCAATATGTAACAGTTCCAGTGGTCTTGTCGTGGAAACAACATTTTTCGATTTAAAAGAAGCTTTGAGTTGTTTCCCATGCTAACAAGATTCACACAGACGATTGGATTTCCAAGATATTTTTGGCAGACCTTTTACAAGATCCTTTTTAGAAATTTTTGAAATATACTCAAATGTCCAAGCTTTTTGTGCCAAATATCTCGTTCATCATCTGCTGAAATCAAACATGTCACATTTTGATCACTAAGGTCAGAAAGACATACCTCATAGAGGTTGTTCTTCCTTTTCCCAATGAACATAGTGGATTTGTCTTTGTTTTTAACTATACATTCATCAGAGTTAAAAGCTACTTCATATCCACTGTCACAAAATTGATGTTGGTCCCTATATGAATCTAGAGGGGGGTGAATAGATTCAAGTTCCCTAATTCAATTTTACTTTTTCTCACTTTTTCCCGATTCTGTTTTATCTTGGATTACAAGAATGTATCAGAGATGTACACAGCGGAAAACAAGGGAAAATGGTAAAGCAAGAAAACAATGAATTAAAGGAGATAAGATAGAGAAGAGAGTTTTAGACAGAGATTTATACTGGTTCGGCTTTCGGCCTACATCCAGTCCCAACCCAACAACTTGTTGATTGGTTTTCCACTATAATGATTCTGTGTTCAATACAATCACACTGCACAAACACAAAAATGAATCAAATACTCAAAACTATATGCTCTTCACCTAAGAACATATCTTGATCCTTGACTCCTTCAAGAATCAACCTTTGAGAGTGTCTCACTCAAAAACTCATCAACTCTTTCAAGAGAATACCTTTCTCTTTAGAGTTCAAACCAAAAAGATAACAAAAGATAGAGATCAGATAAGATTACACCTGATGTGTATGCACTGATCAATGATATCTCCCAAAACAATTCAACCATTTACACACCTTTCATCTCAAGAGAAATCTTTGAAACGTTGAAGAGAGTTCTTGTAAAAACCAGTGTTTAGCTCTTCCTTTCTTTCTTTGAAAACTCAAAAAGATCTCTCTCTGAAAACAATTCAAAGAGGTTTCCATTTAAAGCAGTTTCAAAATCATTTGAGATGAATTCTGGTGTGGTAATCGATTACTGGACAGAGGTAATCGATTACTCCAGAGAAATTTGCCTTCCTCTGTTCTTCAAGCACGAAGTAATCGATTACTATGGAGTGGTAATCGATTACTCCAGAGCAGTTTGTGTTCCCCTGTTTTCTGAAACTGTTGGTAATCGATTACAGCACTATGGTAATCGATTACTTCAGCTTAAAACCTTTTTAAACCAAAGCTTTTTGACTTCTTTCAAATAAAATGGGGTTCCAAAACTTCTCTAGCTCAATTCACAAGAGTAAAATCAAATTCTCTATGAAATGATTGAATAAAAACCACACTCAAAGCCTAAACTAAAACAATCAATACATTTTAAACTCCTATATACAATCTATCAAAAAGATCAAAGATTACAAGTATATCAAAACTAAAACTAGGGATGCCTTCTTCAGCTTCAAGTCCAACAATCTCCCCCTTTTTGGTTTTGATGTACCAAATGTTGTGTAGTTGATCTTCAATGTAGATGATGGCTTTGATGTGTCCTGCATTGTTAGTATTTTTCCTTTTCTATACTTTCAATTTTTATCAATTTCGTACAACTATTTACATACAACTTTATGAGTCATCCAAAACATATCACAATATCAAGTTACAAACATATAAAGACAATTATTTGCAAAGCAAATTAAGTCTAACTATTACAGTCATCCAATAAATGTTCAAATGTGTTAATCTGCTCCCCCTAAGTAGAATACTTAAGTAAAATAGATTCAAAAACTCCCAAAAACAAATAATAGTTCAAAAGCAATTCAAAAAACAGTGCAATTACATAGCAATCCAAATACTATGAAGCTATAAAGATGACAATTAATAACTACACTACTTCCTACTACTCCCCCTATTTGGTATATCAAATCGGAAAGAGAAAGGTAGAGATGGAGTTACTAATCTGAGTCGTCATCCTAGTTGAGTCTTTCCATGATAGTTTCCATCAAGTCCTTCATTTCCAAGAAATGCAGATCTTGTCGCTTTCCCAGGTCATCAAATCGCTTGTTGAAAGTTGCTTCCAGTTCATCCATCCTATCAATCATAATGGATTCGAAGCGCGATCGTGGAATGTACTCTCCAGAATTATCTTCATCGTCTTCATGTTGTGCTTCCTCTTACTCTTCTAGTGCTTCCTCATGCTCTGGTTGTGGAATGGCCTGTTGTTCTTCTCTGGTTATCCATCCCGCATCGGTCTTGATTAGTCTCATTTTCTTCAGGGCTCCATCACCGATGACATGGACATCTTTGACCAATTCTCTAGCTTCATCAGTGGTGTCAATCTGAAAAATTTCAATTAGTCTAGAGATAAAAAAAGAGTAAGGACACTTATTGTCTAGAAGTCTTCTAGTTTTCAACATGTTGTCCATGATGATGTGCTTCCAGTCCACTTGAATCCCATTCTTCAAAGCAGCAATGAGAATCATGTCATCCTCACTTAGTTGGGCATGGTTTGCTCCCCTAGCAGCCAAGATCCAGCAAACAGTATAATGAAGTAGCCTATCATCCGCTGTCAGGCCACAAATGTTGTATGTTACTTTCTTGCCCTGTGCTCTTCTGGAATTCCTCAGAAGGCTCATGTAAAAAGAGTCCTTTTGTAAATCAAACCCTTTTTCTTTGAGTTTGTCTACATGTGCGATAATCCCTTCTTTCCTTATGCCAGCAATTTGCAAAAAGTGAGCAGGGGTTAGAGTCATCTTGATACCTTTGATCTCTGAACTCACTGTCATCCTCTCCATATTCGGTTTGAGGTTTGAGTAGAAAACCCGAACTAAGTCTGGATAGATGAAGCCTTTCATCCCTACGAACCTTTCTAGGTGTTGTTGCCTCAGGAAAGTCTGGAACGTGAAACTCTGATTATCCAACCATTGGAGGTCAAGAATCTTTGGTGGAACAAGACCCTTGTTAGCAAAGTCGAGGTTGAACCTAGTCTCTTGTCCCTTGGAGGTGAACCACCGGTTGACCCCTGATTCTTGTGGTTGAGGAGGAAGAGGAATTTCTGGTTGCTCCGGTGATGTAGGTTTCTTCCTCTTGGAAGATTCTCCTACCTTTTTCTTTCCCTTGACTTCTTCTTGGGTGTAGCGGTTTGCCCTCATCTTGATTCTTTTACCTTTACCTTGTTCTTCCATTGTTGAGAGATTGAAAATCTAGGGTTTGGAGGAAGAAGATGAAGGGTTTTTCAGAGTAAGAAGGTGAATGGTGAGTTGAAGAGTTACACATGCACTTCTTATAAGAGAGAACAAAGCCCAAAAGATTAGCCCAAGAACGAGGTAATGGATTACCAGCAGTTGGAAATCGATTATCTCAGTTTCTTATATAGAGGGAAGAAGAAAAACAAAAAAAATAGTCGTGGTAATCGATTACTGTAAACTGGTAATCGATTACTCCAGAGAATTTTTCAAACCATTTTGAAAACATGTTCTGTGGTAATCGATTACTGTTCGTGGTAATCGATTACTCCAGGGGGTTTTTCACAAATATTGAAAACTGGTGCAGTGGTAATCGATTACAGCTCGTGGTAATCGATTATCTCAGTACCAAAATCCTTCCCAGAGTGAATTTCACACGAAGTAATCGATTATCCTCCCTTGGTAATCGATTATTTCTATCAGAAGAAGGTTTTTCTTGAAAAATTTTCACAAAAACAGAGTTATGGATAAGTGTAATCAAATATAAAGGTTTAGTTTAGATGTTCCTCACTCGAAATACCGAGGTTTGATCTAAGTTTGTAAAACCTTTCTTTTGGTAATGCCTTTGTGAATATGTCCGCTAATTTATTCTCCGTGTCTATGAATTCGATGTCACAGAGTTATGAATAAGTGTAATCAAATATAAAGGTTTAGTTTAGATGTTCCTCACTTAAAATACCGAGGTTTGATCTAAGTTTGTAAAACCTTTCTTTTGGTAATGCCTTTGTGAATATGTCCGCTAATTTATTCTCCATGTCTATGAATTCGATGTCACAGTCTCCTTTTTCGATGTGATCTCGAATAAAATGATGTCTGACTTCAATGTGTTTTGTTCTTGAGTGTAGTACAGGATTTCTTGTGATACTTATAGCACTTGTGTTGTCACATTTCAAGGGAATGTGATCTATCTTTAGCCCAAAGTCTTCAAGTTGGTGTTTCAACCAAATTGCTTAAGCACAGCAACTTCCCGCAGCTACGTATTCAGCTTCTGCAGTTGATAGTGCTACGCAAGCTTGCTTTCTGCTATTCCACGATATCAAACATTCTCCAAAGATGTGACATGTTCCACTAGTGCTTTTCCTATCTGTTTTGCTACCTGCAAAATCAGAATCACTGAAACCAACAAGTAATGGTGAGGTTCCTTTTGGATACCATAGTCCACAACTTATTGTTCCTTTTAGGTATTTAAGAATCTTCTTCACTGTTAGCCAATGAGATTGCTTAGGTGCAGACTGAAATCTAGCACATAAACATACAGAAAACATGATATCAGGTCTACTGGCTGTAAGATAAAGTGAAGATCCTATAACACCTCTGTATAAGGTAGTATCAACTTCATCACCTGCTTCGTCAATCTCAAGATAAGTGTTAGTAGAAATAGGTGTATTTGACACTTTGCAATTAGTCATTTCATATTTCTTAAGCAGTTCTTTAGTGTACTTAGCCTGATGTATGAATGTGCCACCTTCCATTTGTTTGATTTGGAGTCCTAAAAAGAAACTCAGTTCTCCAATCATGGACATGTCAAATTCTTCCTACATATCCTTTACAAACTCTTCACAAAGTTGTTGGTTAGATGATCCAAAGATAATGTCATCAACATAAATTTGAACCAATAGAATGTAGTCAGATTTGTTCTTAATAAACAAAGTCTTATCTACTTTACCTCTGTGGAATCCTTTTGATATGAGAAACTTACTCAGTCTGTCATACCATTGCCTAGGGGCTTGCTTCAACCCATACAAGGCTTTATGCAGTTTGTAGACATGTGTAGGCCAAGTAGTATCTGTGAAACCGGGTGGTTGTTCTACATAGACTTCTTCATTGATATAACCATTCAAGAATGCACTCTTTACATCCATCTGGTATAATTTGAAATTGTTGATGCAAGCATATGCCAGGAGTAGTCTAACAGCTTCAAGTCTTGCAACAGGGGCAAAGGTTTCTTCAAAGTCAATTCCTTCTTGTTGATTGTAGCCTTTTGCCACAAGTCTTGCTTTGTTTCTGACCACAACTCCTTCTTCACTCAGTTTGTTCTTGAATACCCATTTTGTACCAATAATGTTCATGTTGCCTTTGTTTGGAACAAGTTCCCAAACTCCATTCCTTTTGAACTGGTTAAGTTCTTCTTGCATAGCCATGATCCAAAATTCATTGTTCAAGGCTTCCTCTATGCTGGATGGTTCTATCTGTGATACAAAAGCAGTATTATAGCAAAACAAATTCTGTGAGGATCTAGTAGTTACCCCCTTTTGAATGTCACCAATGACATTGTCAAGTGATAGGTTCCTAGGTGTCCTCCACTCTTTTGCTTGTTCTGGCACTGGGTTTGATTGAGTTTGCTCATGCCTGTGATCAATGTCTATGTTTCCTTCACCTGTTTCATCATCATTACACAACAGTCTTTCCTTTTGGAAAGTGTTAGTTTCATCAAATCTAATATGGACAGATTCTTCAATGCACATTGTTCTTTTATTAAAGATCCTATATGCTTTACTGGTGTTTGAATAACCAAGGAAAATGGCTTCATCAGCCTTTGCATCAAACTTTCCAATAGGGTCCTTGCCATTGTTTAAAACAAAGCATTTGCATCCAAAAACTTTAAAATAAGAAATGTTTAGTTTTCTACCATAGAAAAGCTCATAAGGGGTTTTCTTTAAAATGGGTCTTATAGTAACTCTATTGAGAACATAACATGTGTTGGTCCCTATATGAATCTAGAGGGGGGGTGAATAGATTCAAGTTCCCTAATTAAAACTATTTCTCGCTTTTCCCGATTCAATTTTATCTTGTATTATCAGCAATGTACCAGAGATATAACAGCGGAAAGATGCAGGAAAATATAATGCAAGAAATCAATGGAAAGTAAAGGTATAGAGAAGAGAGTAGTCAGAGATTTATACTGGTTCGGCTTTCAGCCTACATCCAGTCCCAACCCAACAATCTGTTGCGATCGATATTCCACTATAATCTTGTGTTCAATACAATCACTTCTGCACAAACACAAACAAATCAAATACTCAAAACTCTCTATGTTCTTCACCTAAGAACATATCTCTCCAATTCTTGAATCCTACAAGAATTTCCTTTGAGAGTCCCTCTCTCAAAACCTTTAACTCTTTTTCTAGAGAACACCTTCTCTTAAGAGTTTCAAACCAAAACAAAACAAAAGATAAAGATCAGTGAAGATTACACCTGTGTGTATGCCCTGATCAAGATGATAAGCAAGGTATTCAATCCTTCAAAACTTCCTTCACACACTATTCATCTCTTGAGAAAATCTTTTTGAAATCTTTGAAGAGTGTTTTCAGAACTTGTAAAAACAGTGTTTGCTTTCTCTTCTTTCTTTTCTTTAAAACCATAAAAGATCTCTCTCTTCGAAATAAATCAAAGAGGTTCCATTTAAAGCAGTTTCAAAACCATTTAGAGATGAATTCTGGTGTGGTAATCGATTACAGATGTTGGTAATCGATTACTACAGAGAAATTTGTCTTCCTCTGCATTTCAAGCACGAAGTAATCGATTACTATGGAGTGGTAATCGATTACTCCAGAGCAAGTTAAGTTCCCCTGTTTTCTAAGTCTGTTGGTAATAGATTACAGCCTAAGGGTAATCGATTACTTCAGCTTAAAACATTAAAAACAAAGTTTTTTTGAGTTCTTTTCAAGTCAAATGGGGTTCACAACTTCTCTAGCTCAAATTACATGATTCAAGACAAGTTCTCTAAGGAATGATTGAATAAAAACTCACACTCAAAGCCTAAACTAAAACAATCAATACATTTAAACTCCTATATACATTCTATCATAAAGATCAAAGTTACAAGTATATCAAAACTAAAACTAGGAAAGACTTCTTCAGCTTCAAGTCCAACAACATGCAGTGTTCACAGCATCTGCCCAAAAATGTTTAGGCATCATATGCTCATTCAGCATGGTTCTTCCAAGTTCTATAAGGGACCTGTTTTTCCTCTCCACCACTCCATTTTGCTGAGGAGTTCTAGGAGCTGAAAAGCAGTGTGATATCCCATGTTTTTCACAAAACCTTTCAAAAAAGCTATTCTTAAATTCAGTACCATTATCACTTCTTAAAGCTTTAATTTTCAAATCCTTTTTGTTTTGAATTTTCTTGGCAAGTACCTTGAAAACTTCAAAGGCTTGATCCTTTTTCTTGATAAACAAAACCCAAGTAAATCTTGAATAGTCATCTACTATGACTAGTCCATACAGATTTCCACCAATACTAGTTATCCTAGATGGACCAAATAAGTCTAAATGCAAGAGTTCAAGCGGCTGAGTTGTTGAAACATGTTTAATATTTTTGAAAGATGTTTTTGCCTGCTTGGACTTTTAACAAGCCTCACATAGTCCTTCTTTGAAAAATCTTAGTTTGGGGAGACCAAAAACTAACTCTTTAGAAACAAGCTTATTCAAATGCAATATGTCAATGTGTGTTATTCTCCTATGCCATAGCCAAGACAGATTATCATTAGAAGTTAAACATGTAGAGTAAGGAGAAGAATGATCTACTTCCAATATGTAAATGTTGTTAGATCTCTTGCCAATCATGAGAAGTTCATCTGAGTCTTTGTTGCTGATGAGACAATGTTCTTCATCAAAAGCAATTCTGTAGTTCTTGTCACATAGTTGATTGATGCTCAGTAGATTGAACCTCAATCCATCGACCAGCAATACATCTTTTATCACTGTGTTTGCCTTATATCCAACAGTATCGTAGCCTAGTATTTTTCCTTTGTTGTTGTCTCCGTATACAACTGATCCATTTTCTCTTGGTGTGAAGGTGCTCAGGTTCCTTCTATCACCCGTCATATGCCTTGAGCAGCCACTGTCTAAGTACCAAGTTGAGCTTCTGCTGTTCAGGCTTTCCTGCAAGAGAAAAAGAACTTATTTTGCAGTTGGTACCCAATTCCTCTTGGGTCCATGCATGTTAGTGCTACAGGTTTCTTTCTTAATCCATTTGTATTTGCCACTGGAAATCCCTTTCTTTCTAATCATGCAGTTATATGATTTATGTCCAGGTTTCATGCAATAAGTACAAGTAAATTTAGCATGCTTAGTGTTTCCAGATTTCATGTGAACATAGTTTGCAGAATTGTTGAGTTCCTTTAACTTTGAAACATCATTTTCTAACTCACATATTTTCTGTTTCAACATGGATACTTCCTTTTTCAATACTATGTTTTCTTTTTCAAAAACTTCAGCTTGATTATAAAGCTCACAAAAGGCGGAATGCAATTCATCATATTCATCCACAATTGAGTTCGTATCACTTACCTCATTGGATGTTTTGGCCATTAAGCACAGATTCGCCTCCTCATCTTCACTTTCAGATGTTGAGGATGTGTAGCTTTCATCCCAAGCTATGTATGCTTTCTTTTTCTTCTTTTCTTTTCTGACATTTCTTTCATTCTCAGATTTTCTCACTTCAGTGTTGTTGCTTCTTTTCAAGGTTGGACAATCTGATCTATAGTGCTCAATCTTTCCACATTCGTAGTATGTCACTTTGACGGAAGTGTTGTCTTGCTTCTTAACTCCTTTTCTTGGTTGACCAAATTTCTTTCTAGTGTTGTTCTTCATGAACTTTCTGAACTTCTTTACCATCAAGTTCACTTGGTCCTCTTGTGAATCATTTCCGTCTTCAGAGGAATCAGTTTCTGTTTCAGTCTGGTCTACTTTGAGAGCAATTCCTTTGGCTCTTTTGTCTTTCTGCTCCTCATCTGCCATTCGAGTCATGTCCATTTCATATTCTCTAAGTTTCCCAAACAGTTCAGCACTTGTCATAGCAGCAAGGTTCTTGGATTCAGTTATGGCTGTCACTGTAGGTTGCCACTTTCTATTCAGTGATTTCAGAATCTTGACATTCACTTCTTCTTCAATGAAGTTCTTGCCAAGTCCTTTGAGATGGTTGATGATGTGTGTGAATCTCTTTTGCGTTTCCATTATTGATTCTCCTTGGAACATTCTGAATGTCTCATACTCTTGAATGAGTGTGTTCTTCCTAGCTCTTCTCACCTCAGTAGTACCTTCATGGGTTACCATGATGAGCTCCCATGCTTCTTTTGCTGTTGTGCAAGCTGATATCCTAAAAAACTCATCAGAATTCAAGGCAGAGTGTATGATATTCAAGGCCTTAGCGTCATTTTCAGCCCTTCTAATCTCATCTATGTCCCATTCCTCAAAAGGTTTCTCTATCTCTTTTCCATTTTCAATTTTCATTGGAACTTTGTAGTCATTTACCACAACCTGTCAGATACTTCTGTGAATAGATTCCATAAAGATCATCATGCGAACTTTCCAAAATGGATAGTTATCACCGCAGAACAATGGAGGTCTATTTATCGAAGCTCCTTCAGCGAAGGGTAAAAGATTACTAGCCATTACTGGGAACTAAGAAGGATTACTAGAGTGATTTACTAGTTAAAGCTCTTGATGCCAATTGTTGGTCCCTATATGAATCTAGAGGGGGGGGTGAATAGATTAAAGTTCCCTAATTCAATTTTACTTTTTCTCACTTTTTCCCGATTCATTTTTATCTTGGATTACAAGAATGTATCAGAGATGTACACAGCGGAAAACAAGGGAAAATGGTAAAGCAAGAAAACAATGAATTAAAGGAGATAAGATAGAGAAGAGAGTTTTAGACAGAGATTTATACTGGTTCGGCTTTCGGCCTACATCCAGTCCCAACCCAACAACCTGTTGATTGGTTTTCCAATATAATGATTCTGTGTTCAATACAATCACACTGCACAAACACAAAAACGATTGAATAAAAACCACACTCAAAGCCTAAACTAAAACAATCAATACATTTTAAACTCCTATATACAATCTATCAAAAAGATCAAAGATTACAAGTATATCAAAACTAAAACTAGGGATACCTTTAACATAAGAGACATTCTGGATAAGTGGATTGGGTGTCTTACCAACAGTCCTAATACCAAGGATTTTACCTTTACCAGAGCTGTAGGAGACAGACCCTTTACTTGGTCTGAGGTCTTGGAACATAAACAGGTCTCCCGTCATGTGTCGTGAGCATCCACTGTCCAGGTACCAACTTGAAGTCCTCTCTTTTCCTATTAAGGATATCTGCAACAGGAATAATGAGTGACCTTGGTACCCAAATCTTTTTGGGTCCTTTTTTGTTAGTTACAGAAGGTTTCTTTTTGTTTGTAATTTTGGCCTTCTTGTAGTTGTTAGGAACCTTGTTATAGTTTCACTTCTTCTGAGCAGACGAAACAGATTTGTTTTTCTTTCCGTCTATCTCTTTAACATAACCAAGTCCACTTTTATCACTAGGTGTCCTTCCATAATTTAAAATATTTTCAAGCATGGAGGATCCCTTTGTAAACTTGGTTAAGTCATTGAGTAAGGACTTATTTTCTTTCTTTAATCTTTCAATCTCAAGAATGAAAATATCCTTTTCAGATTCAGATGAAATAGCATCTGATACTTTCTTTTCCAGTAACTCCTTTTCAGATTTTAAAACTGCATTTTCTTCCAAGGTTTGTTTCAGCTTGGTTTTGCAGATTTTGTATTGCTCAACAATAAAGTGAGAGTTAGCTAGAAGTGTATCATATGGCATTTCTTCTGATTCTGATTCAGACTCAGAAGAGGAGGATGAAGAAGTTTGAGTATCATTTACCTCAGTTGAGACATGGTCTCCAACCATGAGACAGATGTTTGCTGTTTCTTCTTCTTTAGTAGATTCCTCTGAGCTTTCACTATCGAGGTCTTCCCAAGTCAGTAAGCTCTTCTTTCCTTTACCTTTACGAGGGTTCCACCTATTTTTCAGCCTGGGGTATTCTGGCCTCATATGCCCTGGTTTTCTGCATTCATTGCACATAATCTCTGTGCTTTCCTCCTTGTTTGATGATTTCTCAGGGAGCTTTCTCTCCTTCTTCTTGAAGAAGCGTTGACCTCTTCCCTTTTTCATCATCATCCTCTTAAAGCGTCTGGCCATAAGAGAAATTTCGTCTTCAGATGAACCATCAGACGATTCAAATTTTATTGAGTCAGCCTTTAGAATCTTCATCTTCTTCTTTCTGTCCTTCTTGACATAGTCTTCTTTGGGAGTGGTGTTGACAGACAGAAGAGCTATAGGCTCTTGAATCTTGATCTTGTCCCTTTTACATAAGAGTACCTCATGTACCCTTAGTGCACCAATTAACTCATCTAAGAGTTAATGTCTTCATATCCCTTCCAACAGAAATGGTCGTAGACATAGCTTCCCAAGGAGATGGGAGACTATCCAGAAGTTTCATATTGTTCTGGGCCTTTGTGAAGGTGATTCCTAGAGCAGTGAGTCCATTCAATATTGTTTGGAATCTTCCAAACATCATATCGATTGACTCTCCTTTCTTCATGGAGTTTATTTTATATTCTCTTTGAAGAGTGGCAGCCTTTCTCATTCTGACGTCATCCGTGCCTTCATATGAGATTTTGAGAGCATCCCATAATTCTTTAGCAGTTTTGTAGGCACAAAATGCACGCCTCCGTTACCTTTGGGGAGGCCTACGCCCCATAGCCCTGGCTTCTGTTGAATGAATAGAGGGTTCAGGTGAAGCAGGGGAGTCTATTGCTCTCTTTCTGTCTGATAGCTTTTCCCAACCGCTGTCATGTCGTCCCGCTAGTTCGACTGTGCTTTCCTTCCTTGGCCTAAGAAAAAGATCGGAAGTTGTATTCAGTTCTAGAGAGTGCGCACATGAGAGCGTATCTGGCTTTATTGTTCAGCTCCATGATTGAATATTCTTCACTTCCCCATTCTTTTTCTGGCTTCATGATGAGAATATCTCCTTCAGTGATTATGTTCCATAATCTGTATTGGGTTGACTTTATGTACATCTCCATCCTGTCATCCCAGTATGGGTAATCATCTCCAGAGAACGCTGGAGGTTTGTTCATCGAAGCTCCTCCGGATAAGAATGAAGGCCCTTGTGAGTCCATATTAGATCTTTTCCTCTAGCTGCTGTTAAGCGCTCAACCCTTAGAGGCTGAGCTCTGATACCAAACTGTAAAATACAAAACACAAGAAGGGGGGGTTGAATTGTGTTAATTTAAAATTTAAATCCTTTCGTCTGTGGTTTTGAAAAGGGGTACGACTTAAAAACGTTGTTTTACTTCAAAAGTTGATTTTAGTGGACAGACGTTATGTTTTAAGTTATCCCCGTTAGTTCAACAATATTGATATATAACACTGATATTTTTATACTGGTTCGTCTCTTCAAGACTACGTCCAGTTACTCAGAAACTACTGAGTTTTCACTACCAACCGTGAAAAGGTTACAAGTATTCTTTGCACTCAGCCACTTCTGGCTATACACCGATATTCTTTGAACACAGCCTTCTCAGGCTAAACAGCTAAGGTATTCTTTGAACCCAGCCTCCACAGGCTAACACCACACAAGTGGATTTTAAAAAGATATTTTAAAACAGAAGGATTCCTCTACGTAGAGAGGGTTTTACAATGAAGTATATTCAGAAGTTTTGAGCGAAAATTCAGAAGATAGAATAAGAGAAGCGTTTTCGCCAACTGAAATCTGATGAAGTGAAGTCTTTAAATAGGCACCCTCTTCAAATGACCGTTAGACTCATAAGAATGCCGTTGAAGATTTTTGAAAGCTTTCCAAAAGGTGTCAGATTGTACTTGATTGATTGATGGAGTGCGCAGCGGATGCAGCGGATTTAGATTGCGTGCACAGTACTTTTTCTGACTTGTACAGAGATTTTGACAAAAGGTGAAGACCTTTTTGACTTGCATGTGTAAGCACGAATCCCTATACTGATCTTGGATGCTTCTAATGAGTACTTCTTTAGATTTGAAATCTTGGCGCGATTTGCTTCACTTCTTGGATAGACGATATATATCTTCAGACTGAAGGAGTAAGCTTGAGGTTCCGTCTGAAGGTTTCGTCTATAGTTTTGTCTGATGACTTGGCTTTGAGACAGACGCATAACTTCGTCTTTGAGGAGTCTTCTTTCGTCTGTGCTGGTTTCGTCTTAACAAGTCTTAAGAGCTTGGTTCCGTCTGTCTTGTAATAATCAAAACCTTTGATGAGTTAATCATCTTGATCTAACATCCATCTAATAAGAGTGGACTTGGTTACGATCCTATTACAGACGAAAAGAAGTCATCAACTATTCCATTTGTACGTAAAAGCATGCATGCAAATTATAACAGGGTTGCAAATGTATACAAAAGTCTTCCAAAGACTTTTAACATAAGAAAACCCTTTACTAACAATGCAGGACCCAAGAAGATTTGAGTACCAAAATCACATATTGTTTCTGTTGCAGATATCCTTAACAGAAAGAAAGAAGGACTCAAGCTGGTATCTGGATAGTGGATGCTCGCGACACATGATAGGAAGTCTGTCTATGTTCCAAGACCTCAGACCAAGTAAAGGGTCTATCTCATATGGGTCTGGAAAGGGTAAGATTCTAGGGATTGGGACTGTTGGTAAGACACCCAACCTACTTATACAAAATGTATCATACGTTGAAGGATTGAACTTTAATCTGGTTAGCATAAGTCAATTTTGTGACAGCGGATATGAAGTTTCCTTCAACTCTGATCTCGTGCATAGTTAGAAACAATGATAAATTCATTTTGTTTAAGGGTAAAAGAAAGAACAATCTTTATGAGGTTTGTCTTTTTTACCTTAATGATCAGAATGTAACATGTTTAATCTCAGCAGACAATGAGAGGGAAATATGGCATAAAAAGTTTGGACATTTAAGTCTGAAATATATTTCAAAAATATCCAAGAAGAATCTTGTGAGAGGCTTAACAAATATTTCTTGGAAATCTAATCGTCTGCGTGAACCTTGTCAGCATGGGAAACAACTTAAATCATCTTTCAAATCTAAAGATGTTGTTTCTACGACAAGACACTAGAGTTGTTGCACATTGATCTCTTTGGTCCTACCCAAACGCAAAGTCTTGGTGGAAAGAGATATGAATTTGTCATTGTAGATGACTACTCTACATTTACATGGGTATACTTCTTAGCACATAAACACAAGTCATTCAATGTCTTTGAAATTTTCTACAAACGTGTTCAAAATGAGAAAGGAGTATGTATTGCATCTGTAAGAAGTGATCACAGAGTTGAATTTGAAAATTCTGAGTTTAAAGCTTTTTGTTTTGAAAATGGCATATTCCATAATTTTTCTTCATCAAGAACTCCTCAACATAATGCAGTTGTGGAAAGGAAAAATAGGACTTTACAAGAAATGGCGAGAACTCTTTTACATGAAAGTTCACATCCAAAATATTTTTGGGTAGAAGCAATAAATACATCCTGTTATTTACAAAATAGAATTTTGATAAGACCCATATTGAATAAGACTCCTTATGAATTATGGAGAGGAAGAAGACCCAATATATCCTATTTCAATCAATTTGGATGTGAATGCTTTATTCTAAATACTAAGGATCATCTAGGAAAGTTTGACTCGAAAATCTGCAAAAGATTATTTCTTGGATATTCTGATACATCTAAAGCTTATAGAGTTTTCAACTCTAAAACTCAAGTTGTAGAAGAATCCATTCACGTCAAATTTCAAGATAATTCAAAGGTTGACAAAGAAATGTCATACCTAGAAACATCATTTGATCTTTTGCAGGTCAACCTATTAAATCAACAAAATGATGCTATCGTCAGAACAGACGTAGAAGTAAAACCAGACGAAAGTGCCTCTGTTGGATCAGATGAACCTTCATCGTCTACTCCTCAACATGACAATATCCGGACTCCGGTCAGAACGTGGAAATTTGCCTCAAATCACTTCGAAGATCTGATCATAGGAGACAAGCATCAAGGAGTGCAAACCAAGTCAAATTTTAAAGACCTTTCTGGATATGCTTTGGTGTCAGAAGTGGAACCCAAAAACATTGAGGAAGCACTAAAAGAAGATGGTTGGATACTTGCCATGGAAGAAGAAATTAACCAGTTCACTAGAAATGATGTATGGACTCTGGTAGAAAAGCCCAAAGATAAAAACATCATTGGAACAAGATGGGTTTTCAGAAACAAGTTGGACGAAGCCGGAAAATTCATCAGAAACAAAGCAAGGTTAGTGGCTCAAGGGTATAATCAGTAAGAAGGTATTGACTTCACTGAAACCTTTGCACCTGTTGCTAGATTAGAAGCTATTTGTATATTACTTGCTTTTGCTGCTCATAAAAATATTGTTTTATATCAGATGGATGTAAAAAGTGTGTTTTTAAATGGTTTTATTAAAGAAGAAGTTTTTGTGAAACAACCACCTGGTTTTGAACATCCATCTTTTCCAAATTACGTTTTTAAGCTGAAGAAAATATTATATGGTCTGAAATAAGCTCCAAGAGCTTAGTACGACAGACTAAGTTCTTTTCTGCTTAAAAATATTTTTTCAAGAGGAAAACTTGATACCACCTTATTTAAGAAAAACCTCTCAAAGGATTTCATTATTGTACAAATATATGTAGATGATATTGTTTTTGGTGCAACTAATGAATCTCTTTTCAAAGATTTCTCTAAACTTATGCAGATGAGTTTGAGATGAGCATAAAGGGAGAGTTGAAATTCTTCTTAGGGCTGCAAATTAAGCAGACGAAACAAGGCATCTATATTCATCAACAGAAATATACAAAAGAACTTTTAAAGAAGTTCAAAATGGATAATGCCAAACCTATGAAGACTCCCATGCATTCATCTGGAGCTAGCTTAGGTAAAGATGAGTCAGGTAAGTCTGTTGATCAGACTATATACCGAGGTATGATTGGATCTCTACTTTACTTAACTGCTAGCAGACCAGACATTATGTCTAGCATCTGTCTTTGTGCTAGATTTTAGTCTGACCCAAAAGAATCTCATCTACAAGTTGTAAAGCGTATATTAAGATATCTTGTTGGATCCATTAATCTCTCTTTGTTTTACAAAAGAAATGATGATTTCAATTTGAGTGGGTTCTGTGATGTTGATTATGCTAGTGATAAAGTGGAGAGAAAGAGTACAAGTGGAGGATGCCAGTTTCTGGGATCATCACTTATCTCTTGGTCAAGTTAGAAATAAAACTCCATAGCATTATCTACAATAAAAGCAGAATATGTTTCTGCTGCTAGGTGTTGTTCACAACTATTATGGGTGAAACATCAACCGGAAGATTATTCTAGATTTGAAAATCATATACCTATATATTGTGATAATACCAGTGCAATCAATTTGAGCAAAAGTCCTATTCAGAATTCAAAGGCTAAACATATTGAAATCAGATTCATTAGAGATTATGTTCAAAAAGGTGTCTTTGATATGCAATTTGCGCAAACCGATTTCCAATAGGCTGATATATTTACAAAAGCTTTAGACGAAACTAGATTCAATTTCATAAAAGAAAATTTGGGAACTATCCCTTTATCTGAATAAGCTCTTTCGTCTGATAAATCTTTCACTCTATTTACTGCTTTCGTCTGCATATTTTATGTTTATATTATTTCGTGTTAAGATGAAACGCTGCATCTGATTAAAAGTTGAATTAGTTTGTTTGACTCTTTAATAGACGCAACTTTGACTCTTTAATAGACGCAACGTTATGTTATCTTTTAACATATTTTATTTAGTGTGCAGAAAGAAGCATTTAATGCAGCACTTAATTTGTCTGGCATTTATGGCAAAAATTCTTGAGAAAACAAGACACGCGCAGGATTTACAGAGTCAAATCAATCATTAGAGAAGCAATGATGAGAAACGTCAAATCAGGGACGGTTACTTTTCTTTCGTTTACTTTTTAACCTAAAACTATTTCATCTTCATATAAATACAAGAAACTGCCAACTATTCCCATTACTTTCTACTCTCAAAAATCTTATTGCTTAAAAGAAAACTCTCATACTTTCTATTTTCTCTCTTCATTTTCAATAACTGAAATGACCGCCAAGAGTGTGAAAATCGCTGAGAACATAGAAACCTTCTGCGCTGAAGAAATGTTTCTCCCTTGCAAGTGGACTAGAAGAGAAACTCTCAAGGATCTTTCTGAAAATATTCTTGAGATGCTGGAAGTTGCTGGATGGATGGACTTCGTAGAATGGCAAGGTGCATGGCTGATGGAACCTTTTGCTGAGTTCTGGAGTGAAGCTTAGGACATTAATGGGACAATATGTGGATTTGTATCAGAAAAGGAGTTTATGATAAATCTAGATGTCATTGCTACATGTGGTAGATGCAAAACGGAAGGAGTTATCTTTCATTCCAACTAGAACGCACAGTTGGACGAAGAATCTATAGACAGAGCTCTGTATGGTAGGGCTCGGGTCTCTAAAGATAGAAAGTTTCTGAGAGCTGGAAACTTGATCCCTAAGTGCAGAATATTGCACAATTTTCTCTTCAACATCTTCACCCCTAGAACTGGGTCTAGGGATAACGTAAGCAATAGAGATAGATTTTGTCTCTATCATCTACTCAAGAAGGAGAAGATAAGCCTAGCTCATATTATCTTGGACCATTGGCTGAGTGCACTGAGAAACATAATCCTTACTATGTGATTGATATTTTCAATGAAACCTTGAAGAATATTCTAGATTTATAAAAGAAAAGGTTTTTCTTGAACTACAATCAAATTGTTTATAATTATGGTTAAGGAAAGCTCACCCTTGCACTTTGTGTTTTTAACACCTGTGATGATCTCGAACAACGTTCGGGGGAGCAGATTTGCAGGGTTAAGAAGATGTGGATGTTTTGCAATGATTGTTGATGCTATCTTGCCGAGTAGATGTTTTGTTGTGTTTGGGGGTAGATTTGCTAAGTAGAGAAAAAATTATGTAGAATAATAAAATGACAAAGTGATGCAAGCTAGATGTAATGACCTTTGAATATTATGTAATAAAAGTGTTGTTTTCTAAATATCTCTTTTATCTAATACATCATTAACAATCTTAAATTACTAATTAAAAATAAGATAAGTAAGTAATTAAGAGGGGGTGTTACAATTAGTGGTATCAGAGCAGGTCGAACTAGTTCAACTTGTGAGTTATGTGCTTGCTATGTTTTTGCTGTGTGTGAATGATTGCTTGAGTGTTTGTTTGATTATTTGATGTGCTTTGATTGATTGAATTGATTAACCCAAAACAATTGCTATTGTTAAACCTTAGAATAGTCACCTAATTTAGAATAGGAGGTAGACTCACCCTATGATATTCTATGCCCTACTTTTATTAGAAAAGTTATGGCGGCAAGAAATGATAGAGCTATAGCAGAAGCTTTACAAGCTCTGGCTCGAGCTCTAGAAAACCAGAATCGAGGAAATAACGAAGGAAGGGTCGACTACCAAGGGTTGAATCACTTCCTGAAGAACAATCCACCATCTTTTAATAGGGGTTACAACCCAGATGGTGCTCAAAGTTGGATAAGGGAAATAGAAAAGATATTTCGAGTTATGGCTTGTCCAGACGAACAAAAACTAGCATTTGGAATTTATATGCTAACAGAAGAAGCTGAATATTGGTGGGAAAACAACCGTCAGTATTTAGAAATTAATGGACAAGTCATAACCTGGGAAATCTTCAAGAAAGTATTCCTGGAGAAATACTTCCCTGAACAAATAAAGAATAAAAAAGAGATGGAGTTTTTGGAACTTAAACAAGGGAATATGACTGTGGCTGAATATGCAGTCAAGTTTGAGGAATTGGTACGATACTTTCCACATTACCAAGGAAGGGACGGGGAAAGTTCCAAATGTGTCAAATTTCTTAATGGACTTCGACCTGAGATTAAGCAAGCTATCAACTACCAGGGTATTAGACAATACCCTATTTTAGTAAATATGTGTAGAATATATGATGAAGACTCTAGAGCTAAAGCAGCTTATTATAAAGGCAAGAATAATGGGGGACCCATAAGAAACAAGGAACAAAGACAGAGAGGAAACCCGTATACCCATCCTAAAGCGAAAAAGGGCAACAAAGTAAGAGGTAGTGGCAACTTTTCAGCCCCAACCAAATGTTTCAAATGTGGGGAACCTGGGCATATCTCACCTCAATGTCCCAAATCGGACATTACCTGCTACAAGTGCAACCAAAAAGGACACATCCAAAGGAATTGCCCACAACTAAAAGAAGAAACCAATGGAAGCGCTAAAGGCACCAATAACAATCAACAACGGAAACCAAAGGCTGTGGGAAGAGTATTCACCCTCAATGGAGCCGAGGCCTCGAATGCCAATGATCTTGTACAAGGTACGTGTTCCATACGTGGAATTCCTTTACTTGTACTATTTGACTCTGATACCACTAATTGTAACACCCCCTCTTAATTACTTACTTATCTTATTTTTAATTAGTAATTTAAGATTGTTAATGATGTATTAGATAAAAGAGATATTTAGAAAACAACACTTTTATTACATAATATTCAAAGGTCATTACATCTAGCTTGCATCACTTTGTCATTTTATTATTCTACATAATTTTTTCTCTACTTAGCAAATCTACCCCCAAACACAACAAAACATCTACTCGGCAAGACATCATCAACAATCATTGCAAAACATCCACATCTTCTTAACCCTTGCACTTTGTGTTTTTAACACCTGTGATGATCTCGAACAACGTTCGGGGGAGCAGATTTGCAGGGTTAAGAAGATGTGGATGTTTTGCAATGATTGTTGATGCTGTCTTGCCGAGTAGATGTTTTGTTGTGTTTGGGGGTAGATTTGCTAAGTAGAAAAAAAATTATGTAGAATAATAAAATGACAAAGTGATGCAAGCTAGATGTAATGACCTTTGAATATTATGTAATAAAAGTGTTGTTTTCTAAATATCTCTTTTATCTAATACATCATTAACAATCTTAAATTACTAATTAAAAATAAGATAAGTAAGTAATTAAGAGGGGGTGTTACAACAACCGCATTGCTCAGGAGTTCACATCATTTAGGAGCTAATTCTCAAAGATTTTGAGTCTCGAGAAGATCTCTTACATGCTTTGCCAGTTGACCATGATCATGTCGTTCACAATATGGCAAATGCATATTGCAAAGAGGGAAAAACTCAAGCTACATCTCTCAATCATATCAGACACAACTTAGAAAAAGAACAAAGGCCTCTGCCTCAATTTCTTGGTACTCAATTTTCATCTATCTTCTCTATGTCAACTAAGTTCTTTGTTCAACTGGGCAGACCTTGTCCATGCAGAATAAAGTTCTTGGCCCAAGGCAAAGAGAAGAAGGAATATCCTGCGTCCAAGAAGTTCTATGTGCACGCCACATTCCAAATTTGTTGCCTTAATCTGAATATGACCATCTACTTCAACATGGTCCCTTTTATAGTAGGACCTTTGCCAAGATCCGCGATCATGATGCCACATTGGCTTATTCTTCTGGCAAGACAATTGGAATGCAAGACGCTGTAGTTTGTGGAAGTGTCTACCCTGATGACGGGTTTGCCTATGGCAATGCCGAATCTCTCAACTCTCTTCAGCTTTACTCAATCGTACAGGAATTTAGATGGAAATGGGATGACCCTTATACTGATACAATTATTCTTCCTTTCTTAACTAATCATTTTCTTGAAGCTGATGCCCCTTCTGTTGATGCCTACAATACTCTCAAACGCAAATTCTCTACTGTAGAACAAGAAAATTTGGCGTACAAATCCAAACAAAGTGTTCTTGAAAGTAGAATTGAATCATTAGAGGCAATGATGAAGGCATTTCTGGCTCAAAGTGATCTAAGCGCATCATCTACATCTGGGCATTAAATGATCATTTCATCATGATGTTTTGATGATTACAGCCCAAGGGGGAGAGAAAAAGGAGGAGAAAGGAGAGAAAAAGAAGAAAAAGAAGAGCAAAATCTGAGGGGGAGTCGAAAAAGAAAAGAAAAGAAGAAAAAGATCAAGTTGAGGGGAGCATAAAAACAAGTAATTATCAGTCTGAGGGGGAGCAAGTAGAAAAAGAAGAAGAAGATCAAGCTCATGGGGAGCTAAGGAAATTTTGTTATAATCTCTTATGTATTTTAGAGCATGTGGCTCTAAAATTTTAAGCTTATAAAGTTTTCTAATACAAGTTCAGTCTGATGAAGACCAAGCACTGCATCGTTCAAGCTCTGATACATCTTTCAAGCTCTGAATCCAAAAGTAGATCAAGTTTTGCTCGTATGGTCTGTAATCATCAAAAAGGGGAAGATTGTTAAATCAAAATGACATAGTATCTTAATTTTGATAATTACAAGACAAACGAATATATCAACAGACGCAGAGGGAAGAATGACCAGACAGATCATTATTAACATAGACGAAAGATGCGCCCTCAAAACAGAAGATGCAATAGATGAAAGGTTCAAGTCATCATGCTTCAATGCAACCTCATCAGATGAAGAACCTTCAAAGATCAAGACTGAGAGCTTGCCTCAACTTCAAGTCCTGTGTTCAAGATCGAAGATATGAAGATTGAAGTTGAAGACGAAGAAAGAAGACAAACGAATGAATTCAACACACAACTCTTCTATTTGTTTATTTCTCTATCTATTTAATTAAGTTCAGACGCTGGGTAACACGTGCATTCGTTTCAAATCAAGCCGTTTCTCAGAAGCTTTTAAAGGTGGAAAGAGATTTTAAAGTAAACCTCTACAACAAGAAAAGCAGTTGTACGTTTTAGTGAAATCTTTGAGCATATCAAGTCAAAGTCCGATCTCACGCTGACATCCGCTGACTTTGCATTTATTATTCTGATTATTCACTCTGCCAGATGTGGAAGTACCCAAGACAAAGGACTAACGTTCAAATCTACAATCTAATGGATACTTCACGAAGACGTCTATAAAAGGACTTCATTACAACGAGTTCAAATTGGGGAACTACATTGCAAAGATTATATTCAACTATTCGCTCAACCTCTCAAATAAAAGTTTGCTCGCCATGAACTTAGAATAGATTTCATTGTAAAATCCCTCTCTACGAAGAGGATAATTTTTATTTGGTCTTTATTGTAAATCACTGTTGTGGTAGTATGTAGTCTGAGGAGGCTAATTGTTTAAAGAATACCTTGAGTTTAGCCTGAGGAGGCTGAGGTCCAAAGAATACCTATTTTAGCCTGAGGAGGCTAAGTGTTGAAAAAATACCTTTGGTTAGCTTGAGGAGGCTGTGTTCAAAGATAACCTGGATTTATCCTGCGGAGGCTTGGGTCAAAGAATACCGGTTTAGCCTAAGAAGGTTGTGTTCAAAGAATATTTATTTTTTTAGCCAGGAGTGGCTGGGTTCAAAGAATATTCTTAGTGACACCTCAGCAAGTTATTGGGTAACTAGACGTAGTCTTGAATAGATGAATCAGTATAAAAATATTATTACTTTCATTATTTTTATCTGCTCACTAACCGGGGATAACAACTTAAACTAAATTCTTAATTAAAATCAATCTTTAAAAGAGAAATTCAAGTTGCGTCTAATTAAACCATTTTATAACAGACGTAAGTTGCATCATCTGAAAAAGTTTTAATTAATAAACACAATTCAACTCCTTTCTTGTGTATTTGTATTTTACAGACCGTCATACTCCTTTGACATGTTAAATCTAATATTGTTTGTTTACTTAATCCATCTAAATTCCATTCTGTTATATCATTTCCTGAAAACGAGTTTTGTATCAATTCTCCTCTTTCTTCAAATTGTATATCTACAACGATTGGCCTAGGATAATGATTTCAAAGTTTTGGAAAATGTCTCACTTTATTAAGTTCTAAAGTATTAATTGATTGCTTATTAAGTTCCTCTAGTTTCCTTTTAATCTCATCTATCTTTTTGTGGAACATTAAATATTTTATATATTGATTTTATTGTATGTCTAGAGCTACGAGATATGTCCATTTGTATTAATTTATTTTCTTTTCTATTCTAGTTAACAATTTTGTCATTACTGTTAATACTTGTTGATATTGTATTTGAGTAATTTAATTGAGAATATATTTTTCTTTTATGTCATTAACCTTTATATTGTTATCTTCATTTTTTATGCCTCAGGGCAAATTTCTATCTCTAAATCTTTAGTAGCTTGTATCATTATCCCATGTACTAGTGGATATTCTAACTCTATAATCTCATTATTTATTATTTTCCATGTATTACTTATTTTCTCTAATGGATTAATTATTTTTTAATTAAAAGGATAATTTAAATTTTGTTCTTTACTGTATTTTTAAAATTAATCAAAGAAATAAAGATTTATCTCATTTTTGTTAAGATGATCATAAAATTTTTCTAAATTATTTTAATTGCTTTTGAGAATAATTTTCAAAATACTAATCTACTTTTTCTTTATTATATTCTGCTCTAAAATCTTCTCTAATCCACTATTTATCAATACTTGTGAGGCTATAGGAGAATACTCAGGAGCTATAGGAGAATACTGAGGAGATTCTGACATTTTAGATTCTCCATATATTAGTTTACTTACTCTTAGAGTTATTCTATCTAATCGTGTTATATCTAGGCTTATTATAGATCCATCTCCTAAATGTCTAGAGCTTTGAACTTTTATTGGAAGTCCCACGTCGCCTAGAGATATGACCTCTTGCATGTATATAAGTGGGAAACAATCCTTACTTTTACAATCTAATTTTGTAAGGTTAAGTTAGGCCCCTGACCCACGTTTAACTTACATGCCCACCCACTATAATAACCCGATTTTACTTTCTAATATTGTGAATATTATTTATTCTTTGTCTAAAGTTAGGTTTTGAATAATTACCCAAAGTTACGATTCTTCTCATTTTTTTTATCATAAAAATTATTTTTCTATCTTTGATAATCTTTGTCGTCTATTTATTTATCTCAAGTTGCTTTAATATTTATTTCTTTTATGTTATTAATAATTTAAATATCAATCATAAAAACATGTTAAATTAATAATATTTTCAAATGAGGATAAAATATATTTATTATTAACCTAATTTGTTAAATTATGAACATTATTATTAAAATTAACGAAGAATATTCTTATTTTTCCATATAATTTATTTAAAGTGAAAATGTTAAATTTTTCTTATTTTTAGTTTAAATTTATTATTCAAGAAGCATTGAATTCTGTTTTCTTTTATCATTTTTATATATTTATCATCATTGTAAAAAATATTATGATTAGTTATTCTTAGATTAGATAAAAATAAAGAATCATTTTATCAAAATAAAATATTTTTGACAAAATTCGGTCTTTCAAGAAAAATGCTAATTAAGTAATAAAAGATATTAATTTTTATGTAAAGTATTTGATATATTTTGTAAATATTTTTAAAATATTATTTTGGTACATAATATTTATTTTGGTATAATTACAAGATATAAATTTTAATTATTATTTTTTTCATGATAATTAGAAAATTTTAAATATGTCTTTATATGAGTATTAATATTAATATGAGTATTAATATTAATGTTAATATTTATCATGAAAATAAATTTTAATATTTTTTATATGAGTATTAATACTAATATTTATCATGAAAATGATTTTAAAATAAAATTATTTAAATTAAAATAAATAAGAATATATTTACCATAAACTTCAATTAATTTAATTGTAAAAAAATAATTGAAATTAATGAAACATATTCGTATCTTTTTAATTTATTTTCTTCATATTTTAATTTTAACTTTATTAATTAATTAGTTTCTGTCTCAAAAAATTAGTTGAAAAGAAAAGTATTAGTCAACAAATAAAAATATAAATTTATGTAAATCTTTTAACTAGTCACAATTTTTTTAGTACATTATATTTATTTATTTTAATTACATAATATAGATACTTTTTCTATATTATTATAATTTAATTTTACATATCAAATTTAATCTATGAAATGGATTGTTTACATTTTATATTCTAATAATTAATATAAGTTAATAATATAAAATGATTATATTAATTATTTATTATTAGTGGACTTTAATTTATAAATTAATTAAAAGCGGTTGTTCCGAATGTATTATTATGATTTGATTTTACGTATTAGATTTAACTTATAAAATGTATTATTTAAAATTTATATTTCAATAATTAATATAAATTAACAATATTAAATAACTATATTAGTTTCATATTAGACTTTAATTCATATGATCAAATTAATTAAAAGCGATGGTTTTGAATGTAATGAATCATTTAAACTTTTTTTTTTCTTCTCTTCATATAAAGAGAAGTTAATGTTTTTTTTTTTTAGAAACTCTAAAATACTCAGTTGAAAATAAAACTTATACCGTTTTGATATTAACTAGTTATTCATGATATTATCCGCAAATTCAAATATTTATTTTGTTTGCCAATAATGAAACATAATATAAACCTAATTTTAGTGATTTGTTATAGGTAATTGACCGGTTTGTTTATTTTAACTTTTGCATATAAAATATAAATTATTTAAATAATAACCGAAGAAATTCCAATAAGTATTTATATAAAAGGTAAGTTAATGATCATTATTCATTGAATAAGCAAATAACTGAATAATAGAAACACTAAAAATTTAATACAAAACCTTTTTTATAACTAATTTAATAAAGATTTTATTCAATAAATTCTTATATATATAAGTTTTTATAAATAAATTATCTTCTATGATTTATCAAAATATATTCTAATATATTTTATGAATTATTCATAAGATATTTTTTTAAAAAATTTAAACCATAATATAAGTATAAATAAATTGTTAATATATTCACCTAAATATCTTTTAAATCTTGAAACCTGTACTTATAACATTTTTTTTTCATGTAAACTTGTACATATGTATTTTTTTCTGCTATAATAAGACTTTATGTTTTATACATAAGAAATATTGTCCATAAGCTAGTTAATATTTTATAAACACCAATTTTATTTTTGAATTTTTTACTAATATTCTTAAGCTAATGAGTATTGATTAAGAAATTAAAAAAAAATTATTACATCACATCAATACATAATATTTGATGAATAAAATCCCAATCCAATGTGGTGTGTGTATAATTTGATAAAAACAAAAAAAAGTTGATTTAAGACAAAAAAAACAAAAAACAAATGAAAGGACAAGAAGAGAGGACCCTACAAAATCATCCTTCACTATCTGCTGACTTCTTCAACAGCTTACCAATCCCTGTTATACAACCCACACCTCACCGACTTATCCACCCAATCACCTTCCTCCATATATTCACTAAACATCACTTATCCACATGTCAACATATTATTAGTCAGTATCGTGGTCCGCGCAACAGGTAATACACTGAGAAAAAGCCCCACATTTTGACCACAATCCACGTGACTTTGACCCTCTAATCGATCCGTTCGAAGCGCTTCACCTTCTCTTCATTTCGCTTCTTCCTAACCCAACCCCTCTTTTCGATTAATTCATTTTCATTTTGCGAACCGAACTCGAAGAAGATGAATACGGTGTGTTTATAGATTATGATCTGGTGCGGGCGCGTTTAGTGTTGGTTTTCGTGCGCTCGAATTGCAATGACGAAGGAATCAATTTAGAATTTTGAGAAAATTGAATCGCTATTATGTCTGCATTGGTGGCCCGTACGGGTCGACATCAACAGCGATATGAGAATGGTTATCGACTTGTTGCCGGGTAAAACGACGTCGTTTTACGTTCTCATATCTATTCCCCTTTTTGTATCTTCTCAATCAAGTGTTTTTTCTTGTTTTTCTTTGTTTTTGATAATTGTGCATGATAACATAAACAATAAATATTGTTTTCGTACAGAACACACGTAAAGTTTTATGTTTTTTTGGCTTGTGTTAAGAAATTACGATGGTGATCTTTGATGTTATTTATTTTCATGTTAATATAAATGTTTTGTTTTTGTTTTGAACATGATTTATTTGTTGTTGTTGATGCATGTGGCTATGGAGGTGTTTTTTTTTTGGCAATGAAGATTTACTCATTTATTTATATTATTTGGTAGTTATATAGATTATTCTAGGGAACAATCAACGTCATGTGATGTGTTAATCTTTATTTTAAATTGATATAGGTTTTAAATTGAGTCGCGGTTGAAGTTGAGTCGTACACTTTGAAATTGAGGGAAATTGGAGACAAATGTAACCAAATTTGTGCTTGTGTTGCAGTAGTGGGCACCAAAAAACCCTTGAGATTGTAGCTGAAAGTGCGATTTCTACATTGTTTTTAATAAAAAAACCTAGATTCTTGTTCACGTATGGTAGTGTAGAAAAGATTACTATATTATATTATTACGAAGTCTTCTGTGACGGTGTTAAACTAATGAGATTTTGGAGAATATTTTAACACATTGAGACTTGTATCATGTTTTTGGTGTGGATTAACGTGTGGCTTGTAAGAAGATTGATTGATTATTAAGGAATAGTTCATTTTATGAAGCACGTGGATTCAAAGAGAGTAGATGTCTATTTATATTGTTATATTTTTCATAAACTTTTTGATTATTGTTTGTAGAATAGGGTATAGAATATGTTAAAATAATAAAAAAAGAAGTTTATTTGGGTGCATTGACTCTCTGTTTTTAGCATAGTATGCCAAAATATTAGGTGATTATGTTAGCTTGACTTTTAAGATACGTTGCCATATTTTTTAGTTGGATAAGATCACACTTGGTTGGAATGTGCACATAACTTAGCTTGTGCATTTTTGGTCAATGCTTAAAAAGTTTAGTGGAATATAGAGATAATGAGCTATAACCATGTAGAGATAAAATGCACTATACTTTAGTTTATTAAACTTGCACGTTTGTAGTATATGGGATACACCTTCTACCTTTTGGTTAAGAATTGAAGTTTATTATTTTTCTCAACATTGTGTCTTTTTAATCTCAATAGTGCTGCCAAATTATTTTATAGACTTAATTGTGAATTTTAATCCTGTTGGCTTTGAAGTAGTATTGGTGGCTTTAAATTTGGTTCTTCTTTGTTATCTTGGAGATTATCATCTTGAATAATCCAATTTCATCAAGTTTTTAGTTTAGAAATTCATCTTTGGGTTGAACTGTAACAGACCTAAAAAATGTATCAGTTATATTTTTCTGAATTTGAATGATTTGGAGTTGGTAATGAAATTCTAGAGTGGAACCAACTACTGCAAAATGAAATATCTTTTATTTCACTTTCCTTTTGTTTCTCTGTTGCAATTTAAGTAGACAAGGTTGTTTTTACATTGGTATTGATAGTTCAAAAATATGAATGAATCACTTACACACCCTGGCCCCCCATAGAAGTAAATGTCATGTTTTATTTAGTGTTAGGTTTTTTCTTTCCCTTTTTATTTAACTGGAGAATGTCTGATTTTTGTCATGTTTTATAACAAGTAACGATTTTCAGTGACAAATTATTTGAATTTTATTAATATACTTGTTGCGGATATGCATACTCAAAGATCTAATTTGGAGATGCTAATCGGGTTGCAGGTGTGTTCCATTTAAGTACAAAAGTTCTGATAATCGTAGTTCTGAGAAAATGGTTGAAGTGCTTATGATTAATTCATCAAGTGGACCAGGTCTTTTGTTTCCAAAGGTACTTGTTGTTCTGATCAAGTGAATTAGGTTGTATTTGATAATTGAGCTCTTTGTTGGAATTGACTGATGTTGGTGATGAAAGATTTTAGGACTGTAGAGTATACAATATACTAAGTACTAGTGAAATGGGTTATGGCCTGTATATGGCTCCATATTCTTTAGTTTGAAAGACTTTACTTATAGAAAATATTTTGTAACATGTATTGTTAAAAAACCATAACTGAAAATGAAGACTTGAAATCACTGTTATTAAATGCATGATTTATAAAGATGATATAGTCCACAATTACAGTTCAACATTCAAAAAAGCTATATGCTTTTACATATGAATATTGGGGACTTTTAGAACTTAGTTAGCCAGTTTCTGTTCCAATTTTTATGCACATTGTGCATTTTATAATTTAATTTAAATAAGATTTTCTTTATTTTGGACGAAATTGTGAATCACCGTGATTCTCTTTAAATTTAAGGTTCAAGCACTACAAAAGTTATTGATATAGGACTATAATGTTCTATGAGATTAACTTCTAGTTCCGTTAGTAAATTAGACATTATTATAAATAGACCTATTCTGAACTTGTTGATGAGACACTTTTTTTAAATTGCTCAACATGCTACTAAATATATACTTTGATGACTCACAATAATTGACTGAAATTAAAGGGTCTGTTTAAGATGATTGCTGCTACTATGTTTTGTAACTTAATCAGTTAAGATCAATTGTGCATTGGTTTCTGAAAATGCCCATGACGATGTGATCTTTTTATTATTGTGATATTGTTTTTCCATTAAAGGGAGGTTGGGAGAATGACGAAACTGTTGAGGAGGCTGCTGTGAGGGAAGCTATAGAAGAAGCAGGAGTTCGAGGAGACTTAATGGTAAAAATCTTGTCCAAGCATAAAATTTTGAGCTTCTATCATATAGTTACTGAGATTATGTGATTTCCTAACAGATTGTTTTATCTGCATGCTTTAATGGTTTCAGAGTGGGAATGTAGGACCAGTTAATACAACAAGGCTTTTGTTGTTGTATAGTGGGAATATATGAAGCTTGTGTGAAATTTACATTATTAACTGCTGATATTTTATGTTGCTGTAAGTCGATGACTGATGATAATTATAATGAAGTAACATCAAAATACTTAATGTGACTTTTGCAAATGTGAAAACACAAAAAAGTCACACTATAATTTAAAATTTGGTGAATATCCATGCAAAAATAGGTTGAAATATTAGCGCTTAATTTCTTTCATGGTTGCATACTCTTGGAGTTCAGGAAAAGTGGTATTACATGACTTTGGTTTCATCTATTTGTTTGGCATGTTGTTGATCTTTTAATTCTTCTATTATTGTTCGATGAAATAAGTGCTCTCTTGTTTTACTTTATTTTAATTATAAACTGATGATTGATACCTGTGGCTATTGGGTGTTAGGATTTTCTTGGATACTATGAGTTTAGGAGTAAGACCCACCAAGATGAGTTCAACCCAGAAGGTTTATGTAAAGCAGCAATGTTTGCCTTATTTGTGAAGGAAGAACTTGAGTCATGGCCAGAGCAAAGTACCAGAAATAGGACTTGGCTAGATCTATCGGAGGCACTTGGAACTCTCCGACATGCATGGATGAGGGATGCTCTAGAACGTTTCTGTAATTGGCATGAGGATAAGTTGGTGATGGAACGAAAGGATTTACCTGATATAGGTCGATTTGCACAATAATTGTTTAGGCATTATTGTATCTTTGTGATAAAAAATATTTCCATTGGGTCAAGGTGGTTACTATACTATAGGACAGACAACCCTAAATTAAAATTTCTTAGTTTTTGTTTTGGGGTGGATTGATCTCTGATTCTTTTATTTCAGAGGAATTCATAAAATTGGGTTCTAGCTGAGAATTGAGATTCTTGCTTGCGAAGTTTTTTTTTTTAGTTTTGTTTTGATCCGTATCTTTTCATGCCTAGTGCTTACTTTACATATGAAAAATTAATAAGAAATATGATGACTAGGTTCATGCATTTCTATTTTGAAGATTGTAGGAAATTCATTTTTAAGATCTGAAAACTTACCTCATTGTTATTTTCTATTTAGTGAGACATGTAAATTTACCCCATAATTGGAATCATTTTAAAAATGTCAAAAAAAGTATGTTGCTATATTTTCTAAGCAACATTCCTTGACTGTTACTTCCCCATTCCATGCATTTGGAGTCAAGATAAGAAACGAGCATATTTTTGTATGCATATTGGGTGTCTTGTGTTTAAGGGATGTTCAATCGTTGTATGGGAAAAACTTGGAGATCTTTTTTTCTCTTTCAAAATCAATGGTGAGAACTTTTCATTTTCTTTTTTTTCCTTTATATTCCCAGTTTGTCCCCAGTTCTTTTTTATCTTTCATCGAACCACACCACCTCAACCCAACCCAGAACACACCCAGATTTGACGTCCCAATCGTTGGATTGCACACCACGACAACATATAACCACCGGATTTTATCTTTAAAAATCAATGATGTTTTGGTTTTTGCCTATTTTTGTGGGTTTTATTTCTTGGGTAGTTAGAAAGGTTGGAGAAGGGTGGATGGAAAAGGAAACGGTCACGTCTTAAGATGGTTGCAGTTTGGAGGTAAGGGAGAAAGGGATAGGGATAGAATGGGAAAGACAGATATAAACAACAAAAAAAAATCTCACCGCTTCAAAAGAAAAATGTACAGGTTTTCAATACTAGTGCATGGCCCGTGCTTTACATGATTTTCAAAATAATAAAAGTAATTGATTTTCCATAAGAAAAAAAAAATATAAAGATAGAAAGGTAGTGGTAAATGAATTACATAATTAATTGATACGCGTAAATAAGAGCGAAGGAGCGACAGATTTTATAATATCATCCGTACACAAAATATATATAGAAGATCTTGCTAATAGGCTACAGAGGATACTAGTCCACGAATAAAATGAGAAAATATTTAATATATAAATTATAAATAAATTAAAAAAATTGGATAACTTATATTTATGAATTTTAATAAAAGTTTTCTTTTTAAATTTATCAACCCATGTTCTTAAATTATGACTCAATGAGGGAAAACAAACAAAGAATATGATATTAATTTAGTCTTTGCGTCGTTCCCTTCACGGCTAAATAGTTTCTACATTAAAGAGATTATACAAGAAGTCCACAGATCTATCAATTTAGTCCTAGGAATTTGGGTGGGAACAAGTTAAATTTAATATTTAGCCGGTTAGATTTATTTTTTATTTTTATTTTCTATTTTAAAAATTTAAATTAAATTTGAGATTTATAATAAATTATTTATTTTTTATTTTTTATTTTGTAAGATTAAATCTAATTTAAGATTTATAATAAATTATTTTTTCTATTTAAACTGTTCTATTTAAAAAGTCTAGCTCTGTAACATGATAGATAGACTGAAATATCCTATTTACGTATACATATTTACAAACCTTGTTAATAAAGTTATCCAGACTATTGCAACCGTGCTAAAAACTAATTTTATTTTATTATAAAGAACACGATTAAAACCTTCACGGGAATCAAATTATGAAACATGGTTACTCTATCAAACAAATCAATTCTCGTGTACAACATCAACAGGATCTCCTGACGAAGGCCTTATTTTATCAAACAAATCAATTTTCATCAAGTACAACATCAGCAGGATCTCCTACCCAAGGCCTCCCTTTCCTCCAGAAACTTTATTCTTATCTTGCCATTTGCATCCACCCCTACCATCCTTCCCTTACTCCCATGACCCATTCCCCATCCCCGCCTAGGGGTCACTAATCCGTCTCTCATCCTAACACTGTCTCCAACTTCAAATGGCCTAACATGCCTTACAAACCCATAACCTCTCCATAAAACAGAAAGCTACCCACACATCCTCATTTTCCATCCTATGCACCACTCAAATGCTTGAATGAGTCACCTCTCCACAATGATGTGTTGGAGTTGAAACTGATGCTTTAACCTTGACCCACTCTCCAACACAAAGCCTTTTCTCTTCCACCACCTCCACTTCTCATGGATCCAATACATCCATACTTTTTGATCCCGCCAGCGTGTGTATTCGAATCTTTCCATCGCCACCAATCGCTTGTATCGTTCCAATGCTATCATGGGTGTGCCCGGACCATCCAAATCTCGGTTGTTTAACATTGTCTTTAACTCTAACCTGTTGTTCAACAAAGAGTTTTTGTACTCTTTCAAGATGAGAACTTGATCCTTCCCACTTTTCTTGCTCGGCACAAAAGGCAACAACAACGTAATAAGTACTTTTGTTACATTCTTCAACTTCATACTCTATGCCATGTACAACACCAACATTACCTGGCCTAATTGAGTTACAACCACTTGCATCATCTCTCAACCTCACCTACTCTCCCACTTCAAACATCTCTTCAACCATTCTGAACCTAACATGCTGCCCAACTCTGAAGCAAGGAACCTTTTCAATTGCTGCATTACGAGTTATTGACTTTAACATGCATGTGTTATATAATATTATGCATTTATGTTAAATGATACCCATTTAAATTAAATGATATTATTAAGTTTATCTTTTTTATTTATCTCAAGGGTAATTTAGTTATTTTCTTACTAGTATATATATATATATATATATATATATATATATATTATTTTGCTGATTAGTAACGAATATACATCGATGAAATCCTAACTTCTTGTTCTTGTATTTTCCCTTCCTTCTTCTCAACAATATTCGTTCTTCAGTTTGAGGTTCTCTATTAGGGTTTGCAGAATTTGGGGTTTTACTCTCTTTGTTTTGTGATTGTTTGCAATGGTTGGAGAAAATGATGATTCCTTTTCTAGTTCTACAGTATCTGATATTGTTAAGCAATTCCAGAAGTTTTTTGCCACACAACCATATGTTATGTTTGTCCAGGAGGCACAGGGATTAGCAGACACTAGGATATTCAATCCAGGAGGCTGATTGGGACAGATCCTAGGCAGGGGACATTATATTCTGGATGAATTGAGACTTCTAGTGTTGACCTGTTGTTCTTTAGTTTGAATTCCTCGTCTTTTAGTTTTGTTTAAAGACATTCTTTTATGGTATTCTCGTCTAGGACATGTTTCTTCTTCCCGTTTTCCTCGTTTTCTGATGATATCTCTGACTGTTGTGATTGCAAACTTGCTAAGTTTACTATTTTGCCTTCTCTTTTGGCTATTGTTTCTTTGACATGTTCACTTCCTTGCATTGTATCTTTTGTGAAGTCTTTCTTTCCTTCCATAAGCATCCTTCTAGGTTCTCCATCTTCATCATTCTTTGCAAAATTGTTAATCTCTTTGTCTTTTCTTCTGATCATCACCTTGACATCTTTGGTTTCTTTCATTCTCTCTGTCTTTGCAAATTGATTTGATTGTCTACGATTGTTATGTCCCTACGCCTCCTCAAGAACCTTCTATGATAAATTGATTCTCCTCCTCCTATTCCTCGTTATCCTCATCTTGATCTTTGTTTGAGTCTTCTTCTTGTAAAGAAGCTCTTATGCAGTGCATGTTGTTAGTCAATTGTTACTCCTCCTACTACAGTTCATGGGGTAGTTTTTCTTCGCATCCTTCGTTATCTTCAGGGGCTTTGCATATTTATGGGGGATTGTCTCCTCTCTTGTAAGAAGCAAGCTGTTGTTTCTCGCTCTTCTACCAAATCTGAGTATCGCGCCATGACATCCACTACTGTTGAAATACGTTTTCATTTTATGTATAACAAACTCTCGATGTTTCTTGTTGATCCATCGTGAGTTTGAGGGGGGATATTAGATAATATTATATATTTATGTTAGATGATACGTATTTATGTTAGATGATATTATGTAGTTTATCTATTTTATTTCTCTCAATGATAGTTTACTTATTTTCTTACTAGTATATATATATATATATATATATATATATATTTATATTGTTTTGCTGATTAGTAACGAATACACTGATGAAACCCTAGTCACTTGTTCTTGTATTTTCCCTTACTTCTTCTTTTTTTCATTTCAACCATTCTGAACCTAACTCTGAAGCATGGAACCTTTTCAATTGTTGCATTATGAGTTATTGACTTTGACTTGCACGAAACAGCAAGCCAACTCCATGTATCCAGAATCCTTTACATTATGCACAACAGATGTAGTTCTAATACTATTCAAACTATTGCTTGTTCTGCTTCCTTGGCTTGGTTTTGAGCACACCCAGTCACCAACTTCAAATCCTGCAAGTTGTTCCACATGTCCTGGAGAAACTTTCCACATGCTCTGCTAACCAGGGACCCTCAACTACAAAGAAACGGCCCGTTAGCTTTTCGAATAGAGTATCAGTGACCAAAATTTCATGAGTATGACAACTAAGGGTGGATTGAATCCATGCAAGAATCTAATTTGATGAAAAATAAATTCTGAGAAATGCCTATATGGTTTCATAAGTTTTCCCTACCAAGCTATAGCAAAACTAAAAAACTGTATTATGCTTACTTTTGTTAAAAGTTCTCAGTTAAATATTATTTTTGGTGAATCTAAAATTTTAAAAGTTTGACTTTAGTTCTTCTAAAATTTTTTTTATCTTATTTTGAGCTTCCAAATTTGAAAACACATTACTTATGGTTCTCAAAAGTAATTTAAATATACAAACGCTGTATCAATTTTAAAATACTATATAAATTAACTATTTTGAGGATCATGTAAATCATGTGATATATATTTTTAAATTAAAGTGATATAAATAAGATAAGACTAAAATCAAACATTTAGAATTTCATAACTAAAATCATAATTATGATATCTTGTGCAAAGTTTAGAAAAAATTAAATACATAATCTTACGTTGAGAGTACCATCCAGGTCAATTGTCACTATTTTTCCAACAGTAGAGTGTGATTCGTTTGATCATCAAGTCTTGGCTGGTTAACAGATGACATCACACGAATTTCTTGCCCCACCTCAAAATAGGGAACTTTCTCTACAACAGTGACATGGAAAGTAAAAAGCTTATTCCTGAAGCAAAAGGCAATACCCATATCTCCATCCTCATCTAAGCTATGAACTGCTCTAATGTCATTTCTTTTAATATCCTCCCACCCATATCTTGGAGCAAACACTGAATCTTTAACTCTGACCCAATCCCCAACCTGATCGTTGGATCCCTTTATTATTCAAGTGTCCAATATGGTCTTCTAATTGTCAAAATATTTCCCGATAATGAAAATGTCATGTCGATTTTCGATCACTGGCTAGGCTAATGTGATCGGTGAGGACTGTATTAAATATTTGCATTAAAAGAGACCAATCACTGGCGTAAATACTATTTACTATGTTTTATAATATTTTTAACAGCGGTTAATACAAAACCCGCTGTCGTAAATCATTTTTAACAATTAATATAAAACCCGTTGTCGTAAACCGTGCATTTGTGTTTTCTTTCTCCCTTCATCTCTTTCACTGTGTTCTTCTTCATTTTCGCGCCTTTGTCTTCCATTTCTCTCGACATCAATTTTAGGCCATCATTTGCTTTCCCAAATTGCATTCTACTTCCATTCTTCTTCATTTGAACCTACATTTTACTTAGAGCTTCCATTTTTGGAGTGCGAAAGGGTTTTTTTGCCTTTTGGGGTTTTTGGGTTTTTTGGAGTTCATCAGTGTTTCCGGTCATCGTGTCATTGCCATTGTCGTTGCAATCTTGTTGGCTGTTTGGAGGATTTCGTAAGGTTGGAGGGTTTCATCTAACGGTAAGCTCATTGTTCCTTAGTCTTCATCTAACTAGACTTTGAAGATATCTTTGATTTGATATCTGTACGTTATTGAAGGAGAGGGTCTAAAACAGTGGGTTCCTGTGAGGAGAACAATCACAATAGCTAAGCTTATTTTTAAATTCTGGCACGGTTAGTTCTTTCATGTTGGTATTGTGTACAACACAATGTGACTAAATTGAACAATAACTTTCCACATGTGGCTAATGAACTCTTTTCTGTCAAATTATTAATTAGGATCTGATGCTGAATAATATTCCTGAGAGTTTGATTTTTTTTTTTAATACATTCCAATGGCAGTGTGTGACTTATAAAACAGACAAGAGTAAATTCTATTTTATTTTGTCTCTGAATTTGGATTCTTTCAAAACGAATATGTATCGTGACAATGTACTATGAAAAGCAAATGCATAAAAGAATTACTGCAACACACTGCAATTACAATTTTTTGTCTTCTATTATCGTGACATGATAAAAACTAATGTGAGAGAATAATCATCCAATGCCAATAAAATCAATGAATTCTCTGTTGAGATTTTGTTTGTATTCTATTAATATTAAATTGTTTTATCTTGTGGAACGTAATTCTTTATCAGAAATTAGTTAAGATAAAGCACATGCTTGGTACTGTACAAAACTGATGTAGGTGCTCCATGGAAGGTGCTCCAATGAAGCTCCAAGGATTGTCCGATCTAGTCTTCAACAAAGCCTCACGGTTGCACCAAGAGAAGCTCTCGGCCGAACAAATGTTTGGTGTTTAAGGGTGAAGAAAATGAAACGAAAAAAGTGGAGGAGAAAGAGATGGTGGTGGCGCCAAGGTTGGTAACCTATAAGCCTAGGAGGAACAGCCACAATGGGTGTAGAGAACCATTGATAAGATTCAAAGAGAATTCCCTAAGGGAACAAGAGAACTAAGCTCTCAAGAATGCACTAAGCAATTCATTCAACAAATCATCCAAAGACCCTTACATTGGGTTTGGCCATGGCATTTATAGGGAACCAAGCTTGGCCTCCAAGTAAGCCTAACCACGGTTTAGGAGCCACTAACTAAGGTTAGGGCTGCACCAATCCGTGGGCTTCCTTGCAAGCCAAGTAACCATGTGGGTTACTTGGTAGTTAAGGAAGCACATGGCTTCACATGGCCTTCACATGGGTGCACATGGGTTTGTCTCCCCCTGTGGCCCATGTGATTAGCCATGTCATCAATCCTAATCACTTTCTAATCAAGGGTGGAGATCCTTGATTAAATGTTGGCATGGATCCAATGCTTAATCAAGGAACTCCTGATAGAGGCCTCCTTAGAGAGATTCCAAAGAGCCCTTGAAAGTTCCCAATCTAGCTTCTTCAACTATCTCCAAACCCAAACTTCAAGTGAAGCTTTCGGTCAAGTCAAAAATGGTTGCAAGAGAAACCGAAAAGGAAAAATGGAAGGGGGTGAGAAATGGGGAAGAAAGGCGCCATGGCAAGCCAATAAGCCTAGGAGGAACCGCCATAATGGAGGTGAGAATCCATTGATAAGATCCAAGAAACCTTGCTAAGCAAGACAAGAGAAAACCTCTCTCAAGAAAGCTCAAAGCTTATTCATTCATCAAAATTATCAAAAGTCCTTTTACAATTTCATTTTTGGCTTTATATAGGCTTAGGAAGACTTGAAGAGGAAGCTAAACAATTTTAGAGTACTCTACAAGTCAATGAATAAGAGCCACAAGTTCAAAGATTCAAGTACATGTCACTTTCAAGAGTGTTTCATGTCACTTTCAAAGGTTACATGTCACTTTCCACTTGATTATCATCCATTGGATGAGTGCATCTAATCCAGGGTTAAGATTTGCTCTTGGATTAGGCATGGATCCTAATCCAAGTGAAAATCTTCTTGAACCAAAACCACTTAGATTCACAATTTGAAATTCAAACTTAAACCAAATTAAATTTAAATTTCAAATGAGAATTTAAATGAACTTGAACTTAAATTCATTCACCTTATTAAGCTTCACTCTTTAAGCTTACTAGCCTTTTAAGCACAATGTGAAGCAAACACTTAAAAGAAAATACACTTTTGGCCGAAAACTTACAAGGCCATCAAAATTATTTACACTTCAATTACAAAAAATCAAATCCTAAGCTAAGGTAACTTGGAGGTTCTAGTAATTCTTCTAGGTGAGTGATTTTCCTTATATGTGCCTACATCAAACCCTCCTTCTTAGTTGCAACTTGTCCCCAAATTGGCTTGATCTTCCCCTACATTAAACAAAGACAAGTCATTAACATTGAAAGTTTTCATCCAACAAATCACTAGGTAGATCAAGTTAAAAAAAGTTTTGGGTCCTTTTAAACTCATGTCCTCTAAGGAATTTCCTCAACAGACTCTTGCTCCTAAATAGAGTCCTCTTTACCTACAAACAAATAACCACCCGGATCAAATATCACAATGTCATCATTAATAAAGGATAAGTCATTCTTGGTAATATTCAATGCAAGTGATTTATTGTGTTTGTATGATTGTTGAGTACTTTGTAGTAAAAGTAATTGAATCTCTATAATTCGCCACTTACTCAACTCAATCCTAGAATCTAGAGTCAACAATTGGTATGATGTATTCATATTCAAAGCATGTAACGATAAATTGTATTTATTACTCATACCAATAACACCATTCAAAGAATGAGAGTAAAATTTTGAATACTCATTTGGAATAAAACCGAAACTTTTAGGAGTTTCTAATCCTTTCCCCACTTGTGTAGACACTTGCCCTTCAATCAACATTCCTTCCCTAAGTGTGGGAATTTGTGGTGTGCCCTCCTTCTTAACCTCTTCCAACAACCTAGGAAAACATTCATCATCATGAAAACAAAAGTTAACGGGCACAATTAAAAATTCCAAATCACCAAATTCAAGGATCTTCCAAGGCTCAATGCCATAAGATTCTAGTGTAGGGTGTGGAATATCATTCTTATTAAAAGTAAAAGGAGTAGTAATTGATAAGGAAATGTGCTCAAAAGGTAATTCAAATACTAAAGGTATTTCCTTCTCTTCAAAATGTTTGCTCCAAGGCTCTTTTATGCGCAACTCTTCATTAGGAATCAAATCAAAAGGAGGTTTATAAAGTTGACCACAAGCATCTTCATAAAAAGCTTTAAGTTCATTCCTTTCTACATCTTCACATAAGAGATTATCAATTTGCTCTTGGAAATCCTTCTTTGGAACAATACCTACAACATTTTCCAAATAAGAATAAAAAAAATCAAATGAAGGGTTAGTATAACCAAGTAAAGATTCACATTTCTCCTTCATTTGCTTTTCCATCAACTCTATTTCCTTAACTTCTTTTTCTCTTAATTCTATTTCTCTTAACTCCTTTTTCTTTCTCAAATTCTCGGCTTCATTCTTTTCATTTTCTTCTCTTAACTTTCTTTCTTTTCGTTCTCTCAATTCCCTCCTAGATTCATAAGAATCTCTACCACTTCTTTGATGTGAGTGATGGTACCTCTCTTGTTTTTCTCTTCTCTCATTTTCGTCTCTCTTCTTTCTAGCTCTTCTTTCATATTCCTTTCTATTTTGTCTCTCAAGACATTGTTTTCCTCTCTCATTCTCCTTCATTTCTAACTTCCATTTGATTCATTTTCTCCATCATTTTCTCCATGAACATCTGAGTTCTTGGTGAGTACTCATTACCAACACTTGGAGAACTTGTCATTGCTGCAAAAAGGGGTTAGTACACAAGAAATAAAAAGTAATTAAAAGAACCTCACCACTCTCTAAGTGTTTCCACTCACTCTCGTGTTTCACACTTAGTGGCTTTTTCTCTAATGATACTCTCTTGCCTTTTTCCTCTCTATCTTTTGGTTCTCACTTAGAAATTATTCTCAAATCAATTACCAAGTTCTTACCAAGCCAATGTGAAAGAGGAACAACACCCTAGCTAGGCTTAAGTAGTCCAAAGAGACAAATACTCAAAGACAAAACTAGGAATCCAAGGAAGACAAGCAATAAAAGTTCAAAATTGAAAGAAAGGGCTACTCAAATGTGGAAGAATTTTGATGAGAAAAAGGCACATATAAGGGTAGCAAAAGAACATATATTTGCTATAGAAATCAAGTCCAAACCGAGAGCAACACCATGAGCACAAAAACTGGACAGCAACCAAGCAAAACAATTTAGCCACCGAAATGCACCAAAAATTAGCGACGGATTTGCTAGAAATCCGATTAGTGACCGAAATGCAATTATGTTCTACAATGGTCTATCCTTATTAAGATCCAATCCAATTGCAATACAAGGATCACATAGGCATAGTATTCTCAAATTCCAGCAAGTGCAGTACAAGTACAAAGTGAAAATGGCATCCAAAAACCAACTACACACTTAAGTCCAAAGCAAAAGTACTAGAAATTCAACTTGTGTGATGTGTGCTCAAAACAAGGCCCAAGGGTGTGTCTATTGTTCAATTCTTTTCACTTTTCAAATCTTCTCTTGCTGTTTTGTTCTTTTATTTTTGTTTTTGTATGGTCCTTACTCAATTGATACTCTTTTTGGACCCATACACTTTTCTTTTCACTACCACTTCTTTTTCTTTTGTTTTTCTCACTTGTTTCTTTTCTTTGTTTTTGATTTTGTATTTTTCTACACACTATGTATGGCTGGACCAAAACCACAAATGAAGAAGAGCAACCTCCAAGTTCAATTTCCAAACCCCAAAACGAAAATTACAAGGTCATACACAAATTGGACCTAAAGAGTGCTCCAGAAGCTATTACAAGCATGTACATGTGAGTCTTTCACTAAAAGTTTGTTCTACCACTTGAAACCCATGTAAAACTTGAAACCCACTCAACAATGGTGCAGCACATACATCATACTCATGGTTTTGGAAAGGAAAAACACAAAGGACTAAACAAAACTACAAGAAAACAAATCAAACAAAGAAGCTTACAAAGGAAGTTACTTTAGAACAAAGAATCTTGTCATGGAAGCTAAAGTAACTATGAGTAAAAATTCAAGATAAGCATGCCTAACCATGGAAACCCACGGTTTGAAGGGAAACAGTGAAGGAACACATGCTTAAACACAAACTAACCGAACAAAATGGAAACAACTCAAAGAAACAAAGACTAGGCTATTGAAAGAAGACATGGAACAAAGAAAATTCAAAGAAAGCTATGGAAACATATGAAACCCATAACTAACTCGTTGAAGATACTCCATTGAAGAAGACTCAAGCTCATGATACCACTTGATAGAGGCCTCCTTAGAGAGATTCCAAAGAGCCCTTGAAAGTTCCCAATCTAGCTTCTTCAACTATCTCCAAACCCAAACTTCAAGTGAAGCTTTCGGTCAAGTCAAAAATGGTTGCAAGAGAAACCGAAAAGGAAAAATGGAAGGGGGTGAGAAATGGGGAAGAAAGGCACCATGGCAAGCCAATAAGCCTAGGAGGAACCCCCACAATGGAGGTGAGAATCCATTGATAAGATCCAAGAAACCTTGCTAAGCAAGACAAGAGAAAACCTCTCTCAAGAAAAGCTCAAAGCTTATTCATTCATCAAAATTATCAAAAGTCCTTTTACAAGCTAAAAAACTTTAGAGTACTCTACAAGTCAATGAATAAGAGCCACAAGTTCAAAGATTCAAGTACATGTCACTTTCAAGAGTGTTTCATGTCACTTTCAAAGGTTACATGTCACTTTCCACTTGATTATCATCCATTGGATGAGTGCATCTAATCCAGGGTTAAGATTTGCTCTTGGATTAGGCATGGATCCTAATCCAAGTGAAAATCTTCTTGAACCAAAACCACTTAGATTCACAATTTGAAATTCAAACTTAAACCAAATTAAATTTAAATTTCAAATGAGAATTTAAATGAACTTGAACTTAAATTCATTCACCTTATTAAGCTTCACTTTTTAAGCTTACTAGCCTTTTAAGCACAATGTTAAGCAAACACTTAAAATAAAATACACTTTTGGCCGAAAACTTACAAGGCCATCAAAATTATTTACACTTCAATTACAAAAAATCAAATCCTAAGCTAAGGTAACTTGGAGCTTCTAGTAATTCTTCTAGGTGAGTGATTTTCCTTAGATGTGCCTACATCAACTCCTTTCTAATTGGCAAGTGTCTCAAGGCTTCACACAAGTTTTGAACCGAAAAATGATTTTAGCCGCTTTTTGAAAACCTTGTGTGGCCTTGACTAGGAAAGCATGGCATGTGTAGGTGTTTATGGAAACGTGGGCTTGGCCCTAAGAACCCATGTACTTAGCCCAAGTCATATCCTAGAGCTATTACAACATAGGACTTAATCATGTTCAAAGGAATTTACAAGTAGGTTACAAGTGATAAGTCCTATACTAGCTTCATGGTCTTGGAGTCTTCCCACCTCCTCTTCTAGATGTTCCTACATCAAAAACTGTTAAAGCCAAAACCATTGGTTTGGGTTATGCATTAAATAATATTTGTGTATATACTATGTTTGGAAGGCTGGCAATAGGGTGATGATAGAGAATGAATTGACAAAATTTCCTAAAAGGTAGTGTTGGAGTTACTTAAAAGAAATGAGCAAAATGCCAAGGGAGGGAATCTGATAGAAAGTAGAAACCTGGTATCATAATAGAAAGAATATGGGATTTCTTTCAAGGGTCTAAATGTACTAAATCCTAATGCTCAAAGGCTTCAATCCTTAATCAAAGAATGGGGAATTTTCCCCTATATATAGTGTTTAACTTGCAGAACCTTAAGGGTCTGCATCTCCTGAAAACTCACAAGGTAAATAGCTTGACAGCTACAAACATAATTCCATCGGGGTTCCAACTTTTTTGAAATATAACAATCAAGCCAAATCTCACTGCAATAGAATAATAATATAAGTAAAAGTGTTTTTCAATGCTTGATTAGTTTGTCTTGGTTTGAGATGGATAAGTTGGAAAAAGTAGAGTTCAAAATAGTGGAGTAACATTGTATGTTGTGTCTGTGCATTTTTCTAGTTCCAAAGACAAATTTTTAGTAAAGGCATCTATGAGTTACTTCAGTGTGATTGAAGATATATAGGAAGTTGATTATGTTGCATTCAGAGTGTCTGTGTTCAAATTCAAATGGGTTGAAGGTAATAACGGTGTTCAAATAGATGCTCTGGGATTTACATTAGTTGATTTGAATAAAGTTGGATATAAAGATGAACCGTTCATCATGGCCTATCAAGCAAGACAAGTATTCTATGTCACTGGCCCTTGTAATGAGCAGTGGTCTATGGTTCTTCATACAAGGAGCATGCATGAGACACATGAAGATCCATATAATGATATTTGTCACACACTTCCATCTGTATTGGACAATATAGTGGATGACGTACATGTCATTCGAGATGATCATAATGAAGGGATTTGGGAAACTTGAGTATTTACAATATGTATGTATGTATGTTGTAATTATGTATTTAGTTTTAGATAATATATGTTTATATTTTTCTAGTTATATTACTTAATAACTATTTTTATGTTTGAATTTTCTCCTCATAACAGATATGTCAGAATCATCAAAGTCTATTGTTGGTAGGGGGCAGAGATCTGTGACTAGACTACCTCACATTACCTCCGGACCCATCACTAAAGAGAAAACTCGTGTAAAAATAGATCCTTCTTCAGGCAAGGCGAGGGGATCTAATGTTGCTCAATTTCAGAGTTATTTAGGACTTGTTGCTAGGATGCATGTTTCCATCACCATCCCTAGTTGGGATCAGGTTGGGTCAGTAGAGAAAGACCTAATATGGCAAGATATCAAGGTATTTTATTGTTTATTACCTTTCCTATCAAATTCACTTACTAATGTATGAGTTTTAGTATAAATTATTCACTAACAATATATTTGTTTATAGCATAATTTTAATTTCGAAGATAATGAAAAAATCATGAAGAAGATTTTAGCATTGGTTGGCGTCAGATGGAGAGGTTTGAAGAGTTCACTGACTAGAAACTATGTTTTTGGAGAGAAGTCTGAGAAATCACCATGTGAGAAATATAACATATCTGAAGAAGATTGGACATTGTTTCGTAATAGTCGTTTGGACTCTAGCTGGCAGGTGAATATTATTATTATTATCATTATTATTATTATGAAATGTTATTATTTTCTATCTCCACTAATAAGATTTATTTGTGTTACGAATTAGGACACAAGGAAATCTGCACAAGAGCGGACAAAATTAAATAATGCACCTCATTTACTATCTCGGGATGGATATTCTAAATTGAAGGATAAGATAATGACAAATAAGATCAAGGAGAGGCAGGTAGAATTTGGGGCCATGGACATCACTGTTGATCCACCATCTCCTCCAGGACGTTATAAATTATGGACGGTTGCTCGCCAAAGAATACGGGAGAAATGACTTCATCTGAGGCACATAGAGTTGTACATAACATTGTAAGTTTAATTGTTATCATTGTATTCCTTTATCATTGTTAAATTAAAAGCAAAATTGATTTATGAACTTCTCATGTTAAACGGGATTCACTAGTTGAACAAAATAATCAGGGTATATTTATTTCCTACGGGCATCAAGATATTTTGATTGCAGCCATAAGAAAACCTGAACACCCAGGATGTGTCCATGCTGTTGGAGTTGGAGTTGGTATTCGCGACTATTTTGGTTCAAAACCAAAAACTACCAACACTTCCAATATGTCTCAAGAGAACATTGAGGAGTTGAAATAACAAATGTTTGTTCATCTGAGACAAGAATTGTTCAAAGACTTTAATGAGAAGGTGGGCGAGAGGGTTGTTGAAACCTTGAAATCCATGCATGAAGTGCCTCAAGCACATGAGGTTCTTCGACCTAGCAGTAAAGCCAGCTGTAATGTTTTAGAACTTACATTTAATGGAAGGTAATAATTTTATTTGCTATAAAGTTGTATGTCCAATAATTCCAATAACATGAACATTATTTTATTACAGGTGTGAGTTGTATGTGGAAGGGATCCTTCACGCATTGTAGCTTGTGGTACTGTGTTTAGTGGGGACAAACCATTCATGGGTCCCTATACACCCATATTAGGTTAGAGTGAATATGGAAGAAGTCGCTGACCTTGATGTTGCAGTACCGGTGCCTAGTGAAGAAATAAAATTTGTAAAGCAAGCTCTTAATACCTTCATTGCATGGGCTAGAAATTTGTTCAAGGCAATTTCATCACGACATAAGGTACAATTTCATTAATTCACATTTTTATATATAATTAGTTGTATTACTAAATGGTACAAAATGTGTCTTTGCATGTTTAGGACAACATAAATCATGGTAAACAACCAATGGACAACATAAATAATGGAGAATAGCCAAGAGTTGATGATTAAGATGTTGATGCAGAACAAAATCCATTGATTGAACTACTGAAGATATCATCATCATTCTTTAATGCACCTATACAACTGCCATTTTCCAAAGAGATTTTTGGTATTGAGAACCCGATTGTTCCATTATACATATCATTGCCTGATGTTCTTGAGATTAGTTCGGGGACTACCATGCTAAACATCTCCGTCACACAAGCTTGGCAAAGGTCCGTAAAATTAATAATTATTTTCATTTAATTAAACCTAATGACTTATACTAAATATGTTTTTGGTTTGAAATAGTTATTTGTATGAGTTGAACAAGAACCAAGTCACGGAGCATGTATATGGATTTCTTGATCCTTAATCAATACAGAAAGTTGGTAATAACCAAGCCTCAATTCATGGATGACTGAATCAAGGAAACAAATATATTTTGCTCCATTCATCTCTGGGTTTGTTGATTAATGAATTTGTAGTTTTTTTTAACTTCATCTATGTCTCAAAATATGGTTGTAATTCATTTCTTGTTGATTTAGGTCTCATTGGCAGCTTATAGTCGTTATTCCTAAGGACTATACAGTAGTTTAGTTTTCTTCATTGCACCAAAAACCTACCATGGAAATGAAACATTTACTGAAAATGTTTTTAGATATATTTGATATTACTTGTACATATGTTTTAATGGTATAATAATATTAAATTTGATTAGGGTAATTCAGGGTACAAATGTGTTGTCTGTATTTGCTAATCGAGGAAGGAATGTCGACATTATCATCCCTAAGGTATAATGTATCAGATTCAATTTTCTTAGTTAATATTTTAATCTAACTATGAATCTTATTAATGTAGAGTTTCAAACAACTTACTCCTTTGAATGCGGTTATTATGTAATGTATTGGATGAAAGTAATTATTATTACAAAAATTAAGGATTCTTGGCTTCAGGTAATTTCATATTCAATTTATATTATTTTCAGATGTTTAAAACACAATCAATACCAATTAATAGTTTATACATGTTTCAAGTGTTCTAAGATGCTGACTCATTACTTACTAATGACATTGACATTATTCGGAAAGAATGGGCAGCATATATAGTTAGAATGAGGAAAGACTCATAGTCAGACACCTCTACATAAAGAGGTACTCAAAAGGTTTACTGCAAAGATTGTAATTTTATGACATAGGTAAGGTTTTAAATTGATTGAATGTGATTTTGGGCTGAATTGAATTGATTATTGACAGATTTGATTTTGGTAATAATCCAAATTATACGGGAGATTCTACCCAAATTTTCACTAATATTTTTTGTTAGGTTAGTTTATCTTTAAATTCTTTTAACTAATGTATGATATAATCTTAAAGTTTTTGTTCTATTTTCAGGTAACATTCACACACTAGGAGTTGATGGTACTCCTTAAATTGATATGTTTTGCTTTAAAATATTTTCATGTAATGTATGTATAATGTTTGTTATGTACACTTTAGTGTGATAGTTTTGATTATGTTCCATATTTTGGTGATAATTGATATGTTATATTTTTTTATTTTAATTTATTGAAGAGTCCTGCAATGAGGAAACAATGTCCTTGATATCGAACATTTATATTTTAATTAATTGAATTTATAATTTCTGTTGGAAATATGAAACTTTTTTATATAAAACCTGTATTATACAGATTATAATAATGAAATAAAGGAATAAATACATTGAAAATTTTTAAGAAAATTCATATTTTTAACGGCGGTTTTTCACAACAACCGCTGTTAAAAATGACCAAAAATTAAAAATAATTAAATATGAAAAAAAAATATTTAACGGAGGTTATATACTATCAACGTGAAAAATCATTTTTAATGGTGGTTATTTACTACAACTACCGTTAAAAATGACCAAAAAAATAAAAAAAAATTAAATATATTATAAAAGATATACAACGACGGTTAAATACAATCGCCACCTATTTTTAATGTCTCCCATATATAATGGCCGTTGTATAACTGCCGTGAAAAATGTTTTTCAACTGCCGTTAAAAACCCTTTTTGCACTAGTGAGCAAGGAAAATATCTAAAGAAATTAAGGAGTGAAATTGCAAATAAAACTATTTTCTTTTCCTTCTTTTATTATTAACAAATATTTATATTATAGCTAGAAGAGATTTCAACAAAAGTCGATCATTAGTAAAATAACTACTTCATACTGTTCGATGCATAACATAATAGAAATGAAATGTAATACAAAAAAATTAAGTAAACAATTATTTTACGGTAGGAAAATGTAGGGGTAGATCTCGATAGTTCTTTAAAAGATGAAAAATGATAAAATAGTTGTTGAATAGTTTTTAAAAGATGAAAAATAATAAAATAGTTGTTAAAAGTATATTATGTCTATTATTTTATTTCTTGGAAGACCTTTACCATCATTTTGTTTCCTGAATTATTTATTGTCATTTTAATCTCTTAATTCATGAGACTAAAATGAAAGCAAGTGGCTAAATTAAGAGGTTAAAATCACAATAAATAGTATAATTCAGAAATTAAAATGACAGTATATATTTTAGAGACTAAAATAATAGACATATTATATTTTTTGGACTATTTTATTATTTTTCATCTTTCACAAATTAAATTGTTCGACGCACAATTTTAGGGGAAAAATGGTGGTTTACTGAAAATTTTGATTTTTTTAAAATGAGGGGTTGCAATTTTCATGATAAAGTACATTCTGAAACATTATTATAATTTAGTTTTAGATTTTGTTATATATATATATATAAATTTATTTTACTATAAATATCGATTGAAGGTGTACTTTAGCATTAAAAAGCTACCAAATTTTATTTTATTACTTTGGTAAATTGGGCATTTTTGAAGAGATAAGACTTTGTTATATTACAAAACATTTTTATTGGCCCAAAATGAGAGTATAAATGGCTCGGTTTATACAAGATGTATTACTTGTAACAAAGGCAAGTCCAAAGTATCATCCCATGGACTCTACCAAACCTTGTCAATAGCTATTTGATAACTCGCAAAAGTGAGTTATCGACATGTGTTATTTTGTTGAGAAATTATCCATTAAACACTATTGAGCAAGCCAAAACAATTGATAAATGCTTCAAATTATAATACTTTGTGTTAGAACTTGTTGATGGTTTGTTTAAGTGTTTCAGGGGGTTCAACACAAAAAACGGGAGAAAACTTGTAGAGGAATACACCTCACACGTGTTGAGACTTAACTTGCGCGATTTCGAGCTCTAAGGATGGACCATTCTTCTCTGTCACCTCAACTCGCACGACTTACCAATGAGTTCATGCAAGTTGACTTTGATGGTCTCTATGGGTGAATGTAGAGGGGGTTGAATAGATTCTAGTTCCAAGATAGCCCAATTTTAGTGCGTTTCTACTTTCTTTAAATTCAATCAAAACTATTCTTGATTAATTATCTAATCTTAAGGCAGAGAAACAAGATAGATTAACGATGCACAACGAAAATCACAAAAGAAAGATCAAGAAACATGTTAGTAATCAATAGCCATGCGTAATCAATTTCAGTATCTAACTGTTCCAGTTTTAGTTGATTACCGAGACAATTACCAAACGTAAAATAGAGATTAATCGATGTTATAGATCAACGTAAGGCAAAAGATAAAGAGCATAAGGGAGAAGAAGATTGCACGGTGATTTATACTGGTTCGGTCCACTGCCTACATCCAATCCCAACCCAACAACTGTTGCGATCGGTTTTCCACTACAATGATCCCTTTTGCATTCTTTACATTCACTATGCACAAGTAACACAGAAACGAAATCAAAGACACCCAATCAACTAGTTCTTTAACCCAAAGAACCGTTCTCCTTGACCTTGGCACCTCCAAGATCAACCCTTTGAGAAAACCATTCTCAAAGAACCTTACTCTATCTAGAGAGACCTCTCTCCTAGAGTAATCAACACAATTCCGAAAAGGAAACAGAAAGATCAGATAGAAAACACATGTGTGTGTAGATTCTGATCACATATGTGTACTAAGGATGCCAACCAATTAAAACATTCAATCAAGATTACCTTTTGAATACAAGTTCTTTGAAGAACCTTGAAGTTCTTTATAAGTTTCTTGAAGAAAAGATAAAGAGAATATGAAAGTGTTAGAATGGTTCAAAAACGTGTATTTCCAAAAATTGTAACTGTGTTCATTTAAAAACCCAATTTAGGCAATTCAATGAATTTTTGATAGTGGTAATCGACTACCCCAAACTGGTAATCGATTGAACAAGAGAAACAAAGCCAATCTAGGTGATTTTAGCACAAGGTAATCGATTAACCCGAACGGGTAATTGATTACTCTAGAGCCAAATGTTGGTTCCCACTCTGTTACCCACTTTTTGGCATTGATTACCACAGTTGGTAATCTATTACCTCAGTTGGTATTTAAAACCTTTTAAAAACAAATTTAGAGGGAAATCCAAACATTTGAATCATGAGAAATCACACAAAATCAACTTAGTTTCCTAAGGCATTCCAACCAAGAACAAACACATGCAAGCCTAAACTAAACAATCAATACATAGGAAACACCTAATTACAAATCATCTAAGAAAACTAAAATTACATAGCATCAAAATCAAAACAACAAGAGAGACACTCCAAGCATCTTCAAGCTTTAAGTCCAACAATCTCCGCTTTTTTGGTTTTGATGTACAAAATCTGAAGCAAGGTTTTCCTAGGAGTTTAGGATGTGTGTTGATCTTCTAAGAATCTTGCAATTGTTAAAACTTCCAAGTACAGAGTATATGTATTGCAGATTCACAATTCAATCCAATAAATTTCAGAGCATCATCAAATCATTCATACAAGAATGTAAGTCATGATTCAAAAGAAAATCACAAATCAAGAATAAATCGTTATAAAGCGGGATATAAGAAATAAAACGATTCAAAGATATTTTAAAAAATATTACAACCCAATTGTTCAAATGTTCAAATGTTCACTACAGTAGAGAATAAAGTGCAATTAAAATAAATTAATCATAAGCTAACCAAATTACTACCCAAACCTAGTCAAATACTCATCAAATACTCCGCCTATCTGAGATAATCTACTCTAAACACTTCTCCCCCTATTTGGTATATCAATAAGCAAAAAGAGAGACTCAATCAGCTCCTTAAGGTCCATGAACCGAGCACTTTGAGCAGTCTTCATCTCGTCCAAGCGTTTGGCGGTAGTTGATTCGATCTCATCCAATCGATCTATGACGATCAACTCAAAGCGAGACTTAGGGATATACTCCCCAGCCGCCGAACCAGAATCATCATCGGAAGGAGGATGAGTTGGAGCTTCTTGAGGTGGAGGAGCTTCCTCCCTAGGCACCCATCCAACATCGGTTTTGGTCAAACGCATCATTTTCAACGCTTTGTCTCCAATGATGTGACTGTCCTTCACCAAGTCCTTGTTCTCATTTTGTGTGTTCACTTGAAAATGCTCAATTAATGTGAGATAAACAGAGAGTAGGGGCATTTGTTATCAAACAACCTTTTCATCTTGAGCATGTTATCCATCACAACATGTGCCCAATCGATTTGAATGTCGTTCTTTAATGCAGCCATCATTACCATATCCTCCTCGTTGATTTGAGCATGGTTTGTTCCTCTTGCAGCAAGGATCCAATAAATAGTCAGATACTAACTCGTGCGAGTTGGATGCCCTGATTGAAAATTTCTTAACACTGAAGCCTAACTCGCGCGACTTCACCAGCAAACTCGCGCGAGTTGGCTACGTTTACACTAAATAATTGTTTTAGATGCTCCTCATGCTTCTTTTAATATTTCCACTGCATCTATACATTGAGGTTGACTATTCCATGCCATGAATACACATTTATGCCATCATCCTTGATTATTTACATCAAAGTGAATTTAGGTGCATATCCAATCATTAAAATGAACACTCTATACATTGTGAATATAACATGATGCTTATTATTAATCTTGTTTCTGCTTCCTTCATCTAATTATTCTGAACTGACCTCTTTTGTTCATTTTTGCAGAAGAACAGGCCAAAGAGAAGCAAGCGTCCTGGTGATGCTGGTTCCTCGACACCTCACATTCGATCAGTGAGAGGAGCCCCATTGATGCTCAACACTTTGCACACGAGGATGTGAATGTCTGCTTCGAGCACAATGCTAGCAGGGCCATCATATTAGAGCACCCATTCACCTGCACCACTTCTGAGAAGTGGGTTCCTATTGCTGCTGCACTTGACGCGGGCAGTGGACTCCGTGGCTCTTGAAGCCACTCGTGCTCGCTTGGGCTACCTTGGTCACGAGTTTTACGCAAACTACAGGCATGAGCAGCAGAGGATGGTCCTTCTTTGAGGCAAAGAGGTAGATTTGTCATCTTCTGCCATTAACACATATTTTGGTGTTCCATATGTGCACCCGCATAGGAGGAGTCCACCTTCTACTTCTCATCTAAAGGCGGCATCGCCTAAGCTCGCTAGAGGCAACCCGACCCTCACAACCAAGGTATGGTTGAGATTGATAGAGAACAGGGTTAATCCTTGTGACAGACCTGACAACATACCTTTCTATAGAGCCTTGCTGATTTGGAGATTGATGACTGGAGAGGAGCTCAGTTTGGGAGCTGAGATGATGACGCTTATGAACGTCGTCACTTCCAGTAGAGTTGGCTTTGTCTCCCTCATCATTGATATGGACAAAGCTACTAGAGTACCACAGTATGTCAGGGAGGTCATTCTACCTGTTCCTAGCCCCTTCACCCTTTCCGACATATCTTACTTATTTGAGGAGGGCCCAACAAAATTAGAGGCAGAGTCAGATTTTGACGACCCTGTGGCTACTACGCCATCATCACCACCACCAGGACCCTCTAGACCATCAACATCAGCACCTACCTCTCCTTCCTCCAATCTCACAGCCCTCATGGCTCGATGCTACAACTGTACTATCAAGAGGATTAGCGACTAAAGGTATTTCTCTAGAGCTTGGATCTGATGCAACATAGCCAAGATGAGCTAGGGGCATTCATCAGGGCACAAACAAAGTTCTAGTGCCACCATCTCATCAACCAGGGGCAGTACTTGACCGGACGGGCACAACTCCAACACTCTCTACTCACTTCCATCCACCATTCCACTTCATGTAAGTAGAGCTAGCATTTCCCTCCGTTTGAGCCCGAGAACTATGAGGCTTTCTTCACCAGCCAGTGGGGTTATCCACGCCTAGTCCTCAGTAGGTTGGGTAGTTCATTCCCTTAGTTCTTCATACAGTGCCGAGGACGACACCGATCTAGAGTTGGGGGTGGTTGCTTTCATTTTTATTTCTATTTATTGCTTGTATTTAATTTTATGCATTATTTTTCTTTCTTTATCATTTTTCTATTTTTTTTTATAGGATCATATTTTTTTCTTTTTATCATTTTTTTGTTTTTTTCTTATAAACTGATACATTGACATTATTGTACTAACCCACTTTATGCATGAATGATATTTTTCTTGTTACCTTGAGTTTTTATGATATTATTATGATTTACTTGAGATGTTAACACTCTTGTGCAAGTTGAGAAGGTAATGGATGACTGATGATTTATGTTGTGGGAATCAAATTAATTCACTTTTTATTTTGTTCCTAGTACTAATAATGTGTATGTGTCTAAGAAAATAGGGAAGCTACAAAATTCAAAGAACCAAGTTGATCCTAATTAAGTTAAACCAAGTTAAGCATGAACTAGGAAAGGATTTAGGCCTTGTTTGGAACCCTTAAAAAGCTTTCTCGGCCAAACCTTAAAAGAATAAATGACTTTAGTCACCCACTTTGGGCTTAAGTGGATTTTTCTTGATAAGCAGTCTTTTAAGCCAATACATCCCATTTTTTTAGATTGTCCTCTTGAAAAGCCATCATAACTTAGGTCAGAAAACTCAAATCCTATCTTAGAGACTTGTCTTAGTCAACACCATGTGTTCAACAGGGAATATAAAAATCAAGTCTCTAGAGAAATTCGAAAAACACAAAAAAAGAATCAGAAAAGTAAAGAAAGGATCACCAATTTGTGATCACCAAAAAAAATTGAAAAAGAAAATTCAGAAGAGTCAGCCACCAATTTGTGGCAACCAAAAATAGTGAGAATAAGAGGTATTAATGAATTCCTTCAAAGCCAACATAGAACACAAAATAAAAATTACAAGTACTAAGAGATTATTTGGAAAAAGGTTTGCGGATTATGGTTTCTTAAGATGGCGAACATGGTGATGAGCCTAAAATTGACTTTGTCATCATACCTTCACTTGAGCCGATCATTACAACCATAATAAAAGCCCTAATGATTCTAGGTAAGTGTTAATTTGGTGGAAGACAAAGCAGGAAATACATAAGGGGAAAAGGGTACTGTAGTTTTCTAAAATCTTACAACACTTGATTTCATTGGGAACTTGAAACAATAATCACACACAGTGATGACCATTGACATAATCTGACTATGCATGCATGACTAACTCTCTTGTGCAGTGAGCTAGGCAATCCACGAATTAATCACAACGAAAAATTCGGTAACTTGATCCTTCGTTCATCATGGGTAAGACTTAGTACAATTCAATACGGAGAATTAACCGCTTTCTTGACATATTGGGGCTATGTTATTTAAGTTGTTAACTTAGTAAATTTCCCTTTTGTTTGAGGACAAACAAAGTTTTAAGTTGGGAGTGTTTCATAACTCGCAAAAGTGAGTTATCGGCATGCACTATTTTACTGAGAAATTATCCATTAAACACTCTTGAGCAAGATAAAACAACTAATAAATGTTCCAAACTATAATACTTTGTGTTAGAAGTTGTTGATGGTTTCTTTAAGCCAGGGGTTAAAAAAAGCCAAAAATAAGAGAAAACGTGCAAAGGAATACACCTCAACTAAGGGATGGACCATTCTTCTCTGTCACCTCAACTCATGTGACTTGCCTATGAGTTTGGCTGGACAACACAATGAGCCTCCCATTTAATCATTGAAGTTCCTTGAAGTTGGCTGGACTTCTCATTTTTCATTATGGCCTCATATTTTTTTGGGTTGGCCTCGATGCATCTATGAGTGATAGTAAATTCTAGAAACTTTCCTCATTCAATGCCAAAAATGCATTTCTCCGAGTCAAGCCAAGATAATGCATCCTTACTTAGGTGAATACCTTTTCCAAATGCCTAGGCTGATCTTCCGCAGAAGGAGATTTGACCACTATATCATCTATTCAAACTTCCATAATATCGTCGGTTTGATCTCGAAAAATCTTATCCATAAGCCATTTATATGTGGCACCTACGTTTTTCGGTCCAAATGGCATGACTTTGTAAACATAATTAAAGCCTTCCTTCATAAATGTTGTTTTTTCTTCGTCAGGCGAGTGCATCTTAATTTGATTGTTCCACGAATATTCGTCTAGGAAGCTCAAGAGTTGACATCTGGATGTGTTATCAACGAGGCAGTTAATGCTTAGTAATGGGTATGTATCTTTCGAGCAGGCTTTATCTAAGTCGGTATAATCGATGCACATCTTCCATTTATTGTTGGTTTTTTTCACCATCACCATACTGGCTAACTACGTTATGTAAACTATTTCTCTTATAAAGTTGGCTAATAGCTTATCAAACTCTTATTCTACCACAACACGTCTTTCGTCCCCAACGTTGTGTTTCCTTTGCGATATTGGTTTTTCCTAAGGTAGAATAGCGAACTTGTGGCACACGAATTGGGGTTTATGCCCGACATGTCTGTTGGGCTCTATGCGAATAAGTCAACGCTTCCTCAATTTTCTGTTCCACCTTAACGCATTGGTTCGATCCTTGCCTGACCTGTAACTGTGTCATTGGTTGTTCGCATTTTCGCAAGTGTACAGTGTCGCTAAGTGATATACTTAAAAAGAGAAAATTGTCCTAAAGAGATTATAATTATCAATTACCAAGTTCACTATGATTATACTATCTAAGTTATTGAAATTTAGGATCAAAGGAAGCTCTATTTAGTTCAAGAACTAATAATGGGGCATAAAACAACAATTAACAGAAAGAGTAAAGGATGAGGTTGAAAACAATCAAGTAAAAGTTGCACCAAAGATCAAAAGGATATGCATTTTAATAATTTAAGCCTCAAGTAAGAATATGGTGTACAAGATTAGTAAAACCAGATTCCTTTTTTTCTTCTTGTTCTTCGCTCTTGGATTTTTGTTTCATTTTGTTTTGTTTTGTTTTTGTTTTCTTTCTTTTTTCATGGAATAAATTCCTTGCTTCAAAAAGGGATATTTTAAAGTGATAAAGTTTTGGCTTTACTTGGAAGAAGTGCAGAATCGAGCATTCCAAACATGTACCAATTTTCTCGAGAGCTAGAAAACTTGAGCTTTCAACGAAGGGGAGTGTCGTGACTTTGGGAAAGGTGGAGGAATTGGCAGCAAGGGTTGTGCATCAGCCTCGTCATATAAGGCACTAAGTATGGCAGCATCCACAAGCAAATGTGGTTTGACTTCCAAATCATTATCTTCCCTTTGGACACCCTTTTGCAAACATAAATTGGTAAGGATGGATGGGTAGGACAAGGAGAAGTGATTGTTGAATACTAATTCATGAACATACTTGACTATGACTTAACCCACATCAATAGATTTTCCCATTACAATGGCATAAATAAGTAATGTCCTATCAACATTAACTTTATAGGTGTGTGATCAGGGTAACAAGGTGAATTGGATGAACATGCACCATGCTTTAGGAAATGGCTTTAAATCTAACTTTGTCATGTGTTTCAGGTTACCTTTTGCATCACAACTCCACTAAGCACCTTTTCGACATAGTTCTCTCAAAATTGTAGTTGAGTTCTAATGATTATTCAAATTAGTGTATCCACAGTCACCTATAATCCTCATTTCAATACCCAAGAGTTGATTCAACACCTTTGGATCAAAATGAATCTCCTTGCCTCGAACAAAGGTCGTGAACTTTCGATCATCATGCAAATGAGCTCCCTTTTTCATATTTTGATCAAGTGGTTAATGTAGAATTCTTGCACTAATTTGTCCTAACCAGCCTGAGGAGTAGAGCATAATTGTTGCAAATGAGCTCCCTTTTTTAGATTTTCATCAAAGTGGTTGGTGTAGAATTCTTACACTAATTTCTCACTGCTAGCCTGAGGAGTAGAGCATAATTGTTGTCATTGCCTTCGCTCAAATTTGGGTAAGGATTTCTTGATGTGAATCTCATATTAGATTAATACCCTTTTATCAGTTGCACTTTTGTTGCTTCATGCATCTGTTGCATCGCTCTTGATGTTGCAAAGAGCGGAAATGATAGGCATCATAATTCAAATATGAACAAGAGGCAATATTTTGTCTTCTTTTCTTAGGTGGCATAATTCCCCAAAAACTAGTTCTTTTGAAACAAAGGGGAATAGGAGTTAGTTGGAAGTGAAGAGTGGAAAGGAAAGTATAAAGGAAGGTGAAATAGTTGGGATAGTGGGTTGGTGGTGTTGGAACAAGGTGGAGGAAAGTGAGAAGGAAGAGGATGAAGGTGGCTAGTTCGACAGAGACGACGGAGCACACCTACTGGAGTGGCGGAGCGAAACAGCAGACAGTGGTTGTTGTGATGCGCGCGACGGAGTAGCTGGTGAAATAACGGTAGAAATGGTGGCGCGTGAAACTCGAACAACAGAGGAGTTGCGACTATGCGTTGTCGTTGTCGTTGTCGTTGTCATCGTCATCGTTGTCGTTGTTGTTGTTGTTGTTGCATTTTTTTTTTAATGACAGCACCAAGACTTGGGCGCTCAATCAGTAATTGGACAGAGAGTGCTGATTTTTGGCTTAGATAGCGCTAGAGCACCAACTTTTGGGCGCTGCAGTACATATCAGTATCTAGTTGGTTGGTTGAAGGTCTAGGAGGACTTTTGTCGATCAACTTCGCCTCCAAGATAATGTTTCAATCTCTATCCATTCACTTTGAAACTGCATCCAAAATCAAGCTCAACCGCCTCAATTGCTCCATAAGGAAACACTAGTTTAACCAGAGATGGCCCTAACCATCTTGACTTCAATTTTCTTGGAAACAACTTGAGTCTTGAATTGAAAAGAAACATTTTTGGCCTAGTTCAAATTGCCTCAAGGAAATCTTCTCATAACACCTTGGATGTCGTTCTTTCTCCACTGAAATGTCTACCATATTCAGACCCATGACAGTGGCACAAAATGTTCTCAAATTCTTTTTCCGGAATAGATTTCCTCAATACTCAATTAGCACACCTCTTGAACAAAAATGGTTCATCCCAAACATAAAACTTGGCATCATGAATGTGCTTTTTCTTCTACTGCCAAATTAAGTCACGAGGTACAAACTTTCCAACTTTAAAGTTTGTAATACTTGTAAACCATGGTTGTGTTTCCACTGCTAGTAAGTGCTCATCAAGAAATTCCTCTTTAATTGGGATTGAATGGTCATCATGGCCTTGTTCTTGGTTAATCTGAGATAGGTGGCTTGCTACTATATTCTTTGAACCGTTCTTATCATGAATTTTTATATTGAATTCCTGTACCAGCAAAATTCAAAGGATTAGTGTAGGTTTAGCATCTTGTTTGAAAAACAAATACTTAAGAGTTGAATGATCGGTGTAAATGATGACTTTGCACCCCACAAGCTAAGACCTAAACTCATCAAGAGCAAAAACCACAGCTAGCATTTCTTTTTAAGTTGTTGAATAATTAAGTTGTGCATCATTCAAAACCTTGCTAGCATAATAAATTACATGCAAAACTCTGTTTCTCCTCTATCCTAAAACATTACCCACAATATAGTCACTTGCATCACACATTATTTCAAAAGGCAAACTCCAAACTGGAGAAACAATAGCATGTGCAGTCACAAGTTTTTCTTTCAATGATCTAAATTCATCATTAAACACAAAAGGTGCATCTTTAACAAGCATATTACATAAGGGTTTAACTATTTTAGAAAAAGTCTTTTATGAATCTCATATAAAAACCAGTATGCCCAAGAAAACTTCTAATCCCTTTCACATTAACTGGAGGAGGTAGTTTCTCAATCACTTCCACTTTTACTCGATCCACCTCAATTCCTTTGAAAGAGATGCGATGTACAATGACAATGTCTTCTCTCACCATGAAGTGGCATTTCTCCCAATTCAAGAATAAGTTCGTTTCTTGGCACCTTTTCAACACCAAAGAAAGATTAGTTCAACATGCATCAAAGATAGGTCCAAAAACAGAAAAATAATTAAAAATCTCAATGAAATTTTCAAACATATAAGAAAATATGGATAACATACACCTTTGAAAAGTGGCCGGAGCATTGCATAGACCAAATGACATCCTCCTATATGCACAGACTCCATATAGGCATGTAAACACAGTTTTTTGTCTTCCGATGCTACCACAATTTGATTGTAACCAGAATACCCATCAAGAAAGCAATACTAAGCATGGTCGGCTAAGCGCTCAAGCATTTGATCAATGAATGGAAGGGGGGAATGATCCTTTCTTGTGGCATCATTGAGCTTTCCATAATTGATGCACACTCTCCATCCAGTAGCGGTCCTTGTAGGAATAAGCTCATTCTTGTCATTAGTCACCACAATCATTCCTCTTTCCTTGGAAACTACTTGAACTGGACTAACCCAACGACTATCAGAAATGACGTATATGATTCGAGCATCTCACAACTTATCCACTTCTTTTCTAACAACTTCTTTCATAGTCAGGTTCAATTTTCTTTAGGGATACACCACCGACTTATAATTTTCTTCCATAAGGATCTTGTGCATGTAAATGGTAAGACTTATCCACTTGATATCTTCAATAGTCCTGTCAAGGGCTGACTTGTGCTCTCTCAACACCCTCACAAGCTTTTCTTCTTCAACTTTGTTTAGACTAGAGTTGATAATCATGGGAAAAATGTTGTCTTCCCCAAGAAATACATACTTCAAGGTACAAGATAGTGATTTCAACTCCACTTTGATTGGCTTTTCAATCTCTTCCACCAATACATGGGGATTAGAGATAATCGCATGAGCTTCAACGTGACAAAGATAATTACCCACTTCTTCATCTTTTATAGTCTCTACCTCTTCCTCAAATAGTTTTTGCTTTGTGAAAGCAAATTCAAAAGGATCCTTTGAGGAACTTTTCTTGACTACATCAGCAGTTAGAGAAATTATCAAGTCAACTCTAAGGCATTTTTCCTTCTCTTGGGAGTGTTTCATAGCTTCAAAAACATTAAATGTCACTTTTTCGTCATGCACCCTTAACATTAGCTCTCTTTACTACACATCAATCAATGCTCTTTTGGTTGCTAGGAATGGCCTTCTCAAAATAAGAGAAATATTTGAATCCTCTTCCATGTCTAACACCACAAAATCAGCCAGAAAGATAAATTTATCAACCATAAAATGATTGCATTACAATGCTCTTTAGGGTTCACTATTGTGTCACTTGGAATAGTGCCAGGAGATCTCTTGGCAATTTTTCTTGCAAGCTGTCCCACTTGTGTCTCCAAGTTCCGGATTGATGCTTCTTGATTTTAGAAGTTATTTCTTGTTTCCTCCATGAAACTTGAAGTTGTTGCATAAAACTAGTGGTTGACTAGGATAGCTTCTCATGAGCACTTTCTATAGAGGATAGCTTTAAAGGAACTTGTTGTTGACCTCGTGAGGATTGGAATGGTGCGTTCTGGTTACTCCAAGAGAAGTTCAGGTGATTCCTCCATCCTAGATTGTAGGAGTTAGAGAAAGGATTTTCTTGAGACCTTTCAACATTTCCTATGAAATTCACTTGCTCCAAAGATGCTTCTTGTGAGGTGCCTGCATCACACTCTCCATTAACATGTCCTCCCCCACAAAAATCACATACCAACGGTTGAGAACTTACAACTCCTACATGTAGTTGCTCAAATTGTTTGCTCAGATTGGCCAATTGTTAAGACATAGTATTGTTTTGAGCTAAAATCGCATTTAGAGTCTCCAACTCAATTACACCTCCCTTTTTCAAAGTTCTATCACTTGAAGCCATGAAGTTATTGATAGTCATGGTTTCAATCAATTAGACTGGTTCTTCCAGTGTTTTAGTGTTTAAGGATCCTCTAAAGGCTGCATCAATCATAACTTTCACACTCGGACTCAACCCATTGTAAAATGTCTGAATTTGTAGTTATTGAGGAATTTGATGATGTGGACATCTTCTTAGCAAATCCTTGAACCTCTCCCAAGCATCATAGAAAGATTCTCCATCCTTTTGCACAAATGTGTTGATCTCGTTCCTCAACCTTGGTAGCTTTTGCGGCAGAAAGTACTTGGTGAGGAATTTTATCACCAAGTCATCCCATGTAGATATCCTCTATTGAGATTGAGATTGGAGCCAATTCTTAGCCTTTTCTCTCAATGAGAATGGGACAAGACTCAACCGGATGACATCTTCATTTCCTCCATTGACTTTGATGGGGTCACCTAATTGTAAGAAGTTTGCAATATGTAAGCTTGGGTCATCTGTAACACTTCCACTGAATTGATCTTGCTGCACTAAATGTAGAAGAGACGGTTTCAATTCAAAATTGTTGGCTTGAATTTCTTATTGCTTGACCTTTTGCTTGTTTCCGCTCTCTAGCTTCTTTCCTATACCTTCAAGTTGTTCTTTCAATCTCGGAATCAAAAAGCAAATCCTTTTGCAGCAACAGTGCCTCGCATAAACCAAAAAATTATAAGTGAAACAAAGAAACAAAAGGAAAATGCAAATATCTAAGAAAATTTGTGAAAAGGGAATAATAGTTAGAACAAAAAAGTAAATGTCTATATTAGTATCTTCCTAACTACTTCTTGATATTGATAGCAATTAATCCCAGTGACGGCACCAAAAACTTGTTCGCCTTTCCGCTAGTGTACAGTTTCGCCAAGTAATACACTCAAAAAGAGAGAATCGTCTCACAAAGATTTTAGTTATTAATTACCAATTTCACTATGATTATATTATCTAGACTATCGAAATTTAGGATCAAAGGGAGCTTTATTTAGTTCAAAAACTAACAATAGAGCATAAAACAACAATTAACAAAAAGAGTAAAGGATGTTGTTGAAAATAATTAAGAGTTACAAGGGATCCGATTTCATTTGTAATGTTCAGATGAAAACTATAATTCATAGCTTAATCTAGTTCAATTTCATGTTTAATGGCAAAATTCCTCTTTTTAATTAAAACTCAATTCCTTAGTGTTCTAGTCCTCTTCTCCCTAATTCAAGCTAACTAATTCCTTAGCCTAACCCAAAATATAAAAAGCTTTAACAAGAGCAACAAAATTTATAAATACACCACACAAGAGATAGACAAGAAAGACAAGCAAAGAACTTGACCATTAAACAAAATGAACTTAATCAAGAAAAGATAGACAAGAAAGCTATAATTAATTTAATTTTCTTGGGATAAGACTACACAAAAGCTTGAGAGGAAAATTTGAATTAAATTATACCCATAAAAACACTATAAATCATGGTTTTATCATTGGCACATCAAAAACCAGTCGATCCTCGTTACATTCATCCCTAGGGTCAAGGTCTATTTGACTTTCTTCGATGTTGTTGCAATACAAATACGAAATGGGCTGCTCGGGAGGCTATACTTGTGCATCTTGTCTAGCTCGTGACGCACTAGTGGTGTCGATCGAGTTAGGGGTTACTTGGAGGCTCTAGGCATAAATATCTCGTGCAGTTTTGGGGTCATCCTTGATGATGATGATGGTCCCATTCGTCAGGAAATTCATAGCCATGTGTGGGGTAGACACCATGCCCCCTAAATAATTGAGTGTTCTTTTGCCGATGATGACATTGTATAATATGTCCACCTCCACCAGGAGGTAACGAACTGTTACCATTTTGTGTGTGCCACTAGTTGCAAATGTGGTTAACAAATATACACAACCTCTAGTATGTACTTTTCTCCAACAAAATGGAGTAGAGGTTCCAAATAGGACTTGATCATAGCTTTAGAGGTGTCGAGCTTCTTAAAAGTTTACCAATGTAAGACATCGGTTAAGCTTCCCTGGTTGAAGAGGATCTTTCTGACATGCCAATTTGCGATAGTAGCAATGATTACCATCGAGTCGTCATGGTCTGGGTCATTGGTGCTGAAGTCTTGTCGATAAAGGTTATTGGCAGGAGTAGTTAGGCATGTAGATGGTTAATAGAGTTGATGCTTGTAACATCCTTAATTTTATAGTAGGGGAAAAATGGTCATTTTTGCCATCTTCTCAGCAAATTAAGAATTAAAGTATGATATTTTATTCTAAGTAGCGTTTAAAAGTTAATCAGTGCAAAAAAAAAAAAATTGTAGTAAAACGTTATGTGCACAGTCAGTTAGTGAAGGGAAAAAGGGTCATTTGTCACATATTTGGGTTAGAGGTACCCAATAACCTCAAACACAATGTCTAACATTGTCTAAGAATTAATTAGAAGTGAATTGTGAATTAATAATAATTAAAATGAAAAAGTCAAACTTAAGACAAAAGTCAACTCATTGATAACTATGATGTATAAATACTATAGTTTTTCCTTATTGGGAAAAAAATTTAAGTTGAAGTTTTAATATTTAAAATGGATAGAGGATTAAAGTATAGACCCATGGCAAGGTAGAGAAAATTCTTATGAACCCAGAGAAACTAAAACGGAGGAAATTGGATATCTCGTCATGCTTGTTTCCTAATTATTCTACCTCTTTTGCTTTGTTTGCTCATGAGACCGGAACCCTAAAGGGATGGTCGAAGATGTGTGTGCGAGTCAAATTTTTTATAACTAAAATGAAAGCTTAAGAACTAAAATACTAAGAGAATGACTTGGTGCAAGAAGAATCCGAACTTAGATGCTAGAAAAGAATGAACTTGAATAAAAGGATAGAGCTCTAAGTAAAAATATGAGTGCTCTAATAACAAAATGTGATTACGTGTCTAAAAGGCCAAACTAGAACTTGTAAAATATGTGAGTTTTTGAAGGTGATAATTATTAGTGTAAATTGATATTGTCTTGATGTTATGTGAAAATATGTAGTGTGGGTGAGTTGTGGAATGTTGGATGATTTCGTATATGTTTGTTCAAGCATGTTGTGAATATGTTAGATTGTAATTGTAATGCCTATTATATGGTGGAATATGTAATCATATATATATGTCTTTTCATGAATGGGTATTTGATAGAGGCTCCCTTAGGGAAGGTTCCAAAGAGCCCTTGTATTGCCCAATCTAGCTTCTTCAAAAGCAACTCCAACCCAAGAATCAAAGGAAGCTTCGGTCAAGCTTCAATGGTGGGGAAGACCGAGAAAGAAAAAGGTGTGGGGGGTGAGGAATGGAAGAGGATGGCGCCATGGCAAGCCAATAAGCCTAGGGAGAACCGCCACAATGGATGGTGGAATCCATTGATAAGATCCAAGAAACCTTGCTAAGCAAGACAAGAGACTTATCTCTCAAAAACTCAAAGTTTTTATTCAAATGATCCAAAAGTTCTCATACAATTTCGTTTTTGGCTTTTTATAGGCTTAGGAAGACTTGAAGAGGAAGCTAAACAACTTTAGAGTACTCTACAAGTCAATGAATAAGAGCCACAAGTTCAAAGGTTCAAGTACATGTCACTTTCAAGAGTGTTTCATGTCACTTTCAAAGGTTACATGTCACTTTCCACTTGATTATCATCCATTGGATGAGTGCATCTAATCAAGGGTTAAGATTTGCTCTTGGATTAGGCATGGATCCTAATCCAAGTGAAAATCTACTTGAACCAAAACCACCTAGATTCACAATTTGAAATTCAAACTTAAACCAAATTAAATTTAAATTTCAAATGTGAATTTTATATGAACTTGAACTTAAATTCATTCACCCTATTAAGCTTCACTCTTTAAGCTTACTAGCCTTTTAAGCACAACGTTAAGCAAACACTTAAAAGAAAATACTCTTTTGGCCGAAAACTTACAAGGCCATCAAAATCATTCACAAGTATATTACAAAAAAAAATGAAATTCTAACTAAGGTAGCTTGATTGAGTGTGTGCTTGGTCTTGGAGCTTCTAGTAACTCTTCTAGTAATGGATGTTCCTACATCAAGTATTGGTGTCATCATATGATGAAAGTGTTCTAGTATGATTTTCGTGTGAAAAGAATCCCTCTTGTCTTCTAAGTTTTTAAGAGGTCATGTTAAGGCCAAAGTGATTCAAAATGAAAGCCTAAAGAATGGTTAAACTCGAAAAATTTGGTTTCATGAAATTAGGAGTTATAGTCATTGAATTCTAATTGAGATGAGTTGAACTCAAGATGTGCTACTTTTGATATGAAACAATTATGTACTAAGAAATTGATTTGCTTACATGAATTAAAGTTGGTTATCCCATTATGCAGCATTTTGTATGCCTAATGAACTTATTTTGTTTTTTTTTTTCATATCTTGTAACATTGGACCACTGAGGCATTGCAATATGTATTTTCATTAATCACATAAGGAACAATAAGGGTCAAATGACACTTAGGAATAGAGTGAGGCTAGTGAGGAGTGAAGTGGCCTAACCAAATGTCACAAAATGAGAATTATGCAACAAAACTCATGTTCCGGTAGTCAACTCGTGTGAGTTGATAGTACAACTGGCGAGAGGCATAGCGGCAACTCTAAACAGTTTTTTTAAATGCCTTTGTCGAACTCGTTAACCGTTGGATGATTGCAAAATTTTGACAACAGCTTGCTAAAACATGGATCTCAACATCCAACGGTGGGTTTTATGAAATAACATTTTCGACTAGAGATATAAAGATAGTATGACAGAAGCGTGAAGTGAGTGCAGCTCATGCGAGGCGAAGTACAACTCGCACGAGTAAAGTAGCAGTTCGCACGAGTTAGAGTGCAACTCGCGCTAGTCAAGGTGGTAGAGACGTTTTTTGGGTGTAGAGCAAGTCACCTCCAGAACCATGTTCTTGCTTTTTTCTTTAGTTCTTTGGATGTTTGAAGTGTTTGAATGCATATATCTTTGCTTTATGAATGCTAAGTCTTCTTGGGTTGTCTAAACAAACATCATGGAGCTAAATTGTAATTGAATTGAGAAGTTTTGACTTCTACAATTTATGTAATGAAAGATAATGGGTAGAGATCTACCAATGAAAGTCAACAAGATCTGTGGTTTTGTTCGACACGTGGATACGCGGACCAGAAGCATATGAGGAATTACGAGACAAAATGATGTCCGTAGTAAACATGATTGTTTAATTGATGAAAACTCCATATACTCCTCTTGAATGATGATAATTGTAATGCGATTGATGAAAAAATGAAAAATATGATGAAAGGGAGAAGATGTGGAGGTTTCGTAGGAGATTTTGTATTGAATGATACATAAGGGCATGACGATGCTCCGAGGGGTTTATTTATGCCAAGTAGACATTTGTCGGGTATGCATTTTAAGGCAAGGTGTTTTTATGATTATTAATAACCCATACGGACTTGGGATAAAAGCCCTAAAAACACTTATCGGTACCAAGAAAATCTGCATGTGGAACAATGTTAACGATGAAAACACCCAGTGAGGAGTGGTAGTGAGATGAACTCTAACCTATGACGAAAAGGGGTGACATTACGTAAGTATGCGATGGAATATGAGAGCTCGTGTAAGTTGTTGGGGGAACAAGTTTGTTGAGTTTTGATACTCTAAGGACGGGAGATTCATGTAACCGGTTCGACATCCCCGACAAAGCTCCATATTTGCCAGACTGATGGAACACTTCAGACATCACCCAACAATTTAAAGTGTAAAGACATTGAGATAGTGAATCTAAGGCACGGGGCCCATAAATTAAACTTGAGTGATAGATTGGAAGTTGTAGGATAAGTGTTGAGTGACTATTAGAGCAACATTTGTTTGTCGAGCACTAGGCTCGATGGTTGTATTCGCTTCTTGTTGCAGGAACTCACCCAATGCTAAGACTGGTGATCATACAGAGGTGGGTCATTGGACCCATAGTGAGTTTTTGAGGAGGACACTTTTGTGGGAAGTGTACACTTCTTATTGCGATCAGGTGCCACAGATGGACCTCTCGAGTACTTTCCCTTGACTCTCCCTATGACTCTCTCTTTCCTCGGGTTCCCGAATATGTATGAGTTAGGACTTCTCCCCCACTCATCTCTTCATCATCTTCTGAGGATACCACGATGCCAGACTCAGTTGATAGCCTGGCGGACGCGGTCTCACAAACCGGTGCGATACCTCTCTTCGCTTATCCCCCTTTTGACCCTGCAACAAGGACGGGCTTTTTGCTACCTGGACATCTCGTGGACTACTGTGGAGTTTTGAGGAATGATGCCACTTCCCGAAAAGAGGCTTCTGTGGTTCCACCATCAGCTCCAGTTGAGGCAGCTGCTAAGGATGATGCGTCGGAGGAGAGTGATCCATCTGAGGACGCTCACTAGATGGGTAGAGTTGTGGGTAGTTTAGATACACAATTGACTCTGATAGTAGTTATGTTTGCTTTGATGTAGGTTTATTTCCCTAGTTTGTATTTTGTGCGATAGGTAGTCTACTTTTGTTGGTATCTTACGCAAATATAATTAACTATCTCTCCTAATATAATATTGTTTTTTGTGTATGTGTGTATATTTTTGTGGGTCCAAGATCACATACTATGATACTCTATACTAGTAACCGTGATACCTTTATCAAATCTAATCTAATACATTCACGTTCACTGTTTCATTTGATTGTGACGTCAATGCTATTATTATTGATATTATTATCATTTCATTAAACTTGTAACCGTTGCATGTCATAGTAACATAGTTTTGATTGCACATGTCGATTCAAAGTATCTCGTTAATGGTTTGTTTTGCGAATATTTGTGTATGTGTATTATATTGACGAGAATAAATATTTAGGTATATTCGATTTTTCAAGTTTACGCTTTTGCCCTCACCTTGTAATAAAAAAAACATCTACCGCTAGAATTATATGATGAATTATTAACTAATTTCCGCAAGTTATTTTTAATAGTAAAAACAATTATTTTACGAAAATATGCACTTATTTTCAACGAATTAAAAAGGGGCGTTACATTGCTATTGAGGTGTCTCTTCGTTATTGGTTTGGAGCATCGTCCTCCAGCTAAGCCTCCTGCAATGGTATTTATGGTGCCTTAGATGTCATTCGGATTTCATTGTGCCTGATGAGTGCGCCTTGGCACATGTGGGACTTGATCTTGGTGTTGGTGGCCCCGATTTACCTGTTGAAAACCTCTTTGCGAACCCTGTCCCCATCCCTTCCATGGGTTCAGTCATCTTACTAGTTCATGTTTGGCATTCGGGACAAAACGTCCCAAAGCACCTGAGTGTATGAGCTCTTCAATTAAGTCTCGCACTTTGATACACTCTTTAGTCATGTGTCCTTTGGTTCTGGTGATTATTGCATCGTTTGGACTACTCAGCATGAGGTGGGGATGGTGGGGATGGTGTAGGTAAGGGGACTCAAGGTAATTTGAGATTGAAAGTGTAAAAGATAGAACACAAGAAGGGGGGGGGGGTTGAATTGTGTTACTTAAAAAAAAAATTCTTTCATCTGTGTGTTTAAATATGTTTAGACGAAACAATCTTAATCTTCAAAGGTTGATTTTAATAAACAGACGTTATGGTTTAATTATCCCGTTAGTCAAATACTTAATAACACAAATACACAAGTATTTTTATACTGGTTCGTCTATGCAAGACAAGTATTTTTAATAACAACTGAGTTTTCACTACAAACCGTGAAAGGGTTACAAGTATTATTTGCCCCCAGCCACTTCTAGCTATAACACGATATTCTTTGAACACAGCCTTCGCAGGCTAAACAGCAAAGGTATTCTTTGAATAACCAGCCTCCTCAGGCTAAAACACCACACAAGTGGATTTGAAAGAGATCTATAAAAAGAGAGTTTCCTCTTCGCAGAGAAGGTTTTACAAATGAAGACCAAAAGTAACAGAGAGCGAATTCATAATGAAATAGAATATTGAAGCGTGTTCGCCAACTGAACTTTGAAGAAGTGAAGTCTTTAAATAGGCAAAATCTTCAAATATCCGTTAGACACAGAAGAAAGCCATTGAGCATTTTCCAAGCAAAGTTCAAAAAGGTGTCAGAGAGCACTTGATTGATTGATGGCGTGTGCAGCGGATATAGATAGTGTGCGCAGTACTTTTTCTGACTTGTACAGAGATTTGATAGAAAAAGGTGAAGACTTTTTCGAGTTGCATATGTAGGCATGAATCCCCAAACTGATCTTGGATGCTTCTAAAGAGTACTTCTTAAGATTTAAAATCTTGGCCCGAGTGACTCATACTTTGCTTCACTTCTTTGGCAGACGATGAACTTCTTTAGTCTTAAAAGTTTTCGTCTTAGCCTATCGTCTGATGACTTCAATTTTGAGGAGTCATCTTCCGTCTATGCTCGTTGCATCTGACTTGATGTTCCGTCTGTAGATTCTGACTTGTAATAATCAAAACTTTAAAGATGTTAATCATCTTGATCTAACAATCTCCCCCATTTTGATGATTACAGACCATACTAATAACTTTCTTCAAGGAAACATCTACACAAGACAAGATTAGCTAAACAATTTAAACACAAGTCAGATTTACATCAAGACGATGTTTTCCGAAACAATACCTCTTTATAAGAATCGTTACATCAATGTGATGTAAACCATGTATAGTATTACAAGGTATATAGAAAACAAAAACTTTAAGAATACATGTATAAAGCTATATAAATTAATAAAGAACAAAATAATAAAAAAATATTATCTCCCCTTCTATGCTAACTCCCCCTCAGACGAAGGCTCCCTCTTAGACTGATAACTTCCCCTCAGACAAAGGCTCCCCCTTAGCTTAGCATCCATCACCTTTTCTTCCTTTAAGATATTCTCCCCTTTGGGCTGAGAATCTGTTGACTTTGAAAATATATGTACGTGTGTCAATCTTTCGGCAAGTGTACCGGTCGTCAAAAGTTTAGAAAAATAAGAGTAAGGGTTGTCGAACCACAGAGACTAGTTGTGAATTATCGAATGCTTAGCATGCTTGCTATTAGGACGAATCAAGGAATGAATCATGTATGTAAAACTAAGCTATTATGTAAAATTAAACAATGCACAGTAAAGTAAGGAAAACTGTAAATGTTTAAGTTTCAGATATGATGAAGTAAGTTAGGGAATAGGTTCATTCAATTCTTTCTCTCAAGTAACTATTTTCTATATTAATTCAATGAGTATCAATCAATTGGAGACTAGAATTTGTGATACCTTAGACTAATCCTATTCCTAGGTCTTTAGTCCCTTTGAATGACTTCTATAATCCCTAATCCCTTAGGTGAAAACAGAAAAGCATTCAAGAAGCGAAACAGATAAATTCACAATGTCTCATAACATGCAAGTTCTATTCCTAGACTCATGCACTGTTATAATGATGCACTTCTTCTCCTAGTTCAACTATCAATCTTCCGAAGGCATAATTGAAATGAGAAACAAAAACTCAAGGAACAGTTCAATCCAATTCAAGCAGTTAATATTCCTATTACTATTTGAACTTCATGAATTAAACCTCAAGAAATTGCATTAAGTAAGAAGAGATCAATCAATCAACTGAAATTACAATTGAATCAACATAGAAATTCATTACAAGCATTCTGGAATCGAAATCCCCTTCCCTAACCTAAAGTCTAACCTAACATGGAAATAGGAAAAGAAAGAATGAAAACAGAAATCAAAACCGAGAGAAGCTCCATGAATCCTTAGGTCTTGCTTCCACAAGCTCCAAATCTTCAAGAATCCTCTTGGTTTGATGGAGGAGGATGGAGAACGAAAGTGGAGAAGAGAGAAAACGAGAGACCCAAGCTTGCAGCAGAGGAAAACTGAATTATGAATGGTCTCTCCTCATTTTCGCGCCCAAACATGCTTATATATGTGCAGAAACGCGCCACTCACTTAAGAGGGACGCGCCCTGGCGCGCCTAGATCAGAGAAGAAGGCATGAGCGCGCCCCTGTGCGGGCCCTGGCGCCTTTGCGCCGCAAGGAAAGGCTGAACGTGCCCCCCTGGCGCGCCCTGGCGCATTTCTACCGCAAGCAGGGCATGAGTGCGCCACCCTGGCGCGCCCTGGCGCGTGTGCGCCCTTGATGATCAGTGAAACGCGCCCTGGCGCGTTTTGACAGGTGTGGAGGACCAATCTTGTGCCATAGCTTGCTCTGAATTGTTGACTTGGGTTCCCATTCTTGTTCCTCTTGATGGCCTCTTCATTTTATGTCCATGGTTTTCATTCCAAGCTTCTCTTCAATGAACCTAAAATCAACAAAGAATGATTAAGATGACTTAAAAACTCAAGAAAACTTGTAAAACTAACAAAACACTGACTCAAGAACTAACACTAAGCAAACATGGTATTTTCATTGTTTTCTTTATCTAAACTATAGCTAAACCTAGTAAAAATGAATGGAAATGAGCTTAAAACACCTAGAAGAACATGTATAATTTAGCACTTATCACAACCCCAAACTTAAAGCTTTGCTTGTCCTCAAGCAAACATAGAATCCATCATTACAAGGGTCAATAAACATGGTATAACACTAAGCTCAACAGCCACTGAAAATGCATTATGCAGTTCTTAACTCCTTAAGCCAACTCAATTTATCTATGAAAGTTGGACATGAACTCAAACTGTTCTCAAGAATTGCACAATTCATCAAGCATAGGCAACAAACATAGATTGGCATGAGAAAATGTATTTTAGTCAACATCGCAAAGTCCTCCTCCAGTTAAGTGTTTGCCCTCAATCTCTCAAGTGTTTTGGGTTTGTGTTTCTCTCAATATTACCAATCGAAGGGTCAGTTACCATAGGCTTGCAATAGCTCTCAAAATCTCCACTGCCTTCAAGTAGATATTGGACACTCAAAAGGTCTTTTCAGGGTTGTAATGGGGCTTAGGTAAAGGTGGGATAAAAAGAAAGGTACTAACTACATATTCACAGGAACTCAAAGAGTAAAAGTTATAACCTATATGCTATGCATGAGTTAATGATGCACAGAAGAAAAGTAAAGACAGAACAAAGACTGAGAAAAATCAAAAACAGAGCTAAAACTAATAATAATTAACATAACAACTAATGAGACCACTCTGATTTCTTTTTCTCTTAGACTGCATTTTCTTCTGCTTCTTTTTCTTTCTTTTTGTTTTCTTATAGCTCTTGCTATTTTCTTTTTCTTATACTTTTTGCTTTCTTTTTCTTCTTTTCTAAACATTCTTTTCTTGTAGCTTTTGTCATTTTGCTTCTTCTTCCTTTTTCTTTCTTTTTAGTTTCTTGCTTTTCTCTTTGTTTTTGCCACTTTGCTTTTCTTGAGTAGTCTCACTCATTGATATCACCAGAAGAAAAACAAAAATTTTGCATGGTATGCATGAAAAATAATGCACTATACTGTATGCATGAAAAAAAATTAGAGAATGTACCATATACAAATATCTCTTATTCACAAACTTCACCAAAGTGACCCAACAACCCCAAACTTAGAATTTGACTTGTCCTCAAGTCAACAGCTACACATGCACCCCAAAATTCAACCCCAAACTTAATCTTGAAACTTATCCTCTAAGTAAATAAACCAATACACTCAAAGTTCCAGTGATAGTGACAATTGGTTTTTCACTTATATAGGCTTGGAATGAGCTTAAGTATCCAAGAAAGAAAGGGTTAATCAAGGCTCAACGGGGCTAGCAATGGAAAGTGTTAAGGTTCAGGCTTATTTGGCTCAAGGCTACAAGAATAAAATTGCCTTTATCATTTGTGTCCAAATCTAAATGTATGCAATTTTGACCAAGAGCTAAAGCAAGTTCTGGAACAAACACATCACATGGTAAAACAGAACACTCAAGAATAAATCATGTTGGAGGCCCAAATTCTTATCCAGGATTAATTATTGCATAACATTGCTAAGTTCATCAATCATGTCTCAATCCAGAAAATTGTCATGCTAGAGTTCTCATACAATGACTCTTCAAACATTTTGAAAAACATGCAACTTTGTCATAGAACCTCAAATTGAACCTAAGTGCCAAAAATTACACAGTTCATTCTACTTGGACTACGAGTCAATGTTATACTAATGCACTTAACCTTCATAAGATGATGCAAACAATTATGAGCTATACTCTAAACACTCAACAATCAACAGTTAAAACAAAAGAGTATAAGAATGCTCCCTGTTGAAGACTTAGCCAAAATGCTCAAGGTTCTGCACCAAGTGCCCAAAATTTCCATGTGCTTCCAGCAGTGCTCAGCATCTAAAAATTCACAATGGTCAAAATGAACTAACAACAGTAAAATATCAGTAAAACAAGGATGAAGGAGATGGAGAATCAACTCAAAATTACTTGCAATGTGAAGTGGTGGAGGTGAGAATTGATTGAGAGTGGGCTTGCACACTTGGGATTTCACAAGCACAAGGGTGAGATGAGAAGGGAATGGGCGCGCCTCAAGTTATGCCAAGGCGCGAGCTCGCGCCCCTATTTTATGTCAAGGCGCAACAAACGCGCCACTCTGTAAAAGAAAACGCGTTGCGGCGTGTTTGGGCCGTAACAACATCTAAAACGCGCCCCCCATGTGCAGTACAGGGTGCCGCGGCGCGTTTGGGCCGCAAGCATGCCTCAAACGCGCCCCTCTGGCAGCAAAGTGCGCCAAGGCGCGTTCCAATGCTTCCATTTTGCGCCTCTGCTAGCGCCAGGGCGCGTTTCTACTGCACTTCCATCCTATTCTTCATGTGCTAAGGTGAGCTAAGGTGAGAATTAGTGATGGAAGAGGTTGTTTTACATGCTTCTACTGCACTTTGATTCAACTTGTGCAACCACTCTAAGTCATGTTGTCTCTAGGTGATCTATCCTCCGCACAAGGAACATATCTAACATGAACATGCATTAAAACCTCACAACTTTCCCACTAATGCTATTACACCTCCCCCCTTCTTTATTTCTTATCACTCAAAAACAATGTAATTTCATCTTTTTATTCCTATATCTACTTGTTTATCAACAACATAAGAATCAAATTTATTACATTGTATCATGTATTTACACTTCTAATCTAATCTTCAATTTCTATTTTGTTTTTGCTTTTTCAACTTCTAAGAGACTAACAAGTATATCACAATGAGAGTTACAGAAAACTTCTCTTAATTGGATGGGTTGCCTCCCACCAAGCGCTTCTTTAATGTCATTAGCTTGACATCTTTATTGGCCTTCAAGTTCCTCCTGCAAAAAATCTTTTAAATTTCTGGTTCAAACAAGAGGTTAGTTTCCTTAGCTCTTCGCATAAACCACAAATCCAAGGAATACAGAGAATACTGAAGACAGAATGGAATGTATGAAAATATTCACTGGAAAACAAAACAAAACATGTATGATTATGAACAACAAACAAGATAAAAATAAAAAGTAATCAACAATGGAAAACAAAACAAAACAAGTATGATTACGAACAAACAAGCAAAGTAAAAAGAAAACAATGTCCTAAGTACCAAACAGATTAAAAGAATGAAAGTACTCAATGAGAAGAAACAAAACAAAACAAGTATAGAAATCAAAACAGAACAAGTATGAGTATTAACAAGTATGAGTATTAACAAGTATGAGTATTAACAAACAGTAAAGTAAAAACAAATGAAATCAATGAAAACAAAGAAAACAAGGAAAACAAAGAAATCAATGAGAACAAAGAAAAACAAAGACAACAAAGAAAACAAAGAAATCGAAGAACACAAAGAAATCAATGAAACCAAAGAAAACAAAGAAAACAAAGAAAACAAAGAAGACAAAGAAGTCAATGAAAATAAAGAAATCAAAGAAATCAATGGAAACAAAGAAAACAAAGAAAATAAAGAAAATAAAGAAAACAAAGAAAGCAAAGAAAATAAAGAAATCAAAGAAATCAATGAAAACAAAGAAATCAATGAAAATAAAGAAAATAAAGAAAACAAAGAAAACAAAGAAAACAAAGAAATCAAAGAAATCAATGAAAACAAAGAAATCAATGAAAACAAAGAAAATAAAGGAATCAATGAAAACAGAACAACTATAGAAAACAGACTCAAAGAACGAAAGAACTCACTGAAAACAAAACAAAACAACTCTAGAAAACAAGGAAGAACAAGTACAATTATTAACGAACAAGCAAAGAAAGAAAAAAAAAATGTCCTAAGTAGCAAGCACGTCAAGACTATCGATATTCAACCAATAGTCCCCGGCAACGGCGCCATAAACTTGTTGACTTTAAAATATATGTGTCAATCTTTTGGCAAGTGTACCGGTCGTCAAAAGTTTAGAAAAATAAGAGTAAGGATTGTCGAACCACAGAGACTAGTTGTGAATTATCGAATGCTTAGCATGCTTGCTATTAGGACGAATCAAGGAATGAATCATGTATGTAAAACTAAGCTATTATGTAAAATTAAACAATGCACAGTAAAGTAAGGAAAACTGTAAATGTTTAAGTTTCAGATATGATGAAGTAAGTTAGGGAATAGGTTCATTCAATTCCTTCTCTCAAGTAACTATTTTCTATATTAATTCAATGAGTATCAATCAATTGGAGACTAGAATTTGTGATACCTTAGACTAATCCTATTCCTAGGTCTTTAGTCCCTTTGAATGACTTCTATAATCCCTAATCCCTTAGGTGAAAACAGAAAAGCATTCAAGAAGCGAAACAGATAAATTCACAATGTCTCATAACATGCAAGTTCTATTCCTAGACTCATGCACTGTTATAATGATGCACTTCTTCTCCTAGTTCAACTATCAATCTTCCGAAGGCATAATTGAAATGAGAAACAAAAACTCAAGGAACAGTTCAATCCAATTCAAGCAGTTAATATTCCTATTACTATTTGAACTTCATGAATTAAACCTCAAGAAATTGCATTAAGTAAGAAGAGATCAATCAATCAACTGAAATTACAATTGAATCAACATAGAAATTCATTACAAGCATTCTGGAATCGAAATCCCCTTCCCTAACCTAAAGTCTAACCTAACATGGAAATAGGAAAAGAAAGAATGAAAACAGAAATCAAAACCGAGAGAAGCTCCATGAATCCTTAGGTCTTGCTTCCACAAGCTCCAAATCTTCAAGAATCCTCTTGGTTTGATGGAGAAGGATGGAGAACGAAAGTGGAGAAGAGAGAAAACGAGAGACCCAAGCTTGCAGCAGAGGAAAACTGAATTATGAATGGTCTCTCCTCATTTTCGCGCCCAAACATGCTTATATATGTGCAGAAACGCGCCACTCACTTAAGAGGGACGCGCCCTGGCGCGCCTAGATCAGAGAAGAAGGCATGAGCGCGCCCCTGTGCGCGCCCTGGCGCCTTTGCGCCGTAAGGAAAGGCTGAACGCGCCCCCCTGGCGCGCCCTGGCGCATTTCTACCGCAAGCAGGGCATGAGTGCGCCACCCTGGTGCGCCCTGGCGCGTGTGCGCCCTTGGTGATCAGTGAAACGCGCCCTGGCGCGTTTTGACAGGTGTGGAGGACCAATCTTGTGCCATAGCTTGCTCTGAATTGTTGACTTGGGTTCCCATTCTTGTTCCTCTTGATGGCCTCTTCATTTTATGTCCATGGTTTTCATTCCAAGCTTCTCTTCAATGAACCTAAAATCAACAAAGAATGATTAAGATGACTTAAAAACTCAAGAAAACTTGTAAAACTAACAAAACACTGACTCAAGAACTAACACTAAGCAAACATGGTATTTTCATTGTTTTCTTTATCTAAACTATAGCTAAACCTAGTAAAAATGAATGGAAATGAGCTTAAAACACCTAGAAGAACATGTATAATTTAGCACTTATCAGAATCATCAAAAGCTTCAAGAGGAAGGTTTAGGCTTCTATTGGACAAGCCCCATGACGATCTCCCTCAGCTGTTGCATCTCAGATGTGAGAGAGGCTTGATTTTCCTCAAGCTCTTTGTTCTTCTTCTTCTGATGCTCGCAATTTTCCTCCAATGCATCATACTTACGCTTCAGAGTATGATACTCATCAGCGTTCACAACTTCACTTTCAACCACAGTAACCTCTACATTTTCATCATTCTCCACAAGAGGCGTTTGAGGCTCTTCAACAATAGGAACAGATTCATTATCTTCAATAAACACAGTTGGAGTCCTCAACAATCGCAGAGTGAAAAGAGGAAGCGTGAGATATACAGTGTAGTCTTTCTTCCATTGCCAAGTGAACATTCTGTTGGGAACAGAGAGCTCAAGATCTGTATGTTCCTCAGACGAATGTGTATAAGCGAAAGCTTCTCCAAGAAACACCTTGCCACAGATCGTGAAATCTTCATCAAATGAGGTTCTAGAGCAAAAGGTAGAAGTAGCTTCATGATCTTCTATCAACCTTTGAATTTTGGGATTGATAGGCCTTGAGGCTTTGGCTTGAATGGATTTGAGATGCGAGTATGCAGCAGACGGAAGTCTCTTGGGGATGTGTCTTGCAAACTTGAAAGTTTTGGGGACAGACGGAGTCTTCTTCTCCTTTCCTTTAGCCAAAATCTTGACCAAGCAAGGTCGTTTTCGGTCTAAGAGGACGAAGAACTTGGTGACGTTGGAAACGAGAGAAGAGAATTGAGATCCCATCATGAAGGGATAGTGTCTCGACTCCTTCTTTGCTCTTCTTTCAATGTGATAGAAAGAAGCCAATCTAGCTTTTTCTTCATTTCTATACGCATTTGCCATCAGCCTGAAAGCTGTTTTGTAATCTTTAGGCAGAGCATGAGCAAATTCTTCGGGGTCTTCATATTCATGGAGGAGGATGGAGTATGTAAAAGATAAACACAAGAAGGGGGGTTGAATTGTGTTAATTAAAAAATTTTAACCCTTTCGTCTGTGGGCTTCAAAACGGTTCAGACGAAACAACGTTTATATTGAAAGATTGATTTTAATAAACAAATGTTAGATTATGATTATCCCCAGTTAGTCAATCAGACGAAACAAATAAACACAAGTATTTTTATACTGGTTCGTCTATTCAAGACTACGTCCAGTTACCCAGCAACAACTGAGTTTTCACTACAAACTGTGAAAAGGTTTACAAGTATTGTTTGAACCCAGCCACTTTTGGCTATTACAAGATATTCTTTGCTCCCAGCCTTCTCAGGCTAAACAACCAAGGTATTCTTTGAACCCAGCCTCCACAGGCTAATACAAAGGTATTATTTGGAACACAGCCTCCTCAGGCTAAAGTACCACGCAAGTGGATTTTGAAAAAGATGTTTGAAAACAAGATTTTCCTCTACGCAGAGAGGTTTTTACAGATGAAGCACAAACAGAGCGTTGAGCGAATTCTCAGAAGTAGGGATAAGATAAGCGTATTCGCCAACTGATTCTTGAAGCTGTGAAGTCTTTTTATAGTCATCTTCTTCAAATAGCCGTTAGACTTATTTGAGTGCCGTTAAGAGTCGTTGAGAAATCTTCTTGAGAGCTTTCCAAAAGTTGTCAGTTGTACTTGATTGATTGATGAAGAGTCGCAGCGGATATAGCGGACTAGGTTATGCGCAGTACTTTTTCTGACTTGTACAGAGATGTGACAAAAGGTGAAGACCTTTCTGACTTTGGTGTGTAAGCTCGAATCCCTATACTGATCTTGGATGCTTCTCATGAGTCCTTCTTCAGATTTTGAAACTTTGGCGCGAATGACTTCACTTGACTTCAGCTTTTGGATAGAAGATATGTGTCTTCAGTTGTTGTTGTTTCGTCTTATCCTATCGTTTTAAGACTTCACTCTTGGGACAGACGAAGGACTTCAACTGAGTAGTCCTCTTCCGTCCGTGTATGTATCGTCTGATGACTTGGCTTTTGGACAGATGCAAATCTTCACTTTTGAAGGGCCATGTTTCGTCTGTGCTGGTTTCGTCTTAGCAAGTCTTGGGTAGCTTGGTTCCGTCTGTCTTGTAATTAATCAAAATCATGAGACGTTTAATCACCTTGATCTAACAATCTCCCCCTTTTTGGTGATTACAGACCATATCAAGAAAATCTGTACAAGACATGGTTAGACAGAAACAAACAGTCTTAAAAAGTCAGATTGACATCAAGACGATGTTTTCTGAATAATACCTCTTTATAAAGAATGTTACATCAATGTGATGTAATCTTTGTACATTATTACACTGGTATAGACAGAAAACCAATAAAGAATAACCAATAAAGAATTACAATATATTTTCTATACTAAAAAAGAATAAAAAAATACATTGATACAAGTACAGTACATGGCTCCCTTATTGTTTAAGACTCCCCCTCAGACGATGCTCCTTGCTTGTTTCTAGCTCCCCCTCAGACGAAGCTTTCTTGCTCTTCTCTTGTTTGCTCCCCCTCGGACTATGCTTTCCCCTTGTACCTTTCTTCTTTTCCTTGGGCTACACTTTTCTCCCCCTTGGGCTGTGAATCATCAAAACATGATCACGAAGAAGGCTTCGGTTTCTTGAGAAGGGTCATCACAACGTCCTTCAGCTGCTGCACTTCAAATGATAGAGAGGCTTGATTTTCTTCAAGTTCTCTGTTCTTTTGCTTCAAGTGCTCGCAATCCTCTTCTAAGGCATCATACTTCTGCTTCAGAGTTTTATACTCCTCAGCTTCTTGAATATCAGCCTCTGCAACCTCAACTGTCTCAGCAGCCTCAACTGTCTCAGCAGCCTCAACTGTCTCAGCAACCTCCACCAAATCATCAATTTGCACTTGTGGTGTTTGAGGTTCTTCCATTATTGGTACAGTGTCATCAATAATGACCACTGATGGAGTCTTCTTCAGACGCAATGTAAATAATGGAAGAATGAGGTAAGCTGTGAAGTTCTGTTCCCATTGCCATGTGTAGAATTTTGTGGGAACAGAGACCTCAAGATCCGGATGCTCCTGGGATGGATGTGTATATGCGAAAGCTCCACCAGGAAACACCCTGCCACAGACTGAAGATTCCTCATCAAAAGAGGTTCCAGAACAGAACTTTGAAGTGGCTTCATGATCTTCTATCATCCTTTGTAGCTTTGGATTGATAGGGCTTGAGGCTTGAGCTTGTATTGCCTTGAGGTGCGCATAAGCAGCATTTGGAAGACGCCGGGGGATGTGCCTTGCATATTTGAAGGTTCTGGGGACAGACGGTACCTTCTTCTCCTTGCCCTTAGCCAAAAACTTGACCAAGCATGGTCGTTTTCTGTTTAAGACGATTGTATACTTAGTTTCGTCTGACACCAGCGAAGAGAACTGTGAACCCATCATGAAGGGGCAGTATCTCTTGTCCTTCTTAGCTTGACGATCAACGTGATAGAAGGAAACTTCTCTTTCCTTGACTTCCCTTCTATAGGCACCAGCTATCAACTTGAAAGTCAAGTTGTAGTCTTCCGGAAGGGCGTGAGAGAATTCCTCTGGGTCTTCATATTCGTTGAGGAAGATGGAATAGCGAGGGTTGATCCCGGAGCAGTTGGGTCTCGTCCATGGGAGCACAATTCCTAGAGAGTGTCCTAGACCGACATACTCTGTTTTATTAAGTGGAATTGTGAAAAGCATTGGATCATGGCGATCTATGGCGTCGAGATGCCAATGTGTGCAATCTTTCGGCTCATAGATGGTAGAGTTTGCGTCTCCATATCTACAATGATAGAATACAGGCGCATTTACCTCATACCGAACCTTCCACTTTGTGTTTTCTCTGTGTGGGATGTGAGGTTCATAGCCAAGTGCTGGTCCTTCAATCACAGACGCAGCAAGATGATCCTTGTATGCTTGTATGTTTTCGAAGCCCTTGATGTCTAGGTTGGCCAGTGTGTCCCAGGGCAGACGCTTCAGCCAATAGCGTTGCTCCTCTGGGGTGTAGATGGTGTCTTCATTGAAATTCACCGGCTTCAAGGGTTTATTATATAGAATGGGATTTACAAATCTCCCTAGTTGAAAACCCTTCTTCCCTCTATACTGGTATTGGTTCTTCAACTCTATGTAAGGAGTATCCCTTATGTACAGGTCTTCATTGTCTGCCAAGATGTCTGTTGCAGACTCAGACGATTCAGCTTCAATGGAGAATTCTTCAATCTTCTCTCCAATGATCCAGTCAGGTTTGACCGGTTTCTCAGCACAGGTGCTTTCAACGAAGCGCCTCATGACTAATTCGTTTAGAAACGATAAGTCCACCTTGTGCTTTGGGGGTAAGTCTTCTGGATTGATCACCTCAGCATGTGATCTCCCCCATGTGGCATCCACCTTCATAACTTCAAGTTGTTCTTCATCAGACGAAGAATCAACTTCTTCAATAAGCACATAGTCTTCAGACGGAATCTCCTTTGTCTGGCTGTGGGATGCTTCCTCAGACGCAGCAGGTAGCGTCTGTGCAAGGAATGCGTTCAGCGGAGACGCAACAATAGGAGTTACCCTATGTTCGTCTTGGAGTGATCTTGATGGAGAGACCTCCATTTTGGAAACTTCCTCGTTCAGCATGGTTTCCAACTCCTCCGCAAGCTGATGATCCATTTTATATACATTTTCTTTACTTTGTTTTTGGTTCAATTAGCTGTTATATGTGTCATATTTTGGTAGCTTATCATAGATTTGTGTTAGAGGCATATTTTAGTACTAGTAGTAAATAATAGTTAAATCTCCATAAGTTCTTATGTTTTTATGCCAATTCATTTGCAGTTGCGTCTGGAGCTATGAGGAATGAAGAAGAGATAGGAGCAGGGAGGAGATTGAGTGCAAGAATGAAAGCCCAAATCAAGATCGGAGCAAGCCAAGTGAAGCATACATGCTGTTAGAACGCGCCAGGGCGCATTCCATTGACGCACTCATGCCCTGCTTGCGGTACAAATGCGCCAGGGCGCATTCCATTGACGCACTCATGCGCTGCTTGCGGTACAAATGCGCCAGGGCGCGCTCAGGGGCGCGTCTCATGCCTTATGGAAGTTCAAATGAAGGAATCAAGACGCAAGGACTCTTGTTCCGTCTGATGGAGTAGTCTCGTCCAGAGTGAGAGTTTCGTCTGTGCTTGCTTCATCTGAGTTTGTTTCGTCTGATGGAGTAGTTTCGTCTAGAAGTGAAGTGTTCCGTCTGTGCTTGTCCCATCTTATGGATGAGTGTCGTCTAACGCCAAGAATGAGTGTTTCGTCTGTGTTTGATTCATCTGAGGTTTGTTAAATCCGTACTTGTTTAGTCGAACCCCAGGATTAATGCTTCCGTCGCAGAGACAAGACAGGACGATCCCAGGACGAGACGATACAACAAGCCAAGACAGACGATACAAAAGACAGACGACACATCAAGTTCATACAGACGATACCAAGACAGAGGATCCTAGGGACAGACGACACCACTACAGACGATACAACAGACGAATGATCAAACTACTACTTACATTGTTCTGTTTTCTTCTCTGATCAAGACGCGCCAGGGCGCGTCCCTCTTTAAGTGGTGACGCGTATTCTCCATCTATAAAAGCTGCTTGGGGCGCGAAACTTAATAACTTTTCATACTTTTCATAATTCTATTTTCCAGTTTCTTGGGGAAGTTTGAGTTGTGCGACTGCACAATTCTCTCTTCGTTCTTCTCGGTTCCCTCTTCTTCTCATACTTTGCTTCTTAGATTTCACTGTTCATGTATTCAATTTCTTCTCGCCACTGTAGCTACTGCAACAATTGAATTTAATTCTTGATTGAGGATTCTTCTTCAATTTTGCAATAGATCTCTATTTCAATTTACATTTACGTTCTATAATTCTGTTCTCGATTGTTTAGTTTTTCACGCTTTGTGTCACTGTGCTCGATTCCTTTTCTGCAATTCTCTTCTGCTTAATTCATTGTTTCGATCTGCATTTCTCTTCTCTACTTTCAATTTTTAATTCTCGTCGCGATTGTTTACGTTCCTTATTCTGCTCTCATCTTTCGGTTCAAGTCATTAATTCAATTTACACTTCTTGTTCTGTTTCCGTTTTCTACTTCCGTCTGTAGCTTTCCGTTGATTCCGTAATCTCAATTTCATTTAGTTTTGTTGAATTGTTCAATGAGAACCCCCCTCCTAATTGTGATTAATTCCGAATTAAATGTACGTATGTCTTCTGAGAGATGACCTAGGTTGATTCCTCTATATTACAAGTTTAATTGGGGATAAATCTAGCTTTTGATAGTCATTCGACAGTGATTATCAAAATGGCGCCGTTGCCGGGGACATACGTCATTTGGTTTGGAATTATCACTTCTCATGTACATAAATTGCTTGTGAATATTACATTTGTATAGACTAACAGTAAATTCATAGATAGTAGTTGCTCCTAGTATAGGTATTGACTATTTTGCTAAGTTTTGCATAGGTTCTAATTCTTTTCAGATGTTATTACTGTTAGTTGTTCCATATAATAGTAGTTGTTTTTCTGAAAAAAAAAAAAAAAATTTGTTGAGTTTTTGCATAGGTTTTAATTCTTTGTAGATATCATTGATGCTAGTTAGTTAGTGCTTAAATGATATTTTGCTGAGTGCTGTTAGTCAGTGTTGTTCATGCTAATTTGTGTTGTGTATTGGTGTTTTTGGTGGCTATCGTTGAATCTGATGAACTAGAGAGGTGTTGATTTACATTCCTTTAGGCTACTATGGATAATAGGACTATTAGGGAACTATTGCAGCAGGATTTCAATGAGTCAACTTTTGAAGAGGCAAAAGTTTTTCATACCATGCCTCAACAGCAGTACAACCCATATTCCTACAATCCTGGATGGAGAGATTATCTTCAGCAGAGTTCACTTGACTATTCTACTCTCCATCCGGCACAGAATTGGCAGCAAAATTACAATCATCATGTATCATCTTTTCAACAACATCCTACACAACCATTAGCCCAACCACAACCTTCCTTGGAAGAATTAATCAATCAGATGGCCACCAACAACTTGCAATTTCAGCAGATGTTTGAGGTTGACCTTCAGAGTATTCAAACTCAGATTGAGCAGTTATCAAATGCAATTAGTCAGAACCAACCTCAAGCATCCATTATAAGCATGAAACTACCTACTGAAGAGCATTTTGCTTCCTCTTTAGATTTAGTTGATAATTTTGTAGATAATTGTACAGATTTTAACTCTGAATTTGAATCTGAATTGACTAATTTTTCTAATTTCAATAATGATTTAGCTAGCTGTTGCTGTAATGATGATGCCACTGTTTGTACCATATGTGCAGAGATGAATACTGCCATTGCAGGTGCAGATCTTAATTTGCAGATTGCAGATTTTGGTCTACAGGTTCTTGCATCTACTGACATTGCAGTGAACAAGCCATTGTCACCTTCCATTGTGCAGCTGCCAAGCTTAGAGGTGGAACCTACTGCACAACCAGAGGAAACAATTATCATGGAGGTTGTAGCTAAAGAGAAAGAGTTGCAAGAACAAGATTTGAAAGAACAAGACATGGAAGAAAAAGTGACAGATAAACAAGAGAAGGAAACATGTGATGGCTTAATTGTTTATACTAATCCTTCCTTTGTTTATGTTGATTCTCTTTTTATAGGTAATGTAGGAGTGAGTCCTGAGAAAGAAACACAAGATAACAACTTCTTGTGTGAAGATGTTTATGTAGAAAAGAAAGATATTAAAGCACACGGTGAAGATGTTTGTGACCCTCCTCTTTACAAAAATCCTCATGTCTTGGTACCTAGTGGAGAATTGGCCATAAAGTTTCCTTGGAGCGAACATTGTAGAAAGAGTGAAGCATCCAGGAAATCAGAGGAACCACTAGAAAAGATTTCTTTACCATTTAATACTCTTTCTCCTTGCAAAAATATGAACAACATTAATTGTTTCACTTTAGATACCTATAGAATTAAAGCATGGACTATAATTGAGTTTGATAATTTAAACCTCTTAGTTGCTCCTAATGCCTTTTGCTCTTATGATGTTGCATATTCTTGTAGGCCATTAGAGAAGTCATCAATGGAGGCCCAAATGCAAACTCCTACACATATTGGCAAACCAATGTCTACACACATCAAAAATGGAGTAGAGGATGATCATGATATTTTGAAACATTCTAACCCTTTGCTCTCTCTTTTAAATAGTGCTGTTGATGTTGATGTTAAATATTCCATGTGCTTTAATTCGCGCTTTAGACTAAGTAAAACATTTAAATTATTCAAATTGGATGCCCATATTAAAATGAATAAAGGGAAGATTATGATGATGGCATTCAAATTTTTCCTACCACCACCATGCACTAATCATAGAACACATCTGCACCATCAATCATGTGCACTAATCAATAATGATTTACATATAGCTGCAGATGATTGGATGATATTTGATCCTGGTGGATGTTTGTTCTGGTAGGTACCAAGGGCAGATTCATGGTGAATGGGCAGCGACAGCATTATCAGGGAAGCACCACTGAACAGCCATAGAGCAAGAGTTGGTACCACTTGCACCCACCTTGCTGCTTTGAGCGGCCGAGGGAGTTTTCTTTTCTCCCTCCACTCTTTTCCGTTCTATTTTCATTCATTTCCTGTCTATCCATCTTCTGTAATTAGGAAGTAATAAGAAGTAATTAGGAAATAATTAGGGAGTTTTCCTTTCCCTCTCCTTCCTTACATTTATTGCACTTGTCTGGTCATTGTGGTGATACGATTGATTAATCTGTTGATTGGAACACATTGGGACAATGTGTAGTTTAAGTGTGGGGGGGGGGAATTTTGTGAGCATTCTGCTGCTTTTGATTTAGGAATTATTCTGCATTCTATGCCTAGTTTTGTGTTCTGTTTTTACTTCTAGTCCTGTTTTCTGTTTGCTCTGTTTCTGTTTTCTGTTTGATTTTTGAAAAAAAAATATATCAAATAACAATACAGAAAATAAATGTGAAACATACCTTTTTCTTTGAAGTCATAGGTGTATAAATTACGAAAGATACAAACATTTTTAGTTGATAGATGTTCAATTTTCTCATGACCTATGTGTGCATCTTTGAATTGTAATTGACTTGAAGCTGAAGTTTGGATAATTAGTGATAGAAAAATAAACCCTGTGAGAGTTTGAGCCTTATATGGAGGAACTATTCTTTCCTTCAAATTTCTTTCTTGTGTGACTACACTCATCCTGTTAGTTGCTCTAGATTTTTCCTTGACTTTTGCTGATATTTCTTGATCACATGCATTATTGAAATGATTTAGGCAAATTTCTTCTTAAGCCACTAGCCAAATGAGCCTACCTTACATATCTGTCCCTTGTTATCCCCTTTTGAGCCTTTATTTCCCTTTCTTCAATTTTAAGCTCATTACAAGCCGAAAAATGGAAGACAATGATGTCCCCTAACTTTAGGGATTAAAGGAGCTTTGGAATTGTTTTGGGAATAGGTTTTAAATAAGTGTGGGGGTATAACCCTTTAGGACAATTCTAATATGTGAATTGATGAATGAATTGGCATTGGTTATGCAAAAGAAAACAACTACACAGAAAAATGTATATGTATATATAGAAAAAGATACAAAGAAGAAAATACCAAAAGCTACAAGCAAGGAAATATAGAAAAGAAAAAGAAGCAAAATAAAGATACAGAAAAGAAAGTACCAAAAGTACAAGGAAGCAAAGGAAAGAAAAAGGAAAAGAAACAGAAGAAAATGGAAATCCAGGATGGAAATAAGTGGGAAGCCAAAAAGAGGTAAATGCTAGGAGGGTAATCTTCATGCTTATTAGATTTATTCCCCATTGCTCCTCTTTTCTCTTGGTTATTAGCCTAAATAATCCTTCTCTTATCCCACCTTCACCTTGGCCCCATTACAAGCTTAATAAAGACCTTTTGATCTTTAATTGCATGTGTCTCAAGTTATTGAAATTAGAGGCTTGTAAAAATCTGGTAGTGCTAGCTTGCATGATGTGTTTGAGTGCAAATACAAGCCTAAAACACTTGAGAGTCAAGAGGAAACACTAACTTGTGGGGTTCTATCACTTTGAATTCATTCTTTAACTCAACTTGTCAAATTGTTTGTTCTGGATGCACATTAGATTCATGAATCGTTGTTGATCTTGATGCTCTGAATTTTGTCCCTTTCTCTTTATATGCATCTGTGGCTCAACTGGAATTGGTTCAGTTCACATAGCATCAATTCTTCTTTTAGTAAGTTTTGCCCCGGAGTGCAAAAGAATAAGTGTGGGGGTATTTGATGATCCATTTTATATACATTTTCTTTACTTTGTTTTTGGTTCAATTAGCTGTTATATGTGTCATATTTTGGTAGCTTATCATAGATTTGTGTTAGAGGCATATTTTAGTACTAGTAGTAAATAATAGTTAAATCTCCATAAGTTCTTATGTTTTTATGCCAATTCATTTGCAGTTGCGTCTGGAGCTATGAGGAATGAAGAAGAGATAGGAGCAGGGAGGAGATTGAGTGCAAGAATGAAAGCCCAAATCAAGATCGGAGCAAGCCAAGTGAAGCATACATGCTGTTAGAACGTGCCAGGGCGCATTCCATTGACGCACTCATGCGCTGCTTGCGGTACAAATGCGCCAGGGCGCGCTCAGGGGCGCGTCTCATGCCTTATGGAAGTTCAAATGAAGGAATCAAGACGCAAGGACTCTTGTTCCGTCTGATGGAGTAGTCTCGTCCAGAGTGAGAGTTTCGTCTGTGCTTGCTTCATCTGAGTTTGTTTCGTCTGATGGAGTAGTTTCGTCTAGAAGTGAAGTGTTCCGTCTGTGCTTGTCCCATCTTATGGATGAGTGTCGTCTAACGCCAAGAATGAGTGTTTCGTCTGTGTTTGATTCATCTGAGGTTTGTTCCGTCTGTACTTGTTTAGTCTGAACCCCCAGATTAATGCTTCCGTCTGTAGACAAGACAGACGATCCCAAGGACAGACGATACAACAAGCCAAGACAGACGATACAAAAGACAGACGACACATCAAGTTCATACAGACGATACCAAGACAGAGGATCCTAGGGACAGACGACACCACTACAGACGATACAACAGACGAATGATCAAACTACTACTTACATTGTTCTGTTTTCTTCTCTGATCAAGACGCGCCGGGCGTCCTCTTTAAGTGGTGACGCGTATTCTCCATCTATAAAAGCGCTTGGGGCGCGAAACTTAATAACTTTTCATACTTTTCATAATTCGTTTTCGGTTTCTTGGGGAAGTTTGAGTTGTGCGACTGCACAATTCTCTCTTCGTTCTTCTCGGTTCCCTCTTCTTCTCATACTTTGCTTCTTAGATTTCACTGTTCATGTATTCAATTTCTTCTCGCCACTGTAGCTACTGCAACAATTGAATTTAATTCTTGATTGAGGATTCTTCTTCAATTTTGCAATAGATCTCTATTTCAATTTACATTTACGTTCTATAATTCTGTTCTCGATTGTTTAGTTTTTCACGCTTTGTGTCACTGTGCTCGATTCCTTTTCTGCAATTCTCTTCTGCTTAATTCATTGTTTCGATCTGCATTTCTCTTCTCTACTTTCAATTTTTAATTCTCGTCGCGATTGTTTACAGTTCTTATTTCTGCTCTCATCTTTCGGTTCAAGTCATTAATTCAATTTACACTTCTTGTTCTGTTTCCGTTTTCTACTTCCGTCTGTAGCTTTCCGTAATCTCAATTTCATTTAGTTTTGTTGAATTGTTCAATGAGAACCCCCCTCCTAATTGTGATTAATTCCGAATTAAATGTACGTATGTCTTCTGAGAGATGACCTAGGTTGATTCCTCTATATTACAAGTTTAATTGGGGATAAATCTAGCTTTTGATAGTCATTCGACAGTGATTATCACAAGCTGGGCATTATCTTTCTGGATCTGGGCCGTTTCTTCACTATTCATGCCCTCTGAGGTTGCTTGAGCAGATGTAGCCTCAGACGATCCAATGCCACGAACGCTATCAAGAAAGAGCCTTTCTCTCTCGGTATGAAGCAATATAGAGACTCTTTTGTACTCTTTCAGTTGTCTTTCTTCGTTTGTCTCACCAACAACGACAGACGCAAGTTTTTGCTTCATCTTCTCCTTGCCTTTTGCAGCCTTTTCAAGAGCAATCTTTCTGTCTCTTGCTTTTTCCTCTGCTGTAATTCTCTGCTTTTCTTCGTCTGTGAGTATCTTCACAGACGGAACACCCTCAGACGGTATTGTGGCCCCTTCATCTTTACTTGGGGATACCGTCTTAGTAGCGACATGCTTTATTGTGACAGTCCACTTTTTCTTCTTGAGTGGTTCCTCAAGAATGTCCTCAAAGGGGACTTCAGAGACTATCACTGGTGGTGGTGGTGGAAGTGTTTGGGATTTTGTTTTGGACGGTGTTTGGGTTTGTGTTTGGGGTTCTGTTTGGGATGGTGTTTGGGCTTGTGTTTGTGGTTTAGCACGCTTAATGCGAGCTCTGTGTGGAGGGTCTTTGGTAATGGGTGAGAGGGGTACATCCTCTTTTTGTGAGTGGAGGAGAAAGCCTGGCGTCAGATGCATCTTCGCAAAGGTGCTGGCTTTAACTTCCTTTCCTTCTGGGTGATAGACTACACCAGTGGTATCAAACCCTTGGTTGATGATGATCTTTGTGAAGAGGGTGGCGTAGGGAATGCTGCTCTTCCTACGTATGTTGCGGTTCTTCAACGCACTTATCCAGTGGTCAAGGATAATGTGCGGAAGGCTCATCCTTGCTTTCCTCAGACAGTAGAAAATGCAGAATCTGTCTCGAGTACTCACATTGTCCCTCGAACCAGTCCTTGGAGTGAAGACGTTGTAGAGGAGGTTGTGGATGACTCTAGCAAGTGGGACATAGGTTCCCGACTTGAAGAACTTGAGGTCTTCAATATCGCGATTCTTCCCGTAGATAATCTTGTCTACGTGCTCCTCTGACTCGTTCTTCATCCAGTTAGGGCTGTAAAAGCGCCCATCGGCCTTGCAGTTGCCGGCTTCAGCAATGGAGTCCACCGTGATGATGTACTCTTTGTCATCAATGGTACCAACAATACCATCTTCGAATTCCTTGGCGTCGCTCCAGAATTCGGCATAAGCCTCCATCAGCCATGGGTCTCTCATCTCAGCAAAACCCATCCATCCAGTGTGGTCTAAGATCCTCACTATTCTGTCAGAGATGCTTTCAACAGTTTCCCTTGAGATCCACTTGCTCGGCAAGAACAAGTCTTGAGCAAAGAAAGTGGCTTCAAAAGCTTTGGTAGCTTTGGTGTTCTTGGCGACCATTGTTAATATTTGAAAAAGAGAGAGTAAGAACTTAGTGAGTATTAGGTTTGAAAGTTCAACAGTTTGCAAATGCAGTAAAGAGTAAAAGAGTGAACTTTAAAGAGTATTTATAGGTAAAGAATAAAACGGTTGTGATTCATCAGACGAAAGAGATTTTGAAAACCGCCCCTGATTTGACGTGTCCACATCATTGCCTTTTCAATGATTGATTTGACCTCTGCAATTCACAGCGCGTGCCTTTCAATGTTCTAGAATAGTGCAATAAATGACAGACACATTTATTGCTACATTTATTTTTTCCCTGCACACTTAAGATAAACTTGTTAAACAGTAACAGTTGCGTCTTTACCACAGTAACTATTCAACTTGATCAGACGCAATGTTTCGTCTTAACACGAAATAATGTACAGACGGAACAAAAATAAATAGCTCAGACGAAACAATTTTCAATCTTTTAAAGAAATTATTCCAAGATTTTCTTTAATGAAATTGAATCGTGTTTCGTCTAATGCTTTAGTGAAAATATCTGCCCATTGAAAATCAGTTTGTACGAACTGTATATCGAAAATACCTTTTTGGACATAATCTCTTATAAAATGAAAACGAATTTCAATGTGTTTGGCTTTCGAATGTTGAATAGGATTTTTGCTAAGATTAATTGCACTAGTGTTATCACAAAATACTGGTATATGATTTTCAAACCTGGAGTAATCTTCAAGTTGATGTTTTATCCACAGTAATTGTGAGCAACACCCTGCCGCAGCAATATACTCTGCTTCAGTTGTTGAGAGTGCAATGGAGTTTTGTTTCTTGCTTGACCAAGATATTAGTGATGATCCAAGGAATTGGCATCCACCACTTGTGCTTTTTCTCTCCACTTTATCTCCAGCATAATCCGCATCACAAAAGCCTCTTAAATTGAAATCACTATTTTTTCTTATAAAACAAAGAGAGATTAATGGTTCCAACAAGATATCTAAGAATTCTTTTTACAGCTTGTAAGTGAGATTCTTTAGGGTCAGATTGAAATCTAACACATAGACAGACACTAAACATAATGTCAGGTCTGCTAGCAGTTAGATAAAGGAGTGAGCCAATCATACCTCTGTATACCGTCTGATCCACGGTCTTACCTGACTCATCCTTGTTGACATTTACTCCAGACAAATGCATTGGGGTCTTCATGGGCTTAGCATTCTCCATCTTGAACTTCTTGATAAGTTCCTTTGTGTATTTTTGTTGATGGATGTAGATTCCTTCTTTCGTCTGCTTGATTTGAAGTCCTAAAAAGAACTTCAATTCTCCCATCATGCTCATTTCAAACTCATCCTGCATTAGCTTTGAAAAATCCTTGCACAGAGAATCATTTGTAGCTCCAAAGACTATATCGTCTACATAAATCTGGACTATAATAAAGTCTTTTGAAACGTTTTTCTTGAAGAGAGTTGTATCAACCTTTACTTTTGAGAAACCACTTTTAAGAAGAAAAGAACTGAGTCTGTCATACCAAGCTCTGGGAGCTTGTTTAAGACCATACAGTGCTTTCTTTAGTTTGAAAACATGATCAGGTTGAGATAAACTTTCAAAACCAGGAGGTTGTTTTACATACACTTCTTCTTCAATAAAACCATTTAAAAAAGCACTTTTTACATCCATTTGATATAAGACGATATTCTTGTGAGCAGCAAAAGCAAGTAATATTTTAATTGCTTCTAATCTAGCTACAGGTGCAAAGGTTTCTGTAAAATCAATACCTTCTTGTTGATTATACCCTTGTGCTACTAACCTCGCTTTGTTTCTTACCACTTTTCCAGCTTCATCAAGCTTGTTTCTGAACACCCATCTGGTTCCAATGATGCTTTTGTTCTTTGGTCTTTCAACTAGGGTCCATACATCATTCCTTGTGAACTGATTAAGTTCTTCTTCCATAGCCAAGATCCAATCGTTATCTTGAAGAGCATCTTCAACATTCTTTGGCTCTATGTTTGATACAAGAGCATATCCAGACGATTCCTTTAGCTTCGATCTAGTTAGAACACCTTGATTCCTATCTCCAATGATAAGATCTTCAGTGTGGTTAGACGCAAACTTCCATGATCTTGCAGGGGCTTGATCTCTTTGTTGATGAGTATCAGACGAAGAGGGTTCGTCGTGCTTCTTCTATCGTCTCGCTCTTGTTTCATCGACCCTTGTTTATCATTTTGACGAGAAGGGTTAATCGCAAATTATCAAACAAGTTTTCTAGGTCGATATTTCTTTATCGACCTTTGAGTTATCTTGGAACTTTACATGAATTGATTCCTCTACAACTTATGTCTTAGAGTTAAAAACTCTATAGGCCTTAGATGTGTTGGAATATCCAAGAAAGATTCCTTTTACCACCTTTGAATCAAACTTGCCAAGTTGATCTTTGGTGTTTAAGATAAAGCATTCGCATCCAAAAGGATAGATAAAAGAAATGTTGGGTCTTCTTCCTTTCCATAGTTCATATGGAGTCTTATTCAATATTGGTCTTATCAATATTCTGTTTTGAATATAATAGGAAGTATTAACTGCTTCTGCCCAATAATATTCAGGGAGAGAGCTTTCATGCAACGTAGTTCTAGCCATTTCTTGTAAAGTACAATTTTTCCTTTCCACAACTCCATTTTGTTGAGGAGTTCTTGGAGACGAAAAATTGTGAAATATACTATTTTCAAAATAAAATGCTTTGAACTCAGAATTTTCAAATTCTGTTCCATGATCGCTTCTTACAGACGCAATACATATTCCTTTTTCTTTTTGAACACGTTTACAGAATATTTCAAAAACCTTGAATGACTCATGTTTATGGGCTAGGAAGTATACCCATGTGAATCTAGTATAGTCATCTACAATGACAAGTCCATATCTCTTCCCTCCAAGACTTTCGATCGAGTGGGTCCAAAGAGATCAATGTGTAACAGTTCTAGCGGTCTTGTCGTGGAAACAACATTTTTTGATTTGAAAGAAGCTTTGAGTTGTTTCCCATGCTGACAAGATTCACACAGACGATTGGTTTTCCAAGATATTTTTGGCAAACCTTTTACGAGATCCTTTTTAGAAATTTTTGAAATATACTTGAGACTTAAATGTCCAAGCTTTTTGTGCCAAATATCTCGTTCATCGTCTGCTGAAATCAAACATGTTACATTCTGATCACTAAGGTCAGAAAGGCAAACCTCATAAAGGTTATTCTTTCTTTTCCCAATAAAAAGAATGGATTTGTCTTTGTTTTTGACTATACATTCATCTGAGTTAAAAGCTACTTCATATCCACTATCACAAAATTGACTTATGCTAAGTAGATTGAAGTTAAGACCTTTAACATATGATACGTTCTGGATAAGTGTATTGAGTGTCTTACCAACAGTCCTAATGCCAAGAATTTTACCTTTTCCAGAACCGTAGGAGACAGACCCTTTACTTGGTCTCAGGTCTTGGAACATAGACAGGTCTTCCGTCATGTGTCGTGAGCAACCACTGTCCAGGTACCAGTATGAAGTCTTGTCTCTTTCTATTAAGGATATCTGCAACAGAAACAATAAGTGACTTTGGTACCCAAATCTTTTTGGGTCCTTTCTTGTTAGTTACAAAAGGCTTCTTTTTGTTTTTAGCCTTTTTGTAGTTATTAGGAACCTTGTTGTGATTCCTCTTCTTTTGAGCAGACGAAACAGGTTTGTTTTTCTTTTCGTCTGTCTCCTTAACATAACCATGTCCACTTTTATCATTAGGTGATCTCCTATATTTTAAAATATTTTCAAGAATAGAGGATCCCTTTGTAAACTTGGTTAAGTCATTGAGTAAGGACTCATTTTCTTTTTTTAATCTTTCGATTTCAAGAATGAAAATGTCCTTTTAGGACTCAGACGAAACATCATTTGATACTTTCTTGTCTAGTAACTCAATTTCAGATTTTAAAACCGTATTTTCTTCCAAGGCTTGTCTCAGCTTGGTTTTGCAAGTTTTGTATTGCTGAGCAATAAAGTGAGAGTGAGCTAGAAGTGTATCATATGACATTTCTTCTGATTCTGACTCAGACTCAGAAGAAGAGGATGAAGAAGTTTCATTGTAATTTACCTCGTTGAGACATGGTCTCCAGCCATGAGTGGATGTTTGTTGTTTCTTCTTCTTCGAGAGGATTCTTCGAGCTTTCCTTTGTCAAGGTCTTCCCAAGTCAGTAAGCTCTTCTTTCCTTTATCTTTTCTAGAGCTCCACCTCTTTTTCAGTCTGGGACATTCTGACCTCATATGCCCCGGTTTTCTGCATTCATAGCACACAACCTCTGTGCTTTCTTCTTTGTTTGATGAATTTTCAGGGAACTTCTTCTCTTTTTTCTTGAAGAAGCGTTGACCTCTACCTTTCTTCATCATCATTCTTTTAAATCGTCTCGCCATGAGAGAGACTTCGTCTTCAGACGAACCATCAGACGATTCTGATTCGGTTGAATCAGCCTTCAAAATCTTCATTTTCTTTTTACTGTCCTTCTTGACAGATTCTTCTTTAGGGCTGATGTTGACGGACGGAAGAGCTATAGGCTCTTGAACTTTGATCTTGTCCTTTTTACATAAGAGTACTTCATGTACCCTTAGAGCTCCTATTAACTCATCTAGAGTTAATGTCTTCATATCTCTTCCAACAGAGATGGCTGTGGACATGGCTTCCCAAGGAGGTGGGAGATTGTCCAAGATCTTCATGTTGTTCTGGGCCTTTGTGAAGGTGATTCCCAGAGCAGTGAGTCCATTCAATATTGTTTGGAATTTTCCAAACATCATATCGATAGACTCTCCTTTCTTCACAGAGAACATTTCATATTCTCTTTGAAGGGTAGCGGCCTTCCTCATTCTGACATCTTCAGTGCCTTCATATGAGATTTTGAGAGCATCTCATAGTTCTTTAGCAGTTTTGTAGGCACAGAATCTGTTGTACTCAGTTCTGGAGAGAGCACACATAAGAGCATATCTTGCTTTGTTGTTCAGCTCCATCATAGAGTATTCTTCGTTTCCCCATTCTCCTTCAGGCTTTACAATGGGGATATCTCCTGTGGTGATTATATTCCATAATCTGTATTGGGTTGACTTGATGTACATCTCCATCCTGTCAGCCCAATATGAAAAATCATCTCTAGAGAACGCTGGAGGTTTGTTCATAGAAGCTCCTCCGGATAGAAAAGATGGTCCTTGTGAGTCCATGTTGGATCTTTTCCTCTAGCAGCTGTTAAGCGCTCAACCCTTAGAGGCTGAGCTCTGATACCAAACTGTAAAAGATAAACACAAGAAGGGGGGTTGAATTGTGTTAATTAAAAAATTTTAACCCTTTCGTCTGTGGGTTTCAAAACGGTTCAGACGAAACAACGTTTATATTGAAAGATTGATTTTAATAAACAAACGTTAGATTATGATTATCCCCAGTTAGTCAATCAGACGAAACAAATAAACACAAGTATTTTTATACTGGTTCGTCTATTCAAGACTACGTCCAGTTACCCAGCAACAACTGAGTTTTCACTACAAACCGTGAAAAGGTTTACAAGTATTGTTTGAACCCAACCACTTCTGGCTATTACAAGATATTCTTTGCTTCCAGCCTTCTCAGGCTAAACAACCAAGGTATTCTTTGAACCCAGCCTCCACAGGCTAATACAAAGGTATTCTTTGGAACACAACCTCCTCAGGCTAAAGTACCACGCAAGTGGATTTTGAAAAAGATGTTTGAAAACAAGATTTTCCTCTACGTAGAGAGGTTTTTACAGATGAAGCACAAACAAAGCGTTGAGCGAATTCTCAGAAGTAGGGATAAGATAAGCGTATTCGCCAACTGATTCTTGAAGCTGTGAAGTCCTTTTATAGTCATATTCTTCAAATAGCCGTTAAGAGTCGTTGAGAAATCTTCTTGAGAGCTTTCCAAAAGTTGTCAGTTGTACTTGATTGATTGATGAAGAGCCGCAGCGGATATAGCGGACTAGGTTGTGCGCAGTACTTTTTCTGACTTGTACAGAGATGTGACAAAAGGTGAAAACCTTTTTGACTTTGGTGTGTAAGCTCGAATCCCTATACTGATCTTGGATGCTTCCCATGAGTCCTTCTTCAGATTTTGAAACTTTGGCGCGAATGACTTCACTTGACTTCAGCTTTTGGATAGACGATATGTGTCTTCAGTTGTTGTTGTTTCGTCTTATCCTATCGTCTTAAGACTTCACTCTTGGGACAGACGAAGGACTTCAACTGAGTAGTCCTCTTCCGTCTGTGTTTGTATCGTCTGATGACTTGGCTTTTGGACAGACGCAAATCTTCACTTTTGAAGGGCCATGTTTCGTCTGTGCTGGTTTCGTCTTAGCAAGTCTTGCGTAGCTTGGTTCCGTCTGTCTTGTAATTAATCAAAATCTTGAGACGTTTAATCACCTTGATCTAACAGAGTATCGTGGACAGATACCTGCACAATGCGGTCTTGTCCAAGGGAGAACAATTCCAAGAGTATGTCCTAGACCTACATACTCTGTTTGGTTCATTGGAATTGTGAAGGGTACAGGATCATGGCGATCAATGGCGTCCAAATGCCAATGACAGCACTCTTTTGGCTCATAAATGGTGGAGTTGGGATCTCCAAACCTGCAATGGTGAAATGCAAGGGCATTGGGTTCAAGCCGAACCTTCCACTTGACATTCTCTCTAAGGGGAATGTGGGGTTCATAGCTAAGAGCTGGTCTTTCAATCACCGACTCAGCTAGATGATCCTTGTACTTGTTTATTTCTTCTAAACCCTTGATGTCTAAGGAGGCCAGTTTTTCCCACGGCAGACGCTTCAGCCATTCGCGTTGCTCTTCAGGAGTATAAATGAGATCTTCTTTGAAGTTCACTGGCATCAGGGGTTTGTGATAAATAAGAGGGTTGACAAAACTCCCAAGTTGGAATCCTTTCTTACCTTTGTACTGATAAGGATTCTTCAACTCAATATAGGGAGTGTCCTTTATAAAGCCGTCTTCATCATCTGTTGAGTAACCAATTTTAGTAGGCTCAGACGATTCACCCTTATTGGAGATATCTTCAAGCTCATCTCCAAGAATCCAGTCAGGCTTAACTGGTCTTTCAGCACAAGAGCTCTCAGCAAATCTTCTCATGACTAATTCGTTAAGAGACGAATAGTCAGTCTTGTGCTTAGGTGGAAGATCTTCTAGATTTAAAACTTCAGCATGAGATCTCACTCATTGTGCATCCATCTTATTTATAATAACATGCTCTTCATCAGACGAAGAACATGCATCTTCAATGATAATTACTTTAGACGGAATTTCCATCGTCTGTAGATAGGATATTTCTTCAGACGCAGCAAGTATCGTCTGATCACAAGCTATATTGAGAGGAGACGCAACTATAGGATCAGAGACAATTATCCTATGTTCATCTTTGAGAGTAGGTGCGGAACTCTCCATAGTTGGAGCTTCTTCATTGAGCATAGTCTCCAATTCCTCTGCTAACTGAGCATTTTCCTTCTGGATCTGGGCAGTTTCTTCACTATTCATGCCCTCTGAAGTTGCTGGAGCAGACGCAGCTTCAGACAATCCAATGCCCTTAATGCTCTCAAGAAAGATTCTTTGTCTTTCAGCTTGAAGCAGCATAGAGACCCTCTTAGCCTCTTTTAGTTGCCTTGCTTTGTCTGTTTCTCCAACAATCACAGACACAATCTTCTGCTTCATTTTCTCTTTGCCTTTGGCAGCCTTTTGAAGAGCAATTTCTCTAGTTTTGCTTTCTCTTCAGCTGCTTTCTTCTGCTTTTCTTCGTCTGTGAGAATCTTTACAGACGTTACACCCTTAGATGTTTTCTTAACCCCTTCATCTTCATCAGGGGATATCTCCTTCTCCTGCGTCTTAGACGCAACATGTTTTATTCTAATAGTCCTCTTCTTCTTTCTTAGAGGCTTTTCTTGAGCATCATCGAAAGGGACTTCAGATACGATTACAGGTGGAAGATGTATAGGTGTTTGGGTTTGTGTTTGGGTTTTGGCGCGTTTGATGTGTGCTCTGTGAGGAGGATCTTTAGTGATAGGAGAAAGAATAACTTCATTTTCACTCCTATTGTGATGGAGGAAGCTAGGGCTCAGATGCATCTTGGCAAAAGTGCTTCCTTTGACCTCCTTTCCTTCATCATGCCACACGACGCCAGTAGCATCAAAACCTTGATTTAAGATGATTTTGGAGAAGAGAGTGGCGTAGGGAATACTGCTCTTCCTACGAATATTCCTATTCTTCAACGCATTTATCCAATGGTCGAGAATAATGTGAGGAAGACTTAGTCTTGCTTTCCTCAAGCAATAGTAGATGCAGAATCTATCACGAGTACTCACATTGTCTCGTGAGCCTGTTCTGGGTGTGAAGATGTTGTAGAGAAGGTTATGGATAACTCTGCCTGTGGGATAGAGATTCCCAGATCTCAGAAACTTGGGATCTTCGGGGTCACGAACCTTCCCATAAAGAATCTTGTCTACATGCTCCTCAGATTCTAATTTCATCCAGTCAGAGCAATAAAAGCATCCTTCATGTTTGCAGCTTCCAGCTTCAGCAATGGAGTCTATTGTGATAATATACTCCTTGTTGTCAATGGTACCCACAATACCATCATCAAACTCCTTTGCGTCGCTCCAGAACTCCGCATAAGCCTCCATCAACCATGGACCTCTCATCTCCGCGAAATCCATCCAGCCATTGTGTATTAACATTTTTGATACCCTGTTAGAGATGCCTTCTATGGTGGACCTTGAAATCCACTTGCTAGGCAAGAAGAGATCTTGCGCAAAGAAGGTTGCTTCAGTTGCTTTGATGTTCTTGGCGGCCATTGTTCTAATTTTGAAAAGAGAGAAGAATGTGTGAATAAAATACTCAAAGATAGTAAGAGTGTAGTAAGAGGTAAAAATGTAAACTTTGAGAGTATTTATAATCAAAAGCAAAAACGGTTATAATTCATCAAACGAAAGAAGTTGAAACTGTCCCTAATTTGACGTGGCCCTGTCATTGCCCTTTTAATGATTGATTTGACTTCTGCAATTCGCAGCGCGTGCTCTTCAAAGTCCTAGAATAGTGTAATAAATGACAGACACATTTAATGCTGCCTTTAAGTTGTCCCTGCACGCTTAACTTTAAATTAGTTAAATAATAACCTTGCGTCTGTTGAATTTTTTCAAACTGATTCAACTTGATCAGACGAAATGTTTCGTCTTAACGAAGGCATTTAAAATGTATAGACGAAATGAAATGCTCAGACGGAAAAACTTAATCAATTAGAGAAACAATTCCCAAATTTTCTTTGATGAAATTAAAGCGAGTTTGGTCTAAAGCTTTTGTAAAGATATCTGCCCATTGAAAATCAGTTTGAACAAACTGTATATCGAAAATACCTTTTTGAACATAATCTCTTATAAAATGAAATTTGATTTCAATATGTTTGGCTTTTGAATGTTGAATAGGATTTTTGCTGAGATTAATTGCACTAGTATTATCACAAAACACTAGTATTTGGGTTTCAAACCTGGAGTAATCCTCAAGTTGATGTTTTACCCAAAGTAGTTGTGAGCAACACCCAGCTGCAGCAATATATTCTGCTTCAGTGGTTGAAAGTGCAATGGAGTTTTGCTTCTTGCTTGACCAAGAGATTAATGATGAGCCAAGGAATTGACATCCACCACTTGTGCTTTTCCTCTCCACTTTATCTCCAGCATAATCAGCATCACAATAACCACTTAGATTGAAATCACTACTTTTCTTTTAAAATAGAGAGAGATTAGTGGTTCCAATAAGATATCTTAAAATACGTTTAACAGCTTGCAGATGTAATTCTCTATGATCAGATTGAAAACGTGCACATAGACATACACTGAACATAATGTCAGGTCTACTTGTAGTGAGATAGAGAAGAGATCCAATCATACCTTTGTATATCATCTGATCAATGGTCTTACCTGATTTGTCTTTGAGACTGGCTCCAAACAAATGCATGGGAGTCTTCATTAGTTTGGCATTTTCCATTTTGAACTTCTTTAGAAGTTCCTTAGTATACTTCTGTTGATGAATGAATATGCCTTGTTTTGTCTGTTTGATTTGAAGTCCTAGGAAAAACTTCAACTCTCCCATCATGCTCATCTCGAACTCATCCTGCATTAACTTAGAGAAATCCTTGCACAAGGATTCGTTAGTTGCTCCAAAGACTATATCATCTACATATATTTGGACAATAATAAAGTCTTTTGAAACACTTTTCTTGAAGAGAGTAGTATCGATCTTTCCTCTTGAAAAACCATTTTGAAGAAGAAAAGAACTTAGTCTATCATACCAAGCTCGAGGAGCTTGTTTAAGACCATATAGTGCTTTCTTCAGCTTGAAAACATGATCTGGTTGAGATGAACTCTCAAATCTAGGAGGTTGTTTTACATATACTTCCTCTTCAATAAAACCATTTAGAAAAGCACTTTTTATGTCCATTTGATATAAGATGATATTTTTATGAACAACAAAAGCAAGTAGAATTCTAATGACTTCTAATCTAGCTACAGGAGCGAAAGTTTCAGTGAAATCTATACCTTCCTGTTTATTATAGCCCTGAGCTACTAATCTTGTTTTGTTTCTTACCACTTTCCCATCTTCATCAAGTTTATTTCTGAACACCCATCTTGTTCCAATAATGCTTTTGCTTCTTGGTCTTTCTACCAAAGACCAAACGTCATTTCTTGTAAACTGGTTTAACTCTTCTTCCATAGCTAAAATCCAGTCATTATCTTGTAGAGCTTCCTCAATGTTCTTGGGCTCTATATTTGACACGAGAGCATAGCCAGACGATTCTCTTAGTCTTGATCTTGTTTGAACACCTTGATGTCTATCTCCAATGATAAGATCTTCTGTGTGGTTTGAGGCAAACTTCCACGTTCTTATAGGAGCTTAATCATCATGTTGGTGAGCATCAGACGAAAAGGGTTCGTCTGTACTTCTATCGTCTTCTCTTGTGTCGGCTCTTGCGTCTGACCCAGGTTGACCATTTGAACTTGAACTTTGACCAGAAGGGTTAATCTGTAAATTATCAAATAAATTTTCTAGGTCTGATATTTCCTTATCAGCCTTTGAGTTATCTTGGAATTTTACATGAATTGATTCCTCTACAACTTGCGTCTTAGAGTTAATTACTCTGTAGGCCTTAGATGTATTGGAATATCCAAGTAAGAATCCCTTCACCACTTTTGAATCAAACTTGTCAAGTTGATCCTTAGTGTTTAAGATGAACCATTCACATCCAAAAGGATGGAAGTAAGAAATGTTGGGTCTTCTTCCTTTCCATAGTTCATATGGAGTCTTATTCAATATTGGTCTTATCAATATTCTGTTTTGAATATAACATGAAATATTGGTCTTATGTGTTATAAATAAAAATTTTCTCCTTTCGTCTGTGGGTTTAAATATGGTCAGACAAAGTATTACTTAATCTTCAAGGATTATTTTTAAGTAAGAAAAGTTATAGCTTGATTATCCTCGTTAGTCAAACAAATAAGAAGATAAGTACACAGCTATTTTTATACTGGTTCGTCTATACAAGACTACGTCCAGTTACCCAACAACCACTGAGTTTTCACTACCAACCGTGAAATGGTTAACAAGTATTATTTGCACCCAGCCACTTCTGACTATAACAAGATATTCTTTGAACACAGCCTTCACAGGCTAAACAACAGAGGTATTCTTTGAACAACCAGTCTCCTCAGGCTAAACTACCACACAAGTGGATTTTAAAAATATGTTTTAAAAACAGAAAGATTCCTCTTCGCAGAGAGGGTTTTACAATGAAGTACAATCAGATGTATTGAGCGAAATCTCAGAAGATAGAATAAGAGAAGCATTTTCGCCAACTGAAATCTGATGAAGCGAAGTCTTTAAATAGGCACCATCTTCAGATAACTGTTAGACACATGAGAATGCCGTTGAAGATTTTCTTGAGAGCTTTCCAAAAGGTGTCAGATAGTACTTGATTGATTGATGGCGTGTCAAATGGATTTAGGTGCGTGCGCAGATCTTTCCGACTTGTACAGAGACTTTGACAAAAAGGTAAAGACCTTTTTGAGTTGCATGTGTGAGCACGAATCCCTATACTGATCTTGGATGCTTCTAATGAGTACTTCTTAAGATTTGAAATCTTGGCGCGAGTGACTCAAACTTTGCTTCACTTCATGGACAGACGATATACTTCTTCAGTCTTTGAAAGGTTTCATCTTATCCTATCGTCTGATGACTTGACTTGAGACAGACGAATGACTTCAGTCTGAGGAGTCATCTTCCGTCTGTGCTTGTTCCGTCTGACTTGCTTGCTGATGTTCCGTCTGAGAAAGTTTCGTCTGTCTTATAAAAATCAAAACCTTAGATGAGTTAAACATCTTGATCTAACATGCCCAATAATATTTTGGAAGAGAGTTTTCATGCAAAAAAGTTCTAGCCATTTCTTGTAAGGTAAGATTTTTCCTTTCCACAACTCCATTTTGTTGAGGAGTTCTTGGAGACGAATAATTGTGGAAAATACCATTTTCAAAACAGAAGGCATTGAACTCAGAATTTTCAACTTTTGTTCCATGATCGCTCCTAACAGACGCAATACATATTCCTTTTTCTTTTTGAACACGTTTACAGAATATTTCAAAAACACTGAATGACTCATGTTTATGTGCTAGGAAGTATACCCATGTGAATCTAGTATAGTCATCCACAATCACAAATCCATATCTCTTTCCTCCAAGACTTTCAGTCTGAGTAGGTCCAAAGAGATCAATATGTAACAGTTCTAGAGGTCTTGTCGTGGAAACAACATTTAACAATTTAAAAGATGTATTGAGTTGTTTCCCATGCTGACAAGATTCACACAGACGATTGGATTTCCAAGATATTTTTGGCAAACCTTTCACAAGATCCTTTTTAGAAATTTTCGACATATACTTGAGACTTAAATGTCCAAGATTTTTGTGCCAAATATCTCGTTCATCATCTGCTGAAATCAAACATGTCACATTCTGATCACTAAGGTCAGAAAGACAAACCTCATAGAGATTATTCCTTCTTTTCCTAACAAACAGAATGGATTTGTCTTTGTTCTTGACTATACATTCATCAGAGTTAAAAGCTATTTCATATCCACTGTCACAAAATTGACTTATGTTAAGCAGATTGAAGTTGAGACCTTCAACATAAGACACATTTTGAATAAGAGGATTGGGTGTCTTACCAACAGTCCCAATACCTAGGATTTTACCTTTCCCTGAACCATATGATACAGACCTTTTACTTGGTCTGAGGTCTTGGAACATAGACAGGTCTCCCGTCATGTGTCCTGAGCACCCACTATCCAGGTACCAGTTTGAAGTCCTCTCTTTTCCTATTAAGGATGTCTGCAACAGGAATAATAAGTGACTTTAGTACCCAAATCTTTTTGGGTCCTCCTTTGTTAGTAGAAGAAGATTTCTTTTTGTTTAAGGTTCTTTTATCTTTTACATAGTTTTTTGGAACCTTGTTGTAATTTTTGTTCTTCTTCTTATGGGCAGACGAAACAAATTTGTTTTTCTTTTTGTCTGACTCTTCAACATATCCAAGTCCACTCTTATCAGAAGGAGACCTCCCATATTTTAAAATATATTCTAGCATTGAGGATCCGTTAGTGAACTTGGTTAAGTCTTTGAGTAAGGATTCATTTTCTTTCTTCAATCTTTTGATTTCAGAAATAAATGTATCCTTTTCAGACTCAAATGATTTTTTATCTAATACTTCCTTTTGTAGCAACTCATTTTCAGCTCTCAAAGTAACATTTTCTTCCAAAGTTTGTTTCAACTTGGCTTTGCATACTTTGTATTGCTCAACAATAAAATGTGAGTTAGCCAAAAGTGTATCATATGAAATTTCTTCTGATTCTAACTCAGACTCAGATGAAGAGGATGAAAAAGTTTCAAATTCAATTACCTTTGATGAGACAGAATCTCCAGCCATGAGACAAATATTTGCAGTCTCTTCCTCTTCAGTGGATTCCTCTAAACTTTCGCTATCAAGGTTTTCTCAAGTCACCAGACTTTTCTTTCCCTTGTCTTTGCGAGGATTCCATCTTCTCTTTAACCTTGGACACTCGGATCTTATGTGTCCAGGTTTTCTGCATTCGTAGCAGATAACTTCTGAGCTCTCTTCCTTACTCGAAGGTTTTTCAGTGAGCTTCTTTTCCTTCTTCTTGAAAAAGCGTTGACCTCTCCCCTTTTTCATTATCATCTTCTTAAAGCATCTGGCCATGAGGAAAATCTCATCATCAAACGATCCGTCAGACGAATCAGACTCAGTAGTGTCAGCTTTCAAAACTTTGTGCTTCTTCTTTCTCTCTTTCTTATGAGTTTCCTCCTTCTGCACGTTGTTGACAGTTGGAAGAGCTATGGGCTCTTGAACTTTGATCTTGTCTCTCTTACACAGAAGTACCTCATGTACTCTCAAGGCTCCTATTAACTCGTCAAGAGCTAATGTCTTCATATTGCGCCCAACTGAGATGGCAATGGACATAGTTTCCCATGGAGGAGGAAGACTATCTAATATCTTCATATTGTTTTGGGCCTTGGTGAAAGTAATGTCCAGCGCAGTGAGTCCATTTAATATTGTTTGGAATCTTCCAAACATCATGTCAATGGATTCTCCTTTCTTCATTGAGAACATCTCATATTCTCTTTGAAGAGTGGCAGCTTTCCTCATACGCACATCCTCAGTTCCTTCATATGAAATCTTAGTGATACAGATCCTTACAGCAACAGGAATGTTACAAGGGTCTATTGCCCTTTGTTCACCCGTTAGTCTCGTCACCAACAGAACTTCATTCAGTATCAAGAGTAAATCGCGGAAGTGGAATAACAAATGGGTGATAGTTCGGTCTGTGACCGAGAAGAAGAAATTGAAAGCGGAAAAGGTTAGAAGATGGAAAGCGCCATGAACATGGTTCAATAAGCTTGGTGATGAATCGCCACTTGATTCGTGGATCAAGATAAGATTCAATTGGAAAGCGCCATGAACAGAAAGTTCAATAAGCTCCGTAGACGAATCGCCACTTGGATCATGGATCCATGATAAGATTCAAGGCCCGTAAAGAAACCCTAGGAGAGAACTCCCTTTCTAAAAGACACAAGTCTTAGAAAATTCTATTTCATTAAAATTGATCAAAGATCCTTTACAAGTTAGAGTATTCAGTATTTATACTAATTGTAAAACAACCAAAGGCTAAAACTGTAAATGGTAATTCCTTCATTCGTCCGTGGTTTCGTCTGGCCTGGAGATCGTCTGTCCAGAATTGCGTCTGTCCGTGGGTTCGTCTATCTAGGTTTCGCCTGTCCAGCATATGAAGACTCAGACGAAACAAGGTATCGTCTGTCTCAGATTGCGTCTGTCCAGAACATGAAGACTCAGACGGAATAAGGTATTGTACATCAAGGTTTCGCTTTGTCAAGGTTTGAAGGCTCGGACGAAACAAGGTTTCAAATCTCGGACTGTGTCGTCGTCCGAACATGAAGACTCAGATGGAATAAGGTATCGTCTGTCCAAGGTTTCGTCTGTCCAAGGTCTGAAGACTCAGACGAAACAAGGTATCGTCTGTCTCAGATTGCGTCTGTCCAGAACATGAAGACTCAGACGGAATAAGGTATCGTCTGTCCAAGGTTTCGTCTTGTTTCGTCTGTCAAGGTTTAAAGACTCAGACGAGAACAAAGTATCGTCTGTCCCGAACATGAAGACTCAGACGAAACGCTCTTAACTTCATTTGGCATCCTCCGACGAAGCAATCCGCACTCTTCTTCAGACGAACTTGATTCCTCAGACGAAAGAGGGTTCTTACTTGTAAACACAAAGGCTTGGCCGAAAAACACTTAACACAAGTAGGTCCAAGCTTATACAACATTAATCCTAAACTAATTACAAACTAATGAGAAGATTACAAGGCTTCATAAGCCCATTATGTTGACTATCAAGAGTTGGCCATTGACTTTGGCTTGTTGATTTTGACTTGGTCAACTCTTCTTCAACTTGGGCTTCAATTCTTCTTTGCATTGCCCTTGTAATTCTCATGCTTGTGGATGGTCCTCCATCAATCCCTCCTTCTTGAGGCAAACTTGTCCCCAAGTTGCTCCCATCACTACCTACATCACAAATAGATAAGTCACTTACATTAAATGAATTACTACCTATATAAGAAGTAGGAAGGTCAAGAGAGTAAGCATTAGGGCCCAATTTCTTTAATATCTTGAAGGGTCCATCCCCTCTTGGCAAAAGCTTAGATTTCCTAAGGTTAGGAAATCTCTCCTTCTTGAGATGAAGCCACACCAAGTCACCTTCTTTGAACTCCACATTTTTCTTATGCTTGTTCACTTGGGCCGCCACCTTGGAATACCTCCTCTCAAGGTGTTCCTTGATTTTGGTATGAAGGGACTTCACTAATTCGGCCTTGGCAACTCCATCTACATTTAAAGCAAACTCAAGTGGCAAAGGCACAAGGTCAAGAGGTGTTAGGGGGTTAAAACCATATACAATTTCAAATGGAGAATGGGAAGTAGAAGCATTCACAACTCTATTATATGCAAATTCAACAAAAGGTAAATGTTCCTCCCATGTCCTAGTATTCCCTTTAACAAAGCATCTCAACAATTGGCCTAAAGTCCTATTAACCACTTCGGTTTGGCCATCCATTTGTGGATGACAAGTGGTAGAGAATAAAAGCTTGGTGCCTAACTTACCCCACAAGGTTCTCCAAAAATGACTCAAAAATTTTGAATCTCTATCACTAACAATTGTCTTAGGCAACCCATGCAATCTAACCACTTCTTTAAAGAACAAATTTGCAATGTGTGTAGCATCATCAACCTTATGACAAGGAATAAAATGAGCCATTTTAGAAAACCTACACACAACTACAAAAATGGAATCCATTCCCCTCTTGGTTCTCGGCAATCCAAGCACAAAATCCATTGATATGTCAATCCAAGGGGAAATGGGAATAGGTAAAGGAGTATATAACCCATGATTCATATTCCTAGATTTAGCCTTATGACATGTTATGCATTTATGCACAAATCGGTCCACATCCTTCTTCATATGTGGCCAATGAAAATGTTCATGTAGTATGGCTAATGTCTTATCAATCCCAAAGTGTCCCATGATGCCTCCTTCATGTGCTTCACAAACCAAAAGTTCCCTTAAGGATGTCTTAGGGATACACAAACATTTTCCTTTGAAAAGATAACCATCCACCCTAAAGAAATCCTTATGAGCACTTTGAGCACACATCATGAACACTTGGCCGAAATCATGATCATGTTCATACAATTCTTTAATGTGATCAAAACCTAGCATCTTAGTTTCTAGCATGCATATCAATGAAAATCTCCTACTAAGAGCATCGGCTACCACATTAGTACTACCTTTCTTATACTTAATTATGTATGGAAAGGTTTCAAGAAATTCTACCCATCTTGCATGTCTCTTACTTAGCTTGCCTTGTCCTTTGATATGCTTGAGTGCCTCATGGTCGGTGTGCACTACAAACTCCTTGGGAAGAAGGTAGTGTTGCCACACTTGAAAGGCCCTCACAAGTGCATACATTTCTTTATCATAGGTGGAGTAGTTGAGTTGAGCACCCTTGAGCTTCTCACTAAAGTAGGCAATGGGATGCCCCTCTTGCATCAACACGGCTCCAACACCTAAGTTAGAAGCATCACACTCTAATTCAAAAGAACAAGCAAAGTTAGGCAAAGCAAGAATAGGTGCATGTGTAAGCTTATCTTTAAGTAGATTGAAAGCATGCTCTTGAGTTTGACCCCAAATAAAAGTAGTATCCTTTTTCACTAGTTCATTAAGGGGTGAAGCAATAGTACTAAAATCCTTCACAAACCTCCTATAAAAACTAGCTAAGCCATGAAAGGATCTTACTTCCCTTGCATTGGTGGGTCTCGGCCATTCTTGGATAGCCTTGATCTTGCTTTCATCTACTTGCACACCTTGCTCACTCACCACAAAACCGAGGAATATGACTTGATTGGTGGCAAAGGTGCACTTCTCCTTGTTGGCATACAAATGTTGCTCCCTAAGTACTTTCAAAACAAGCTTCAAGTGTGTTAGATGTTCTAAGAAAGATTTGCTATAAATCAAGATATCATCAAAATATACCACAACAAATTTTCCTAGAAACTCTCTTAGCACATGGTTCATTAGTCTCATAAAAGTACTAGGTGCATTTGATAAGCCAAAGGGCATGACAAGCCACTCATATAGTCCAAACTTGGTCTTAAAAGCGGTCTTCCACTCATCACCTTCCTTCATCCTAATTTGGTGATAGCCACTTTTAAGATCAACCTTGGAGAATACCTTAGCTCCATGTAGCTCATCAAGCAAATCATCTAGCCTAGGAATGGGATGTCTATACCTTATAGTAATATTGTTAATGGCTCTACAATCGGTACACATCCTCCAAGTTCCCTCCTTCTTAGGCACTAAAATAACCGGTGAAGCACAAGGAGACAAGCTCTCTTTGACCCAACCCTTACTCATCAACTCTTCTACTTGTCTTTGCATCTCATGAGTCTCTTGAGGAGAACTCCTATATGTAGGCCGGTTGGGTAAGGGTGCACCGGGTACTAGATCTATTTGATGCTCAATCCCTCTAATTGGGGGAAGGCCATGGGGAATCTCTTTTGGAAAGACATCATCAAACTCCATTAACAATGATTCAAGGTCTTCTTGTTTGCCTACCAAGTTAGTGCTCAAAACTAAAGGCATAGGCAAACATAGAAACATGCTCTTCCTAACTAGGTATTCTCTTTTTAATTCTTTACTTTCAACCAAGAAACTCTCTCTTTTATCAATCTTATCAGTTTTCAGTTTGCACTGATTTTTATCCTTCAGATTGGGTGATTTTCCTTTCGTCTGACCATCTTTGGGGTGTTTCGTCTGATCACCCTGGTGGTGTTTCTTTTCTTGGTCTCTTTTAATTTTCTTAGAGGAACTCTCGGCCAAGGTTGTCCTAGGACTGGATTCCTCTCTTTTTTTCTCACTTTCCCTTTTTAATTTCATTTTTATTTGGTCCTCACACACTTCCTTAGGAGACAAAGGTTTTAGGGTGACCTTCTTGCTCTTATGAGAGAAAACATAGGTGTTGGAAACACCATCATGAATGACATGCTTGTCATATTGCCAAGGTCTTCCTAGTAAAAGGTGAGTGGCTTCCATTGGTACTACATCACAAAGCACATCATCTCTATACTTACCTATGGAAAAGTTAATAAGAACTTGTCTATTAACTACCATTTCACCCTTATCACTTAACCATTGTAACTTATAAGGTTTAGGGTGTGGGGATGTCTTAAGTCCTAGTTTATCTACTAATCTAGTGCTAACTACGTTTGTACAACTACCACTATCTACAATGAGGGAGCATACTTTCCCTTCAACTAGACACCTAGAATGGAAGATGTTCTCCCTTTGAGAGTCATCCAACTCCTTAAGGGCACTTCCAAGCATCTTCCTCACCATGAGGAGATCTCCATCTTCGGGTTGTTCCTCCTCACTACTTGTGCTCTCCCTAGGCTCTTCACTCTCACTAGATGAAGATTGAGAATCCTCACTAGTGATGGCACCATCAACTCTCACAATCATGGCCTTTTTGTTAGGACATTGGGATGCAATGTGGCCATGCCCCAAACACTTAAAACATTTAATAGAACTAGGCTTGGAAGTAGAAGATTTTACCTCCTTACCTTTGGAGTCCTCACGGCCTAGCTTCCCTTTGGATGAAGAGTTGTATCCTTTCTTTTCCTTGTCCTTCCATGATGACTTGTATGGTGTGTAACTCTTCTTGAAGGTGCCCTTCCTCTTCAATTGGTTCTCTATCTTCTCGGCTTTGTGAAGAGCATCTCCAAGTGTCACAATTTGTTGGAGTTCTAGCACATCTTGGATATCATGATTCAACCCATGGATGAATCTTGCAAGTGTAGCCTCCCTTGCTTCTTGATAATCCGCCCTAAGCATGGTTAATTCAAGGTCTTTGTAGTATTCTTGAACACTCTTTGACCCTTGTGTTAGTCTTTGCAGTTTAACATGTAAATCTCTAGTGTAAGAATGAGGCACAAACCTTTCTTTCATGACATCCTTGAGTTGAGTCCATGAAGTGATTTCCGGCCTTCTTCTTGCAAAAGCATCTACTAACACTTGGTTCCACCATACCAAGGCATATCCTTCAAATTGTAGGATGGCTAAATTCAGTTTCTCCTCTTCTCTCATGTGTGGGTGACATGAATAAATTTGCTCCACCTTCATGACCCAATCCAAGTAGGATTCGGCCTCTCCATTTCCCACAAAGGTTGGAAGTTTGATTTTTGTGTTTAGGCCACCTTGCCTTGCTCCACCTCCATAAGGAAATGCTTGAGGTTCTCGGTCATGGTATCCTTCTTGAGGAGTCCTTCTTCGTCTATTCCTTCTCTCATCCTCATAAGCATGGAATGCAGCTTCTTCATTGAAATTACTACCCTCATCACTACCTCTAGGAGACCTATAGTCTCTCCTACTACTACTACCTCTTCTTTCTCCACTCCTTCTAAGATTGCCCTCTCTTTCTCTTCTCTCAATCTCTTCTCTTATGGCTCTTTCCAAGTCCCTCCTTCTATCCTCTTCTTCTCTCATTTTTTTATGGCTCTCCTCCCTCACCTCATGACACTCTCCTTGAGCTCTTTCTTGAGGTCATTTTGCATACTCACAAATTTCTCCATCATGGCATCCATCATCCTTTGGGTTCTTGGAGATAATTCATTGCCCACATTTGAGGAACTCGCCATAGCTGCAAGAAAAGGTTAGAATCAATATAATAGAAGAGAATTAAAAGTCCTTTCTCACTCTCTAAGTGTTTGCACTCACACTCTTGTTTAAACTCTTTAGAGGCTTTTTCTATGATGTACTCTCTCGCCTTTTTCCTCTCACTCTCACTTAAAGTTTCTTGAGAAACCTCTATCAATTACCACTGTCCAATTTACCCAAGTGAAAGAGGAACAATTCAGCTACACAAACCTAGAGATCAAGAAGACAAATACTCTAGACAAAACTACGAGAGATTCCAAAAAGACAAGCAACAAAATAAGACTCAATGAATCAAAATTTAGCTACTCAAAATGGAATGAATAATAAAGACAAAGGCTACTATTTACTGCACTAAAATGGAAGAAAACTAGTACTTCTCAACTGCAAAAAAATTTTGAATCAAACTTTAAAGGAGGAAAGAATCAACAAAACAATTTGCTGGAAAAATTTGGTCAGCAGCTGTCACCAAACAAAATTTAGGTGCAGAGCCGTGACAACTATGGGTCCAAAACAGAGCAACAACAGGGCAAAACATGTTTAAACACATTCACAACACACTACAAGTTCAAATATCATGCTATTAACAAATTTGCTTGAGTCTGCTGATTACTAGTGCTACCCTGAACTTGGACACTAATCTTGTAGTTGTATATTGAACCAATTTCTCAAAATACTGCCTCTATTTTCCCAAAATTTTCTTTGTATATTTTCTTTCGCTCTTTTCTTTCGTTTGTTTTTCTATATTTTCTTTTGACTATTCTTTCTTTGTATATTTTCTTTCGCTCTTTTCTTTCGTTTGTTTTTCTATATTTTCTTTTGACTATTCTTTGCTGTACAGTCCAACTACAGACTCAGATGCTCAAACAAGTTAAATCAACTTTTGCTAACAAGCAAGATATTGTAAGGTAATGGTAACTTGAATTTCTAATGAGCAATGTGCCACATAAGATTGCAGGAAATTAATATTTTAGCAAAGAGACTCAAATAACTTTCAATCGAATTCAAAATTGAAATTAAAAAAAAAAAATTTAGGAGCTAAACTCAAAACTCAGCGAAGAGCAACTGGTGACGAACAAGCTCTTGAGACCAGATTTGATATGGTTTCAAGAGAACAAGCTCTGATTACCAAATTGATACAGATCCTTACAGCAACAGGAATGTTACAAGGGTCTATTGCCCTTTGTTCACCCGTTAGTCTCGTCACCAACAGAACTTCATTCAGTATCAAGAGTAAATCGCGGAAGTGGAATAACAAATGGGTGATAGTTCGGTCTGTGACCGAGAAGAAGAAATCGAAAGCGGAAAAGGTTAGAAGATGGAAAGCGCCATGAACATGGTTCAATAAGCTTGGTGATGAATCGCCACTTGATTCGTGGATCAAGATAAGATTCAATTGGAAAGCGCCATGAACAGAAAGTTCAATAAGCTCCGTAGACGAATCGCCACTTGGATCATGGATCCATGATAAGATTCAAGGCCCGTAAAGAAACCCTAGGAGAGAACTCCCTTTCTAAAAGACACAAGTCTTAGAAAATTCTATTTCATTAAAATTGATCAAAGATCCTTTACAAGTTAGAGTATTCAGTATTTATACTAATTGTAAAACAACCAAAGGCTAAAACTGTAAATGGTAATTCCTTCATTCGTCCGTGGTTTCGTCTGGCCTGGAGATCGTCTCGGTCGTAATCAAGTCTCGTCCGTGGGTTCGTCTGTCTGTGTTTCGCGTCAAAGATATGAAGACTCAGACGAAACAAGGTATCGTCTGTCTCAGATTGCGTCTGTCCAGAACATGAAGACTCAGACGGAATAAGGTATTGTCTGTCCAAGGTTTCGCCTGTCCAAGGTTTGAAGGCTCAGACGAAACAAGGTTTCGTCTGTCTCAGATTGCGTCTGTCCAGAACATGAAGACTCAGATGGAATAAGGTATCGTCTGTCCAAGGTTTCGTCTGTCCAAGGTCTGAAGACTCAGACGAAACAAGGTATCGTCTGTCTCAGATTGCGTCTGTCCAGAACATGAAGACTCAGACGGAATAAGGTATCGTCTGTCCAAGGTTTCGTCTTGTTTCGTCTGTCAAGGTTTAAAGACTCAGACGAGAACAAAGTATCGTCTGTCCCGAACATGAAGACTCAGACGAAACGCTCTTAACTTCATTTGGCATCCTCCGACGAAGCAATCCGCACTCTTCTCCAGACGAACTTGATTCCTCAGACGAAAGAGGGTTCTTACTTGTAAACACAAAGGCTTGGCCGAAAAACACTTAACACAAGTAGGTCCAAGCTTATACAACATTAATCCTAAACTAATTACAAACTAATGAGAAGATTACAAGGCTTCATAAGCCCATTATGTTGACTATCAAGAGTTGGCCATTGACTTTGGATTGTTGATTTTGACTTGGTCAACTCTTCTTCAACTTGGGCTTCAATTCTTCTTTGCATTGCCCTTGTAATTCTCATGCTTGTGGATGGTCCTCCATCAAGTTCCCTCCTTCTTAGGCACTAAAATAACCGGTGAAGCACAAGGAGACAAGCTCTCTTTGACCCAACCCTTACTCATCAACTCTTCTACTTGTCTTTGCATCTCATGAGTCTCTTGAGGAGAACTCCTATATGTAGGCCGGTTGGGTAAGGGTGCACCGGGTACTAGATCTATTTGATGCTCAATCCCTCTAATTGGGGGAAGGCCATGGGGAATCTCTTTTGGAAAGACATCATCAAACTCCATTAACAATGATTCAAGGTCTTCTTGTTTGCCTACCAAGTTAGTGCTCAAAACTAAAGGCATAGGCAAACATAGAAACATGCTCTTCCTAACTAGGTATTCTCTTTTTAATTCTTTACTTTCAACCAAGAAACTCTCTCTTTTATCAATCTTATCGTTTCGGTTTGCACCGATTTTTATCCTTCGATTGGGTGATTTTCCTTTCGTCCGACCATCTTTGGGGTGTTTCGTCCGATCACCCTGGTGGTGTTTCTTTTTTCTTGGTCTCTTTTAATTTTCTTAGAGGAACTCTCGGCCAAGGTTGTCCTAGGACTGGATTCCTCTCTTTTTTTCTCACTTTCCCTTTTTAATTTCATTTTTATTTGGTCCTCACACACTTCCTTAGGAGACAAAGGTTTTAGGGTGACCTTCTTGCTCTTATGAGAGAAAACATAGGTGTTGGAAACACCATCATGAATGACATGCTTGTCATATTGCCAAGGTCTTCCTAGTAAAAGGTGAGTGGCTTCCATTGGTACTACATCACAAAGCACATCATCTCTATACTTACCTATGGAAAAGTTAATAAGAACTTGTCTATTAACTACCATTTCACCCTTATCACTTAACCATTGTAACTTATAAGGTTTAGGGTGTGGGGATGTCTTAAGTCCTAGTTTATCTACTAATCTAGTGCTAACTACGTTTGTACAACTACCACTATCTACAATGAGGGAGCATACTTTCCCTTCAACTAGACACCTAGAATGGAAGATGTTCTCCCTTTGAGAGTCATCCAACTCCTTAAGGGCACTTCCAAGCATCTTCCTCACCATGAGGAGATCTCCATCTTCGGGTTGTTCCTCCTCACTACTTGTGCTCTCCCTAGGCTCTTCACTCTCACTAGATGAAGATTGAGAATCCTCACTAGTGATGGCACCATCAACTCTCACAATCATGGCCTTTTTGTTAGGACATTGGGATGCAATGTGGCCATGCCCCAAACACTTAAAACATTTAATAGAACTAGGCTTGGAAGTAGAAGATTTTACCTCCTTACCTTTGGAGTCCTCACGGCCTAGCTTCCCTTTGGATGAAGAGTTGTATCCTTTCTTTTCCTTGTCCTTCCATGATGACTTGTATGGTGTGTAACTCTTCTTGAAGGTGCCCTTCCTCTTCAATTGGTTCTCTATCTTCTCGGCTTTGTGAAGAGCATCTCCAAGTGTCACAATTTGTTGGAGTTCTAGCACATCTTGGATATCATGATTCAACCCATGGATGAATCTTGCAAGTGTAGCCTCCCTTGCTTCTTGATAATCCGCCCTAAGCATGGTTAATTCAAGGTCTTTGTAGTATTCTTGAACACTCTTTGACCCTTGTGTTAGTCTTTGCAGTTTAACATGTAAATCTCTAGTGTAAGAATGAGGCACAAACCTTTCTTTCATGACATCCTTGAGTTGAGTCCATGAAGTGATTTCCGGCCTTCTTCTTGCAAAAGCATCTACTAACACTTGGTTCCACCATACCAAGGCATATCCTTCAAATTGTAGGATGGCTAAATTCAGTTTCTCCTCTTCTCTCATGTGTGGGTGACATGAATAAATTTGCTCCACCTTCATGACCCAATCCAAGTAGGATTCGGCCTCTCCATTTCCCACAAAGGTTGGAAGTTTGATTTTTGTGTTTAGGCCACCTTGCCTTGCTCCACCTCCATAAGGAAATGCTTGAGGTTCTCGGTCATGGTATCCTTCTTGAGGAGTCCTTCTTCGTCTATTCCTTCTCTCATCCTCATAAGCATGGAATGCAGCTTCTTCATTGAAATTACTACCCTCATCACTACCTCTAGGAGACCTATAGTCTCTCCTACTACTACTACCTCTTCTTTCTCCACTCCTTCTAAGATTGCCCTCTCTTTCTCTTCTCTCAATCTCTTCTCTTATGGCTCTTTCCAAGTCCCTCCTTCTATCCTCTTCTTCTCTCATTTTTTTATGGCTCTCCTCCCTCACCTCATAGACACTCTCCTTGAGCTCTTTCTTGAGGTCATTTTGCATACTCACAAATTTCTCCATCATGGCATCCATCATCCTTTGGGTTCTTGGAGATAATTCATTGCCCACATTTGAGGAACTCGCCATAGCTGCAAGAAAAGGTTAGAATCAATATAATAGAAGAGAATTAAAAGTCCTTTCTCACTCTCTAAGTGTTTGCACTCACACTCTTGTTTAAACTCTTTAGAGGCTTTTTCTATGATGTACTCTCTCGCCTTTTTCCTCTCACTCTCACTTAAAGTTTCTTGAGAAACCTCTATTAATTACCACTGTCCAATTTACCCAAGTGAAAGAGGAACAATTCAGCTACACAGCCTAGGAGATCAAGAAGACAAATACTCTAGACAAAACTACAGAGATTCCAAAAAGACAAGCAACAAAATAAGACTCAATGAATCAAAATTTAGCTACTCAAAATGGAATGAATAATAAAGACAAAGGCTACTATTTACTGCACTAAAATGGAAGAAAACTAGTACTTCTCAACTGCAAAAAAATTTTGAATCAAACTTTAAAGGAGGAAAGAATCAACAAAACAATTTGCTGGAAAAATTTGGTCAGCAGCTGTCACCAAACAAAATTTAGGTGCAGAGCCGTGACAACTATGGGTCCAAAACAGAGCAACAACAGGGCAAAACATGTTTAAACACATTCACAACACACTACAAGTTCAAATATCATGCTATTAACAAATTTGCTTGAGTCTGCTGATTACTAGTGCTACCCTGAACTTGGACACTAATCTTGTAGTTGTATATTGAACCAATTTCTCAAAATACTGCCTCTATTTTCCCAAAATTTTCTTTGTATATTTTCTTTCGCTCTTTTCTTTCGTTTGTTTTTCTATATTTTCTTTTGACTATTCTTTCTTTGTATATTTTCTTTCGCTCTTTTCTTTCGTTTGTTTTTCTATATTTTCTTTTGACTATTCTTTGCTGTACAGTCCAACTACAGACTCAGATGCTCAAACAAGTTAAATCAACTTTTGCTAACAAGCAAGATATTGTAAGGTAATGGTAACTTGAATTTCTAATGAGCAATGTGCCACATAAGATTGCAGGAAATTAATATTTTAGCAAAGAGACTCAAATAACTTTCAATCGAATTCAAAATTGAAATTAAAAAAAAAAAAATTTAGGAGCTAAACTCAAAACTCAGCGAAGAGCAACTGGTGACGAACAAGCTCTTGAGACCAGATTTGATATGGTTTCAAGAGAACAAGCTCTGATTACCAAATTGATACAGATCCTTACAGCAACAGGAATGTTACAAGGGTCTATTGCCCTTTGTTCACCCGTTAGTCTCGTCACCAACAGAACTTCATTCAGTATCAAGAGTAAATCGCGGAAGTGGAATAACAAATGGGTGATAGTTCGGTCTGTGACCGAGAAGAAGAAATCGAAAGCGGAAAAGGTTAGAAGATGGAAAGCGCCATGAACATGGTTCAATAAGCTTGGTGATGAATCGCCACTTGATTCGTGGATCAAGATAAGATTCAATTGGAAAGCGCCATGAACAGAAAGTTCAATAAGCTCCGTAGACGAATCGCCACTTGGATCATGGATCCATGATAAGATTCAAGGCCCGTAAAGAAACCCTAGGAGAGAACTCCCTTTCTAAAAGACACAAGTCTTAGAAAATTCTATTTCATTAAAATTGATCAAAGATCCTTTACAAGTTAGAGTATTCAGTATTTATACTAATTGTAAAACAACCAAAGGCTAAAACTGTAAATGGTAATTCCTTCATTCGTCCGTGGTTTCGTCTCGGCCTCGGGAGATCGTCTCGTCCGTAAGTGCGTCTGTCCGTGGGTTCGTCTGTCTGTGTTTCGTGCTGTCCGGCAAAGATATGAAGACTCGACGAAACAAGGTATCGTCTGTCTCAGATTGCGTCATGGTCGAGAACATGAAGACTCGGCGGAATAAGGTATTAATACGTCAAGGTTCGCCGCTTTGTCCAAGGTTTGAAGGCTCAGACGAAACAAGGTTTCGTCTGTCTCGATAAGGCCGTCGTCGAACATGAAGACTCGAGATGGAATAAGGTATAAATCGTCCAAGGTTTCGCCGTCCAAGGTTCAAGACTCGACGAAACAAGGTATCGTCGTCTCGATTGCGTGCGTCGTCGAACATGAAGACTCGGACGGAATAAGGTATCGTCTGGGTCAAAGGTTTCGTCTTGTTTCGTTCGTCAAGGTTTAAAGACTCGACGAGAACAAAGTATCGTCATGGGTCGAACATGAAGACTCGACGAAACGCTCTTAACTTCATTTGGCATCCTCGAAAAGCAGCAATCGCACTCTTCTTCAGACGAACTTGATTCCTCAGACGAAAGAGGGTTCTTACTTGTAAACACAAAGGCTTGGCCGAAAAACACTTAACACAAGTAGGTCCAAGCTTATACAACATTAATCCTAAACTAATTACAAACTAATGAGAAGATTACAAGGCTTCATAAGCCCATTATGTTGACTATCAAGAGTTGGCCATTGACTTTGGCTTGTTGATTTTGACTTGGTCAACTCTTCTTCAACTTAGGCTTCAATTCTTCTTTGCATTGCCCTTGTAATTCTCATGCTTGTGGATGGTCCTCCATCACTTAGGGTATCCCAAAGCTCTTTAACGGTTTTGTAGGCATAGAATATGTTGTATTCTATCCTTGATAATGCACACATGATGGCATATCTGGCTTTGTTGTTGAGTTCCATAAGCGAGTATTCTTCATTTCCCCATTCAACCTCGGGTTTGATAATAGGAATGTCACCTTGAGTTATGATGTTCCATAGTCTGTACTAGGTGGATTTGATGTACATCTCCATCCGATCAGCCCAGTAAGGATAGTCATCACCAGAGAACGCTGACGGCTTGTTCATGGATGACCCTCCAGACAAAAACGAAGGTCCTTAAGACTCCATTTTGGATCTTTTCCTCTAGCAGCTGTAAAGCGCTCAACCCTTAGAGGCTGAGCTCTGATACCAAACTGTAAAAGATAGAATACAAGAAGTGGGGTTGAATTGTGTTACTTAAAAAAAAATTTCTTTCGTCTGTGTGTTTAAATATGTTCAGACGAAACAATCTTAATCTTCAAAGGTTGATTTTAATAAACAAACGTTATGGTTTAATTATCCCCGTTAGTCAAATACTTAATAACACAAATACACAAGTATTTTTATACTGGTTCGTCTATGCAAGACGTCCAGTTACCCAGTAACAACTGAGTTTTCACTACAAACCGTGAAAGGGTTGCAAGTATTATTTGCCCCCAGCCATTTCTGGCTATAACACGATATTCTTTTAACACAGCCTTCGTAGGATAAACAACAAAGGTATTCTTTGAATAACCAGCCTCCTCAGGCTAAAACACCACACAAGTGGATTTGAAAAAGATCTATAAAAAGAGAGTTTCCTCTTTGCAGAGAGGGTTTTACAAATGAAGATCAAAAGTAACAGATAGCGAATTCACAATGAAATAGAATATTGAAGCGTGTTCACCAACTGAACTTTGAAGAAGTGAAGTCTTTAAATAGGCAAAATCTTCAGATATCCGTTAGACACAGAAGAAAGCCGTTGAGCGTTTTCCAAGTAAAGTCCAAAAAGGTGTCAGAGAGCACTTGATTGATTGATGGCGTGTGCAGCGAATATAGATAGCGTGCGCAGTACTTTTTCTGTACAAAGATTCGATAGTAAAAGGTGAAGACCTTTTCGAGTTGCATATGTAGGTGTGAATCATCATACTGATCTTGGATGCTTCTAAAGAGTACTTCTTAAGATTTGAAATTTTGGCGCGAGTGACTCATACTTTGCTTCACTTCTTTGGCAGACGATGAACTTTTTTAGTCTTAAAAGTTTTCGTCTTAGCCTATCGTCTGATGACTTTACTTGAGACAGACGAATGACTTCAATTTTGAGGAGTCATCTTCCGTCTTTGCTCGTTGCGTCTGACTTGATGTTCCGTCTGTAGATATTCTATCTGACTTGTAATAATCAAAACTTTAGAGATGTTAATCATCTTGATCTAACAGGAAGCTTCTCACAACAACACCTTGCAAACGGCATACAAGGGGGTGTACGAGTTGAACCGTCCTAGCTTATTCTTCTTCTTCGAACTCAGCAAGGCAGTTGATGAGGTTCTAGGTTGTTCTTTAGTCTTCCTCTTAGCCACTTCATTTTCTTCTATGCTCATGTACCGAGTTACATGAGCACAAAGGTCCTTCATGTTTGCTGGAGGTTCGGTATATAAGGAGTCCAAGAAAGAACCTGGGCGAAGTCCAACTTTGATAGCATGCATTGTCAAGGCCGAGTAAAGGTTGGAAATGTTCATCGTGGCCTTGGCAAACCAAGTGATGTACTGTCGTAAACAGGATGAATCAGTGACAATTGGCTTGCAATCCACAAAAAATGCCACGAATCTGGCGAATAGTGTATTAAACGACTCCACAAACAAATGCGGTGATGAGTAGTACCACTCAAAGGCGACTCTCTTTAGTGTGGTAGGGAATAGGAGACAAAGAATTTGGAGGTCCTCAAACACTAGGCCCTCTTGGGTGAGGTAAGCTTTTACATAGGTAGTGGGGTCAAAGGTTCCTTAATACTTCACGGAGCTCGGGCATCTCTAGTTGTCGAGCTGCCGTGTTTGCAAAATGTTGGGGTGAAGGGATGGAATGATGAGAGGACTTGAATTGTCTCTCCTAACACCATTGGTAACACATTAAACGACATCTTTTGAGGACAAGGCTATATTGCATGGGTTAAGGGAGACGATTGGAATAAGTCTCATAGTCATCGGATTTTAGTGTTGGCTTGAGATTTGTTCTTGGGGGAAAGGCTTAGGCTCATCGCAAGTGTGGCTTGTTGCCGAGCATGATTCAGCCTCATGCTCAGCCTGCGGTTGTAGGTGTGGCTTGGTTGGTTGGGCCTCTCTATCATTTTGGTTGGATGGGATTTGTTGGCACATGGCCAAATTCTCTCTTCTGTGCTTGTTTTTTAATGATTGCATTTCGTCATGGTGTTGGGCTCTAAGTCGTTCCATGACTTCATCAAATTGGTGTTGTAGTCGAACAACTATTGAATCAATATGGGATTTTAATGCTTCAAGGAATAATAGGTCCATATATAGGTATGAGGTTGAGGTTGTTGTTTGCCTTCGTGTGTTTACCATATATATGTGGACTTGGGAGAGTTTTACTAGGACCCCATGGTGGGTACCAAATGTTCTTATCAAGTCTGAGCTATAGATCTTCTAAGACAGGTACTGAGGGTCCAGGCTGATCTAAAGTCGGATGGAGCTCGGATGATACAACGTCAACCTCAAGGTGAGTGTGGGGTTATAAAGGTTTTGTTTAGGTCCTATTGTTTGTAGTTAGGATTGATTGTATTACGCACGTATGTTTATAAATACATGGATCATTATCTCCTTGGCAAACCTTTTAATTCATCTCTCTCTACCTTTCATCTCTTTCTTTGTTGTTCTTTCTATCTAGTTGTTTCACTATCAAAAATCAACTCTTCAGGTTATTGGTGTATTCTGAGTTAGGGTCAACAGAATATAATCATTTGTTTATTAAAAGAAAAAAAATATAAAAGAATAAAAAATAATGGGTAACCTTTACAAATTTTGGTAAGTCATTTTTCAGTTGAACGATGCAGATTTAAAGGAGACCTAAATATTCATGAAGTATATTCACATGTGATTTAAACACAATAACTTAATTTAACAAAAATATAAAATAAGCATGGTATTTTTTTTTCCTCTATGGAATAAGGAGGTCATTCAGGAAATATGATCATATTTTGACGTAAGATAAATTTCAACAATATATGTATTGTTTTTTAAAAATAATGTATGAATTATTTTTTGAAAAAATACATAAACTGAAAAGTTTATACTTTGCATAATGGTAAAGTCAAAATGGTAGAAGGTTATTTTAATAGAAGAAGACCAATACACAGACGAGAAGTCATGATAAAGAAAGAGAAAATTATTTTTCCTACAAATGATAATTAATTATGTAGTATAAGTATGTTAAATAATAATCCTTTTTAATTAGATAATTCAAGATTTATACTCTTTAGACTTGACAGCGAATATTTATTCCAATAATGTGAAACAAATTAACTCCATATAAATAATTTTTCTACTCAACAATATAAATAATATAAATAGTTTTAACCAAAAATAGATAGCCTCTTTTAGTTAAATTATTTTGCTTATTACTTTCATCTGAATTGTTATGCAATGTAATTAGTCTATAAACAAATTAGCTTTAAAAAATTAACATTGTGAGATTTAAACTTATGGTTATCCAATTCCTCCTTGCATACCTTCTCATATTTCCCATTTTGCCCTGGTTCCTATAACCTCGTGCCCCATTGAAGAACTACTGGTAACTGCCGAAGATAATGGAGAAAGAATCATATGCAGTGGTGGAAGTAAGCAAATCGATACATTATGTGAATCAACTTAAAATCGTCTTCAAATCAAGTAAAAGAATCTTACAAATCAAAAAGCAATCAATTACAAAGGCTTGCTTTCATCATCTATTATGAACTTTTGCTTCATCATCTATTATGAACTTTTGCTTCATCATCTTTTTGAACTTTTCTTGATCTTTGAAAGTAGGCTTTGTGAAACATGCTTCATCATCTTGGTGTTAGCCCTTGGCCATAATCACGTGATCTCCAATACCATACAAAGTATGTTTTGGTTGGCGTATTCATCATACTACTACAGCAACAAATACTTGCAAATCAAAAAATTAATTGCTTCTGCATTCATATATGTAAAGCTACCAATTCGTTTCACATTTACTCAATCTTGCATTAGTTGCATACATAACTGCAAGCACCAAGTTTCATGTCACAGAGTGCTTTAACATGTTATAAAGGAGTTGCTGGTGTCCCTATGGGTGTCGTCACGAAAGTGGGGAATGAAAAGTAAGACACCCTCCAAAGTAAAAATGCCATTTTGCTGAAAACGAAAAATTAATACACAATCTAACGCAAAGCTTCAATATGCTCCTTCCACTCCAATTCTGATGTCGTGCCACTCGCCTGCTAGCAGATCTGTGTATCACATCTACCACATAGGATTGTGTAAATAAAATATAAGTATGAATAAAATGAAATAAAATCAACAATTACTAAATCGCAGATGATTGTGATAAATAAAAATATAAGTACGAATAAAATGAAATAAATCAACTATTACTAAATAGCAGAAACTGAACGAATGTGATGAAAGCAGCAATTGACTATTTTAATTTGAAAGGGCAGCTACAAAACCCATGGCTACAAATATAGATAAAAATTCATAAAACATAATAAATATATAATTGAAATATAAAACACTTCATCTTATACAAACACCATTAATATGATTCACAATCTCTCTATTGTTGTCATCACTTGCATTTATAATTTCTTTTGTGACATTTTGTCTATGATTCATACGATTCACATTTTTCATGCATCAAAAATTTTGTCTAACTTGCTGGATATGATGGAGGCACATTTTCAAGCTTGCATCGAGGCCATGGAGTTGCAGAAAATGTCCAGAAAGTGTCCAAAATTTTGGGGACATTTCAGGAAGCGATAACAAAGGCGCAACAAGAGCAATCTGAATTTCGGGCTTCTTTGTGAAATTCATGAAGGAGCATCAGATTCGATCAACCCGGGGTCGAGCATATTCAGAGTTGTGAGGCTCTAACCCTCCACACTCGGACATCAACAATGATGCTCAGATCATCATGAGATGAGTGGACTTACCTCCATTTGATGGCATCATCCCTGGAGGATAGCTTACGAAGGTTGAACATAATTTTGCACAAACCATGTCGTGTCAAAGTCAAAAATTCCAATGGCACAGGTGTGTATGCAATGGTGTAGCAGTTCATTGGTAAACCATCCTTCTAGAGGTATCCTGAGCTCACTTGGGAACGATTCAATGGAGAGGTTTAGTTTGATGGTAGAGCAAAACCCGTGAGGAGTTGGCGGCTTTTCGCAACAATTTCAAAAATTTAGAAACTAGAAAGACACAAAAACTTGTTTCTTTTCTATTTCCTTTTTCATCTCTAGCATGAGGGTGCTTCCAAGTATGTCTCAACTGTTCATCTCAACTCGTTCTCAACCTAAGTATCACAGACACACTGGTTCATCTCCACTTACATTGCCAGCTTGCTCTGTTTTCAATTTTTAACACACCCATATTCCACCGTTTTTGTGAATATGTGCCCCTATTTCACTCCTTTTGTGATTTTGCAATACATACGGGTTTTGCATGACACCACAGAGAACAGAATATCTAGTATTTGTTATAGCAATCTTTAGCTTCTTTCAAGCATAGTTCTGAGAATCTCACAATTCATGATTTGATTCTTCTTGTTCAACTACCTACTGATAGGTATCCTAAGATGAATCTTAAATGACTTTGTATCTTATAATGCAGGAATAAATCTTACAGCTCAATACGATTCAGCTATTTATTAATATGTATCCTACGACGAATCCTAAAGGATTTTATTACACCCATTCTCATGAAAACTTGAAAAGAAATATAAACTTAAATTGTTAAATGAAAAAGAATTGAAGGAACAATTCTAAAATTATACTAAAATGACAATTCACAATTAGATAAACTTGATTTTAATTCCAAAATATTTATTATAAATGTTAGTATTATTGTCAAAGTTTTAATAAAACTGGTGCATCACATGCCCTAAAGTTATGTTTTTCACACATTGATCATCAATACATTGATTCATATTTTAGGAAATGGGTCTTCCAATTCATGATTTGTTTCCCAAGTTGACTACCATGCTTTCAAGAAATACTTCAGAATACCGTGCAGAGGAAACTAAAATGTGAGATGTCGCCAAAGTTGATTTTGGATCACTTGACTGTGAAATTCCTGAGGTTCCTATTTGTCTTTTGATGAACCATAAGTTAGAAAGTGCCTTAAATGGATTAGATCCTTTTTTAACTCTTTGGTTGTGAATGGATGGATTGAACATGAATGTTTTGTAAGGAATTAAAGTTATAAAATTGTACAAGACTCTTTTAACTAATTCATACTCTTTGAGAAAGTTGGTTAGTTTAGTTAGCAATCATAAATTAGTTAAAACTTCGTATTATTTTTTTCAAAAATTACCTTTAAAATTGGTAACACTTAAAAGAGTATTTTGTGAAAAAATAATTAATGTAATGGACAATTAGAAAAGAGACTTATAAAAAGAGAGTAATAGATTGCGAAGAGTCTTTCATTTAGAGATAGAGGTAGCATAAATGAAATTTCCAAATAGAAGGATGGATTCAAATAATAAATACAGTTTTATAAAAGAGATGATGCTTTAGTCTTCTAAATATTACCAGGTGCATATGATTTCTTTTGTTGGAGTTGTCTTCGATTCTTCGTGCGGATCTTATAATTAGGACAAATAGTTGTCACCATGTTTATGAATTCTCCCGTGCATGAATATCTGCTTTGGCATTGTTGGTAAACATGGTTTCATGACACTTAGGAGTACTAAACTCTAATCCATCCTATGTTATCACATTTTCAAGACACTCCTAGCCCTTTTATATTTCAATTAATAAATATTTTTAACATCGGTTGAGAGGAATTTTACACATTCTACATCAAGGGATACATATAACTTCATAAAAGAGATAGAGCAAAACAAAAACAAACGGTGCTAAACGAAGATGAACTTAACTAGGTACCTGCTAACGCCATTCTATTTACAGCTTTCTTCTCCTTCGGTCTTCAATTTCTTATAGCCAGCTCCTTCCTGCTAGACAGTATAGAAGTACACATAAATATTTTGAAAGATGTACACTGTTATAAGGCATTCATGCAGTAGTAGAAAAAATGAAAAAGATCCCATGGGAAAAAAACATCTAAACCAAAAAACAATTAAACATATCTAAGGCTAAAATATTTTTACATTCAAGTGTGTGATGAACCAAGATCGATTTCCTACCAATACGAAGCAAAAATAACCATACAATGGGGAAAAAAATCAAGAAATCGGTGATCAGATTTGGAAATGTATACAATAATTAAAAAAAATAGCAGGGAAAAATCAAGGTCAAAGATGAAAAACAAACCATCCATATTAGTCTCACCGTATTATCTTGGCTAGTAGACCATAATCTACTAAGTTTAAGTTTACGAGGGCGTGTAAGTAACTCCTGTCGAACAATTTCTCTACCAATTTCTTGTATCAAATCATGCATTTCTACGCGGCTGCGGTCATCAATCTTTATAAGAGATTTCTCAACCAAGGCTCCAATGTGAGGTTTGAAACAGTAACCATCGTTATGTGCACCAAGTATATTTTCAATCTCTTGTGATTCAAATCCAACGAAGAAACTGGCAATGGCAAGAAAAACCTCCTTCTCTAGTTCATCCAAATCATCATAGGATATCTTAAGTACCTTTTGTACAACTTTATCAGGGATTTTTTCATATAAATCTAAAGTATATTCACATTCTTCTCTAGTTTTTCCACGAAAATTTGAACCTATAACTTCAAGAACCAAAGGAATGCCAGAAGCGTAAGTCCTTGCACGTAACATTATTTCAATGAAATCTGCAGAAACTCTGTTGGATTTAAAAGCCTTCCAACAGAGCAATTCCAGAGCTTCAGTATTGGTTAACGGCTCTACTTCATATATTCTGTCAACCTGATTGCTTACAAGCAAATGTTTTCCTCGAGTCGTAACAATGACTCTGCTGCCAGGACCAAACCAATTTGGACTTCCAACAAGTGCCTGCAACTGCTCAGAATCATCCACATCATCCAGAACTAGAAGAACCTTCTTCTTGCCCAGCTTCTGCTTTATAAGTGAAATTCCTTCCTCAACACTTGACAACAGAATATCCCTCTCTCCTTGTCCATGAATATCAGCAAGTATGGTCTGTTGGAGATGCACTATGCCATTTTTTACAGCAGTTTCTTTCACTTTGTCAACGAAACATGAATCATCAAATTGGCATGCAATGGTATTATATAATCCACGTGCAAGAGTTGTTTTTCCAATCCCTCCCATTCCCCAAATCCCTAACCTACATACTTTGTCGGATAAGGCATCCAGAAGCTCTTCTAGTCGTCTCATTTGACGCTCGAGTCCAACTCGGCGATCTGCAACAAATGGATTAATCTTCTCGGAGATTTCCTCGACAATCTTCTGAATCAACTCATATTCATATCCATCCCTGGTCAATTTAATGAATAAAAACTCATTCAAGATAAACAATAAAGAATATAAGTGTATTCTCTCAATAGGTTGGAAAATGAAAAGAAAGGGGAAAAAGATAGGGTATGTTACCCGTGTTTGAAACTAAAATAACCGGACAAGTTAGCAGCTTGATGAAGTGCTTTCTTCCAAACATTGAGTCTGTGAGAGTCAGAGTGATGCGTATGGAGTGCATCTCCGTAGATTCCTTTCTGATGTCTCACGTCAGATGGATCCACATGATAGAAAACTGGAAAAACTGGTAGACGGTTATCCTCAGAGAACTTAAGGATATGAACAAGTTCGTCCAAGCAAAACCTAGAAGACGCATAGTTCTCAGAAAAAACAATAATGAAAATTCTCGAGTGTTCAATTGCCTCCACAACTGATTCTTTGAGTTTCTCTCCTTTCGTAATATTTTCGTCAATGAAGGTCTGAATTCCCCTATCCTTGAGAGCTTTGTATAGATTTCCAACAAAACCGAGCCGAGTATCATTTCCTCTAAAACTGATGAAAACTTCGTACATAGTAGACTCTGAGACTGCCATCGAACACGCTTTCTCTATCGAACACACCGCTAAATATACTCGAAGCTTCCACTCCCACTCCCTAAACCCTAGATTTTGACCCTTTTGTTTTTTAATATTGCAAAAAACACCAGTAATGCACTCTGTAAATGTAATAAATATATAAAAATATAAATAGTATTATTACAAATATATAAATATATATATATATATATAGGAATAAATGGAAAGTATATTCTTTGTCTTTCTTTTGTACTTTTTCCCTCTAAATTAATACTTTTTTTTTGACAGACCCTGAATTAAATTAAATTCATATATATTATAAAGAGAAAACAGTGATTTTCGATATTAAATATTAGCTAGTTTTATTTTGTTGTTCGCTTTGTTAATATATTGTTATTAATAAAGAGTGAATTAAAATTTATTATTTATTTTAACCTCTTTATACATATATATTATTTAATCGTGTTAATTTAATTTAATTTTTTATTTTAAGTATTTAATCATATATTAATTTATTTTATAAATTTTTATTATTTTATTTTATTTATTAGTACTCAATCAAATATAAACTATACGAAAATAAATAAATGAAATAATGTAAAAAAAAATTGATCAATATATAACTAAAAGTATGAAGAGTCGATAAAATATTAATTTAGGGGTGAAAATGTATACGCACGGAGAAACTAATTATTTGGTCAAATTATAAATATTAGTGTATAATAGTATAGTGCATGGTTTAGTATACCCAATGGTATTGAACCACTTGAAAGTGGGGTTCACCGGGGCATTGCCTTTCGAATATAAAAATGTCTGGTAGACAACTGTAATACGCAGACAATCAGTTATAAAATATAAAAAGAAAGAAATATATATGCGTATAAAGTGTGAAGAAAGAGAAATACGATATATATTAATGAATGGGAGTAATTGATTGATTGCGAGATTATTAATAACGTAGAAGAAAGTTGTTTCGAATAAAAACATATTCACAGCAATGCAATTATTATAAAACTCATTCCAAAACACAATAGCCTGGAAAAGGACAACACTATTCATTCTCTAAGTAGTTGTGAAAGCAACGTGCTATAAATCAGTATCTAGACCGAATCTTACAAACTTTGCATCAAACGAAAAGCAGTGTCCGAATCTGAATTCTGAAACTTTCTTTTTTGTGTTGCGCACTACCACATATTGTGTAGTTATAATAATCATGCAAGCCTTTAGTCGATTGGCTAAGCCCTTATATTATGATGTTTTCCTTTCCTTCAGAGGTCCAGATACCAGATACACTTTTACTGGCAACCTCTACAAGGCTCTCAAGCCCCTGTTCCGAACCTTCATGGATGATCGCGAAATTGAGAAAGGGTTCCAAATCACGGAACAACTTCGCCAGGCAATTCGGATGTCCAGGATTTTCATTATCGTTCTGTCCAAGAATTTCGCTTCTTCTAAAGCCTGCGTGATGGAAGTTGTTCATATTTTTCGTGCGTTCAAGAAGGGCAAGGGTCGTATGGTTTTGCCGGTCTTTTACGATGTTGATCCGAATGATCTGGCTGATACTTATGGTGTAGCACTGGATGAAGGGCAAATTAGTGAAGATTTTAGGGAGGAATGGAGCATTGCTTTGACTAAATTACCTAAATTTTATCACTTCCATCTCAAAAGGTATCAATCTCATAAATCTTTTTTCTTTTTGCTTTCATTGTTTTGTTGGACTTGGATATGTTAGGTGTCCCCCTTTATAGTTAAGCTTAGAGGTTCTTTTACCTAGTCAACTAGTTAGTCTTTTAGGATTGAACTCTGCACTTGTTCTTAAATCTTGAGAATTGGTGTTTTCATTGATAGTCATCAATGAAAGGGCTACTTTTAGTCTGGATTAATGTGTCAAATTAAATTTTGATATGTGAGTGAAGTTGCCAAAAGGCAAATGACTACCTTTTGGTTTGGATGACAGCCCTTAAAAGGGGTGGCATTGTTAAGAGTCTCATTTCATTTAAAGAAAGAAGTTTGATATGATACTTAGCATGGAGGTTTTCCCATCTCAAGGATTAGTCTTTTGATTTAAACTCTCATCTTGTGCCTTAAGAGAGTGTCAAATTTAAAGATAGAAATGCTTTTGACCTTGAATTAGTTAAATCATTGTATATCTATTACCTAACAGTTCCAGTAAACCTCACTTTATGTAAGTCATTTAGCATATCTCAGTTAAACTCCTTTGATTGTGCAGGAATGAGAATATACTTGAACACAAGCATATTAAGGACATCCTTAAAGAGGTTTCTAGATACGTTACTCACACAGTTGAAATCACAAAACGGATGTCTGAAGTTAACAACCGTTTGTCCTCGGGATCAGATCGAGTCTGTGTGATTGGCATATGTGGAAAAGCTGGAATTGGTAAAACAACAGTAGCTCGAGAAGTTTATAACTCGAATGCTAACGAGGCATTTAACTGCTATTGTCTCTTTTATGGCAGGGAAGAAATTTCAAGTGATGTATTGTCAACACTGAATGGAAAAAAGGTTTTTATAATTTTTGAAGATATTATAGATTCCAAGCAGTTAGAAAACATTAAAAAATTAACTGAGCAGCTTGGCTCTGGTAGCAAAGTCATAATTACAGCTGAAGATAGGCATTTGCTTGAAGGATGTGGGATTAGAATATATGATGTAGAAAGTTTTAATCCAACAGAAGCGAGAACCTTGCTTGTTTACAAAGCTTTTAATTCTAAACCGATTAAAACTAAATACTTGGACATTGTAAACCAAATACAGACTTGTGCCCTTGGTCATCCACGGACTTTGGAATTAATCGGTTCCATGTTGAGTGGAAAATCGTTTGAAGAACGTGAATCAGCATCACGCAAGTTTGAATCAATGACAGATAGAGGCATCCAAGAGATAGTTGAAGAAATATTTAAAGATTTGTCGAAACATCAACAGGACATGTTAATTGACATCGCATCGGACTGCAAAGAACTAGAATTGGTACAGGTTAAAGACAAACTGTGTACTAAGTATCAACACTACGAAAGAGATATTAGAGTGTTGCTTGATACTTCTCTTATAAAAATCAATCAGGATGGTCAGCTGACATTGTGTACCTTCACACTGGAGATGATTAAAGATGAAGTTCAGGTAAGAATGTTCTGGATATTTTGGTTTTTGTCTTTAAGCTTGATAATTGTTCAACAATGAAGAATTATTGTTTTGTAATGTTACTCTGTATATATTGGAATAGGAGTATAGAAAGCACGAAATATGTTGGAAATGGGAGCATCTAATGATTATTTTCCAAGTAGCTTACTGTGTTTAGCTAAGTTCAATGTATCTTCAGAAGTAGTTATTGTTGAAAATAGTAGTAGTTATTTATTATCTTTGTAATCATTATTTTTATTACAAATAAATCACTCTGCTGAGTGATAACTGGAGAAATTCCAGAAAATAAAATCTGTTTCTGTTTGGTCACAAAATCCATGCTGGAAGTATAAATCAGGATCAGATGGAATTGGAATGTCAATTACCATATCAATATTATTCTTTCTCCTTTCTTCATGATTCTCAATAATGTGCTTAGATCCACTCCCTCCTTTTTTGAGATATACATTCCATATGGTGCAAAGCTTATTAATGTTTTGAAAGAAAAAAAGTAAGGGCTTCTTGTGCATGATGAACCACCACGAATATTGTGCCAGTTAAATTGTTAACAAGCTTTCACATGATTATCTATTTATCTTTTGTTGAATCAAATATCTATGTCAACTTTGGGTGTTTGCTTGCTTAATTGCATAATTTATTTATAGGCTAGGAAGCATGGACATGGCCAGTCGTGAAGCAAATGAAATTAAATATGAGCAGCATGACAAGCAACATGAAGAAAACATTTTGGAATATTTGGGACCATTTCAACCAAAGAATCTTGTAAGTTTGTAATGTCTTTAAACATCACAAGCGAAGCTTGTTTTCCAAAAGTTTATTCTTAAGCTGTATTCAGAAATTGAGTTTTGAAAAAAAAAAATTATTTATTTTTGCGAAGGTATGTCCTAGTAAGTGTCAAGTCATTTGTGGATGTTGGTTAGGTGTCCAAGTTGTGTAATACAGGTGTCTGAATGAGCAGTGTCCAACACAACTTGAATGGGTGTTGAACGAGTGTTAGCAGTTCAAATGTGTCCAACACTGCAAATGTCAGAAGTGATGCTGCTGCTGCCTATTAGAAGAATGTTTACTTCTGTTCTCATTAGTCAGTTGTTAATGTTTTCTTCCTTCTCTGTTCACTGTGGTTTATTCTGAAGTTTGCATGTCAGTATCTTAGCTATATAGTGAGTTATGACTTTAAAATGCTAACATGTCAACAATTTATGCTTCATTATGTGAGAATTGGAGCAGGAATCTGCATTTCATGGCACACTGATATGGTTCAATTCATGATTTGGAAATACACCTTCTAATTATGATTTGGATCCATATTTAGTAACCATCATTACAAATAGATTTAGGTTTTTCCTTTAATATGTACATTATTTCCTGTTAATATCTTCTGTGCAACAATTGGGTGCCATACTAATCTTCTCCGAGGGAAAATAAATTGTGATCATGTAGTCAAAGTTCAAACTTATATAATTACATTTTAATTGCTACTGGATTGATTGATAGAGACTCAAGATTCTGATCTATATGCAACTGAGCTGTTACAAACTTGCAAACCACATACATAACAATTAGACAGTTAGATCAACTAGCTTGCTTACTTAGCAAAACAGTTACAATAAAAGCTCAGATGTCAGGATGACTAACAGAAATAGCTGTTAACATTTCTCCCTCAAACTCAGTGTGGGGTGCAGCAACGTAAATTTATCAAGCAGAGTTTGTAAGCAATTTAGTAAATATGTGTGGTGACACAACCTTGGTTAAAATGTCTGCAATTTTCTTAGGCTGGAATATGGCAGACTAGTAGGCTCTTGTCAATGGTTTTCTTTCTGATAAGGAACAGATCAGCTTCATATGCTTACTTTGGATTTTCAAACTGGATTATGTTAGAAGGAACAATACTTAGCTTGTCTTTGTTGATGATAGATCTGCTAGCCTGTAGCAGACACCTTTAACTCTTGTAGGAGAGTCTTTACCCACAACAATTTAGTAGCATTGTTAGCCAAACTGATGTACTTAGCTTTAGTGCTAGATCTTGCAATTAGGATTTGTTCCTTAGATCAACAAATGAAATTAGCCCTAAGTTAATGTACGAGGCCAATGTAGATCTTTTGTCTTCTGTCATTGGGATCACATGGCCAGTCAACATCTTACTACGCATTTAGAGTGAATGACCGGTGGTACTGAGCTGTTGCAGTAATGATCATGATTAAGTAATAAGGATCTCAGTCCTTGTGTGCATCTTTGGTTGGTGAAGACATTGGCTTCTTCATTCGCATTATAATTTAGTTCTGGTGAAGTTAGCATCTCATATTGTATAGATGAGGATCATGGACATTGTCAAACCCAAACTGTGAATGCATATGGCATCAATCACGTAAATTTTAGTCTACTTTCCTTGGGATAACAGGATGGAGCCATGGGCAAGGTGCATGACTGAATACCCAAAAGATAGTCGAGGGTGCAATGTTGCTTTAATCCAAAAACTTAACCAATTTGTTGATAACTTGCTGGATTAATTGGGTTGATCTATTGCCACAATTATGCTAGTTCATAAAGTATGAGCCTGGCCACCAGAAATCAAGCAACTAGCGGGACAGAATTAAAACCAGAAATTCACAGAACTATCTAACAATGCAGCAAAGTAGAGAAAAGAGAAAAATACAGCTAATACTTCACAACCTTCAGGGATGCAGGCCATGCCACAGCCATAGATGCTCACTATTTTCTTTTCTGCCCACATGCCCCTCCATCATCAAGAAAATTGAGACCGGTGTCATGCTAACTTTCATGTAGTGAGTGATTCACCCTTCTCTTGATTGGCATGTGGCTTATTTCTTCTTGTCATAAACTATCCGTGCCTAAATTGTGCAAATTGGCCCCACTGATCCCTTCACAAATTAATACCAAAATAGGTCTGTTTATATTTTACTTGGGAAAGGATTAAACGCAGATCTTCTATATTGAGGAAACTACTCAAATGTCAGTATTATGGGTGACAATATTAATTTTAGGTACGATTTGTAAATTTATAAATCTAACTTTTGTTTAATAAAAAAATATATATTTTAAGTTAAAAAAATGATATTCTAATATGAAAAATTTTCAAAATTTCACGTATTCTTGATTATTTATAAAAATATATGACTATAAATATTTTTTTAATTAATGATTATATATTTGATAGATATTCTTTTAAATTTTTAGGCTTATTTAGTGTCAATTAGTGGTGTAAATATTTTTTATCTCTTGATCATGTTTTCATCTTATAAGATTTTTTTTATTATTTTCTCAAAATGATTTGAAAATAAAATATATTAAAAATATATGAAATTTATAATAAAAATTATTATTATTTTTAAAAAATTATTATCTTTTAAAATTATTCTAATTTTTAAATTAATTATCTAGACTACATATAAACAATAGGAGAATGAAATGAACTATCAACATGAAGGGTGGACCCCACCACACAACTTGGATCAACGGACTCCATTAAAAAACACTAATTATAGTTAATATAACTTAATTAAGTAATATAAGATATTATTATTTGACTCGAACGTAAAGGATGTACCCACCACTAGGATCAATGGGCTACATTAGAAAAAACACTAATTATAATTAATACAACTTAATTAAGTATTATAAGATATTATTAATTGGCTTGTATTAATGAATTTAAATATATTAAATATATAAATTTTAATAATTATGCATAATATAACATTTAATATTTTCATACATAATATCAATATATCAAGTTGTTTTTGTGGTTCGTGTGGTTTCCTCAGTTTAAAAGACTAAGATGAATGGATCAATTTTTTGATTTTTGTATATTCTTCGTACAATATATACTCCATTTCATAGTGTGATTTACAAATAATAAATTACATTTTTAAGAGTAATTAAATTATTTATTAACTATTTATTCTTTTTAATATAAATTAATTTAAATATGACTTAAGTTGTTATTTTTAATAGTAACTAAATAACACAATATAATCATTCTTTTAATTATAATTGAATTAGTCATGATACATTACAGTCTGTGTAATATTAATTTATCATGTACAATTTACAAATAATTATTTTTCATAGTAATCAAATATTACTATTTTTCACATTAATTGAATTAATTTTTATGCAATTTATATATTGATTAATTTAATTAAGATATATTTGTTATTTTTAAGAGTAATTGAATTAATTATGTAAGAACTTGTCCATTTTAGTCAATTAGGACATCCTGCATGTAAGTTCTTACGTAAGTTTTCAAAGCTAAGAATCGGTTCTTTAAAAACTTAACCATTCGAGAGAAATGTGTAGGTGTCACGTGAAGAACCGATTTTTCTACATAAATTAAAAGAGCAACTTCAATTTTAGTCTTAGCTACTTTCAGTTTATTTTTGTATTTATTTTTTTTATTCTTTGACTATGAATTAAAAATGAGCTAGAAGAGTGTCCTCCCTCGACAAAAAAAAATAAATAAAAAAAATATCATTATAATAAGATGAATGTTCATAAATAAGCTAGATAAAGCACAAGAAAGTTTTAAAAACAATGTCGATTAATAACTTAAGGTTATAGCCAAAAAAAAAAAAAATATCGAGTTTATTGAAACTTTTGCTTTAATAGCTAGGTTAGAAGTTATAAGAATTCTTCTTACCTTTACTACTCACAAAGACATTATTTTGTATAAGATGAATGTCAAAAGTGTCCTTTAAATGGTTTCACAATAAAAAAAAGCATGGAACGTACACGTCCTCTTGATCCAATTCCTTCACAATCCCTCTCAACAAAACTGAATTCATTGCTCTTGGATTTAATATTGGCATTGTCCTCCCTTGGATTCGTCCTCATTAATCTTGATTGACCATTTCACATAATGTTAAACTAGATGAGTATGAGACATCCAAGGGTTACCTTCATGCATCATTAGTCAATCATGATCTCACCTTTCATCATTTTGCAAATTCTTGCAGAAAAGGGATCAGAGAAAGACAAATCTCTAGGAACTATGTTAGATCAAGATATTTAACACATCTAAGGTTTTGATTTCTACAAGACAGACGAAACTTTCTCAGACGGAACATCAGCGAGCAAGTCAGACGAAACAATCACAGACGAAAGATGACTCCTCAGACTGAAGTCATTCGTCTGTCTCAAGTCAAAGTCATCAGACGATAGGATAAGACGAAACCTCTTAAAGACTGAAGAAGTATATCGTTTGTCCAAGAAGTGAAGCAAAGTTTGAGTCACTCGCGCCAAGATTTCAAATCTTAAGAAGTACTCTTTAGAAGCATCCAAGAACAGTATAGGGATTCGTGCTTACACATGCAACTCAAAAAGGTCTTCACCTTTTTGTCAAAGTCTCTGTACAAGTCAGAAAAGGTACTGCGCACTTAATCTAAATTCGTTGCACACGTCATCAATCACTCAAGTACTATCTGACACCTTTTGGAAAGCTCTCAAGAAAATATTCAACGACATTCTCATGTGTCTAACGGTTATCTGAAGATGGTGCCTATTTAAAGACTTCACTTCATCATAATTCAGTTGGCGAAAACGCTTCTATTATTTTATCTTCTGTGATTTCGCTCATACATCTGATTGTACTTCATTGTAAAACCCTCTCTGCGAAGAGGAATCTTTCTGATTTTAAAACATCCTTTTTAAAATCCACTTGTGTGGTAGTTTAGCTTTGAGGAATTTGGTTGTTCAAAGAATACCTTTGTTGTTTAGCCTGCGAAGGCTGTGTTTAAAGAATATCTTGTTATAGCCAGAAAGTGGTGGGTGAAAATAATACTTGTAACCATTTCACGGTTAGTAGTAAAAACTCAGTGGTTGCTGGGTAACTGGACGTAGTCTTGTATAGACGAACCAGTATAAAAATAGTTGTGTACTTATATTCTTAAGTGTTTGACTAACGGGGATAATCAAGCTATAACGTATCTTATTTAAAAATAACCCTTGAAGATTAAGTAATACTTCGTCTGAACATATTTCAACCCACAGACGAAAGGGAAAAATTTTTTTTAACACAATTCAACCCCCCTTCTTGTGTTCTATCTTTTACAGTTTGATATCAGAGCTCAGCCTCTAAGGGTTGAGCGTTTTACAGCTGCTAGAGGAAAAGATCATGGATAGAGTCTCAAGGACCTTCGTTCTTATCTAGAGGGTCATCCATGAAAAAGCCACCGGCATTCTCTGGTGATGACTACCCTTACTGGGCGGATCAGATGGAGATGTACATCAAATCCACACAGTACAAACTGTGGAACATCATAACTCAAGGAAACATCCCTATTGTCAAACCTGAGGTTGAATGGGGAAATGAAGAATTCTCGCTTATAGAACTCAACAACAAAACTAGATATGTCATCATGTGTGCATTATCTAGGACAGAATACAACAGATTCTGTGCATACAAAACAGCTAAAGAACTCTGGGATGCCCTCGAAATTTCTTATGAAGGAACTGAGGATCTGCGAATGAGGAAAGCTGCTACTCTTCAAAGAGAATATGAGATGTTCTCAATGAAGAAAGGAGAATCTATCGATATGATGTTTGGTAGATTCCAAACGATATTGAATGGACTCACTGCGCTGGATATTACCTTCACCAAAGCTCAAAACAACATGAAGATATTGGACAGTCTTCCTCCTCCATGGGAAGCTATGTCCACTGCCATCTCAGTCGGGCGTGATATGAAGACATTAACTCTTGACGAGTTAATAGGAGCTTTGAGAGTACATGAGGTACTCTTGTGCAAAAGAGACAAGATCAAGGTTCAAGAACCAATATCTCTTCCGTCTGTCAACAACACAACAAAGGAGGAAACTCCTAAGAAAGAAAGAAAGAAGAAGCACAAAGTTTTGAAAAGCCGACACCATGAGATCGATTTGTCTGATGAATCGTCTGATGATGAGATTTCTCTCATGGCCAGACGCTTTAAGAAGATGATGATGAAAAAGGGGAGAGGTCAATGCTTCTTTAAGAAGAAGGAAAGAAAGCTCCCTGAAAAATCATCAAACAAGGAGGAGAGCTCAGAAGTTATCTGCTATGAATGCAGAAAACCTGGACACATGAGATCAGAGTGTCCAAGACTAAAGAAAAGATGGAATCCTCGCAAAGATAAGGGTAAGAAAAGTCTAGTGACTTGGGAAGACCTTGATAGCGAAAGCATAGAGGAATCCACCGAAGAAGAAGAAACTGCGAATATCTGCCTCATGGTTGGAGACACCGTCTCATCAGAGGTACCTGAATCTGAAACTTCTTCATCCTCCTCATCTGAGTCTGAGTCAGAATCAGAAGAAATTTCATACGATACACTTTTGGCCAACTCACATTTTATTGCTAAGCAATACAAAGTATGCAAAGCCAAGTTAAAACAAACTTTGGAAGAAAATGCTACTTTGAGAACTGAAAATGAGTTACTGCAAAAAGAGGTATCAGATGAAAAATCATCTGAGTCTAAAAAGGATAATTTTATTTCTGAAATTGAAAGATTGAAGAAAGAAAATGAATCCTTACTCAGACTTCACAAAGTTCACTAAGGGATCCTCCATGCTAGAAAATATTTTAAAATATGGGAGATCTCCATCTGACAAGAGTGGACTTGGTTATGTTGAAGAGTCAGACAAAATGAAAAACAATTTTGTTCCGTCTGCTCATAAAAAGAAGATTAAATATTATAATAAGGTTCCAAATAATTATAGAAAAGATAAAAGAACCTTAAACAAGAAGAAATCTTCTTTCACTAACAAAGAAGGACCAAAAAAGATTTGGGTACCAAAGTCACTCATTATTCCTGTTGCAGACATCCTTAATAGGAAAAGAGAGGACTTCAAGTGGTACCTAGGACGGTGGGTGCTCACGACACATGACGGGAGACGTTGTCTATGTTCCAAGATCTCAGACCAAGTAAAGGATCTGTATCATATGGTTCAGGGAAAGGTAAAATCTTAGGCATTGGGACTGTTGGTAAGACACCCAATCCTCTTATCCAAAATGTGTCTTATGTTAAAGGTCTTAACTTCAATCTACTTAGCATAAGTCAATTTTGTGACAGTGGATATGAGTAGCTTTTAACTTAGATGAATGTATAGTAAAAAATAAAGACAAATCCATTCTATTTGTTAGGAAAAGAAGGAATAACCTTTATGAGGTTTGTCTTTCTGATCTTAGTGATCAGAATGTGACATGTTTGATTTCAGCAGATGATGAACGAGATATTTGGCACAAAAAGCTTGGATATTTAAGTCTCAAGTATATTTCAAAAATTTCTAAAAAGGGTCTTGTAAAAGGTTTGCCGAAAATATCTTGGAAATCCAATCGTCTGTGTGAATCTTGTCAGCATGGGAAACAACTCAAAGCTTTTTTCAAATAAAAAAATGTTGTTTCCACCACAAGACCGCTAGAACTGTTACATATTGATCTCTTTGGACCTACTCAGACTGAAAGTCTTGGAGGAAAGAGATATGGATTTGTAATTATAGATGATTATACTAGATTCACATGGGTATACTTCCTAGCACATAAACATGAGTCATTCAATGTTTTTGAAATATTCTGCAAACGGCTTCAAAAAGAAAAAGGAATATGTATTGCGTCTGTTAGGAGCGATCATGGAACAGAATTTAAAAATTCTGAGTTCAATGCCTTTTGTTTTGAAAATGGTATCTTTCACAATTTTTCATCTCCAAGAACTCCTCAGCAAAATGGAGTTGTGGAAAGGAAAAATCGTACCTTACAAGAAATGGCTAGAACTTTGTTGCATGAAAGCTCTCTTCAAAAAATATTATTGGGCAGAAGTAATTAATACTTCCTGTTATATTCAAAATAGAATATTGATAAGACCAATTTGAATAAGACTCCATATGAACTATGGAAAGGAAGAAGACCCAACATTTCTTACTTCCATCCTTTTGGATGTGAATGTTTCATCTTAAACACCAAAGATCAACTTGGCAAATTTGATTCAAAAGTGGTGAAGGGATTCTTACTTGGATATTCCAATACGTCTAAGGCCTATAGAGTATTTAACTCTAAGACGCAAGTTGTAGAGGAATCAATTCATGTAAAATTCTATGATAACTCAAAGGGTGATAAGGAAATATCAGACCTAGAAAATTTATTTGATAATTTGCAGATTAACCCTTCTGGTCAAAGTTCAAGTCCAAATGATCAACCTGAGTCAGACGGAAGAACAGACACAAGAGCAGACGATAGAAGCACAGACGAACCCTCTTCGTCTGATACTCATCAACATGAAGATCAAACCCCTGTGAGAACATGGAAGTTTGTATCAAACCACACAGAAGATCCTATCATTGGAGATAGACATCAAGGTGTTCAAACTAGATCCAAACTAAAAGAATCGTCTGGATATGCTGTCGTGTCAAACATAGAGCCCAAGAATATTGAGGAAGCTCTACAAGATAATGACTGGATTTTAGCTATGGAAGAAGAGCTAAACCAGTTTACTAGAAATGATGTTTGGACTTTGGTAGAGAAACCAAGAAGCAAAAGTATCATTAGAACCAAATGGGTATTCAGAAATAAACTTGATGAAGACGGAAAAATGGTAAGAAACAAAGCAAGATTAGTAGCTCAAGGCTATAATCAACAAGAAGGTATAGATTTCACTGAAACTTTTGCTCCTGTAGCTAGATTGGAAGCAATTAGAATTTTACTTGCCTTTGCTGCTCATAAGAATATCAATCCTATATCAAATGGACGTAAAAAATGCTTTTCTAAATGGTTTTATTGAAGAGGAAGTATATGTAAGACAACCTCTTGGATTTGAGAGTTCATCTCAACCAGATCATGTTTTTAAACTAAAAAAGGCACTATATGGTCTCAAACAGACTCCTCGAGCATGGTATGAAAGACTGAGTTCCTTTCTTCTTCAAAATGGTTTTTCAAGAGGGAAGGTTGATACTACTCTCTTCAAGAAAAGCGTTTCAAAAGACTTTATTATTGTTCAAATATATGTAGATGATATAGTCTTTGGAGCAACTAACGAATCCTTGTGCAAGGATTTCTCTAAGTTAATGCAAGAAGAATTCGAGATGAGCATGATGGGAGAACTGAAGTTTTTCTTAGGACTTCAAATCAAAAAGACTAAACAAGGCATATATATTCATCAACAGAAGTATACTAAGGAACTTCTAAAGAAATTCAAAATGGAAAATGTCAGACCAATGAAAACTCTCATGCATTCGTCTAGAGCCAGTCTCAACAAAGATGAATCAGGTAAGACCGTTGATCAGATGGTATACAGAGGTATGATTGGATCTCTTCTCTATCTCACTGCTAGTAGACCTGACATTATGTTTAGTGTCTGTCTATGTGCACGTTTTCAATCTGATCCTAGAGAATAACATTTACAAGCTGTTAAACGCATTTTAAGATATCTTATTGGAACCACTAATCTCTCTCTCTTTTATAAGAAAAGTAGTGATTTCAATTTAAGTGGTTATTGTGATGTTGATTATGCTGGAGATAAAGTGGAGAGAAAAAGCACAAGTGGTGGATGCCAATTTCTTGGTTCATCACTAATCTCTTGGTCAAGCAAGAAGCAAAAATCCATTGCACTCTCAACCACTGAAGTAGAATATATTGTTGCGGTAGGGTGTTGCTCACAACTACTTTGGGTAAAACATCAACTTGAGGATTATTCCAGGTTTGAAACTCAAATACCAGTATTTTGTGATAACACAAGTGCAATAAATCTCAGCAAAAATCCTATTCAACATTCAAAAGCCAAGCATATTGAAATCAAATTTCATTTTATAAGAGATTATGTTCAAAAAGGTATTTTCGATGTACAGTTTGTTCAAACTGATTTTCAATGGGCAAATATCTTTACAAAAGCTTTAGACGAAACTCGCTGTAATTTCATTAAAGAAAATTTGGGAATTATCCCTTTAATTGATTAAGTTTTCTCTTTCGTCTGAGCATTTCATTTCGTCTGTACCTTTGTATATCTTTTCGTGTTAAGACGAAACATTACGTCTGATCAAGTTGAATCAGTCTGAGGAAATTCAACAGACGTAAGGATATTATTTAATTATTTTAAAGTTAAGTGTGCAAGGACAAATTAAAAGTAGCAATAAATGTGTCTGTCATTTATTGCACTATTCTAGGACTTTGAGAAGCACGCGCTGTGAATTGCAGAAGTCGAATCAATCATTAAAAGGGCAATGATGGGGACACGTCAAATCAGGGGCGGTTTAAAATTCTTTCGTTTGATGAATCACAACCGTTTTACCTTTGACTATAAATACTCTTAAAGTTCACATTTTTATTTCTTACTACATTCACGCTTTCTCTGAATATTCTACTCGCACAACTTAACTCTCTCTTTTTCAAACTTAACGATGGCCGCCAAGAATATCAAGGCAACCAAAGCAACCTTCTTCGCGCAAGATCTCTTCTTGCCCAACAAGTGGATATCGAGAGACACCGTTGAGAGCATCTCCGATAGAGTAGCAAAGATGCTGGTACACAATGGATGGATGGAATTCGCAGAGATGAGAGGGTCATGGCTGATGGAGGCTTATGCTGGGTTCTGGAGTGACGCAAAGGAGTTTGATGATGGTATTGTAGGTACCATTGACAACAAGGAGTATATTATCACAATAGACTCCAATGTTGAAGCCGAGCTACAAAGCGCGAAGAGGCGCTTTCTGATCTTGTTGGATGAGGCTTGAGTCTGAAGAGCACGTGGACAAGATTATCCACAGGAAGAACCGCAACCCCGAAGATTCAAAGTTTTTGAGATCAGGGAATCTTTCTCCCACTGCAAGAATCATCCACAACCTTCTTTACAACATCTTCACACCCAGAACTGGCTCACGAGACAATGTGAGTACTCGAGACAGGTTTTGCATCTTCTACTGTCGAGGAAAGCAAGGATGAGTCTCCCTCACATCATTCTTGACCACTGGATAAGTGCGTTAAGAAATAGGAACATCCGTAGGAAGAGCAGTATTCCCTACGCCACTCTCTTCACCAAAATCATTATCAACCAAGGCTTTGATGTCACTAGCGTTGTTTGGCACAAAGAAGGAAAGGAAGTCAAAGGAAGCACCTTTGCCAAGATGCATCTGAACCCTGGCTTTCTTCACCACACTGCGAGTGAAGAACAAGTTCCCCTTTCACCAATCACCAAAGACCCCCTCACAGATCTCGCATCAAACGCGCCAAAACCCAAACACAATCCCAAACACAAACCCAAACACAAGACCAAACACAAACCCAAACATCCTTACCTCTTCCACCCGTGGTTATATCTGAAGTCCCTTTCAAAGATGCTCTTGAAGAGCCTCTTAAGAAGAAGAAGAGGACTATCAGAATAAAGCACGTTGCGGATAAGACGCAAGGGAAGACGATATCCCCAAGTGAAGATGAAGGGGCTAGGCTATCTTCTAAAGGTGTTTCGTCTGTTAGAATCCTTTCAAACGAAGAAAAGCAGAAGAAAGCAGCCGAAGAGAAAGCAAGAGCCAGAGAGGTCGCTCTTGAAAAAGCTGCCAAAGGCAAAGAAAAAATGAAGTAGAAGCTTGCGTCTGTGATTGTTGGAGAAACAGACGAAGCAAAACAACTAAAAGAGGCTATGAGGGTCTCTATGCTGCTTCAAGCTGAAAGAGAAAGAATTTTTCTTGAAAGCGTTAAGGGCATTGGATCGTCTGAAGGTGTGTCTGCTCCAGCAACTTCAGAGGGCATGAACAGTGAAGAAACTGCCTAGATCCAGAAGGATAATGCTCAGTTGGCAGAGGAATTGGAGACCATGCTTAATGATGAAGTCTCAACTATGGAGGTTTCTACATCAACACTCCAAGACAAACATGGGACAAATGTGTCTGATCCTATTGTTGTGTCTCCTCTCAAAGCTGCCTTTGATCAGACGATACCTGCTGCGTCTGAAGAAGCATCCCACCAACAGACGATGGAGATTCTGTCTGAAGAAATACTTATTGAAGACATAATTTCTTCGTCTGATGAAGAACATATGGATGTAATAAAGGTGGATGCATCATGGGTGAGATCTCACGCTGAAGTCATCAATCCTGAAGATCTACCACCCAAGCACAAGACGGATTATTTGGTCCTCAACGAATTAGTCATGAGACGTTTTTGCTGAAAGCTCTTGTGCTGAAAGACCAGTCAAGCCTGACTAGATTCTTGGAAAGAAAATTGAAGATATCTCCAACGATGGTGAACAGTCTGAGTCTGCTAAAGATGGTTACTTGGCAGACGATGAAGACTTCTTTATAAAGGACACTCCTTACATTGAGTTGAGGAATCCCTATCGGTACAGAGGCAAAAAGGGATTTCAACTTGGGAGATTTGTCAACCCCATCGTCTATCACAAACCCGAAGCGATGGTAGATTTCAAAGAAGATTTCATCTACACTCTGAAGAGCAACGTGAATGGCTGAAGCGTCGCCTTGGGATAAAGCTGGACTCCTTAGACATCAAGGGTTTAGAAGGAATAAAAAGGTACAAGGATCATCTAGCTGAGTCGGTGATTGAAGGACCAGCTCTTGGCTATGAACCCCACATCCCTTTCAGAGAAAACATCAAGTGGAAGGTTCAACATGAAATCAACGCTCCTGCATTTTACCACTGCAGATATGGAGATCCTAGCTCCACCATCTATGAGCCAAAGGATTGCTCACACTGGCATCTGGACGCCATTGACCGTCATGATCCTGTACCCTTCACAATTCCCATGAATCAAACAGAGTATGTAGGTCTAGGACATACTCTTGGAATTGTTCTTCCCTCGGACAAGACCTCTTGTTTGGGCATCCGCCCCCGCTACTCCATCCTCCTCAACGAATTTGAAGACCTAGAAGAGTTTGCTCATGCTCTTCCTGAAGACTACAACATGGCATTCAAACTGATGGTCAGTGCTTATAGAAGGGAAGAAAAAGCTAGATCAACTTCCTTCTATCACATTGAAAGGAGAGCAAAGAAGGAGAGGAGAGACTGTCCATTCATGGTAGGATCCCAATTCTCTTCTCTGGTTTCAGACGAAACAAAGTTTTCAATCGTCTTAGACCGAAAACGACCTTGCTTGGTCAAGTTTTTGGCTAAAGGAAAAGAGAAGAAGACTCCGTCTGTCTCCAGATCCTTCAAGTTTGCAAGGCACATCCCCCGGAGACTTCCGTCTGCTGCATACTCGCATCTCAAATCTCTTCAAAGCTATGCCTCAAGACCCATCAATCCGAAGATTCAAAGGATGATAGAAGATTATGAAGCCACCTCTGCGTTCTGTTCTGGAACTTCATTTGATGAAGATTCCACAATCTGTGGCAGGGTGTATCCTGGAGAAGCTTTTGCTTATACACATCCATCACAGGAGCATCCAGATCTTGAGCTCTCTGTTCCCACTAAGATGTTCACTTGGCAATGGGAAAGAGACTTCGCTGCGTACCTCACACTTCCACTCTTCACTCTGCGTCTGAAGAAGACTCCAACAATGTTCATCATAGATGACTCTATACCTATCGTGGAAGAGCCTCAAACACCACTTGTGGAGATTGATGATAGGGTGGAGGTTAATGAGGATGACGTAAGGGACGCTGATGAGTATAATACTCTAAAGCGTAAATATGATGCCTTAGAAGAGAACTGCGAGCATATGAAGCAAAAGAACAAAGAGCTTGAGGACAATCAAGTCTCTCTCACATCTGAGGTGCAGCAGCTGAAGGAGATTGTCATGAGCCTTCTTCAAAAGAGGCCTAAGCCTTCTTCTTGATCATGTTTTTGATGATTCTCAGCCCAAGGGGGAGAGTATCTTAGAAAGGAAGAAAGGGAGAAGTTGCTATGCTAAGGGGGAGTGCATTGTCTGAGGGGGAGCCTATAGCGTCTGAGGGGGAGCAAAATTTTTTTTATTGTTTTGATTCTTTATTAAGTTGTATAGCACATACATGTATTTTATTTATAACTTTGGTTTTCTGTATACCTTTGTAACATTATATAAGGTTTACATCACATTGATGTAACAATTCTTTTTATAAAGAGGTATTATTTCAGAAAACATCGTCTTGATGTAAATCTGACTTGTGTTTTATCTGTGATCACTAACATTATCTTATGCAGATGTCTTCTTGAGAAAAGTTATCAGTATGGTCTGTAATCATCAAAAAGGGGGAGATTGTTAGATCAAGATGTTTAACACATCTAAGGTTTTGATTTCTACAAGACAGACGAAACTTTCTCAGACGGAACATCAGTGAGCAAGTCAGACGAAACAAGCACAGACGAAAGATGACTCCTCAGACTGAAGTCATTCGTCTGTCTCAAGTCAAAGTCATCAGACGATAGGATAAGACAAAACCTCTTAAAGACTGAAGAAGTATATCGTCTGTCCAAGAAGTGACACAAAGTTTGAGTCACTCGCGCCAAGATTTCAAATCTTAAGAAGTACTCATTAGAAGCATCCAAGATCAGTATAGGGATTCGTGCTTACACATGCAACTCAAAAAGGTCTTCACCTTTTTGTCAAAGTCTCTGTACAAGTCAGAAAAGGTACTGCGCACGCAATCTAAATCCGCTGCACACGCCATCAATCACTCAAGTACTATCTGACACCTTTTGGAAAGCTCTCAAGAAAATATTCAACGGCATTCTCATGTGTCTAACGGTTATCTGAAGATGGTGCCTATTTAAAGACTTCACTTCATCATAATTCAGTTGGCGAAAACGCTCCTATTATTCTATCTTCTGTGATTTCGCTCATACATCTGATTGTACTTCATTGTAAAACCCTCTCTGCGAAGAGGAATCTTTCTTATTTTAAAACATCCTTTTTAAAATCCACTTGTGTGGTAGTTTAGCCTGAGGAGGCTGGTTGTTCAAAGAATACATTTGTTGTTTAGCCTGCGAAGGCTGTGTTCAAAGAATATCTTGTTATAGCCAGAAGTGGCTGGGTGCAAATAATACTTGTAACCATTTCACGGTTAGTAGTGAAAACTCAGTGGTTACTGGGTAACTGGACGTAATCTTGTATAGACGAACCAGTATAAAAATAGTTGTGTACTTATCTTCTTAAGTGTTTGACTAACGGGGATAATCAAGCTATAACGTATCTTATTTAAAAACAATCCTTGAAGATTAAGTAATACTTCGTCTAAACATATTTAAACCCACAGACGAAAGGGAAAATTTTTTTTTAACACAATTCAACCCCCCTTCTTGTGTTCTATCTTTTACAAACTATATTCGGCAACTCAAAAATAAATAAGGTAAAAAGATTGCTTGTAGTATTGGCTCACAATTCTCTTACCAAGCCTACTCCAAAACTTGATTCTATGTTTGCTTGGATAGGTTATGGCCTTGTCAAGTCAAGATGATGTCGAAAAGCAAAGAATTGGTTGAAGAAGAAAAAGATGTTTCTCCACTTCTTTTGTCTACAGAGTGACTTCTTTCAAGAGCCATGATTCAAATGTTATGGGAAAAAAGCCTCTACAACCAAGAATGTACTACTCAATAGATGATATGTGGGACTTTACAACTGTTGGATGCATCTATCTTGTAGAAGGGTTTGCATATACAGATGTTCCCCAACTTTAAAAGTTGTCTCTTACACCTTTGATCAGGGAATTCAAGTGGACCCAGGAACGAGACTTCTCTTTCAATGTTGTCTTGCCCTCCATCAATATCTTTTTCCTTGAAGAATTGGTGTTTTCGTCTGGTTGTGAGTACAAGAAGCTTAAAATAAAATACTCATCTCTCGAGTCTAAACACAAAGAGCTTAAGACAAAGTATGAGAAACTCAAGTTCAAGGTTTACAAGCTTGAAGATATGATCGTGCAACTTTTATCTACAGAAGATAGGTCTTCGTCTTAGCATTCTAAGTAGTTTATGCATCTTTTGATGATTAAAGCTCAAGGGAAGAGAATAAAGAGCAAAATGAACAAAGAAGAAGGGGAGAGGTCAAGAAAATAAACGGGGAAGAGCAAGTAAATAAAAAGGGGACGAATAAAATCATCCATCTGAGATAGAGTCAAAAAATAAAGTTTAAAGATTTGAAGAAATTGTCATAGCCTATATATATATATATATATATATATATATATATATATATATATATATATATATATATTTATAATTTTTCATTTGGTGAAAATTAAAGACATCATCTTTATGTAAATGTCGCATAATGTCTCGTATATAAAAATAGGAATTTCATTTTAGTATAGGTTTTTATATTATGCTTAAACTAACCGTTTATGCAGACGATATAAGTCTTGAAATTTCAGTTTGATCATAACTTTCTTGAGTCTATACATTGCATCTGATGCATGAAAAGACTTAAGTTAAACTTTTATCTTGATGATTTGTAATCATAAAAAATGGGAAGATTGTTAAGTTAAAATTGTTTAAAGGAAAATTATACTCTTCAAATTTTAATAATTACAATACTACAAGATAAAAGTCGATATTTATAAGATGAATAAGTTCCTTACGCTCATCAGACAAAGCTTAAGTATGGATAAGAAGTCCTTATAAGAGCTCACGTTCAAAATTTAAAAGTCAACCTAGTACTTGTGAAGAGTGATGAGTTATTATTTTGATCACTTTCTCTACATATTTTATATCCTAATAAAGCATGATTGATGGCCAATTAGCATGATTTAATGTATTTATGAGTTTGGCCTCATTTGGGCTTTAAGTGTTTAATTTGTTCTTATTTGCTATAATTTTCCATATTTGACCACCTTCATTAAAACAGACATATCTCCCTCCACAGATCTCCGTTTGAGCTTCACTTTATATTGAATTAAAGAGGATTGATAGAGCTACAAAAGTCATGAAGACATGAAGAGCCAATTCGGACTGCATCTTGGGTGAATTTGGCCTTGAATTTGGCGTGCGGAAACTGGATGGAGAATTAGCGAATTTAGGCCTTTTTATTCATGCAATTGGTCCATTTCTATTTTTGTTGTACATGGGATTTGAATTGGGGACCTTTTCTCATTTAATTGGCATGGGCAAGGCACATGGGGCTGCCAAGGGGTGAGGAGAAAAAGAGCAATCAGATTGGGCATTAGGGGATAACACATTTGGGAGCAAACATTTACACATTCCAACATAGGGTTTTAGGGGTTTCTTTTGGGTTCTTCATTTTCCATCTTCTTTTCCTTCTTTTTCATTTTGGATTGGTACTGTAATTCAGATTTAGATTGGATTCTCACTCATTGTTGCTGTTTTGATTATTCTTCAATTGGGTTTGCTTTCTTCATCTCAATTCCGTTTTCTGTGCTTCATCTCCTTATTGTAATTTCATTTTCCAGCAGCTTTGATTCAATTCGTTTGGTTTAATTTAATGTTGATTTAATTCATTTTGGTTCAATTCACTTGGGGTTAATTAATTTTTTGTTGAATTCAAATTTAAATGGAAGGCTAAGTTTAAGGGTTAATCTCTTGATGTAGATTGCAGTAGCTTTGAGGTCCTGTTATGCATTGGTAATGTTTAATCTGTTCTTGACTCTTCATCATCCAATTAGATTTATATACAATTCTTTTCTTTGATTCATGCTTAATGGAACTAGTCACTAATTGTTGTAATTGAAATGATGGTGTATGGGAATGCTTAATTCGCATAAAGAGAATCTAGAATTAAGAGTTCAATAAATTAGGCATAATTTTCTTTGATCTAGGACAAGTGTGTGCAATCAATTTAAGAGATTAATCTGTTTTTATTTTACTATCTCAACTTCTGATTAATTGTTTTGTTTTGATAATCAAACAACCCCCCTCTTTTTGTGTTCTGTATTTGATGGAAATCAATTGATGGTCCCCTGAGAGACGACCTAGGAGTCACTTCCTAGACTGCATTTTAATTGCATATATTTGACCGAGTACGACCTCGATCAAAGTGGAAAGTACGAAAAGAAAAAGAAGATCAACTTTTCAGAATCTCTGTCTCAACATCAAAATACTTTTTGACACAAATGTTGACATGCCCTTACTTGCATTAAATGCAAATGAACGTTGCACTCAGGATACTCATTGAAGGAGGATATACGATTCATTTTGTCTAATGGCTACATCAGAATCTCTTTCTCTAAAAGGACTCAAACTTGAAGATTACAAGTTAGTGAACAAGCTAAATCGATAGAAGAACTTCTAGTTCTCTGAAAAAAATTGTTTTGTAATCTACTCTTGTGAGCTTTATTTATAAATCTCTCTAAGTGAAGAGGTTGATCTTTTGAGTGAGCCTAATCAGAGAAATCCCTTTCTACGTAAATCTAGATGTTGATAATTGAGTGAGCTAAACTTATAAATCCATCTACGTGTAAAGGTTTATGTTAAAAGAGAATCAAACTCTCTTTTCTTTAGCTTTGGAGGTGTCTAGCCTGAAGAGGTTGTTGTTAAAGAATACTTGGTGTTAGCTTGAGGAAGCTTATGATTAAAGAATATCTGGGTTCGACCAAGAATGGCTAATTGAAAGAATACTTGTTTGTTTTTCACTAAGAAATAGTGAAATTTAAGAAAATTGTTTTTGAAACTAGATGTAGTCTCGCGAAGACGAACTAATATAAAAATTATTGTGTCATTTTTCTATCTATTCTCTTCTCCTTGCATCATTGACTTACTATTTTAAATCATATTATTTTGAACTATAACTAATTGATGGAGGTCCATCCAAGGAAGAGGACACTACTAGAAGAATTACAAGAGGGGTGCTAAAAAAGATGGAAGAAGAGATTGGGAGGAAGCTCTTAAAGATGGAGACTCAAGGCTCTTCTTATATTTCAAATCCTTGTAATCTTCTTGTTATTATAAATGAGGTGTAATCATCACTCAAGGCCATTATATGTCTCGGCCAAATATTGTTTTACTTGTTTCTTCATTAGACTTGATAACCTTAAAGAGCAGAGAGCTAAGAGAGTAAGTCTAGTGGAAATGAGAAGAAATTGAACCATAGGTTCACTAAAATTCACCAGTGAAATTTAAATTTAATTGGAGTTGAATTTGAATTTCATTTGTGAATCCAAATAGTTAAGACTCAAGATGATTCTTACTTAGGTTAAGTTCATGCTTAAATCTAAAAGAGAATCCTAACCATTGCTTAAGGGCCTCCTTATCTCACGGTTACTTAAGCATAAGTTGGATAACATGGACCCTTTGATCATTCCATGTTATTTGAGTCCTAGAATGTATGGTTTATAAGCCTTTTCATTCTTCACCATTAGATTAGGAACCTTACTCTTCCAACATCTCCTTTCTCTATATAAGGCTTGACTGAAACCTTTGTAGACATTATTACTTTTGGAATAAAACTAAGCATTGCTTTTTGTGAGAGAGTTTTTTCTTGCCTTCTTAGAGAAGAACGATGGATCTTATCAATGACTGTTAAGTCAAAATGACTTAGCATCTTATGTTTTGATAATTACATAATAGACGGAGTGATTAATAGACGATATCAAACTGAAGACAAGCACATACAGACGAAGTGGGCACCCTCAACATAGAGGCAAAAGCTTCAGCTTCGATAAGACGAAGTCTTCAGATTAATGTCGATCAGACGAAGAATTATTATGTTTACATCAAGACAAAGTAATAAAGCAAAGACAAAGAAGGGAACAGACGAAGGTTTAAGTGAAGATCTCTTCGTCTAATGAAGTCAGATGATGTAACTCGCGCAAATTTTCAAATCTACACGTTACTCTCAGAAGCTTCTAAAAGTAGAAAGAGATATTGTGTTAAACCTCTACAACACGAAAAGTAGAAAGTACTTTTTGGTGAAATCTCTAAGCAAATCAGTCAAAGCTTGATTTCACGCTGACTTCCGCTGTGAAAACATTAATTATTCTGATTGCTCACTCTACCATCTCTGAAGAGCCTATGAAAAAGGACAACGATCAAATAGCATCTGTCTAACGGCTACTTTGAGGAGCTTACTTATAAAAGGACTTCAGCTTCACAAGTTCAAGTTGGGGAACTTACGCTAGAAAGCTATCTTTCAAAGTTTCACTTTCAACCTCTGAAATTCTTCCTTTGCTCAAATCTTTCATTATAAATCTCTCTTTATGTAGAGGATCAATCTTTTTCTAAAACTCTTTTAAATCCACTGTTGTGGTGCCTTAGCCTAGGATGTTGTGTTTCAAAGAATACCTTGTATTAGTCTAAAGAAGCTGCGTTTCAAAGAATACCTTGTGGTTAGCCTGAGAAGACTAGGTTCAAAAAATATCTGTATAGCCAGAAGTGGTTAGGTGCAAACAATACTTGTTAGGGTATTTCACTGGTTATAGTGAAAACTTAGCACGTTGCTAAGTAACTGGATGTAGTCTTCATAAGACGAACCAGTATAAAAATCTTTGTGTATTAACTTGCTTATTTTCTGACTAACGGGGAATTACAACTTTAACTCCTTTTATTAAAATCAATCTTTATAGAAAGAAAGTTGCGTATGATCTTTTCAAAACCATTAGACGCAATGTAAAAGATAGAATACAAGAAGGGGGGGTTGAATTGTGTTACTTAAAAAAAATTGTTTCTTTCGTCTATGTGTTTAAATATGTTCAGACGAAACAATCTTAATCTTCAAAGGTTAATTTTAATAAACAGACATTATGGTTTAATTATCCTTGTTAGTCAAATACTTAATAACACAAATACACAAGTATTTTTATACTGGTTCGTCTATGCAAGACTATGTCTAGTACCCAGTAACAACTGAGTTTTCACTACAAACCGTGAAAGGGTTACAAGTATTATTTGCCCCCAACCACTTCTAGCTATAACACGATATTCTTTGAACACAACCCTTCGCAGCTAAACAACAAGGGTATTCTTTGAATAACCAACCTCCTCAGGCTAAAACACCACACAAGTGGATTTGAAAGAGATCTATAAAAAGAGAGTTTCCTCTTCGCAAAGAGGGTTTTACAAATGAAGAGCAAAAGTAACAGAGAGCGAATTCACAATGAAATAGAATATTGAAGTGTGTTCGCCAACTGAACTTTGAAGAAGCGAAACCTTTAAATAGGCAAAATCTTCAGATATCCGTTAGACACAGAAGAAAGCCGTTGAGCGTTTTCCAAACAAAGTCCAAAAAGGTGTTAGAGAGCACTTGATTGATTGATGGCGCAAATGGATATAGATAGCGTAGCGTCAAAGATTTTTCTCGACTTGTACAGTGATTTGATAGAAAAAGGTGAAGACCTTTTCGAGTTGCATATGTAGGCATGAATCCCTATACTGATCTTGGATGCTTCTAAAAAGTACTTCTTAAGATTTGAAATCTTGGCGCGAGTGACTCATACTTTGCTTCACTTCTTTGGTAGACGATGAACTTCTTCAGGCTGAAGAGTTTTCGTCTTAGCCTATCGTTTGATGACTTTACTTGAGACAGACGAATGATTTCAATTTTGAGGAGTCATCTTCCGTCTGTGCTCGTTGCGTCTGACTTGATGTTCCGTCTGACTTGTAATAATCAAAACTGTAGAGATGTTTAATCATCTTGATCTAACACGCAAACTCATCTAGAAAAGAAATTTTTTTTAAAATAACACAATTCAACCCCCTTCTTGTGTTTTATCTTTTATAATGACATCTCACACCATTATGATGATTCTTCATGGACTTATTGGCTTTGCCATGGCGTCATAATCATTCATTGTCTTTCCATTTTGAACCTTTAATTTCTTTATAATTCATCTTGACCGAGAATCTCACTTGAGTTTTCTTGAAGGATTTGTGGAAGAATTAAAGATATGGGCAACCTTCAAGCATTGGGTTTCTAGTGCTTGCATCAATTTAGTATTATGAGCTTGTTCTTTTTCAATGGAGTCCTTTTACATTGGTTAGTACCTTGTGTCCTTTTGTTTTTTCATTTGAGTCTTTATTTTCTCATCTTCTACCTTTCTTTGAGTTTAACCTAGTCATAATTCCTTGAGTTGTTTTATTTTTCATTTTGCTTTGGTATTTTGCGTGTTGTCCTTGTTTTGTTTCACCTTGGGTCGTGACTTCCATGGCTTTTCCTTGATGTTCTTGGAGCCTCACATGTTAGATATTGAGTTTTCTTTACATTTTCTTGTTGTTTTGTGAAGTTCGTGCAAAGTTTTCCTTGTTTCATGGTTTTCTTGTCAATTTCTTGTTATTTTCGTGTGTGCCATGCATTGTTCTTGTAAGTTGCAGACGTGACATCCATTGTTACACCTTCGATTCGTGTTTCACATGTAGGAGAAGGAGTCTCATATGTGAGATATGTGAAATACATGTTACATGTATCTCTAATACGCATTTTAAGTCCAATTACTCGGTTCCTTGAAATTCATCGTAAATTTGTTAGCAATTGAACTTAGGAGTGCATATTTCTACATTTTCCTTTCGGTCCAGTTGAGAAAGTGACGAACCAAAGAAAAGAAAAACAAAAAGAAGAAGAAAGAAAACAAGAGAAAGAAAACGGAAGGAAGAAAAGATTAAGAAAAGTGATTTGTGAATGCTATTTGAGGAATTGAATCAAGTGCATAAATAAAACTGCCTAACCAGAATTGTATGCATGAAAAGAAGAAGAGAATAGAAAGATTAAAGAGACAAAAGAAGCGAAACAATAGAGACGCATAGAACCTTGAACTTGCACACATTTCCCTAGTTGAATTGTTAATGATTTGAACCCTTGCACTTAAATGTGTTTAAATGTGTACTAGTTTGAGCATGCTATTTTAAAATTTATCGTGGTTGGATATTGTGTATACAAATCTCCTTGAGTACTGCACGTTACTGTATGATACACCTAAAATTGAATTCAATTCTTACTTGAACAAAATTCGGTCAATAATTCATTGCTAACAAAAATTTGTTTCTAAATATCACTGGCAATTTTTTTTGCGTGGCTAAAACGTTGTTTTTCTTCTCCTTGTAATTGCTCTTGGTTTGACATTGTTCTTGGCTATTTTCATTTTTTTATCCTTTAATAGTGTCTTTGTCTCATTATAAATTCTATCAATTTTATTATGAATTCAATCAATTTTAGTAGTCTTTTTCTTCAATTTTAAACTTTTATTATTTGTATTCTTTAGAATCTATAAGTTTTGTTTTTGAGTTTGTATCCTTTGACTTATTAAATTTATCTTAGAATTGTTCCTCTTCTATAATAGGAAGATTGGATCTTGATAATTGATTAGAGGATTATTTTTAAGAGGGTAAAAAGAAATTGAGGAGAAAAAGACAAGAGAATACATTACAGAAAAAATTGAGATCTCTTCATTGTAATAAGTATTTTTAAATTCATATATATAAAATTAAAATATCTAATCTTATATAGATTTTAAAAGGTAAGTATTTGTATTAAAAATTTTATTTTTATTTAAAAATTAATTAAAATTTTTAAATAATATTTAATCATATTTATGGGAGATGATGCATGTATTAAACGTTTACTAATTAAAGGTTGCTTTTTAAAATAAGAAAGCTGAATTATATCTATATTAAAAAATATTTTATTTTTTTGTTTCAGTAGAATTTAATATAACTTCTGCAACTTTAATAAAAGAGACCCTGTAAACAAAATGATAGAATATAGAAAAAGAACTTATTAAAATTAAAGTAAAATAATAAAATATAGAATTTATTAAAATTTAAGTAGACGTTTGATTTGATTTTTTCTATTTTTATTTTTATTTATATTTAAAATAGAAAATAGAAATATAAAGTATATTTAATTTTTTTAATATTTTTATGGAAGAAAATATGAAAATATTATGACTCTATTTTTATAATTTTTAAAAATTATTTTAAAAAATAAAAAATAAATACAAAAAAAAATAATTGTCCGAATTAGACACCCTCTATTTAATTTTTCTTATATGTTTTGGTAATTGAATTTGGTCACAAGGTATTCTATCCTAAATTTTTATGGAAAAAGTTCAAACTGCGCTATTTTAGTTAAATTTTTATTGAAAAGGATTCAATTATAACTTATTTACAAAAAAAATAGTGTTGTTTTGGTAAATGAGAAAAGTGAAGTCTTGTAAACATGAACGACTTCTACATCAGTTATAAACTAATTATATAAAAAATATAATGAAGAATAAATTTTTTATATTAACTGTGCATATAACTAATATAAAAATATAATTAATGTAAAAGGACATTTGTTTTTAATTTTTTAGAATACTTTTTATATCAATTATATGTATAATCAATGTAAATAATTTATTATTATTATTTTTATATCAGTTAGCTCTTAACTAACGTAGAAAGTGAAATCATCCTGGATATTTCACTTTTTCCATTTAGCCAAACAAAACCGTGTAACTATATAAAGTTAACTAAAATGGACCAAACTTTTTACCCAATTTTTAACAACAAGAAAACAAGTTGAATATTGTGAGCGGATATAGCATAGGTACAAGTCAAAGTTTACCACTAGGGTTTACTTCACCGCTGGTATCAAGCTGCATCGGGTCTTTTACTGTCAGTCTTCCTCCGCCCCTTCTTCATAAACAGCCATGGCTTCAGAACCGGCGACAGTGTTAATCAGTTGCGCCAAAGATACCTACAGCGGTTTTGGGGGTAATCTCTCGCAGTCTCTCAAAAAAAGTGGATACTGCACGAAAGTAGCCTCAGATGACCATAAGGAGCTTACCACAGATGAACTTAAAAGGTTCAAGATTTTCATTATTGTTTTATCCCATCACTATGCAACTTGTCAGTTTCGCTTGAATAAACTTGTTGAGATCGTTGATGAGTTCGGTAAGACAAATCGTGGACGCGTTTTGCCGGTTTTCTTCGACGTTGAGCCGTTTGATGTAAAGAATCAGAAGGCTAGTTTTGAAATAGCTTTTGATGTTCATAAAAACTATGTCAACTCTGAGATATTAGAGAAATGGCGAGAGGCTCTGAAATGGGTTGGTCGCAATGACGGCTGGCATTTCAAAAAGTACTACCCCTTTTTTTATCTCTTTCGTTACTTTGTTTTAATAAAGAATGGAGTGAATTAGCATTTTCTACGTGAAAGTTCGTGGATCCAGCGATTTAGATTATAAAAAAGCAAAATAGTGTATGTAATAAATTTTTCATTTTAATTTTTAAATTGTGAATTATATTATTTATTGCAATTTTACAGAAAATTATGATAGATATCTTTTATAGAAATGATAACATATTAAGTTTTCATGGCCTATTTTACTATTTTTGATTTTAGAGTCTAAATTGTGTTATCCACACTCTCAAGGTACAAAATGGTGATTTGTTAAAATGAAATGCTTTGTGTATGTTGGCCTTGAATTAGTTCAATGGCTGTATGTCAAACTCAGTTTAAGTGAACATTGTTATTTATGTCAAGACCTGCAAATGATTCATTTGGTAAGACTTTTCCTAAACTGTTTTAACTGTGCAGGTCCGGCAATACATATGAGCACACTTTGGTTGAGGAAATCACTGAGAGCATCTCTATGGTTGTTCCATGCACAGTTGGACTTTCTTGTCGAGTGGAGGCAGTTAATTATCTTTTGAAGTCTGAATCTGATGCCGAAGTGGGGGTAGTTGGCATATATGGGGAAGTTGGAATAGGCAAGACAACAGTTGCCCATGAAGTTTGTCATTCCAATAGTTTTGGAAAATTTGACCATTATTGCTTTCTAGATGAGGTGGGAGAGACTCTAAAGACAAGCAGCTTAGTAGGTCTCATAAAGAAGCTTCTCTTAAAGATTAGTGACAATGACGACAAGGTTAAAAGTGCAGATGAAGCAATGTCAATACTGGAGCAGCAGGCTGGACAGAAAAAATTATTTGTGGTTTTTGAAGACGTTCTTGACGAATATCAGCTGCAAGACATTGTTGATGTAATCAACTGCCTTGGCTCCAGGAGCAAAGCCATTATAACAGCTGTGGGTAACTATTTTCAACAATATTCTGAGATTAAATTATATGAGGTAGAAAGATTGGGAAATAATGAGGCTCTTCAATTGCTATGCTTGAAAGCATTTAATTCGAAGGGATTTCCGGATTGTAGTGCTGTGGATGATTTTCGACAAGCATCAACTATTGCTTGTGGGGTTCCTCTCATTCTTGAAGTGATAGGTTCCCGCTTACATGGGAAAAGTACGTCAAGTTTGACATCTATATTAGGTCAATACGAAGGTATTAAAGATGAACGAAAACAGGGGATACTTGAAATGAGCTTTAATGATTTGGATGAAAATCAAAAGAAATATTTAATTGCCATTGCCAGTGCCCTTGATAAGAAGGAATATTCGAGAGTTGAATATCTTCGTGGACAGTTAAAAGAAGATATTAAAGTGTTACTTGCTACATCTCTGATAAAGATTGATGAGCATGATTCAGTGATGATGCACCACTTGACACGAAAAATGGTAAAAGATCAAGTTGCAATTGTTTGAAGAAAAATAAGGTAAGACCTGTATGGATGAATTGATTTTTTATTTTTCACCTTGATATACTCCTTAACAAAGAATGTTGGGAATGACTTCAGAGCACACCCTAACTATGATAAACCTTTACAGGTCTATTATAGGAAGAAAAAGGAGGCAATTAAAGAGATAAAGGAGTTAGTTGTAAATGTTTTAGAGCTGGTTGTTATATTTGTTATTAGTTTGTTGTATAGCTGTTGGTCAATAGGTTGCTCGGAGGAGTGAATTCCTTTGTATAGTCCTTTTGTTGCAGATGGAAAAAGAATAATATCTCAGACTGGGAATTCCCATAAGAAAAGGAGAGTGCTCATTTTGGGGGTAAACTTGTTCATTTTGTACTTTTTTGGATCTTGAAATAACAAAAAGGGAAATTTTTGTGTCCAATTCTTCTGAGAATGAGAGTTTTCAATTGTTGGGATTTTTAATTTTCCAATCTCAGAAAAAGATTCCATACATGATTGGTCCGACCTGCCTAATTCATTCAAGATTGCGATCAAGATGGAGAATCAGGTTGGAGTTTTAGAGAAAGCCGTCAGCAAACAGGGGGAGAAATTGGTCGAACAGGGGGAGACATTGGCAGAGATAAAGACCGACCTGGATTTCACGAGGGACTTGCTGATACCGCTAAGCAACAAGAAAACACCTTCTGTGGAAGGAGACCATTCTGTGAATAAAGCCAACAAGACTTTGTAGGAAGAAGAGGAAACCGGCTTCAAGGTTGGCAATTGTTTACTCACATTACTTTGTAAGCAATTTTATAGGAACATGGGGAACTAGCAACCAAGAAACCCTACCTGCCTGATGGAAGCACAAGTTGCAATCACATGGAATTGAGAGAAAGTACAGTAAGATTGGTACGATTGGTTTGGTTTTTCATCTATCACCTCGATACATCTCCTTTAACAATGAATCATTGTTGTTTATTCATGTGACTTTGTATACAATGGAGCAGGAGTAGGCAAACAAGTCCAACTGCTTCAATTATGGGAGCGTGATTTGCAATGTAATGGAATTGGAAGAAAATACAGTATGGTCTACGGGAATGAATTGGGTTTTCATGTTTCACTTTGATATGGCTCCTCAAAAATTGGTTTTTATTCATGTTACTTTGTATACAATATAATAGGACTAGCGTACAACAGCTAGTATGAAACCCAACCTGCCCAATGGAAGCATAGCTCTGAATCAGATGGAATTTGAAGAAAGTATGGTAAGATTGATATGATTGTTTTGTTTTGTCATTTATCACTTTGATATGTCTCCTTTAACAATGAAGTTTCAATTTTTAATCATGTTACTTTGTATACAATGGAACAGGAGTGGGCAACAAATCCAACCTGCCTCAAATTGTGGAAGCATGATTTGTGATTTGATGGAATTGGACGAAAATACATTAAGACCTACTTGGATTAATTGGTTTTTCATCTTTCGTCTCACCTTGATGTATCAAGTTTAACCATGTATTATTGTTATTTACTCATGTCACTTTATGTACAATTGAAAAGGAGTATGTGATGCAAAAAATCCAACTTCTCTCAAATGATGGTAGCATAATTTACTACCGTTGGAATTTGAATATCAATTTTCATATCAAAAGTGTGCTTCTTCTAGTTATGATCCTTCATGATATTTTCCAAGATCTGCTGCCCCCTTTTCCAAGGTAAACATGCCATGCAATAGCATATGATGCTAAATATTAAAAATAAAATAAATGAAGGTGCACATCGCTCCCTCAGTGTGTAATTGTGTATGATGCTCTGACGTGGATACCATGACAGTTAAGTTGTTTAAAAGCCTAGATATGTATGGATATTTATCTTTTACTAAATCAAATACTGACTATACTGGTTATTGTTGCTTATTTAGTTGTATAATTTACAAAAGCATGAAGTATTATTTCCAAAAATCATGTTCAACAAAATTTCTGTGATTCTAATTTTCATTCATGGTTGATCTCTCATCTCCTTGTGGATAGAAGCAATGGAAGAGAACGGTATCACTTTTGGTTGCTTATTGATGCAGACTGGATGAAGCCAAAAAACATGTTCTTTGCTGCAAATATTCTCAATATAATTTGTTAAGGAAGTTATTGCTATTTGCTACAGCTATGCATTCTGACAAAGCTTGCAATGTTCATCAACCCCTTGGACATTTTGATCTATCTAATGGTTCTGATGTTTCTATTTCCTGACAAGCACCTTAGTTTGGGTGGATTGTGGATTAAATTGAAATGTGATGATGCTGTCAACAATTCTTTGCTATCTGGTTCTCACAAAATCACATCAAATGACGTACAATTAAGAATTTTTTTACTTCAAGAGAAGTGGACGCTAGGAGAGAACAGTAATCCACGTCTCAAATTTTTTTCCAAACACACTAAATTGGGCCAACCCTCTGTTGCAAAAGCAAACATGGTATTCACAAGGCTATAAGAGGTTATTAACCAGTTATTAATCACTTATTATTTTGGAAATAGTTTTTAACACAGGGACGTGTGAATTAAATTTGGCACATTGGGGAAACTAATTTTGGGATTGGGGTTGTGTCATTTTTGCTGGAGGTTCGAGTGTGAGTGACACCTAAGATAACCAAGGTGCCTCACATTGTGGTGCTTTTCCTAGAAAAGTGAAAGTGCTAATCTTTGGCTTCTTTCACTACGTTCTGTCACCCGAGTGTCCCTTTATTTATAATGGGCAGTTTGACTTAAATGGTGCCGTTAGAAAAAATAAATACGCATTTGGGCTCAGTCGAAAAATATTTACGCATATAGGGTTGTTTCGGCCGGTTACGTCCAAGCTTGGAGCGTAACCGAAGTAGGTTACATCCAAGCTTGGAGCGTAATCTTTAGGAAACGGGTTACATTCAGCTGCTGGACGTAACCTAAGTGGGTTACATCCAAACTTGGAGCGTAACCTTCACAACATGGGTTACGTCCAACTGTTGGACGTAACCTTTGTTACTGTATGCTGGGCCACTTTGGGCCAATTCCGGTGCAGACCCAAACGTAACCAATCTCTATTTATACCCTACATTCCTCCATTCACAGCACAAAAAGAGGTAAAATGTGATTTATTTATTTATTTAAGTTATTGATTTTAATTTTTCTGTTTGTGTTATATTTTTGTAGGAACATTTGAAAAATTTTCTCTACGCAAAAAGGGTGAGGTTGATAAATTAATTGAAATAAATTGATTTGTATATTATGATTTATTAATATTTAATACTGATATTTTTTTTTTGTAGATAAATTGTTGAGAAATGAATTCTTCAATTATAATTGTTGTGTATATGAATGGTAAAATACATGAAGATGATGAAGGTGTCGTGTTTGAAGGATCAAGGAGAGCCATGCAAATAAATAGAGGAATAAATTTTAAATTGTTAGAAAAATAGTATTCGTGAAAAATTTAAGTTAAATTCTAATGAAGTAATTAGTTCTATCGTTACTAGATATTATGTTAAAAATAAGTTTGTTCTAGTACAAATAGCTGATGATGGTGATGTTGAGTGTATGATTAATAATTATTTGAGAGAAAACATTGATCCTATTGAATTGTGCGTACAAGTAATTGTAGCAGGTGGTTCATCTTCAATGCACAATGTGGGGCCAACAAATGTTGATATGTCGTATGAGGGACATTGTGAAAGTCCAAACTGTAGTTCGGATGATGATGATGACTACATGGTATCTGATTCGTATGGTGATACATCTACTGATGAAGAAGATGTGGATTGTAATTTTTCTGAGTCGGATGATGAGGAAAGAAATGATCCTAACCGGAGTTTAAGTGTAACCTCCAACATGATGTTTACGGTTCGTTTGAAAAATTACAATTGTAATGATTTATTTGAATATGATTTAGTATTATATTTTTTGGGATTATGAATTTATTAATGTGTGTTTTATGAAGGGGTGGGCAACAACCATTCTGGCAAACAACACCACATTATACCAACGTTAATTGGGAGCATCCCGATCAAGAAGACGGTTGGGGTTTAACTGCTGAAAAGGACTGGAAAGAGGGCCAAGAACTATTTGTTGGCTTACAGTTCGACAGCAAGAAGGATGTTCAAAATGTTGTTAATCGGTATTTGATGAATGTGCACCAAACAATGTCGGTCAATGAGTCAAAACCAACAAAGTATGTTGTTCATTGTCTCAAGAGTAATCCAGGTTCCCGGTGTCCTTTCTATATGCGTGCAATAAAATCAAAGAGAACTGAAAGATGGAAAGTTACCCAATGGGGTGGCCCTCATACCTGTGTAAATCCTAGTATGACTCAAGATCATGTTCATCTTACATCTCATATGATCAGTATGTGCATTGTGGGTAAGTTGTACACGTTTTAATAATTATCCCTTTTTTATAATTATTAACCTATTCTCCAACTATAACTATTTAATTTTTTAAATTTACAGGTATGATTAGGGAAGACCCTTCAATTAAAATATCACTAGTTCAAGAAAGAATATCAAGTGAGCTAAATTATAAGATATCATATCGGAAGGCTTGGTTAGGCAAACAGAAGGCAATGACCATGGTTTACGGTGATTGGGAGGATTCCTATTCTGAGCTCCCTGTTTGGCTTAGATACATGCAGATTTACTCACCTAGTTCTTTTTATGACATTGTTGACGAAGATTATTATGTCGGAGACAGTCTTATCTCTCAATATCGACAATTCAAACGTGTGTTTTGGACATTTCGACAATGTGGTGAGGCTTTCAATTATTGTAAACCAATCATACATATTGATGGTACGCATTTGTACGGCAGATATCGGCGGACATTGCTAATGGCAACAACTCAAGATGGGAATGGAAACGTGTTGCCTCTAGCATTCGCTGTTGTGGAAGGTGAAATCTTATCTGCGTGGTCGTGGTTTCTGTGTCATTTGCGTCAACATGTAACAGATAAGAATGATATTTGCATAATTTCCGATCGTCACTGTAGCATTAAATCGGCAATCGACAACGAAGCAAATGGATGGAGTAGAAATCAAGCATACCATGTATATTGCATCAGACACACTGCTTCAAATTTCAATCATAAATTCAAAAATCAAAAACAAAAACAACAGTTGGTGAAGTTAGGTAATTTTATTTTTATTTATAGTACTGTAATTATTTTTATTTTATTTATAGTACTGTAATTATGTTTGTTAATTACCTTCCTAAACATAGTATAATAGTAACCCTATTTCTTGACATTGGTTCATCGTAGGTTACACTCTGTGCAAGCACATATTTGATAGGAATCTTCAAAAATTTTGTGAGCAAGATCCTGCAATTGCAAATTGGATTGAAGGGATCCCTAAAGAAAAGTGGAGTATGGCATATGACAAGGATGGTCGTCGATATGGACACATGACAACAAACTTATCTGAATGCATTAATAAGGTTTTCAAGGGATGTCGGAATCTTCCTATAAGTGCTTTGGTGAAGTCCACATACAGTCGATGTCGGGAATATTTCGTTGAAAGAGGACAACGCGCCCAACAAGAATACAGTGAAGGTCACCTCTATAGTTCCAAAATTATACAGGCTATTAAAAGAAATCAAACTGATGCAAATACCCACATTGTTCGTGTATATGACATACACCAAACAAGATTTGAAGTTGAAGAGGCGTTCAATCATTTGACACAGCGTGGGGGTAGCAAATGGACTGTAAAGTTAAATGAAAAATATTGTCAGTGTGGTCGGATGTCAGCATTTCACTACCCATGTTCACATGTAATTGCTGTTTGTGGACATGTTAGTATTGATTTTTTTCACTTTGTGGACGATGTTTTCAAGAATGAAAACATCTTGAAAGCTTATTCAGCTGAGTGGTGGCCTTTGGGGAACGAGGATGCATTCGACCCTGTTGAACAACCGACAAAATTAGTCCTTGATGCATCAAGTATTCGAGGTAAAGGTAGACGAAGTCGACCCGGATTCGTAACGAAATGGACTGGACTGAATCATCGCAGAGGAGAGTCAAATGTGGTATATGTGGTCAAATGGGACATAATCGACGTAATTGTCCATGTAACTCACGCACATGAAAGTATCTGTTATTATAAGTTTCAATATTACGTCTGATTGGTTAGTTTCTTATAAGTTGTTTTGTGTAAAGTCTTCATTTTGAATGCAATACTAAACAACATAATATATAAATTATATCGAAGATGTTCATGATAACCATATCAAATAAATTATTCACATAATAAAGAAGTAAATACATCAATGGTCATGACGACCTGCATGAAATCTACCAAAAGGAACACCCTGATCACGTGTAGTCATCACTGGTGGTGCTAAACATGTAAATCTTTCCCATGCCCAAAGTTGTATAACTCCCACCATCCCACCAATCGAAGCCACTTCAGCACTAGTGGCATTACACATCTCCCTGTATAAGTAACTTAGGAGTGCGCTACCCCATGCATATTGCCTCGTCTCTGATAAGTCTGCTAAGAACTGCAGATATCTAAGAGACACTCTAGAGCTCTGTTTATCCACTAGCAATACTCCCCCAATGAATCGTAAAATCCATGCTCGAGTAAACCACCGCATGGCCTCAACATCCCCAAGGAATGGAGTGATATTAGCAAACTGATCGTGTAACCAGGATAACTTTAAAAATGATCCTCTCATGTCATCCTGACTAGGCCTAACACCCAGTAGCTGCTCACACATCAATCCCCAATCACCAGTGGTAGGTCCTAATAGCGGCCTACCATCAACCGGTATACCAACCAATAATGACACGTCCTCTAATGTAATGGTACACTCCCCCAGCGGTATGTGGAAAGTATAGGTCTCAGGTCGCCACCTCTCTATAAGTGCACTGATCAATGCTGCATCAAGCTTCATATAACCAATCCGACAAGCCCAATAAAATCCCGCCTCGTGCAAGTACTCAAAAATCTCATCAGAAAACCTATCGACGACGACCCGATAGATAGGCACAAAGACGTCGGATCTTCAACTTCCCATCGTTGTCTCCGAGTATTCCATATATGCTCAGATATATGGTAAGACTGCATCCACAAAACGTCCCTCTCAACGGGACCAGACTCGATCCTAATCTCTGTCGCTGTAGATGAGGAAGCCATCATATACACCTGATATGCTCATAAAATTTTAAAATAATTAATTATGTTAACATATTTACGCTACAAAAAAATAATGAAGATTATTTTTTTTCTAAAGTAATCTACTATACAAACTTACATTTAATCTATTCTATTTTTATTTAAATAAAATAACTCTCAAAACAATTTATCTATTCTAAAAAATAATCTAAAAAAAATTTATCTATTCTAAAAAATAATCTAAAAAAAATTTAATTACCTACACAAACTTACATTTACACAAACTTACATTTAAAGTAATCTATTTTTATTTAAATAAAACTACACTAAAAAAATTATCTATTCAATTTATATTTAATTTAATCTATTTTAAAAAATAATCTAGAAAAAATTTATTTACCTACACAAACTTAAATTTAATCTATTCTATTTTTGATTATATAAAATTACGTTAAACAAAATTTATTCATTCTATTTATATTTAAATTAATCTATTATAAAAATTAATTACCAACAAATAATCTTAACTACCCAATTTAAATTTAATATATTAAATTTTACTTTAAATTAAATTACGCTAAAAAGAATTATGAAATTACACGAAAAAGAATTTTTCTAAATATTTTAAATTATTACTTAAAACTAAATATTATGTGGGGCTACACAAATTAATTTTTATAATATTCTATTAGGATATTCTAATAATTTTTCTAATAAACTAATAACCTAAAACATATCAGTTTCTACGTACCTATATTTTTTCTAACAACCTAAAACATTCCAAATTCTACTTGCCTATATTTTTCTTAACAACCTAAACTATAACCATTTCTAATACCGTAATTTTTCTTAACAACATAAACTATACTTAACACAATATATTATTGCACAACAAATTTTAAATTTTTCTAACAACTAAAAAGGTTTCAATTTAAAAAATCTTACTTGATAATTTCACTGGACCAACTTGCTACAAGGTGGAGAGTAAACTACTGCAAGGTGGGGAATAAACTACTCCAAAGTGGGGTCCAAATAAGCTTCAGATGCAAAAATGCAGTGGGGACCAATGGAGAAAAATATGCTAACTTCGGTTATGGAAGGAAGAAGTTTGAGGGGAAGAGATGAATTGAAAGGGGTGAAAGGGGAGAGGCCGTGATAGAAAGTAAAAATGGTTACGTCCAGGCCTGTGACCACTACAAAGTAGGTTACGTCCCAGTCTCGAGCGTAACCGGTTACGCTCAACTGTTGAGCGTAACCAATGCAGGGATTGACACGTGTTAATACCCTGCCCGGTTACGCTCGCCCTTTGGACGTAACCCGTTTCTAAATGTTACGTTCGTGGGCTCAGCGTAACCGCTAGCCTGTAGTTTACGCTCGCCAGCTTAGCGTAACGGCCCATTTTGATAAATATTATCAAATGGGCCCCATTTACGTAATAAAAACGCAAATGGGCCCATTTAAGTCAAACTGCCTCTATAATGAAAGTGCATTAACTTGTGGTATCTTCTACATTGTGCTGTCATATGACAACAATCTGTTAAAAGTGCAAAGCTGGTAACGTCTCCTATCATGTGTTATCACGTGGTAACCATTTGTTGAAAGTGTAAATTTAGTGGCGTCAACCACCTTGAGCTGACATATGACAAACTTGTGAAGGAAGTGTAAAACTCATGACACTTGAACTTCCTTTTTTATATGTGTCTGTCACATGATAAAAGGGGTTGAAGACACCACAAGTTTTGTGTTTCTTTTACAAGTCTATCACATGTCAACTCAAGGTGGGAGACAATCAAATTTACACTTTCAACATATGACTGACACATGATATAGTTGGTGCCATAATTGATGCACTTTCTTTGTGGATGGATAGACGCAGGGGCGGAGCCAAACCCAAATATCAGGGGGCAAAATTTTTTGATTTAGTTTTTTTTTGTTTTTTTTAATTTTATTATTTATACTTTTAAAAACCTATTAAACTTAAACTTATTAACAATACCATAATATTTTTAATATATATTTATAAATTTTTTATCATATAATTAAAAATTATAATTAGCGAGAGTAGAGTTAGAATTTAAGGGTGGGAAATGTTAATATTTTTTTTATTATTTTAATTTTATTTTATCATTTTTTATTTCAGTTTTATTTTTCTTTATCTTTTCATTTCAATTTATTATTTTTTATATTTTTTATTTAATTTCTTTAAAATGAGATAGTGTACTTTTAAATAGTATGTTAAATTTATTTTAGTTTATTAAGTTATAATTTATGTGTAAGATAATAAAAAATACATCAATGATTAAAAATTATTGTTAAGATTAATAATTTCTTAAATAAATATATAATATAAAATTAAAGATGAATATTAAAAAATTTTAAACTAAAAATCATTTAGATGAGAGTTTAAAATTAAAGCTGAACATTAAAAATTTTAAAATTAAAAGTCATTTAAATAGGAAGATAAATATTAAAAATTTTGAAACTAAAAATTATTTAAATATGAATATGAATATTAAAAATAATTCAAATAGGAAGATGAATATTAAAAATTTTAAAACTAAAAATCATTTAAATAGAAATCTTAAACGTGTAGGATTTTAAAATTAGATATATAACTATAAATTAAAATGAAAAATCATCAAAAATTAAAATTTATTATTATTATTATTATTATTCATTATTATAAATTATTATTTATATATAATTATTATTTTTTATATATATTATAATTATTATTTAAAATAATTATGTTAGGAATATTATAATTGTAATTTCATTTAAAATTATAAAATTAGAATTACAATTATTTATTTAAAATAGTTTTTTATATATTATAATTATTATTAATATATAAATTATTATATATATATATATATATATATATATATATATATATATATATATATATATAAAAAGAAAAAAAAAAAATTTAAAAATTTTTGTGGGAGAGGATAATTGTCCCCCTAGAGTTACATGTGGCTCCGCCCATAGATAGACGACCACATGACAGTAGAAGACATCACAAGGTTGATGGTGTCTCACGTAGCTTAGGTGCTACTAATATTAGTGTCCTAGACAAAAATGACCCCAACTATAATATGTTTTAAACTAATCTCACTCAAAGAATTAGTTTTATAAAATTAGTTCCATTAGTTTGCCATTTATTTTATTTATTTTTATTATATAATATAAATATCTTTTTTTATATAATATAAATTTTATTTAAGCTAATTTTTGTACATATAATATAAATATTTGTAAATGTTAATTTTATTTATGTGAAAAAAATCATTTTATTCAATTAAAGTATTTGACATGATAAATATAATATAATTTTTTCATATAATATAAATATTTGTAAATTAATTTTATATTAAAATATTAACTTTCAATATTTAGTTTCTAATTTTATTTTCTATCACTTTTAATTTACATTTTCATAAATATATTGCCCTGTTAATTTTATTTATGTGAAAAAATCATTTTATTCAATTAAAGTATTTGATACGATAAATAATTAAATTTATGTAATGTTTTTTTAGCAAAAGAACTTTCCAATTACAAGACGGTTACTACACCTAAGATAATAATAAAAAGGTGAAAAAGTGATATTCCGATATACAGAAAAAAAAAAAGAAGGAATTAATATTTCTTTCTTTGGAGGAATAAAAAAATTATGACTTGAAACGAACTGAGTCTAAGGAATTGAAAACGACTGAATCTGAGTAATTGAAAAATCAAATAAAAAGTGGTACGAGCTTATCAGATTGTGACCGAATTTCGTAAAAGCGTTAAAATACGGAAAAGGTAATGCTAGGGCTTTTGGTACTGCTACGTTGGAGTTGAATTTGCGAAGGCGTGTTCGATGGCAGTCTCAGAATCTACTATGTACGATGTTTTCATCAGTTTTAGAGGAAAAGATACTCGGCTCGGTTTTGTTGGGAATCTGTACAAAGCTCTCAAGGAAAGGGGAATTAACGCCTTCGTTGACGAAAATCTTACGAAAGGAGAGAAACTCAAAGAATCAGCTGTGGAGGCAATTGAACACTCGAGACTTTTCATTATTGTTTTTTCTGAGAACTATGCGTCTTCTAGGTTTTGCTTGGACGAACTTGTTCATATCCTTAAGTTCTCTGAGGATAACCGTCTACCAGTTTTTCCAGTTTTCTATCATGTGGATCCATCTGACGTGAGACATCAGAAAGGAATCTACGGAGATGCACTCCATACGCTTCACTCTGACTCTCACAGACTCAATGTTTGGGAGAAAGCACTTCATCAAGCTGCTAACTTGTCCGTTTATTTTAGTTTCAAACACGGGTAACATACCCTATCTTTTTCCCCTTTCTTTTCATTTTCCAACCTATTGAGAGAATACACTTATATTCCTTATTGTTTATCTTGAATGAGTTTTTATTCATTAAATTGACCAGGGATGGATATGAATATGAGTTGATTCAGAAGATTGTCGAGGAAATCTCCGAGAAGATTAATCCATTTGTTGCAGATCGCCGAGTTGGACTCGAGCGTCAAATGAGACGACTAGAAGAGCTTCTGGATGCCGTATCCGACGAAGTATGTAGGTTAGGGATTTGGGGGATGGGAGGGATTGGAAAAACAACTCTTGCACGTGGATTATATAATACCATTGCATGCCAATTTGATGATTCATGTTTCGTTGACAAAGTGAAAGAAACTGCTGTGAAAAATGGCATAGTGCATCTCCAACAGACCATACTTGCTGATATTCATGGACAAGGAGAGAGGGATATTCTGTTGTCAAGTGTTGAGGAAGGAATTTCACTTATAAAGCAGAAGCTCGGCAATAAGAAGGTTCTTATTGTTCTGGATGATGTGGTTGATTCTGAGCAGTTGCAGGCACTTGTTGGAAGTCCAAATTGGTTTGGTCCTGGCAGCAGAGTCATCATTACGACTCGAGACCAACAGTTGCTTGTAAGAAATCAGGTTGAAAAAATTTACCAAGTAGAACCATTAACCAATAGTGAAGCTCTCGAATTGCTCTGTTGGAAGGCTTTTAAATCCAACAGAGTTTCTGCAGATTTCGTTGAAATAATGTTACGTGCAAGGACTTACGCTTCTGGCATTCCTTTGGTTCTTGAAGTTATAGGTTCAAATTTGTGTGGAAAAACTAGAGAAGAATGTGAATATACTTTAGATTTGTATGAAAAAATCCCTGATAAAGATGTACAAAAGGTACTTAAGATATCCTATGATGATTTGGATGAACTAGAGAAGGAGGTTTTTCTTGCCATTGCCAGTTTCTTCGTTGGATTTGAATCACAAGAGATTGAAAATATACTTGGTGCAAATCACGATGGTTACTGTTTCAAACCTCACATTGGAGCCTTGGTTGAAAAATCTCTTATAAAGATTGATGACCGTAGCCGCGTAGAAATGCATGATTTGATACAAGAAATGGGTAGAGAAATTGTTCGACAGGAGTTACTAACACACCCTCGTAAACTTAGTAGATTATGGTCTACTAGCCAAGATAATACGGTGAGACTAATATGGATGGTTTGTTTTTCATCTTTGACCTTGATTTTCCCCTGCTATTTCTTTTAATTATTATTATACATTTGAGATGACATTGCATTACTTTACATTGAGCCTCTAAAACTTGATTAACTGTATTCTTCACTGTTGATTCCCCCCTCTATAAATATGCATGTCAAACTCCCTACATATACTCTTTGTGTTTGAATTTTGCTTTGTGTGTTTAAATGGATCGTTTAAATTTCATATTATAATTCTGGATTTCCCTGAACCTTACCATCTGATTTTCATCCGTATAAACCAGTAAATTGAAGTTACCCTAATAATTGCTTTATGTCACTCAAGTTGCCCAAGGTTTTGAATGAGAGGTTTGAATTTTGACAAGTCTGAATTTATAACATCAATACTTGATTTATCTGGCACGTGAAATTTAAAGAATTATCTTTTAATTTTTTTGTGAATTCAACTGAAATTCATGAATTGGTTGATTCCACTGTTTTGATATAATACTTGGCACTGATGGTAAATTGTTCTAGCTCTGAAATTCAATTGTTTTGCTTTTTACTTTGTTATTTAGAATCTTATTAGTTGTAAAGATGATAAGCTAATCCAAATCTAAACACCGACTTCTAGATTTATTGTTTTTCCTTTGTTTGGTTATTTTTGCTTTGTGTTGGTAGGAAATCAATCTTGGTTCATCACACCCTTGAATGTAAAAATATTTTAGCCTACTCGTCTGTTATTGTTTTTTTTTTGTTAAGATGTTGTTCGTTTGTGCTTTTGTAATGATATGTTCCTTTTTTTTTTTGAAAAAATTTAAATAATCACTCATTTTGACTAGCCATTTGCCCTTTGAACATTTGAAGAAATTTCTTAGGACAAGCGATCCTTATTTTTTTTTCCTAAATATGCTTAACAAGGATCTGGGTCGTCAAATTGAGGGATTTGCTTTTGTGGAAAAAAGTAAGGAGTTATATGTGTGATGAACCAAGGTCCATTTCCTTTTGTGTAAAAAGTAAGGAATTATGTGTTCATGAGAAATTTGCAGGAGTATATTTAAAGGTCCATTTCCTTTTGTGTAAAATGTAAGGAATTATGTGTTCATGAGAAATTTGCAGGAGTATATTTAAGCGTCATTGGTTGATATATATCTGTTCATGAGTTTTTCTAATTTTTCTTGGTTTTGTTCATTATTTCCTGTTAATGTTTTTTCATGTTTTCTTTTATTGAGATAAGTGGTGAACTGGTGGTTGTGCATATCAGCTCTTGCAATTGCTTTAGTGTTAATATTGTTGTGTTGATGTTTTGTTTTCTTTTTCCTCTATTGAATAAATTTAAAATGATGGAATGATTGCTTTGCTTTGGGTAAGACCATCCTACAATGTGTCTGCGAAGTGTTAACCTCTTTTTTTTTTATGGGATCTTTTTCATTTTGTCTACTACTGCAATGCATGCCTTATAACAGTGTACATCTTTTTAAAAAATTTCTGTGTACTTCTATGCTGTCTAGGAGGAAGGAGCTGGCTATAAGAAATTGAAGAGCGAAGAAGAAGAAAACTAAGAAGAAAACTACTTGATGTAAATAGAATGGCGTTAGCAGGTACCAAGTTAAGTTCATCTTCATTTAGCACCATTTTTTTTTTGTTTTGCTCTCATCTCTTGTATGTATGTTATATGTATCCCTTGATGTAGAATGTATAGAATTCCTCTGAACTCCTATTAAAAAAATTTAGTCATGGAAATATTAAAGGGAAAATTATTCATGCTTAGGAATATAATGCATAAACATGGTGACAACTTTGTCCTAATAATAAGATTCTACACAAGGAATGAAAGACCAGCTTCAACTATATCATCATCTCATAAAAAAAAAGTATTTATCGTTCGAATTCATCCTTCTTAGGAAATTTCTTTTACAATGCCTTCATCTCTAAATGTAAAGACTCTTTTTTCAAGTTTATTTCTCTCTATTTATAAGACTGTTCTAATTGTCCAATACATTAATTATTTTTAGCAAAACTATCCTCAATTACTTTAAAATAAATACTATGAAATCAGTGCTGTTTAATGGCGGCTATGAAATGGGATAGCTGATTTTTCTGGCAATTGCGATAAGCAATTTGTGAAGGAAGGCTTGATATCGATTTTTTTTTTTGTAAATTGCCATAAACAAATTTCCGAAGGAAGGCCTGATATGGCCATTAGGCTGCAATTGCGGTTTATATGGCGGAAATTTGGCCTCCCCCGCGCCATTGATGGCATTGCATCAAATATGAATTAATGAGAAAAATTCATTCTCTTCCTTATAGAGATTGAAGAAGTTGACTAACATACGATAATTAATTAGGTGGAAAGTATTTGAGTTGAAAGAGTAAAATGACAAGTCCCAATAATTTCAAGGGTAATTTTGGAAAAATAATACAAGTTGGTAACTAATTTATTGTTACGAACTAAACTAACCAACATTCTTAAAGAGTGTGAATTAGTTAAAATCATGTTCATGTTCAGTACATCCATCTACGAAGTTAAAACAGGATCTAATCCATGTAAGGCATTTCACCCTTTAATTGATCAGTATCAATGAAAAAGACACTCCAATGAACAACTTCAAGAATTTCACAATCATCATGAGATCCAAAATCGTCTTCAACATCTCATATTTTAGTTTCCTCTTCATGATATTGTGAAGTATTTCTTGATAGAAGTTGAAGATCACTTATAAACAAATACTAAATATTCCGCTCTTTGTGGATAAATGAATAAGTACTGTAATTCGTTTCACAAGATGATGAACAAGGTTGCAAAAGGTAAATATAATACTCATATAAGCAAATATAAAGCAGGAGAAGAAACAACAAAGAGGAAATAGGATGGTTAAAAAAAACTTACCAAAGCAAAACCCCTGTGTAGCATGATATCACAAAAGCAGGGGAATAAGGGTGTGTAAAATAATAGAAAGCAAGCCAACAATGTCAGTCGAGATGAAACGTAGTGTCTATGCTACTTAGGTTGAGAACAAGTTGAGATGGAGAGAGTCAAGACGAATTTGGCATCACACTCAGGCCAGAGATGAAAAGGGAAATTGAAAAGAAACAACAAGTTTGTTGCAATCGTATCTTTCTAGTTTCTAAAATTTTGAAATTGTTTTCTGAAAATTTTTAAGTAAATTTGGATTTTCAAGTTTTAGCATGTCTTTTTAATTCCTGAAGCCATGTCCACTAGTGTTGAAGCCACAAGCTATTATTTTTTTAATTTGACAATGCAACTGAGTACCCGACACATGTTGTATGAGTGACTTGTGAGTTTCGATGTCTGACACTATTTTATATTTTAAAAAATATTTACTGTTACAAACTTCCGATATATAATAATTTCTATAATCTTATCATTTATTTATTATGTTTAGCAGTAGGCCTCACCACTTTTCTGATTCCATGCTGTCTATTTCCACTCTATTAAACAGAAGAAGTTTTGGTAGGACCCATATATTTCCATGCACTCTTCTTCCTTTTCATACCATTTCTATTGTGTTTGTACCAAACAGAGCATTAAGTAAATTTCAAAATCAAATTAAATCTGCCACTTGTATGTCACATTGTGACTTAGTTTTGTAAATGAGTCTAAAATAGAGAAGAGTGAATGCTAGGGTTTGGTATTGTTGTTGGTTGGAGCTGAATCAGCGGAGGTGTATTTGATGGCATTTTCAAATTCTAGGGCTTGGGTCTACGGTGTTTTCATCAGCTTCAGAGGAGAAGAAGATACTAGTCTCGATGTTGTTGGGAATCTCTATAAAGCTCTTGAGGGAAGGGGTATGGAAACCTTCTTTGGTGAAAAGCTTGTGAGAGGAGAGTAAATCACAGCATCAGTTGTGGAGGCAATTGAACCCTCCAGACTTTTTATTGTAGTTTTCTCTTGGAACTATGCATCTTCTAGCTTTTCTCGACGAGCTTGTTTATATCTCTCATTTTTGTGAGGATAAACCATCAACCAATTTTGCCAGTATTTCGTTGATCAATCTGATGTGAGATATTTGACGGGATGTACGGAAAATCAATATATATGCATGACTGTCACACAGTCATCAATTGGAGGAAATGCACTGTGTGAAGCTGCTAACTTGTCCAGTTGGAATTTCAAACATAGGTAACCTACCCAATTTTTTCCCCCTTTCTTTTCTCTTGTTTCATTTTTGTAACTATTTTATTTTCAAATCTAATGTGAGAATATACTTTATATTCCTTCTTGTTGATTTTGAATGAGTTTAATTCATTAAATTGAGTAGGCATGGATATGAATATGAGTTGAGTAGAAAGATTGTCAAGGACGTCTCCAAGTAGATTAATTGATCTGTTGTGGATCTCCCTGTTGGCCCTGAGCATCTCGTGCTTGCAGTCTACGATTCTGTGCAGTCCTAGCTGATGGCTTATGTTTCCTGGGTGAGGTGAGAGAGAGTACTATGAAACATGGCTTAATGCATCTCCAACAGACCTTACTTGCTGAGATACACAGAGAGAAGGATATTCGGTTGCCAAGTGTCTGGCAAGGAATTTCACTAATAAAGCAGGAGCTCAGCAAGAAGGTTCTTTTGGTTGTTGATGATGTCTGTGAGTCAGAGCAGTTGCAGGCGCTTGTTGGATGTCCAAATTGGTTTGGTCCTGGCAGTAGAGTCAGTCATCATTACAACTTGAGACAGGCAGTTGCTTAGAACTCACTGGGTTGAGAAAATATGAGGTAGAAGATCTATCCAGATTTCATTAATAAAATAAATTGTGCAATAACTTGTGCCTCTGGCATTTTCCTTGGCTCTTGAAGTTATAGGTTCAATTTTGTATGGAAGGGGAATAGAAGGATGAGAATCTACTTTAGATCAGTATGAAAAATTTCTCAATGAAGATAGGCACACGATACTTAAATTATCCTTATCCTTCGATGATTTGGATGAGCTGTGGCATTGCATGCTTCTTCAATGGATTTGAATTAGCATAGATCTAACATATACTTGGTGCTCGTCATGGTTACTGTTTGAAACATCACTTAGGTACCTTGGATGAAAAATCACTTATAAAGATCGATGAGCATAGCCTCGTGAACATGCATGATATTTGATAAAACAAATGGATAGAGAAATCGTTCAATAAGAATCATAGGAACACATTGGTATTGTGGTTGACTTGTGTTTTTTGTGTTAAAAGGGAATGAGTGAAATTCACAATATAATTATGGATTTCACCAAAGCTGAAGTGGGACAATGGGACGGAATGGCTTCATGAAGATGATAAACCTCAGAACACTTACCATCAGAAAAGAGTGTTTTTCTGGAGTTCTGAAAAACTTTCAAATAGCCTAAGAGTGCTGGAATGGTGGAGTTATCCTTCCAACGTTCTCACCATTTGATTTTCAGCCTGAGAAACTAGCTATATTTAAGTTACCCTATGATTGCTTTATGTCACTCAAGTTGCCAGTATGAATTTGTGACATGCATATGAGAAATTGGGGTGTTCCACCCAATTTAAAAACTTCATCTTCAATACCGTGCACATCCTTGAGAGATTTAGACTTCATAGTTCTCCTTGAATTCTTCAAAGAATGTTGCTTTCTGAGAGAACTTATTTTGGATGATTTGTGAGAGTCTTCGAGAAATTAGAGGTATTTCACCAAACAGAACTTTTCTCATAACAACCTATGACTACCTCATGCACGAGAATGCCACAGAAACAGGTTCATCTTTGTTTTGCTTAATTGATGACATGATTTGATATTTGATATTAACATTGATTAAACTCTACATGTGTTGCTAAACATATGAACTATGACTAACAGGAGTTGCATGAGATTGGCAACAAGAGATTTTGTTTGCCAGGAGAAAGGGTGTTCCAGAATGGTTTGAGCAGTGCAGTAGGGGAAAGTCATTTTCCTTTTGGTTTCGTAACTTGTTTCTCGTGTTAATTGATGACAATAAAATGAAGATATTTTCAAACTAAATGGTTTTATTTTGAGCATCCAGTATTAACCGATTATATACTTACCTTTTGCTAAGACAGATTAAATTTGATGATGTCGATGAATTACTTTCTGAAAAGGAATGGAATCATGTAGTGGTCTCTATCAGTATTGATTTCAAATGGAACCCAAAAGGTCCGTTCGTTGTGCGAACTCCATGTGATGGAACAATGATATTCGATTCACTGATCCTTATAACCAATCATCTTTTAGAGAAAAACATATGGTGCTGCACATCGGAGTTTTTCAGAGACCATTTGTTCAGATGCAAAATGAATTGGTGTTATTTGATTCATTCAAGCCCCATTTAGAAAGGGATGGAGAGGGGTTTTCACTGCTTCAACCTAATAAGATAATGTAAATACTTCATTTTGTTACGCATGCCATTATAAAATTAAAACATAATGCAAGGTAATTCGATAACGGCTATTTCACTTTATCTTTAAGCTTGAGTTCTTTTCCAGACGAAGATTTGAATTAACCTTTTTGACATAATAAGATACAAATCTTTAGACATAATAAGATACAAATATTTTTTCAATAGATAACTTAGCACACAACTTTTTTGTGTCAAGTTTCTCTTCCATCATCTCTAGTCATCAAGCATTTCACATTTTGATTGTTGAGATATGAAAGACTAACTCCATGCAAGTTATTCTATCATTTTCTAGAGAATATAATAGATTTGTCCTTGTTTCTAACTAATCATTCATCTGAATTAAAGAAAATTTCATATCCACTATTACAAAATTGACTTATGTTAATAAGTAATCTTTTTGACATAATAAGATACAAATCTTTTGACATAGTAAGATACAAATCTTTTTTCAATAGATAACTTAGCACACAACTTTTTTGTGCCAAGTATCTCTTCCATCATCTCCAGTCATCAAGCATTTCACATTTTGATTGTTGAGATATGAAAGACTAACTCCATGCAAGTTATTCTATCATTTTCCAGAGAATATAATAGATTTGTCCTTGTTTCTAACTAATCATTCATCTGAATTAAAGAAAATTTCATATCCATTATTACAAAATTGACTTATGTTAAATATATTAAAGTTTAATTCTTTAAGATATGAAACATTATGTATAAGAGGCGTTGGTGCTTTACCGATAGTCCCAATACCAAGAATTTTACCTTTACTAGACTCATAGGAAAAATACCATTTAAATGGTCTGAAGTCGTGGAACATAGGTAGATCTCTCGTCATGTGTCACGAGCATCCACATCCACTATCCAGGTACCAAACGAAAGTTCTCTACTTTTCTGTTGATGATATATGCAACATAAACCATATGAGATTTTGGTACCCAAATATCTTCGGGTCCTTTTCTTGTTTTCCTTTTAATATTGTACGGGTGACCTTAGTTTTGAGGCAATTTTTGTTGCCCTTTTCTATTGTTGGGCTTAGTATGTACATAAGGTGCAGACTTAGCTTTACATACAACTTCAATGTGACCTAATTAGCTACATCGTCTATAGATCCATGATCCATGCAGGAATATTATATTATTTATTAAAATTCTCTTTAGAGGGATCAAAACCTAAACCACTTTTATCATAAACAATTCTTTCATATTTTAAAAGAGTTTAAGCCTTGAGGAACTAGAAGTGAATTTGATTAGATCCATTTTCATTTGAGCTAAGGTGATGCAAACCCATGAAGCAAATGGATTGATCTTCACAGATTGTGCAAAGTGTGCCACAATCTCCATTCACCAACTTCAATCACTCTTGAATCAGCTAGGACAACAAGGAATTAAGCATGGAAGCATGCAAAATAAATGATGAAGCTCACAGTTTCACCTAGAGGTAGAAGAAAAGATAAAATGGAAAAGATTAAGAAGATGGGAGCTCCATGAATGATGAATTCAATAAGCTCAATGATGAACTGCCACTTAGATGCATGGATCCATGATAAGATTCAAGGTTTCTATGAAGAAAACCCTAGGAGAGCACTCTCCTTTCCAAAGAGAACAAGTCTCAATTCTATTTCCAAAATATTGACCAAAGTGTCTACAATAGAAATGTTGACCAATTTAATGAAAGTGTAATAGGTATAAGGGTAGAAATCTGAATTGTTCTCCATCCTAGGATGAATTGAGTGATCAATGGTGAGATGAGAGACATCCTAGGCTGAGCACATTTTACAATTACAAGGCACAAATTCAAGTCTTAAAAATAAATACATAATTGAAAGAAGCTAATAGGCCTAACACTTAAGCAATTCGTTGGAAAATCCTAGTAGCATCCAACGGTTAATTTCAATCCCGATTTCCTCCTAGATTCAATCTGAACTAGGCTTTTGTCTTCACAGCTTTTGTATCCCTTTAAGTCATATATAAAACGAAATCTAGAGCAACTTAATCGGAGTTGTGTAGCCCACGTTATGCTCGAAATACTGAACCTGGTCAGGCACCCCGCTGGAACATCCTGACAACATCGAAACGTTAACTTCAAGCCCAATTTCCTCCTAGATGTATCCAGAATTGGGTTTTTCTATCTGCATAGCTTTTGTAGCACTTTAAGTATTCTTTAAAAAGAAACCAAGAGAAAGTTAATCAAAGTTGTGTAGCTCAAGTTATGCTCGAAATACCAAACCTAGTCAGACACCAAAAATAGAAACGAATTTATTTTAAGCCTAATTTGAAAGAGTAAGGTCCTCATTCTTCTTTGACTTTGACTTGAACATTGACCTCTTCCTCTAACTTTGAATTATTAGAGAGTTGTTGGGATTTTAGAGATGGTCCTCCATCAAACCCTCTTTCTTGTGGCCAACTTGTCCTCAAGTGGCCTTAGGTTCTTACATGCAATAAAAATTTCACCCGGATCAAAGATCAAGCAAACTCTATCAAGTTGAACATTTAATAACAAGATGCTCTGTCTACTAATATCATTAAAACAATGTAAAGAAGTAAAAGAAGAATGAAAGTGATCCTCTATGATGTAAAGAAGTAAAGGATGAATGCAAGTGAGTCTCTAATTCCTCCTTTATATGTGTAGATACTAGTCCTTCATTCCATGGTGAATCTACTTGGTTGAAATTCTTCTTTAAGATACATCTTTTAGGTGTGTAAGTTAGTGATGTTCCCTCCTCCTTAAATTCAATCTTCAACTTAAAAGGGTACTCAACATCAAAAATATATCCATTAGTAGGATCAAAAAAGAATTTCAACTTATCATTATCAAGCATTGTTCAAGGCCTAATTCCTTGAGACTCTATTGTGTCATAAATAGTGTTGTATAAGTTAGAAATAATAGGATAAGTAAGAGTTAAAGAAGTCTCTCTCTTTTGTAATGCAAAATTCCCAAATACTTCATTTCCTCTATCTAGGTGCCTCCATGGTTCGTCTATGCATAACTTCTCACTTGGTCCTAGAACACAATACTTCTTGAAAGTGATTTCTTTAGACACCTTACAAGGTATCATTGGCCTTGTATCCTTCAAGGCCTTGCACACAAACACAATCCTTTGGTTCGGCCATGCTCCACTAAATAACACACTAACATCATTTTTAAGACAAAAGTTAGCATAAGCAAACACAAGGGCATCATATAAAGAACTAAGCTCAAACTTCCCTATAGTTGGTCTCCTAATCATCAAGTCCTCCTTTGTCTTATGATTACCTATACATTGAAAGCTCAAAGAAATAAGCATAGAAATATAGATTTCCTAATAAGGATCTCTCTCTTTAAGTCATGGGTAGTTATACACAAGTTAGCTCCTTTTCCTTTCAACTTTTCACACTTGTTTTTACCTTTAGAATGTGTAGTGACATTTCTTGTAATTATCTTACAATTCTCTGCCAAGGCATTTACTCTCTCTCTTTCACTTTTGATTTTCATTTTTATTTGGTCTTCACAAATCTCTTGTGGGCTTAATAGCTTAAGTGTAACCTTTTTACCTCCATGAGAAAAAGTGTTAGATAAACCATCATGTAATGCATGTCTATCATATTGTCAAGGTCTTCCTAGTAAGATATGTGATGCTTCCATATGAACTATGTCACAAAGTACATTATCATGATACTTACCCATGGTGAAAGCTATCAAGACTTGTCTATCAACTACTAGTTCACCTTTATCACTAAGCCATTGCAATTTATATGATTTCGGATATGAAGAAGTTTTCAAACCTAATTTATCAACTAGTCTAATACTAACTATAGTTGTACAACTACCACTATCTATAATCAAAGAGCATATCTTCCCTTCCACTAAAAACCTTGAGTGGAAGATGTTCTCTCTTTGTAAATTATCCATCTCCTTGAATGAACTTTCAAACATCCTTCTCACCATCAACAAGTTTCCTTCTTCGGGTGCTAGGCTTGATTCACTTCCTTCTCCTCTTGAATCCTCACCTCCACTTGAAGAAGCTTGTGAATCCTCACTAGTGATGGCTCCATCCATTCTTACAATCATAGTTTTCATGTTGGGACATTGAGAAGTAATATGACGATGACCCAAACATTTAAAACATTTAATTGAACTAGGTTTAGAAGTAGAAGATTTTATCTCCTTACCCTTTGGATCCTCTCGGTTAAACCTTCCTTTGGGTGAAGAATGGTATTCCTTCTTTCCCTTGTCCTTCCTAGATGATTTATATGGTGTGGAAGACCTCTTGAAGCTAGCTTTCCTCTTTAATTGATTCTCAATCTTCATAGCCTTATGTAAAGCATCTCCAAGGGTGACATAATGTTGGAGCTATAGGATGTCTTGAATGTCATGGTTCAAGCCATGGATGAATCTAGCAATGGTGACCTCCCTTGCCTCTTGGTAGTCCACCCTAAGCATAGTCAATTCAAGGTCCTTGTAGTATTCTTGAACACTCTTTGACCCTTGTGTTAGTCTTTGCAATTTAACATGTAAATCTCTAGTGTAAGAGTGAGGAACAAACCTTTCTTTCATGATATCCTTCAATTGAATCCATGAAGTAATTTGTGACCTCCTCCTAGCAAAAAATCCACTAACACTTGATTCCACCATATGAGGGCATACCCTTCAAACTATAAAATGGAAAGGTTCAACCTCTCTTTATCCCTCAAATAGTTATGGCAAGAGAACACTTGGTCCACCTTCATCATCCAATCATAGTAGGAACCGACTCCACCTTCTCCCAAGAATTGAGGTAGCTTAATCTTGGTGTTGATTCCACCTTGGCTTAATCCTCCACCTTGGGGAAACCCTTCAAAGGTTCGGCCATAACCATTAGGTGATCTTCTTCCTCTATTTCTGCTTTCTTCTTCATAATCTTCAAACGCATAACTCTCCTCTTTGTAGCTTCCTCCATCACATACTCTAGGTGCGACATTAGCTCTCCTACTACTTCCTCTTCTTTCTTCACTTCTCCTATCATAAGCATCTCTTTCTTTTCTCTCATTCTTCTCTCTTATTTTTCTCTCAAACTCTCTTCTTTTATGATCCTCCTCTCTCAACCTTCGGTTACTCTCCACTCTTAGTTCATTCACACTCTCTTTGAGTTCATATTACATTTGTGTGAATTTCTTCATCATGGTATCCATCAACCTCTTAGTTCTAGGAGACATGTCATTACCCACACTTGGAGAGCTATCCATGGCTGCAAGAAAGATGTTAGAAGCAATAAAAATATAAGAGAATAGATCATTTCCACTCAACTAAGTGTTTTTACTCAACATTCTTGTTTACACTCTTGGAGACTTTTTCTATGATGTTCTCTTTAGCCTTTTTCCTCTCAACTCTTTAGAGCTTTCTTAGAAACCTCTATCAATTATCAAGTCCTGTTTTTTCAAAGTGAAAGAGGAACAATCCAGCCAAAGAAGACAAATACTCAAGATAAAACTACTAGGAAGCCAATGAAGACAAGCAATAAAAAACTACTCAATGAACAAAATTTGGCTACTCAAAAGGAGAATTAATATGAGACAACTGCTACTCTAGCTAATGTAACTAAAATGAAGGAAAATGAAATTTAAAAACTGGAAAATTTTTCAAGACAAAGAACTCAAAAATTGATACAAAGAGCAAGTACCAAATGCTGGAAAAATTTTCAGGATAACAGTCACCAATTTTCAAAGATGTGAGTGCTCAAAATCATATGAAATGATGTTGGAAAATTATGAAACCTTCCAGTTGAGCTTATATATGTATATAATATCAAATAAAGTTCCCAGAAGCCATCAAAACCAAGACTAACACGTTGATAAAAGAGAAAACTCAAAACTGTCACAAAACCGGAAAACCGTCACTAACAGCTAAGTATTTGCATGGAAATTTGGCCAACTTATGACAAATTTGTGGGTGTTGTTTATGATGAAATTAAGGTAAAAAATAAGCTCAAATTAGGTGCAGGGTAGCCACAAAACAGAGGTTAAAATACAGGGAAAACAAGGCTTATATATATAGGCACATGCAAAATATACCACAAGTTCAAATATCAAGCTATTAGCAAAATTAACCCAATTTATGATGATGATGCTTGAGTGTAATGGTAATAAATTGCAAATTGAACTTGAACACTAATTTTATGGGTGTTTTAAGATCCTAAAGAGCCAAGGGTACTGCACACAAATTTTCAAAACTTTCACTTAACAAGAACTACTAAATTTGTAACTCAATTTTCTTCAAACTCATATTTCTTGTATTTTCTTTTGATTTTTTTTTTGTATATTTTTCTCTTTATCTTTTCTTTTCTTTTGATTTTATATATTTTCTTTTGGCTATTTTTTTGCTGGACAGTCCAAATAATGGCTTAAAACTCAAACAAGTCAAGTTAAACTTTGTTAACAAGCAAGATAATGCATGATAGTGATAACTTGAACTTATAATGAGCAATGTACATAGTAATGAAACATATAAGTACTAATTAAGCCAAGTATAATGCAGGGGATTCAAATTCCAGTAACATAATACATGTTACACATTGAGACAAAACATCAAACACATGGGGTATATGGACTAAAATATTTCTAATAAGGGAAATAGGCCAAATATGATCTATCAAGTGATGTGTAATGTGTAGAAATGAATTGTACAACCAAGGACACACAATCAATAATCAAACAACGTTCTAATTGAATCAAAATTGAAATGAAAAGATAGGCACAAGACTCAATACCAAAAGCGATGAACAAGAAGGTGAAGAACAAACTCTAGATACCAAATTTGATGCAAACCCATGAACCAAATGGATTGATCTTCACGGATTATGCAAGGTGTGCCCCAATCTTCATTCACCAACTTCAATCACTCTTGAATCAACTAGGACAATAAGGAATTGATCATGAAATCTTGCGGAATAAATGATGAAGCTCACGGTTTCAACCCAGAGGTAGAAGAAAAGATAAAATGGAGAAGATTAAGAAGATGAGAGCGCCATGAATGGTGAATTCAATAAGCTCAATGATGAACCGCCACTTGGATGCATGGATCCATGATAAGATCCAAGGTTTGTATGAAGAAAATCCTAGGAGAGCACTCTCCTTTCTAAAGAGAACAAGTCTCAATTCTATATCCAAAATATTGATCGAAGTGTCTACAATAGAAATATTGACCAATTTAATGAAAGTGTAATGGGCCTAAGGGTAGAAATCTGAATTATTCTCCACCCTAGGATGATGGAGGACCATCTTCAACTAGAAGAGTTACAAGAGCCATGCACAAATGAATATAAGAGGAAGTTGAGAGTCAACTCAAAAGTCAAAGTCAACACCAAAGTCAAGAGTCAACTCAAGACTTCTCTTTAACTTGTAACAGGCTTGTAATTTCTTAGAAATTTTGTGAACTTTAATTTGGTGTAGGATGAATAATTTTGGGCCTTGTTTGTATGTGGAGTCCACGATCATGCATAGAACACTTGGACCGAAAATTTGCTTCACAAAAAGAGAGAGTGGCGCATACTCTCCCTAGGGAGAGTGGAGAGAGAATTGGAGGGAAAGTAGTGGAGGAAGCACTAACTCAATTTGAATTCTAACCATTAGATGAGATCTCCATCTAATGGTTGAGTTTAAATTCAGCTAGGACATGCTTTAAGCACCACTCTTGAATGAATTCTAACCTCATGATTAAGATCTAATTAAGAGGTTAGAATTCAAACTTGAGTCACAAGTTTCCCACCATTATTTGCTTTGGCCGTGACCCTAGGATGGATTCTAAATCCAATGGAGGTGATGGTGATCCATGTGATGAGGCTTAATAAACGTTGATTAACTATCTAATCCAAAGGAGAGGAATTGATCTTTGAAGTCCAAGTTTGGCGCCAACTAGTCTAGTATAAATAGGGTTTCCTTTGAATTGTAAACACTTTTGGCAATTTTGAAATTGAATTTAGAAAATTGAGAGCATTTCTCTCTTGAGTTCTTGTGAAGAACCTTGAATTTTATTAATTGCTTTTTGATCTATTGTGACGATTCCACCTTGAGCTTATTAGCATTTGCTATAACGCTTCCATCTTTATTCTTAATCTGTTTTCTTCCTTCTTTTCTTCTTTGAATTCGTGAGTTCCTTGAGCAAACCGTGAGTTCCTCCATTGAAGCATGAATGTCAGCGAACTCCTAGCATTTCTCCATGAGGATTGCATCAAATTTGGTATTTAGAGCTTGTTCTACTTCAATTGGAGCATTCTTCTATCCGGTTTAAGTTCTTGCTTTGAATTTTTGTTTTGCCTTGAATTTTTCTTGTAGATCCATGTTGTATGAACTTTCTTGAGTTCTTGACATGTTCTTTAAGTTGTCTTCATCTTGAATTTGAGTTGTCCTTTTGAAAAATTCTTAGATCTAAAATTCCTAGCAAATTCATGTCAATTCCACCGTTTAAATTTCTTCTTTATCTTGTTCTAATAATTTCTCACATGTGTTCTTGCTTTGCTTCATATGAATCGAGCCAAATCCTTGTTAATTCGTGAAATTCTGGTTTGAATGTGTTTGAGGTGTTGTTCGCATGATTTAAGTTCTAAGAATTGTGCATTACAAGTAATTTCTTCTTTATCTTGTTCTAGTAATTTCTCACATGTGTTCTTGCTTTGCTTCATATGAACCGTGCCAAATCCTTGTTGATTCATGAAATTCTGGTTTGAATGTGTTTGAGGTGTTGTTCACATGATTTAAGTGCTAAGAATTGTGCATTACAAATTCAAGTAGACTTCATTATGCTTAATCTTGATTACTAGCAATTTTAGACTTAATTTTGCCTTAGTCTTAGGCTTTCTATTTTCGGTCCAGTAAGAAAAAGTCAAGAAAGAATTATACAAAGTCAAAGGAAAAAGAAAATCAAAAGAAAGATTACAAGAAAAAGAAACACAAGAAAATTCAAAGAGAAGAAAACAAGAAAAGTGAAATTCTAGTGAAAATTCAAGTGAATTGAAAAAGAGCAAATGAAAAGTGATTTTAGTGAAATTAAAGCATAAGTGTGCAGTGCAGTACCTTGACTAATTGAACCTCGAAACACTCCCAAATTAGTGGTTCAAAGGACTTGGGACTATAGAGACACTTAGGACTAAGCAATATCACCAAAAACTCGAGTTTAGCTTGCTAGTAGCCTAGATTATTGAACTTGTGGTGTATGATGTGTTTGGTAACTTGATACTCTGTTTTTCCCCTGTATTTGGAACATTATTATTGACTGAAAAATGGTGGAAAACTGCACCTTAATTGCCTAATATTATCTCACAAAATCACTTGAAATTAACCTCAATTTCGGTAGCTAATCCGGTTTCCAAATTGCTTCTAAATTGGCTTGAATTGTGTGTTTGAGTTGCTGTCAAATATTCCAGTTTTGTCTTTGATTTTGGGGCTGTAATTCATTCAGTAGCTTAGGCACCTTTGTCTTATATTAATTCCTCTATTTGAGTAGCTTAAATTTCCTTCATTGAGTACCTTTTATTGTTTGTCTCTATTGGACTCCTAAGGTTTTGTCTTGAGTTTGTATTTCTTGGAATTCTTAAGCTCAACTCTAGAATTGTTTCTCTTTCACTTTGGAAACAAAGACTTTGATAATTGATTAGAGGTTCCAACAAGAGGTTAAAGAGAGGTTGAGTGGAAAAAGACAAGAGAGAACATTAGAGAAAGAGTCTTTAAAGTGTGAGATACGAGTGACTTGAGTGCATACACTTAGTGAGTGGAGAGGATCCTAATTTCTTCTATATTTTGTGTACTAACCTTTCTTGTGAAGCCATGGATAGTTCTCCTAGTGTAGGAAATGAACTTTCACCTAAAACTAAGAAGATGATGGACTTGATGAAAAACATAATGCAAGCTAGTTTGGATGAAAGGTTTGATCAAGAGAGGAGGGCTAAGAAGGAAAGGAGGATAAGGAAGGAACTTGAGAGGAGGATCCTTGGGGAAATAAGTGGTAACCGTGGCAACCATGAGCCTAGAGGCGTTGGAAATCGAAGTAACTGAGAGGATGAGAGAGGAGGAAACCATTCTACACCTATGATAATCACTGTCGAATGACTATCAAAAGCTAGATTTATCCCCAATTAAATTTGTAATACAGAGGAATCAACCTAGGTCATCTCTCAGAAGACATACATCTATTTAATTCAGAATTATTCACAGTTGAGAGGGGGATTTTCATTGAACAATTCAGCAAAACTAAATGAAACTGAGATTATGAAATCAAACGGAAAGCTACAGACGGAAGTATAAAGTGAAAACAGAACAAGAAATGTAAATTGAATTAATGACTTGAACCAAAGATAAGAGCAGAAAAACTGTGAACAATCGCGAAGAGAAATTGAAATTGAAACGAGAACAGTGATACGTAAATCGCAGCAACGAATTGAACAAAAATTAAAAGCAGAAGATGAATAACGAACAACGACATGCAATAAAACTAATACAATTAAGAATCAAATAACAGCGCGGAACAGTAGATTGAACTAGAAATCTAATATGAAATTGGTGACTAGAGAAATCTGATTCAAAGATCAATTCAATTACTGCAATTGTGAAAGCTAAGGAGAAAAGAGGATCGCGCAATCGCGCGAAAAAGAGGGGAACCAAGAAGAAGAAGAAGAAAGAATTGCGCAATCGCGCAACTCCTGTATGCAGAGGAAGAAAAACTGACTTATGAAAAGTATTAAAAAAGTTGTTAAGTTTCGCGCCCCAAGCAGCTTTTATAGATGGAGAATGCGCGTCACCACTTAAAGAGGACGCCGCATCGGCGCGTCTTGATCGAGAGAAGAAAGCGAGAATAATGTAAGTAGTAGTTTGATCATTCGTCATTTGTATCGTCTGGTAAGTGGTGTCGTCTGTCCCTGGGATCCTCTGTCTTGGTATCGTCTGTATGAACTTGATGTGTCGTCTGTCTGTTGTATCGTCTGTCTTGGCTTGTTGTATCGTCTGCCTGTTGTATCGTCTGTCTTGGCTTGTTGTATCGTCTGTCTTTTGTATCGTCTGTATGAACTTGATGTGTCATCTGTCTTTTGTATCGTCTGTCCTTGGGATCGTCTGTCTTGTCTACAGACGGAAGCATTAATCTGGAGGTTCAGACTAAACAAGTACAGACGGAACAAACCTCAGATGAAGCAAACACAGACGAAACACTCATTCTTGGCGTTAGACGACACTCATCCATAAGATGGAACAAGCACAGACGGATTTTAACACTTCACTTCTAGACGAAACTACTCCATCAGACGAAACAAATTCAGATGAAGCAAGCACAGACGAAACTCTCACTCTGGACGAGACTACTCCATCAGACGGAACAAGAGTCCTTGCGTCTTGATTCCTTCATTTGAACTTCCATAAGGCATGAGACGCGCCCCTGAGCGCGCCCTGGCGCATTTGTACCGCAAGCAGGGCATGAGTGCGTCAATGGAATGCGCCCTGGCGCATTTGTACCGCAAGCAGGGCATGAGTGCGTCAATGGAATGCGCCCTGGCGCGTTCTAACAGCATGTATGCTTCACTTGGCTTGCTCTGATCTTGATTTGGGCTTTCATTCTTGCACTCAATCTCCTCCCTGCTCCTATCTCTTCTTCATTCCTCATAGCTCCAGGCGCAACTGCAAATGAATTGGCATAAAAACATAAGAACTTATGGAGATTTAACTATTATTTACTACTAGTACTAAAATATGCCTCTAACACAAATCTATGATAAGCTACCAAAATATGACACATATAACAGCTAATTGAACCAAAAACAAAGTAAAGAAAATGTATAAAAAATGGATCATCAACCTAAGAGTAGTGAGGGAGGAAGCAATGAGGATGATGACCATGAGTATAGAGGTTATGGGGAAGGTAGAAGAAGAGGAAGAAGGGGAAATTATGGAGCCTATGGAGGATATGGAAGGTATGGCTGTGTCAACCACTTCTTTGAAGGAGAAGGTAGGATAGATGAGAGGAACCTAAAACTTAACCTACCTAAGTTTAATGGTGAAGGGAGTGTCGAGACATACCTAGAGTGGGTGATGAAGTTGGACCAAGTGTTTTCATGCTATCCCATGCTTAATGAGGAGAAGAAGCTTAACTTAGCCATCTTGGAGTTTGAAGGTTGTGCACTTGTGTGGTGGAACCAAATCTTAGTGGAGGCCGAGAGGAGGAGGAGACCTCAAGTGACCTCTTGGACAAAACTTAAGGATGCTATGAGAGGGAGATTTGTGCCACCAACCTATGTAAGGGACCTTCACATTAAACTCCAAAGGTTGACTCAAGGAACCAAGAGTGTACAAGAGTACTACAAGGAGCTTGAGTTAACTATGCTAAGGTGTGACTACCAAGAGGATAGGGAGGCTACACTTGCAAGGTTCACCCATGGGCTTAATAGGGAGATTCAAGACATACTTGAACTCCAAAGCTATGTGACCATTGAAGAGGCCATCCATAAAGTGGAGAAGGTGGAGCAAAAAATCAAGAGGAAAGTCACCTTCAAGAGATCTTCTACTTCACATACTACCTCTTGGAGAGACAAAGGCAAGAAGGAGAGCTATTCTAACCAAAGAAGCAAGCATGACTGAGACTCATCAAAGGTAAAGGAGGTACATTCTAACTCTTCTAAACCTAGTTCTATTAAGTGTTTCAAGTGTTTAGGTCATGGACAAAAGGCCTCTATGGTGATGAGATTTGATGGAGCTATCACAAGTGAAGATTCTAACTCATCATCAAGTGAATGTGAAGCTTCAAGTACAATGAGCATTCTTCTTTTGAACATGCCGAGGAGGGTGATTTGTTAATGGTAAGAAGGATTCTTGTTAATGTTTATCAAGAACTTGATGATTCATAAAGGGAGAATATCTTCCATAGTAGATGTATTATTGAAGGGAATGTATGCTCTTTAACTATTGATAGTGGTAGTTGTACTAATATAGTTAGTACTAGGTTAGTAGATAAGTTAAATTTGAAAACTTCTTCACATGTAAAACCTTATAAGCTACAATGGTTGAGTGAGAAAGGAGAGTTAGTGGTAGATAAACAAGTACTTATTTCTTTTACTATAAGGAGATTTAATAATAAAGTACTTTGTGATGTTATTCCGATGGAAGCCACACACTTACTCTTTGGTAGGGCTTGACAATTTGATAAACAAGCATTACATGATGGAGTTGCCAACACTTACATTTTTTCTCATGTAGGTAAGAAGATTACTCTCAAACCATTGTCACTAAAGGAGTTTTGTGAAGATCAAATCAAGATGAAACTTAAGAGGGATCAAGAAAAGAATGTCACATTGACCGAGAGCTCCCAAGGCACCTCCAAGCATGGAAACATGTCCTTGGCAGAGAGCTCCAAGGGTAACAAGTTGAAAGGGAAGTTATCTAAACCTAAGGCCAATAAGCATGATAAATTGACACATGAGAAGAGTGAAAAGAAAGAGATTTTCTTGATTGAAAGAAGTGAACTTAGGAAAGATTATCTAAGTAGGAAGTCTATGTTTCTTTGCATCCCTAATCCTTTGATTTTGAGTTCTAACTTCGTAGGTGATCAAGGAAGCTTGGAAACCTTATTGGAAGAGTTTCAAGATGTGTTCCCTAAGGATATACCTCACGACCTTCCTCCCATTAGAGGAATTGAACATCAAATTGATTTGATACCGGGTGCACCACTACCAAACCGTCCAAGCTATAGGAGTTCTCCTTAAGAGAGTCATGAAATTCAAAGGCAAGTGCAAAAGCTTATGGACAAAGGTTGGGTGAAGGAGAGCCTTTCTCTTTGTGCATCACCTGTGATACTAGTGCCTAAGAAGGAGGGCACTTGGAGGATGTGCACGGATTGTAGGGCCATCAATAACATCACAATAAGGTATCACCATCCTATTCCTAGGTTAGATGACTTGTTGGATGAGTTACATGGTGCTTGTGTGTTTTCTAAGATAGATCTTAAGAGTGGTTACCACCAAATTAGGATGAAACAAGGTAATGAGTGGAAAATCACTTTTAAAACTAAATTTGGCTTGTATGAGTGGCTTGTGATGCCCTTTGGGTTATCAAATGCACCTAGTACTTTTATAAGACTCATGAACTATGTGTTAAGAGAATTTTTAGGGAAGTTTGTTGTTGTTTACTTTGATGATATCTTGATTTATAGTAAAACTTTCCTTGAACATTTAACACATTTGAAGTTTGTCTTGGAAGTACTTAGGAAGGAGCAACTCTATGCCAACAAGAACAAATGCACCTTCTCAATCGACAAGGTAGTGTTTCTCGGGTTTGTTGTGAGCTCCCAAGGAGTTCAAGTGGATGAAGGAAAGGTAAAAGCTATGCAAGAATGACTTACTCCCACATGTGTTAAGGATGTTAGGAGCTTTCATGGTTTTGCTAATTTCTCTAGGAGATTTGTTAAAGATTTTAGTACCATTGCATCTCCTTTAAATGAACTAGTTAAGAAAGAAATTCCTTTTGTATGGGGGTCTAAACAAGAAAGTGTCTTTCGGATATTAAAAGAAAAGTTAACCAATGCATCTATTCTTGCCTTACCTAATTTTGATATGTCTTTTGAATTGGAGTATGATGCTTCCAATGTAGGTATTGGTGCCGTGTTGATCCAAGGAGGGCATTCTGTGGCCTTCTTTAGTGAGAAACTCAAGGGTGCATAAGTGAACTACTCCACTTATGACAAGGAAATGTATGCCTTGGTAAGAGCCTTCCAAGTGTGGCAACATTACCTCCTTCCCAAAGAGTTCATTGTGCACACGGACCATGAAGTTTTGAAGCACCTAAAGGGGCAAGGCAAATTGGGTAAAAAGGCATGCAAGATGGGTTGAATTTATAGAAACTTTTCCTTATGTCATTAAATATAAGAAGGGTGTAAATAATGTAGTAACCGATGCACTTAGTAGGAGATATGCTTTGCTTACCATGTTAGAAACTAAGATGCTAGGTTTTGAACATATTAAATTCTTGTATGAGAATGACATAGACTTTGGTCAAGTGTACATGATGTGTGTGTATGGGGCTCATAAAGATTTCTTTAGGCATGAAGGGTACCTCTTTAAAGGAAAAACATTGTGTGTGCCTAAGACATCTTTAAGAGACCTATTGATTTGTGAAGCACATGAGGGGGGTATCATGGGACATTTTGGCATTGATAAAATCCTTTCCATATTACATGAACATTTTTATTGGCCACATATGAAAAGAGATGTGAATCGACTTATAACTAAATGCATCACTTGTCATCGGGCCAAATCTAGGGTTCTAAATCATGGTTTGTACACACCCCTCCCCATTCCTAACTCCCCTTGGATTGATATTTCTATGGACTTTATCCTTGGATTGCCGAGAACCAAGAGGGGTATGGATTTCTTGTTTGTTGTAGTGTGTAGGTTTTCTAAAATGGCACATTTCATTGCTTTCCACAAGGTTGATGATGCCACACACATAGCAAACCTTTTCTTTAAAGAAGTGGTAAGACTACATGGGATGCCGGAGAGCATAGTTAGTGATAGGGACTCCAAATTCCTTAGTCATTTTTGGATAACCCTTTGGAGCAAGCTTGGCACCAAGCTCTTGTTTTCTACCACTTGTCATCCACAAATGGATGGCCAAATCGAAGTGGTTAATAGGACATTAGATCAACTTTAGAGGTGTTTTGTTAGAGGTAATGTGAAGACTTGGGAGGAGCATCTACCATTTATTGAATTTGCTTATAATAGAGTAGTAAATGCATCTACTAAGTGTTCCCCATTTAAGATTATTTATAGCTTTAATTTACTAACACCTCTTGATCTTGTGCCTTTGCCACTTGAGTTTGCTTTGGATGTAGATGGAGCAAGTAAGGCCGAAAAGGTGAAGTCTCTCCATGCAAACATTAGAGAACAAATTGAAAAGAGATACACCAAAGTGGCGGCCAAGGCAAACCAACACAAGAAGGATATGCAATTCAAGGAAGGAGATTTGATTTGGCTTCATCTAAGGAAGGAGAGATTTCCTAGTCTTAGGAACTCTAAATTAATGCCGAGAGGGGATGGACCTTTCAAGATCCTCAAAAATCTTGGACCTAATGCTTATCAAGCTGACCTCCCTAACACTTATACTTATAATAATTCTTCCAATGTTAGTGATTTATCTCCTTGTGTTGTAGGTGAAGAGGAGTATAACTTGAGGACAAGTTCAACTCAAGAAGAAGGGTTTGATGGAGGACCATCCTTGACTAAAAGAGTTTCAAGAGCCATGCACAAAAGAATACAAGAGGAAGTTGAGAGTCAACTTAAAAGTCAAAGTCAACACTAAAGTCGAGAATCAACTCAAGATTTCTCTTTAACTTGTACTAGGGCTTGCAATCTCTTAGAAATTTTGTGAACTTTAATTAGGTGTAGGATGAATAATTTTGGGCCTTGTTTGCATGTGGTGTCCACGACCATGCATAGAACACTTGGACCGAAAATTTGCTTCACAAAAGGAGAGAGAGTGGAGAGAGAATTGGAGGGAAAGTAGTGGAGGAAGCACTAACTAAATTTGAATTCTAACCATTAGATGAGATCTACATCTCTACATCTAATGTTTAAGTTTAAATTCTGCTAGGACATGTTTTAAGCACCACTCTTGAGTGAATTCTAACCTCATAATTAAGATCTAATCAAGAGGCTAGAATTCAAACTTGAGTCACAAGTTTCCCACCATTATTTGCTTTGGCCATAACCCTAGGATGGATTTACTAAATCCAATGGAGGTGATGGTGATCTGTGTGATGAGGCTTGGGGAGGCTTAATACACGTTGATTAATTATCTAAACCAAAGGATAGGATTTGATCCTTGAAGTCCAAGTTTGGCGCCGACTAGTCTAGTATAAATAGGGTTTCCTTTGAATTGTAAACATTTTTGGCAATTTTGAAATTGAATCCAGAAAATTGAGAGAATTTCTCTCTTGAGTTCTTGTGAAAAACCTTGAATCTTTTCAATGGCTTCTTGATCCATTTGGCGATTCCACCTTGAGCTTATTAGCATTTGCTATGGCTCTTCCATCTCTATTCTTAATATGTTTTCTTCCTTCTTTTCTTCTTTGAATACGTGAGTTCCTTGAGCAAACTGTGAGTTCCTCCATTGAAGCATGAAGGTCCGTGAAATCCTAGCATTTCTCCATGAGGATTGCATCATATGATGAATTGAGTGATCAATGGTGAGATGAGAGTCATCCTAGGTTGAGCACATTTTACAATTATATGGCCCAAATTCAAGTTTTAAAAATAAATACAGAATTGAAAGAAACTAATAGGCTTAACACTTAAGCAATTCGCTAGCAAATCCTGACAGCATCCAAAGGTTAACTTCAATCCCGATTTCCTCCTAGATGAAATTCGAACTGGGCTTTTGTGTAGTCACAGGTTTTGTATCCCTTTAAGTCATCTTTAAAACGAAACCCAGATCAACTTAATCGGAGTTGTGTAGCCCACGTTATGCTCGAAATACTGAACCTGGTCAGGCATCCCTCTGGAACATCCTGGCAGCATCCAAACCTTAACTTCAAGCCCAATTACCTTCTAGATGCATCCAAAACTGGGCTTTTCTATCTCATAGATTTTGTAGCCCTTAAAGTCTTCTTTAAAAAGAAACCAAGAGAAACCTAATCAAAGTTGTGTAGCGCAAGTTATGCTCCAATTACTGAACTTAGTCAGACACCCAAAATAGAAGCGAATTTATTTCTAGCCCAATTTGAAAGAGTAAGGTCCTCATTCTTCTTTGACTTTGACTTGAGCATTGACCTCCTCCCCTAGCTTTGACTTGGAGAGATTTTGGGCTTTTGGAGATGGTCCTCAATCATAAGGACACTCATTTCTAGTGTGCCCTAGCTCTTTGCACTCGTAGCAGACTATTGCAAAGCCTTCTTCTTTCCCAGGTCTCCTTTTTGGAAACTATTTGTCCATCCTTTCAAAGAACCTCTATACTCTTCCTTTCTTCATATAATTTTTCTTAATCTCCTTGCCTTTAAGGAAACCTCATCATTCGATGAATCTTCTAAGCTTTCAGGGGATGTAGGTTCAACTTCTATTTTAAGAACTTTGTTCTTCTTCTTTCCTTTTCTGACAAAATCTTCTTCCTTTGAAGATATTTCTTCAACAGGCAAGACAATGAGCTCTTGTACTTTGATTTTTTCTCCCTATTGCAAAGGTTTTTTTTTCGTGAACCCTTAGCGCTCCAATGAGCTCCTCAAGTGTTAGTGTTTTCATATTCCTACCGACGGAGGTGGCAGTTGACATAGTTTTCCAAGCAGGTGGGAGACTATCCAGAATTTTCATGTTGATCTGGGCTTTAGTGAAATTTTTGCCCAAAGCAGTCAGGATAATTGGAATCTGTCAAACATTATGTTGATGGATTTTCCTTTCTCCATGGTGAACATTTCATATCCACGTTAAAGAATTGTTGGTCCTTATTAGAATTTAGAAGGGGGGGTGTTGAATAGATTCTAAGTTCCACTTTTCGGCTTTTTTCACCAGTTCGTTTCTATCCTCTTTTAACTTCAGTTTTGATCTTATCTTTGTTAATCTAGCACAATTAATGCAAGATATATCACAAAATTCATACAACGGAAATTCAAGAAGATAGATTAAATTGTTGTTCTTACTTATCTTGTCAAACCAATTATATTTAGAGTAATCTTTTAAATGAATTTGACATACAAAATTAAATTTCATTTGAATTCAGCATACATGTAATAGAGATATAAAAGTATAAGGAGAAGAAGAATTGGACAGAGTATTTAAATTGATTCGGCCTTCCGCCTACATGCAGTCCCAATACAACAACTGTTGCTATTGGTGTTCCACTATAACCAATTTGATCCCTTTGTGTTCTTTACAATCAATCTGCACAAGCAACATAAAACAAAATAAAAAACACTCAATACAATCTTATTCTTTATCATAAAGAACCTCTCTCCTATATTCTTGGTACCTCCAATAATCAACCTTGAGAATCCTTTTTCAATCAACAATACTCTTATTCTAGAGAGAACTCTCTCTAAGAGTAAAACCAATATCTAAAACAAAATTCAAAGATCAGAAATAGGATACACCTGGTTGTGCTAATATGATCAACAATAACCTCTGAATCATTCATACATCATGTTCTCATCATCCTCTAAGAAAATTTTTGAAAACCTTTTCAAAATCTTGATGAGTTTCTTGGAGAAAATGTTAAGAACTCAATAAGTTCTTTGTTGAAAGTATTTGAACGCTCCTCTTGTTTTTCAAATAAAAAAGAATCTCTTTATAAATGTTTTTCCAAAGACTATTTAAAGCAAAACATTTGAAAATAGTTAAGAATGACTTTCTGATGTGGATAATCGATTACTATATGGAGGTAATCGATTACTCTAGTGATTCAATTTTTATTTCCATGCTCGTGGTAATCGATTACATGGAGCTGGTAATCGATTACTCCAACAAGAACATGAATTCCCACATAGCCAATAACTGTTGGTAATCGATTACACTAAATTGGTAATTTGTTACCTTAGTTAAGTGTTCAAAATGCTCAAACAAGGTAATCTATTACTTTAGTTGGTAATTTATTACTTCAGTTTGTTTTTCTTTTCTAAAGGGAATCACCAATTCTAAACTTTTAGAGCAAATCACTCAATTAGATTTTAAATCACCATGAATTCTAAACTAAGCACTCACATTCACAAAGGCCTAAGCTAAAAACATCCAATACAATAACAAATCTATATACATATCTATGAAACCAAGATTACAAGTTTAAACATAAAATCAAAAGACTCTAAGGACTAATCTAAGCTCCTTCAAGCTTCAAGTCCAACAAAATGGATGGAAAATTAAAGTAAAGACCCACCTCTGAGAAGAGGTGAATTACAAAGACTCAGAAAAATTGAAAGGGAGATAATCGGAGACCCCGTGATACGTAAAATATGCACGTGATAATTACACCAAACGCATACCTTTGCTATGACAAGTTGTTAGATCAAGATGATTAACATCTCTAAAGTTTTGATTATTACAAGACAGACGAAACATCTATAGACGGAACATCAAGTCAGACGCAACGAGCACAGACGGAAGATGACCCCTCAAAGTTGAAGTCATTCGTCTGTCTCAAGTCAAGTCATCAGACGATAGGCTAAGACGAAATCTCTTAAGACTGAAGAAGTTCATCGTCTGCCAAAGAAGTGAAGCAAAGTATGAGTCACTCGCGCCAAGATTTCAAATCTTAAGAAGTACTCATTAGAAGCATCCAAGATCAGTATGGGGATTCACGCTTACATATTCAACTCGAAAAGGTCCTCACCTTTTTGTCAAAGTCTCTGTACAAGTCAGAAAAAGTACTGCGCACGCTATCTAAATCCGGTGCACACGCCATCAATCACTCAAGTACTCTCTGACACCTTTTTGGACTTCGCTTGGAAAACGCTCAACGACTTTCTTCTGTGTCTAACGGATATCTGAAGATTTTGTCTATTTAAAGACTTTGCTTCTTCAAAGTTCAGTTGGCGAACACGCTTCAATATTCTATCTTATTGTGAATTCGCTCTCTGTTACTTCTGCTCTTCATTGTAAAACCCTCTCTACGAAGAGGAAACTTTCTTTCTAAAGAACTCTTTCAAATCCACTTGTGTGGTGTTTTAGCCTGAGGAGGCTGGTTGTTCAAAGAATACCCTTGTTGTTTAGCCTGCGAAGGTTGTGTTTAAAGAATATCGTGTTATAGCCAGAAGTGGCTGGACGCAAATAATACTTGTAACCCTTTCACGGTTTGTAGTGAAAACTCAGTTGTTACTAGGTAACTGGACGTAGTCTTGCATAGACGAACTAGTATAAAAATACTTGTGTATTTGTTTTATTAAGTGTTTGACTAACGGGGATAATCAAACTATAACGTCTGTTCATTAAAATCAACCTTTGAAGATTAACATTGTTTCGTCTGAACATATTTAAACCCACAGACGAAAGGAATAATTTTTTTTGTAACACAATTCAACCCCCTTCTTGTGTTCTATCTTTTACATAAGTATACCACAATCATCAAGTAATAATTATTTATAAACGGGGGTTGTCGATCCCACGAGGACAATCAAATCGGAAAACTTGTATCTTTATTTAATTTATTTTATTAATTTCCCAAGAGGGGGAGAAACATGGATCTTTTGGTTTAGAAGTTGAATTGATTAAAGAGAATAAAGCAAATTTAGATTGAGTTGAGGTTTAAGAAAGAAAGTGATTAGGATCCCCATTTTACCACTAATCTCCCCTTTATAATTTCCTTTTAAGTTATTCAAATATAATCATCATTGGATTGGATTTCTACCCTCGTGACCACTCCTTTCAGAATCACTCACGTCTCCTATGCTAACTTGGATTAATTTAATCTCTTAAGTTAACGTCAAATTACTTAGGGAATTATTTCCATGAATCCAATTATGATTAAGTGTAGTCCGCATTACTATCTATCCCTAATTCTAGGATCTTAGAATAATAATGATCTTATTCTCCTATTTTCTCTAGAAGTTTACCTTGTCAGAGCATCTCTAGATTACCTTATCAATTTATCAAATTGTTAGTTTAATAAATAACATTAAGAACGAAGAATGAAACACCCAAACATATATTGAATAACATCAAGAATCATATAAAGATGATAATTATGGCTACATTGTTCTCCCAATCAAAGAGGGAGTTAGTTCATAGTGGTAAAAGAAACAACACAAATAATATTGGAAAGAGAATACATAGTGAAGTCTAGAGTCTCCTTCCTCGTGGTTGAATTCCGTTGCCGTCTATGAACTGTAAGAGTATCTCAGCCGCTGTCTAGGGTTAGCCGTCGGGAATCTAAGAACTAGGGTTTTAGAAATTGTCTATGGACTCAGTATCAAACTCTGCTGAATGAGGTTTATTTATAGCCTTTTGAAATGGACTTGGGCCTGATGCGAGTCTACCTCGCGCGAGGTAATAGACGACTCGGGCGAGTTCATGTTTCAGAGAGGAACCTTATATTATATTCCAAGTCCCTTCGCGCGAGATAAAGGAGCTAGGTGCGAGATGAGGTGTCAGAGAGTTAACTTCTTCTTGAAGATACACCACCTCGCGCAAGATGATGTTTGTTGAACGTGAGGTGAGTGTGAGATGAGGTGCCAGAGAGTTCTAGCATATGATGAGAGTGTTCTAGCATGATTTTGGTGCGAAAAGAAGGTGTCCTATTTTCTAAGTTTGTAAGAGGTCATGTTAAGGTCAAAGTGATTTAAAATAAAAGCCTAAAGAATGGTTAAAATCAAAGGACTTGGCTTCATGAAATTAAGAGTTATAGTGATTGAATTCTAATTTAGATGAATTAAATGAACTCAAAATGTGCTACTTGTGGTATGCCTAATGTAATTAATTAGGTTTTTACCATAAGGACTTGCTTTGTTTACATGACGTATAGCTGGTTATCCCATAATGCAGCACTTTGTATGCCTAATGCAATTAATTAGGTTTTTACCATATCTTGCAACCTTGAACCATTGAAGCATTGTAATGTGTAATTTCATTAATCTAACATTACATAAAGGACAATAAGGATCATAAGACACTTAGGAATAGATTGAGGCTAGTGAGGAGCGGAGTGTCCTGACAAAATATGTCACAAAATGAGAATTATGCAGCAAAACTCATGCTCTGTTAGTCAGCTCGTGCGAGTTGACAGTTCAACTCACGCAAGTCATAGTAGCAGCTTTGAGCAACTTTTTTCAAATGATTCCCTTGAACTCATTAACCGTTGGATGATTACGACATTTTGACAGAAGATTTCTAACACATAGATCATAACATCCAACGGTGGATTTTGTGAAATAATACATGTATCTAAAGATATAAAGATATAATTACAGAAGTGTGAGAGGAGCTCCAACTCGCGCGAGGTCGCCAATTAAGGTGGCTGAGATGTTTTTGGGGTCTTTGGAGCTTCAAGTCACGCGAGTTAACAACAATTCATGCGAGTTAAGGTGGACAAGACTTTTTTGTAGTCTCTAGAACCCCAATTCACGCAAGTTAAGTTCCAACTCGCGTGAGTCACCTCCATAACCATGTTTGTGCTTCTTTCTTTACTTATTTGGATGTTTGAAGTGTTTAAATGCATATATCTTTGCTCTATGAATGTGAAAATCTTCTTGGATTGTCTAAAAGCTTTCATGGATCTAAATTGTGATTGAACTAAGAAGTTGTGACTTCTACAAGTTGTGTAATGAATGATAATGGGTAAAGACTTACCAACGAACGTTAGCAAGACGTGTGGTTCCGCTCGACACGTGGGCCAGAAGCATATGAGGAACTACGAGATGAGATGATGTTTTTAGTAAACATGATTGTTTAATTTATGAAAACTCCATATTCTTCTCTTTGAATAATGATGATTATGATGTAATTAATGAAAAATATGATGAAATGGAGAAGATGTGGAGGTTCCACCACAGATTTTATTTTGAATGATACCTAAGGGCATGACGATGGTCCGAGGGGTTTATTTATGTCGGGTAGACATTTTATGGCAAGTTGTTTTTATGATTATTGATACCCTAGATGAACTTGGGATGAAAGCCCTCAAAACACTTGTCGGTACCATGAAAATCCGCAGCAGAACATTATTAATAATGAAACCACCCAGTGAGGAGTGGCGGTGAGATGAACCTTAGCCTATGATGGAAGAGGGGTGACATTGCAAAGGTACGCGATGGAATATGAGAGTGCGTGTAAGTCGTTGGGGGAACAGGTTTGCGAAGTTTTGATACTTTGAGGGCGGAGAATTCATATAACTGGCTTAGCATCCATGACAAAGCTCCATATATGCCAGACTGATGGAACACTTCCGTCTTGTACCACCCGGAATGTTATTGCCTTAGACGTCACCCAAAAAATTGAATTGTAAAGACCTCGAGATAGTGAATCTGAGGCAGGAGCCCGTAAATGCTACTTGAGTGATAGATTGGAAGTTGTAGGATGAGTGTTGAGTGGCTATTAGAGCCACACTTGTTTGTCGGGCTCTAAGCCTGGTGTTTGTATTCGCTTCTTGTTGTAGAAACTCACCCAATACTCATGATAAATGACAGGCAGTGATCGAGCTGGTGGACCCAACGCTGAGGTTAGTGATCATTTCAGATGTGCGTCGTTGAACCTACAGTAAGCTCTCTGAGGAGGCTCTTGTTGTTCTATCGATGACTCTGGTAGCTACAAATGTTGAGGATAATACGTCAGTGTAGAGTGATTCACCCGAGGATATTCACCATTTTCGGGGCAGAGTTCATGAGTAGTACAAATATACTACTAGTTGGGTAGTGATTAGAATTGCTTTGATGTAGGCTTTATTCCCTTTGTTGGAATGTTTGTGGGATGGGTAGCCTACTTTCGTTGGTTCTGTATAGATGTCATTAACTCTCTATTTTGATATACTATTATTTTGTATACATGTGGTATATCTGTTGATGGTTCTTAGATCATGTATATAGTATTTTAACTAGAGGCAATTGAGATAAATTTAACTAATAAAAGCTTTCATTACTACTCATCACTATTTATTTCACAATGTTCATATTACTATGATTATTATTTCAGTCTAATTAGTACCTTTTAAATGATAACTTAATTTTATTATCATGATTATAAAGTTTATAGTTGATAAACAACATTGCCTTGTTTGTAAAAATTTAGGTTGAGACCTTTGGTTCAATGGTTTACATTAGAAATATTCGTGAACATGGGCTGTTTTGGTAATGTCACTAAAAGAGAGTATCGAGTTTTATCCAATTGGTTTTGCGAACCCAGTTTATTCGATTTACTCTTTTGTCCATGCCTTTAAAAAAAAATTATTACACGAGTTATCAAAATTGATTTCAAAATTGATTTCTGCAATTTATTTAACAAATAAAGGAATTATTTTTCGAAATACGTGCACTTCTTGTAATTAATAAAAAGGGGTGTTACAGGACACATATTTATAGAAAAAATTATTTTATACCTATAATCGATTAAATCACTTTGGTATTTGATTATTTTACATATTGTTAAATTTTACAACTTTTTGTATAAAATCCTTGGACAATGAAAACTCATTCTGCTTTGAAGTTGATAGTTCAAAAACGCATGAAATGCAAAGGAACGTTGGACATGCTTTCATCAAGTAAAATGGAGATTTTGAAACTGTTGAGTCTAACAGCTACTTCAAATTTTCCATCTATATATAGGCTGAAGAACAGAGAACTGAAGTTGACAAGCAGTTGCAAAATTGTTGTAAAAACTCTAATAATTATCTTTGTATAACTTCATTCTTTTGTAAAGTCTTTTATCAATACACTTCGTTGTATATCATTCTATGTGTAGATGTTAGATTATTCTAAATTAGACAGCCTTTTCTGTCTACAACTTATTATTTATTTAAAATTATTTTGATATTTATTTATTTTAAAATATCTTATCATAATAATGCAACTTAAATACAAATCCAAGGAGTGTATTGGATTAGGATTTCAAAGAATTTTTTTAGTTAAAAAAAGTCTCGTGGATTTTAAAAGACTTTGAAGGATTTTCATGACTTTTAAAACTTAGCAAGATTCTTCAAGATTTTAAATAAAGATTTGAATGAATTTTGTAAGACTTTTAAGTCAAGATTTTTATGGTTTTTTTTTTTTTGAGAATTAAATGATTTTTATGGATTATGCAAGATTTGTTTTTATATATTCAAATCTATAAAATGAGTCAAAGACAAAAATAATAAAAAAATAATAATATCTTAAAAATAATAATTTTCCGTAATATAATGTCTCCTAAATAACATTGATCCCACTTATTCATAGTTATACCAATCCTCCAAATATTAACGTCTTCTCACTCTTGCTCCTTAATTTGAATAATAGGTTTAAAATTATGTTCTTCATTAGCATGTAATATTAAAGATAAAGGTTCTTCGACTAGTGATGGAGAAGACAATAAAAAGAAATTAAATAAATGAAACACTCACTTAAAAATTCTTAAGGCACTTGAAAAGTCAATTCAAATAATCTTCCAAGATATAATGGGAACAATAATATATTATTATATATGAGTAGTAGTAGCAATAAAAACTAAAAAAGATAGGAGCAAGAATAAAAATGAAAGACGCATTAGAAAATTTTTGAAGCATTTGAAATTGAAAAATGATGATAAACAATCCTCTAAAATACAATGAGTTTGGATGAGATTGTTTTATAAATTTAGTATTTATAAAAACAACTAAAAATCCCTCAAAATCCCTATATACAACAATTTTAGTATTTTTTAATATTAATGGATTGTTTTCAAGTTATAAAAAATCTTAAATGAATACTAATGAATTTTAATGAACTTTTTAAAATCTCTAGAAAATACAAGTTAAATACCATTTTATTATTTTTAGTGACATAAAATCCTAAAAAAATATTTTTTAAAATATCGTGAAATCTTAAACCAATTTACGTGTTTAATTGTTTTATTTTCACAACAGTAAATTTCGCTGGCACTTTTATGATTTGAATACGTAGTTTCCCACTTTTTAAAAGTTTGAAAATTCTATTCTCGTGACAGTTTGACGAATGCTGATTGTGAAATGAATTGTTCACTAACATGTCATTTTTAATTGCTTTTTTTAATTGATTTTTATAAAAAAATTAAAAAATAAATTTAACTTTTAAATATTGTTGGAAGGTTCTTATTTAATTCCATCAACAATTAAAAGTTACATTTCATTTTTTATATTTTGTTAAGAAATAAATTAACAAAAAATAAAGTAATTAAAAAAATATGTATTTATCATTTAATACTATTAAATTCATAGGCATCATTTATCAAATTGTCATGAAGATCAAAATTTTGAATTTTTTTTTTTAAACCGAGGAACTAAAGGTCCAAATTGAAAAAATGGAAGACAAATTTTCTACGGGAGGAACCAAATTTACGATTAAGCCCAATATGTTTTAATAGATGTTAATCATTTATTTTAGTAATAAATAATTTTTTACATGTTTTATGAGGATATATTTCCGGGGACCGGCTTCGCGAGACCATTTCGATCCACACTGGAGAAGTCCTCTCTCGGGCGTTGCTCTATTGGGCGTAGGTGATCCTTTCTTTACTAGAGGAGCAGGAAAGGAAGAGGCACCCATTTCGGTGCTTGCTTCCCCTGCACCTAGAGGATCTAATTAATATAAAGTTTATACTTAAATTTTAACCGTTGCGGTATATGTTAATTTTTAAATGTGATCATGAATTTAAATAATTACATTTAAAAGGATTTTTTTTTTTTAAAAGTAAAGAGAGTGTACTTTAAAATATAAAGTTTATTTTAATTATTGATTTAGAAATTAATAATTGATATTATTATTAATTTTATATTTTATTTATATATATATATGTGTGTGTATACATATTTAATATTCCTATAAACCTTGACCATTTTCAAATCGAGAATCAACTTTATTCGCATCTTCTCATTCTACACTGGACAAATCCTATTTAAAAATGAGCAGGAGTCAAAATCGACTAATTTATTGCATGTGAAAGCAGAAGACAAAATCCATAAATGATTAGTATGATGATAATAGTTTCGTATTCAAGTTAACACTTTTTTATTCAAAAAAAAGAGAGAAGAAAACGCAGTAAGCAAATACGGAAAGAATAACGAGTCTTAAATAATGATTTTGTTATATGATTATTGGAATGATAAGCTAGCCTTGACTGAATTCTTGTTTTTCCAATTAATACGAAAGTAGATGAAAAGTGTTATAAGTAAATGTTAAATAAGTATTGAGGTCAAATTTATAGTTGTTAGATATGAATTTTCGCATCATAAAAATGTAAAATTATAATTTTTATAAAAATATTTTTCTATCTTTATGTTGCATATCATTACTATTATTAAAAATTTAATTATCATTTCTTTTTAATTTTTGGTTAAATTATTAAAGAATACAAAATTAATTTTAGGGTTTCATTAAACATGTTAATTGAAGAATGCATAATTATTTTGACTATAATGAGAAATCATGAAAACTTTGTATCTACCCTTTATTTAGGGTAAGTGGGACATAAAACCGCCGTTATCTATATGTACTATAACAATGAAACAGAGTGGAAGAAATGGAGAATAATCCATCTATTAAAATTAAACTCAAAATTTTTGGCTGTATTAATATATTTTAAAATTTAAAATTTATATTTTTCTTATCATATTGCTATAATGCTGTTTGTTGGTTGTACAAACATTTTACCCTTTGCTATTTTGTGACGTCAAAATTAAAGGAAAAACTGCAGAATATTTTTCATAAATATTAAAGTGACTTGTTTTAGAATATTATTTTGTTAAATGTATTATGATGATATTATTTATTTAATTTAACCTATGCACCTATCGAGGCTTTAAATATCTGAGGTTAATTTTTTTAAAAAAATTAAAATATTTTTTTAATGAAATATTTTGTACACAATTATTTATTAAAATCTACCTTTTACATTTTTAATAATTAATATGATTTATGGGGAACTAATTTTTCTTAAATAATCAAATGAGAAATATTGATATCATTTTGTTAGGTGGTATTTAATTTGGAGAATTAATTTTTATTTTTTTAAAAAAACAATTTTTAAAAATTATAAAATCATGTTATATGTTTATTTTCATCCAATTTTAAAAATATTTTTAAAAAAATTCCATCAAATCAAACATATTTTCAAAATGAAAATCTATAGGACAAAAATATTCCGACGAAAACAAAATTTTGTTTATCTTTTTAAGCATGGAATTGGAATGGCTGTTTCTTTTTAAAAAAAAAATAATAAATAAATAATGAAAAAACTTTCCCCAGCGCAAAGGTGGGTTACGCGGGGCAGTCGCCACTAGCTAAATAAACAGTAGAATTTTGTTTCAGGTTTCAGTTTTCTCTTGTCTTTTTATTGCCCCAAACTGTGTCGAGGTTTTGTTCATTAAACTCCCATCACTATTATTCACTAATCATGTCTTTCGACTTTGATCCACTTGATTTGGCAATTATCTGCGGCTCCGACACCTACTATGGGGCTGCTAGTTCCCTCCACTACGTTGCTTCAAAGGTGCGTGGTTTCAGCTCTTCCCTCGTGCTGGCGGATCATGGTCTGGAGCAATACGAAAAGATAATTGAAGAATCGAAGACCATCACTTTTGTCTCCTCTCAGCTCTTTCCACCTTCTCTACATCACTTTCCTACTCTTAAGAGTCACCAACTTCGTATTCCCTTTTACTATAACCTGAAAATACCAATTCCCTCTGAAATTCCTGACTCCAACGCTGTTCACTTTACACGGTATGCATCACTTCTGACCAAACTTTTTTAGTATCTATGAATCGCATATACTTCACTTTCCATATCTAATACCTGTACTCTCGTATATACTTCACCGTCAAATATCTGAGCCTTTTTAAAAGATTACGAGAATCTAGTATTACATGAGACATAAAAACATTATACCGTGATGAATAAAATATTAAGATTGTCCTCATTATCGATGATTTATGATGATAATGATTAATCATTTTCTGGTTTTAATTATGCCCAACAAGTGTTTTTTATTTAAATTTGCAGAATTGAAATTATATATTAATTTTGTTTTATGAATTTTTGTACATACGTTGATAGGTATCCTATCCGATACAGATACCGTATGTATCTGTGCATCATAGCCTTAAGAAAACTTCTTTCATTGGCAGGGATGGGGGTACATATGAACATGAGTGTTTTGACAACATCCTTATGAAGGTCTCTGAACATGTTGCGTCGCAAATTGGACTGCAGCCCTGGATCGACAAAGTGATCCAACCTTTAAAGTCCGAATTCCCTGGTAGAGTCAAGATTGTTGGGTTATCGGGAGCTCCTGGAATTGGAAACAAAGCATTAGTTCGTGCAATTTATGACTTACTTGCCCCTAAAGGATTTGATACCAGTTGCTATGTTGACAATGTGGGAGAAAAATTAAGGAAATATGGAGAAGGATATTTACCAAATATCATTCAGGCCAAAATGGTTCATAACAACCGTGTGGAGGATATTGGAAATTGGAAGGACTTGATTGGCGAAAGCCATATCATGTCTGGAACTGGAAGTTTCCAGGAAAGAATGTCATCAATAAAGGAGACACTCAAACAAAAGAAGGTTCTTTTAACCTTGGTTGGCATTGATTGTGCTGATGCGATGCAAGATATTGTTGAAGTTGGTCATGACTTTGGTCCTGGAAGCCTAGTCCTCCTTACAGCCCAAGAGAAAGGCTTGTTTGAAAATCTTGGAATTGAAAAAATATATGCTGTAGACAGGTTAGATAAGACATTGTCTTATCAATTGCTTTCCCTCTATGCTTGCAGTTCCAAGGATATGGATTGCAAATACATGGACATTATACATCGTGCTGAAATTTGTGCTGCTGGAAATCCATTTGCTTTGAAAGTAATTGGTTCCAGTTTTCGTGGAAAAACAGTTGTGGACTGTGAGTTGGCATTAGCTCAGTATGAAAGGATTCCGAATGCAGACTTGACACTATACATGATTAGAGAGAAAAATCAGATACAACTGTCTGAGGAGATATTACCAGATAATATGGTAAGCCTGATATGGATGGTTTATTTTTCCTCTCTGGCCTTTTTGATATTTAAATATCATTTTATTTATTTGCATAATTTTGTATACAATGGAACAGGATTATGTCATGGAAGATGGCCAACTTCCTATGGTGATGGAAGCATGATGTGATGTTTTCTAAGATCATCTACCCTCCTGTCCAAGGTAATTAGGTAAACACACATTACCCACTCAATGTGAATGAGTCACAGATGCCATCCCAGTTAAATTGTTTACAAGCTTTTACATGATTGGTTATGTAGCTTTTGTTACGATCAACTAATAACAATAACCATATTATTGCCTTTGCTGGTCAATTGATCAGTTCAAATAGGACTTAATGTGTTTACATTGGTTTAGAAATTATTGCAACACATAGGTTTCAAGATTCTGATTCTTTCCTTTTTTGGCTAGGGTGTTTAATTCCTGTAATTAGTAAATAATCAACAGAAGACCATATTCTGATTTTAGGTACCAGATTTAGATCCTTAAATTGTGGTTAAAGATACCCAACACCTTACATAGTTAGAACCCTATTGCAATTGAAATCAGAGAATTCCATCATCTGATCCTTTATTGTATCAGAGTGCTCTTCATCTAAAAATCCCTAAACTCTGCTATGGCTTCCATACAGCTGCAGCTCCTCCAATATAAACCCTCCCATGGGGAATGTTACCTCTCAACCCCTAATGAACTCAGAGAGTTTTGTCATGCCTAGAACTAGGCACAAACTCAATCTAAACTAACTATCAGCAGTAATGTATTTAGCAAATTGAAAGAAAATACAGAAAGAAAGAGCAAAAGCTCCACAAACCAGAGACACACTCGGCTCCAACAATTTTCCAAAATGAAAATCTGATACCTCTTTCCTTATTAGGAGTAGTATTTTACAACATGGGTATCACAGAGCTCTTCGATCCCTCCCTCCCTTTCCCTTCTTGTCTTCTACCTTTCCTTAACCTCTCTTTCATGGCTTCTGCTACAGAAATAGAAAACACATGTTCAGCAACCACATGTTGAAGACCTGACAACACTCCTACCAATCCTTCTCTTAGCTTTGCTTTCTCTATCTCTGATAAACTCAATCCAAGAACTATCTTCTTTGGTGGCAGCAAGTTGAACTGATAATCAAAGGCCACAAATTACATGAATTTCTTGTGAACCCCCAAATCCCTGCAAAATACCTCACTGATGAACAGAGATGCTGACAAGGTTTCAGACATCTACTCCAATTTGTATAGCTGTGATCAACTCCTTCTCTCATGACTACACTCCACTATATCTCGCAAGATTCTTCCAAGAATCATCAGCTGCAAGTTTTCCTAGGAACTTTGGGATAACTTTGTTCTTCCACTCATTGTTCCATTCTCTCACTACCACCAAAACAAGACAACTTTGCTTGGAACTTAGAAACATAGATCACGGAGAACAATCCATCTCCTCCTATCTTCTCTAAATCCAATCATTAGTGGACGAGTTAACTGCCATTGGTGACATCATCATAAAGCACGTCTTGAGCAATTCAAAAAGTAAACCCTAGCCTTGATTAATCTTGCAGAATCCATGAAATCCCCAGATTCCATTACACAGCTGCAAGCCAATGTCATTGATCAACAAAACCCCTCATCTCAAATCCCCAGCTTTGCTCCCTTGAACACCTCAGGCTCAGTAAACCATAATTCCAATTCTACAAATCCCAATCCCAATTACCGAAACACTAATCCCAATTACGTTAACTTTAATCCCTATTATACAGGCCCTAACCCCAATCACTATTCTTACAACTCAAATCACAACCCAAAATATGATCAACCCCATTATAATCCCTTTCAATATATATGCCCACAACAACCTTCCAATTACTCAGCCCCTCAACAGGGCATTCTTGGATCTTCACCCAGTATAAATCATCAAGTTCATCGTGCAACTCAACAGAATCCTCAAGCCATGCCAGCTACATACTTGCCTCACTCCACTGCCACTTGGTATCCTGACTCTATTGCTAGCCGTCATGTCACCAATGCCTCTCAAAACATCCAACAACTTTCTCCTTTAGGAGGCCCAAATCAAGTCACAATAGGTAATGGCTAGGGTCTCGATATTAATTCCACTGGTGTCACTGTTTTTCCTTCTCCCACTTATTCCAAAGTCGCTTTAGCGCTAAACAACCTTCTTCATGTTCCTGCTATTACATTCCAATGAGGTGCAATTTTGCAAAGAACTTACTGTTTTCCGATGTACACGGTACTACAAAAAATAACATTCCTTTATCATCTTGGCACTCTAGGCTAGGCCATCCAAATGTAGATGTAATAGAGCTGATTTTCCAGCATTGTAAATTTCCATCAATCAATAAAAATGACTTACCTTTTTGTTCATCTTGTTCTCTTGGAAAAGCTAACCGCATATCCTCTTACCTATCTTCTACTATTTACTCTTCTCCCTTTGATCTAATTTTCAGTAACCTTTGGGACCCTACACCAGCCACATTTTCACGTGGTTATACATATTATGTGACTTTTGTTGATGCCTTCACACGTTTTACATGGATATATCTGTTGAAAACCAAATCTGAAATTTTAACTGTTTTTAAGCAGTTTCATGCCTTAATAACCAATCAATTTTAGCTTCCTCTCAAGGTCATTCAAACAAATTGGGGTGGTGAGTTTCGTCTATTTTCCTCATGCCTTGCTGAATGTGGTATTCAACACTGAATTATTTGTGCACATACTCATCATCAAAATAGGGTAGGGGAATGCAAACACAGACACATCACTGACGTTGGTCTCACCTTGGCTGATGCTCATCTTCCCATTTGGTTTTGAGATCATGCCTTCATCACTGGTACCTATCTCATCAATAGACTACCCTCCTCAGCTATTCACCATGAAGTGCCCTATCAGAAACTTTTTGAACAGCCACCTGATTATAACTTCCTCAGAATCTTTGGATGTTCTTGCTTCCCTCTTTTCAGACCTTATAGAAAAAACAAACTTAAGTTTCGATCTCAAGAGTGTGTATCCCTAGGATACTCCACCTCTCACAAGGGGTATAAATGCTTAGCTGCTGGGCCCCGTCTCTATATAGCTAATGTTACATTCAACAAGAACAACTTTCCCTACACTACTCTTTTTCCCAAAACAAATGAAGGAGAACCTCTCTTCCTAGAATTACCTCACCTCATCCCTCAACCACACATCTTACCCACCCCACCTCCTTCTCAACCTACTACACCTTCAACATCACCTTAAAATCGTCCCAGTTCTACAAATTCTTTCCTCCCTGGTTCACCAAACCTCTCATCTACTAATAACAGTTTTGCCACTCAACCTATCACTACTAACCCCCGCATTAATCCTCTCAATTCTCATCCTATGCAAACCCGAGAAAAATCTGGTATAATTCATCCATGAATCGATCAGACTCTCCTTATTACACATCTTGAACCAAAACTACCAGACACCACTTGGTTCTCTGCCATGCAAGAGGAGCATACTGCTCTTCTCCACAACACACCTGGTCCTTAACCACTCTTCCTCTTAACCGAACAACCATTGATTGTAAATGGGTGTTTTGAGTCAAAGAAAATCCTGATGGCACTGTAAACAAATACAAGGCTCGCCTTGTAGCTAAAGGTTTTCATCAAAATCTTGGCTTTGATTACAATGAAACCTTTTCTCCTGTTATCAAACCTGTCACTATCCGCCTTATTCTCACCTTATCCCTCACTCACCACTGGGCAATTCAACAAATTAACAATGCCTTTCTCAACACACACTAAAAGAGGTCTATGTGTCACAAACTCCAGGTTTTGAAAACAGTGATAAGTCATTAGTGTGCAAGCTAAATAAACCATCTATGGCTTAAAGCAAGCTCCGAGAGCATGATTTGAAAGACTCAAGACCACTTTTCATTATCTTGGGTTTTGTTCTAGCAAATGTGATCCTTCACTGTTTGTTTACTCTAAAAACTGACATTATCAACATGCTTGTCTATGTTGATGACATCATCATCACGGGAAACAACACCACTCTTCAAAATTTCATATCTGAACTTAATTTGACCTTTGCTCTTAAGGATCTTGGCAACCTAGACTATTTTATCGGGATTGATGTTAGGCCTCAATCTGATGGTTCTGTTGTCTTAACTCAATCCAAGTATATTAGAGATCTTCTTGTTAAGACATCCATGGAGGGTGCTGTCTCTATCTCTTCCCCAGTGATCAGTGGCTGCAGATCTGTGGTTGGCTCCTTGCAGTATGCTACTATAACTCATCCTGAAATAAGTTTTCTAGTCAACAAAGTCTGTCAGTTTATGGCTGCTCCTCTTGAACAACACTGGACTGTTGTAAAACGCATACTTCACTATCTCAAAGGTACAATCAAATGGAGTCTTCTTCTATCTCCAGCACCTTCAAATTCTCTTCTCACCCTTCATACATACTGTGATGTTCCCGAAGGTCCACCTCTGGTGCAGCCATCTTCCTTGGAACAAATTTGGTCTCTTGGTGGTCAAAAAGGCAAACCGATCTTGCCAGATCCAGCGCCGAGGCTGAACATTGCAATGCCTGTTTAGCAAGCTTGCCAACCTATATAATAACTCATCTTGTAATTCCTTTCTTTTGGTTTTTTTTATATTATCATACAGATTTATCTGCTTTATGTTCTATCTCTCTCTCTCTCCCTCGCTTGTTATTATGTTTTATTCCTTAAGCATTCCTTATCCCCCCCACTTTTTATTACTACCTCAATTTTCTCTCTGCTGTTTGTTATCATTCCTGGCAAGAGCTACTAATTTTTTCAGCCACATTTACAACTATGAGCCTTCTCTTCCTCCTTGTATAAACTATTGGTTGTTTTACGAAGGACCTTTCTTGGGTACTGCTTAGGTCCTGAGTCCTATCATATAACAACCACCATCAACTCTCTCTTGCACACCAATTTTTGCTGCACATGTGCTCATAAACCTTGACTACAAAATGCCAAGGGTCACTCCTCTTGTAACAAGATGTTGGAGATCCCACATCATCCAAAGATATGACATATTAAATGTATATAAGTGGAGGGCAACCCTCGTCTTACAAGCTGGTTTTGTAGAGTTGAGTTAGGCCTATAAAACACATTTCTAAGATGATATCAGAGTCTATCCTAGGACTGTTTGTTGTCATTGGGCTTATCATGCCACACTTGAGATGTTCAGTCCTCAGCATACCTAGAGATATAGCCTGTTGAATGTACACAAGTGAAGGGAAACTCTCACCTTACAAGCCAGTTTTGTAGAATTAAGTTAGGCCAATAACACACATTTCTAAGATAAGACAACACCTAAACCAGTCCCATAAGCATTGATTTCCACTACAAACTAGTTGGTGAATCGAGGACTGCCAATGTGAGTAACAAACTGTTTGGTGAAATCCAGGCATTCCAATGAGTAAAGTAGTAAGAGTGAACTTTAACAGTTCAAATGCCTTTTGAGCCTCATCAATTCAATGAAATGCATCCTTCAACAAGGAACTAGAGGTTTAGCCATCTTACTGTTTCCTAGAGAAAATCTTCTATAATATTTGGGAAAAGTCAACCCTTTAACATATTTAGGAGGAGACAACTTTGGCATTGCTTCCAACTTCTTTGGATTTTTTTTGCTACACCTTATGTGGAAATAATATGAGCCAGGTACTCTAATTTCTATACTAGGCTGCTCAAAGGTACATTTCTTTAGGTTGACCCAATTCATGTTGTGCTAAAACCTCTTGTAAGTGTTGCACTTGCTCCTCCATATTTGCACTAAAGATGAGGGTATCATCCAAAAAGACCACAAACTTCCTCAAACAAGGTGTTAGCACTTCATTCATCAAAGACTGAAAAGTGTAATGATCATTTGTTAAACAGAAAAGCATGGCCAATGACCCTTGTGAGTATGAAATGTTGTTGTTTGATGTCCTTGTCATTCATGTGTATTTGATGATAACTGGATTTTAAATCCAATTTAGAGAAAATAGTAGCTCTCGCTACCTCATCCAATAATTCCTTATTTACAGGGATTGGAAATTTGTTTGGTATAGTAATTTTATTTAAAGCCCTGTAACAAATAAACACAAAATCTCCACCCCGCATCCTTTTTCCATACTAAAATAATTGGTCTAGCATAGGGACTTATATTTGGGAAAATGATGTATGCCATCAACATTTCTCCCACCAACTTTTCAATTTCCATCTTTTGGTAGTTTGAGTATTTATTGGGTTTGATGTTTGGAATGAGGGCCTCTGGTATTAATAGTATCACACGATCTTTTCTCCTATGGGGAGATAGACATTGTGGACCGTGAATAACTTCATGATACTCATCTATTACCCCTTGCATGGGTTCTGAAATCTCAATCTCTTCTAATGCATTGTGCATAATTTGTTTCAATTTCCAGATATATCCCTGCCCTTCTCACTATAAAGAGCCTCTAGTAGCTTTTACTGTAGCTGATGTCTTGAGCAACTCAAGTTCAACATTGAAAAGCTTTCTCTCCCCATTGATCTTCAACTTCAAAGTTAGATCATCAAAGTTTGCCTGCATCTTCGCTAACCTTGCCAATCACTCCAATCCTTAGCACATACCCCTGAATCCTATTTTATGAACATCACCAACCTCAACATAACAAGGAGAGGCATCTGCTTTCGATAAACGAAATTTAGACACCAACTTTTTTGAGATGATGTTATGTGTTACCCCATAATCGATTAATACAAGCACCTGCCAACTTCTCAGATTGAGTGATGAATTCACTTACAGATTGCTCCTGCTATAATACCGATAGTGCTTCAAAGGATTTTCTTATCAAGATTGGTTCAAATTTTTGGTTGAGTGCATTCTTGAATGCTTCCCACAAATAGTTTGAATTACAAGTCGGCCACGATTGAAACTAATTTTGGGCATCCTCTTCATCTGTGACCATCATGGCTTCCATCTTCTCTATATCTTGAATCCATCTGAGTTGGAAATACTTTTCTAACTTTCCAATCCACCCAAATGCATCTTCTCCTTCTAACATAGAAACATTCAATTCTTTGAACCAAACTGATGCTCTTTCATTTGTGAACCTTTAGTAGAAAACGAAAACATAGGTGTAGAACCAGTTGAAAGTGAAGTCCTAAGAGAAGTACAACTTCATGTGCTAATTCTCTCTGGTCTTTTGTTTGCTATTTCCTGGTGTAACTCTTGCTATTGTTATGGTTTTTTAAGTATTAAGGATATTGTAGTCTTTTTCTTCTTATTCCAAATTACACTTCTCAAGTTATCAATATAAATATATTGAGGCTAGATTTAACAGTTATTTGTGGGTTTAGTTAGAATTTGAAACATTACATGTATTGTAGTCCCTACTAAAAGTGAAACTAATACGTTATGAAATAATTTTTTATCTCAAGGACTAAATATCACGTGTGTCATTTTTGAGGTTGCATTAAAGTATATCTTAAAAGAGACGTTCCTGGCGGGAGGAAAAGAAATTACAATGCCAATGCTTATACTACTATTGAATGAAATTAGTAAAAGCTGGTAGGGGAATAGGGAGAAAACAGGATATTGAAAATTTCATTATCATTTCTTAAAATGTTCTCGTGGTTGATTATTTGTAGTTAAAAGCCACCATTATATTGTTTTCTGATCCTATGCGTATCCATGCCCAGGTTCTAGGTACTCTGTCTTGTCTGTAACTAAGTGTCCCTATGATGGATTGAATAACTCTATTTTCTTGGTCACCCTATATTCTTGAGGAAGAGTATTTTGATCATCTTTATGTTATGCAGGTTGTTGAGAAGGATATCATGGTGACTTTGGTCTTTTATAGAGATGTTATCTGTGTAGCTGATCTCAAGTAGTGAGGAAAGACATTTTTGTTTTTATTTATGGTGTGCAGGTACTTGAAAACGACAGCACTAATGTATTTGCCCTGGTACATACAATATACCTTTTGTATGGAGTGATGATATGTAGAAACATCTATACATCACACACTCCATTAATGCTAAATATTTCTCACCGTCTCTCACTTCATATCACATAATATTACCGTTCATATAGATCTCTCTTTCCATCTTTAGATCTGTAAATAGAGTTTGGCGTCCCCCAAAGTTTTTCCCATTTGTATGAGTATGAAAAAGCACGAATTGATGTTGTAGACCGTATAGGACTGTTCTAAAGATTGACCCAGATTCACGGTAACAAGATTGCATTAAGTTCTGAAGATTGATCCTGGATTCACGGTAACAAGATTGCATTAAGTACTATTAACAGGTTGACTCAGATGACGGAATATGTAATTTATTTTAGGGGTTCGAGTTGTTACTTCAGAATAGGTCTTCATTCTCCAACCCCATTAATCTAGAACACCTGTGTTTTTTAACTTTAATTTATGGAAAAAATTATTTTATTTCTTATTATTTTCTTTGCCTGTAAATAATTATAGAAAAATTTATCCAAACAAATTCTAGATGTAGGTACTTAGCATACATTTGAATGAAGTTTTGTAAGGCTGTGGAGAACCTAGCTTCTTGGTAGTTGGTAGAAGGATACTCAAGTTGGTATACTAGTTATTCCTTTGACAATTTATTGCCAGATATCATAAGATCTAAAGGAACAGCAACTTCTGTAATTGGTTGAAGCCACTTGATTTTTCAGGACTTTCATATATTTTTTCTTTTCTATTATACATGATCTATCAAATTTTTGCACGTATATTAAGAAATAGAATTAGTATTTTAAAATTTATTATATTATTATTTAAAAATCAATTATAATTTATTATTTGTTGTAATTTTGTTGATTTTTTACAACAAAATTTCTAAAAACTTTACAAAGTCAACTTTGTGATTGGTTAACCATGTTAATTTGTTCTAACTTGTTGGTTCATAACTTTTAAACTCGTAAATAAAATAAAATAAAAAGAATAATTTTCTTTTACTCACTGAAAGTTAGTTTAATTTTAGGGTGCAGCCTCATCTTTTGCCATAAAAGAAAATTAGAGATAAACAAAAATGTAAAATTTCTTTGTGAGAGATCCAAATGGCATTCCGAGTTCACAACAGTGTTGTAAATTGTTGTTGAATTTGTACATAGTGCTCAATCTGATTATTCTTCTCTTATAAATGATTTCCCACAACATATGTACGATTGTCAAATGATCCTAAAATCCTATTTAATTGAGATAAAGATCAATTGAAAGACGTTGGAAATGCTTTAACACTAAGTTTTAGTCTTTTTAAAACATGAAATATTTTTCCCCAAGTAAAAAAAAAAAAAAAAAACGATTTCGAGTAACGTAATGATTCTTTGGAAACACTTTTTTTTTTTTTTCTTTTTACACCATCTTTGAAAACAATTCGGAAGGGAAAGAAAAGGTAAACAATGTCATTTTATAAACAATTCTTTTAAGGTTACATTAATTAATACTTATCCGTGGAAATTGAGCTAAACTAAATTTTTTTAATAAATTTGTTGGGTTTATTTAGTTTGTTATTTATTAAAAAATTTAAATTAATTTTTATTTTAATACTCTTTCTAACTGTGACTTTGTGATTGAAGTTCTTGTTTTACTATCTTATATTCTTAAAAACTTTTCGTATTTGTCTCATCCATTTTAAATTTTGTTCTCTTTTGTTTCACTAATAATTTCACCATTTGTTATGAAAATATTTTGAAAGTAAATAAATATATAAAATTAAAATTAAAATATATTTATCATTAACTTAAATTTTTTAAATTAAAAAAATTATTTTAATTAAAGCTAAGAATAAATATATTCTTTTTACGTTATTTTTAGTAAAAGTATCAAAAAATATTTGTGTTTCGAATTTAATTTTATTATTTAAGCAATACTTATTTTTTTATCATGTTATATATTCATTTTAATTTTATTTTAATTATTATTAAATTGATTAAAAATAAATAAATATTTTAAAAAGTTGTCTTTCAAAAAATATACTATTTCATAAAGAGAAATATAATATTTTATGTAAATTATTTAATATTTTTCAAATGTTGTCATACTATTTATTTTTTTTAATTAAATGATATGAATATTCTTTTTATATATTTAATAATAATTATAACTAGAAAATTTATATATTATATTAGATCAATCCGAAATAACTGTAACACGGTAAATAATAAAAAAAAGAAAAATATTTTCAATCTAAAATATTACATTTTCATTTGATAACAACTCTATGTATAATAATTGTTGATTTTTATAAGTAATTAATTCATACTGAAGATGAGAAAGGTTGTCCTGACGGTTTCTAGTATCTCTATTGAGAGTGTAAGAGGGGACATATACTCTGAGATATCACTAGGTTATTTTGATGATACTACGTGGTATGAGAGTGAATTGTGAGTGATATGCATCATATCGGATTGCATATAACATGGTTGGTTGTGACTGTGATAAATTATGAATCAAGTATCTTGGTGTTTTTTATATGTGTAAATCTAAGATAAAGCGCTTAAGATACCACAAATTCAGTTATTTTCAATCTAAATGTCATACGAAGCTGCCTAATGAAAAGGAGAAAAAGGAGAGAGCAAAGTTTGTAGATAATCAAGAAATAAAGACTTTGTTGATGACCATTCAAACAAATGAGGAACCTTCCTCAAAATCTTGGTTCGTGGATACGGGTTGCAGCAATCACATGTGTGGTAGCAAGTCCATTTTCTCCCATTTAAATGAAAGTTTTCATTCAAATGTCAGTTTTGGTGATTGATCAAAAGTTGAAGTTAGAGGAAAAGGTGATATTAAAATTAGCACAAAGAATGGCTTTGCGGAAACTATATCTAGTGTGTTTTATGTTCTTAACTTAAAGTGCAATCTGCTAAGTGTTAGTCAATTGCAAGAAAAGGGCCATATTATAACCATTCAAAATGGAGTATGTTAAATTTATGATCCTTTAAAGGGCGTCATTGCTAAGTTTAAATGAGTGCAAACAGGTTGTTCCCATTAAAATTACAGGTTGCTCAAACTTGTTTGGTGACTGAAGTGAAAAATCCATCATGACTTGGCATTTTCGACATGGGCATTTGAAATTTTGGTGGATTGAAAACATTGCAATTGAAGAATATGGTGACATGTCTTCCACCACTTGTCATACCTTCCCAGGTTTGTGAAAAATGTGTTGTTAGCAATCAACATCGCAACATTTCCACATGGAAAGTCATGGAGAGCAAAGAAAGTACTGGAGCTAATCCACTCAGACATTTACAGTCCTCTCAATCCAAATTCTAATGGTGGTAAACGTTATTTTATAATGTTCATTGATGATTATACTTGAAAAACATGGGTGTATATTTGGCAGGCTAAATATGAAGCTTTTAAAAGCTTTAAAATATCTGTTGAAAAGGAGGTTAATAGTTTGATCAAAGTTCTCTGTTCAGATTGAGGAGAAGAATATACCTCACCTAAATTTGAAAATTTATGTGGGGTTCATGGAATAAGGAGATAACTTACAACAGCCTATTTATCGCAGAAAAACAAAGTATGTGAGAGGAAAAATAACACAATTATGAATGTGATACGGAGCTTATTAACCAGTAGTGGCATTCCAAAAAGTTTTTGGCCAAAAGCAGTCAACTGGAGCATTCACATCTTGAATAGAAGTCCCGTCAAGAGTCCCACATTTACAGTGAAAAACATGAATCCGGAGGAAGAATGGAGTGGAAAACGACCAATAGTAGATCATTTCAAGATATTTGGGTGTGTTTCATATGCTCATATTCCTAATCAGAACAGAAAAAACTTGATGATAAGGGAGAAAAATGCATTTTTCTGGGTATTACTAATAAAATTTTGATAAGTTGTGATGTTGTTTTTGGTGAGAATCAGGAAAGGTTTGGTCAAGTCTTGCCAAATTCCAACAAGCTTTGATGAAGAAAATGATGTGCATGAAGTTGAGCCTCTAGAATAACATGTTCCAATTAATACTGTCCCTGTAAATGAGCAAATTGAGCCAACTATGGATGAGAAAAATGAAACAATTATATGCTAATGTTCTCAACAATCGCGAACATGGCCAAGGTGGATGGTGAACTATGAGGTTGATGGAACTGATCAACAAGAAAATCCTCTAACCTATTTTGCATTGTTAGCATATTATGACCCCTTTTCATTTCAATAAGCTGTTAAAGATTCAAAATGGCAAAATATCATGGACGAAGAGATGAAATCCATAGAGAAGAACAATACATGGGAATTGATAGAGCTGTCAAAGAGACAAAAATCCATTGGAGTGAAATGGGTTTACAAAACAAAGTTGAACAAGGATGACAACATTGATAAGTACAAGGCTTCATTTGTAGTCAAGGATACAAACAGGAATTTAGAGTTGACTACAAGGAGGTGTTCGCTCCAGTTGTGAGGATGGATACAATTCGTTTGGTGATATCTATAGCTACTCAAAGGTCCTGACCCATCTATCAATTGGACGTGAAATCAAATTTCTTACATGGTGAGCTGCAAGAAGAAGTATATGTTGACCAACCTCCCGGCTATGTGAAGACAGGAAGCGAAGGAAAGGCATACAAATTAAAAAAAGACTTTATATGGATCAAAGCAAGCTCCACGAGCTTGGTATAGTCTATTTTACCAAAGAAAGTTTTCTGAAATGTCCTTATGAACGTACCTTATTTATTAAGCTTGGTGATAATGGTTCAATAATTATTGTATGGTTATATGTTGATGACTTGATATACACCGGAAATGATTCAATCATGCTTGATGAATTCAAAAGGAGTATGATGACTGAATTTGATAAGAGTGACTTGGGACTAATGCATTATTTTCTTGTTCTTGAGGTTATGCAATCACCAGCTGGTATATTTCTTTCGCAAAAGAAGTATGTTCTTGAGATTTTGGACAGGTTCAATATGAAGAATTGTAATTTAGTTTCCACTCCAACTAAATTTAGCTTAAAGTTGATGAAATATGAAGGAGGGAAGAAGATAAATGTCACCTTGTACAAGCAAATTGCTGGAAGCCTGATGTACCTTACCTCAACTAGACCTGACATCATGTATGGTGTTAGTCTAATTAGCCGTTACATGGAGAATCCAACTGAGAATCATCTCGTTGTGGCAAAAATAATCTTTCATTACTTGAAAGGAAAAGTTGATTTGGGAATTTTTTATGCGGCCAAAACAAATGAAAATTTGATTGGATTATCTGGTAGTGGTTTTGTTGGTGAATTGAATGATAAGAAAAGTACATATGGATTTTTTTCTTGGTGTTGTATCATGGTCTTCAAAGAAACAACATATTGTTACTTTGTCTACTTAGCAGTTGAGTCATGTCTTGTCAAACCATTTGGTTGAGAATATTGCTTGAAACACTTCAAATTCAACAAAAAGGTTCCACAAAAATATTTTGTGACAATATTTCAACAATCAAATTATCCAAAAATCCAATTTTACATGAAAGAAGCAAACACATTGATGTTAGGTTCCATTTTCTTCATGATCTTTGCAGCAATGGAACAATTGATTTGGAATTTTGAAGGAGTCAAGATCAAGTGCAGATATGATGACTAAACCACCCAAGCAATATGCCTTTGTTAATTTTCGAAAGATGCTTGGAGTCCGTTCTTTAATGGAGATTGCTCAATTATAGAGATTACTTCCTAAACTGATTTGTGCAGATTTTAGTTCAAGGGAGAGAATATTAGCAGTAATTTTATTATTTGTTAAAGATATTTTATTTGTTAGATAGTAGCCTGATTTAGTTAATAACGTTAATTAGTAGGTTAGTGAGTCACTTTTTAAATAGTGGGTTTAGTTACAATAACAGTTTTTATAATGCCTATTTAATAGGCTATTTCTTACTAGTTTCAAATAGAGTCAATTCTCTTTCAAATTTTATCTTCATTACTAGTGTTTAAACTTTTTTTTTTTCTTCTTGAATTTGGCTGATTCTCGTTATTTATTAAAATTTCTTGTTTGAGATATTATTTATTCTATGAGACATCTGCTGGTAGGCTTTGATTTTAAAATTTAATCTTTGAAATAAAAATTTAATTCTCTTCATCAACTCAACTGTATAGTTATTTTCTGGTGAGTAATAGATAAATTAGGATATTGTAATTGTAGCACCCCATGGATGTTACATTTTCCACATGTTTTATTGGAATTTGAAGATTAGAAGTTTTGTGCCTCATCATTCTTGGATTTATGGTAATAGAAAGTGTTGGCAAGAATTCTAGGCTCCTCACCAATCTTTCCAATCTCTTTTTCTTGGTGACTTAATAGATAAATGACTCTATTGATGTCTAGAAGAGGATCCATGAGCATAATTTGTGATCTAGCTAACAATAGCATACTAACCATTTAAACCTTTCAAGAATCTAATTACATTATCATTATCTCTATAGGTTCTACAAGGGCATTGCACTTCACAATTACATCCAGAGATGGGTCTAAATTGTTCCGATTCCCGCCAAAGGATTTTCATATGTGTGAAGTAATCTGTGATAGATAACTCACCTTGATTAGACCAGTAAAGCTCCTTTTGAAGGTCGAAAAAATGGAAAGCGTCACCCTGGTAGAATTCTAGCATGAAGGTCTTGCCAAATGTCGTAGGCATTCTGGATCCATAAGATGTTGTGGGCGATAAAAGGATCAAGAGACCTGTTGAGTCAAGAATGTACGAGGGTGTTGCATCAATCCCAAGTAGAAAATTTCTTGCATCTTTTGAAGGTCTTTTGATGGTACCATCAACAAGTTCGATTTTTTTCTTGGTTTTGAGAGCAATGCAAGAGTCATTCTTCAAGCCATGTGTGATCATTTTTTGGGGGTGAGAAGAACAGAAACAAGAAGTTGGGATCTCATTGGGATGAATTAAGTAGGGTGAAAGATAAGGATCTTGCTTTCTGCCATAGAAAACAGATAAAGATGTGGCAAGGAAGAGAAGGGGAAAAATGACTAAGATGAATATCTTTAGATCAAAGATCCTAAAAAACTGAAGATTTTACTAATAACTCATAAAAGAAAAAAATTACTCTTTAACTAACTGCTTATAATCTTAGCTATCTTTTACATTTATAACATTTTAAACAATTAAAACTAATCAATTAAAACTTTTTAATTAATCATTACCAATTTTGTTAAATATTTATATTATTTTTAGAAGTTTAAAATTTTAAGAAAATATCTGTAATAACATTATTAACCCAACAAATTCATTGTAATTGTACAAATTATTAGCTATGATTTCCACTTCTATTGACCCAACAGATTAGTAAATAAAATAGAAATCAAACATTACTTACGAAGAGATTTATTTATATATTTTCTTAGCAGAGGAATGTTGGAACAAGACTCACTTTGTGATTGAAAAAAACTTCTTCTTTCAGAACGGAGTTAGTTACAGAAGTTTGTTACAGAAGCTAACAGAAAGCGTAACAAGAAAAACTAACTTTCAAAGATTCCTTTATTTGGTTTTCAAAAAGGAAGAAGATGCCTTTTAATACCAAGTATCAAGTATTTATACAAATGGAGTTAGGAATAGCTTGCCCGCCAAGTTCCTATGCTAGGTACATTAGTATAACTACATGTGAAATAGCTATCAGCAGAAACAGCAAGAGCAAGCCGCCTTTCGTCTGTCAACAAGCCGCCTTTCGTCTGTCCAGTCTCAGACGAAACAAACTGATTTCGTCTGTTGGTTATCAGACGGAACCTCACACTCAGACGAAACAAGGTATCGTCTGATGAAACCTCATCAGACGAAACAGTTTCATCAGACGAAGCATCTTCTGAGCCACCTCGACGGAAAGCCTTCCGTGCTCACTCGATTTAAGTGTTCGGCGGACGAAAGATCTTCACGGACAGATTTAAACAGATAACTTGCATTACAACAACACACCTCCTAATACAAGTTATCCAAGCTTTCCATTCCCATAAGCTTCTTCAATTCCTCAAACCTCACTCTCTTAAGAGGTTTGGTCAGTATGTCAGCCAACTGTACCTCGGTTTTACAGTGCTCCACATCAAGCTTGTCTTCATTCACTTGTTCTCTAAGAAAATGATACCTCCTCTCGATGTGCTTGCTTCTGCCATGGCTAACAGGGTGTTTTGCAAGGTCAATTGCAGACTTGTTATCAATCAGCAGCTTCACCTTGGTACTGTCACAAATCCTCATTTCCTCCAACAGCATTTTGATCCACATAGCTTGACAAGCAGCATATGATGCAGCTACATACTCTGCCTCACATGATGACAAAGCTACCACATCCTGTTTCTTCGAGCTCCAGCATATCAGTGCCTTCCCTATCATGAACACATACCCAGCAGTACTCTTCTTATCATCCACATCACCTCCCCAGTCAGAATCTGAATACCCCAAAACTTCAATTTTCTTCAAATTGATTTCACTTGGCATCAACACGCCATGATCAGTAGTTCCTCTGATAAACCTCAAAATTCTCTTGACTGCAAGCAAGTGGCATGACCTTGGTTGTTCCATGAATCTGCTCAATAACCCAACACTATGACTGATGTCAGGTCTAGTGTTGCACAGGTATCTCAGTGAACCAATGATCTGTTTGTACAGTGTAGCATCTACAAGCTCCCCTGGTGATTCTCTGCTCAGTTTCAAACCAGTCTCCATAGGTGTAATAGCTGGGTTGCAGTTTGCCATTTTGAACCTCTTCAAAATGTCTTCAGCATACTTCTTTTGATGAAGAAAGACCCCTCTGTCAGTGAATTTGAACTCCATCCCTAGAAAATATGACAAATTTCCTAGATCACTCATCTCAAATTCCTTCATCAGCATTGACTTGAACTTCATATTCTCTTGCTCATTTGCACCTGTGATCAGTAGATCATCCACATAAAGACATAGGATTATATGATCAGACTTACTAGAGCCCTTCACATATACTCCATGTTCTGAAACACACTTAGTGCATCCTGCCTTTATCAGAAAACTATCAATCCTCTTATTCCAAGCTCTTGGAGCTTGTTTATTATCATACAATTGCCTTCTTGAGCCTATACACCTTGCTCTCTTGACCCTTAACTTCAAAACCTGGTGGCTGCTTCACATAGACTTCCTCTTCTAATGGACCATTCAAAAATGCAGATTTTACATCCAGTTGATGCAAATTCCATCCATACTGTGTTGCTAATGCTACCAAAAATCGACCGTCTCAAGTCTAGCTACTTGGTGCATATACCTCATCAAGTCAATACCGCCTCTCGCAGAAACCCCTTTGCTACCAACCTCGCCTTATACTTTGCAATCTCACCATTTGGCCTCAGCTTCAGCTTGTAAACCCACTTTACATCAATTGCCTTCTTCTCAGTTTGTGACACAAGTACCCAAGTCTTATTCTTCTCAATCGCTGCCAATTCCTCTTTCATAGCGTCTAACCAATTTGAATCTCTCATTGCTAATTCGAGATTTATTGGTTCTGATTCAGCTAACATGTTTTCCTCAAGTAATCCACCCTCTTGGTCTATTGCTTGATCAGGAAACACATCATATTCTGTCAATCTCACTGAAGGTACCCTTGTTCTAATTGATCTTCGACCATTAATGGTTGTTCCGGTCAGCCAAGTACCAACCCGATAGGATTCTCTTCAGCATTACAATCATCAAGAGTGGCTGGTTTCGTCTGATGGTCATCAGACGGAACTCTATCATCAGACGAAGCACTAACAGACGGAACACTTTCGTCAGACGAAGCACTAACATCAGACGAAACATTCCAGCACCAGCCTCTTGCCTCATCAAATTGTACATCTCTACTCTTGACCATCTTGTGATCTGTTGGTGAATACAATTTGTAAGCACCAGTTGAGTGATAACCAACGAACACCATTGTTTGACTTCTATCATCCAACTTTTTTCTCAGTTGTTCTGGTACATGTCTGTAGCACAGTGAGCCAAACACCCTAAAGTGACCAACACTTGGCTTCTCACCAGTCCATGCTTCATAAGGTGTCACACCTTGCAGCTTCTTTGTAGGACTTCTATTCAGAATGTACACTGCAGTAGCAGCAGCTTCTGCCCAGAACTTCTTTGGCATTCCTTTTCCATTGAGCATACTTCTGGCCATATTCATTATGCTCCTATTCTTCCTCTCAGCTATGCCATTATGTTGTGGTGTGTATGGAGCTACAACCTCATGAATTATGCCCTCATCCTCACAGAATTTGGCAAATTCCAGGGAAGTGTATTCACCTCCACCATCAGTTCTCAATTTCTTAATGCTACAACCACTGTCCTTCTCAACAAGTAGCTTAAATTTCTTGAACTGTGGGAAGGTGTCACTCTTTTTCTCAATCATATATATCCACACATGTCTAGTGTACTCATCAATGAAAGTGAGAAAATAGTGATTACCTCCCATAGATTGAGTCTCCATAGGACCACACAAATCAGAATGTACAACTTGCAATTTCTGTGATGATTTCATGGGTAAATCATGCTTGAATGCCTTTCTTGCAGACTTAGCAAGGCAGCATTCTTTGCAAAGTTGTCTTGGAACCTGAATTTTAGGTAGACCAGTCACCATACCCTTTGCATTCAACATGCTCAGGTTCCTAAAATTCAAATGGCCGTATCTATGATGCCATGTCCAATTCTGATCATCAGCAACAGTGGTAACAAAACATTTGTGATCAACCATGTTAATGCACACTTTAAAGGTTTTGTTACTTGACAGTGGAGCTTTAAGAACCAATCTCTCTTTTGAATCAAAAAGCTTCATTTCTTTATCCACCATCATCACTGTATAGTTCTTCTCAAGTAATTGACCAACACTAAACAAGTTACTCCTCATGCTTGGCACATACAAAACATCTGTGATGATAGCCTCTTTGCCATCCTTCCTCTTCACCATGATGCTTCCAATTCCCTCAGATTTCACTTGACTATTGTCTGCAAATCTGATTCCTCTAGAACTAGATTCATCCAGATCTACAAACCAACCTCTGTTTCCAGTCATGTGGTTGCTGCAACCTGTATCTAGGTACCACACATTTGATGTGTCATCATCCAATTGTGTTGTAGCCATCAACATTGCATCGTCTCGAGTCACTTTCTCACTTTGAGCCTCATCTTTCCCTTGATTGTTTGATCCTCTTCTTGGACAATTTCTTGCATAATGACCATACTTCTCACAACTAAAACATTGTACCTCATTCAGATCCTTCTTCTTTGGATTCTTACTCTTAGAAGCACCTTTGTTTTTGGCATCATTCTGATTCTTTGAACATTTGTTCTCAGATTCAGTATTCCCCTTCTTCTTTTTCCACTTTTCTTTGTTCTTCTTGAACCATGAAGCCTCATCTTTGACTTTCTTGGTGAATTTTGCTTGCAAAGCCTGATCTACTCCCTTCTCTGTTTTCCTCTGCTTCAGCCTCATCTCATGAGCTTCCAGAGTAGCTTGCAACTCCTCAAGCCTCATAACAGAAAGATCCTTAGACTCTTCAATTGCAACTACAATGTGATCAAAATTTGCAGTTAAGGCCCTCAACACCTTCTCAATCTTTTGCAAATCAGTGACCGTTTCACCACATGTTTTCATCTGATTGGTCAAGACTACCAATCTTGAAAAGAATTCTGATACGGCTTCACCTTCTTTCATATTCAAGACCTCGTACTGCTTCCTCAAAGCCTGTAACTTCACCTTCTTTAACTTTTCATCACCTCCATAGAGTCGTTTTAGAGTCTCCCACGCTCCCTTCGTCGTTTCTTCCTCAATGATCTTTTCAAAGACATTACCATCTACGCATTGATGTATGATGAACAAAGCCTTTCCATCTTTCTTCATCGTATCATGATGCAAGGTTCTTGCAGCCTCATTGGCATCTGCTGCCAATTCTGCAACTCCACCATTCACAATTTCAAGCACATCTTGAAATCTGAATATGACCTTCATCTGCGCACACCACCGATCGTAATTCTCGCCTCTGAACACCGGAAGATTCGCCGGAAATTGGGAACTCGTCGTGCTTTGATTTGCCATTACAGAAATTGGATCTCAACCAATGCTCTGATACCAGTTTGTTGGAACAAGACTCACTTTGTGATTGAAAAAAACTTCTTCTTTCAGAACGGAGTTAGTTACAGAAGTTTGTTACAGAAGCTAACAGAAAGCGTAACAAGAAAAACTAACTTTCAAAGATTCCTTTATTTGGTTTTCAAAAAGGAAGAAGATGCCTTTTAATACCAAGTATCAAGTATTTATACAAATGGAGTTAGGAATAGCTTGCCCACCAAGTTCCTATGCTAGGTACATTAGTATAACTACATGTGAAATAGCTATCAGCAGAAACAGCAAGAGCAAGCCGCCTTTCGTCTGTCAACAAGCCGCCTTTCGTCTGTCCAGTCTCAGACGAAACAAACTGGTTTCGTCTGTTGGTTATCAGACGGAACCTCACACTCAGACGAAACAAGGTATCGTCTGATGAAACCTCATCAGACGAAACAGTTTCATCAGACGAAGTATCTTCTGAGCCACCTCAGACGAAGCAGCTTCCGTGCTCACTCAGACGAAGCTGTTCCAGCAGACGAAAGATCTTCAGCTTCAGACGAAACAGATAACTTGCATTACAACAACAAGGAAGATATATTTTTCAAGAAATAAATGTGAAATTAAACAAATTTAGTAAGCGATTGAGTGCATGAAAAAGGAACAGGTCTTGTTTGATCATCGTCAACAATATTTAATGGTCAAACGTGTGAAATTTGAAAAATCTAATCATGTATATTTAAAACTGGGAGAACTTAATTAAATGTTTCTAAGCTATATACAAACTCAATTAAAAATTTGATAAAACCGTAGCAATAGACCTACAAATTACATACATTAAATCACGTTATACTTGGTTAAAATTTGGTCCACCGTGATATGTATCAATTTTTCCAAGATCACACTATAACCTCTTACTTTATATTAGTTGGCCGTTATGTATCTTTTTCTTGTCCCCTTATATATTTGCAACAACAAAAAATAGGTAAACATTTTTGTTTATTAGGTCATGCTAAAAAACATACGTGGAGACTACAGATAACCAAACTATATGAGTGTGAACCACAAGCTACCGCCTGGAGCACTCTTTTATTTATAATAGATGCATCATAAGTTTTTTATTTATTTTAAAGTATAAGTAGATGCATCATGCATGCATAACCACTTTTACTTTGTTTAGTGCTTCAGAATCAGAGTGAAAACACCAGCCATAATCCATATACTGATTAGGATAACGAGCACAAAATGCCACTTCCTTTTTTCATGCATTCTTCGTGAGTTTGAGTATATGTAATTTAGTCATTTTCCTTAAATATTTCTATTAAGTTACCATGTGTTATGCTGTATGAGAATTAGTTATTGATGCGTTTCTTTCTCTTGCGGTCTCTATGGGACCATTTTTTTCTACTACAGGACAAAAGAGATTAATTTGAATGGAAAGCTATATATACCAGAAGTAGCAAGCAAGAAGACAGCCAAAGGAGCAAGCCTAACATAATTTCATGTTTTGGACTGCGTTAGGTCCTTATAGCATGCAGTAATTTATAGGCAATGTTTTTTCTTTTATTCATTTTTGATAAATACTTGGTTGGTAATTGAAGTACTAAAATAATGTGATCTTTTCCTTTTCCAATGATGATAAAAAAGAAAAAAGAAATTGCATTTTTCTTTGGGGTGTTGGTGTAAAGGCTTGCATGTATACCACCTGGCTACAATATGAAAAAATCAAATAAATGATATGAATGGATTAAATAAATAATTCAAAACAAATTATCACAAACTTCAATGTTCTTGTCTATCACAGTGTCACCACAACTTACAACACAATAAAGAATTATTTTCTTTGGGTGTTGGGCAACACGTATATATATCGGATTCTACTTCACAATAAATTATAGTAACACAGTAAATTATAATAAATAATTAATCAGCTAACTTCTTTATAAAATATATATATATATATATATATATAATTATTACATATTTTAATTATTAATCAAATATTTTTCATATACATGACCTACAAAATGAAAGAAATGAAGATTAATTGGTTTGAATAAATAATTCAAAACACTTTATCACAAACTCTTGTATTTCACACGGTCCTCACATGTTACAACACAACAAAGAATTATTGTCAGCGGTAATCATTTACATGGCAACAGAACCTGCAATTCCTTGTAAACATTTATTTCTCTAAGGAATCTATGTAGATAATTAATTATTAAATAATTTTTTTCCTTGAAATCAAAATAATAGAAAAGGATAAAGATAAAAAATAGAAAAATAATAAATAATTAAGTTAGTATGACAAAATAATTCAAAATAAAGCTAAATGGTTTTATTAAATGATTTTACATGATACACTAATCACTTCTTAATCAAACCGAGATACTGAATTATGCTCTACACCTATAATAAGTCATAACACTGTCAGAAATTGAAAAGGAGAGATAAAATGCATGTTCATATCTTTTAAAAAATTTATTAGTCATGCCCCTATTTCACTCTTTCACAACAATGAATTTTATTCATCTAAAATATATTATACAATAAACGTTGGAGAAAGAGTAAAGAAAGAATTTTAAAAAAATATGAAAATAAAAATACCAATGAATAATAGAAGAAAATAGATATCAGAGAGAGTAAGGGTGAGAAAAAATCTAATTTGCTCACACTTATCCTAACCAAATTGTTCCAATTTAAATATACTTTAATATATTAAGATTTTTATTTAAATTCATTTCTTTGCACTTAAACTAGTTTTAGATATCTATTTTATGAATAAGTAGTTTCAAAATTGAAAGTAAATGAATAAAAATAAATAATGGATCAGTTTTAAATTTTATTCTTAGTTAAAAACACTAAATTTAAAAAATTAATTCAAAAATAAGTTTTTTTTAATAAAAATTAGTTTTATTTTTTATTTAAAATTAATTTAAAAATAAGTATGAAATTAGTTCTAACCTAAAAAATTATTTTAAACTAAAAATTATTTTTAATTTAAAATTGCTTTTAAACCAAAAAAACCAATTTTAAAAGTTATTCTAAATCAGTTTTTAAAACATCTAAATTAATTTTTTATATAAAATAGATTAAGATCTAAAATCTAATCTATTTAATTTGATTAAGATAGGATATGAAATGAATTTTAAAAAATCTAATCGAAGTTCACCCTTAGTTCTTTCCACAATTTGACAATTTGATTCTCTTTTTCTTACTGTTGCTGTTTAAAATTTCTTACGGAACTTCTATTTAATATAGGTATCACATATCTTTCAACTTTCAACTTCCATTCCCTTTTAAGGATAAAGTAGATTACATCTTCCTAACAACATATTGATTCTTAGTTATAGTTAATCACTTTATATTAAAATTGGTTTAAGAATAATTAGATTTAAACCAAAATCCATATTTAAAACTGGTTTTAAACCAAAAACCATATTTAAAACTGATTTTAGAAAATTTAAATTGATTTTTTTAAAAAATATAGATTTAGATTTTAAATCCAATCCATTAATTGGATTTAGATTTTATAATCTTAGCTATGTTTTACATTTATAACATTTTAAACAATTAAAATTAATCAATTAAAGCTTTTTAATTAATCCTTGCCAATTTTGTTAAATATTTATATTATTTTTACAAGTTCAAAGCTTTAAGAAAATATCTTTAGTAACATCATTAACCCAACAAATTGATCTCTCTTGTAATTGTACAAGTTATTAGCTATGTTTTCCACTTCCATTAACCAACAGATTAGTAAATAAAAAAGTAATCAAACATTATTTACGTAGATATTTATTTATATTTTTTTTACCTGAGGAAGATATATTTCACAAGAAATATATGTGAAATCAAACAAATTTAAAAAGAGATTGAGTGCATGAAAAAGGAACAGGTCTTGTTTGACCATATTTAACAATATTTAACGGTGAAATTTTAAAAATCTAATCATGTAAATTTAAAATTGGAAGAACAAAATTAAATATGTCTAAGCTATATACAAACTCAATTAAAAATTTGATAAAACAGTAGCAATCGAGCTACAAATTAATTACATTAAATCACGTTATACTTGGTCAAAATTGGTCCACTGTGATATGTATCAATTTTTCAACGATCCATGGTATAACTGCTTACTTTATATTAGTCAGTCGTTATTTATGTTTTTCTTGTCCCTTTTTATATATATATATATATATATATATATATATATATATATATATATATATATATATATATATATATTTGCAACAACAAAAAATAAGTAAACATTTTTGTTTATTAGCTCATGCTAAAAAACATACGTGGAGCCTACAGATAACCATAACCAAACTATATGAGTGTGAACCACAGGCTACCTGGAGTACTTTTATTTTAAAGTATAAGTAGATGCATCATGCATGCATTCATAACCACTTTTACTTGGTTATGGCCTTAGGCATAGCTAAGAAGCTGTTTAGTGCTTCAGAATCAGAGTCAAAACACCAGCCATAATCCATATAATTATTAGGATAACGAGCACAAAAGTTGCCACTTCCTTTACTCATGCATTCTTCGTGAGTTTGACATAAGTACGGGTGTTCATTGATCATCTTGACAACAGATGAGAGTCCAGAAGTTGGATATATGCAAAAACCAACAAATAATCCAACAGGAATACATCGACAATCGGTGGAACGACAAGGTGGCATCTCAAACGGTGAACAAGCACCGTTACAATCTACAGCTTCTATCTTTGTTGGGAACATTACTGAAAATGATATATCAAAGTTAGAAAAGATCAATGCACACTTATATAATGGGAGGACATATGTATTCTATCTTCTTGCAGTTCTAAATTTACAAGCGTGTTTTTATAAATGAGTATCAGATCTTATATAAATCTGTTCAAAGTCTTATTTATTGAATGAATTTAAAAACATTTACAATATTAACATATAACAATAAACTCAAGAAATAATGAAACAGAAATAAATTTGAATGGAAAGCTATATATACCAGAAGTAGCAAGCAAGAAGACAGCCAAAGTAGCAAGCCTAACATAAGCCATTATTTGATTTTGGAGATGTGTTTATGAGTTTTATGAACTGCGTTAGGTCCTTATTGCGTGTTGTAATTTATAGGCGCAATTTTTATTTTCTTTTATTCATTTTTTATAAATGCTTGGACCTTTTCCTTTTCCAAAGATAAAAAAGAAAAAAAAATTGCATTTTCTTTGGGGTGTTGGCGTAAAGGCTTGCATGTAAACCACTTGGCTACCTTAATATGACAAAATGAGATTAATTGATTTAATAAATTAATAGTTAAAAATAAATGATGACAAACTTCAACGTTCTTATATATCTCACGGTCCCCACCAAGAATTATTTTCTTTGGGGTACGTGTTGGTGAAAAGGCTTGCATGTATATACCTGTTTGCCTTAATCTGACAAAATGAAAGAAATATATTATTCATTTAAAATATATTATATAATAAACTTTGGAGAAAGAGTGAAGAAACAATTTAAACAAAATATGAAAATAAAAAAAACCAATGAATAATAGAAGAAAATAGACATTTGCCAGAGAGAGTGTGAGAAAGGAAGAAACCCATGCATATCCGCATTCACAACTATTAATAAAAAAACATTGGGAGCTTTTTATTGTATTAAATATTTATTTGTTTTTGAACTATACTTAAAAGGAAGAAATTTTTAGAAATTTGATTGAATGAAATTTTAATTTGTAAATATATGTTACATAATCACTTGTGTAGATCATTGTTTTGGTTTATTTATTATTTTTATTTATAGCTTTTCTTTTGATTTTATTTTTTATATATAATTGGATAATTTGCATATAACTTTGATCCAGTTAATAAGAAAAAATTACAAAATAATTATTTTTTAAAATAAATTAATACATAGAACGATTATTATCATATAGAGTTGAGAAATGAGATGAAATTGAGTTCATTAAAGAGAAAAAATGACAAAAAGGAAAATATTTATTCTTCTTACATCTATAAATTTTTTTGTCCTGGTATATCTCTTTTACATTTAAGAAAAATCTGGAATCTTGATTTATCAATTGGTGAAATATTAGACAATCCGAAATTTTCTTAAATAGTCGAGAGAAGAGAATTTTAAAAAAATTTATTAAATTTGAGGAACTGTTTTTTGTCACGATAGCCAAACTCACACAGCAGAAAACCACAGAATGGTTAATTAAAATTGTCACTAATAAAATTTTAATTCAAAGATATTTCTAAAATTGTCTTTTAAAAATTAGTGAAATTACTTCGTAATTTGAGGTACAAAATTAATATTTGCTCTTTTTATTTTAACAGTTGAACTAATCTAAGACTGTACATTCAACTGTTTAACTCAACAATCATTCAATATTTCTTAGATAGCCAAATAATTATTCTTTTTTCATACAATTGAATGTCTTATTCTTTATAAAAATCATCACCGCAAAGAAACGTCTCTTTTCAATTGCATGACTAAGTTATAAAGCCAATTGAAGTTAAACAACTCTAATTCAGAACAAAGAAAGGTAAAAATCTTAGGCATAATCACTTTAATTAATTTATTTTAAAGGCGTTGATGCATAACCATATTTAGCTGGGCATGCCCATGGTTACTTGGTGGTTCCTCAGGTATAAGAAGGTGCTTTAGAGTCGGAGTCCGGAAACCGGCCATAATCAATATGGCGATTAGAATAACGTGCGGAAACATTGCACTTCCTTTTCCTTTTTGTTCATGGATAACATGCGGAAACGTTGCAGTCCCTTCTCCATTTTGTTCATGCCGGAATCTAGATAGAACATTGAGGAGTGACGTGGGTCGAGGAGTGATTGAGGGGGACTTAAAGATTTTCGTCAGTGGTGTAGTGTCAGTGGCGGAGCCACGTTCAGAGGCAGCGAGGCGATGACTCCACCCAAAATTTTTCTAATTTTTTTTATATTTATTTATAAATAATTATTTTAAATAAATAATTATAATTATAATTTTATAATTTTAAATAATTATAATTTTAGTTTTATAATTTTAAATAAATAATTATATATATAAAAAATATTTTATAATAATAAATAATATATATTATATATAATAATAATAAATTTTAATTTTTGATAATTTTATATTTTTAATTTATAATTTTATATCTAATTTTAAAAACGTACATAAGATTTTATTTAAATAATTTTTAATTTTAAAATTTTTAATATTCATCTCTAGTATTAAAATTCATTTAAATAGTTTTTAATTTTAAAATTTTAATATTCATCTTTGATTTTAAAATTTTAATGTCATATCATATATTTATTTAAGAAATTTTTAGTTATAATAATTTTTAATCATCGATAATATATTTTTTATTACTTTACCATAAATTATAACTAAATTTTTTAATATTTATCTTTAATTTTAAATTTTTATTATCATATTTTATATTTATTTAAAAAATTTTGGATCAGAATAATAATTATTAACTATTAATAATGTAGGTGGACATAAAAGACAGAAGTTTATTCACTCATCTTATTTGAGTAGGTGGATCACGTGATATCACGAGTTGTACGAGCCCGGATAATACACTTTCTTTTTATTTTACATTGATCACGAGTTAAATTGGGTTGTATATTGATGCTCTTGGAAACATATGCAAGTCCAGTTGGATATATGCAAAAACCAACGACTAATCCACGGGAATACAAAGACAATCGGTGGAATCACATGGTGGGACCTCAAATAGAGAACAAGCACCCGAGCAATCTACTGCTATTATCTTCATTGTTGAATCTAATCATTGAAGGGTTAAAAACGTGTCTAGTGCATTTAAAATTTATAATTTTAAAATTCAGTTCTTCTAGAATAATTTTTTGAAATTTGATTCTTAAAAAGATTTTTGGTTGTGTAATTTAGTCTCGTCAAAATAATTTTTAGGAATTTGGTTCATTATAAAAAAATAATGACTATGTAATTTAGTCATTTTCCTTAAATATTTCTATTAAGTTATCATGTGTTATGCTGCACGTGAATTAGTCAGTGATGCGTTTCTTTTTCTTACTGTCTCTGTGGGACCATTTTTTTCTACCACAACATGACAAATGATCATCTATCAACGAAATATATTATTAAACGTTGGAGAAAGAGTGAAGAAAGAATTTAAACAAAATATGAAAATAAAAAAAAAAACCAATGAATAATAGAAGAAAATAGACAATGCAAGAGTGTGAGAAAGGAAGAAACCCAAGTATCCGCATTCACAACTATTACTAAGAAAACATTCGGAGCTTTTTATAGTATTAAATATTTATTTATTTTTGAACCATTCTTAAAAGGATGGAAGTTTAAGAAATTTGATGGATTGAAATTTTAATTGTCATGTTATTTGTAAATATATGTTACATAATCACATGTGTAGATCATGTTTTTGGTTTATTTTTTAATTTTATTTTATAGATTTTCTTTTGATTTCATTTATTTTATATATAATTGGATAATTTGCACATAATGTTGATCAAATTATTAGGAAAAAATATAAAATAATTTTTTAAAAAATAAACTCATACATAGAATGATTAATGTGTCACGATAACCAAACTCACAGCAGAAATTCATAGAATGATTAATTAAAATTGTCACTAAATTTTTTTTTTGATTCAAAGGTATTTCTAAAATTGTCTTTTAAAAATTAATGAAATTACTTTGTAATTCGAGGTACAAAAGTATTATTTCCTCTTTTTATTTTGACGGTTGAACTATTCTAAGATCGTATATTCAATTTCTTAGATAGCCAAATAATTATTCATTTTTCGTACTCTTGAATATATATATTTTTTTTTATAAAATTTATCACCGAAGAAACATCTCTTTGCAATTTCATGATTAAGTTATAAAACCAATTTTAATATATTTAAATATTTTGGAGACACAATATATTTTCTTAACTTTGACCAAAATATTAAAAAATGAGTAATCTAATTTAACTTGAAAATTATATGTATTCATCGAATCGAACATCTATTATAAAACTTTTTAAGTATGTTTACCATTGATGTTATATGTTTCTTTTAAATTCTTATTAAGATTAAGACGAAAGAGAACTTTTAACTTTGATTATTACAGTCACAGGAACCTAAATGATTAAAACTGCTTAAGAAGTTAACGAGTCAGAAAATAGACAAAATGGAAAGTGATCTTAAGTCACTTAAATAAAAGAATGGTAATTGGAGTCGCTCCCGCGTATCGAGTTACTTTGTCAAGGTGGTTTATTTCTCCACATTAGCTTCAATAATATAATTTCTTCAAAAATTCATTCATATGATTCTATTTTAGAATGCTGGGAGTCTCCACTTGCACTTCTGTTCGTTACTTGGGGAAAAGTACACAAGCTTTTTAATGATGCATATTGCACAATAGACCATTTCCTAATGTGAAAGTTAGTGTCGATGTTGTTGTAGCTAAATGCCCAATTACCAGTGCCTAATCATGTTGATGAAATAATGACAATAGCACAAATAGTAGACACTTTGGTTGCATGGCCAATTAAGTTGATGATATTGTTAAGATAAATTTGTTTAATAACAAATTATATTTCTTAATTTTTACTATTATAAATTATCAGAGTAAAAATTTTTATGTATAAGATGAATAGATGTCTAAAACAAAAGATTTATGAATCGTGATGAATGATACAACTGAAGTGTTTGATCAAATTAATAAAGACACGTATGAAATCTAACATTTAAAGATAAACATTAGTTTCATTTGTCTTTATTGTTCAAATAGACTCTAATTATCAGAAATTGTTATTATAGAAAATCTTAAAAGAGAATATCTTATTTCAATCAAATATTAGAAAATCAACTAACTTCTCATAAAAAGATATTATTACATCGAATCAAACACTTATTCATTCTCTCTTTATTATGAATTCCACCACCATCGTAGACGCTACCACCACCTTAAAAGCAGTTACCCACCGCAAACACCATCGCTACGGCGAACGCAACCACAACAAGCGTAATAACTTTCTCCTTTCTTTCATTTTTTGAACACCATTTTGAAACCCTAACATTTCAATTATCCGTTCTAGTTTAGTGATTCTCTAAATGGGCGTGAGATGACTTTGTCAGTTAGGTTTTTTTGAAAATCAGAAAAGCAAGGTTTTTATTTGTAAAATATTTAATATATGTAATTTTTCTTTCCTTTGCCCTTCTACCAAACTTCAAGCTTAAACACTTTGCTACGAAACCTAAAAAAATCAGTTGTTTGGAGTCTTGCTTCCTATTTTCTTTCAGTTTGCTGCTAGAGTATTTTTTAATGGGCAAACCTTTCTTATTTTTTACATAATCAAGTGTTTTATCTTTCCTCTTTTCTGTTTTGTTATTAGTCTATCTGATTTCTAATTCTAAGGTATTGTTTACTTACTAGTTTCTTATGTTTTCATTTTCTTAAAATTTCCCCCTTTAGTTCTGGAACTAAGTACTTGAAGTAGATAATGAGAAAACATCCCCTACGGTTTTTATTTTTCTTGGAAACTTTCCAACTATGGCCTTGTGACCAGTAATGTATGGTACAACTTCATTAATGTTGTTAAAGATGTACAAATCAACTTGAGGAACTTCCTCTTTAGGCTTGGTCACTATCTGTCCACCTCTTGTGCATTTATCCACCTCTTGGGCATTTATCTACACGTTTGTCAAAGTGATGTAATTGAGGTAGAGCAATAGGAGAAGCCTTTGATATGTACTTAAAAAAAAATTCAATAGCTTTTTAAAACCTTTCAAAAATTAAGGCTTCAAGACGAGATTTATTGTTAATATACCCTTTAGATAGACTAGCCCACACAATCTGATCTCTCAAACAATATGGACAACTAGATACATCATAATGTCAAAATAAAAATCAAGAGGGAAAAACATTTCTAATTGGCACAAGATTATAGCAACCTCGGCTTCAACTCATCATACATCTTTGGATCTATAACTTTACTACATATGGAAATGAAGAAACAACACAAGCGATTTATAGCCATTCTAACCTTTTTAGCTAAGATACTACAGATAGCGGCTAGAAGTAATTATTGCATCAACACATGATAATCATGGAACTTCAACCCTACTAGTTTATGATCTTTCATTGATCCAAGGCTCTTTATGTTGGAAGAGTAACCCATTGGTACTTTGGCACCCTTTAAATACTGACAAAAGTTGTTTCTTGCTTTCTTGGATAGAATATAACTTGTTGGTAGGAGATATTTGCGATTACCAACACCAACAAACCTTAACTCCTCTCTTATGTTCATATCAACCATACCTATCCGAGCATTCAATCTATCCTTTTTCTTCCCTTTATGTTGAGAAGTGTTTCAATTAAACTGCCACGAACATTGTTACCCACATGCATAACATTTATACAATGTCTAACATCTAGATTGAACTGATAAGGAAGATAAAAAATATGAACATTTTCTTCCACATGCTTGTCACAATTGACTTATTGATTGACTTGCTAAAAACAACGTTGACATCTTTCACTTGTACACACTAGTGCATATTATACAGACTACGACGGTTAAAAAATACAGACTACGACGGTTCAAGAACCGTAGTAGCAACAGTGTCGTAGTCTGTTTTCGCGGAACTCTGACGGTTCAACTAAACCGTCGTATTGATATATCTAAAATAAAAAAAACTAACGACTTCTGACGGTTTAAAACCGTCGTGGTCCGCTAGTTAAAACCAAATCTTGCCGCGAGTCCATCTCCGCCACCACCCACACCTCCGTCGCGCATCCCTTTGGAAACAAATAAAACGCGGAGACGATGAATCCAAACATTGCAAAGAAACCAAAGTACAAAAAAAACATCAAAAAATGGGTTTTTAAAGAATCAATCTATTCAATCCGAAGAAATAAAAAAAAAAAAAAGAAGCTCGGAGAGAGGTCCGTGACCATTAGACAAAAAGTGAACAAAAAATTAAAACTTACGGTTGAAAAATAGAGTTGAAAATCTCCAGAATCGCAAGGCTCCACCGTTCACCGTTCACGTTTCCAGCATAGTCGCCGGGTTCCAGTATATTCAGCGGATTCCGCCAGAGTGGTTGGGTTGGAGCACAGGAAATATAAGAATGGGGGAAGTGTAGTTGGGGTGGTGTTTCGCAGAGAAATGGGGAGAAGATGGGTTTCGCAGAGAATTCAAATGAAGGAGCGCGCAGATGGGAAAATGAGGGTTTACCCGAAGAAGACATGGTTATATTACAGACTACGACGGTTGAAATTAGAACCGTCGTAGTCTGTAATTTTTTTTTTTTAAAAAAAAAAAAAAAAACACACTACGACGGTTCTAAATAGAACCGTCGTAGTCTGTAACACTGTTTTACAGACTACGACGGTTCTAATTTGAACCGTCGTAGTCTGTAATTTTTTCAAAAAAAAAAAAACAGACTACGACGGTTCTATTTAGAACCGTCGTAGTCTGTAACTTACATATTACAAAAATGCCACCGCGCACACACTACGACGGTTACAAATGAACTGTAGTAGTGTGCGCGTCTTAAGATGTTATTTTTCTACTAGTGACATAAACTTGTGGTTGGTTTTAGGAATAAAAAAGAATCAAAATAATGAAATATTGGAAGGAGAGAATATATGAACTTGGAAGAGACAATTTGTGTTAAATGCTTGATTTTATTCTACTGCCAATTACGGTTGTAGTGAGAGAAAAACATATATTTGTTCCTAAAGTCAAGAAACCACTACATAACTAACTGATACTTGCTCCTAAAGTTTGAACCACTACATCACTAATTGAAAAGAAAATACTTCCTTCTAAAGTCTAGAAACCACTACTTTGATTAGGAAAAACTAGTTCAATAATTAAAAATAAAATAAAATTGATAGTTGTTAAAGTAAAGATGACATGTGCAATCCAAAAGCAATTTTCTTAACACTAATCCTTACTTTTGGATATGCAAAATCCTATCTTTTTTCCTAGAAAATCAAACTTGCTAATTGGCAATGGCTTGATGAACAAATTTGCAACCTAGTCTTCAGTTTTGCAATAAACAAGAACAACAATTCCATCTTTCTGTACCTCTCTTAAGAAGAATAACTTAATGTTAAAATGTTTGATATTCCCATGAAAAACAGGATTATGAGAAATAGCTATTGCAGCTTGATTGTCAACAAAAACTTCTGTGCTTTCCTTCTGCTCCATGTTAAGATTAATTAAAATTTTCTTTAACCACAAGACTTGGTTAACAGCTGCAGTAGCAGCAACAAATTCAGCTTCTGATGTAGATTGCGCAACAATTGATGTAAGCCTTCCATGGAAGTCTCACTAATTTGTCCCTCTTCACTTCTCAAGCTTGAACTTCACGACTATGGAGGTTAATGTTACGTAATCAATTCACAAGAAGAAGAAAAGTATAAAATGGATGTAGAATAGAAATGAAGGAGCGCCATGCACAAGCAATAAGCTCTAGGTAAAATCATCACATGAAAAATGCACCATGATAAGACTCAAGAAGGTTTACACAAGAAACCTAACAGAGAAACTTCTCTCTCAAGCAATTATGCTTCTTTCTAAAGTTCATCAAAAGTGTTTACAAGTCAGAAAATTTCCTATTTAGACTAATGGAAATGGCGCCAACCTTGCTAATCAAGGATCACATGCTAACCATTAGATGTAGAACTAGATCAACGCATGGGAAGCCTTGCTAGGCACTTCACACAGATCATGGTTCATCACCCTTGGATTATTGAATGATCATATGGCCACGGTGCAAGCAAGGAGAAGCATGAGACATGTGATTCTAAGTTTGAATTTTCACCTCTTGATTGGATCTAGATCATGAGGCCGAAATTCATTCTTGAGTAGCATGAAAAATGTGACTCAAGTTGAATATTGACCTCTTGATTGGATCTTGATCAAGTGGTATAAAATCACTCTTGCATTTGTGTCCAAGCATGCATCACACGGTCTCATCCTAGCCCTTGGTGGAGATCCAATCTCACGACCAAGTTTGAATTGGAGTTAGTGGAATTTCCACTAACTTCCCTCCAAAACTCTCTCCCACTCTTTCTACGGAGAGTGTGTGCCACTCTCTCTCAAATTAGCATGTGAATTGTTCCTAAAATTACACCTATGGGCCGTGGCATGCAATGCTCAATTAAAGCCAAAATTATTTGTCAAAAAAATCTTAATTACATGTTCAAATAACCCTAAGACTATTACAAGGTTTGTTGACCAAGAAAAGTCCTTGAAGAGTTGACTATTGACTTTGACTTGAAGTCAACTTTCTGTCTTCCTCTTCTTATCCTCCTAAGCATAGACCTTGTAATCCTCTTGGTGTTATTGTCTTCTTGTGTTGAAGTAGATGGACCTCCATCAACAGTGTCTTGTGTAAAATACAAAACACAAGAAGGGGGGTTGAATTGTGTTAATTTAAAATTTAAATCCTTTCGTCTGTGGTTTTGAAAAGGGGTACAGACGAAACAGTGTTTTACTTCAAATGTTGATTTTAGTGGACAGACGTTATATTTTAATTTATCCCCGTTAGTTCAACAATATTGATATAGAACACGGATATTTTTATACTGGTTCATCTCTTCTAGACTACGTCCAGTTACTCAGAGACTACTGAGTTTTCACTACCAACCGTGAAAAGGTTACAAGTATTCTTTGCACCCAGCCACTTCTGGCTATACAACGATATTCTTTGAACACAGCCTACTCAGGCTAAACAGCAAAGGTATTCTTTGAACCTAGCCTCCACAGGCTAACACCACACAAGTGGATTTTAAAAGATGTTTTAAAACAAAAAGATTCCTCTACGCAGAGAGGGTTTTACAATGAAGTATATTCAGAAGACTTGAGCGAAATCTCAGAAGATAGAATAAGAGAAGCGTTTTCGCCAACTGAATTCTGATGAAGTGAAGTCTTTATATAGACATCCTCTTCAAATGACCGTTAGACTCATATGAATGTCGTTGGATAGTTTCTAGAGAGCTTTCCAAAAGTTGTCAGTTGTACTTGATTGATTGATGTAGTACGCTACGGATGCAGTGGACTTAGATTGCGTGCGCAGTACCTTTTCTGACTTGTACAAAGACTTTGACAAAAAGGTGAAGACCTTTTTGACTTGCATGTGTAAGCGCGAATCTCTATACTGATCTTGGATGCTTCTAAAGAGTACTTCCTTAGATTTGAAATCTTGGCGCGAGTGACTCAACTTTGCTTCACTTTTGGACAGACAATATATATCTTCAGTTTGAGATGTTTCGTCTTATCCTATCGTCTGATGACTTCATCTTGAGACAGACGAATGACTTCCGTCTGAGGAGTCATCTTTCATCTGTGCCTGTTCCGACTAACTTGCTTGCTTGATCTTCCGTCTGAGAAAGTTTCGTCTGTGTCTTGTAAAAAATCAAAACCTTTGATGAGTTCATCATCTTGATCTAACAATCTCCCCCTTTTTGATGATTACAGACCATACCGATAACCTTTGTCAAGAAGATATCTGCATAAGACAATGTTAGTGATCACAGATAAAATGCAAGTCAGATTTACATCAAGACGATGTTTTCTGAAAGAATACCTCTTTATAAAAGAATTGTTACATCAATGCGATGTAAACCTTATACATTATTACACAGGTATACAGAAAACCAATAAAAAAAATTACATGTATGTTCTTTACAAAAGAATCAATACAATACAATTCAAAAAAAAAAATTCTCCCCCTCAAACGATGGCTCCCCCTTAGACGAAACTTTGCTTTCTCTTGCTCTTGCTCCCCCTCAGACGATGCATTTCCCTCTTTTGCCTTGCCTTTCTTCTTTCTTCAGATATTCTTCTCTCCCCCTTGGGCTGAGAATCATCAAAAACGCGATCAAGAAGAAGGTTTGGGCTTCTTTTGCAGAAGGCTCATGACTCTGTCCTTCAGCTGCTGCACTTCAGATGTGAGAGAGGCTTGATTGTCCTCAAGCTCTTTATTCTTTAACTTCAAGTGCTCGCAATCCTCTTCTAAGGCATCATATTTTCGCTTTAGAGTATTATACTCCTCAGCTTCTTTAGCTTCAGGCTCAGCAACCTCTACTTTATCATAGACCTCCACCGTATCATCAAATTGCACTAGCGGTGTTTGAGGTTCTTCCACTATAGGTGAAGTGTCATCTATGATGAGCACTGTTGGTGTCTTCTTCAGACGCAGAGTGAAGAGCAGAAGAGTGAGGTATGGCGTGAAGTCTCTTTCCCATTGCCAAGTGTACAACTTCGAGGGAATAGAGAACTCAAGATCTGGATGCTCCTGAGATGGATGTGTGTAAGCGAAGGCTTCACCAGGATACACCCTGCCACAGATTGTAGAATCCTCATCAAATGAGGTTCCAGAACAAAAAGCGGATGTGGCTTCACGATCTTCTATCATCCTTTGTATCTTCGGATTGATAGGTCTTGAGGCATGAGTTTGAAGAGCCTTGAGGTGCGAATATGCAGTAGACGGAAGACGCCGGGGATATGCCTTGCAAATTTGAAGGTTCTGGAGACAGACGGAATCTTCTTTTCTTTTCCCTTAGCCAAAAGCTTGACCAAGCAAGGTCGTTTTCGGTCTAAGACGATAGAGTACTTCGTTTCGTCTGAAACCAGAGAAGAGAACTGTGAACCCACCATGAATGGACAGTCTCTTTTCTCCTTCTTTGCTTCTCTTTCAATATGGTAGAAGGAAGTGGATCTAGCTTTTGCTTCCCTTCTATAGGCACCGGCCATCAACTTGAAGGATAGGTTGTAGTCTTCAGGAAGAGCATGAGCGAACTCTTCAGGGTCTTCGAACTCGTCGAGGAGGATGGAATAGCGGGGACAGATCCCTGAGCAATGGGGTCTTGTCCAAGGGAGAACAATTCCCAGAGTATGTCCTAGACCTACATACTCCGTCTGATTCATGGGAATTGTGAATGGTACAGGATCGTGGCGATTTATGACGTCGAGATGCCAATGTGAGCAGTCCTTCGGCTCATAGATGGTGGAGCCAGAGTCTCCATATCTGTAGTGGTGAAATGCAGGTGCGTTGATTTCATGTTGAACCTTCCACTTGATGTTTTCTCTGAAGGGGATGTGGGGTTCATAGCCAAGAGTTGGTCCTTCAATCACCGACTCAGCTAGATGATCCTTGTACCTCTTTATTTCTTCTAAACCCTTGATGTCTAAGGTGGCCGTATGTCCCGGGGGCGGACGCTTGACCATTCGCGTTGCTCTTCGGGAGTGTAGATGAAATCTTCTTTGAAATCCACTGGCTTTAGGGGTTTATGGTAGATGATGGGATTGACAAACCTCCCCAGTTGAAAACCCTTTCTGCCTCTGTAACGATAGGGGTTTCTTAACTCGATGTAGGGAGTGTCCTTGATAAAGCAGTCTTCATCGTCTGCCAAGTGACCATCTGTAGCAGACTCAGACGATTCGCCATCATTGGAGATTTCTTCATTCTTCTCTCCAATAATCCAGTCAGGCTTGACTGGTCTTTCAGCACAAGTGCTTTCAGCAAAGCGCCTCATGACTAATTCGTTGAGAAACGAATAGTCTATCTTGTGCTTGGGTGGTAGATCTTCAGAATTGATAACTTCAGCGTGCGATCTCCCCCATGATGCATCCACCTTTATTACTTCTAGATGTTCTTCATCAGACGAAGAACTTATATCTTCAACAAGAATTTCTTCAGACGGAATCTCCTTCGTCTGTAGGTGGGATGCTTCTTCAGACGCAGCAGGTAACGTCTGTTCAAAGGCAGCGTTCAGAGGAGACACAACAATAGGATCAGATACACTTGTCCTATGTTCGTCTTGGAGTGTTGATGGAGAAACCTCCATAGTAGAGACTTCATCATTGAGCATAGTCTCCAACTCCTCCGCTAGCTGGGCATTATCCTTCTGGATCTGGGCAGTTTCTTCACTGTTCATGCCCTCTGAAGTTGCTGGAGCAGAAGCAACCTTAGACGATCCAATGCCCCTAACGCTTTCGAGAAAAATTCTTTCTCGCTCAGCATAAAGCAGCATAGAGACCCTCATAGCCTCTCTCAGCTGTTTTTCTTCGTCTGTTTCGCCAACAACAACAGACGCAAGCTTCTGCTTCATCTTTTCTTTGCCTTTGGCAGCCTTTTGAAGAGCGATTTCTCTGGCTCTTGCTTTCTCTTCGGCTGCTTTCCTCTACTTTTCTTCGTCTGTAAGTATTTTAACAGACGGAATTCCTTCAGTCGAAACTTTCTCAGACGATATCTTGGCCCCTTCATCTTCACTTGGGGATATCGTCTTCCCTTTCGATTTAGCAGCAACGTGCTTAATTCTGATAGTTCTCTTCTTTTTCTTGAGAGGTTCTTCCAGAACGTCTTCAAAGGGAACTTCAGAAATAACCACGGGAGGAAGTGGTAAGAGTGTTTGGGTTTGTGTTTGGTCTGGTGTTTGGGATAGTGTTTCGGCTTGTGTTTGGGCTTGTGTTTGGGTTTGTGTTTGGGTTTTGGCGCGTTTGATGCGGGCTCTGTGTGGGGGGTCTTTGGTGATAGGTGAAAGAGGTGCTTGTTCTTCTCTTGGGGTATGTAGAAGGAAGCTAGGTGCCAGATGCATCTTGGCAAAGGTGTTTCCTTTGACTTCCTTCCCCTCTTTGTGCCACACAACGTCGGTGACATCAAAGCCTTGATTTATGATGATCTTGGTGAAGAGGGTTGCGTAGGGAATGCTGCTCTTCCTACGAATGTTCCTATTCTTTAACGCACTCACCCAGTGGTCAAGAATGATGTGAGGGAGACTCATCCTCGCTTTCCTCAGACAGTAGAAGATGTAAAATCTGTCTCGAGTACTCACGTTGTCTCGTGAGCCTGTTTTTGGGGTGAAGATGTTGCAGAGAAGGTTGTGGATGATTCTTGTGGTGGGACAGAGATTCCCTGATCTGAAGAACTTGGGGTCTTCAGAGTCGCGGTTCTTCCCGTAGATAATCTTATCCACGTGTACTTCAGACTCAATCTTCATCCAGTCAGGGCTATAAAATCGCGCTTCTGCCTTGCAGCTTCCGGCTTCAGCAATGGAGTGTATGGTGATAATGTACTCCTTGTTGTCGATGGTACCAACAATACCATCTTCGAACTCCCTTGCGTCACTCCAGAACTCGGCATAGGCCTCCATCAGCCATGACCCTCTCATCTCGACGAACTCCATCCAGCCGTTGTGGGCTAGTATCTTAGCCACTCTATCCGAGATGCTCTCCACAGTCTCTCTCGAGATCCACTTGCTGGGCAAGAAGAGATCTTGAGCGAAGAAAGTTGCTTCGGTTGCTTTGGTGTTCTTGGCGGCCATTGTTAGGTTTTTAAAAAAGAAGAGAGAGATAAGTTTTTGTGAGTAAAGAATTCAAAGTAGGTATGAATGCAGTAAAGAGTAAAAATGTGAACTTTAAGAGTATTTATAGGCAACACTGAAAACGGTTGTGATTCATCAGAAGAAAGAGTTTTGAAACCGTCCCTGATTTGACGTGTCCCCATCATTGCCTTTTTAATGATTGATTTGACTTCTGCAATTCACAGCGCGTGCTTCTCAACGTCCTAGAATAGTGCAATAAATGACAGACACATTTATTGCTACTTTTAATTTGTCCCTGCACACTTAACTTTAAAATATTTAAATAATATCCTTGCGTCTGTTGAGTTTCCTCAGACTGATTCAACTTGATCAGACGCAAAGTTTCGTCTTAACACGAAAACATATATAAAGGTACAGACGAAATGAAATGCTCAGACGAAAGAGAAAACTTAATCAATTAAAGAAATAATTCCTAAATTTTCTTTAATGAAATTAAAGCGAGTTTCGTCAAAAGCTTTTGTAAATATATCTGCCCATTGAAAATCAGTTTGCACAAACTGTATATCGAAAATACCTTTTTTAACATAATCTCTTATGAAATGAAATCGGATTTCAATATGCTTGGCTTTTGAATGTTGAATAGGATTTTTGCTGAGATTTATTGCACTTGTGTTATCACAAAATACTGGTATATGATTTTCAAACCTGGAGTAATCCTCAAGTTGATGTTTTATCCAAAGTAATTGTGAGCAACACCTGCGCCAGTAGCAATATACTCCTTGTGGTGGTTGAGAGTGCAATGGAGTTTTGCTTCTTGCTTGACCAAGAGATTAGTGATGAACCAAGAAATTGGCATCCACCACTTGTGCTTTTTCTCTCCACTTTATCTCCAGCATAATCAGCATCACAATAGCCACTTAAGTTGAAATCACTATTTTTCTTATAAAACAGAGAGAGATTAGTGGTTCCAACAAGATATCTTAAAATGCGTTTAACAGCTTGTATATGTGATTCTCTAGGATCAGATTAAAAGTGTGCACATAGACAGACACTAAACATAATATCAGGTCTACTAGCAGTGAGATATAAAAGAGATCCAATCATACCTCTGTATACCGTCTGATCAACGGTCTTACCTGATTCATCTTTGTTGAGACTGACTCCAGACGAATGCATGAGAGTTTTCATTGGTTTGGCATTTTCCATTTTGAATTTCTTTAGAAGTTCCTTTGTATACTTCTGTTGATGAATATATATGCCTTGTTTAGTCTGTTTGATTTGAAGCCCTAAGAAGAACTTCAGTTCTCCCATCATGCTCATCTCGAATTCTTCCTGCATTAACTTAGAGAAATCCTTGCACAAGGATTCGTTAGTTGCTCCAAAGACTATATCATCCACATATATTTGAACAATAATAAAGTCTTTTGAAACGCTTTTCTTGAAGAGTGTAGTATCAACCTTCCCTCTTGAAAAATCATTTTGAAGAAGAAAGAAACTTAATCTTTCATACCAAGCTCGAGGAGCCTGTTTGAGACCATATAGTGCCTTTTTTAATTTGAAAACATGATCTGGTTGAGATGAACTCTCAAATCCAGGAGGTTGTCTTACATATACTTCCTCTTCAATAAAACCGTTTAGAAAAGCACTTTTTACGTTCATTTGATATAGGATGATATTCTTATGAGCAGCAAAGGCAAGTAAAATTCTAATAGCTTCCAATCTAGCTACAGGAGCAAAAGTTTTAGTGAAATCTATACCTTCTTGTTGATTATACCATTGTGCTACTAACCTTGCTTTGTTCCTTACCACTTTACCAGCTTCATCGAGCTTGTTTCTGAACACCCATCTAGTGCCAATGATACTTTTGTTCTTTGGTTTCTCAACCAAGGTCCAGACGTCATTTCTGGTGAACTGATTAAGTTCTTCTTCCATAGCCAAGATCCAGTCATTGTCTTGAAGAGCATCTTCAATATTCTTGGGTTCTATTTCTGATACAAGAGCATAGCTTGAGATATTCTTCACTTTTGATCTTGTTTGAACACCTTGAGATTTATCTCCAATGATCAAATCTTGAGTGTGATTTGAAGAGAATTTCCAAGGTTTGACAGGCGCATGATCATCAGACTTATGAGGGTCAGACGAAGAGGGTTCGTCTGAGCTTCTATCATCTACTCTTGTGTCTGTGAGAGGTTGTTCAGACAGAACATTTCCTTGAGTCGAGGGAGTAATCTGCAAATTATCAAACAAATTTTCTAGGTCTGATATTTCCTTATCAGCCTTTGAGTTATCTTGGAATTTTACATGAATTGATTCCTCTACAACTTGCGTCTTAGAGTTAAATACTCTATAGGCCTTAGATGTATTGGAATACCCAAGTAAGAATCCCTTCACTACCTTTGAATCAAATTTACCAAGTTGATCTTTGGTGTTTAAGATGAAACATTCACATCCAAAAGGATGGAAGTAAGAAATGTTGGGTCTTCTTCCTTTCCATAGTTCATATGGAGTCTTATTCAATATTGGTCTTATCAATATTCTGTTTTGAATGTAACAAGAAGTATTAATTGCTTCTGCCCAGTAATATTTAGGGAGAGAGCTTTCATGCAACAAAGTTCTAGCCATTTCTTGTAAGGTACGATTTTTCCTTTCCACAACTCCATTTTGCTGGGGAGTTCTTGGAGACGAAAAATTGTGAAAGATACCATTTTCAAAACAAAAGGCTTTGAACTCAGAATTTTCAAATTCTGTTCCATGATCGCTTCTTACAGATGCAATACATATTCCTTTTTCTTTTTGAACACGTTTGCAGAATATTTCAAAAACATTGAATGACTCATGTTTATGCGCTAGGAAGTATACCCATGTGAATCTAGTATAATCATCTACAATTACAAATCCATATCTCTTTCCTCCAAGACTTTCAGTCTGAGTAGGTCCAAAGAGATCAATATGTAACAGTTCTAGCGGTCTTGTCGTGGAAACAACATTTTTTGATTTAAAAGAAACTTTGAGTTGTTTCCCATGCTGACAAGATTCACACAGACGATTGGATTTCCAAGATATTTTTGGCAGACCTTTTACAAGATCTTTTTTAGAAATTTTTGAAATATACTTAAGACTTAAATGTCCAAGCTTTTTGTGCCAAATATCTCGTTCATCATCTGCTGAAATCAAACATGTCACATTCTGATCACTAAGGTCAGAAAGACATACCTCATAGAGGTTGTTCTTCCTTTTCCAAATGAACAGAGTGGATTTGTCTTTGTTTTTAACTATACATTCATCAGAGTTAAAAGCTACTTCATATCCACTGTCACAAAATTGACTTATGCTAAGTAGATTGAAGTTGAGACCTTTAACATAAGAGACATTCTGGATAAGTGGATTGGGTGTCTTACCAACAGTCCCAATACCAAGGATTTTACCTTTTCCAGAGCCGTAAGAGACAGACCCTTTACTTGGTCTGAGGTCTTGGAACATAGACAGGTCTCCGTCATGTGTCGTGAACATCCACCGTCAGTGTACCAACTTGAAGTCCTCTTTTCCTATTAAGGATATCTGCAACAGGAATAATGAGTGACCTTGGTACCCAAATCTTTTTGGGTCCTTTTTTGTTAGTTATAGAAGGTTTCTTTTTGTTTGTAATTTTAGCCTTCTTGTAGTTGTTAGGAACCTTGTTATAGGTCCTCTTCTTCTGAGCAGACGAAACATATTTGTTTTTCTTTCCGTCTGTCTCTTTAACATAACCAAGTCCACTTTTATCACTAGGTGACCTTCCATAATTTAAAATATTTTCAAGTATGGAGGATCCCTTTGTAAACTTGGTTAAGTCATTGAGTAAGGATTTATTTTCTTTCTTTAATCTTTCAATCTCAAGAATGAAAATATCCTTTTCAGATTCAGATGAAATAGCATCTGATACTTTCTTTTCCAGTAACTCCTTTTCGATTTTAAACCGCATTTTCTTCCAAGGTTTGTTTCAGCTTGGTTTTGCAGGTTTTGTATTGCTCAAACAATAAAGTGAGAGTTAGCTAGAAGTGTATCATATGACATTTCTTCGATTCGATTCGAACTCAAGAGTAGGATGAAGAAGTTTGAGTGTCATTTACCTCGGTTGAGACATGGTCTCCGGCCATAAGCGAGATGTTTCTTTGTTTCTTCTTCTTCGATTAGATTCCTCGAGCTTTCATCGTCAAGGTCTTCCCAAGTCGTAAGCTCTTCTTTCCTTTATCTTTACGAGGGTTCCACCTCTTTTTCAGCCTAGGGCATTCTGACCTCATATGCCCCGGTTTTCTGCATTCATAGCACACAATCTCTGTGCTTTCCTCCTTGTTTGATGATTTCTCAGGGAGCTTTCTCTCCTTCTTCTTAAAGAAGCGTTGACCTCTCCCCTTTTTCATCATCATCCTCTTAAAGCGTCTGACCATAAGAGAAATTTCGTCTTCAGACGAACCATCAGACGATTCAGATTCTGTTGAGTCAGCCTTCAGAATCTTCATCTTCTTCTTTCTGTCCTTCTTGACAGAGTCTTTTTTGGGAGTGGTGTTGACAGACGGAAGAGCTATAGGTTCTTGAATCTTGATCTTGTCCCTTTTACATAAGAGTACCTCATGTACCCTTAGTACACCAATTAACTCATCTAGAGTTAATGTCTTCATATCCCTTCCAACAGAGATGGCCGTAGACATAGCTTCCCAAGGAGGTGGGAGACTATCCAGAAGTTTCATATTGTTCTGGGCCTTTGTGAAGGTGATTCCCAGAGCAGTGAGTCCATTCAATATTGTTTGGAATCTTCCAAACATCATATCGATTGACTCTCCTTTCTTCATAGAGAACATTTCATATTCTCTTTGAAGAGTGGCAGCCTTTCTCATTCTGACGTCCTCCGTGCCTTCATATGAGATTTTGAGAGCATCCCATAATTCTTTAGCAGTTTTGTAGGCACAAAATCTGTTGTATTCAGTTCTGGAGAGAGCGCACATGAGAGCGTATCTGGCTTTATTGTTCAGCTCCATGATTGAATATTCTTCACTTCCCCATTCTTTTTCTGGCTTCATGATGAGAATATCTCCTTCAGTGATTATGTTCCATAATCTGTATTGGGTTGACTTGATGTACATCTCCATCCTGTCAGCCCAGTATGGGTAATCATCTCCAAAGAACGCTGGAGGTTTGTTCATCGAAGCTCCTCCGGATAAGAACGAAGGCCCTTGTGAGTCCATGTTGGATCTTTTCCTCTAGCAGCTGTTAAGCGCTCAACCTTTAGAGGCTGAGCTCTGATACCAAACTGTAAAATACAAAACACAAGAAGGGGGGTTGAATTGTGTTAATTTAAAATTTAAATCCTTTCGTCTGTGGTTTTGAAAAGGGTACAGACGAAACAGTGTTTTACTTCAAATGTTGATTTTAGTGGACAGACGTTATATTTTAAGTTATCCCCGTTAGTTCAACAATATTGATATAGAACACAGATATTTTTATACTGGTTCGTCTCTTCTAGACTACATCCAGTTACTCAGACAATACTGAGTTTTCACTACCAACCGTGAAAAGGTTACAAGTATTCTTTGCACCCAGCCACTTCTGGCTATACAACGATATTCTTTGAACACAGCCTTCTCAGGCTAAACAGCAAAGGTATTCTTTGAACCCAGCCTCCACAGGCTAACACCACACAAGTGGATTTTAAAAGATGTTTTAAAACAAAAAGATTCCTCTATGTAGAGAGGGTTTTACAATGAAGTATATTCAGAAGACTTGAGCGAAATCTCAAAAGATAGAATAAGAGAAGCGTTTTCGCCAACTGAATTCTGATGAAGTGAAGTCTTTATATAGGCATCCTCTTCAAATGACCGTTAGACTCATATGAATGCCGTTGGATAGTTTCTAGAGAGCTTTCCAAAAGTTGTCAGTTGTACTTGATTGATTGATGTAGTACGCAGCGGATGCAGCGGACTTAGATTGCGTGTGCAGTACCTTTTCTGACTTGTACAGAGACTTTGACAAAAAGGTGAAGACCTTTTTGACTTGCATGTGTAAGCGCGAATCTCTATACTGATCTTGGATGCTTCTAAAGAGTACTTCCTTAGATTTGAAATCTTGGCGCGAGTGACTCAACTTTGCTTCACTTTTGGACAGACGATATATGTCTTCAGTTTGAGATGTTTCGTCTTATCCTATCGTCTGATGACTTCATCTTGAGACAGACAAATGACTTCCGTCTGAGGAGTCATCTTTCGTCTGTGCCTGTTCCGTCTGACTTGCTTGCTTGATCTTCCGTCTGAGAAAGTTCCGTCTGTGTCTTGTAAAAAATCAAAACCTTTGATGAGTTCATCATCTTGATCTAACATCTTGTTTTTTCGAGCTCCATGAGAAAATACCAAATCCAAAGCTAAAACAGTACCCTGAGGTACTCCTCATACCATCAATTGAGCCACCTCAGTCGTTATCCTTTTAGCTTAAATTCTTCACTCTACTTGAACTTAATGCCAAAATTGCAAGTGCCTTTGACATATCTAATCACCCTTTTTACGGCTTTGAGATGCATTTCACTTGGACAATGCATAAATCGAGATAAAATACTTACAACATTTAAGATGTTAGGCCGAGTTGCTGTTAGGTACATCAAACATCCAATTATGCTTTCAAAATATGTTTGGTCTATCTTCTCAGTTCCATCTTCCTTGCACAACTTTTCCTTTTGATTCATTGGAGTGCTCATTTCCTTGAATTCTTCAAGTTTGAACTTCTTCAAAATCTCCTTGGCATGTTTTTTTTGATAAATGAAGATTTCTTGTTCTCCTTGTTTGATCTCAATGCCAAGAAAGGTCATTAAACCAAGGTATGTCATTTCTTTCTTAAACTCCTCTACAAGCCTTGTGTTTTTTCCTGTTACAAAAAGATCATCTACATGGAGTGAAATGATAAGAATGCCAGCTCTATCATACTTAACATACAATGTTGATTCAGCTAAGCTTTTGACAAATCCCAAGATCAACAGATGATTATCAATTCTGCTGTACTAGGATCTTGGGGCTTGTTTGAGCCTATAAAGAGCCTTTTTGAGTAAATAAACCTTATCTTCTTCTCTTTCCTCCACAAAGCCTTGAGGTTGGTCAACATAGATTTCTTTTTGTAAGAAACCATTTAAAAAGGCTGATTTAACATCAAGTTGATAAATCTTCCAATTCTTTTGAGTAACTACAGGAAGTAGCAACCTGATAGTGTCCAATCGAGCAACCAATGCAAATGTATCTGAGTAGTCGACACCAAAAACTGTGCATAACCTTTCACTATGAGTCTTGCTTTGTGTTTGTTGATAGAACCTTCATTGTTCAGCTTAGTTCTATACACCCACTTGACCCCAATTACTTTTCTGTCTTGAGGTTTATCCACAAGAATCCAGGTTTGATTTTTCTCGATCATTGAAAACTCCTCCTTCATTGCAACCATCCAATTTAGACTTTTCTTGACTTCTTCATAATATGCAGGTTCACATAGAGAAACATTCCATCTTGCATAAATTTCAGAGAGCAATGTAGTACCTCTTACTGGAACATCATCAACTAATTCATTTTGCCAGCTTTCTTCTTCATTCTGGTTTGTATTTGAGGTAGAAGGCTTGAACTCCTGATCTGTCTTCCTTTTATCATCCCAATTCAACTGTTCATCTTCCACAAAGTGAACATCCCTGATAATAACTATTTTTCCAGTTTCCGGTTGAAAAATATTATAAGCTTTGCTGACTGTGCTGTAACCTATAAAGATACCTGGTGATGCTTTTTTATCCAGCTTATCTTGCTTGCTATGTGGAATATGAGTAAAACACAAACAACCAAATATTTTATGAAATTTTAGAGATGGCTTGTAACTATACCAGACTTCAAATGGTGTTTGGTTGTTCAATGCTTTGGTGGGAAGTCTATTCTGAAGAAAAAAGTCGTACTTGCTGCTTTTGCCCAAAATTCCTTTGGCAAGTTCTTCTCATACAACATGCATCTTGTCATCTCCAAGATATATTGATTTCTCCTCTCACTAACCCCATTTTGTTATGGGGTATAAGGAGCAATTAGTTAATGTTCAATTCCAGAATTCTCACAAAAATGATTGAATTTTTCAAATATGTACTTAGTGCCATTGTTTGATCCCAAAATCTGAATTTTGAAACCAGTTTCATTCTCAACCTTGGCTTTGAACTTCCAAAAAATTTCAGCCACCTCTGATTTGTTCTTGAAGAAGAAGATCCAACACATTCTGGTGAAGTCATCAATAAAAATAATATAATAAATATTACCTTTAAATGAAGGTGTTCTTGATGACCTGGAACATCTGTGTAAATCAATTGTAGCTTCCTTGATTCTCTCCATGTTGTCTTTGAGAAAGGTTTTCTATTTTGCTTGCCAAATTAACAGGCTTTGTAGTTTGAGATTCAATCCTCAAGCTCAGGAACATTAAGTGCCAGACCTTTTTGACTCAATTGCAACAACCCTTGGTAATGATAATGCCCAAGCTTCTTGTGCCAAATTTCTGTGACATCTTCTTTGAATGAGAAAACAGCTTGCTCCTCCTCCAATGGATTTAGAGCAAAACTTTTTCCTTTTATTTTTACCTTGAACATATCTTGACTACCAGCATCTTTAATCAAGCAATATTTGTCTTCAAAAATAACTTTAAATCCTCTTTCAATCAATTGACCAACACTTAAGAAGTTTTGGTCAAGCTGAGGAACATAAAGAACATCAGGAATAAATTTTGTGCCTACACAACTTGTGATTGCAACTGTCCATTTTCCTCTGACTGTAATATAATCACCATTGCCTATTTTAACTTTAGTGACATTAGTTGGCCTCAAATCTTTGAAAAGTGTCCTGTCAGAGGTCATATGGTTGGTACAACCACTATCAATTAGCCAACTTTCATTCCACAAATAGTCTGTCCTCCTCCTTTTGATCTACAATTTGAAATCCTTCATCATGGTGATTTTTGTTTTTACAAATTAAAGCTTCATGCCCCATCCGATTGCACTTGTTACATTTTGCCTCTAGTCTTTTCCAACATTTGAAAGGTGGATGACCTATTCTACCACAATGCTGACAAAGTGGATAATTTTTCTTTCCTCCCTTTCATTTCATTTGATTATTTCCTAGACTTTCATTGCTTGAGGCTTTGTTCGTCTTAACTCCATGATGCATGATTGGCAAAGCACCTTTGACAACACGATCTTGTCTCATCAACCTTCGCTGCTCTTAGGCTTGCAGGGCATGCAACACTTCTGCCAAAGTGATCTTAGAGAGATCCTTTGTGTTCTCCAATGAAACTATAGATGCTTCGTACCCCCGGCATCGTTACCAGAATTTTCTCAACAATTCTGGAATCTACAAAATCACTTCCCAACAATTTTATCTTGTTTGCAATACCAAACAATTTGTCTGAATATTCCTTGATTGTGTCAGACTTTTTCATCCGCTGATATTCAAACTCCCTCATTAAGTTAAACACCTGCATGCTTCGAATTCTTTCATCTCCAGCATATTGCGTCTTTAGATAATCACAAATTGCTTTTGTTGATTTGAGAGTCATGATCCTAGTAAAAATGGTTATAGAGACACCAGCAAAAAGACATGACTTTTCCTTTGCCTTTCGGGTTTTCTTCTTCTTATGATTCTTGATTTGGGCTACGGTGGGATTGTCCGATTTTGCCTTTACCATATGCTAAAAAGTCATTGATTGTGCAAAATAACATGGCATGTAACTTGAAGTTTTCACCCTTGAACCCATTAAACATATCAACACTTTCATATCACATCAACTTTAGATCTTCTATCAAAAGATTCAGATAAACATCAATATCATTTCCTGACTGCTTTGACCCCAAGATCATTATAGATAACATCAAATTCATACACTTTATGCATAATGATGGAAGTAAGCTCTAAACTACCAATAAAGTAGGACAGGAACTATGGTTAGTGCTTAAGTTACCAAATGGGTTCATTCTATCTATTGCTAGTCCAAGCCTAAGATTTCTTGACTCACAATCGAATTCTATAACCTCGTCAATTTTCTTCCATTGCATAGAATCAAGCATGTGGCAAATCTTTCCATCATCAAACCTTTCCTTTGCATGCCATCTTAGGTTCTTTGTCTCATTTGCATTAACAAACAATCGTTTGAACTTAGGTATTATTAAAAGATACAATAACACCTTTGTATGAGGAACTTCCTTTATGTTTTCTTCACTACCAACATCATTATCTTTAGACTTGTATCTTGATAATTCACACCTTTCTTCACTATCAACATCATTATCTTTAGACTTGTATCTTGATAATCCACACCTTGGAAACTTTTGCATTTGTTCATACTTCTTTCTATATAATATACAACCATTTAGGCAAGTATGTATTTTTATACACTCCATACACATTAGACACAATATCTTCTTAGCTTCATAATTGTAGTTCGACAAAGTTTTACCCTTTAGAAGTATTTCTTTCAACAACTAAAGCAAGTACTGAAGCTTTTATTAGTCCACCCATTAGCTGCCTTCAAATTTATCAATCTCAAAATTGCAGATAACCGTGTGAAGTTAAGGCATCAATTAGCTGCCTTCAAATTTATCAATCTCAAAATTGCAGATAACCGTGTGAAGTTAAGGCACCCATTATACAAAGGCATCTCTCGATTAATCTTCAAAATATATGAACATGGGCCCTTAAGAAAGAATCTGGTCCAACATCTGTCCTAATTGATCCTTTTAATTTTCAGGAACTCATTTACGTGCAGATACAAAAAATGTGGAAATGTCAATCACTTCACTGTGCTATGTCTATACTCCATAACTCTTAAAATTACCATCACATAGAAGATGGTTTTGTATCTCATCAGCCTTCTGTCATATACGATTCAAATAATTCAAACATGAATAAAGGAAATTTCCATCAACGTTAATACGGTCATGTCGTTTAGCAAAATCTATAAAATCCTCAACTCTTTTCTCATATTCAAGCGGCACAAATTGAATGCGGAGTCATAAAATCACCATAATCAAGTATGCACTTGGAGAATAGTATGAAATGCATTAAACCAAAATCTTATTAAATTTGACAAAAGACCTTCACCACATTAGAATTGATGCACCAACAAAAAAAATTCTTCCTAATTTTAATGAAGTACTCCCTCCTTTTTTCTTTATAGCAAAATATTTATTAACATTAAAAGGATTGGAGGTAGTACTTATAATTGTTATGTTAAATCTCAAACGGGGAACTAATAAGATTTCTCAATGCATAAATATACCATAAAGCAACTAAAGCATCTTAGATAAAGTAAGCAATATTAACAATAGTCTTGGCAAGTACAAAATCACCATTCACAAAGAAAAGGCTAGTTCCATATAAATTTAATTGAACATTTAGCCAAAAGATATACATAAATCATATTGATTGTACCAAACGAAGTTGTGAAATATATACAACAAAGAAAAAACACTTACAATAGTATCAATCTAGAGCACTATATTAACATAATGCAAAGATTAGCCTGCAGGACCCAATATAATGCAATCAAACTTCTAGATCAGAGTAACTTTTTCTTTAAAAATATTATACAAATAACCAACTCACTGTGCCTTCTTTAACATGCTCAAGAAGAACGCATAGTTATGACTCCAAAAAATTTCAAGCATCAGTGTTTAGGAGTCATAGCCTAGGGTAAATTTAGGAATCATCTTGGTACTAAAGTTAAATAGTCCCACTTCTAAAATTAATAGGAAATTATATGATTATTATAGACATTTATGTTTTCTTAGATTTTGTTTCCCCTCACTTCCCTTTTTAAATCACACACTCTTTGGACATCATAAGACTAGATTTATGTTACAATGTAAATTTTCAAGTCACGAAAAACAAATAAAATAATAAAGGCTCAATAGTTATGATATCAAACATTGCTGACAAATTGATAAGGTAACTTGAATGTTATTAAAAAGTATCAAACATTTACAAGTACCGTTGTTTAAATAAAGTAATACTAGAAAGTGAAAAGTGAAGGTTCTAAATAATTCCCATCACTACTTAATCTCTGTATTAGCCAACTATCAACCATTTTCTGCCACAACAATTTGATAGTACATCCTTTAGGTCTAAATATATGATTCCATATATCCTCAAAAGGAACATGCATAATGAAAGTTCTAAATGGATAAGAATTATATATAACCATCCAGAAAAATTAAAAAAGGGACACAAGAATCGGTTTCATCAACCAGACTGATCATTTCTTACTTAGTTCAGTGATTACTTCTTCTGACATTTGCTGTGATGAAATTGTTGTAATATTCAATTAGTACATCTTTTAGATATTTGAAGAAAGCTCAGAAAAGAATTATCAAAATAAATAAACACAATGCAAACAAATGAAGAAACCCTTACAGTACTAACCATCCAATGTATAGATTACCTGACCTCAATGCTTAAGTCTCTGATATCACCTGAGTTAATCTCATTACACTCAAACAATATTACCTCTTTGTGAAAACTCTTATAGTCTCTCTCTCTCTCTATATATATATGTATATATATACATACATATATATATATATACATACATATATATATAAATTGTTACCTCAATGCCCAGAAAAATAAAAAAAACTAACTACAAAATATTTTTTGACTCAATGTTGGATGTGACACTTTGTGGCATTGCTCAAGTTCAAAGCAGTGGCGAATTCCTAAAATCACAACATTCCAAAGACAATAGTCCAAGACTAACAATCCAAAACATTACACCATTACATAGACAATAGTCCAAGATTAAAGGTCCAAAACATTACAAACAATTTCCACATAACCCCAAAACATAATTAACTCAATATATCAACTGAACATAATTCTTTTTGTCAAATGGAGTTAACTGGGTCTTTTTCTGAAAATCAAAAGTGAAGTTACATCCTAAACCCCAAAACATAAAGACTAAAAAATTAAACTTACCAGAAACCCTAAGCCAAGAAGAGAAGAGATGCCCTAAGGAGAGCTTCCAATAGTGGTGCTTAGGTAACCTTCAATGCTACAGGAAAAGAATGAGACTGAAAAGAAAGGTAAACACAGACAAGAGAAGAGAAGACAATAGAAGGATCATGATGCTTCAAAGGTGGCTTCATTAGTGGTGAGCGAACCTTAATTTGGATGCAAATGTTAAGGTTTGTGAGCTTCTATGGAAAAGAAAAAATGAGGGCAAAAAGAAGAGAAGATGAGACAAATGAACAGAATAAAACAAAATGCTTATGGCGGTCATGGTGGCTTCAATAGTGGCAGTGGCTGTAAACACGATGGCATGAATGGTGGCTTAAAATAAAGAATGAGAGAGTAACACGAGAAGGAGAGAGTAGAGAAGAGAGAATGAGGTTTGTGTGGGTGCTATAATGATAACCTAGGCAGCACGACGATGATTGAAAATAATTAAAAATATTGACATTTTATTTAAAACCATCATTTATTATGTAAAAACGAAGATGGTTATAAAATAGCCATCGCCAATTTTTCCAACAAAAGGCAGCTTCATAACATTAGGTCGATCCTCCACATTTCCTTTTTATAAAATCATGTATATCAGAACGTCCCCTTGTTCTTGCTCCTACTTTCATCAATGGATTTAAAAAACAAAAGTAAAGAAGAAGAACAGAAGTCGTCATTTTTGAAACAAGGGTTTTGTTTTTTAGCTTCAGGAAATGTATTAGAAGATATCCAGTCCATTTTAATAAAAAGTTTAGGCTGGGAAGAGGTATATAGGTCAATGGTCCCCATACTTCTCTAAAGCTTGTTTTGCGTTGGTTTTCTTTTCATGAATCTTGCTTTTCGAGTAAAATGTATATAACACGCAACTTGTTGAATATCCCCCTTTAGCCTATTCTCATAACGTGCACACCACTCTTCTGCAATGCCTGCATTTTGATAGTGGGACAAATTCTACTCCAACTCATTAAACTTGGATCTATAGTCACTCAAAGACATGTCTCTTTACTTTAAAGAACTTAGCCTTAAAATTCAGTTGAAGCTATAATTTTGTTTGGCATGCATAAGTTAAAGGCTTATCAACATCAATACGAGGAACAAATTAAATCAGACACCTACAACAAAAATTCTATCACAACTGATTAGTTTTCAACACATTTCACTCCATCCCTCCATTAGCTTCGAGACAAGCAAGATCAATAGCTTTGTAACTTCAAGTCAAAGTGAATAACACAATAACCTGTTATTCAGGGGAAAAGAATAAATTAGAGAAAAGCATAGCTTGTAATATTGCTGAAAAGATAAATATACAGTTGTTACTTATTCTAACCAGGATGGGCTATCTTATCCTAGGATAACGAATGAAATCATTTAATTATGCATGTTCAATCGTAATGCAATGGTAAAAAGGATCGTAGAATATCCTTGCATGTGTATCATTACGATAGTTTAGAAAAAAAATGAAAGGAAAAAATTGTCAAACCAAAATTAAATACAAAGAATTGTGACACACAAGTACTTTAACTACAAGAGATTTTTTACGAAATAACCAAAAATTTAGACCCAAATTAAATAATAATTTATTCATGTGTGATAATGTTTGTGAAAAAAGGATATAAATATAATGGGGGTGAAACTACAATTGTTGGCGAAATTAATATTACATATGCAATTTTTATTTTATATGCAATATACTCCTTTTATATTATTGTTTAATATTTTGAATAGCTTCTTAATATTATATTTTTGTATAATATGTAATTATCATTCATGACGGTACCGGTTCAGATAGATACAATAAGTGTTTTCTTAAGTTATAATTTTATTTATTTATTTTTCTTTATAAGGTTAGATTTTTTTTCTACAATAAAATGAAGAAAAGAATGTTAAAGATTGGATTTTTTTTCTTACATAAATCATATTTATCTTGGAAACCTGTAGAGGAAAGGTTCTCGGTGATTTTGAATAGTTTTCTTCTCTGAAAACAATTTCTTTTTAGTATAAACAAGTTTATTTACAATATGCCATATATGAGATGATCAATATTGTGATATATAGAGAAATGTTAAATCCTAACAAATAAAATTTACCTAACAACTAAGAACTATATGGTATGATATTTCCTTAAAAGTGTATGAGATACATATTTATGAGAATGACTTGACAATCAATTGACTTATTATTCTAATGTGAAGAGCTTAACATGATTATTTTTTTTTAAAAGTGGATGAGATACATATTGTCTTAAACGATTTGATTACCTAGAGACTCGTTCATAATTTTAAGAATTTATGTGGTATAATATATTTAAAAAAAAAATTTATGTGATAAATTTTGTCTTAAAATATGCATGAAAAATGACTTGGCAATTAAGTAGATCAGTCATAATTTTAATTCTAAGATATAAGGCTACGAACTCTATCTTTTATGATATACAAAATATATTTTTCTAAAATGTGTTTTTTGTCAAAAGTGTAATTGTCCATGTCTTATTTATTACTAGTTGTGAGAACAATAGGATATGAACTCATTTCCTATCATCAAAGCATCTCTGAGAAAATATATACTATGAACAAAATAAAACATCTAAAAAAGCTCTAGGTGAATCATTAACGAAAATGAATCTAACAATTTTGTGTTGTTCTCCTACACGAGGGACTTACGGATGATATGTATATAATTTTAAGGACAAAAATATACTTCAACCATGTGAAATTTTAAAAAGTCAATTACAAACTTGATAACCGTAGAAATCGAGCTACAAATTACTTAAATCACGTTATACTATAGGTTAAATATTGGTCCATGAAGCGTGAAGCATCAACTTTTTCAATATCCATATTATTATAACGCTTATTTTATATCAGTTGGTGATCATTATTTCTTTTCTCCCTTATATACTTGCAACAACAAAAAATATGTAAACATTTTTGTTTATTAACTCATGCTCAATAACATAGGTGGAGATTACAGATAACCACAGGCTATCTGTAGCACTCTTTTATTGATATAGTAGATGCATCATAAGTTTTTATTTATATAGTAGATGCATCATACATGCATAACCACTTTTACTTGGTTATGGCCTTAGGCATAGCCAAGAAGCTGTTTAGTGCTTCAGAATCAGAGTGAAAACACCAGCCATAATCCATATACGGATTAGGATAACGAGCACAAAAGTTGCCACTTCCTTTTCCCATGCATTCTTCGTTAGTTTGACATAAGTTGGGATGTTCATTGATCATCTTGGCAACAGATGTAAGTCCACTTGGATATCTACAATAACCAATAAGTAATCCAACAGGGATACATCGACAAGCAGTGGAACCGCAGGGTGGAATCTGAAACGGTGAACAAACACCCGAACAATCTACTGCTTCTATCTTCTTTGTTGGGAACATCACTGAAAATGATATATCAAAGTTAGAAAAGTAACCTATTTATATACATTTATAGACCATATTTCTAAGCAACCTAATATATCAAACAATACTTAACAACTAAACTCACTCGAAATTATTAAAATGAAATTTTGAATGGAACTATCCATACCAGAAATAGCGAGCATGAAGACCACCAAAGGAGCAAGCCTAACAAAAGCCATTATTTGATTTTTGAAATGTGTTATGAATTTTGAACTGCCTTAGTTCCTTATTCCATGCGGCAATTTATAGGCACTGATTTTTATTTTTTTATTCATTTTTGGTAAATGCTACGTTTGTAATTGAAAACGTACTAAATCATATGTAATATTTCTTTCCCAATTATATATATATATATATATATATATATATATAAATGAAATAAATGAGATTAATAGTTTTGAATAAATAATTGAAAACACTTGATGACAAACTTCAATGTTCTTGTATCTCTTGCGATCCTCACAAGTCACAATACAATAAAGAATTATTTTCCGTGGCAATTATTTACATTGCAATTCCCCCTAAACACTCTTATTATTATTATTTTTAAGAACCTTTGTAAACAATTTCTGTTAGCTACATTTAGTCAATGAATTTCAAAATAAAAATTAGTAATAGCATATCAAAGTAAATAAAAAAACATCATTTATATGTTGTGATAATTTATATGTATATATATCACTAAATAAAAAAATTATCATTTTATGTAAACTAATACACGTAATTGAGGATATTTTTATATTCCTATTTTTAAATAAAAGAAAAGATCGACAATTTATATCTATGTGATTTTTTGAAAATATGTGAGATTAATTATGTTATTTTATACATGTAAAGCTAATATTTTATGCTGACCAAAAAAATATTATGTGAATTAAAAAATTAAAATTTCAATAAATATAAAATTATTTTAGTGTTAATATTATTCATGTAAATATAATAATTCAAATATAACGAAAAAATATTTAAATATGAATCAAAATATTATATCTGTAAATAAAAGGCCATTTTAATTCTTTAAAATTAGAATCTACATTGGAAAATAAAATTATGCTTAAAGGTCTAAAATATATGGAAAAATATTATAAGATATCTTAATAAAATGTATTTGAAAATGAAAAAGAGAACATAAGTTAAAAATATTATCAGAAGTAAAAAAAATAAAAAATTGTAGAGCAAAAATTAGAATTTTTTTACTGCATAATTATCTTAAATTTTTGTTTAAAAATTATAAATATTTTAATAATATGAATATTTATCCAACTATATATGAATTAATATCACTGTGATATTAATTTATTCTATAATTATGTTAGTGATTTCAATATTTTAAATGAGATTACAACTATTTCGGCATTTCAGTTCTTTTATATTATAAAATATTGTTTTAATTTTTAGACATTCCTACAAAAATTTCTGCTTTTTTAAACTAACTTTTTGGTAGGAAATTATTATGTCCTTATATTTTAAAAAATTAAAATTAATTAGAGTAATCAATGTTATTATTATTAATTATGAAATAATACAAAATCAAATCATTCATATAATTAGTCTTTTGGATTATTATCAATTTTATTGGCTTTATATTAGATACAAATAGGTTTGAGATTTATTTTTTAATTTGTTATACCAAAAATTTCATTTTCTGATACGAATAAATTAGTATTGATTAATATAAATAATATATTTAATTCTTATACATAATATTAATATTTCGTTTGAACAGAATTTAAATTTAGCTTTAAAATAAAATATTCATTATGTTGTAAAAAAATATTTTATATGAGTAGATGATGATGAGCTTATTTACAAGTAGCATTGGTGTAAAAAAATTTATATGCTCATGGAATAAAAATTAAAAATAAGTAAAACATATCATAGATGAATTTTGATTGAATGATTATGTAAATATTTTTTTATATTATTCGTATATACCAATTAAATTAGTTAATTATTATGGTGTGTTTGGGATAAATATGAATATTAAATTATTTCAATGATGATTTATATATGTTTATATATATATATATATATATATATATATATATATATATAATAGATTATTTCAATGTATAGGATGGATGTGAATTTTTGTTTGGGGAAGTTCGCCGAAATGTAGTTGGAAGATAACTAATTTTGTTTGGATGTAATAAAAAAAATCAGTTTTGACACAAATAAATAAAAAGATTAAAAAAAATTAAACAATAGTTATAGGCTTCAAATTTTCATATTAAAAAATAATCTTTGAGCTATTTTATCAAACGATACAAATAATCTTTATAAAACATGCTATTTTAATATAATAAATGAAATGAACATCGTTTGTAAAACAAAAAGTTTAACATTTAACATAACGAAATACAATTATTGATAATTTATCATAAAGGTAAACATGTTAACCACTGTAAAATAATCATTTATTAGTAATTAATGGTAAATACAATATCATAGATATATTTTTTATTAAAACTTGAATTGGGAGAAAAAATATTTAGATTTAAACAATTTAAATAGGAAATAATATCTAGCACTATATAACAAGATATATGATTAATTAATTACTTTTAAGATGTATTATCAAATAATGAAATCTTAAATTTAAATTTGAATAAAAAAAACATGAATCACCATTGTTAAGAGAGAGAAAATTTATCTGTATTGACAATGTGAAATTGTTTTATACAGTTAATTAATTAGATATATAATCTCTTTTTGCTTTAATAACAGAATCCTTACAAATTAATTAGCAAAATTTTTGAATGTGGATGCGGACTTTTTACATTGATTAACATCCTCGTGTTACCCGCTTCAATGACTTCAATAAAATATATAAACAAGAACGTTAGTCAATTTGGTGGCTAACTAATCAATAATTAAACCCAAGTTCTAATTGACATAATCATGAAAATGTTTTGGACAGAATCAAATATAAACACGAGACATGTATTAGATTTCTTTGATTTATTGATGTCCTCACTTTACTGGACTCGTGAAATATTTAAGCAAGCAAAGTGCAATGTCAATTTCCATTGCTAATTAACTAATAATAAATAAACCCAAGGAATCTAACATTTCAGAAAAGTATATTTAAGCCTTGACAAGGTGCCTAAACACAATTGTGAAAGGACGAATTAGACAACTCAGCGAAGAACACCAAACTCTAGTCCGATGTAGGGTTAGGGTCGTCGTTTGTATTCGAGGTATTGTTTGTTTTGGTCCTCACTGAAGCCTTTACTAGCTATTTTCCACCTCAACTTGAAAGGAATTTCGAATGAAAAGAAATGCTAGTAAAGGGGAATAGTGAAAGGAGGTTGTCTTCTAAGAGAAAATTACATCTAGTGTATCTTATTATAATATATGTAAGCATCTTGCCACTCTCCACGTACAATCAGAAATATGAAATTCCGGTGATGTGATGTAGGAATGATCATGAGTAGGGTATAGGCCGGGTAACCTGATCCTTGCCCTTATATCTATACCAAAAAATTATTCATTGATCTCGTGGATATAAAAATTAATCTTCATCCTCAAATTTTATGGGTAGATAATTACATGAATGAATATGTAATCTGAAAATTTTAAACTAAAAATAGTATTTTTTATAAAATCATTTAACTTATATAAATATAAATCTTGTGTATAAAATTTATTATTTAAAACATTTTGATTAGTTTATTTATAAATGCAATTTAGTTAAAGAAAAGAGTAAATTCCAATTAAAAAATATTATAATGAATAAAATTTGGGACAAGTATCTCTATCCCGTAGACGTCATGATAATAATTGTGCATTTGATCAATATTTTTCAAATGAAAGGTCAACAGACTTCGAGGCGCTGTTAATTTCTTTGATTTAGCCAATTTGCTTAGGTTAATGAGTTTTATAGAACAATCTGATAGGCAAATTGTTGCTGATTCCATTCTTAAAGAGGCTAATATATGGGTAACTAATCAAGTTCGTGGTGCCTTAGGACACATAGTCAATCTAATGTCTGAAACTCAGTCATTTGAAAATGAATTGGAAAGTATCAACAATTTGCTTTCATATTTTCAAAATCAAGCAAGAAATTACAACCAAACTTCTCACGTGGGTACAAATCCATCTGTTATTTCATCTTCCTTTGATGTCCCACAACAAAGTAATCAACTTGAAGGTTTGAGCAACCAAATTCCAAGAATCGGTGGACAAGTAAGACTTCTTTTTGTTTCTAATCATAAGAATATTATTAATTGTTTATTTTTCTTGTTGATTTATATAGAATTATTAAATATTGTTTACTATGTACACAACCTTAATCTTCTCTTTACATGGGTGGCACATGGACTTTATACAGGACTTCCTTGGGAGTTCTTCTGAAAAAGGAAAAATCCAGGTATTTTTTTTATTTTCAAATTATTCATCTAAATTAATATTTTTCAATTAACTAATTTGAAAATATTTTCTATGTTTTATTTTTTTACATATGCAGTACAGTGGCATCTAAAGGAAATGAGCTTGCTGGTGAAAAAAATGATTTTGAGATTGATGACAAGGACAGAGGCACTATTCGTGATGAAGATATCCAACAAAAAAACTAGGATATTGTATTTTCACGATGTCTATGTTTCTAAAGATTTAGATTCAATAAAAAAAATGTTATTGCATATTAGGTGTAATGTTACAATTGTAATACTGAAATAATTCATGACAGAATAAAGAATTATATTTAAATTTAAAATTTCTTATTAGTTAATTATGTTATATTAACTATTATTATAAAATATTAAATTTGACATACTAATATTTGATGTAATGTTTTAGTTTTTTTTTTTTTAAGAAAATTACCTCATATTAATAAGACCAACAAATTAAGATGATTTCCATTGTAAAAATTAAATCAAACAACTACTCATCAACAAATATTTGTGACATGAATATCAATTTTATACAAATATATGAGGTGTCTTTCAACTTATACACTTTGTCAAGATCATATGTGTCTATTGTGTGTACGTACGCACATATACTCATGTATCAAATGATGTATGACACAAATTTTATGGATATAAATCTATTTCGTGTTCTATATGTTGTTCATATGTATATACTAGTTATTATCATATCTAGTTAAAACAAATGGCTATATATTTTGATAATACATTAATAACATTTTTAAAATTACAGCTTAAAATCTAATTAGAATTTAAGGTGTTACACTTTTTCATGTTTTATGCATTGTTCATTCACATTCTCAACTAAGTTATATTTTATGCATTACCGTTAAAAATTTTATCTTCTACATTTTTCAAACATCAAGTATCACAATGTATGCTTCGCAAGTAACTTATAGTGAATTTTTTTAAAAAAACTTCCATAATTTCCAACACCAATATAAAACATGTCTTCTTTAAAGAGATGACGTTAAAAGTCAGAACTTTTAAAGTTGGTTACTATTTAACGTTGATTATACTAATAACCGCCGTTAAAAAGTGCATCACATGAAAAAAATAAGGGAATTGAAAGACTTTCTACGTCGGTTCTTTTACGATCGACGAAAAAATAATTAAGAAATTAAAGCTCAAATTTGACACATTATGCCTCCTAAATAATACAATAGATAGACTTAATCAGGGAACTTTGGTGAAAGGATTAAATGAGAAGATAGTAAAAACAAAACTTGACAAGAATTACTTGCAGGACAAAAATGAAAAGACTTAAACAAGATGAACATACTTCAGACAAAGACTTTTCACCAATTCACACAACCCATGCTCAAAGAGTGATTAACAGTTAACTGAAGTTAAAATAAATTATTAATCTATGCTCCAAGAGTGGTCAATGGTTAACCAAACTTTACTAGATTAACCATAATTAGAGAGTTCACATAGTACTTACCTACCAAACTTTACTAGATCAACCATAATTAGAGAGTTCACATAGTACTTACCTACAGTCCTTTAAAACAAGCTCCTTCATTTTGTGACCTTGTGTAATGATGTAATCTTTGATAAACTCATTAGAGACAGTTTCAATGCCAGCTATACCGGGCTGGGGTGAGCCACCGAGCTCCTCCCAGTAATGCCGGGCTCACCCCACTAGCCGGCCAAGATTGGACAACATCCTCTCCCTGATATTATGGGATTTATGCGTGTGACAGTATATCTATCCCACTGTTACCGGGATTATGCGTGTGACAGTATATCTATCTTACTGTTACCGGAATTTGCGGACCTAAATTAATAATTGAACCTCAATTATAATCCCTATAAAAGGATTCAACAATGAAGGACAAAAACGACTGATGACTCATACTCCTACAACGAGGGAACCAACCCCTCCGTCACCTGAATTTCTGAGGGCCGAGCTGAGCTCGGACACCCCAAAATTCTGGTAAGAACACCAGCCAATGACAATACTTCTAAATGTTCAAGTTTCTTCTGGCACAATTTGTGCAACATTAATAAACTGGCAATCATCAAGATATAACTCTTTCAGAAGTGATCCCAATGAATCGACCAAAATATCAAGACTGACAGATGAGTTTTATAACATTTGATACCTTTTGGAAAGGCTGAGCAGAATGATTGATAACATCTGATACCTTTTGCCATATATCCATTAAAAACACTAATCATTTCAGGAAGTGGGAGACAGACCTTCATACCAATTAAAAAATACCAATTCAAAATAATTAGCAATCCATTAAGCAGCAGAATATGAACAGCGATATATATATAATATATATATATATATATATATATATATATATATATATATAGTAAACTTGTCAGTTAAGTACATGAAAAACAGAGCCCATATAATCATAGTCGTCAAGATCTATATATTATTATATTATATATATTCCTAAAAGAACCTAATATTACTATTACATTTAATAGCAAGCTTGATTCCACAATCCAGTAGAATCCAGTAGAAGCAAGTTTAGTAATGGACAATAAAAAATTTCAAGAGTTGAAATGGATATGATGAGACTCTCCTATGGTAAGCATTATTCCAGGTTTGGGCATTTCCAAAGCCACAATTCCTTGAGAGAGGAGAGTTGGCATATACCCTTGTTCATGATAATATTTTTAATTAATTAATTGTGTAAACATTTTTTCACTCATTATATAAAAATCTCACATTCTTAGATTGGCTATGCAGTAACAGATACAAGTAAGTAAAGCACTGATAAGAAAACACTACTCTTCAATGTGTAACTACAGTTTTAAATAACAGGTCATCCAAAAGAGTATACAAGAAGCACTACCTCCTTCTTCCGGTCTCTAATTCTCTTCACTTAATGAAATGGATCTGAGTAATAAAACCACAATGAAGATTAGCAGTAAAAGAAAATAGTTTAATTTTCTTTTAAATTAATACTTAATTTGGGACACGGCCCAACCCCAATTAGAGTTGGACAAGCAAACTAGCAAAATAAAACATGTATCAATTGCAAAGAAAATCAATAGGCAGTCACGTTCATGCAATAACTAAATTCTCAGCACAAACAAATTGAATGACAAACCACATAGAGGTATCAAAATTAATCAAAAGGTATAGGATTCTTCTATTAAGGACAACAAAATCCCGTGTAAAACATTTATGTTATTCATTCATCTAAAGAACCAACCTGTTCATGCCACCCAAGATTACTTCTAAATTCCCACTCAGGAAATCCGTGGATAGGTTCAAATTTCTTGCCATAATATTGCTCGACTACACTTCTCTATTCCCTAAGAGCTGATCAAATACTTCATTCTTCTATACTTGTAGTCCTCACTTCTCCCATTTTCTCGTTGTGTAACAACAATTGCTTTCCCTGCATTTTAGTCTGAGTCATATTTAATGAATTTGAGATCTGAAACAAAAGGCTCAAAAGATCCAAAAGCTAATTTCTGATAAACACCACCACTAAACGTGAACATGCCTTAGTTAAAAATCAAATTTTCACTCTCTTATTAAAAACATAAAAATAATTTATAAAAAATATAAGAAAGATTGAACTTGCATTCCATCCCTTTTACTCCTCCCTTCATCTTCACCAAAAAAATTCTCAAATTTCAACACACAAAAAAATCCTAAGAAATGACAGAATTATTAAATCTAACCTGGCACGGCTGTTGAAGACAAAGCCAAAGAGCAAGGGTGATAAACCCTAAGTGATCAGAGAGGAACTCAAGGTGAGAAACGTGAAATGCCACCTAGATCTAGAGAATGTGCGACGCGAAATCGAGAATGCACGTTGGAGAACCCAAGAACGGCACAGTGAGAGACTTGAGCGACACAGTGGAGGATAACGAGAGAGAACAATGAATACCTATAGAGAACTGCCACCGAGATATGGAGAATGCACAACACAAAATGGAGAATGCACGTTGGAGTACCTAAGAACAGCACGATGATAGACAAGAGCAACGCAGTGGAGGAGAATAAAACAATGAATACCTTGAGAGAATGAGAACTCGAAAAGAAACATTAACACACGGAGACCAAGGTTAAAAGTGGAAGGAAAAATATTTAATATGTGATTTACAACATCGGTTGTCTGTACACCTGACGTGATATATCATATCCACGTTGATTGAAACAAAACTAATAAAACAATATACTATATAATTAATTTAAATTTTTTAAAGTATATATTTATAACAAACTATTCACATAAGCTTTTAATAAACTATTCACAACCAAACTTCTCAAGTGGGTACAAATCCATCTGTTATTTCACCTTCCTCTGATGTCCCACATCAAAGTAATCAACTTGAAGGTTTGAGCAACCAAATTCCAAGAATGGGTGGACAAGTAAGACTTCTTTTTGTTTATAATCAAAAGAATATTATCAATTGTTTATTTTTCTTGTTGATTTATATAGGATTATTAAATATCGTTTACTATGTACACAACCTTAACCTTCTCTTTAACTGGGTGACACATGGACTTTATATAGGACTTCCTTGGGAGTTCTTCTGAAAAAGGAGAATCCAGGTATTTGTTTTATTTTCAAATTATTCATCTAAATTAATATTTTTCAATTAACTAATTTGAAAATATTTTCTATGTTTTATTTTTTTACATATGCAGTACAATGGCATATAAAGAAAATGAGCTTGTCGGTGAAAAAAATGATTTTGAAAATGGCATATACTGTATTTTCATGATGTCTATGTTTCTAAAGATTTAGATTCAATAAAAAAATTGTTATTGCATGTTAGGTGTAATGTTGCAATTGTAATACTGGAATAATTCATGACAGAATAAAGAATTAAATTTAAATTTAAAATTTCTCATTAGTTATGTTATATTAAATATTACTGTCAAATTTAATATTCGATGTAATGTTTTGGTTTTTTTTTTAAGAAAATTATCTCATATTAATAAGGCCAACAAATTAAGATGATTTCCATTGTAAAAATGTAAGTCAAACAACTACCCACCAATAAATATTTATGGCATGAATATCAATTTTATACAAATATATGAGATGTCTTTCAACTTATGCACTTTGTCAAAGTCATATGTGTATATCGTGTGTACTTACGCACATAGACTCATGTATCAAATAAAACATGACAAAAATTTTATGGATATAAATCTATTTCATGTTTTATAAGTTGTTCATATGTATATACTAGTTATTATCATATCTAGTTAAAACAAATGGCTATATATTTTGATAATACATTAATAACATTTTCAAAATTACAGCTTAAAATCTAATTAGAATTTAGGGTGTTACACCTTTTCATGTTTTATGCATTGTTCATTCACATTTTCAGCTAAGTTATATTTTATGCATTACCGTTTCTGCAAGAAAATTTTTATCTTCTGCATTTTTCAAACATCAAGTATCACAATATAAGCTTCGCAAGTAACCTATATTGAGTTTTTTTAACCAAAATTCCATAATTTTCAACACCAAAATAAAACATGTCTTCTTTGAAGTTTTAGAAAATAACGAAAAATACAAGCACAAATTCCAAGAGTGATAACTTATATTTTAACTTAATCAATATATATCCATCACATTTAATAAATATTTTAAGACACTGGTAATTAAAAAATGACCTAATTAACACATAATGTATGAAATTGAAACAAAACTAATAAAACAATATATTATATAATTAATTTAACTTGTTTAAAGTATATATGTATAACAAACTATTAACATAAGCTTTTAAATCTTGAAAATTACTGATTTAAATAATAAATCTACTCTTAAATTTCAATTTATCTTTCATTTAATGAAATAAAAATTAGTAAAAGTTATTAATGAGTCAAATTCAAATAATTCATACACAATTTGTCTCATTTATACACCTACGTTTAACTTTTTATTGTTGAATGAGAAAATATGAGATAAAAAAGTATGTTAAAAAAATTCATAATATTTTATATGTTTTATTTTTTATATATGTAATACAATGGCATCTAAAGTGAATGATCTTGCTTGTGAAAAAAAATGATTTTGAGATTGATGACAGTGACAAAGGCATTTCGAGATGAAGATATCCAACAAAAAGACTAGAATATTGTATTGTCACCATGTCTATGTTTTCAAAATTTTAGATTCAATAAAAAAAAATGTTATTGCATGTTAGGTGTAATGTTACAATTGTAATATTGGAATAATTCATGATAAAATAAAGAATTATATTTAAATTTAAATTTTTAATAAGTATGTTATATTAAATATTACTGTCAAATATTAAATTTGGTAAATTAATATTCGATAATGTTTTGGTTTTAATTTTTTTTTTCTAACAAAACACTAGTGAAAAATAGACTTATAACGTCGATTCAATTGAGCTTTTAATGTCGATTAAAAACATACGTTAATAAAAAGTGACATTAAAAATCTTGACTTTTAACGTCGATTGTCATTATGACCAAGACATTGGGCTGATGACGAGGATTAGACTACGCTAGAATGGTTGACTGAGTGTTGACTATATATTAATTATTATATTATTGTTTAATTAATTAACATTTATTGATTACTTATTTTTTTTGGAAAAATATTTGGCTGGGCCTACTAGGCTAGATCCAACTTCTATTGAGCCAATTTCATGCAAAATGGGCAAAGTTACCTTAGCCTCCACGTATCCTCAAAACGGTGCTGGCTAAGATGATGGCAGCCGACGAGTTCATAGAGGGCTTGACGGCCATCATCGAACAACCTACTTCTTGTGGTGGCTCTCCCTCTCTCTCTTCCACCTTTATTATTCCTCTCTCTTTCCCCTTCACTTATGTCGATGAGGTCCCTGACACACGCGCCGAACGTGCGTCAAATAAACCAAAATCTGCTACTATTTTGCAGTAATAGTGAACTCGGATCGTTTCCCTACGGATTACTCTGTTATTTTTCTGTAGCTAATATTGAACATAATTTTGGGGATTTTTCAGGCTTAGGGAAAATTAAAAGGAATTAAACAGTAACAATTAAGCAAGAATTAAGACGCAACTAACAGATGAATAAAAGGCATCAATCCTATCTTTGTCGGATCCTAATTTCCCTTACCAGTTCAACACAAATAAAAACACACATCTATGCAGTGTATTGGAACTGAAATCTCCGCATTCCAACAATGAACCAAGAGCTCTAAGATCTTAGAGAATTTTCATCGAACACTCGGTGGCCTTTAAACTCACACAATCGCATGAAAACACACAACTCAGTTTCGAATTGTAATAATCTCAATTTAAAACATCAATCAACATAATGAAATCAAAATTATACAATCCAAAACTAGTGCTCATTCAATTAAAAATGGAGAACCTAAGGAAATTAAGGATCCTATTGACATCGAATTGATTAATAAATTAGCTACACATAATTGAAATCAAACCAATCATTAATCGGAATTGCATAATAGAATTCAAAAACGCAAAAGCAAAGAGTAAAAACGAGATTGAAATGCTAATTCAAATGATGAACAAATGCTGGAAATTAAGAGAGAAGAGATTGAAATTGCTGAAAACTAGAATTAACTACGAAATTGAAGATGCAATTGCAACATAAACGAATTGAATTGAAAGGAAGTATAAGGGGGCAAGTGGAACCCTAGCAGAGTAAGAGAAGAAGAAGAGAGAAACCCAAGTGCTGGAAATTGAAATTGAAATTGCAAAGTGAAAGTAAAAGTTAGTAATCTGAATGTGTTTACAAATATATATGAAAAACTTGAATACAAATGATAAAAATAATAAAAACTTGGATGCAGGGAAAATGATAAAAATAATAATGTATCAAATTCCCCCACACTTATTCTTTTGCACTCTTGGGCAAAACTAAGTTCTAAATCTTAAACAAAGTATGAACTTGGATACAAAAATTCATCTGGTCTAAGCTATGCATATTCCCAAAACAGTCATCAAAGTATCAGAACTGAACATAGTAATCACAACATAATCAACCTCAAGATTACGAATCATAGTGTTGAACAATTCCTGCTTCAGATTAGATCAATCAAGTACTAAATCAATCATGCAAGTCAACAATAAGTAATGGCCTCACCAGGAGTGTATCACTCTAACTCTCAAGTGTCTTAGGAAAATGTTTACTCTCAAACCATTAAAATGAATATTATTTTACCATAGACTTGCAATCATTCTAGCTCTCTACCACTAATAATCACAATCATGCATGATTCAAGAGGACTTGCATAGGATGTAATGAGGCTATGGTTAAAGGCTTGATAAATTTGGTCAAGTGACTACTATTTCGCAGATATTGAAAATAACATCAACAGATTACAAAAGATATCAAAGTTACAAAATAAATCTGCAAAGTTGTTATTTCAACAACTGCTCAAATACTTAACTCATTATGCACACTATTCATCGCACAGTTTTTGCTATTTTGCCTTTATTTCTTCTTTTTTGTTTCTCTTTTTTTTAATACCACTTTTGGTGTTTATTTTTCTTTTCCAGCTGTATCAAGCTCAAGTAGAAAAATAGTACCATTTACAAAAGTGTGCTAGTCAACAATCAACTAAAATGTATCAATTCTACAATTCAGACCTAAATCATATCAACTGCAATATTCCACCCCCACACTTATTTTCCTGCACGTACAGAGCATATAACCCCACACTTATTTGCTTCACAAAACCAAAAGATCAACAACTAACTCAATATTTGTGAAATCAGGAAAATATTGTTTTACTCTTAAGGCTTGTAGTGCAGACATTGAAAGAAGAAGTTTCAAGCACAAAGGGGTTAACAAAGGATAAAATGCAAGGTAGGCTTATCTGGTCAAGTAGGGAAATAGAAATGAATGCCTCAATCATGATCATGCACTCAGTGATAAAATGAAGCTTTGAAAAGAATAAAAACAAGTTCTGAAAAATAACATCTACAAATGGCATATATCACACTGAAAGAAAGGGAATGACATGTATATGAATCCATTCAAAATAGGCCCAAAAACTCAAAGGGCCAAACTGCCAAGTACTTATCAGAGACAATACAAAACCAATCCATACAGACTAATCCTCAATCCATAAGAGGACTATATCAACACCATAAAATAATCTAAAAATCAACTTAGCTCAGATTCTAGTTCAAATTCTCAACATATAGACCATAATGCAGATATAATAATAGTCAGACCAGAATCACAAAATCTCCAAGTATCAAAAAACAACTATAAAGAAGTATGAAAGTTGTATTTATTTACTCCTAATTACAAAAGGTGGAAAGATAGGAAATGAATGAAAACAAAACGAAAGAGAGTGGAAGGAGAAAAGAAAAACTCCCTCGACCGCTCAAAGCGGCGGTGTGTCTACAAGTGGTACTAACTCCTGCTCTGCGGGCTGCTCAATAGAGCTCTCATGATAACGCTTTAAGCGCTGCCCGTTCACCATGAATGTATCCTTGGTACCTACTACAAGAAACAAATACCCACCTGGGTCAAATATCACAAAATCATCTACAATAATATGTAAGTCATTCTTTATCACTGCAAATGATTCAGGGTGTAGGTATGTTTTTGTGTTATAATCAGTGCATGGTGGTGGTGGAAATAAGTTGAATGCCAAAATCATAATTCTCCATTTATTCATTTTAATCTTGACATATAAATTGAACAATTTGCATGTTTCACTTACTGTCTGATGGAGGACCATCCACAAGCATGAGGATTACAAGGGCAATGCAAAGAAGAATTGAAGCCCAAGTTGAAGAAGAGTTGACCAAGTCAAAGTCAACAAGTCAAAGTCAATGGTCAACTCTTGATAGTCAACATAATGGGCTTATGAAGCCTTGTAATTTTCTATGCATTTTATAATTAGATTAGGAACAATTAATTTAGGCCTTGCCTAGTGAATAAGTGCACGGCCTCATGTTTGTAAGTAAGAACTCTTCTTCCGTCTGATGGATCAGTTTCGTCTGACGCTGAGAGTGAGTTATTCCGTCTGACGCTATTCCGTCTGAGGCTTGCTCACGTTTGTAAGTAAGAACTCTTCTTCCGTCTGATAGATCAGTTTCGTCTGACGCTGAGAGTGAGTTATTCCGTCTGACGCTATTTCGTCTGAGGCTTGCTCATGTTTGTATGTAAGAACTCTTCTTCCGTCTGATGGATCAGTTTCGTCTGACGCTGAGAGGAGTTGTTCCGTCTGTGCTTGTTTCATCTGAGGATGTTCCGTCTGACGCTATTCCGTCTGAGGCTTGTTAAATCGAGTCTTGATCGATGCTTAAGTGCGTAGACACGACAAACGATACCACACCGACAGACAGAACCACACCGACAGACGAAACCACACAGACAGACGATACCTGAGACAGACGATACACAGACGAATGATCAAATTACTACTTACATTTTTAGCTTTTGGTTGTTTTACAACTAGTATAAATACTGAACATTCTGAATTGTAAAGGATCTTTTGGATGAAATGAAATAGAATTTTCTAAGACTTGTGTCTTGAGAAAGAGAGAGTTCTCTCTTGGGGGTTTCTTATAGAACCTTGAATCTTATCGTGGATCCATGATCCAAGTGGCGATTCTTCTACTTAGCTTATTGGTTCGTTGAATCATGGCGCTATCCATTTTCTAATCTACTTCCATTTTTGTGATTTCTTATTCTTCGGTCATAGACCGAAACTATCAACCATTTTTTTAATCTAAGTTCCGCAAGCTTCTCTTGATTTTGAGTGAAGTTCATTTGGTGAAACGACGGTCGGACGCACAAAAGGTGTTAGATCTGTGGAGCATTACATTTGCTTCACGGGTTTGCATCAAAATTTGGTAATCAGAGCTTGTTCTCTTGATACCATATAAAATTTGGTATCAAGAGCTTGTTCTTCACCTAGTTGTTCTTCACTTGTGATATTGAGTCTAGCTCCTATCTTTTGATTTCAATTTTTGAGTCAATTGAAATTTTAATTGAGTTTTGTTGTGTGTCTTGGCTGTCCAATGCATAGATGAGATGTTCTGACACTCATGGTTGATCATACATGGCTTATCTTACATGCTAGACACATTCTAGTTGATAGCCCCCCATGTGTTTGATGAATTTTCTCAATATGTATTTTGAGTCTCTTTGCTGGAATTGTTAATCCCCTGCATCTTATATGTGTTATTATCATGTGCATTGCTCATTAGAAGTTCAAGTTACCATTACCATACATTATCTTGCTTGTTAGCAAAGTTTGACTTGACTTACGTGAGTAATTGAGCCTATACTTGGACTGTCCAACAAAGAATAGCCAAAAGAAAAATATAGAAAAACAAAAGAAAAGAAAAGAGCAAGAGAAAATATACAAGAAAAAGAATAGCCAAAAGAAAATATACAAGAAAAAGAGTCAAAGAAAAATTCAAGAAAAGAAATACAAGAAAAGAAGTTTGAAGAAAATTAGAGTGAAATTTTGAGTAGCTCTTGTAGTAGAATTTTTGGGAAAAATTGAGTGCAGTACATTGGGAAATTGGGATCATTAAAGACCCACAAATTTAGTGTCCAAGCTCAATTAGGCAACAATTCTCATTTGGCTCAAGCATCATATTACAAGTTGTGTCAAATTTACTAATAGCATGATATTTGAACTTGTAGTGTGCTTTGCATATGCCTAAACATAGTTGCCCTGTTTTTGCCCTGTTTTTGGACTCATATTTGTGACTGCCCTGCACCTTAATTTGAGCTTATTTGTGTGCCTAAGTATCATCCAAACTATTCCCCAAAATTTCAAGTCATTTTGAACCCATTTTCAAGCCTAACTTCCAGCTGGGTGACGGTTTTTGCTGTTACTTTGAGCAGTTTCGGGTTTGCAGTTGGTTCAAGGGGTTAAACATTGATTTATTGAATTCTGGGCATATGGTCATTCACTATACATATATATAAGCTCAACTGGAAGGTTTCATAATTTTCCAAGTCCATTTGCTATGTTAAAAAAAAAATAAATAAATTTCACAAGTTGGACAAATTTTGGTGACGGTTGCTGTCAAATTTTCCAGCAAGCTTGCATTTAATTTCTTCCCTTCTTTGAGTTTTGTTTCCAAAATTTTTGCAGTTTTCAAATACTAGTTTTCCTTCATTTTAGTGCAGTAAATATATTAACCATTGTCTTGAGCATAAAATTCCATTTTGAGTAGCTAAATCTTTGTTCATTGAGTCTTGTTTTATTGCTTGTCTTTTTTTTGGAATCTTTGTAGTTTTGTCTAGAGTTTTTGTCTTCTTGATCTCCTAGGCTTTGTAGCTGAATTGTTCCTCTTTCACTTGGATAAATTGGACATTGATAATTGATAGAGGTTTCTCAAGAAACTCTAAGTGAGAGTGAGAGGAAAAAGGCTAGAGGGTAACATCTAAGAAAAAGCCTCCTAAGTGTGCAAACAAGAGTGTGAGTGTAAACACTTAGAGAGTGAGAAAGGCATTTTATTTCTCTTCTATTATTCTTGTTATAACCTTTTCTTGCAGCAATGGCGAGTTCCTCAAGTGTGGGCAATGAATTATCTCCAAGGACCCAAAGGATGATGGATGTTATGTTGGAGAAATTTGTGAGTATGCAACATGACCTCAAAAATGAGCTCAAGGAGAGTGTCAATGAGGTGAGGGAGGAGAGCCATAGAAAAATGAGCGAAGAAGAGGATAGAAGGAGAGACATGGAAAGAGCCATAAGAGAAGATATTGAGAGAAGAGAAAGAGAGGCCTATCTTAGAAGGAGTGGAGAAAGAAGAGGTAGTAGTAGTCGAAGAGACTATAGGTCTCCTAGAGGTAGTGATGAGGGTAGTAATTTCAATGAAGAAGATGCATTCCATGCTTTTGAGGATGAGAGAAGGAATAGACGAAGAGGAACTCCTCAAGAACGATACCATGACCGTGTACCTCAAGCAATCCCTTTTGGAGGTGGAGCTAGGCAAGGTGGCCTAAATACAAAGATCAAACTTCCAACCTTTGTGGGAAATGGAGAGGCCGAATCCTACTTGGATTGGGTCATGAAGGTGGAGCAAGTTTATTCATGTCATCCACACCTAAGAGAGGAGGAGAAGTTGAACTTAGCCATCCTACAATTTGAAGGATATGCCTTGGTGTGGTGGAACCAAGTGTTGGTGGACTCATTTGCAAGAAGAAGGCCTCAAATCACTTCATGGACTCAACTCAAGGATGTCATGAAGGAAAGGTTTGTGCCTCATTCTTATATTAGAGATTTACATATTAAATTGCAAAGACTAACACAAGGGTCAAAGAGTGTTCAAGAATACTACAAGGACCTTGAATTAACCATGCTTAGGGCGGATTACCGAGAGGAAAGGGAGGCTACACTTGCAAGATTCATCCATGGGTTGAATCACGATATCCAAGATGTGCTAGAGCTCCAACATTTTGTGACCATTGGAGATGCTCTTCATAAAGCCGAAAAGATAGAGAACCAATTGAAGAGGAAGGGCACCTTCAAGAAGAGCTATACACCATACAAATCATCATGGTAGGACAAGGGAAAGAAGGAATACAACTCTTCATCAAAGGGAAAGCTAGGCCGTGAGGACTCCAAAGGTAAGGAGGTAAAATCTTCTATTTCCAAGCCTAGTTCTATTAAATGCTTTAAGTGTTTGGGGCATGGCCACATTGCATCCCAATGTCCTAACAAAAAGGCCATGATTATGAGAGTTGATGGTGCCATCACTAGTGAGGATTCTCAATCTTCATCTAGTGAGAGTGAAGAGCCTAGGGAGAGCACAAGTAGTGAAGAGGAGAAACCCGAGGATGGAGATCTTCTCATGGTAAGGAAGATGCTAGGGAGTGCCCTTAAGGAGTTGGATGACTCTCAAAGGGAGAACATCTTCCATTCTAGATGTCTAGTTGAAGGGAAAGTATGTTCCCTCATTGTAGATAGTGGTAGTTGTACAAACGTAGTTAGCACTAGGCTAGTAGATAAATTAGTACTTAGGACATCCCCACACCCTAAACCTTACAAGCTACAATGGTTGAGTGATAAGGGAGAGATGGTTGTTAATAGACAAGTTCTTATTAATTTCTCCATAGGTAAGTATAGAGATGATGTATTGTGTGATGTAGTACCTATGGAGGCCACTCACCTTTTACTAGGAAGACCTTGGCAATATGATAAGCATGCCATTCATGATGGTGTTTCCAACACCTATGTTTTCTCTCATATGAGCAAGAAGGTCACCCTTAAACCTTTGTCCCCTAAAGAAGTGTGTGAGGATCAAATAAAGATGAAGTTAAAGAGAGAAAATGAGAAGAAAAGTGAGGAATCATTTGCCAAAACATCTTTGGCCGAGAGCTCCTCCAAAAAGAAGTAAAAGGAAACCAAAACACCTAGAAACCTAGCTTTGGCCGAGACTTGCAAAATAATTACCAAACATGCCACTAGTGAATCTAGGATGAAAAACAAGGAAGAAACTTCCAAGAATCCTAGGCAAACCGAGAGCACATGTAAGGTTAATCTTAAGGAGAGTTTGCTTATGGATAGAGGTGAGCTAAGAAGAGAATATCTAGCTAGGAAGAGTATGTTCCTATGTTTGCCTACACCATTAGTTTTGAGCACTAACTTGGTAGGCAAGCAAGAGGACCTTGAGTCTTTGTTGATGGAGTTTGAGGATGTCTTCCCTAATGAGATTCCCCAAGGCCTTCCCCCACTTAGAGGGATTGAGCATCAAATAGACCTAGTACCCGGTGCACCCTTACCCAACCGGCCTACATATAGGAGTTCTCCTCAAGAGACTCATGAGATGCAAAGTCAAGTAGAAGAGTTGATGAGTAAGGGTTGGGTCAAGGAAAGCTTGTCTCCTTGTGCTTCACCTGTTATTTTAGTGCCTAAGAAGGAGGGAACTTGGAGGATGTGTACCGATTGTAGAGCCATTAACAATATTACTATAAGGTATAGACATCCCATTCCTAGGCTAGATGATTTACTTGATGAGCTACATGGAGCTAAGGTATTCTCCAAGGTTGATCTTAAAAGTGGCTATCACCAAATTAGGATGAAGGAAGGTGATGAGTGGAAGACCGCTTTTAAGACCAAGTTTGGACTATATGAATGGCTTGTCATGCCCTTTGGTTTATCAAATGCACCTAGCACTTTTATGAGATTAATGAACCATGTGCTAAAAGAGTTTCTAGGAAAATTTGTTGTGGTATATTTTGATGATATCTTGATTTATAGCAAATCTTTCTTGGAACATCTAACACACTTGAAGCTTGTTTTGAAAGTGCTTAGGGAACAACATTTGTATGCCAACAAGGAGAAGTGCACCTTTGCCACCAATCAAGTCATATTCCTCGGTTTTGTGGTGAGTGAGCAAGGTGTGCAAGTAGATGAAAGCAAGATCAAGGCTATACAAGAGTGGCCGAGACCCACCAATGCAAGGGAAGTAAGATCCTTTCATGGCTTAGCTAGTTTTTATAGGAGGTTTGTTAAGGATTTTAGTACTATTGCTTCACCTCTTAATGAACTAGTGAAAAAGGATACTACTTTTATTTGGGGTCAAACTCAAGAGCATGCTTTCAATCTACTTAAAGAGAAGCTTACACATGCACCTATTCTTGCTTTGCCTAACTTTGCTTGTTCTTTTGAATTAGAGTGTGATGCTTCTAACTTAGGGGTTGGAGCCGTGTTGATGCAAGAGGGGCATCCCATTGCCTACTTTAGTGAGAAGCTCAAGGGTGCTCAACTCAACTACTCCACCTATGATAAGGAGATGTATGCACTTGTGAGGGCCTTCCAAGTGTGGCAACACTACCTTCTTCCCAAGGAGTTTGTGGTGCACACCGACCATGAGGCACTCAAGCATATCAAAGGCCAAGGCAAGCTAAGTAAGAGACATGCAAGATGGGTAGAATTTCTTGAAACCTTTCCATACATAATTAAGTATAAGAAAGGTAGTACTAATGTGGTAGCCGATGCACTTAGTAGGAGATTTTCATTGATATGTATGCTAGAAACTAAGATGCTAGGTTTTGATCACATTAAAGAATTGTATGAACATGATCATGATTTCAGCCAAGTGTTTATGATGTGTGCTCAAAGTGCTCATAAGGATTTCTTTAGGGTGGATGGTTATCTTTTCAAGGGAAAATGTTTGTGTATCCCTAAGACATCCTTAAGAGAACTTTTGGTGTGTGAAGCACATGAAGGAGGCATCATGGGACACTTTGGAATTGATAAGACATTAGGCATATTACATGAACATTTTCATTGGCCACACATGAAGAAGGATGTGGACCGATTTGTATATAAATGCATAACATGTCATAAGGCTAAATCTAGGAACATGAATCATGGACTATATACTCCTTTACCCATTCCCATTTCTCCTTGGATTGATATCTCCATGGATTTTGTGCTTGGATTGCCGAGAACCAAGAGAGGAATGGATTCCATTTTTGTAGTTGTGTGTAGGTTTTCTAAAATGGCTCATTTTATTCCTTGTCATAAGGTTGATGATGCTACACACATTGCAAATTTGTTCTTTAAAGAAGTGGTTAGATTGCATGGTTTGCCTAAGACAATTGTTAGTGATAGAGATTCAAAATTTTTGAGTCACTTTTGGAGAACCTTGTGGGGTAAGTTAGGCACCAAGCTTTTATTCTCCACCACTTGTCATCCTCAAACGGATGGCCAAACCGAAGTGGTTAATAGAACATTAGGCCAATTGTTGAGATGTTTTGTTAAAGGGAATACTAGGACATGGGAGGAACATTTACCTTTTGTTGAGTTTGCATATAATAGAGTTGTGAATGCTTCTACTTCCCATTCCCCATTTGAAGTTGTATATGGTTTTAACCCTCTAACACCTCTTGACCTTGTGCCTTTGCCACTTGAGTTTGCTTTAAATGTAGATGGAGTTGCCAAGGCCGAACTAGTGAAGTCCCTTCATGCCAAAATCAAAGAACACCTTGAGAGGAGGTATTCAAAGGTTGCGGCCCAAGTGAACAAGCATAAGAAAAATGTGGAGTTCAAAGAAGGAGACTTGGTGTGGCTTCATCTCAAGAAGGAGAGATTTCCTAATCTTAGGAAATCTAAGCTTTTGCCAAGAGGGGATGGACCCTTCAAAATATTAAAGAGACTTGGACCTAATGCTTACTCTCTTGACCTTCCTACTTCTTATATAGGTAGTAATTCATTTAATGTAAGTGATTTATCTATTTGTGATGTAGGTAGTGATGAAAGCAACTTGGGGACAAGTTTGCCTCAAGAAGGAGGGATTGATGGAGGACCATCCACAAGCATGAAGATTACAAGGGCAATGCAAAGAAGAATTGAAGCCCAAGTTGAAGAAGAGTTGACCAAGTCAAAGTCAACAAGTCAAAGTCAATGGTCAACTCTTGATAGTCAACATAATGGGCTTATGAAGCCTTGTAATTTTCTATGCATTTTATAATTAGATTAGGAACAATTAATTTAGGCCTTGCCTAGTGAATAAGTGCACGACCTCATGTTTGTAAGTAAGAACTCTTCTTCCGTCTGATGGATCAGTTTCGTCTGACGCTGAGAGTGAGTTATTCCGTCTGACGCTATTCCGTCTGAGGCTTGCTCATGTTTGTAAGTAAGAACTCTTCTTCCGTCTGATGGATCAGTTTCGTCTGACGCTGAGAGTGAGTTATTCCGTCTGACGCTATTTCGTCTGAGGCTTGCTCATGTTTGTAAGTAAGAACTCTTCTTCCGTCTGATGGATCAGTTTCGTCTGACGATGAGAGGAGTTGTTCCGTCTGTGCTTGTTTCATCTGAGGATGTTCCGTCTGACGCTATTCCGTCTGAGGCTTGTTCCGTCTGAGTCTTCAGTCTGATGCTTCCGTCTGTAGACACGACAGACGATACCACACCGATAGACAGAACCACATCGCCAGACGAAACCACACAGACAGACGATACCTGAGACAGACGATACTCAGACGAATTATCAAATTACTACTTACATTTTTAGCTTTTGGTTATTTTACAACTAGTATAAATATTGAACATTCTGAATTGTAAAGGATCTTTTGGATGAAATGAAATAGAATTTTCTAAGACTTGTGTCTTGAGAAAGAGAGAGTTCTCTCTTGGGGGTTTCTTATAGAACCTTGAATCTTATCGTGGATCCATGATCCAAGTGGCGATTCTTCTACTTAGCTTATTGGTTCGTTGGATCATGGCGCTATCCATTTTCTAATCTACTTCCATTTTTGTGATTTCTTCTTCTTCGGTCACAGACCGAAACTATCAACCATTTTTTTAATCTAAGTTCCGCAAGCTTCTCTTGATTTTGAGTGAAGTTCATTTGGTGAAACGACGGTCGGACGCACAAAAGGTGTTAGATCTGTGGAGCATTACATTTGCTTCACGGGTTTGCATCACTATCAAAATAAAGAACATGGAATAATGAACTCTAACATTAATAACACAATTTAAAAGAGAGAGTAAAAGATTAGAGTGTTTCAAGGTAGCGTGATTATTCTCTACTCCATCTATAATGTGTTTAGACATTGGTTCGCCAATAATTATAGAAGCTTGCACTTGGCTCTCCATTGTTAACATCTTTAACGACCTATAAGAATATGTAACATCATAAGAACAAAAGCCATTAGGAACAACTAAGAGGTTCAAATCAGCAAACTCAATGATAGTCCAGACTTCAATTCCATAAAAGTCTAAAGTGAAACATTTAATGTTGTTCATATTGCAATTATAAAGAGTATCAAATGATAAAGAAATCTTCCCTAGTGGTTACTCTAATTTCCTGGATGCTTCACTCTTTCCACAGTGTTTGCTCCAAGGAAACTTTATGAACAATTCTCCACTAGGTACCAAGACATGAGGATTTTTGTAAGGAGGAGGGTCACAAACAGCTTCACCGTGTGTTTTATGTTCTTTCTTTTCTACATAAACATCTTCACACAAAAAGTTGTTATCTTGTATTTCTTCCTTAGGACTCACTCCTACATCACCTATCAAAAAGGAATCAACATAAACAAAGAAACGATTAGTATAAACAATTAAATCATCACATGTTTCCTTCTCTTGTTTATCTCTTGTTCTTTCAAATCTTGTTCTTGCAACTCTTTCTTTTTAGCTACAACCTCCATGGGTATTGTCTTTTCTAGTTGTGCAGTAGGTTCTACCATTTGCTTACCAGACCTCAAAGTAATATCACTCACATTCTTACCATTATCATTCAAATTGGAAATTGCTTGTGAGGGTAGACTGATGGATGCTTGAGGTTGGTTCTGACTAATTGCATTGGATAACTGCCTAATATGAGTTTGGATACTCTGAAGGTTAGCCTCAGTTATTTGCTGAAATTTCAAGTTGTTGGTGGCCATCTGCTTGATTAATTCTTCCAAAGAAGGACCACCTTGTGGTTGGGCTAGTGGTTGTGTAGGATGTTGATGAAAAGTTGATATATGATAGTTGGAATTTTGCTGCCAATTTTGTGTCGGATAGAAAGTGAAATAGTCAAGTGAACTCTGATAAATTTGACCTTTCCATCAGGATTGTTAGGAGCTGGAATATGGGTTGTATTGTTGTTGAGGTATGGCATGAAAAACTCCTGCTTCTACAAAAGTTGGATCACTGAAACTCCATTCCTGCTGCAACAGTTCCCTAATAGTCCTATTATCCATGTTAGCTTAAATGAATGTAAACCAGCACCTCTCTAGTTCATCAGATTCAACAATAGCCACAAAACAACAATATATAACACAAATCAGCATAAACAACACTAACTAACAGCACTCAGCAAGATATCACTGTCAGCATGCACAAGATGACCAAAATAAACTTCCAAAATAGTATCAAATGATTTTTAAAATTTATAGGACTTCCACAGGTCAATTCTAAACCATCTCGGGACCCCAAAAATGTAGTGTAAAATTTTAAAAAATTGAAAAGAGGGTCTAAACGATGGAATTTGGCCTCGATAGGGTGGTGTCTCGTGCAAAACACGATGTTATACCCAATTCCTCAAAAACTATCACTCTGCAAAATTTCAAAACCAACGAAATTAGTTCAACAATTCAAAAATACCCGTTTTGTCCTCGCGGGACCGAAATAATTGCAAAACAGAAAAATCTGGAAGAAATTTCGTAAAACTAATGCAATTTTTCACCCCTATGGAGTGAAAGGTTTGCTCAAAAGGCCAAATTACTTTAGCAAAGGTAATTGGAATGACCGAACTGATCCAAAAATCCAAAATCAGATGACTAAACAACATATAACATGTCAAACAAGTGCAAAACAGAGCATGAAATTAGTATATCGCAGGACTTATTGAATGTAGGCTAACCTATCCTAAGTCTAATAAAAAAATGCGTATAAACAATGAGAATTAACAAAGAAATCCCCGGCAACAGTGCCAAATTTGACACACGTGCCGAACGTGCGTCAAATAATACCGAATTTAGCTATTACTTTGTAGTAATAGTGGACTCGGATCGTTTCCCTACGGATTACTTTGTTACTTCTCTGTAGTTGAAATTTTAAATGCAATATTTGGGGGTTTTTGTGTAGAGGAAAAATTAAAGGCAATTAAATAGTAAAAATTAACCAATGACAATAATTAAACAATAATTAAAAAGCAATTAATAGATGATTAAAAAGCACCAATTCGATCTCTGTCAGATCCTAATTTCCCTCATCGGTTCAAGAAAAAAGGGAACTCATCTATGCAGTGCATTGGAACCGAGATCTCTGCATGCCAACATTGAACTAACGCTCTAAGATTTTAGAGAATTATCATCGAACACTTGGTGGCCTTTAAACTCACACGATCGCATGAGAGCACACAACTTGGTTTCGAATCATATAATTAGTTCTCTGCATTCATTATCAATCAAAAACAATAGAATCAACAATCTCAATCCAAAATATTAATCAACATAATGAAATCAAAATTATAGAATCTAAAACAAGTGCTCCTGCAATTGAAAACGGAGAACTTAAGGAAATTAGGGATCCTATTGAGATCGAATTGGTTGATGAAATTAGTTGCGCATAATTGAAATTAGACTAAGCATAAATTGAGATTGCATATTAGAAGAATTAAATTGCAAGAAGGGAGAGGGAACGAGAATTGGAATGACAAACCTAAATACCCTAGCAGAGAGACTTGAAAGGAAAAGAGTAATGCTGAAAATTGAAATTGATTGAAAGGTAAAAAAGTGTGTTACAATTTTCTGAATTGGGGTATTTATAATAAGTGAGTCATGTGCTATTCACATGACTTTAAGTGACTCAGGGTGCAGGGTTCAAAGCCCACTCAATACAAACATTTAAATGGTTCAATTACATGATTTGAAATGGGCCTACACTAATTTTTCACGCTGGAATTCCCGCATCAGTTTCGTGCGTCACTTTCAAGGCAATTTTCACCCCAGATGCGGTCCGAATTGGCTCTTCATGTCTGTATAGATTTTGTATCTCTTTCAGTCCTCTTTAATTTGACATAAAACGGAGCTCAAACAAAGTTCTTTAGTTAGAATTATGCCTTTTTTAGTGAACCTTGTCAAAACTGGAAATTTTAGCGAATTAGAACAAAAATAAGCACTTAAGGCCTAAATGAGTCCAAACTTATAAATGCACTAAATCATGCTAATTGACCATTAATAATGTTGTAATATGATGTATTAAATGCAGAGAAATTGATCAAAATAATGAATCATCAGGACTGGTTCTGATTAATAGCATTGGCCAATTGGTCAATCTGTGTCTGCAAGCTCTGAATGGAGGCCTCAGTCCTCTACTGAAATTGCAAGTTGTTAGTGGCCATCTGCTTCATCAATTCTTCCAAAGAAGGGCCACTGGATGCAGGCTGAGGTGCAGGCTATGGTGGCTCCCTTTGCGGCTGAAAGGGAGGTCTATACTAATTGTTGGAGGGTTACCAATGCTGCTGAGGTTACCTATTCTGCTGAGGCTGCCAATGTTGTTGTTGATTGCTTGGGGCATGAAATTGTTGGTTTTGGTTCTAATTCCCCATCTCAAATTGGGTTGGTCCTTCCAGCCAGGGTTGTAGGTGTTGGAGTAAAGGTTATTTTGAGGTCTCCCAGGGAACACTCCAGCAATTGCTACAGTAGGATCCTGATGGTATCCCTCCTGCAAGGTTGGACAAATATCAGTAAAATGAGAGGGATCAGAACATATACCACAATTCGTGCTCTAAGAAACTACAACTGCTACATTGGTTGTCTGTGTCACTGCTAACTGTCTGACCAAAGAGGTGAACTCATCCAATCTGTTGGTAAGAATCTGTTGGTCTGCATGTGGGGAATGTGATGGTGCAGGTGTAGAGGCTGGTCTATTGGAGGGTGTGGACTGCACATGGTACACACTGTTGCTCCTAGTGCCAAACTGTTGAGCATTTGCAGCCATGTTAGAAATAAGGTTTGTGGCTGCAGCTGGGGTCTTATCCACCAAAGCACCTCCACTTGCAGCGTCTACCATGCTGCGGTCCATGGGTAAGAGCCCCTCACAGAAGTACACAATAAGGAGTTGATCTGTGATCTGATGGTGAGGGTAGCTAGATACCAGTCTCTTGAACCTCTCCCAATACTCATGAAGGTTCTCCCCATTTGCTTGTCTAATCCCACAAATCTCCTTTCTGATGGATGCAACTTTAGAAGCTGGGAAATACTTCTCTAGAAAGAGGCGTTTCATGTCACCCCAACTCCTAATAGTTGCTGGTTGCAGGTAGTACAACCAGTCCTTAGCATTCCCATCAAGTGAAAATGGGAAGGCCTTCAACTTAATGTGGTCCTCATCAATTCCATGGGGCTTCATAGTGCTACAAACTACATGGAACTCTTTCAGATGCTTATGTGGATCTTCACCTGCAACACCATGAAACTTAGGCAAAAGGTGAATTAATCAAGATTTTAACTCAAAGTCAGCATCAAGTTTAGGATATTCAATGCATAAGGGCTGGTAATTCACATCAAGAGCAAACAATTCCTTAAGAGTCCTATTATCCATATTTGCAATATTTTCAGTATGTATAATATGCTCAATGTGAGGATGCACTACAGGATTAGGACTAGGTTGACTAGAATGTGCAAAATCAATATCAACAGTATGAGCCAAATGTGGAGAACTATGATCACCCTCAGAATCAGTAGTATGCACAGAGAATGTATTAGACTCAAATGCAAGTGTATGCTTAGAGTGCCGATGCCTATTACGTGCACTCCTATTATTGTGAATAATTCTCTGAGGTTCAGGATTCAATGCGTGCAAATCAGTACTTCTACTTCTAGTGTTCATGCATCAATAGCCAATAATAACAACAAAAATAGCACAAACAACACTAAATAGTAGTATCTCACAACACTCAACACGAAATCGTTATCAACATGTACCAAATGACCAAAATAAATTGCAAAACAGTATCAAATGATTTTTAAAATTTATAGGACTGCCACAGGTCAATTCTAAACCATCCCGGGACCCCAAAAATGCAATGTAAAATCTTAACAAAATTGAAAAGAGGGTCTAAACGATGGAATTTGGCATCGATAAGGTGGTTCTACCCAATTCCTCAAAAATTACCACCCTACAAAATTTCAAGACCAAAGGAATTTGTTCGACAATTGAAAAAATACCCGTCGCATCAGCTTCGTGGTCCACTTTCAAGGCCGATTTCACCACAGATTTAATCCGAATTGGCTCTTCTTGTCTTCATAACATTTGTAGCTCTCTGAGTTCTCTTTAATTCGACATAAAGTGGGGCTCAAACGGAGGTCTGTAGAGGGAGATATGTTTGTTTTAGTGAAAGTGATCAAATCTGGAAAAATATAGGGAAATAGAACAAATTAAGTACTTAAAGTCCAAATGAACCCAAACTCATAAATGTATCAATTCATGTTAATTGATCATTATTAATGCTGCAATATGGTGTATTAGATGCAGGGAAAATGATAAAAATATGGTCCCCTCTCCTACTCAGCTCTTCAAGCTCAAGCTCTCTCTCATCATCTCACTGAGGTCCCTCACCCTCCATGTGGTTCCTCTCGCCGGTGAACTAGCCAACAACACCACTAACCACTGTCACCACCCCAACACACCATGACATACACCAAGCATCACAACACACACCACCAACCATCACAACACACACCATGACATACACCACCATCACAACACACACCACCAACCAAACACTCCCAACAACACCTATGACATGAAGCCCACGAACAATAAAATCCTAAACAAAACATAACAGATAGCTAACAGAGGGAGAAAGATATGAACAAAAAAATCAACTTAGCCATAACCAAAAGCAGACGAGACTAAGGCTTTGGAAACGTGATTCAAACACAAGCCTAGGTTAAACGGTAACAACAATAAGAAAAGGGAAAGTGACATAGAAGTATAAGTTAAAGAAAATATCAACAACAACCATTTTTTCTTAAAACCCTACACTTGAGGTTAATTAGAATAAACATAACCAAATAATGGACTCTATAAGAGGCCCAATTATTAAAAACTGAGTAAAATAATTGTGTTTTATTATTTAAGAGACTTAAAAATATAATTACTAAAATATCAAATATGTTATTTAATAGGATTAAATTTGTAAAATAAAATTTTGAAATTATTAATATCCTCGAACTTCTTTTCTTTATTTAAACGCATCACCATTTATTTATTTTATTAACAGAGGATACCCAAAATATTTATATTATCTCTATTTTTTCCTATAAAATATTTTGTAGTTAAAAGAAAACAATCATCACCTGAATGAAATTTTGGGGTAAGACATCTCTAGTACTTTTTATGGATCTTACGAGAAAATGTGTCTCATGGCAATTAAAAACAATGATTTTAGTTGTTTTGCCATTGTACCAACCTTTACTTCTTGTTAGACACTTGCAAGATTATGGCTTCAATCTTATCAGTTCCATTTGGAGACCAAAGTGTCACTTACCCACAAAAGTTGCAAGCTAGGAATGTTATCCAAATTTTTGGATAAACTTACAGTATAAGTCATAATGCTTTGCTAATAAAAATTTCTTCAAACTTTGAAAATTGAGAAAATTAAATAACACTTCAAAAATTAAGTATGCTAGTCAAATTTGGTGAATAAAGCACAAGTGCGAATTCGATTATTAACATCAGTGCATTAAAAAAGTGTAATAAGGAGACTTTATTAAATTACCTGAATATTTCCGCATCATCCATTATTTACTTAATATTAAATTATTTTTTAATATCATTCTTTTTAAAATCGTTATTAAAAAATATATTTCACATTAACTAATTAGAGTCAATATTAAATAATTATTATTAAATTTTATTTATCAATATTTTTATCTCATTTAAATTTATTTTAAATAGTTCATATCATTAATCATATCAAATATCCATTATTGTATTTTATTTTATCAATATATATATCTTTGTCTTTTAAAAAAAATTAATATATTTCACATCAACTAATTAAAGATCAACGTTAAATATCTATTTTTATATTTTATTTTATCAATATTAATATCTTTATCTTTTAAATTTGTGTTAATATATTTTAAATCAATATTAAAAATTAATTATTATATTTTATTTTATCAATATTTTAAAAAAAAATTATACTTTAAGCGCATAATTTCTCTCAATTCGTCTTCTCTTAAGACACTCCTTCTTAATAAATGACCATAGTGACCTTTTTTAACATTAGTTATGGATAAATGATATTAAAAGTTGCTTTTAACATCCGAGAAGTTGATGTCAATTAATATCACCTTTTCCAACATTCGCTGAGAATCAATGCTAAAACTCTAATTTAGACTCGTGAAGGAATTGAAAAGAGAATAAGTACTAAGAGATCATGCATACTCTATTTTCTTCCATTACTCGAACAATATCCTTTTCAGCCCACTGCATTTAACAAAATAAGAATTAGAGATTTTTATGAGAGATTTGTCAGCCGGTTTTCTAATACCATGTTCCATATGAAAACCCTTAATTAGCATTTAACATTTACTTGACAAATCTCATATTGTTTGTACTGAAAAACAAACAATGTCCAACAAAACAACCTTTCCATCATCTTCCAAACTATCAAATCTCACTTTTAATGGTTCTCTTTACGAGTAATGTCTTTCATATTTATCTAATGCAGAGTTACATTAACACTCATTAACTGCTTTAAATGTTGACCATCCAAATTTCTGGTGGCATTCATATCTGTCATAAAATAAACTTAAATTAGGAGGATTGTTTTGCTATTGTCGTTTGGTATTCCCAGATTAGCATTAATAGTTTTTTTTGGCATGAGTTAATAGAATCAATAATAAGGTGTGGTGGGACTATTTATTAGGACTCTTGATCTATCTTTGGTATTCGAAGAGGCAAACTTTTTGCCTATATAAACCATGTAAGTTTGTATGGAACAGAGATGCACATATATACACAGAGAGAGAGATCGGAGAAATATTGCTTTGAAAAACTTGCCTTCTTGTTGCCAACAAATTGGCATCAGAGCTATATGCAAGGTGAGCGTGAGAACTGACCTGCTGCGAGAGAGAGTGTAGCGGTGTGCGCAGACCGAGAGCTGTGTGAGTTGAGTGTAACCATTTGAGAGATATGGCAGGTCTAACTAATGGCATCCCGCTACCCAAATTAACGAAAGGTGTCAGCTACGACTCCTGGAAGGTGCAAATGAAGGCTCTTTTCGGCTCCCAAGATAAGCGGGACGTGGTCGAGAATGGGTATGACGACCGGAAAACACCGATGGGTATTCAAATGCCCAGCTGAATGCATTGAAGACTGTTCGAGCAAAAGACAAGGCGGCTCTGTATTTATTATACCGAGCTGTCGACGAATCCGGATTTGAGAAGATTTCCAACGCCATATCTTCAAAGGAGGCATGGGATATCCTAGAAAAAGCAAACAAAGGAGATGAGCATGTGAAGCAAGTACGACTTCAAACCCTCAGGGGTGAGCTGGAAAATATGCAGATGAAGGAATCAGAAGGCATATCCGAGTTCATTACTCGAGTAGAGACCGTGGTAAACAAGCTAAGTCAGAATGGTGAGAGCCTCTCATCAAACCGAGTAGTTGAAAAGATCTTGAGGTCACTGACAGATAACTTTGAGAACATTGTGTGTGCAATCGAGGAGTCAAAGGACTGTCCAACGCTCCTTTGTCGAAGAGCTTGCGGGGTCTTTGGAGGCGTATGAGCGAGAGAAGGAAGAAAAAGAAGGGAGAGTCCCTGGAACAAGCTCTCCAGGCAAAGGCAACTATCAGAGATGAAAAGGTGTTCTATGCTCAGAACACCAGAGGGCGAGGAAGAGGCAGAGGGCAAAGAGGAAGAGGAAGAGGAATATATGGAATCGAACAACCCAACCAACAAAGCTAGCGAGGGCAAGGACGAACTCAGGGAAGAGGAAGTCGGACAAATACAAACAACGATATTGAATGCTATAACTGTGGGAAGTGTGGGCATGTTGCCATGAATTGTTATTCAATAAAATGCTACAACTGTGGAAAACTGGGTTACATTTCTAAGAATTGTAGGTCTGAGAAGAAAAAAGAGGAACAAACAAATTTCCTCGCCGAGGAGGAAGATGAAGGATTACTGATGGTGACCAACATTCCAGAAACCGAGATCAAACCAAACTATTCCGATAACTCGGTTTGGTACTTGGACACCGGTGCAAGTAACCACATGTGTGGTGACGAGCGGTTTTTTAAAATACTTACAAATGAGGAGTTGGGATCCGTCTCTTTTGGTGATGCTTCGAAAGTAGCCGTCAAAGGCCGAGGAACGATCTGGTATCAACAGAGAAATGGGCGAGTTGGCGAAATTAGAAATGTCTACTATGTACCTGATCTTAAAAGCAACATATTGAGCATGGGACAATTAATGGAGAATGGATACTCAGTTTTGATGAAAGACCGAGAACTACTGTTGAAGGATAAACTCGGGAGGCTCATGGCCCGAGTAGAGATGAAGAAGAACCGCATGTACAAACTTGAGTTGAAGATAATTCAAGATAAATGCATGCAACTTGATGTGGAGGACGAGGCCATGAAGTGGCATTTTCGTTTTGGTCATCTTCATTTTGGTGGGTTAACCAAGTTGGTAGAAAAGGAGATGGTGCTTGGACTGCCTAAAATGGAGTTCGAGAAGAAGTTTTGTGAAGATTGTATAATTGGAAAGCGAGGCAAGGACTTCTTTCCCAAGGGGATCCGAGTCCGAGCAAAGGAGCAACTCGACCGATCCATACCGACTGTGTGGACCGATAACTCGGAATCATTCGGTGGTAAAAGATACTTCGTCTCTTTCATTGATGATTTCTCAAGGAAGACATGGGTTTATTTCCTAAAAGAGAAGTCCGAGGTTTTTGAAATATTTAAGAAGTTTAGAGTAATGGTGGAGAAGGAGACGAGCAGGGCGATCAAAGTAGTCCGATCTGACAGAGGAGGCGAGTTTACTTCTACTGAGTTCAACAAATACTGTGAGGAACATGGGGTCAGGCGATTCTTAACTGCTCCATATTCTCCGCAACAGAATGGTGTGGTGGAACGGAAGAACCGAACTGTTCTTGACATGGTTCGATCTATGCTAAAAGGGAAGAATGCAGAAAAGGTTAAGGCGGCGGTGCGTCTTGTGATCTATGTGCAAATAGATTTCCACATGCAAAGCAAGGAGAGAAGACGCCACAAGAGATCCGGGAGTGGTAAGAAGCGAGTGTCTCTCATCGAAGGTATTCGGTAGCGTTGCCTATGGGCAAGTGCCGAGCCAGACCTGAGAACAAAGTTTGGAGGATCGGAGCAGAAAATACATCTTTGTTGGGTATAATGAGAAATCCAAAGCTTACAAACTTTTCGATCCTGTTAACAATAAAGTAGTGGTGAGCCGAGATGTTCATGTGGAAGAAACAAAGGCATGGAGTTGGGGCAACTTGACCGAAGAAGGAACCAGTTCGGAGGTTGTTGCACCACCAACATCAATAATCACTGAATCCTCAGATGAAGAAGCCGAGCCCCAACAACCAAGGACGAGAATTCTACAGGAGATATACGACACTACAAATGAAATTCATGTTGTATGTCTCTTGGCTGACTCTGAAGACATGAGTTTTGAGAAAGTTGTCCAAGATGAGAAGTGGGAGAACGACCATGGATGAGGAGATCGAAGCGATTGAACGAAACAAAACATGGAAGCCGATCGACCTTCCTGAAGGAGCTCGACCTATTGGGGTGAAATGGGTGTACAAAAGAAGATGAATCTTTGAGGGGAGAAGTTGAGCGTTACAAAGCTCGGACCGTGGTGGTGAAAGGTTACAAGCGAAGGAGGGGATTGACTACGATGAAGTCTTTGCACCGGTTACAAGAATGGAGTCAATCCGACTTCTGATCTCAATGGCCGCTCAGAACCAATGGCCGATTCTGCAGATGGATGTGAAGTCGGCTTTCTTAAATGGAGAGCTGAAAGAGGAGGTGTATGTCGAACTACCACTCGGGTATATGAAAAAAGGAGATGAGAAGAAAGTGCTGAGGTTGAAGAAAGCCCTTTACGGGCTAAAACAGGCTCCTCGTGCCTGGAATGAAAGAATTGATAGGTATTTCAAGAGGAACGGGTACGAGCAGTGTCCATACGAGCATGCGTTATACACAAAGAAGTCAGAAAAGGATATGATGGTAGTTGCTCTTTATGTCGACGACCTCATATTCACCGGGAGCAATGCAAGACTAATCAAGGAGTTCAAGGAGATAATGCGAGAAGGAGTTCGAGATGGCGATTTGGGATCGATGAAGTATTTTCTCGGCATAGAGGTGAAGCGATTCGGAGGATGGGATCTTCATATCTCAAGAAAGATATGCTTTGGAAATCTTAAAGAAATTCAAGATGGTGGGTTTGCAACCATCTCAACTCAATGGAACCAGGCACAAAACTTTCAAAATTTGATAATGGAGAACGAGTGATCCGGGAGATATCGGAGCCTAATTGGAAGTTTGAGGTATCTTACAAGTACGGACCCGACTTAATGCTAAGTGTTGGAATTGCAAGCAGATTCATGGATGATCCAAGCTATACACACTTTGGAAAGCATTGAAGAGAATTTTGAGGTATATTCGAGGAACCTTATCACTTGGTCTCTTTTATACAAGGACGAGATGACTACCGACTAGTGGGTTACTCGGATAGCGCTGGTGTGGGGATGTAGATGATCGGAAGAGTACGTCGGGCTATGTGTTCCTACTCGGGAACACGGACTTTCACTTGGTTGTCAAAAAAGCAACCCATTGTAACTCTATCGACTGCGAGGTCGAGTATGTGGACCTCTTGGAGCGTGTGTCATGCGATCGGCTTTCAAATCTGCTAAGGCATTTGGGAGTAATCAGAAAAGAAGGGACTGTGATTCAAGTTGACAACAAGTCGGCGATCAAGTTGGCAAAGAACCCGGTCAATCACGGAAGAAGTAAGCACATTGACGTCCGTTTTCATTTCATCCGAGAACAAGTCAGAGAAGGGAAAGTCAAGCTGGAGCATGTGGAAAGTCGTGCCCAAGCTGCGGACATGTTCACAAAGCCACTGCCAACCACATTGCTGGAGAATTGTAAAAAACTGATTGGAATGAGAGATGGAAAAAGTATTTAAGTTTAAGGGGGAGATTTGTCATAAAATAAACTTAAATTAGGAGGATTGTTTTGCTATTGTCGTTTGGTATTCCCAGATTAGCATTAATAGTTTTTTTTGGCATGAGTTAATAGAATCAATAATAAGGTGTGGTGGGACTATTTATTAGGACTCTTGATCTATCTTTGGTATTCGAAGAGGCAAACTTTTTGCCTATATAAACCATGTAAGTTTGTATGGAACAGAGATGCACATATATACACAGAGAGCGAGATCAGAGAAATATTGCTTTGAAAAACTTGCCTTCTTGTTGCCAACAATATCCTAATCCTCTCCTCTGCACACTTTATTAGTGAATCAGATGAATTTTACCAACTAAAAATCAGCCCAGACATGCATCTTCTTGTCAACATGGTTCACTACCAACACTTTCTTTACTAGTTTTCTACGAGTAAAATATGTATGAAAAATTAAATATTCATTTTAGTAACCAAATTAAGTTGAACGTTTTCACTTTCATCTTTGTAATAAAGAAAATTACAACCAGTGTCCTTACGTACATCAAAATAAAGAATAATTAAAAATATAAATTATATTGTAATGCATTAAAATCCAAATTCAAGATTAAATCATTATATTGTATTTGTAATATATTAAAATTAGTTAGTATGCATGAATCATTCATTCATGTTATTAATATCGAAGATTTTTCTCTAGGTCAAGGTGATACCAAAATATTGTCTTTTTACTTTTTATACTCAATATAGCCTGAAAACGATATATCAAAATTAGATAGTGTTATTTTCAATTATTTCGTCATATTAACTTAATTATTTATTATTATTATTTTTTTCTTTATCCTGTGCTATTATTTTGATTTCAAGGACTAAATTTATTTAATAATGAATTATTTACATTAGAAAGGAACTGTTTACGGAGAACTGCAGGTTCTATGGCCATGTAAATGATTGCCGTGGAAAATAATTCTTTATTGTGTTGTAACTTGTGAGGACTGTGACAGATACAAGAGTTTGTGATAAAGTGTTTTGAATTTTTTATTCAAACTCATTAATCTTCATTTCTTTCATTTTGTCAGATTAAGGCAAACAGGTATATACATGCAAGCCTTTTGACCAACACGTACCCCAAAGAAAATAATTCTCCATTGTGTTGAAATGGGTGGGGACTGTGAGATATATAAGAACGTTGAAGTTTGTGATCTTTTGTTTTGAAAACTATTAATTTATTAAGTCAATTAATCTCATTTATTTCATTTTGTCATATTAAGGTAGCCAAGTGGTTTACATGCAACCCTTTACACTAACACCCCAAAGGAAATGCAATTTTTTTTTCTTTTTTATCATTGGAATAGATCACATGATTTAGTACTTCAATTACCTATAAATTGTCAACCAAGTATTTATCAAAAATGAATAAAAGAAAAAAAATTGCCTATAAATTACTGCATGCAATAAGGACCTAACGCAGTCTAAAACTCATAACATATCTCCAAAATCAAATAATGGCTTATGTTAGGCTTGCTACTTTGGCTGTCTTCTTGCTTGCTACTTCTGGTATATATAGCTTTCCATTCAAATTAATTTATTTTTCATCATTTCTAATGAGTTTATTGTTATATGTTAATATTGTAAAACTTTTTACAGTCATTCAATAAATAAGACTTTGAACATACTTATATAAAATTTGATATTCATATATACTTTGATATATCAATTAAACACGTATGTAGTCCCATTATATACTTGTGCATTGATCTTTTTTAACTTTGATATATCATTTTCAGTAATGTTCCCAACAAAGATAGAAGCAGTAGTTTGTTCGGGTGCTTGTTCACCGTTTGAGATGCCACCGTGCGGTTCCACCAATTGTCGATGTATCCCTGTTGGATTGGTTGTTGGTTATTGTACAAATCCAAGTGGACTTGAATCTGCTGCCAAGATGATCAATGAACATCCCAACTTATGTCAAACACACGAAGAATGCATGAGAAAAGGAAGTGGCAACTTTTGTGCTCGTTATCCTAATCCGTATATGGATTATGGCTGGTGTTTTGACTCTGATTCGGAAGCACTAAACAGCTTCTTGGCTATGCCTAAGGCCATAACCAAGTAAAAGTGGTTATGTATGCATGATGCATCTACTTATACTTTAAAATAAATAAAAAAAACTTATGATGCATCTATTATAAATAAAAGAGTGTATTCACACTCGTTGTTTCGTTATCAGTAGTCTCCACGTATGTTTTTTGGCATGGGATAATAAACAAAAATATTTACTTATTTTTTGTTGTTGCAAATATATATAAGTTCGGCCAATGTTTGCGCACTACAAACTAATCATCCATCTACTTCATAACGTAATAAGAAAGAAGAGAGAGATTAAATATTTCTTGTTAATCAGAGATCAAGATTTACAGAAAATTGTAAACAAAATTTCTTACACTATACTTGAGGCAATCACCAAGTTATATACATGGGCATGCACAGAGTGGTTATGAATCTTCTACTTTAAAAGTAAATAAAAACCTATGATGCATCTACTGTAATTTATACAATTATGAGAGAGATAATTGAAGTATATTCTAGTCCTTAAAATTGTATTTAAAATTGTATACATGTCCATTTTTTATTAATGACTTATCTAGAGTTATTTTAACTATTTTATTCTGTTCAAGGTAAATTTTCTCAACACGTTTGATATTTGTAAATGGGTTCATATGCTGCTGGTCCAGCGTTCAGTAACAAATACGACATCCATAATTAAACTTAAAAAACCAAAACACATTTTAGCAAAATATATAACTTCAAGACAAAATGTATCAATTTTAAATGTATCATTTCTCAAGTATATTTTAAGACAATATGTATCACAATCACTTTAAAAAATAATCATGTTAATAAATTATGGTAACATGTACCACATTTTAAATCGTTCTCATACATATTTTAAAGTAATAACGTCTAAGTTCCTGGTTGCATGATTAGTCTTATCGTCGATAAATTAAATTTTATTACAAATTAATTTGATAATTTGTATCACATTCTATAATTAATTATATAACATCTCGTGTTCCCTGTTATTAATTAAATAAAAAAAAATTGCATCACATATTACAATTAACTATTTATTACAACTATCCTAATTATCTGGTCATTACTCATTATTAATCTTATTATTTATTAAATTTTTATTTGCATTATATTCTTCAGCTTATTTTTCAAATTACAACTATTTACATATTTTAATAAAATATATTAAATAATATATCATCATGTAAAAACTTAACTAATATCAATGTAAATAATTTTAACTCATTAAACAAATACATTTCAATAAAACGTTTGAATCTATGTTAATTCTTTCATCTTTTAATGAATTTTAGGTTTTGACCACAACAATATTGAGTAAATATAATTATGTTTGATTTCACGTGAGATAGACGAAAAGAATACGTTGGAGCACATACGTCCAATGAAGCTTATCGTCCAACAAAAAAATATGCTTGACGGAAGTAAGTGATCATCTTACTAAAGTTCACGTCCAAAGAAAGTTTTGTTAAGAACAAAGCAATAAAAGAAGAATATAAAGAAGAGAGAAAAGATAACCCAAGAGATTTAACGTGGTTCGGCTTCCGTTCACGGGCACACAATATGCATTCTCTTTTGTGTTGTACTTAGAAGCTTTACAAGGAATTGTTTATATAGATACATAAGAGCAATCTCCCTCATCATTTACTTGATTTTGGACTAAAATTATGTATTGACTAAAATCAAACTACATTCCTAACAATCTCCCACTTGGAGTTTGATTTACATTCACCACTTAGTGTAATGTCTACCACTCTAGTGCCCTGTCCATCGACGAGTGTTTTGTAAAGCTCCCACTATTTCTCTTCTTCTCTTCTTCCAATGTCGCATTCCTCCCCTATTGTCAATGACGACCATTACAACTTCCTCATCGCGACAATTCCTGAGCTTCACATTGTTGTCGATATGTCTTTGTTGTGCACTGTGCTGCACTTAGAAGCTTTACAAGTAGGAGTTGTTTACATAGACACATAAGATTATGTATTGACTAACAATCTCCCACTTGGAGTTTGATTTACATCACCCACCTAGTGTAATGCCTTCCACTCCACTGCCCAGTCCACCGACAGGTCTTCTGCCCTGTTCACCCACGGACCTTCTGTAAAGCTCCAACTGTTTCTATTATTGTTTTCTTCCAATGTCATTAAACCTCATCCCCTATTGTTAATGATGACCATTAGAGTTTCCATCGCTGTGACAATTCTTGAGCTTCACATTGTCGTCGATATGCTCTAGTCTTGTACCGCCATTCTAATAGCAAAAAGTGTTTGGGTAAGTCCTTTGGTTTCTAAAAATACATTATGAATATATATTTTTTCATATCCCTAGCTCGGTAGAATTATAACTCGTTTGTGAGCTTATTTGTATATTCTCTCTTTCATATTATCTATATCTTTCATACACTTATTTGTTTGAGACGCCAGGAGTTACATAGTGTTAAAGAATATTTGTATTAAGAATAATGAGTGACTTCATAAGAAAGAATATTTGGATCGAGTCAGCAATGTTTTTATAAGAAAAAATGTTTAGGTTGAGTTAGAACTGTCTTTATTAGAAATAATGCATGGGTTGAAACAAAAATGGTTTGTAAGAAATAATATTGGTAATCAATTTATCTAGAGGAAATCTTTTAAATTCTTTGAAAGTACTGAACTTTGCTTAATTTGAGTGGAGTTAAATTCGTAACTGGATTAAGTTAGGGATTTAATTTTGAATAATTGATTTAAAATTCTATTGAGTTTAGAAAATTGTTACTTTAATTTTAATTTTGAATTCTATAATTTTAAGAATTTTAGGATTTGAAATTAACTCATTTGGATTTATACTCATTTTTTAATTAAATTAACAATTTTATTTATACAACTCATAAGATATATGAAAGACAAAAGAAGATACAAGAAGGAAAGGAGTTGAATTGAATCTTCCAAAAAAAAAAACCTAGGAGAGAACTCACTCCTTTTAAAGAGAAAATTCTCTATTTCATTCAAAGTTGACTAAAAGTGTCTACAATAGAAATGTTAAAAAATTTAATGAAAATGCAATGGCTCTAACGTTGGAAATCTGAATTATTCTCCACCCTAAGATAAAATGAGTGATCAATGGTGTGATGAGAGACAACATAGGCTGAGCACACTTTACAATTACAAGGCCCAAATTCAAGTCTTAAAAACAAATACATAATTGAAAGAAACAAATAGGCCTAACACTTAAACAATTCGCTGGAAAATCTTGGCAGCATCCAAACGTTAACTTCAAGTCCAATTTCCTCCTAGATTCAATCCGGACTGGGTTTTGGTGTCTTCATAGCTTTTGTATCCCTTTAAGTCTTCTTTAAAATGACACCAATAGCAACCTAATTGGTGTTGTGTATCTCAAGTTATGCTTGAAATACTGAACCTGGTAAAGCACCCAAAACAACAACAAATTTGTTTCAAGCCGAATTTAAAATAGTAAGGTCCTCATTCTTCTTTGACTTTGACTTGATCATTGACCTCCTCCTCTAACTTTGACTAGGAGAGTTGTTGGGCTTTTGGAGATGGTTCTCCATCAGGTAATTACTATGCTAGGCGTCAACATTCATTCATATACAACATAAAACATTTCATTACATTGAGATTTAATTTATGAACATAAGTGACAAAGGATGTGATTATTATGAATACATCGTCAACAAAAGAATAGCAATACCAATCCTATACAAATTTTATATGATGTATACTAAAGACAAAAGATAACAAAAGAGGGAAATTCTAGGGAGAAGAGAATGCTTCAAGCAAAAAACATTTTTCTTGGACTCCACATACAACTACTGTTGTTGATCATTACCTGCTAACCCAAACTTGAGGTCATAGCAGAGATCGCCACAAAACACGTAAAGGGTTAGCTTAAAATAAAAAAAAATAATCACAATAATGACACACATAAAATAGTGAGATAAGTATATACGTTTATGTGCAATAGCCAGCATGGTGAACGAAAACTCACTATACTCATATATCATGTGGTACCACAGAAAAACCATATAAGATGCCTAGGAGTATGTGTCCACCAACACTTTCACTAGGATAATAGTATATAGTCACCATTAGGACAAATCTATGTTGCAACGAATTTTCAAAATCCAACTCATGCTGATCGGCTAGAGCAGAAGTTTTCCCCACTAAGTGACAATCTCCCAATTCCTAGGAGCTCCATCTTTTAAGAGTTCAGTCAGGGACCAATTGCTATAGTTCTTATCATCCTCATTTTATGAAAACATTTTGAACCTATAAAGCAATTGTGATAATTTTAATGTCCCATTTCAAAAAAGCATGTCCCTCGGGCACTTTCATAGTTAGCAAACTCTACCACCTCCTTGTGATGAGCATACACTCCCACAACATATAAAAACATGATTATCATAATTCCTCAAGGCCATGTGCATATGTTGTACCAAATGATCCACTCATAAGCTCTCCCATAAGCCCAAAATAAGCCTGAAACAAAAGAGGAAACTTCAAGAACTATTCCTACGAAACAGGGAACTAATGCTGAGCGTGAATAGTCCTCTTGCATAGGATAAAGGGACATCTCAAATGCATCTTCAAATCATCCTAAGTGTGTATTCAAATCATCTCAGTTGGGCGCGATATGAAGACATTAACTTAATAGGAGCCTTGAGAGTACATGAGATACTTCTGTGTAAGAGAGACAAGATCAAAGTTCAAGAGCCCATAGCTCTTCCAACTATCAACAACGTGCAGAAGGAGGAAACTCCTAAGAAGGAAAGAAAGAAGAAGCACAAAGTTCTGAAAGTTGACACTACTGAGTCTGATTCGTCTGACGGATCGTCTGATGATAAGATCGTCTGATGATGATGAAAAAGGGGAGAGGTCAACGCTTCTTCAAAAAGAAAGAAAAGAAGCTCACTAAAAAACCTTCGAGTAAGGAGGAGAGCTCAGAAGTTATCTGCTACGAATGCAGAAAACCTGGACACATGAGATCAGAGTGTCCAAGGTTAAAGAGAAGATGGAATCCTCGCAAAGACAAGGGAAAGAAGAGTCTGGTGACTTGGGAAGACCTTGATAGCGAAAGTTCAGAGGAATCCACTGAAGAGGAAGAGACTGCAAATATCTGTCTCATGGCTGGAGATTCTGTCTCATCAGAGGTAATTAAATCTGAAACTTTTTCATCCTCTTCATTTGAGTCTGAGTCAGAATCAGAAGAAATTTCATATGATACACTTTTGGCTAACTCACATTTTATTGCTGAGCAATACAAAGTATGCAAAGCCAAGTTGAAACAAACTTTGGAAGAAAATGCTACTTTGAGAACTGAAAACGAGTTGCTACAAAAGGAAGTATTAGATGAAAAATCATCGGAGTCTGAAAATGATACGTTTATTTCTGAAATCAAAATATTGAAGAAAGAAAATGAATCCTTACTCAAAGACTTAACCAAGTTCACTAAGGGATCCTCAATGCTAGAAAATATTTTAAAATATGGGAGGTCTCCGTCTGATAAGAGTGGACTTGGATTTGTTGAAGAGTCAGACAAAAAGAAAAACAAATTTGTTTTGTCTGCCCATAAGAAGAAGAACAAAAATTACAAAAAGGTTCCAGACAACTATATAAAAGATAAAAGAACCTTAAACAAAAAGAAATCTTCTACTAACAAAGGAGGACCCAAAAAGATTTGGGTACCAAAGTCACTTATTATTCCTGTTGCAGACATCCTTAATAGGAAAATAGAGGACTTCAAGCTGGTACCTGGACAGTGGGTGCTCATGACACATCACGGGAGACCTGTCTATGTTCCAAGACCTCAGACCAAGTAAAGGGTCTGTATCATATGGTTCAGGAAAAGGTAAAATCCTAGGTATTGGGACTGTTGGTAAGACACCCAATCCTCTTATCCAAAATGTGTCTTATGTTAAAGGTCTCAACTTCAATCTGCTTAGCATAAGTCAATTTTGTGACATTGGATATGAAGTAGCTTTTAACTATGATGAATGTATAGTCAAGAACAAAGACAAATCCATTCTGTTTGTTGGGAAAAGAAGGAATAATCTCTATGAGGTTTGTGTTTCTGAACTTAGTGATCAGAATGTGACATGTTTGATTTCAGCAGATGATGAACGAGATATTTGACACAAAATTCTTGGACATTTAAGTCTCAAATATATTTTGAAAATTTCTAAACAGGATCTTGTGAAAGGTTTGCCAAAAATATCTTGGAAATCCAATCGTATGTGTGAATCTTGTCAGCATGGGAAACAACTCAAAGCATCTTTTAAATCAAAAAATGTTGTTTCCACTACAAGACCTCTAGAACTGTTATATATTGATCTCTTTGTACCTACTCAGACTGAAAGTCTTGGAGGAAAGAGATATGAATTTGTGATTGTGGATGACTATACTAGATTCATATGGGTATACTTCCTATCACATAAATATGAGTCATTCAGTGTCTTTGAAATATTCTGTAAACGTATTCAAAAAGAAAAAGGAATATGTATTGCGTCTGTTAGGAGCGATCATGGAACAGAATTTGAAAATTATGAGTTCAATGCCTTCTGTTTTGAAAATGGTATTTTCCACAATGGAGTTGTGGAAAGGAAAAATCGTACCTTACAAGAAATGGCTAGAACTTTGTTGCATGAAAGCTCTCTTCCAAAATATTATTTGGCAGAAGCAATTAATACTTCATGTTATATTCAAAACAGAATACTGATAAGACCAATATTGAATAAGACTCCATATGAACTATGGAAAGGAAGAAGACCCAACATTTCTTACTTCCATCCTTTTGGATGTGAATGTTTCATCTTAAACACTAAGGATCAACTTGGCAAGTTTGATTCAAAAGTGTTGAAGGGATTCTTACTTGGATATTCCAATACATCTAAGGCCTACAGAGTATTTAACTCTAAGACGCAAGTTGTAGAGGAATCAATTCATGTAAAATTCCAAGATAACTCAAAGGCTGATAAGGAAATATCAGACCTAGAAAATTTATTTGATAATTTGCAGATTAACCCTTCTAGTCAAAATTCAAGTTCAAATGGTCAACCTGGGTCAGACGCAAGAGCTGACACAAGAGAAGACGATAGAAGTACAGGCGAACCCTCTTCGTCTGATGCTTACCAACATGATGATCAAGCTCCTATAAGAACGTAGAAGTTTGCCTTAAACCACACAGAAGATCTTATCATTGGAGATAGACATCAAGGTGTTCAAATAAGATCAAGACTAAAAGAATCGTCTGGCTATGCTCTCGTGTCAAATATAGAGCCCAAGAACATTGAGGAAGCTCTACAAGATAATGACTGGATTTTAGCTATGGAAGAAGAGTTAAACCAGTTTACAAGAAATGACGTTTGGACTTTGGTAGAAAGACCAAGAAGCAAAAGCATTATTGGAACAAGATGGGTGTTCAGAAATAAACTTGATGAAGATGGGAAAGTGGTAAGAAACTAAGCAAGATTAGTAGCTCAGGGCTATAATCAACAGGAAGGTATAGATTTCACCGAAACTTTCGCTCTTGTAACTAGATTAGAAAACATTAGAATTCTACTTGCTTTTGCTGCTCATAAAAATATCATCTTATATCAAATGGACGTAAAAAGTGTTTTTCTAAATGGTTTCATTGAAGAGGAAGTATATGTAAAACAACCTCCTGGATTTGAGAGTTCATCTCAACCAGATCATGTTTTCAAGTTGAAGAAAGCACTATATGGTCTTAAACAAGCTCCTCGAGCTTGGTATGATAGACTAAGTTCTTTTCTTCTTCAAAATGATTTTTCAAGAGGAAAGGTCTATACTACTCTCTTCAAGAAAAGTGTTTCAAAAGACTTTATTATTGTCCAAATATATGTAGATGATATAGTCTTTGGAGCAACTAACGAATCCTTGTGCAAGGATTTCTCTAAGTTAATGCAGGATGAGTTCGAGATGAGCATGATGGGAGAGTTGAAATTTTTCCTAGGACTTCAAATCAAACAGACGAAACAAGACATATTCATTCATCAACAGAAGTATACTAAGGAACTTCTAAAGAAGTTCAAAATGGAAAATGCCAAACCAATGAAGACTCCCATGCATTCGTCTGGAGCCAGTCTCAACAAAGACGAATTAGGTAAGACCGTTGATCAGACGATATACAGAGTTATGATTGGATCTCTTCTCTATCTCACTACAAGTAGACCTGACATTATGTTCAGTGTATGTCTATGTGCACGTTTTCAATCTGATCCTAGAGAATCACATCTGCAAGCTGTTAAACGTATCTTAAGATATCTTATTGGAACCACTAATCTCTATCTGTTTTATAAGAAAAGTAGTGATTTCAATCTAAGTGGTTATTGTGATGCTGATTATGCTGAAGATAAAGTGGAGAGGAAAAGCACAAGTGGTGGATGTCAATTCCTTGACTCATCACTAATCTCTTGGTCAAGCAAGAAGCAAAGCTCCATTGCACTTTCAACCACTGAAGCAGAATATATTGTTGCAGCTGGGTGTTGCTCACACCTACTTTGGGTAAAACATCAACATGAGGATTACTCCAGGTTTGAAACCCAAATACCAGTGTTTTGTGATAATACAAGTGCAATTAATCTCAGCAAAAATCCTATTCAACATTCAAAAGCCAAACATATTGAAATCAAATTTCATTTTATATGAGATTATGTTCAAAAAGGTATTTTCGATATACAGTTTGTTCAAACTGATTTTTCAATGGGAGATATCTTTACAAAAGCTTTAGACGAAACTCGCTTTAATTTCATCAAAGAAAATTTGGGAATTGTTTCTTTAATTGATTAAGTTTTTCCGTCTGAACATTTCATTTTGTCTGTACATATTAAATGCCTTCGTTAAGACGAAACATTGCGTCTGATCAAGTTGAATCAGTTTGAGAAAATTCAACAGACGTAAGGTTATTATTTAACTAATTTAAAGTTAAGCGTGCAGGGACAACTTAAAGGCAACATTAAATGTGTCTGTCATTTATTGCACTATTCTAGGACTTTGAAGAGCACGCGCTGTGAATTGCAGAAGTCAAATCAATCATTAAAATGGCAATGACAGGACCACGTCAAATCAGGAACGGTTTCAACTTCTTTCGTCTGATGAATTATAACCGTTTTATTTTTTATTATAAATACTCTCAAAGTTTACATTTTTACCTCTTACTACACTCTTACTATCTCTGAGTATTTTATTCACACATTCTTCTCTCTTTTTAAAATTAGAACAATGACCGCCAAGAACATCAAAGCAACTGAAGCAACCTTCTTTGCGCAAGATCTCTTCTTGCCTAGCAAGTGGATTTCAAGGTCCACCATAGAAGGCATCTCTAGCAGGGTATCAAAAATGTTAATACACAATGGCTGGATGGATTTCGCGGAGATGAGAGGTCCATGGTTGATGGAGGCTTACGCGGAGTTCTGGAGCGACGCAAAAGAGTTTGAAGATGGTATTGTGGGTACCATTAACAACAAGGAGTATATTATCATAATAGACTCCATTGTTGAAGCTGGAAGCTGCAAAGCTGAAGGGCGCTTTTATTGCGCTGACTGGATGAAATTAGAATCTGAGAAGCATGTAGACAAGATTCTTTATGGGAAGGTTCGTGACCCCGAAGGTCCCAAGTTTCTGAGATCTGGGAATCTCTATCCCACAAGCAGAGTTATCCACAACCTTCTCTACAACATCTTCACACCCAGAACAGGCTCACGAGACAATGTGAGTACTCGTGATAGATTCTGCATCTACTATTGTCTGAGGAAAGCAAGGCTAAGTCTTCCTCACATTATTCTCGACCATTGGATAAATGCGTTGAAGAATAGGAATATTCGTAGGAAGAGCAGTATTCCCTACGCCACTCTCTTCTCTAAAATCATCTTAAACCAAGGTTTTGATGCTACAGGTGTCGTGTGGCATGATGAAGCAAAGGAGGTCAAAGGAAGCACTTTTGCCAAGATGCATCTGAGCCCTAGCTTCCTCCATCACAATAGGAGTGAAGATGAAGTTATTCTTTCTCCTATCACCAAAGATCCTCCTCACAGAGCACACATCAAACGCGCCAAAACCCAAACACAAACCCAAACATAAGCCCAAACACCTATCCATCTTCCACCTGTGATCGTATCTGAAGTCCCTTTCGATGATTCTCAAGAAGAGCCTCTTAGAAAGAAGAAGAGGACTATCAGAATAAAACATGTTGTGTCTAAGACGCAGGAGAAGGAGATATCCCCTGATGAAGATGAAGGGGTTAAGAAAACATCTAAGGGTGTAACGTCTGTAAAGATTCTCAAAGACGAAGAAAAGCAGAAGAAAGCAGCTGAAGAGAAAGCAAAAGCTAGAGAAATTTCTCTTCAAAAGGCTGCCAAAGACAAAGAGAAAATGAAGCAGAAGATTGCGTCTGTGATTGTTGGAGAAACAGACGAAGCAAGGCAACTAAAAGAGGCTAAGAGGGTCTCTATGCTGCTTCAAGCTGAAAGAGAAAGAATCTTTCTTGAGAGCATTAAGGGCATTGGATCGTCTGAAGCTGCGTCTGCTCCAGCAACTTCAGAGGGCATGAATAGTGAAGAAACTGCCCAGATCCAGAAGGACAATGCTCAGTTAGCAGAGGAATTGGAGACTATGCTTAATGAAGAAGCTCCAACTATGGAGAGTTCCGCACTTACACTCCAAAACGAACATAGGATAATTGTCTCTGATCCTATAGTTGCGTCTCCTCTCAATGTCGCTTGTGATCAGACGATACCTGCTGCGTCTGAAGAAATATCCTATCTACAGACGAAGGAAATTCCGTCTGAAGTAATAATCATTGAAGATGCATGTTCTTCGTCTGATGAAGAGTATGTTATTATAAATAAGATGGATGCACAATGGGTGAGATCTCATGCTGAAGTTTTAAATCCAGAAGATCTTCCACCTAAGAACAAGACTGACTATTCGTCTCTTAACGAATTAGTCATGAGAAGATTTGTTGAGAGCTCTTGTGCTGAAAGATCAGTTAAGCCTGACTGGATTCTTGGAGATGAGCTTGAAGATATCTCCAATAAGGGTGAATTGTTTGAGTCTGCTAAAAATGGTTACTCAACAGATGATGAAGACTGTTTTATAAAGGACACTCCCTATATTGAGTTGAAGAATCCTTATCAGTACAGAGGTAAGAAAGGATTCCAACTTGGGAGGTTTGTCAACCCTATTATCTATCACAAACCCCTGATGTCAGTGGACTTCAAAGAAGATCTCATTTATACTCCTGAAGAGCAACGCGAATGGCTGAAGCGTCTGCCGTGGGAAAAACTGGCCTCTTAGACATCAAGGGTTTAGAAGAAATAAACAAGTACAAGGATCATCTAGCTGAGTCGGTGATTGAAGGACCAGCTCTTGGCTATGAACCCCACATTCCCCTCAGAGAGAATGTCAAGTGGAAGGTTCGGCTTGAACCCAATGCCCCTGCATTTCACCATTGCAGGTTTGGAGATCCCAGCTCCACCATTTATGAGCCAAAAGAGTGCTGTCATTGGCATTTGGAAGCCATTGATCGTCATGATCCTGTACCCTTCACAATTCTAATGAACCAAACAAAGTATGTAGGTCTAGGACATACTCTTGGAATTGTTCTCCCTTGGACAAGACCGCATTGTGCAGGTATTTGTCCACGATACTTCATCCTCCTCCATGAATATGAAGACCCTGAAGAGTTTGCTCACGCTCTTCCTGAAGATTACAACACAACTTTCAGGCTGATGGCAAATGCGTATAGAAAGGAAGAAAAAGCTAGATTGGCTTCCTTCTATCACATTGAAAGGAGAGCAAAGAAGGAGTCGAGACACTATCCCTTCATGATGGGATCTCAATTTTCTTCTCTCGTTTCCAACGTCACCAAGTTCTTCGTCGTCTTAGACCGAAAACGACCTTGCTTGGTCAAGTTTTTGGCTAAAGGAAAGGAGAAGAAGACTCCGTCTGTCCCAAAAACTTTCAAGTTTGCAAGGCACATCCCCAAGAGACTTTCGTCTGCTGCATACTCGCATCTCAAATCCATTCAAGCCAAAGCCTCAAGGCCTATCAATCCCAAAATTCAAAGGTTGATAGAAGATCATGAAGCTACTTCTGCCTTTTGCTCTGGAACCTCATTTGATGAAGATTCCACGATCTGTGGCAAGGTGTTTCCTAGAGAAGCTTTCGGTTATACACATCCGTCTGAGGAACATCCAAATTTTGAGCTCTCTGTTCCTAACAAAGTGTTCACTTGGTAATGGAAGAGAGACTACACTGCATATCTCACACTTCCTCTTTTCACTCTGCGACTGTTGAGGACTCCAACTGTGTTCATTGAAGATAATGAATCTGTTCCTATTGTTGAAGAGCCTCAAACGCCTCTTGTGGAGAATGATGACAACGTAGAGGTTACTGTGGTTGAAAGTGAAGTTGTGAACGCTGATGAGTATCATACTCTGAAGCGTAAGTATGATGCATTGGAGGAAAATTGCGAGCATCTGAAGAAGAAGAACAAAGAGCTTGAGGACAATCAAGCCTCTCTCACATCTGAGATGCAACAACTGAGGGAGATCGTCATGGGGCTTGTCCAACAGAAGCCTAAACCTTCTTCTTGAAGCTTTTGATGATTCTCAGCCCAAGGGGGAGAATATCTTAAAGGAAGGGAAGGTGATGCTAAGCTAAGGGGGAGCCTTCGTCTGAGGGGAAGTTATCAGTCTGAGGGGGAGTTAGCATAGAAGGGGAGTTAATTTTTTTATTTTGTTCTTTATTAATTTGTATAGCTTTATACATGTATTCTTAAAGTTTTTGTTTTCTGTATACCTTGTAATACTATACATGGTTTACATCACAGTGATGTAACGATTCTTATAAAGAGGTATTGTTTCAGAAAACATCGTCTTGATGTAAATCTGACTTGTGTTTAAATTGTTTAGCTAATCTTGTCTTGTGCAGATGTTTCCTTGAAGAAAGTTATTAGTATGGTCTGTAATCATCAAAAAGGGGGAGGTTGTTAGATCAAGATGATTAACATCTCTAAAGTTTTGATTATTACAAGTCAGACAGAACATCTACAAACGGAACATCAAGTCAGACACAACGAGCACAGACGGAAGATGACTCCTCATAATTGAAGTCATTCGTCTGTCTCAAGTAAAGTCATCAGACGATAGGCTAAGATGAAAACTCTTAAGACTGAAGAAGTTCATCGTCTGCCAAAGAAGTGAAGCAAAGTATGAGTCACTCGCGCCAAGATTTCAAATCTTAAGAAGTACTCTTTAGAAGCATCCAAGATTAGTATGGGGATTCACGCCTACATATGCAACTCGAAAAGGTCTTCACCTTTTTCTATCAAATCTTTATACAAGTCAGAAAAAGTACTGCGCACGCTATCTATATCCGCTACACACGCCATCAATCAATCAAGTGCTCTCTGACACCTTTTTGGACTTTGCTCGGAAAACGCTCAACGGCTTTCTTCTGTGTCTAACGGATATCTGAAGATTTTGCCTATTTAAAGACTTCGCTTCTTCAAAGTTCAGTTGGCGAACACGCTTCAATATTCTATTTCATTGTGAATTCGCTCTCTGTTACTTTTGCTCTTCATTTGTAAAACCCTCTCTGCGAAGAGGAAACTCTCTTTTTATAGATCTCTTTCAAATCCATTTGTGTGGTGTTTTAGCCTGAGGAGGCTGGTTATTCAAAGAATACCTTTGTTGTTTAGCCTGCGAAGACTGTGTTCAAAGAATATCGTGTTATAGCAAGAAGTGGCTGGGGGCAAATAATACTTGTAACCCTTTCACGGTTTGTAGTGAAAACTCAGTTGTTACTGGGTAATTGGACGTAGTCTTGCATAGATGAACCAGTATAAAAATACTTGTGTATTTGTGTTATTATGTATTTGACTAACGGGGATAATTAAATCATAACGTCTATTTATTAAAATCAACCTTTAAAGATTAAGATTGTTTCATCTGAACATATTTAAACACACAGACGAAAGAATTTTTTTTTAAGTAACACAATTCAAGCCCCCTTCTTGTGTTCTATCTTTTACAGAGTGCTCATTTCCTTGCATTCTTCAAGTTTGAACTTCTTCAAAATCTCCTTGGCATGTTTTTTTTGATAAATGAAGATTTCTTGTTCTCCTTGTTTGATCTAAATGCCAAGAAAGAAGGTCATTAAACCAAGGTATGTCATTTCTTTCTTAAACTCCTCTACAAGCCTTGTGTTTTTTCCTGTTACAAAAAGATCATCTACATGGAGTGAAATGATAAGAATGCCAGCTCTATCATACTTAACATACAATGTTGATTCAGCTAAGCTTTTGACAAATCCCAAGTTCAACAGATGATTATCAATTATGCTGTACCAGGATCTTGGGGCTTGTTTGAGCCCATAAAGAGCCTTTTTGAGTAAATACACCTTATCTTCTTCTCCTTCCTCCACAAAGCCTTGGGGTTGGTCAACATAGATTTCTTCTTGTAAGAAACCATTTAAAAAGGCTGATTTAACATCAAGTTGATAAATCTTCCAATTCTTTTGAGTAACTACAGGAAGTAGCAACCTGATAGTGTCCAATCGAGCAACCGATGCAAATGTATATGAGTAGGCGACACCAAAAACTGTGCATAACCTTTCACTATGAGTCTTGCTTTGTGTTTGTTGATAGAATCTTCATCGTTCAACTTAGTTCTATATACCCACTTGACCCCAATTACTTTTCTGTCTTGAGGTTTATCCACAAGAATCCAGGTTTGTTTTTTCTCGATCATTGAAAACTCCTCCTTCATTGCAACCATCCAATTTGGACTTTTCTTGACTTCTTCATAATCTGCAGGTTCACATAGAGAAACATTCCATCTTGCATAAATTTCAGAGAGCAATGTAGTACCTCTTACTGGAACATCATCAACTAATTCATTTTGCCAGCTTTCTTCTTCATTCTGGTTTGTATTTGAGGTAGAAGGCTTGAACTCTTGATCTGTCTTCCTATTATCATCCCAATTCAATTTTTCATCTTCCACAAAGTGAACATCCTTGATAATAACTATTTTTCCAGTTTCCGGTTGAAAAATATTATAAGCTTTGCTGACTGTGCTATAGCCTATAAAGATACCTGGTGATGCTTTTTTATCCAACTTATCTTGCTTGCTATGTGGAATATGAGTAAAGCACAAACAACCAAATATTTTATGAAATTTTAGAGATGGCTTGTAACCATACCAGACTTCAAATGGTGTTTGGTTGTTCAATGCTTTGGTGGGAAGTCTATTCCGAAGAAAAAAGTCGTACTTGCTGCTTTTGCCCAAAATTCCTTTGGCAAGTTCTTCCCATACAACATGCATCTTGTCATCTCCAAAATATATTGATTTCTCCTCTCACTAACCCCATTTTTTTATGGGGTATAAGGAGCAATTAGTTAATGTTCAATTCCAGAATTCTCACAAAAATGATTGAATTTTTCAAATGTGTACTTAGTGCCATTGTTTGATCCCAAAATCTGAATTTTGAAACCAGTTTCATTCTCAACCTTGGCTTTGAACTTCCAAAAAATTTCAGCCATCTCTGATTTGTTCTTGAAGAAGAAGATCCAACACATTCTGGTGAAGTCATCAATAAAAATAATATAATAAAGATTACCTTTAAATGAAGGTGTTCTTTGATGACCTGGAACATCTGTGTGAATCAATTGTAGCTTCCTAGATTCTCTCCATGTTGTCTTTGAGAAAGGCTTTCTATTTTGCTTGCCAAATTGACAGGCTTTGCAGTTTGAGATTCAATCCTCAAGCTCAGGAACATTAAGTGCCAGTTCTTTTTGACTCAATTGCAACAACCCTTGGTAATGATAATGCCCAAGCTTCTTATGCCAAATTTCTGTGACATCTTCTTTGAGTGAGAAAGCAGCTTGCTCCTCCTCCAATGGATTTAGAGCAAAACTTTTTCCTTTTATTTTTACCTTGAACATATCTTGACCACCAGCATCTTTAATCAAGCAATATTTGTCTTCAAAAATAACTTTAAATCCTCTTTCAATCAATTGACCAACACTTAAAAAGTTTTGGTCAAGCTAAGGAACATAAATAACATCATGAATAAATTTTGTACCTACACAACTTGTGATTGCAACTGTCCCTTTTCCTCTGACTGTAATATAATCACCATTGCCTATTCTAACTTTAGTGACATTAGTTGGCCTCAAATCTTTGAAAAGTGTCCTGTCAGAGGTCATATGGTTGGTACTACCACTATCAATTAGCCAACTTTCATTCTACAAATAGTTTGTCCTCCTCCTTTTGATCTACAATTTGAAATCCTTCATTATGGTGATTTTTGTTTTTACAAATTAAAGCTTCATGCCCCATCCGATTGCACTTGTTACATTTTGCCTCTAGTCTTTTTCAACATTTGAAAGGTGGATGACCTATTCTACCACAATGCTGACAAAGTGGATAATTTTTCTTTCCTCCCTTTCATTTCATCTGATTATTTCCTAGACTTTCATTGCTTGAGGCTTGGTTCGTCTTAACTCCATGATGCATGATTGGCAAAGCACCTTTGACAACACGATCTTGTCTCATCAACCTTCGCTGCTCTTAGGCTTGCAGGGCATGCAACACTTCTGCCAAAGTGATCTTAGAGAGATCCTTTGTGTTCTCCAATGAAACTATAGATGCTTCGTACCTCCGGCATCGTTACCAGAATTTTCTCAACAATTCTGGAATCTACAAAATCACTTCCCAACAATTTTATCTTATTTTCAATACCAAACAATTTGTCTAAATATTCCTTGATTGTGTCAGACTTTTTCATCCGCTGATGTTCAAACTCCCTCATTAAGTTAAGCACCTGCATGCTTCAAATTCTTTCATCTTCAGCATATTGCGTCTTTAGATAATCACAAATTGCTTTTGCTGATTTGAGAGTCATGATCCTAGTAAAAATGGTTATAGAGACACCAGCAAAAAGACATGACTTTGCCTTTGCCTTTCAGGTTTTCTTCTTCTTATGATTTTTGATTTGGGCTACGGTGGGATTGTCCAATTTTGTCTTTACCATATGCTAAAAAGTCATTAATTGTGCAAAACAACATGGCATGTAACTTGAAGTTTTCACCCTTGAACCCATTAAACATATCAACACTTTCATATCACATCAACTTTAGATCTTCTATCAGAAGATTCAGATAAACATCAATATCATTTCCTGACTGCTTTGACCCCAAGATCATCATAGATAACATCAAATTCATACACTTTATGCATAATGAAGGAAGTAAGCTCTAAACTACCAATAAAGTAGGACATGAACTATGGTTAGTGCTTAAGTTACCAAATGGGTTCATTCTATCTATTGCTAGTCCAAGCCTAAGATTTCTTGACTCACAAATTCTATAAACTCGTCAATTTTCTTCCGTTGCATAGAATCAAGCGTGTGGCAAATCTTTCTATCATCAAACCTTTCCTTTGCATGCCATCTTAGATTCTTTGTCTCATTTGCATTAACAAACAATCGATTGAATTTAGGTATTATTAAAAGATACAATAACACCTTTGTACGAGGAACTTCCTTTATGTTTTCTTCACTACCAACATCATTATCTTTAGACTTGTATCTTGATAATTCACACCTTTCTTCACTATCAACATCATTATCTTTAGACTTGTATCTTGATAATCCACACCTTGGAAACTTTTGCAATTGTTCATACTTCTTTCTATATAATATACAACCATTTAGTCAAGTATGAATTTTTATACACTCCATACACATTAGACACAATATCTTCTTAACTTCATAATTGAGTTTCGAAAAAGTTTTACCCTTTAGAAGTATTTCTTTCAACAACTAAAGCAAGTACGGAAGCTTTTATTAGTCCACCCATTAGCTGCCTTCAAATTTATCAATCTCAAAATTGCAGATAACCGTGTGAAGTTAAGGCACCCATTATACAAAGGCATCTCTCAATTAATCTTCAAAATATATGAACATGGGCCCTTAAGAAAGAATCTGGCCCAACATCTATCCTAATTGATCCTTTTAATTTTCAGGAACTCATTTACGTGCAGATACAAAAAATGTGGAAATGTCAATCACTTCACTGTGCCATTGTGCCATGTCTATACTCCATAACTCTTAAAATTACCATCACATAGAAGATGGTTTTGTATCTCATCAGCCTTCTGTCATATACGATTCAAATAATTCAAACATGAATAAAGGAAATTTCCATCAACGTTAATATGGTCATGTCGTTTAGCAAAATCTATAAAATCCTCAACTCTTTTCTCATATTCAAGCGGCACAAATTGAATGCAGAGTCATAAAATCACCATAATCAAGTATGCACTTGGAGAATAGTATGAAATGCATTAAACCAAAATCTTATTAAATTTGACAAAAGACCTTCACCACATTAGAATTGATGCACCAACAAAAAAAATTCTTCCTAATTTTAATGAAGTACTCCCTCCTTTTTTCTTTATAGCAAAATATTTATTAACATTAAAAGGATTGGAGGTAGTACTTATAATTGTTATGTTAAATCTCAAACGGGGAACTAATAAGATTTCTCAATGCATAAATATACCATAAAGCAACTAAAACATCTTAGATAAAGTAAGCAATATTAACAATAGTCTTGCAAGTACAAAATCACCATTCACAAAGAAAAGGCTAGTTCCATATAAATTTAATTGAACATTTAGCCAAAAGATATACATAAATCATATTGATTGTACCAAACGAAGTTGTGAAATATATACAACAAAGAAAAAACACTTACAATAGTATCAATCTAGAGCACTATATTAACATAATGCAAAGATTAGCTTGCAGGACCCAATATAATGCAATCAAACTTCTAGATCAGAGTAACTTTTTCTTTAAAAATATTATACAAATAACCAACTCACTGTGCCTTCTTTAACAACGCATAGTTCTGACTCCAAAAAATTTCAAGCATCACTGTTTAAGAGTCATAGCCTAGGGTAAATTTAGGAATCATCTTGGTACTAAAGTTAAATAGTCCCACTTCTAAAATTAATAGGAAATTATATGATTATTATAGACATTTATGTTTTCTTAGATTTTGTTTCCCCTCACTTCCCTTTTTAAATCACTCACTCTTTGGACATCATAAGACTAGATTTATGTTACAATGTAAATTTTCAAGTCACGAAAAACAAATAAAATAATAAAGGCTCAATAGTTATGATATCAAACATTGCTGACAAATTGATAAGGTAACTTGAATGTTATTAAAAAGTATCAAACATTTACAAGTACCGTTGTTTAAATAAAGTAATACTAGAAAGTGAAAAGTGAAGGTTCTAAATAATTCCCATCACTACTTAATCTTTGTATTAGCCAACTATCAACCATTTTCTGCCACAACAATTTGATAGTACATCCTTTAGGTCTAAATATATGATTCCATATATCCTCAAAAGGAACATGCATAATGAAAGTTCTAAATGGATAAGAATTATATATATAACCATCCAGAAAAATTAAAAAAGGGACACAAGAATCGGTTTCATCAACCAGACTGATCATTTCTTACTTAGTTCAGTGATTACTTCTTCTGACATTTGCTGTGATGAAATTGTTGTAATATTCAATTAGTACATCTTTTAGATATTTAAAGATCTCTCAGAAAAGAATTATCAAAATAAATAAACACAATGCAAACAAATGAAGAAACCCTTACAGTACTAACCATCCAATGTATAGATTACCTGACCTCAATGCTTAAGTCTCTGATATCACCTGAGTTAATCTCATTACACTCAAACAATATTACCTCTTTGTGAAAACTCTTGTAGTCACTCAAATCAATCCCAAAAGATGAATCATCAGCCATACATGTATCATGCATAGATTCCAGAAACTCATCTATCATGTCATCAATAACATCATCTATTCTCAAAACAGAATGCTCTTCTCTAGGTTGTCTCATGGCATAAAAAATATTAAATTTAAGAATGCTATCACCAAACTCCATGGACATGGTACTAAAATGCACATCAATTTTAGTCCTAGCTATTTTCAGGAAAGGTCTACCAAGAATAATGGGTGAGCTTCTGCAACATAGTTCACCCTCTATCTCAAGAAAATAGAAATCAGTAGGAAAAATCAATTCATTCACCCTAACTAAAACATCTTCAACTAATCCAGTAAGGGGTTGCATTACTCCTATTAGCAAACTGTATCACAACACCAGTAACTTTCAGGGTCCTAATCCTAGAGACTTAAAAACAGATGTAGGCATGACATTAATAGAAGCTCCTAAATCTAACATGCAATCATCAAATTTATAATTTTCAATAATACAAGGAGCAGAAAACGTCCCTAGATCCTTGCACTTTGGTGGCATGAGCTGAATGAGTGCAGACACATTCTTGTTGAGACTAACTCGCTCATGGCCTGCTAGCTTCCTTTTGTTGGTGCACAACTCCTTCAGAAACTTGGCATACTTGGGTATCTGGCGGATGACATCTAGAAGAGGAACGTTAACCTCGACCTTGCGGAATGTGTCAAGAATCTCCTTTTCTAATGCAAGTTCAGCCTATTTCTTGGAATGTGCCAACTGTTGGACTTAAAGCTTGAAGATGCTTTGGAGTCTCTCTTGGTGTTTTGCTTTTGATGTTTATGTAATTTTGGTTTTCTTAGATGAAATGTAATTAGGAGTTTCCTATGTATTGATTGCTTAGTTTAGGCATGTATGTGGTTGTTCTTTGTGTGAATACCCTGGAGAGCTTGGGAATCTTGTGTGATTTCTCATGTGTCAAATGTTTGATTTCCCTCTCAAAATTGCTTTGAAAATGTCTTTGGTAACCAACTGAGGTAATAGATTACCAACAGTAGGTAGTTAACTACCAACAGCAGGTAATCAACTACCAACAGTAGGTAACAGAGTGTGGAAATCCATTTGTCACTAGAGTAATCGATTACCCCCTCGGGTTAATCGATTACCATGGCTAAAAATCACCCTGGAAACCTTTGTTCACTGGTTTAATCGATTACCAGCTTCTGTGTTGGACTTGAAGCTGAAGAAGTCTGTCCTAGTTTTCGTTTTGATATACTTGTAATTTTGAGCTTTATGATAGATTTTATATAGGAGTTTAAATGTATTGATTGTTATAGTTTAGGCTTTGCATGAGTAGTTTTATTCAATCTTTCTATAGAGAACTTGGTTTTACTCTTGTAAATTGAGCTAGAGAAAGTTGGAACCCCATTTTATTTGAAAAGAACTCAAAAAACTTTGGTTTTAAGAATTTAAGCTGAAGTAATCGATTACCAGTATGTAGTAATCGATTACCAACAAACTTAGAAAACAGGGGAACTCAACTTGCTCTGGAGTAATCGATTACCAGGTTATAGTAATCGATTACTTCGTGCTTGAAATGCAAAGGAAGACAAATTTCTCTGTAGTAATCGATTACCAACATCTTTAATCGATTACCACAACAGTATTCATCTCTAAATGGTTTTGAAACTGCTTTAAATGGAACCTCTTTGATTTATTTCGGAGAGAGAGATCTTTTATGTTGTAAAAAGAAAAGAAAGAAGAGAAAAACACAGGTTTACAAGTTCTGAAAATCTCTTCAAAGATTTCAAAAAGATTTTCTCAAAGAGATGAGTATTGTGTGAAGGAAGAAAGATTTGAATACTTTTGGTTATCATCTTGATCAGAGCATACACACAGGTGTAATCTTTACTGATCTTTATTTCTTTGTTTTGTGTTTTGATTTTGGTTTGAAACTCTTAAGAGATAGTGTTTCTCTAGAAGAAGAGTTAGAGAATTGAGAGAGGTACTCTCATAGGTAATTCTTGAAGGATTCAAGAATTGGTGAGATATGTTCTAAGGAAGAACATAGAGAGATTTGAGTATTTGATTGTTTTTGTGTTTGTGCAGAAGTGATTGTATTGAACACAAGATTATAGTGGAATACCGATCGCAACAGTTGTTGGGTTGGGACTGGATGTAGGCCGAAAGCCGAACCAGTATAAATCTCTGTTTACTATCTCTTCTCTATACCTTATCTTTACATTCCATTTGATTTCTTGCTTTACAATTTTCTTGTATCTTTCCGCTGTGACATCTCTGGTACATTGCTTTAATACAAGATAAAATTGAATTGAAAAAGTGAGAAAAAGAGTCTTAGAAATATTACTAGGGAACGAGAATCTATTCACCCCCCCCTCTAGATTCACATAGGGACCAACATTCTGGTAGTCGATTACCCTATCAGAAAAAATTAAGTTGCCCAAATTGTGTTTTTAATTGAACCTATAAATACTCTTTTGTTGAAAATTAACATAACATCTTGGAACATAAGTTTTAGACAAGTTCATACACTTTCAAATTCTCTCTAAACTGAGTTCATCATCTTTTCCAAGAAACCCATAAAGAACTTCAAGAGTTCTTCAAGTTTTCATAAAGAAAGGGCAAAACTTGATCTTTTCTCTGACTGGGTGGTATTCATTGTGTTTTCTTTTGTGATCAGATCTACACTCCAGGTGTTTTCTAAACTGATCTTTTGTTTACCTTTTGATTTTTGGGTTGTTACTCTAGGAGAGAGGTCTTTCTGGATAGAGTAAAGGTCATTGAGAAGTGTTTTGTCAAAGGTTGGATCTTGGGTGTTCCAAGGTCAGGGAAAAACTGTTCTTTGGGTTAAAGGACAGGTTTTTGGGTGTTTTGATTTCGTTTTTGTGTTGCTTGTTGCAGAGTGAATGTAAAATAACACAAAAGGGATCATTTGATAGTGGAAAACCGATCGCAACAGTTGTTGGGTTGGGACTGGATGTAAGGCGATGGGCGAACCAAGTATAAATCCGTGCACTCTTCTTCTTCCTTCTTCTCTTTACCGTTTACCATTAATTGCTGTTATAACTGTTTAATTTCTGCAATTGGCTTGGTAATTAACTCGGTAATTGACTCGGTAATCAACTAAAACTGGAACAGTTAGATACTGATATTGATTACGCTGTATATTGATTACTAACGTGTTTCGAGTATTCCTTTTGGTATTTTTTGTGTATCTTTGATATTTCTCGTTTATCTGTCTCAACTATTGATAGGTAATCAAGAATAGTTTTGTTTGAATTAAAAGGAATTAGAAACTCGCGAAAATTGGGCTATAGTGGAACTAGAATCTATTCACCCCCCCTCTAGATTCACACATAGGGACCAACAATTGGTACCAGAGCTTTATCTAGTAGGTTGCTCTAGATTTTGATCCATAGTTCCTTAGAATGGCCGGTAATCAATTACCATTATTTGAAGGTGCCTCTATTAACGGACCTCCTCTGTTTTGTGGTGATAACTATCCTTTTTGGAAAGTGAGGATGAAAATCTTTATGGAGTCTGTACATAGAAGCATTTGGCAAGCGGTTGTGATTGATTTCAAGGTCCCCACATACATAGAAAATGGGAATGAGATTGAAAAACCATTTGAGAGATGGGAACAAGAAGAAATTAGGAGAGCTGAAAATGATGCAAAAGCTTTAAATATTATACATTCTGCTTTGAATTCAGATGAATTTTTCAGAATTTCAGCTTACTTGCAACACTGACCAAAGAAGCTTGGGATCTAATAAGGGTCACACACGAAGGAACCATTTGAAGTACGAAGGGCAAGGAAGAATACCTTGATCCAAGAATACGAAACCTTCAGAATGGCACAAGGTGAGTCTGTGATGGATATGCAGAAACGTTTCACACACATCGTAAACCATCTCAAAGGACTTGATAAGATCTTCGTTGAGGAAGAAGTCAATGTGAAGGTGCTGAAATCCTTGAGCAGAAAATGGCAACCAAGCTGTCCACGGCAATTCTTGAATCAAAGAACCTAGCCTTGATGACAAGTGCAGAGTTATTTGGTAAGTTGAGGGAATATGAAATGGATATGTCCCGTATTGCTGATGAGGAACAAAAAGATAAGAAAGCCAAAGGTCTAGCACTCAAGATGGAAGACACAGCTAGTGAGAGCGATGCATCAAGCTGTGGTAGTGAATCTGAACAGGAAAATATGAATCTCATGGTAAGAAAATTCAAAAAGTTCATGAAGAGGAACAATGATAAAAGGAGATTCAACAATTCCAGAAAAGGCTTCAAGAGGAATGAGAGTTCATCTTCAAAGGTCACTTGTTATGAGTGTGGAAAGATGGGTCACTACAAATCGGAGTGCCCCAACATGAAGAAAAGTAACAGCAGTGAGCCTAGAAGAGTAGAACATGAAGAAAGGCCCAAGAAGGACTGTTGGACTTGAAGCTGAAGAAGTCTGTCCTAGTTTTCGTTTTGATATACTTGTAATTTTGAGCTTTATGATAGATTGTATATAGGAGTTTAAATGTATTGATTGTTATAGTTTAGGCTTTGCATGAGTAGTTTTATTCAATCTTTCTATAGAGAACTTGGTTTTACTCTTGTAAATTGAGCTAGAGAAAGTTGGAACCCCATTTTATGTGAAAAGAACTCAAAAAACTTTGGTTTTAAGAATTTAAGCTGAAGTAATCGATTACCAGTATGTAGTAATCGATTACCAACAGACTTAGAAAACAGGGGAACTCAACTTGCTCTGGAGTAATCGATTACCAGGTTATAGTAATCAATTACTTCGTGCTTGAAATGCAAAGGAAGACAAATTTCTCTGTAGTAATCGATTACCAACATCTTTAATCGATTACCACAACAGTATTCATCTCTAAATGGTTTTGAAACTGCTTTAAATGGAACCTCTTTGATTTATTTCGGAGAGAGAGATCTTTTATGTTGTTAAAAGAAAAGAAAGAAGAGAAAAACACAGGTTTACAAGTTCTGAAAATCTCTTCAAAGATTTCAAAAAGATTTTCTCAAAGAGATGAGTATTGTGTGAAGGAAGAAAGATTTGAATACTTTTGGTTATCATCTTGATCAGAGCATACACACAGGTGTAATCTTTACTGATCTTTATTTCTTTGTTTTGTGTTTTGATTTTGGTTTGAAACTCTTAAGAGATAGTGTTTCTCTAGAAGAAGAGTTAGAGAATTGAGAGAGGTACTCTCATAGGTAATTCTTGAAGGATTCAAGAATTGGTGAGATATGTTCTAAGGAAGAACATAGAGAGATTTGAGTATTTGATTGTTTTTGTGTTTGTGCAGAAGTGATTGTATTGAACACAAGATTATAGTGGAATACCGATCGCAACAGTTGTTGGGTTGGGACTGGATGTAGGCCGAAAGCCGAACCAGTATAAATCTCTGTTTACTATCTCTTCTCTATACCTTATCTTTACATTCCATTTGATTTCTTGCTTTACAATTTTCTTGTATCTTTCCGCTGTGACATCTCTGGTACATTGCTTTAATACAAGATAAAATTGAATTGAAAAAGTGAGAAAAAGAGTCTTAGAAATATTACTAGGGAACGAGAATCTATTCACCCCCCCCTCTAGATTCACATAGGGACCAACAATTGGTATCAAGAGCTTTAACTAGTAAATCAATCTAGTAATCCTTGTTAGTTCCCTGGAATGGCTAGTAATCTTTTACCCTTCGCTGAAGGAGCTTCGATAAATAGACCTCCATTATTCTGCGGTGATAACTATCCATTTTGGAAAGTTCGCATGAAGATCTTTATGGAATCTATTCACAGAAGTATCTGGCAGGCTGTGGTAAATGACTACAAAGTTCCTATAAAAATAGAAAATGGAAAGGAGATAGAGAAACCTTTTGAGGAATGGGACATGGATGAGGTTAGAAGGGCTGAGAATGACGCTAAAGCCTTGAATATCATACACTCTGCTTTGAATTCTGATGAGTTTTTCAGGATATTGGCTTGCACAACAGCAAAAGAAGCATGGGAGCTTATCATGGTAACCCATGAAGGTACTGCTGAAGTGAGAAGAGCTAGGAAAAACACACTCATTCAGGAGTATGAGACATTCAGAATGTTCCAAGGAGAATCCATCATGGAAACACAAAAGAGATTCACACACATCATCAACCATCTTAAAGGACTTGGCAAGAACTTCATTGAAGAAGAAGTAAATGTCAAGATTCTGAAATCATTGAACAGAAAGTGGCAACCTACAGTGACAGCTATAACCGAATCAAAGAACCTTGCTGCTATGACAAGTGCTGAACTGTTTGGGAAACTTAGAGAATACGAGATGGACATGACTCGAATGGCGGATGAGGAGTTGAAAGATAAAAGAGCCAAAGGAATTGCTCTTAAGATAGATCATAGTGAAACAGAATCTGGATCCTCTGAAGATGAAAGTGATTCACAAGAAGACCAAGTGAACTTAATGGTAAAAAAGTTCAGGAAGTTCATGAAGAACAACACTAAAAAGAAATTTGGTCAATCCAGAAAAGGAATCAAGAAGCAGGAAAACACTTCAGTCAAGGTAACTTGTTATGAATGTGGAAAAATTGGGCACTACAGGTCAGATTGTCCAACCTTGAAAAAGAGCAACAACTCTGAAGTGAGAAAAACTGAAAATGAAAGAAATGCCAGAAAAGAAAAGAAGAAAAAGAAGGCATACATTGCTTGGGATGAAGGTTACACATCCTCAACATCTGAAAGTGAAAATGAGGAGGCAAATCTGTGCTTAATGGCTAAAACATCCAATGAGGTATGTGATACAAACTCAATTGTGGATGATTATGATGAATTACATTCTGCCTTTTGTGAACTTTATAATCAAGCTGAAGCCTTTGAAAAAGAAAACATAAGTCTGAAAAAAAGAAGTATCCATGCCAAAAAAAAAAGTATGTGAGTTAGAAAAGGATATTTCAAAGTTAAAAGAAATCAACATCTCTGCAAACTGTGTTCATATGAAATCTGGAAATACTAGACATGCTAAATACACTTGTACATATTGCATGAAACCCGGACACAAATCTTACAACCGCATGATTAGAAAGAAAGGAATTTCCAAAGTGGTAAATACAAATGGATAAGGAAAGTTACCAGTAGCACTAACATGTATGGACCCAAGAAAACTGGGTACCACCCACAAAATAAGTTCTTTTTCTCTTCAGAAAGCCGAACAATGAAGCTCAATTTGGTACTTAGACAAATTGGTCGCTCAAGGCATATGACAGTGATAGAAGGAACATGAGCACCTTCACACCAAGAGAATCGGGATCTGTTGTATATGGAGATAACAACAAAGGGAAAATCCTAGGCTACGATATCGTTGGAAATCAGCAAACACAAGTAATAGAAGATGTTCTGCTAGTCGATGGATTGAGGTTCAATCTTCTGAGCATCAGTCAACTTTGTGACAAGAACTACAGAATTGCTTTTGATAATGACCATTGTCTCATCAGCAACAAAGACTCAGATGAACTTCTCATGATTGGCAAGAGATCCAACAACATTTACATATTGGAAGTAGACCATTCTTCTCCTTACTCTACATGTTTAACTTCTAATGATAATCTGTCTTGGCTATGGCATAGGAGAATAGCTCATATTGACACATTGCATTTGAATAAGCTAGTTTCTAAGGAGTTAGTTTCTGGTCTCCCCAAGATTAGATTTTCCAAGGAAGGACTATGTGAGGCTTGTCAAAAGTCCAAGCAGGCAAAAACATCTTTCAAAAATGTAAAACATGTTTCTACAAATCAGCCGCTTGAACTCTTGCACTTAGACTTATTTGGTCCATCTAGGATAGCTAGTATTGGTGGAAATCTGTATGGACTAGTCATAGTAGATGACTATTCACGTTTTACTTGGGTTTTGTTTATCAAGAAAAAGGATCAAGCCTTTGAAGTTTTCAAGGTACTTGCCAAAAAGATTCAAAACAAAAAGGATTTGAAAATCAAAGCTTTAAGAAGCGATAATGGTACTGAATTTAAGAATTGTCTTTTTGAAAGTTTCTGTGAAAAGCATGGGATTTCACACTGCTTTTCAGCTCCTAGAACTCCACAGCAAAATGGAGTGGTGGAAAGGAAAAACAGGTCCCTTGTAGAACTTGGAAGAACCATGCTGAATGAGCATATGATGCCTAAACATTTTTGGGCAGATGCTGTGAACACTGCATGTTATGTTCTCAATAGAGTCTCTATAAGACCCATTTTAAAGAAAACCCCTTATGAGCTTTTCTATGGAAGAAAACCAAACATTTCTTATTTTAAAGTTTTTGGATGCAAATGTTTTGTGTTAAACAATGGCAAAGACCCTATTGGAAAGTTTGATGCAAAGGCTGATGAAGCCATTTTCCTTGGTTATTCAAATACCAGTAAAGCATATAGGATCCTTAATAAAAGAACCATGTGCATTGAAGAATCTGTCCATATTAGATTTGATGAAACTAACACTTTCCAAAAGGAAAGATTTCTGCATGATGATGACACTGGTGAAGAGAACATGGACATTGATAACAAGCATCAGCAAACTCAACTTGACCCTGTACCAGAACAAGCAAAAGAATGGAGGACACCTAGGAACCTATCACTTGACAATGTCATTGGTGACATTCACAAGGGGGTAACTACTAGATCCTCACAAAACTTGCTTTGCTATAATACTGCCTTTGTTTCACAGGTAGAACCAACCAGCATAGAAGAAGCCTTGAACAATGAATTTTGGATCATGGCTATGCAAGAAGAACTTAACCAGTTCAAAAGGAATGGAGTTTGGGAACTTGTTCCAAATAAAGGCAACATGAACATTATTGGTACAAAGTGGGTGTTCAAGAACAAACTGAGTGAAGAAGGATTTGTGGTCAGAAACAAAGCAAGACTTGTGGCAAAAGGTTACAATCAGCAAGAAGGGATCGACTTTGAGGAGACCTTTGCGCCTGTTGCAAGACTTGAAGCTGTTCGACTACTCTTGGCATATGCTTGCATCAACAACTTCAAATTGAACCAGATGGATGTAAAGAGTGCATTCCTAAATGGTTACATCAATGAAGAAGTCTATGTAGCTCAACCACCAGGATTCATAGATGCTACTTGGCCTACACATGTCTACAAACTTCATAAAGCCTTGTATGGGTTGAAGCAGGCCCCTAGGCAATGGTATGACAGACTGAGTAAGTTTCTCATATCTAAAGGTTTTCACAGAGGTAAGGTAGATAAGACCTTGTTTATCAAGAACAGGTCTGACTACATTCTATTGGTTCAAGTTTATGTTGATGACATTATCTTTGGATCATCTAACCAACAACTTTGTGAAGAGTTTGTGAAAGATATGCAGGAAGAATTTGATATGTCTATGATTGGAGAACTCAGTTTCTTCTTAGGACTTCAAATCAAGCAAATGGAAGGTGGCATTTTCATACATCAGGCTAAGTACACTAAAGAACTACTTAAGAAATATGATATGACAAATTGTAAAGTGTCTAACACACCTATTTCTACTAACACTTATCTTGAGATTGATGAAACAGGTGATGAAGTTGATACTACCCTATACAGAGGTGTTATAGGATCTTTACTTTATCTAACAGCCAGTAGACCTGATATCATGTTTTCTGTATGTTTATGTGCTAGATTTCAATCTGCACCTAAGCAATCTCATTGGCTAACAGTGAAGAAGATTCTTAAATACCTAAAAGGAACAATAAGTTGTGGACTATGGTATCCAAAAGGAACCTCACCACTACTTGTTGGTTTCAGTGACTCCGATTTAGCAGGTAGCAAAACGGATAGGAAAAGCACAAGTGGCACATGTCACATCTTTGGAGAATGTTTGATATCATGGAATAGCAGAAAGCAAGCTTGCGTAGCACTATCAACTGCAGAAGCAGAATATGTAGCTGCGGGAAGTTGCTGTGCTCAAGCAATTTGGTTGAAACACCAACTTAAGGATTTTGGGTTAAAGGTAGATCACATTCCCTTGAAATGCGACAACACAAGCGCCATAAGTATCACAAGAAACCCTGTACTACACTCAAGGACAAAACACATTGAAGTCAGACATCACTTTATTATAGATCACATCGAAAAAGGAGATTGTAACATCGAATTCATAGACACGGAGAATCAATTAGCGGATATATTTACAAAGGCATTACCAAAGGAAAGGTTTTACAAACTTAGATCAAACCTCGGTATATTGAGTGAGGAACATCTAAACTAAACCCTCTTACTTAATTACATTTATCCATAACTCTGTTTTTGTGAAAATTTTTGTGAAAAACCTTCTTCTGATAGAAATAATCGATTACCAAAGAAAGATAATCGATTACTTCGAGTGAAATTCACTCTGGGAAGGATTTTTGGTATTGAGATAATCGATTACCCTGAGCAGTAATCGATTACCAAAGCACCAGTCTTCAAAAATTTTGAGAAAACTCTCTGGAGTAATCGATTACCACGAAGCAGTAATCGATTACCACAGAACATATTTCACATGCTTTGAGAAACTCTCTGGAGTAATCGATTACCAGGTTACAGTAATCGATTACCACGATTGTTTCTTGGTTGTTTTCCTTTTTTCTTTCATAAGGAACTGAGATAATCGATTACCAACTGCTAGTAATCAATTACCTCGTTCTTGGGCTAATCTTTTGGGCTTTGTTCTCTTTATAAGAAAGTGCAGGTGTGACTCTTCAACTCACCATTCACACTCACGCTCAGAAACCCCTTCACCTTCTTCCTCCAAACCCTAGCTTTTCAAGCTTTTCACTTTCTCAACAATGGAAGGACAAGGTAAAGGAAAGAGAATCAAGATGAGGGCTAACAGATACCCTCAAGATCGTTTCCCTGAAGAAGCAAAAGGAAAGAAAAAGGTGGGAGAATCTTCCAAGAGGAAGAAACCCGCATCCTCGCAGCAACAACAACAACAACCAGAAGTTCCTCCTCCTCAACCACAAGTGTCAGGAATCAACCCTTGGTTCACATCAAAGGGACAAGAAACCCGGTTCAACCTGGATTTCGCAAACAAAGGTCTAGTTCCCCCAAAGATACTTGACCTTGGATGGCTAGACTCTCAGAGTTTCACGTTCCAGACCTTTCTGAGACAACAGCATTTGGAGAGGTTTGTAGGGATGAAAGGATTCATCTATCCAGATTTGGTTAAGGTTTTCTACTCCAACCTCAAGCCAAACATGGAGAAGATGACTGTGACTTCTGAAGTCAAAGGTACCACGATTTCTCTTACCCCTGCTCATTTTTTGGATATTGCTGGAATTCGAAAAGAAGGGATTATAGCACACGGAGACAAACTCAGAGAGAAAGGGTTTGATTTGCAAAAAGATTCATTCTATATGAGCCTACTGAGGAATCCTGTACAATGGGAAGAGGATAGAAACTTGAAAAGGGCATTGAACAAGAAGATCACCTACAATATTGGAGGGCTCACAGTAGATGATCGGCTACTCCATTACACGGTTTGCTGGATCCTAGCTGCAAGAGGAGCAAACCATGCCCAGTTGACAGAGGATGACATGATCCTCATTGCTGCTTTGAAAAACAACATTCAAGTGGATTGGACTCATGTGATCATGGACAACATGCTGAAAACAAGGAGACTACTTGATAATAAGTGTCCTTACTCTCTTTTTATTTCTAGACTAATTGATATGTTTCAGATTGACACTACCCATGAAGCAAGAGAATTGGTCAAGGATGTCCATGTCATCGGCAATGGAGCATTGAAGAAGATGAGGCTTATCAAAACCGATGCTGGATGGATCACAAGAGAGGAACAGCAGGCCTTTCCACAACAAGAGCATGAAGGAGCACAAGGGCAAGAAGAAGCACGTTCAGAACTTGAAGATATGGATGAAGACAACTCTGGTGAGTACGTTCCACAGTCACGGTTCGAATCCATTGTAATTGACCGAATGGATGAACTTGAGGCAACCATCAACAAGCGCATTGATGATATGGGAAAGCGGATGGATGAAATGGGAAAGAAACAAGATCTGCAATTCCTAGACATGAAAGACTTGATGGAAACCATCATGGAGCGACTCAATCAAGATGACTCAGATTAGTAACTCCATCTCTACCTCTCTTTCTGATTTGATATACCAAATAGGGGGAGTAGTAGTAGTAGTGTAGTTAGTAATTTGTTAAGTCTATTGTTAAGTCTTCATAGCATAGTTTTAGCTTTATGATATTTGCATTTGCTCTCTGTAACTGCTCTGTTTTAAGTTTTACTCTGTTTTAAGTTTTTCTTAAACAAGTTTTTTTATGTTAGCACCTAAGCATCTGACTTAGGGGGAGCAGATTAACACATTTGAAACTATGGGATGACTGTAATAGATAGTTTAATTGATTGCCTTTATATTTCTGAAAATTGAGAATTGAGAATTGGATGATTCAAAAAATGGTATGTAAATTGCTGTATGGAATTGAAAGAAAAAAAAGAAAGTACTAACACTACAGGTCTCATCAAAGCCAGCATCTACATAAAGGATCACTACACAAGATTTGGTACATCAAAACCAAAAAGGGGGAGATTGTTGGACTTGAAGCTGAAGAAGTCTGTCCTAGTTTTCGTTTTGATATACTTGTAATTTTGACCTTTATGATAGATTGTATATAGGAGTTTAAATGTATTGATTGTTATAGTTTAGGCTTTGCATGAGTAGTTTTATTCAAACTTTCTATAGAGAACTTGGTTTTACTCTTGTAAATTGAGCTAGAGAAAGTTGGAACCCCATTTTATTTGAAAAGAACTCAAAAAACTTTGGTTTTAAGAATTTAAGCTGAAGTAATCGATTACCAGTATGTAGTAATCGATTACCAACAGACTTAGAAAACAGGGGAACTCAACTTGCTCTGGAGTAATCGATTACCAAGTTATAGTAATCGATTACTTCGTGCTTGAAATGCAAAGGAAGACAAATTTCTCTGTAGTAATCGATTACCAACATCTTTAATCGATTACCACAACAGTATTCATCTCTAAATGGTTTTGAAACTGCTTTAAATGGAACCTCTTTGATTTATTTCGGAGAGAGAGATCTTTTATGTTGTTAAAAGAAAAGAAAGAAGAGAAAAAACAAGTTTACAAGTTGAAAATCTCTTCAAAGATTTCAAAAAGATTTTCTCAAAGAGATGAGTATTGTGTGAAGGAAGAAAGATTTGAATACTTTTGGTTATCATCTTGATCAGAGCATACACACAGGTGTAATCTTTACTGATCTTTATTTCTTTGTTTTGTGTTTTGATTTTGGTTTGAAACTCTTAAGAGATAGTGTTTCTCTAGAAGAAGAGTTAGAGAATTGAGAGAGGTACTCTTATAGGTAATTCTTGAAGGATTCAAGAATTGGTGAGATATGTTCTAAGGAAGAACATAGAGAGATTTGAGTATTTGATTGTTTTTGTGTTTGTGTTTGTGCAGAAGTGATTGTATTGAACACAAGATTATAGTGGAATACCGATCGCAACAGTTGTTGGGTTGGGACTGGATGTAGGCCGAAAGCCGAACCAGTATAAATCTCTGTTTACTATCTCTTCTCTATACCTTATCTTTACATTCCATTTGATTTCTTGCTTTACAATTTTCTTGTATCTTTCCGCTGTGACATCTCTGGTACATTGCTTTAATACAAGATAAAATTGAATTGAAAAAGTGAGAAAAAGAGTCTTAGAAATATTACTAGGGAACGAGAATCTATTCACCCCCCCCTCTAGATTCACATAGGGACCAACAAGGACAGATTTCGTAAGAAAAAGACATACATAGCTTAGGAAGAGAATGATTCTTCAACCTCTAGTGAAAGTGATAATGAAGAAGCAAATTTGTGTCTCATGGCTAATCCAACATCCGATGATGAGGTAAGTGATTCCGATTCATCTACTTTTGACCATGATGAGCTGCAAACTGCTTTTTGTGAACTTTACAAGGAAGCTGAAAAACTAGGCAAGTTGAACGAGGTTTTGAAAAACAAAATTGCTGATTTGGAAAATGATATTTCTGTTTTGAAAACTGATGTTCAAAGTTTGAAAAAGGAAAATGATATCTTGAAACTACCCTGTTCAAAGTGTAAGTCTTTTGATGTCTCCTTGAAAAAGAATAACATGAAGTTCTTTGCATTTAAACAAACTAGCAAAAACAGAACTTTCTCATGTAGTTATTGTATGAAACCTGGACATAACTCTTATAATTGCATGATTAGAAAGGAAGGAATAACTAGTGGATTGTTTAAATGGATTAGGAAAGATAGTCACAGCTCTAACACTAATGGACCCAACAAGACTTGGGTACCAAAAACAAAGTGATATCTTTTTCTGTGTAGGTATGCTTGAGAGCCAAACACTCAACTTGGTATTTGGATAGCGGCTGCTCAAGACATATGACTGGTGACAAGAGCAATTTTATCTCCTTCAAATCAAAAGAATCTGGTTCAGTAGTGTATAGAGATAACAACAAAGGGAAAATACTGGGTATAGGTGCAGTTGGAGACAAATCCAACACTGTGATTGAAGATGTACTGCTTGTGGAAGGTTTGAAATTCAATCTTCTGAGTATTAGCCAACTATGCGACAAAGGTTATCAAGTATCATTCGATAATGGTTGCTGCAAAATCAGTAGCAGTGATTCGAGTGAGGTATTAATGGTCGGTAAGAGACATGGTAACATCTACATCCTTGAACTTGATCATACATCATCATATCATGCATGTCTTATGTCAAACGATGATTTATCATGGCTTTGGCATAGACGTATAGCCCATATTGATGTTCATCAGCTGAATAAGCTTTCATCTAAGAACCTAGTACAAGGGTTACCTGACTTGAGGTTCAAAAGAGAAGGCCTATGTGATGCATGCCAGAAGGGCAAGCAGTCTAGAAGCTCGTTTAAAACCAAAAATGTTGTTTCAACTTCTAGACCACTTGAGCTACTGCACATGGATATCTTTGGTCCATCTAGAACTACTAGTTTGGGTGGAAACCTATATGGACTGGTTTTAGTAGATGACTACTCTCGTTTTGCTTGGGTTGCATTTATACCAAATAAAGACAAGACCTTCAAAGTTTTTAAAATTCTTGCCAAACGGATACAAAACGAAAAGGATTTGAAAATCAAGTCACTTAGGAGTGATCATGGAGGGGAATTTGAAAATGAACCTTTTGAAAAATTTTGTGAAAAATATGGAATCGATCACAACTTTTCCGCTCCAAGAACTCCGCAACAAAACGGGGTTGTTGAGAGGAAAAACAGATCTTTAATTGAACTAGCTAGAGCTATGTTAAGTGAGAGTGCACTGCCTAAACACTTTTGGGCTGATGCAGTTTCCACTGCTTGCTATGTTCTAAACAGAATTGTGATTCGTCCCTTTTTAAAGAAAACCCCCTATGAACTCTATAAGGACAAGAAACCCAATATTTCTCATTTTAGAGTATTCGGGTGCAAATGTTTTGTTCTGAATAATGGCAAAGAGCCACTTGGAAAGTTTGACGCCAAGGCGGATGAAGGTGTGTTTATTGGGTATTCATCAACAATTAAAGCATACAGAGTTTTCAATAAAAGGAGAATGTGCATTGAAGAATCTGTACATGTAAGGTTTGATGAATCTAATAATCCCCAAAAGGGAAGTGTTTTTGTTGATGATGATGAGATTACAGGTGAAGACAGCAACAGCAAACCACAATTACAGCAAGATACACCAACCAATTCTCATGACCTACCAAGAGAATGGAGGAAACCAAGAGACTTATCTCTTGACAACATCATTGGTGACATCCATAAGGGAGTATCCACAAGATCCTCTTATAATATGTTTTGTGATGATTATGCGTTTGTATCTCAATTTGAACCCTCTTGTGTTGATAATGCTATAAATGATGAATTTTGGATGAATGCTATGCATGAGGAGTTAAATCAATTTTAAAAGGAATGACGTTTGGGAGTTAGTACCTTTTAATAGAGATATGAATCTAATTGGAACAAAATGGGTGTTTAAGAATAAGCTAGATGAAAATGGAATAGTGGTTAGGAATAAGGCAAGATTAGTAGCTAAGGGATATAATCAACAAGAAGGAATAGACTTTGATGAAACATATGCCCCAGTTGCTAGATTAGAAGCTGTAAGAGTCTTACTTGCTTTTGCCTGCATTCATGATTTTAAGCTGTTTCAGAAGGATGTTAAAAGTGCGTTCTTAAATGGCTACATCAACGAGGAAGTCTTTGTTTCACAACCTCCTGGTTTCACTGACTTCAGTTACCCTGAGCATGTGTACAAGCTAAAGAAGGCCCTATATGGTCTGAAGCAAGCCCCCAAACAATGGTATGAAAGGTTAAGTAAGTTTCTTTTGTCAAAAGGGTTCAGCAGAGGTAATGTTGACAAAACTCTTTTCATTAGGAGAAAGTCTAACAGTATTTTATTGGTCCAAGTGTATGTTGATGATATCATTTTTGGATCAACTAATCAATCTCTGTGTGAAGAATTTGTGGAAAGCATGCAGGGAGAGTTTGACATGTCTATGATGGGAGAACTCAAATTTTTCCTAGAACTGCAAGTCAAGCAACTGAAAGAAGGAACCTTTATACATCAAGCAAAGTACACTAAAGAATTGCTGAAGAAATTCGACATGGAAAGTTGTAAGATCTCTAATATACCTATGTCAACTAATCTCTTTTTAGATAATGATGCTACAGGACTAGGAGTAGACCAAACAAAGTACAGAGGGATCATTGGATCACTCTTATACCTCACAGCGAGCAGACCGGATATAATATTCAGTGTTTGTGTTTGTGCGCGATTTCAATCTGCACCAAAACAATCACACATGACTGCTGTGAAGAAAATTCTGAAATACCTCAAAGGAACAACGAACTGTGGTTTGTGGTATCCCAAAGGTACGTCTCCTACTCTAGTCGGTTTTAGTGATTCAGATTTTGCAGGTTGCAAAACAGATAGAAAGAGCACGAGTGGTGTTTGTCACTTGTTTGGAGAGAGCTTAGTCTCATGGTACAGCAAGAAACAAGCATGTGTTACTCTATCATCAACAGCGCAGAGTATGTTGTTGCGGGTAGCTGTTATGCTCAAACTATTTGGTTGAAGCAACAACTTGAGGATTTTGGACTAAAGCTTGATCACATTCCTATCAAGTGTGACAATACAAGTACAATCAGTATCACGAAGAACCCAGTTTTGCACTCAAGAACAAAGCATATTGAGGTGCGCCATCATTTCATAAGGGATCATGTTGAGAAAGGTGACTGTGAAGTGGAGTTCATTGAAACGGAGAACCAACTCGCGGATATCTTCACAAAGCCCCTACCTAAGGAGAGATTCTTCAAACTTAGAACCAATCTTGGTATACTAAGTGAGGAACACCTCTCATGAATTCTCTAAGTATGGTAAGTTGGATCATTCATGGTGCTCCAACAAGGTATGAGTTCAATACATTACATAGTCATGACCATTTATATTTCAAAACATGCAAAATCAAGTGTTTTTAAAGTTTCTGATATAGATAATCGATTACCATTGCATTTCAATCGATTACCTAGCTTGATTTCAAAGTTTTTGGTGAATTACTCTCTGGAGTAATCGATTACCCACCCCTGGTAATCGATTACCACGATTTCAAAATGAGTTTTTCCAGTTTGTGAGCCACTGGAGTAATCGATTACCTTGGCTGGTTAATCGATTACCTTGGCCCTTGTTTTCAAAGCTTTTGGTTACTCACTGGAGTAATCGATTACCACGTAAGGGTAATCGATTACCTTCGGTTCTGGAAGTGTTTTTCAAGGGTTTCTCATGGTTTTGGGCCTAATCGATTACAATTTCTTAGAGTCCAATACTTTGTTCATTGAATCTAACCTCAATTGTGGAAGTTTTATAAGTGATTTTCAGGTTTTGGGTTTCATTCTACACATCTCACAAACCCTAAAAATCTCTTTCTCTCTCTAACCCTAAAACCCCCTTTCATCTTCTTCATCTTCTCCACCACCACCATCAATGGAAGAGCAAGGACGAGGCAAGCGGATCAAGCACGTGGGTCACAAGCCTAAGCCAAGAGTTTCGCCCCGATCAAAGAAGGGTGAACCCTCCTCCAAGAGGAAAGAACCCACATCTCCCGGAGAAACCGTGGCACGCCCAATCAATCCGTGGTTCACCTCTACTGCACAAGAATCACGTTTCTATGGAGATTTCGCAAACAAGGAACTCGTTCCGGCGAAGATTCTGGACCTCCGATGGCTAGATGCACAAGGGTTCACATTCCATTCTTTGCTCCGAGATCAGAACCTTGAAAAGTTTGTTGGTCTGAAGGGTCACATATACCCTGATCTAGTGAGAGTGTTCTACTCCAACCTCCGACCACACCAAGCCACCAGAATGGTAATCTCCGAGGTAAAGGGCAAACCTATGATTTTGACTCATGATATATTTTTCCATTTTGCTGGATTTAAGAATGAAGGTATACGTCCTACGATTGAGCACTTGCAAGCACAAGGAATCGAGCTTCACAAAGATTCGTTCTTTATGAGCCTACTCAAAAATCCCGAGGCATGGGAAGCGGAAAAGGCTGCAAGAAAGGAGCGTGGGAAGAAGATAACCTACAACACCGGCGGGCTGAACGCCGACGATCGTCTTCTCCACTATACAATTTGCTGGATTCTAGCTGCAAGAGGAGCCAATCATGCTCAGATCAATGAGGAGGATATGGTGATGATGGCAGCGTTGAAAAATGGCATTCAAATCGACTGGGCACATGTTGTGATGGACAACATGCTCAAGACGAGAAGGCTATTTGACAACAAATGCCCCTATTCTCTGTTTATTTCACGTTTGCTTGAGCATTTTCAGGTTGATACCTCAAATGAGAGCAGAGACTTGGTGAAGGACATTCACATCATTGGAGACAAAGCGTTAAAGATGATGCGTCTGACGAAGACCGATGCTGGATGGGTGCCAAGGGAAGAAGCCCCACAACAATAACAACCAACAGAAGCTGCAACCGATCCACCTTCTGATGATGATGATTCGGCGGCTGGGGAGTACATCCCTAAATCCCGTTTTGAGTCAATTGTCATTGATCGGATGGATGAGCTGGAAGCTACCACTGCCAAAAGATTGGATGATATGGAGGCTGCAAACAATGCTCGCTTCTTGGATCTCAAGGAGCTGCTGGAGTCTCTTCATACTCGCTTTGATGCACTCTAGTATTCCCTTCTTATTTCTTTTCTCTCTTTTGCTTATTGATATACCAAATAGGGGGAGAAAGGATGTATAGGTTATCCTAGACAGGGGGAGTAAAGTAGAGTAGCTAATATTGAGTAGCTTTTGGTAGCATTGCATTTAGTTCTGCGCTCTATGGTTGATTTGCTCTGAACAATTTATGTTTTTGGATATTTGAACTTGAACAATTCGATATGGTTGTAATAGTTTCGCTTTATGGTTTATATTCTGATTTTTGTTTTTAATTCTTCTGGTCTTGATCTATGATTGTGATTTGAATCATGTCCTATATATTTTTGAATGGATGACTTTACTTGATGATTGATAGTATAATGCTCTGTTTAAGATAGATTGTACTGTGAATCTGCAATGTATATACTGCATATTTGGATATCTCTAACAGTTGAAGGATTCTTAGAAGATCAACACACATCCTAAACCTCTAGGAAAACCTTGGTTGAGATTTGGTACATCAAAACCAAAAAGGGGGAGATTGTTGGACTTAAAGCTTGAAGATGCTTTGGAGTCTCTCTTGGTGTTTTGCTTTTGATGTTTATGTAATTTTGGTTTTCTTAGATGAAATGTAATTAGGAGTTTCCTATGTATTGATTGTTTAGTTTAGGCATGTATGTGGTTGTTCTTTGTGTGAATACCCTGGAGAGCTTGGGAATCTTGTGTGATTTCTCATGTGTCAAATGTTTGATTTCCCTCTCAAAATTGCTTTGAAAATGTCTTTGGTAACCAACTGAGGTAATAGATTACCAACAGTAGGTAGTTAACTACCAACAGCAGGTAATCAACTACCAACAGTAGGTAACAGAGTGTGGAAATCCATTTGTCACTGGAGTAATCGATTACCCCCGCGGGTTAATCGATTACCATGGCTAAAAATCACCCTGGAAACCTTTGTTCACTGGTTTAATCGATTACCAGCTTCTGGCAGTCGATTACCCCTATCAGAAAAACATTAAGTTGCCCAAATTGTGTTTTTAATTGAACCTATAAATACTCTTTTGTTGAAAATTAACATAACATCTTGGAACATAAGTTTTAGACAAGTTCATACACTTTCAAATTCTCTCTAAACTGAGTTCATCATCTTTTCCAAGAAACCCATAAAGAACTTCAAGAGTTCTTCAAGTTTTCATAAAGAAAGGGCAAAACTTGATCTTTTCTCTGACTGGGTGGTATTCATTGTGTTTTCTTTTGTGATCAGATCTACACTCCAGGTGTTTTCTAAACTGATCTTTTGTTTACCTTTTGATTTCTGGGTTGTTACTCTAGGAGAGAGGTCTCTCTGGATAGAGTAAAGGTCCTTGAGAAGTGTTTTCTCAAAGGTTGGATCTTGGGTGTTCCAAGGTCAGGGAAAAACTATTCTTTGGGTTAAAGGACAGGTTTTTGGGTGTTTTGATTTCGTTTTTGTGTTGCTTGTTGCAGAGTGAATGTAAAAGAACACAAAAGGGATCATTTGATAGTGGAAAACCGATCGCAACAGTTGTTGGGTTGGGACTGGATGTAGGCAGTGGGCCGAACCAGTATAAATCACTGTGCACTCTTCTTCTTCCTTCTTCTCTTTACCATTTACCATTAATTGCTGTTATAACTGTTTAATTTCTGCAATTGGCTTGGTAATTAACTCGGTAATTGACTCGGTAATCAACTAAAACTGGAACAGTTAGATACTGATATTGATTACGCTGTATATTGATTACTAACGTGTTTCTGAGTATTCTTTTTGGTATTTCCGCTGTGTATCTTTGATATTTCTCGTTTATCTGTCTCAACTATTGATAGGTAATCAAGAATAGTTTTGTTTGAATTAAAAGGAATTAGAAACTCCCGAAAATTGGGCTATAATGGAACTAGAATCTATTCACCCCCCTCTAGATTCACACATAGGGACCAACACCAACCTCTGGAGGGAAGGAACTACATGTGGTGGAATGTGCTCAAATGCATCTGATTGACTAGCTTCATCTGCAGGTGGTGGTGCTTCAATGGCTAGCCTCTCAGGTGGGTCAACTTGCTTCCCAGATCTCAAGGTAATGGCACTCACATTCTTGCCATGTGAATTCGGATTTGGCACAATCTGAGAAGGCAAGGTAGAAGATGAGGATGCAGGGGACTTGACACACGCGCCGAACGTGCGTCAAATAATACCGAATTTAGCTACTACTTTGCAATAATAGTGGACTCAGATCGTTTCCCTACGGATTACTTTGTTACTTCTCTGTAGTCAAAATTTTAAATGCAATTTTTGGGGGTTTTGTGTAGAGGAAAAATTAAAGGCAATTAAATAGTAAAAATTAACCAATGACAGTAATTAAACAATAATTAAAAAACAATTAATAGATGATTAAAAAGTAATTAATAGATGATTAAAAAGCATCAATCCGATCTCTGTCAGATCCTAATTTCCCTCATCGGTTCAACAAAAAAAGGGCACTCATCTATGCAGTGCATTGGAACCGAGATCTCTGCATGTCAACATTGAACTAACGCTCTAAGATCTTAGAGAATTATCATCGAACACTTGGTGGCCTTTAAACTCACACGATCGCATGAGAGCACACAACTTGGTTTCGAATCATATAATTAGTTCTCTGCATTCATTATCAATCAATAACGATAGAATCAACAATCTCAATCCAAAATATTAATCAACATAATGAAATCAAAATTATAGAATCTAAAACGAGTGCTCATGCACTTGAAAACGGAGAACCTAAGGAAATTAAGCATCCTATTGAGATCGAATTGGTTGATGAAATTAGTTGCGCATAATTCAAATTAGACTAAGCATAAATTGGGATTTCATATTAGAAGAATTAAATTGCAAGAAGGGAAAGAGAACGAGAATTGGAATGGCAAACCTGAAACCCTAGCAGAGCGACTTGAAAGGAAAAGAGTAATGCTGAAAATTGAAATTGATTGAAAGGTAAAAAGGTGTGTTACAATTTTCTGAATTGGGGTATTTATAATAAGTGAGTCATGTGCTAGTCACATGACTTTAAGTGACTCAGGGTGCAGGGTTCAAAGCTCACCCAAAACAAACATTTAAATGGTTCAATTACATGATTTGAAATGGGCCTACACTAATTTTTCACGCTGGAATTCCCGCATCAGTTTCCTGCGTCACTTTCAAGGAAATTTTCACCCCAGATGCGGTCTGAATTGGCTCTTGATGTCTTTATAGATTTTGTAGCTCTTTCAGTCCTCTTTAATTTGACATAAAACGGAGCTCAAACAGATTTCTTTAGTGAGAATTATGTCATTTTTAGTGAACCTTGTCAAAACTGAAAATTTTAGAGAATTAGAACAAAAATAAACACTTAAGGCCCAAATGAGCCCAAACTCATAAATACACTAAATCATGCTAATTGACCATTAATAATGTTGTAATATGATGTATTAAATGTAGAGAAATTGATCAAAATAATGACTCATCAAGACTGGTTCTGATTAATAGCATTGGTCAATTGGTCAATCTGTGTCTGCAAGCTCTGAATGGTGGCCTTAGTCCTCTGCTGAAATTGCAAGTTGTTGGTGGCCATCTGCTTCATCAATTCTTTCAAAGAAGGGCCACTGGATGCAGGCTATGGTGGCTCCCTTTGCTGCTGAAAGGGAGGTCTATACTGATTGTTTGAGGGTTGCCAATGCTGCTGAGGTTGCCTATTCTGCTGAGGCTGCCGATGTTGTTGCTGATTGCTTGGGGCATGAAATTGTTGGTTTTGGTTCTGATTCCCCATCTCAAATTGCGGTGGTCCTTTCAGCCAGGGTTGTAGGTGTTGGAGTAAAGGTTATTTTGAGGTCTCCCAGGGAACACTCCAACAGCTGCTACAGTAGGATCCTGATGGTATCCCTCATGCAAGGTTGGACAAATATCAGTAGAATGAGAGGGATCAAAACATATATTGCAATTCATGCTCTGAGAAGCTACAACTGCTACATTGGTTGTTTGTGTCACTGCTAACTGTCTAACCAAAGAGGTGAGCTCATCCAATCTGTTGGTAAGAATATGCTGGTCTGTATATGGGGAATGTGATGGTGCAGGTGTAGAGGCTAGTCTACTGGAGGGTGTGGACTGCACATGGTACACACTGTTGCTTCTAGTGCCAAACTGTTGAGCATTTGCAGCCATGTTAGAAATAAGGTCTCTGGTTGTAGCTGCGGTCTTATCCACCAAAGCACCTCCACTTGCAGCGTCTACCATGCTGCGGTCCATGGGTAAGAGCCCCTCCTAGAAGTACACAATAAGGAGTTGATCTGTGATCTGATGATGAGGGCAACTAGATACCAGTCTCTTGAACCTCTCCTAATACTCATGCAGGTTCTCCCCATTTGCTTGTATAATCCCACAAATCTCCTTTCTGATGGATGCAGCTCTAGAAGCTGGGAAATACTTCTCTAGAAAGAGGCGTTTCATGTCACCCCAACTCCTAATAGTTGTTGGTTGCAGGTAGTACAGCCAGTCCTTAACATTCCCATCAAGTGAAAATGGGAATGCCCTCAACTTAATGTGGTCCTCATCAATTCAATGGGGCCTCATAGTGCTACAAACTACATGGAACTCTTTCAGATGCTTATGGGGATCTTCACCTGCAAGACCATGAAACTTAGGAAAAAGGTGAATTAATCCAGATTTTAACTCAAAGTCAGCATCAAGTTTAGGATATTCAATGCACAAGGGTTGGTAATTCACATCAGGAGCAGACAATTCGTTAAGAGTCCTATTATCCATATTTGCAATATTTTCAGTATGTATAATATGCTCAATGTGAGGATGCACTACAGGACTAGGACTAGGTTGCCTAGAATGTGCAAAATCAATATCAACAGTATGAGCCAAATGTGGAGAACAATGATCACCCTCAGAATCAGTAGTATGCATAGAGAATGTATCAGAATCAAATGCAAGTGTATGCTCAGAGTACCACTGTCACCACCCCAACACACCATGACATACACCAAGCATCACAACACACACCACCAACCATCACAACACACACCATGACATACACCACCATCACAACACACACCACCAACCAAACACTCCCAACAACACCTATGACATGAAGCCCACGAACAATAAAATCCTAAACAAAACATAACAGATAGCTAACAGAGGGAGAAAGATATGAACAAAAAAATCAACTTAGCCATAACCAAAAGCAGACGAGACTAAGGCTTTGGAAACGTGATTCAAACACAAGCCTAGGTTAAACGGTAACAACAATAAGAAAAGGGAAAGGGACAGAGAAGTATAAGTTAAAGAAAATATCAACAACAACCATTTTATCTTAAAACCGTACACTTGAGGTTAATTAGAATAAACATAACCAAATAATGGACTCTATAAGGGGCCCAATTATTAAAAACTGAGTAAAAAAATTGTGTTTTATTATTTAAGAGACTTAAAAATATAATTACTAGAATATCAAATGTTATTTAATAGGATTAAATTTGTAAAATAAAATTTTGAAATTATTAATATCCTCGAACTTCTTTTCTTTATTTAAACGCATCACCATTTATTTATTTTATAAACAGAGGATACCCAAAATATTTATATTATATCTATTTGTTCCTACAAAATATTTTGTAGTTAAAAGAAAACAATCATCACCTGAACGAAATTTTGGGGTAAGACATCTCTAGTACTTTTTATGGATCTTACGAGAAAATGTGTCTAATGGCAATTAAAAACAATGATTTTAGTTGTTTTGCCATTGTACCAACCTTTACTTCTTGTTAGACACTTGCAAGATTATGGCTTCAATCTTATCAGTTCCATTTGGAGACCAAAGTGTCACTTACCCACAAAAGTTGCAAGCTAGGAATGTTATCCAAATTTTTGGATAAACTTACAGTATAAGTCATAATGCTTTGCTAATAAAAATTTCTTCAAACTTTGAAAATTGACAAAATTAAATAACACTTCAAAAATTAAGTATGCTAGTCAAATTTGGTGAATAAAGCACAAGTGCGAATTCGATTATTAACATCAGTGCATTAAAAAAGTGTAATAAGGAAACTTTATTAAATTACCTGAATATTTCCGCATCATCCATTATTTACTTAGTATTAAATTATTTTTTAATATCATTCTTTTTAAAATCGTTATTAAAAAATATATTTCACATTAACTAATTAGAGTCAATATTAAATAATTATTATTAAATTTTATTTATCAATATTTTTATCTCATTTAAATTTATTTTAAATAGTTCATATCATTAATAATATCAAATATCCATTATTGTATTTTATTGTATCAATATATTTATCTTTGTCTTTTAAAAAAATTTAATATATTTCACATCAACTAATTAAATATCAACGTTAAATATCTATTTTTATATTTTATTTTATCAATATTAATATCTTTATCTTTTAAATTTGTGTTAATATATTTTAAATCAATATTAAAAATTAATTATTATATTTTATTTTATCAATATTTTTAAAAAAAAATTATACTTTACGCGCATAATTTCTCTCAATTCGTCTTCTCTTAAGACACTCCTTCTTAATAAATGACCATAGTGACCTTTTTTAACATTAGTTATGGATAAATGATATTAAAAGTTGCTTTTAACATCCGAGAAGTTGATGTCAATTAATATCACCTTTTCCAACATTCGCTGAGAATCAATGCTAAAACTCTAATTTAGACTCGTGAAGGAATTGAAAAGAGAATAAGTACTAAGAGATCATGCATACTCTATTTTCTTCCATTACTGGAACAATATCCTTTTCAGCCCACTGCATTTAACAAAATAAGTGTTGAAGATTGTCTAATTCAAAAGTTTGTTAGTAGTTAATCTGTTAGTTGTTAATCTGTTAGTAGTTAGTTTGTTAGTGGTTAGTTTGTTATGGATACCACTATAAATAAGAGACTTTGTGTGTAAGCAAAAAAGAGAAGAAAAATAATAAGATACACAAAAGAGGCATTTTTTGAAAGTTCCGTCTGTGCACTTCTTCCTTCTGCACTTGTTTCGTCTGTGCACTTGTTCCGTCTGTACAATAGTTCCGTCTGAACAATTGTTCCGTCTGTGCTCTTCTACTTCCGTCTGTCGAAGCTTTGTTATTTCTTTCTCCAACAAACTGGTATCCAGAGCGTGGTTCAGATTCAACGGACGTTCTTGTTGATTGATTTACAATGGGACACACCAGCGCAACCTTACAATCGAATCTTCCTGTTCTTGACGGAAAGAACTGGAATCGATGGAGTATTCAGATGAAAGCCATTTTCGGCTTTCAAGAAGTTACAGAGATTGTTGAAGATGGCTACCCAGAACTTGCTATAGATGCAACAGAAGCACAGAGGGTGGCATACAAGGAAAACAAAAAGAAAGACTGCAAAGCGATGTGTCTTATTCATCAGAGCGTCGACGATGCACACTTTGAGAAGATTGCAGAAGCAAAGACGTCACAGAAGGCATGGCAGATTCTGGAGAAATGTCATCAAGGAGCAGATCAATTGAAGAAGGTGCGTCTTCAAACTATGAGACGCCAGTATGAGTTGATGCAAATGGAGTCAAGTGAAAAGATTGCTCAATTCTTTAATCAAATCCTCACTCTCACCAATGCAATGAAGGCATGTGGTGAAACGATGACTGATCAAGCGATTGTTGAGAAGGTGTTACGGACCCTCACCCCTAACTTTGACCACATTGTTGTGGCCATTGAAGAATCAAGGAATCTTGAAGAATTGAAGGTTGAAGATCTTCAGGGCTCCCTCGAGGCACATGAGCAGAGGCTCATTGAAAGATCCATTGAGAAACCTGTAGAGTAGGTTCTGCAAGCCCAGACTACGAAGAAAGGAGGCTACGATGGCAGGGGTGGATCAAGAAACCGAGGAAAGGGGAAAGATTACAGAGGAAAGGGTAGAAGTTCTCATCAAGAAAAAGAGAAGCCTGATCATGATCAAACAGAAACTTCCTCAAGAAGGGGAGGATCCAATTGGAAAGGAGGAAAAAAGAAAATAGATAGAAAGAAAATCAAATGTTTCAATTGCAATAAAATTGGACATTTTTCTTCTGAATGTCAAGCTCCCCCAAGCCAGTTTGATCATCGCAGGAAACAGCATGATGAAGCTCATATGGCAAAAGAAGAAATGAAAGATAACAGGGATGAAAGTCCTGTTCTGCTAATGGTGACAACGGTGCAGGAAGATTTGTGCCAGTCCGTTTCGGACCCGTCCGTTTTGCCCGCATCTGCAATGTTGCAGATGACAAATCCTCAAGAAATTTGCAGTGAAGAAGTTTGGTATGCAGACTCTGGCTGTTCTAATCACATGACAGGCCATAGAGATTGGCTCATAAATTTTGATCCAAGTAAGAAAAGAAAGGTAAAGTTTGCTGATGATAGAATGATTCAAGCCGAAGGCATTGGAGATGTGATAATCAAGAGGAAGGATGGTGGGAATGCGTTGCTGTATGATGTGCTCTTTGTGCCTACCATGAGTAGCAATCTAATCAGCTTGGGACAACTATTGGAGAAAGGTTTCTCAATAGCCATGAAGAACGGATTCTTGGAAGTTCTTGATAATGAAGAAAAGAAGATCATGAAGGCACCGCTTGCATCAAACAGAACTTTCCAGCTACACCTTAATGCTGTTGAAACTCAATGCCTTAACTCCGAAATTCTATCTGATGATACTTGGTTGTGGCACATGAGGCTTGGTCATCTCAACTTTAAAGATCTTAGCCTCATGAAGTCCAAAGAAATGGTTCTTGGGCTTCCGTCTGTACATGTGCCTAAGAAAGTGATACAGATCCTTACAGCAACAGTAATGCTACAAGGGTCTATTGCCTTTGTTCACCCGTTAGTCTCGTCACCAACAGAACTTCATTCAGTATCAAGAGTAAATCGCGGAAGTTTATTAACAAATGGGTGATAATTCGGTCTGTGACCGATAAGAAGAAATCGAAAGTGGAAAAGGTTAGAAGATGGAAAGCGCCATGAACATGGTTCAATAAGCTTGGTGATGAATCGCCACTTGATTCGAAGATCAAGATAAGATTCAATTGGGAAGCGCCATGAACAGAAAGTTCAATAAGCTCCGTAGACGAATCGCCACTTGGATCATGGATCCATGATAAGATTCAAGGTCCTTTAAAGAAACCCTAGGAGAGAACTCCCTTTCTAAAGACACAAATCTTAGAAAATTCTATTTCATTCAAATTGATCAAAAGATCCTTTACAAGTTAGAGCATTCAGTATTTATACAAATTGTAAAACAACCAAAGGCTAAAACTGTAAATGGTAATTCCTTCATTCGTCCGCGGTTTCGTCTCGGCTCGGAGATCGTCGTCTTAATTGCGCCGTCGTGGGTTCGTTCTCGTCTGTGTTTCGTCGTCAAAGATATGAAGACTCAGACGAAACAAGGTATCGTCTGTCTCAGATTGCGTCTGTCAGAACATGAAGGCTTAGACGGAATAAGGTATCGTCTGTCCAAGGTTTCGTCTGTCCAGCATATGAAGACTCAGACGGAATAAGGTATCGTCTGTCCAAGGTTTCGTCTGTCCAGCATATGAAGACTCAGACGAAACAAGGTATCGTCTGTCTCGATCATTCGCCGTCGTCGAACATGAAGACTCGACGGAATAAGGTATCGTCATCGTCCAAGGTTTCGTCTCGTCCAAGGTTTGAAGACTCGATGAAACAAGGTTTCGTCGTCAAGGTTTAAAGACTCGGACTTAAACAAGGTATCGTCTGTCCAAGGTTTCGTCTGTCCAATGTTTAAAGACTCAGACGAAACAAGGTTTCGTCTGTCAAGGTTTAAAGACTCAGACGAAACAAGGTATCGTCTGTCCCGAACATGAAGACTCAGACGAAACGCTCTTAACTTCAGTTGGCATCCTCAGACGAAGCAATCCGCACTCTTCTTCAGACGAACTTGATTCCTCAGACGAAAGAGGGTTCTTACTTGTAAACACAAAGGCTTGGCCGAAAACACTTAACACAAGTAGGTCCAAGCTTATACAACATTAATCCTAAACTAATTACAAATTAATGAGAAGATTACAAGGCTTCATAAGCCCAATTTGTTGACTTCCAACTTCTTCAACTTGAGCTTCTATTCTTCTTTGCATTCCTCTTGTAATTCTCATGCTTGGGAGATGGTCCTCCATCAATCCCTCCTTCTTGTGGCCAACTTGACCTCAAGTGGCCTTAGCTTATTACCTACAAAACAATTTTACCCGGATCAAAGACCAAGCAAACTTTATCAAATTTAACATTTAATATCAAATTGGTTTGCCCACTAATATCAATATCAAAACGTAAAGAAGTGAAGAAAGAAATCAAGTCATTGTTTATGCATAAACCGAAACTCAAAAGAGTTTCTATTTCTTCCTGTAGCAGTGTAGGTATTAGTTCTTCGATCCTTGTGGAAACATGTTTGAAACTCTTGTTTAAAAGTCTTCTTTTAGGTGTAGAAGTTTGTGATGTTTCTTCCTTCTTGGATTCATTCTTCCACCTAAAAGGGAAACCATTAGTAGATTCAAACAAGAATGTCAACTTGTCACTTTCAAACATTTCCCAAGACCTATTTAGAGAACATATTGTGTCACAAATTATGTTGTGCAAATTAGAAATAATAAGATAAATTAGAGTTAAAGAAGTCTCCCTCTTTGGTAATGAAAGATTTTCAAATACTTCCTTTCCTCTGTCTAAGTGCTTCCATGGTTCTTCTAGGCACAATTTCTTACTTGGTCCTAGAACACAATATTTCTCGGGAGTGAATCCTCTAGCTATCACACAAGGTGCCTTGGGTGTTTCAATATATGTGGAAATTTCTATTGTGCCCTCCTTCTTTACTTCATTCATCAACCTAAATGAACAATTCATATCATGAGAGTAAAAGTTAGTAGGCACAATTAAAAATTCCAGATTTCTAAATTCAATGATTGTCCAAGGTTCAATGTTTCTCAAGGGTAGCAACCCATGTGGAATGTCCTTTGGTAACACATCATCGAACACCTCCTTGAGTGCATCCAAATCTTGTTGCTTACCTACATGGTTAGTTCTCAACACAATAGGATTAGGTAAACAAAGAAATATGTTTTTCCTAGCTAGGAAATCTCTCTTCAACTCACCTTTCCCAATAAGCAAACTTTCCTTAAGATCTTCCTTACATGAATTCTCGGTTTGCCTAAGCTTAAGTGAGGTTTCTCCTTTGTTTTTCAACCTAGAATTACTAGTGGCAAGCTTGGTAATTAATCTTGAACTCTCGGCCAAGGCTAGTTTCCTAGGTGTTTTGGTTTCCTTTCTTTTCTTTTTGGAGGAGTTTTCGGCCAAAGATGTTTTGGCACATGATTCCTCACTTTTCTTCTCATTTTCTCTCTTTATTTTCATCTTTATTTGATCCTCACATACTTCCTTAGGTGACAAAGGTTTGAGGGTGACCTTCTTGCTCATATGAGAAAAGATATAGGTGTTGGAAACACCATCATGGATAGCATGTTTATCATATTGCCAAGGTCTCCCTAGTAAAAGGTGAGTGGCCTCCATAGGTACTACATCACATAATACATCGTCTCTATATTTACCTATGGAGAATTTAATAAGAACTTGTTTATTAACAACCATTTCACCCTTATCACTTAACCATTGTAACTTATAAGGTTTAGGATGTGGGGATGTCCTAAGTCCTAATTTATCTACTAGCCTAGTGCTAACTACGTTTGTACAACTACCACTATCTACAATGAGGGTACATACCTTTCCTTCAACTAGGCATCTAGAATGGAAGATGTTCTCCCTTTGAGAGTCATCCAGCTCCTTAAGGGCACTCCCTAGCATTTTCCTAACCATGAGGAGATCTCCATCCTCGGGTTTCACCTCCTCACTACTTGTGCTTTCTCTATGCTCTTCATTCTCACTAGCTGAAGATTGGGAATCTTCACTAGTGATGGCACCATCAACTCTCACAATCATGGCCTTTTTGTTAGGACATTGGGATGCAATGTGGCCATGCCCCAAACACTTAAAACATTTAATAGAACTAGGCTTGGAAGTAGAAGATTTTACCTCCTTACCTTTGGAGTCCTCACGGCCTAGCTTCCCTTTGGATGAAGAGTTGTATCCCTTCTTTTCCTTGTCCTTCCATGATGACTTGTATGGTGTGTAACTCTTCTTTAAGGTGCCCTTCCTCTTCAATTGGTTCTCTATCTTCTCGGCTTTGTGAAGAGCATCTCCAAGTGTCACGATTTGTTGGAGTTCTAGCACATCTTGGATATCATGATTCAACCCATGGATGAATCTTGCAAGTGTAGCCTCCCTTGCTTCTTGATAATCCGCCCTAAGCATGGTTAATTCAAGGTCTTTGTAGTATTCTTGAACACTCTTTGACCCTTGTGTTAGTCTTTGCAGTTTAACATGTAAATCTCTAGTGTAAGAATGAGGCACAAACCTTTCTTTCATGACATCCTTGAGTTGAGTCCATGAAGTGATTTCCGGCCTTCTTCTTGCAAAAGCATCTACTAACACTTGGTTCCACCATACCGAGGCATATCCTTCAAATTGTAGGATGGCTAAATTCAGTTTCTCCTCTTCTCTCATGTGTGGATGACATGAATAAATTTGCTCCACCTTCATGACCCAATCCAAGTAGGATTCGGCCTCACCATCTCCTACAAAGGTTGGAAGTTTGATCTTTGTGTGTAGGCCACCTTGCCTAGTTCCACCTCCAAAAGGAATTGGTTGAGGTACACGGTCATGATGTACTTCCTGAGGAGTCCCTCTTCGTCTATTCCTCCTCTCATTTTCATAATCATGAAAAGCATCTTCCTCATTAAAATTACTTCCCTCATAGCTACTCCTAGGAGACCTATAGTCTCTTCTACTGCTACTTCCTCTTCTCTCCTCTCTTCTTCTATTAGATGCCTCTCTTTCTCTTCTCTCAATCTCTTCTCTCATGGCTCTTTCCATGTCCCTCCTTCTATCCTCTTCTTCTCTCATTTTTCTGTGGCTCTCTTCCCTCACCTCATTGACACTCTCCTTGAGCTCATTCTTGAGGTCGTGTTGCATACTCATGAATTTCTCCATCATGGTGTTCATAATTCTTTGGGTCTTAGGAGACAACTCATTTCCTACACTTGAGGAACTCGCCATAGCTGCAAGAAAAGGTTAGAATCAAAATAATAGAAGAGAATTAAAAGTCCTTTCTCACTCTCTAAGTGTTTGCACTCACACTCTTGTTTAAACTCTTTAGAGGCTTTTTCTATGATGTACTCTCTCGCCTTTTTCCTCTCACTCTCACTTAAAGTTTCTTGAGAAACCTCTATCAATTACCACTGTCCAATTTACCCAAGTGAAAGAGGAACAATTCAGCTACAAAGCCTAGGAGATCAAGAAGACAAATACTCTAGACAAAACTACAGAGATTCCAAAAAGACAAGCAACAAAATAAGACTCAATGGATCAAAATTTAGCTACTCAAAATGGAATGAATAATAAAGACAAAGGCTACTATTTACTGCACTAAAATGGAAGAAAACTAGTACTTCTCAACTGCAAAAATTTGAATCAAACTTTAAAGGAGGAAAGAATCAAAAACAATTTGCTGGAAAATTTTGGTCAGCAGCTGTCACCAAACAAAATTTAGGTGCAGAGCCGTGACAACTATGGGTCCAAAACAGAGCAACAACAGGGCAAAATATGTTTAAACACATTCACAACACACTACAAGTTCGAATATCATGCTATTAACAAATTTTGCTTGAGTCTGCTGATTACTAATGCTACCCTGAGCTTGGACACTAATCTTGTAGTTGTATATTGATCCAATTTCTCAAAATACTGCCTCTATCTTCCCAAAATTTTCTTTGTATATTTTCTTTCGCTCTTTTCTTTCGTTTGTTTTTCTATATTTTCTTTTGACTATTCTTTCTTTGTATATTTTCTCATGTTCTTTTCTTTTCTTTTGTTTTCCTATATTTTCTTTTGACTATTCTTTGCTGTACAGTCCCACTACAGACTCAGATGCTCAAACAAGTTAAGTCAACTTTTGTTAACAAGCAAGATATTGTATGGTAATGGTAACTTGAACTTCTAATGAGCAATGTGCCACATAAGATTGCAGGAAATTAATATTTTAGCAAAGAGACTCAAATAACTTTCAATCGAATTCAAATTGAAATTAAAAATTTAGGAGCTAAACTCAAAACTCAGTGAAGAACAACTGGTGACGAACAAGCTCTTGAGACCGGCTTTGATATGGTTTCAAGAGAACAAGCTCTGATTACCAAATTGATACAGATCCTTACAGCAACAGTAATGCTACAAGGGTCTATTGCCTTTGTTCACCCGTTAGTCTCGTCACCAACAGAACTTCATTCAGTATCAAGAGTAAATCGCGGAAGTTTATTAACAAATGGGTGATAATTCGGTCTGTGACCGATAAGAAGAAATCGAAAGTGGAAAAGGTTAGAAGATGGAAAGTGCCATGAACATGGTTCAATAAGCTTGGTGATGAATCGCCACTTGATTCGAAGATCAAGATAAGATTCAATTGGGAAGCGCCATGAACAGAAAGTTCAATAAGCTCCGTAGACGAATCGCCACTTGGATCATGGATCCATGATAAGATTCAAGGTCCTTTAAAGAAACCCTAGGAGAGAACTCCCTTTCTAAAGACACAAATCTTAGAAAATTCTATTTCATTCAAATTGATCAAAAGATCCTTTACAAGTTAGAGCATTCAGTATTTATACAAATTGTAAAACAACCAAAGGCTAAAACTGTAAATGGTAATTCCTTCATTCGTCCGCGGTTTCGTCTGGCCTGGAGATCGTTTGTCCGTAAGTGCGCTGTCGTCCGTGGGTTCGTCTCGTCTGTGTTTGTCGTCATCAAAGATATGAAGACTCCAGGCATTTAAACAAGGTATCGTCATCTCAGTTTGCGTCTGTCGAACATGAAGGCTCGGATTTTAATAAGGTATCGTCTGGTCCAAGGTTTCGTCGTCCAAAGATATGAAGACTCGGACGGAATAAGGTATCGTCTCTGTCCAAGGTTTATCGTCGAAGATATGAAGACTCAGACGAAACAAGGTATCGTCTGTCTCGATTGCCTCGTTCGTAACATGAAGACTCAGACGGAATAAGGTATCGTCTGTCCAAGGTTTCGTCTGTCCAAGGTTTGAAGACTCAGATGAAACAAGGTTTCGTCTGTCAAGGTTTAAAGACTCAGACGAAACAAGGTATCGTCTGTCCAAGGTTTCGTCTGTCCAATGTTTAAAGACTCAGACGAAACAAGGTTTCGTCTGTCAAGGTTTAAAGACTCAGACGAAACAAGGTATCGTCTGTCCCGAACATGAAGACTCAGACGAAACGCTCTTAACTTCAGTTGGCATCCTCAGACGAAGCAATCCGCACTCTTCTTCAGACGAACTTGATTCCTCAGACGAAAGAGGGTTCTTACTTGTAAACACAAAGGCTTGGCCGAAAACACTTAACACAAGTAGGTCCAAGCTTATACAACATTAATCCTAAACTAATTACAAATTAATGAGAAGATTACAAGGCTTCATAAGCCCAATTTGTTGACTTCCAACTTCTTCAACTTGAGCTTCTATTCTTCTTTGCATTCCTCTTGTAATTCTCATGCTTGGGAGATGGTCCTCCATCAGAAAGTCTGTGATAGTTGCTTAATCAGTAAACAACCCAGATCATCGTTCAGCAATTATACTGCTTCGAGAGCCAATAGCTTACTACATATGGTATATTCGGATGTGTGTGGTCCATTAGAGGTTCCATCCTTGGGAGGGAACAAGTATTTTGTGACATTTGTAGATGACTTCAGCAGAAAATTGTGGCTTTATCTGATTAAGGCTAATGAGGCGTTTCCTATTTTCAAATCTTTCAAGTGCTTAGTTGAGAAGTAGTCTGAAAAATCCATCAAAATACTGAGAACAGATGGTGGTGGTGAATTTACTTCCAGAGAATTTGATGATTTTTGCATGGAAAATGGGATTATGCATGAGATAACGGCACCTTATACTCCTCAACATAATGGGGTGGCTGAGAGAAGAAACAGAACCATCCTAAACATGGTTAGGGGCATGCTGAAGAGTAAAAACCTGTCACACAAATTTTGGGGAGAAGCTGCAGCAACTGCAGCTTATGTGTTGAATCATTGTCCTACAAAGAGGCTGGAATATAAGGTTCCAGAAGAGGTATGGACAGGGAAGAAGCCTTCAGTCAGGCACTTCAAAGTTTTTGGTTCACTATGCTATAGGCATATTCCAGATCAAAAGAGAAGGAAGCTGGATGATAAAAGTGAACAGTTGATCTTCGTTGGTTACAACTCCACTGGATCGTACAAGCTCTTCAATCCTAAGACACGGCAAGTAGTATTCAGCAGAGACGTGTATTTCATTGAGTCAAGTCTGTATCCGTCTGATCATGAGAGATCGATCCGCCGATCATGAGAGATCGTGACGCGTCGTCCAAAGAGTGAGGCACGCACGATCCGTCTGTTCATGACTTAATGACTCCGTCTAATGTGCCAGAATCAGAGTCAAGGAACTTGTTACCGTTCGATGGAGACGAACCCAGCACTGAGTTTCAAGGTGCAAATTCACCTGAGAGAGGTATTCAAACAAGACCCACCAGATCCAGAACTCTACCAGCAAGACTCAGAGATTGCGAAATTACTTTCGATGATCATCATCGTCTGCGAAGGAGAATTACTCCAGCATATTGCACTTCTTGCAAATGCAGAACCAGTCAGTATTGATGAAGCTTTAAAAAGCAAAGTATGGAAGGAGGCTATGCATGAAGAATTGAAGTCGATAAAGAAGAATGAAACTTGGGAGTTGGTGAAACTTCCAGCTAATAAGATGCCTATTGATGTGAAATGGGTATTCAAAACTAAGTTGAATCCAGATGGCACTATCGTCAAATACAAGGCAAGACTAGTAGTGGCTAGAGGATTTATGCAAACAGAAGGGATTGATTTCTCTGAAGTGTTTGCACCAGTTGCAAGATTGGAAACTGTTAGACTGGTTGTTGCTCTTGCTACTTTGAAAAACTGGAATATGTGGCAGCTGGATGTTAAATCAGCATTCCTAAATGGACCTCTTGAAGAAGAAGTCTATGTTACTCAACCTCCAGGTTTTGTAGTAGAAGGAAGTGAAGACAAGGTCTATAGACTGAGAAAAGCTTTGTATGGCTTAAGACAAGCACCAAGAGCTTGGAATAAAAGGATTAATAATTTCCTTTCAAGTTCAGGTTTCAAGAAATGTAATGTGGAACATGGTGTGTACATTAAAGCAATGGGTGGTGGAGGTATTCTATTCATTTGCCTTTATGTAGACGATCTACTCATAACTGACAATAATACAGAAGATATTGAAGCTGTGAAGCAATGCTTGAAGTCTGAGTTTGAGATGACTGATTTAGGAAGGTTGTCATACTTCCTTGGCATTGAGTTCAAACAAGTGGAAGGTGGACTGTTTATGCATCAAAAGAAATACATTTATGATGTATTAAAGAAATTCAACATGCTGGAATGCAATACTGCAGAGACGCCTGCAGAAGCAAATCTAAAACTTGATAATGGTGAAAAGGAATCAGTAGTGGATGGTACTTTGTTTAGACAGATGATTGGCTGTTTGAGATTTATTTGTCATACAAGGCCAGAGATTTCGTACAGCGTTGGCTTAGTAAGTCGATTTGTGAGTAATCCGAAGAAGTCGCATTTCATGGCAGCCAAACGTATTCTGAGATATTTGTGCGGCATACTTGATTTTGGAGTGCTTTACTCAAATCATTCAGAGAAAGTTGGGTTACAACTTGTAGCCTATTCTGACTCTGATTGGTGTGGGGATTTATTGGAGAGAAAGAGCACCATGGGTTATGTGTTTTTACTCTCTGGTTCTCCAATCTCGTGGTGTTCCAAGAAGCAGGCTGTTATAGCTTTATCAACCTGTGAAGCAGAGTATATTGCTGCATGTCATGCTGCATGCCAAGCTGTGTGGCTAGAATCGTTACTGGAAGAACTTAAGGTTGGCTTTGATGGCTATGTTGACTTGTTGATAGATAACAAATCTGCTATCAATTTAGCTAAGAATCCGGTTGCACATGGAAGGAGCAAGCACATAGAAACGAAGTATCATTTTCTGAGAGATCAAGTTGGAAGAGGGAAGATCAGACTGAAGCATTGTAAAACAGAGTTACAAATTGCAGATATAATGACTAAGTCATTGAGAGCTGACAGATTCAGAGAACTTAGAAGATTACTGAATGTTGTTTGTCTTTAAGTTTTTTTTTTATTTTGAATTAGGGGGAAGTGTTGAAGATTGTCTAATTCAAAAGTTTGTTAGTAGTTAATCTGTTAGTTGTTAATCTGTTAGTAGTTAGTTTGTTAGTGGTTAGTTTGTTATGGATACCACTATAAATAAGAGACTTTGTGTGTAAGCAAAAAAGAGAAGAAAAATAATAAGATACACAAAAGAGGCATTTTTTGAAAGTTCCGTCTGTGCACTTCTTCCTTCTGCACTTGTTTCGTCTGTGCACTTGTTCCGTTTGTACAATAGTTCCGTCTGAACAATTGTTCCGTCTGTGCTCTTCTACTTCCGTCTGTCGAAGCTTTGTTATTTCTTTCTCCAACAATAAGAATTAGAGATTTTTATGAGAGATTTGTCAGCCGGTTTTCTAATACCATGTTCCATATGAAAACCCTTAATTAGCATTTAACATTTACTTGACAAATCTCATATTGTTTGTACTGAAAAACAAACAATGTCCAACAAAACAACCTTTCCATCATCTTCCAAACTATCAAATCTCACTTTTAATGGTTCTCTTTACGAGTAATGTCTTTCATATTTATCTAATGCAGAGTTACATTAACACTCATTAACTGCTTTAAATGTTGACCATCCAAATTTCTGGTGGCATTCATATC